>CM072924.1:181100254-182300254 GCA_036971965.1 Nyctalus aviator | reverse complement strand
TTATTAATCTTCTGAGTACCTCAGCACATACTTAATCTGCCTGTTGGCAAGCTGGAATTACATTTAGAATCTTACTCTTCTTTATTGCAGAACGTATGCACACACACACACACACACACACACACCCCAAACAAACACAGCTTAATGACCTGTCCTAAAGAGAAATACCCTTCTAACGCCACCCAGGACCCAGAAGCCTTCTCTAATCATGAAAGCAATCATCCCGGTAAAACTACAGACACCAGGGGGAGATTTCTTCTTATTGCCCCCTAAGCATTTTTTAATCCACAGCTTCTCTCTTCTTGCCCTTTCTTCCACTGCACAATTTCGTGTTTCTTATACACCGAAGGTCTAGAGATGCGTTCCTGTTCAGCATTCTCAGATGGAGATACAGATCTACAGGCAATGGGTGGTGAGAGCACACAGTGTCTGAGATGTTCCCAGTGAGACCGAGAAAGCGATCAGGATTTGAGCCGGGGGTGCTCGGTGTCTGTGAATTAATTGGGAGTTGGATGATGTTTAGTGTCTAATCTGTGAATTAATTGGGGTTTGCAAAATGACGATCTTACGTAGTCGTTCCTATTCTTGCGTTAGCGGGACTGTTCCTGTAACGAGGGATTGCCCTTCATGTGCTCCTGGGGCTGCAGGGCTGCTAGCCGAGAGGTCTCCTGGCCTCTGCACGTGCCTGGAGGGGCCACTGGGTGGTCTGTTCTTGGGCTGGACAAGGAGTCAGTCTTTGCTCAGCTGCTGCTGGGGGTCCTTTTCCCAGGACGCCGTACCTTTCCCTCTGAGGCCCGTGTTTTGGATCTACTCCTTTCGTTGGAAGACTGAGAATCTGTGTTGCTGCATGAAACCACTCCATACCTTTATGGCCCTCTCTTTGTCAATGGAAACACTTAAATAATTGTTTAAATGGAAATAATTGCCAAGGTGAAATTTTAGAATAAACAGTTTTGTGTGAGTCATCCGCATTAACTGGAATTTGGAATTGGGAAATGTTAATGTAATTATTTTCTTCAAAGTTTCATAGATGAAAACGGACAGGACAGCATGGCCTGTCTCATGGACCTGGGAAGGATGAAGGTGGCTGGGTTTCCTGATGCCCAGATGCATCAGCTGTCCTTGTTTCTCTTACGAGAAAGGAACGGAGTCAGCATGTGTTTCTCTTAGGTCTGCTGTGGTGTGAGTGTTACCTGTCTTTGTCTACAGAAGAACTTCAGGTCACAGAGCGGGGAAGGGACCAGCTGTGGGCCGGGCAGCGCCTCACAGCCTGGGCCTGGTCCCTGCCTCCTGCCCCTCGGGAAGAGGCGATGGAGTACCAGATACTCTTCGTGGAAACGTGGCCAAAATGTTTTATCTCACTTGTGTTCATTTCATTTTGGTCTTAAAAGACACTATCGTTTTATATTTATTAAAGTAGTTAACATTTTAAAAATATATATATATTTTATTGATTTTGTACAGAGAGGAAGGGAGAGACATAGAGAGTTAGAAACATTGATGAGAGAGAGTCATCGATCAGCCGCCTCTTGCACACCCCCCACTGGGGATATGCCCGCAACCAAGGTACATGCCCTTGACCGGAATCGAACCCGGGACCTTTCAGTCCCCAAGCCGATGCTCCATCCATTGAGCCAAACCGGTTTTGGCTAAAGTAGTTAACATTTAAAATGTGTGCCTATTTAAAAGATGATTGCTGTTATTGAAGAACAATATTCACACTATATTGTTATTTTGATTAAGCTAATAATTGAAATGCCAGTTTTTAGTTAGTACAATTGCCTTGCAAATAGTTATAATTAATGGTCTCCCCTTTTTAACAGTGCCTTAAGGTAGCTTTTAAAAGCAAACACACACACACACACAAATCCAAATAATCATTTAATACTGTTTAAATTAGACTGCATTTTAATATTTAACCCATCGTCTTTACCTTTTGGGTTAATTCTTAGAATGCTTTTATGTGTCCTTTTTGATCCATTTGTGTCTGTGCAGTGGTTGGGATGTGAACCGCTGGCTCCGCCCCACGCTGGCCCTGTGATTCGGGGCGAGTCTCTCAGTCTCCTCCTTTGCGAGGCCCGAGGCTCAGTGACCCCAAGGTGTGCGGGAGGATTGCAGGGCCCACAGCTGCTCGGCGTGCGTTACTTGGTAACCTGGAGTTGTGAAGACTGCGCGTGTGGTGATGTGCCATTCCCGAAGATTCTTTCCTTTTCTCCTTCTCCTTTGATGAAATGTTTTAAATCAAAATGCTCAGCTGCTTTTGCTATAATCTCGCCATTCTAGATAAATGTTTATTCTCATCACAGACGTTCATTGCGCCCTACATTGGGCTGGAGCTGCAGACAGGGGGAGGAGCAGCAGGCAGTCTGACTGGGCCGCGCTGGGGAGGGAAGGGGAGTTCGGTCTGGGGTGATGTATCTGGGGGAGCGCTGGGGGCTGCAGCGTCACCACTCGCTGCCTTTTAATCTCCTCTTAGCGTCAAGGCCTTTCCAAGAGGAAAACACGTTTGAAAAAGCCCCAGCTTTTGATTTTGTAGAACTGGACTGAAATCACAAGAATTTATTTCTTTTTAAAAAAAATAATTAATTTTTCATTTAGATATAATTGACGTATGTCATTGCATTAGTTTCAGGTGGACAACATACTGGTTCGATGTTTGTAGGTATTGCACAGTGATCGCTGTGGTAAGTCCGGTTTACATCCATCACCACATACTTACCCCCCGGAGTACCTTCGCTGGCCCGGAAGCCTTGTCCTGAATGAAGAGGGGAGGGGCGGGTACAGTCTTAGTGTCTCCCCCCTCTCCCTCCTGTAGGGTAGCAAACACCTCACTAATTTATATTTCTTGAATTATAAATTTTGAATATGTTTTAAAATTTACTTTTCAGAGAGAGCGAGGGAAAGGGACAGAGAGATGGAAACATCAGTGAGATGGACTGGCTGCCTCTCCTGCCTGGCCCCAGCTGGGGATCAAGCCCCAAACCCAGGCCTGTGCCCTGACCGGTGAACCTGTCTGGGGACCTCCTAGTTCATAGGTCGATGCTCAACCACTGAGCCACACTGGCCGGCCCTAAGGATAAGATTTAATAATTTGAACTGATGAGGATGGAGTTCATCCTTCCGGCCATGGGGGCGCTATCTGCTGGCTCGCCATCGCCCTTCCCCAGCTGGAAGCGGCGTGTCCCCCATTGGGCCGGCTCTCCCCGCTCCCCGCTCTGCGGCCTTCCCTGCACTCTGCCCTCGAGGCCCAGGCCCCAGCTCCTCCGCACCGGTTTGGTTTCCTGCTCCCTGGAGAACTGCAGTCGCTTGGCTATGTCTGCACGCCAAGCTGCTCTCCTCCACGTCGGAGAGTGCCTGTGGGCGAAGGCCCGGCAGAGCGGGAGCAGTAAGGATGAGGGGGGTGGTGGGCGGGAATTGGGCATTGATCTCAAAAGGAGCAGAGCTCTGCAGGCTTCTCCATATTCTGTTTCCTCACAGGCGGCAGGGCCTCCTTACTGCATCCTCCACGGAGAGGGGTGGCTGAGGTGGTGAGGACAGAAGCTTCCTGAGTTGGTGGGCCACAGGGGGCTTTGAGGGCCAGCAGGCGTGTTGGGGGGCCGCAGAGGCAGGGCAGCTGGTTTTGGCTGAAGGGGGTCACTTTGGAAAAGAAGCTACCGACTAGAGAGGTGGTGGGAGACCCTGGGCATGGAGGGCCGGTGTTTGAGCCTGGATCTTGAAGGCTCTTTCGGAGGTCTGGACGGGGTATTGGCACGGAAGGTATTTCAGAAGGAAGAGTCTGAAGCTGCAGCTGGAGGGAGGGGGGGGAGGGGGACTGGAGGAGGGAGACCCGTCGGGAAGATGTGCTCCGCTCCCCGGGGATCGGGCGCTGGGCCAGGCGCTGGCATTGGCGGGAAGCTGTGGCGGTCACTCCGTTCTTCCTCCGCCAGCAGTCGCTTGGGCCACGTCCGCTGAGTGAGAAGGAGCGCTTCAGGAATGCCTTACAGCGAGAGCCCTCCGCTGGGTGTGAGTGCCCACTGATTGGCCGTGGGCCAGAGCACCGAGCCCAGGCTGCCTGATCGCCCCGTGCCACCTGGCCAGGCCGGTGGTTCAAGCCAGGGCTCCCAGCCTGTAGGACTACAGCCTGATCACTCTGCGCGTGTATTTGCCTTAATTTCTGAATCCAGGTGTTGAGATGATGTCCTGGTGTTATGTGCATTTCCACTCCCATCTGCTCGGCCTTGACCTTGCTGTTCTCAATGAGTAAGAACTTAGCCGGAGTGTACGTTGGAAGGCCAGGCATAATGTATCTCTCTCTTAACTTTTTATTTGGAAGGAATTACAGAACAGTTGCAAAAAGAGTACAAAGAATCCCATACACCCTTCACCCAGATTCCACAAATGTTAACATTTTACCATGTTTGCTCTAGCATACTCTCTCCTCCCCTTTCCCTCCCTCTACACACACACACACACACACAGCCCTCCCTCTTCCCCCAACACACACTGATGCACATTCACATACTCACACACATTCTCACACATGCACTCACACACGCCCTGATACATAATTTTTGTTCTCAACCATTTGAGGGTAAGTTGCAGACACAATACCCTTTACTTCTAAATACTTCAGTTTGCATTTTCTGAAAAGGAGGACATTCACGCCCACAGTCACAGAACGAGGGTGTGGCCTGTGCACGGCATTCAGATGGTGCTAACGGCCCCATACTGTCCTGTGTGGGACCTCTCCCCCTTCCGCTCTGCAAGTCAGGCTCCCCTGTTCTGTGCAGCTAACGCCTCTTCTCTCCTCTAACCCGGAATGGTTTCTCCGTGTCTGTCTTTTGTGAACTCAACAGTTTTGAGGAGTGCAGGCCACTTACCTAAGTGTAAGGAATGGCCCACAATCTGTGCTTGCTCGGCGTCTAATCACGATTAGGCCCAGGTGATGCGGTTTGCTGGAAAGACCCAGAGGCGATTCTGCGTGCTCCCCAGGCGCCGCCTCGGGCCGGTGCGGTCCGCGTGTCCCCTTGCTGGCGGCGCTCTCCGTCCTGAAGCACAGTTACCTCCGCGTCTCCTGGGGGCCCGAGTGAAAAGTTGCTTCTCACGAGCAAATGCAGCTTCACTGGTGGAGACAGTGGCCGCGGAGTTCTTCCCGCTCTCCAGCCCGCTGTCTCCCGGCGGCTCGGGGCGGGAGCTCAGGCGGACAACATTCTCTGTAGCCGAATTTGGAAGGAGGATGACATACGTTAGATTCGTCTGTTGGGCATCATGGCAGGAGGTACCAGTGGGACTGACTCGGTTGAACGAAATGGTACTTTCAGAGTTCTGAGAAAATAGGCCTGAATTAAGACTCTCTCTTGCGGCTTGGACAAAATAATTTCTGTGAGCAGCAACGAAGAAGGTTCACGTGAGAAATTCACTTTCAGCTCTAAGTTTTGTTTAGTAAGACTCAGTAATCCGGCGTCCCAGTTACGGGGGAAGGTGACTTTCTGTAGGTCAGTGTCCTTCGCGTTATGCGATTTATGCTTTTTTGTCACTGTTGCTGTGTGTGTGTGTGTGTGTGTGTGTGTGTTTTAATGTAACGGGAGCAGAAAGAAGAGGTTGGGAGACAATCTTCAAAAGACAGAGAAAGCTAGGACGAAGGGATTCCTCTTTCTCTCTCTCTTCTTTAATCCAGGCAGTTTGGGAAGCTCTTAACGCAGGCTGCTCTGGGGAGAGGACGGCCTTCCTGTGGGTGTGGCCCTGACCAGGCCGGGGCGGCCAGCTCGGCCCCCGCCTGCGAGGATGCTGCCCTGGGGGCCAGACCTTCCCGGCTTCCGGGGACACGGCGAGGTGTTCCCCCAAACCAGGCCGTTTATGGCTGGCCGCGTGCCAGCTCCGGTGCCCGCCCCTGGCACGGCGACGCCCACGTTCTCCGGCCCGAGTGGCTTTGTGTCCGAGGCCGTCCTGCAGGAAAGGCGCATGTGGGCCTTCCATCAGCCGGGAGGACGGACTGTGCCCGGGGCCGCTGTCGGGGGTGGGGCCCCGTCAGGAGGGAATGTCAGACCCGGGTAGGCCCGGTGTGAGCGCGCCTGCCCTCTCGGGCCGCGGACAAACAGCCCGAGCCGGGCCCTCGCATTCCATTCCACTCAGAGCCTCCGTTTCCTGGGGAAACGCCCACGGGAGCCCAGGCCGGCCGCGGGCAGAGCCGCCGGGAGGGTGGGTGGGGCGACTGAGAGGCAGAACCACATTGGTGCCCAGCGCTGCCAGGGCCTCTCGCTCGGGGCTCGGTATGCGGGGAATGGGGAGCCGGGCTGGTGAGCTCGCTGCTTTTGCTCCCAAACCCCGCCCTGATATCAGCAGAGAAGCGCGTGTGACCGACGTGGCGCCGACCCAGCCGGGCGTGGAGGGGCAGGGGCCGGGCTCGTGTGGCCCCGTGGCCGAGGGGGTCCACGCACACGGAGGACTGGGACGCCCTCTCTGTGTGTGACTCGAGTTTAACTCTGAAAGAACACAGCAGGCCTTTTGAGGCGCTCTAAGGAACGGGCGTGGAGGGGGTGTGGGGGAAGGAAACCAGCAGAATGCTTTCAGCCATTTCCTGTTATATAAAGGCTACATACTTCTCATGCCTGCAGAGCGGGAACGGGGAGGGAGCCGCCGAGGGACGTGTGACGGCTGTCACACAGAAGGAATGCAGGACTGTGGAGGCAGCAGAGGGGCCCTGGGAGCTGGCACCACGTGTGCGCTTCCATTTCTCCGCCGGTTCCTGCGTGTGGCCCTGAACGCATGGCAGAGCGACATGCACTTGGACAAAAATAAGTATTGGATTTTTTTTTAGAGTGCTCTTTGTTTAATTCATAAGACTTTCTGTGTTAGCAAAGAAGGCCATCTCCGGGGGGACCTTCCGGATATAAAGGGCTTCATTTATTGTGACCCAAAAATAAACTCAGTGCGTTCACGCATCAAGTGCTGTGTGTGTGTGTGTGCGTGTGTGTGTGTGTGTGTGTGTGTGTGTGTGTGGAACAGTGCGAGGCTGGGATTCCGGCCCTGGGCTTCCACCTCTCGTCTTGTAGTGTGTGAGATTGAATGTTCCTGCTGTTTCTCCCCACTGTGACCCAGCCAGGTCTGTCCATGCCCGCGGCTGGAGGAGGCAGCCAACGGAAGCCTTTCCCCTCTTGTTTTCAGAAAACTAACAGAGCACGTGGGGCGCTGTGTGTGGTGGCCTGCGGACTTCGGGGACGAGGGTAACGGGCGGCGTGTAGATACTCTCTCATGTGCACGCACGTCTGTCCAGCCCACTGCAGCGCTCCTGTGGATCCGGACACCCCTGCCGTCCAGCGTCTGGATGGAGGCCTGGCTCCACCACGCAGCAGCTCGCTCCGGTCAGCGCTCTGCGATCCTGTGAACCCCGGGGTTCTGGGAGTGGGGGCTCCCGGGACCTCCCCGGGCTATTGGCAGGCTAGGGGGTGAGAGTGGGTGGCCGGAGCAGCTCTGACCCCGGGCGTCGGTGGAGCACGCTTCAGCAGGGCGTGGGCTCTTGTTTCTCGTCGCTGCACGGCCTCAAGCCATTTACTCACTGGTTTTTAAATATTAATGCAGTGTCAGTTGGGTGTGCGCCGTGTGTGTTACTCTCTGCCCTCTGGAGGACTCCGAGATCAGTGAGTGTGGGGCTGAACCCCAGGGTGGCTGGAAAGTAGAACCATGAAGCAGTCACTGTCTGGAGAAAGGGAGAGATGAATGCCGTGGAGGACGACGCAGTGACCCCTGCGGGTCCGTGGGGTCCTAGTGGTGTCCGGCTCTCCATCCCGCCATCAGAAGCCTGGCTTTCCAAGGCCGCACGCGGTGGGAGGCGGAGCCTGAAGCTGTGAACAAGGCCCCACGCGGTCGGGTGCCATCGCACGTGCACCTGCAGCTGCACCGGGGACGGCTCCTCTGGGGACACGCCCTCACAGCTCAGGAACATCCCCGAGTGAGGGCTTTGCGTGGCACGGAGCGTGGGTCTTCTCTGAGGCTGGTGCTGGTGTAAAAAGGCCACCCTGGGCGGAAGCAGCGGCTTTCATATCGAGAGTCAGGCAGGCCTAGAGCCCCTGCCTGCCTCTAGTGTTTGTGGAGAACCTGCCACGACAAGCGAGGCATTGTGGGAAGTGGAATGCTGGCTCCTTCAGGACCCAGGCGGGCTAGCCTGTTGGACGCCAGCTCAGATGCACAGCAGAAGCACACTCAGAGGAGAGGCAGATGTGAAGGGTGACGCGCTTTAGGGGAGGGACAGGTTGTCCAGTCATTGTGCCTTTGAGCTGGGCTCTGGGTAGGCCCTTATGGGGCCCGTCTGCGTGTGAAGCCCCAGTTTACTGCTAGCATCCCTTGTCCCATCCAATTAATTCCTCCTCTCACTGTCAGAATTGTCCCCCTCTGGCCTGGCCGGCGTAGCTCAGGGGTTGAGCATCGACCTAGGAACCAGGAGGTCACAGTTCGGTTCCCAGTCAGGGCACACGCCTGGGTTGTGGGCCTGATCCCAGTGTGGGGCGTGCAGGAGGCAGCCCATCAGTGATTCTCTCTCACCATTGATGTTTCTATCTCTCTCTCCCTCTCCTTTCCTCTCTGGAATCAATAAAAATATATTTTAAAAAATTGTTGTCCCAGTTTGGATGATAAAGTACGTGGCCTCCTGTCTTTGAGGATTAGGCGAAACTTGCCTCTGTGGGGAGAGAGGACAGTCAGGAACAGCCTCCGCAGCGAGAAGGGGATGCCAGTGGATTAGGAGAAGCACGGCTGGCTGGGCGCTTTGGGAAAGCAGAAGGAATCCCTGAAGGAGGGTGGGAAGGGAGCCGAGGCCAGACGCGGGGTTCCCAGTGCGGCCGGACTCCTCGGAGTCTGTGTCGGTAGCAGCGGCAGTCGGTGAACAGTTGTTGTTTCTGAAGATTTAAAAAGACCCCGTGTTTCCTGCCTGATACAGCCCAGGGCTCCTTTGGGCTTCAAACAGAGTGGCCGGGCGCCTGCCAGTGAAGGTCACTCCTGTGTAGGTCAGCGGGATTCCTGTTCGGATTCCTGTGCGGGCCAGCGGGAGAGGAAGGCAGAAGTGACCACAGCTCCAGTGCGTCTTGCAGAGCCTACACCGTCATTAAGTTCCAGAGTGCGCTTGGCTTTGGGTCTTTGACTCAAACCCTGCTGCTCCCGGGGTGAAGGAAGCAGCATGCAGAGGGGCTGTTCCGAGGGGACGCCCCCCAGCAAGCACTGAGTCTTCGTGGGGGTGTTTCACTTGGCCACAGCGCTGTGTCCGGGGTCTCTGACTCACTTCGGCCCGGTCCCACCGGGGTCTGTGTGTGCAGTAAAGGGGTCTGCTCTACCTCAAGGCTGTTGCAGCTTATTTTTAAAGACCTCTAGTGCCTAGAAATTCTTTGGAGAGAGCAAATGTGAAGAAGGGAGATTGTTGCCTGGCCAGCGTGGCTCAGTGGTTGAGCGTCAACCTAGGAACCAGGAGGTCAGGGCACAGGCCCGGGACGTGGGCTCGATCCCCGGTAGAGGACTCGAGGAACCAGCCGATCAGTGATTCTCACAGGTTTGATTCCCGGTCAGGGCACTTGTCTGGGTTGCAGGCTTGATACCCAGCGAAGAGAGTGTAGGAGGCAGCTGATTGATGATTCTCTCTCATCATTGATGTTCCTGTCCCTTCCTCTTTGAAGTCAATAAAAATATATTTTAAGAAAAAAAGAGGGGAAGATTGTAAAACCCATCGTTCCCACCCTGTATGCCATTGGGTGTTGGAGTGAACACGGGCTGTGGCAGAAATCCTTAAGGATAAAAGTTAAAAAGGACATTGAATACCATTTTCACATATTAAAATGGGGTTTTAAATTATGGTATGTGAAGAAATACAAGAGTTTCAAAAAATTATTGTTAAATGTGAAATTCATCTCTATACAGCATGAAGTATTAAGTCAGTATCTTTGTATTTTTAAAACACTTTTGAAATAGTAAAATGAACAAAACAGATCAAATAAGTACAAGCTTACAAATCATTGGCATGTGAGAACTATACGTTATTGTAATGACATATAATAATATGGATACGCATTGAAATGAGATGTGTTACTAGCTGTGAAGGTTTGAGGGAGACTGACAAGTGTGTTTTGTATATTTTTTATACCTTTTGGGAAAGTTGAGGTGTTTTGTTGTTGTTTTTTTAATTATTATGTTTTTGGATGTCCTTCTGAGAAATCTTATGGGAATACAGTTTTGGAGTTACTGTGCTATACCCAAACAGTGGGACGCATTCCTGTATGCATACATACCTGTTTATGTCACATTGAACTTGTGTTAAAAGAGTAGAGTCCTTTTGGAGACTCAGGACCTGTTGTAAACAAATCAAACGCTCCATCCTCTTCTCTTAAACCGGTGATTTACTCAGCCACGCATTGTTTCGTCATCAGACAGACAGACGGATCCTGCAGATTTATGTCCTCATTCCAGGACCGCCTTTGAAACGCGATGCTAGTTTACTTTAAGCAATCAGGTGAATGTTAGGGGGCGGGTAGAGAAAATTGCTATGAAATCAATACGTGGCACCAGTTTGGGCTTCAAAAGACGAGTGCACTTCAAAAGGATGATCTTGTTTTCTTTGGAAAATAGGTCTTCCAGTTCCTTAGCGAACAGTAGGTAGTTTGGGCAAAGCGAACACAAAGCCGCTGCAGAAATGAAGCTGGAGGATTCTTCCCGATGCTTAGCAGCTCGTGGAGGCAAAATCGGGGGGACAGCGGGTGCTGTGCCCTCCGCCAGAGGGTGGTGTCCGCCCCGGGAAACACTGGGCCCTCCGTCTGTCCGACCCACGTCGGGCCACGGCCCTCGGAGCGAGAGGCGGGCAGGGTATCGCCACGGGGACAGGCTCAGGGCGTAGAGACAGAAAACGTTGCCAACTTGTTATCGTTATAAGTGTGTGATTTAAACTTGTAACTATAACACAGCTCCCGTGAGGATGACCTGCACGTGCCTGACACGCAGGGGCCCCCGTGGGCCAGCCTCTCAGCGCTGGGTCCTGGCGTGTTGGCGTGGGGAGGGCGGGGTGGTGGCGGGTGATACGGAAGCCGCTCAGCGACAGGGCAGGTCTGCCCCGGGCAGGAGGGGGCGGGGAGGGGGGTAACACAGCACTCCGAGGTGAGCCCGGCGGAGCCTCTGACATGGAAAAGCGGCTTTCGGACCTAGCTTTCCACGGATAGTGATCTCCAGTCCTGTTTATCGGGCGCATGCTTGAAATGAGAGGGCAGAGAGGCGGCCGTTGTATTAGGACATCTTAACAGAGCACTTCCTCCCCATGGCTTCGTTTTCCCGCTTTACCTCATGGAGAGCGAGCTGCTGGCCCGCCCCATGCAGCGGGGGAACCTGCCTTTGTCTCTGCATCGCTCCAGCCACAGGGCCCCCGGCCCCCCGCCCGGCGGTGCCCCCACAAGCTGGGCCCCTCCCACTGCACAGAGGCCTCTCTGAGACAGGGCCCAGGGCACAATCCTGAGACATCACCTGGCATCTCTGCATCGGCGTAAAAGCTAGAAGAAACGGGTGCAGTGCTTCTATTTCCCATTTCACTGAAGGTTCACGGCAACTTTGTTTACGCTAAAAGACCACAGCGGTAATGTCACACGTTCAGCTTATGCGCTTTCGAGAAACAGAAGACGTGCTTTATGTGCATTTTGAGCAAACGTAACTCTAAAAATGTATGAGATTTACTTAGGGATACATTTGAATCACTGATAAAGTTTTTTGGCTTTTGAAATTAAAGTTGGAAATGTGAGAGAGATTTTACAACTTTGTTTTAATCGAAGTTGTCTCTGCAAATGATTAATGAACACGAAATGGTTTCCCAAGGCCAACGGCGGGCTCCGGACCCACACCCGGTCCTCTCCCCCGAGCCAGCCACGCTGGCTATGAATGGTCACTCTGTGTTTTTAAACAACATGTTTACGGATCCTGGTCTTCCAGCTGGCGCCTCCCCGCCCACCGCCTGGGCGTGGGTACCACCTGGCAGAGAACCTGGCAGAGAACGCTCCTTGAGGTGTGAACGCCGTTTCCGGATGACCAGTCCCATGTCCTGTAATCGAGTTTCCTCTGGTTTTCTCCGTAGTTAATCATTATCCCTTTCGCCCCACTGGTTAACGTTTTATGTCCCTGTCACCAGTTTGCTGCCGGAATTATAATCTCCTCTCCGGGCATTCGGACACAACAGGTTCTGGACCCGCTCCACCTGCTCCGTGCCCCTGCCCCCCGCCCCCCCCCTCAGACCGGTGAACGCCCTGCCTGTGGCCGCGTGGTGGGCGCCCGCAGTCTCCATGTCCCACCGGCCTCTCCGGGCTGTCCCCCGTGGCCCGGCCTCCTGGGTGTCTTCTCCCATTTGGTAGCGTGGCCTTAGAAAGGCAGGATGTTGACCGGTCCCGGCCCCTGCAGCACTGACTCCAGGGGAGGCCCAGGCGGAGATGTTGGTGAGGGCCGAGGGAGAGAGGACGGCCCTTCCTCTATCAGGTGATTTCCATGGCTTGTTTCTCTAATTCAGACACTGCCAAGCTAAGAGGTAGCCAAGCAGTGCTTTGCGATTGGAGTGCATGGACTCTGTAGATAAACAAACAGCGTTAACTCAGTGAAAAGGAGCTAAATTTAGAGCCTTCCCCGCCCGCGCCTCCGCCCCGCACCCTGAGCCGGCACCCAGCCCTCGCCTCTTGTTTGCTCCCAGTTGAATCTGAGTCGAAGGTCGAAGGGCATGCATTCTTGCTTATGACTAAGGCTGATCTGTGCAGGCAGGGTGGTTATCAGACATTCCTGCCATTCCATACGTCTCTGTTTACCGCTGGGTCCGGGCGCCGCGCCAGAGGGACGGGCAGGAGGAAGTGCCGCCAGGGAAAGCCTGCCCACGAGGCGTCCGAGCGGCGTGTGCTCCGCCGAGCGGTGCCAGGCATGGAGCGATCGAGCGATGGCAGCCTGGAGCCCTTCCTCGGGCTGCGCGGGGCACGTCTTCGCTTTCTGATATTTGATTCTTGAAATCCCAGCCCTGGAGCTGTAAGAAACATACCTGTGATTCTTCTGGTTCGCGTGTTCGTGGTGCCCGGCCAGGAGGAGGTGCTGTCCCATGCAGAGCTGACGGGTTGATGGGGGGTCACGCAGGCGGAAGAGCACCAGTTCTGGCACCGAGGACCCCATGGTGGACGGACAGGCTGCGGGCGAGGAAGACAGACTGCAGCAGTAGACAGGAGACGACAGAAGACGTGCCAGTAACATCCCAGACGTCAGCGGGGTGACACGATGGGCGTGATTCCCTCAGAGGGCCGTGGTTGGCCGTGTGTAGTCCCGGGCAGCCTGCGGGTCTCAGCGACCTGGACACAGAGGAGGGGAGCCGGGAGCCGGTGGCCGGAGGGAAGGAGCCTGAGCATTGTGGGCGGTCTCTGTGTTTTACAAGGAGGATGGATCTCTCCTTGTAAAACAGAGATGCCAACTGAAAAGTTTATAACTGAACTTTTTTTTTTTTTTTAAATATTTTATTGATTTTTCACAGAGAGGAAGAGAGGGGGATAGAGAGTTAGAAACATCGATGAGAGAGAAACATTGATCAGCTGCCTCCTGCACACTCCCTACTGGGGATGTGCCCGCAACCAAGGTACATGCCCTCGACCGGAATCGAACCTGGGATCTTTCAGTCTGCAGGCCGACGCTCTATCCACTGAGCCAAACTGGTTTGGGCTCTAATTAAACTTTTATATAAAAAGAAATGTCGTCTGCCAGCTGCTGCATGGGGAGTGGCTTGCAGGGTGACAGCTGTCGGGAGTCGGCTGCGGTGCAGGGGTGAGGGGCTGGTGGCGTGGCTGAGGGTGACGGAGGACCTGGGGCCGGGGCTGCGTGCTGGGGTCCAGCCTGAGGGGTGCATGGTGGATCCAGCATGGGGCATGCTGGGCAGGGAAGCACGCAGGGTGCCTGCCCTGCGTTGTATCTGGGTGGATGGGTGTCGTTTTCTGAGATGGGCAGGCAGGAAAGGAGGGGCTGGGGGAACGGGCTGGGGGTGAGGGGTCAGAGCTGTGTTTTCTCCTGGTTACACGGAGATGGCTCTCAGGCGCCCTGAGTGATCGGGTAGCTGTTGGCTCTGAGGATAGCGTGGATCTCTGAGGATAGCCTGGATCTCCACAGGGCGTCCGGCTGGAAGCCACCTGCTTTTCTTCTGTAATTGAGTTTCCTCCAACATGTCTGAGAGCCAAGCATCATGCTGACCCATGGAGACAGGGAGGAACAGCCAGCAGGAGCCTGGCGAGCTGGATGGACGGGTAAACTGAAGAACGGGACCGTCGGAGTAGGCAAAGACCTCCCCTGTCTGAGCTCACCCGGTGCCATTCGCAGTGACAGCGGGGGGACAGGGCGCCCGGGTTGGCCTGGCACTCACTTCGGAGGACTGGAACCTTAGAGACCAGCCCTGAGGCGAGCAGCAGGTGCAGGGAGGATGCCCCCGGCAGAGGGGGGCAGGATAACGGCATCTTTGCTCCCCTGTGTCGAGCTGACGGCCCCTTCCTGTCCGGCTCTCACTCGGTAGGGTTTTCAGGGACTGAAGTTGGCATCTGACGGGCAGAGCAGGGGCTCCGTTTCTGAGCCCGGAGGTGATACGGCCGCCCTGTGCCAGCTTGTCTGGTGAGATCTGGTGTTAACGGGGCATCTTGTTAGATGGCTTTCCTTTTTTCTTGATGTATTAATATTTGTAGACGTCTCCCTCCCTCCCTTCCTTCCCCTCTCTCTCTCCCTCTCTCGGACATCAGTAAAAACATTTCCTTGCTTGAAGACTGAAAATATGTAATAAAAATAATAGTAAGTGTATATATTCATTGACTCACTGCCAGAAAAATTCATTCTAAAAATAATAAACAGCTGAAAATATTTACAAGCACATAAATTGAAACATGAGTTTCTCTGGGAAGAAATGGAAACTAATGTCTGTTAGTTGAATGGTAGGCTGCAATCTACGCAATGCATGTAGAAGAAGATGAAGGTAAACTTATGTGTGATCTTCGAAGGAGTTCTGTGTATGCCAATGATTAAAGTTGTGGAAGATTTCACATAGTGTCAGCCTGTTTCTGTGTTTTGTGGAGTATGTCAATTTATATACTGAAGAAATAACAAAATATTGTACTATATATATATATATATATATATGTTTATAGCATTCTATAGGGAAATGAAAGAGGGACTTTACTAATAGGTTATCTCAGTGGTCGGCAAACTGCGGCTCTTTGGCCCCTTGAGTGTGGCCCTTGCACAGAAGTTGTTTTCGGCTCTCAAAAGAAATGTCAATCGTTGTACTGTTGATCTTTGGCTCTGTTGACTAATGAGTTTGCCGACCACTGGTTTATCCTATTTTGTGTGTTCCTCAAAATGAGAATGTCATACATGTGTCTTTTAAAGCAGGACTCAAAACTACAGTACATGTATAGTTTATTTAGTTTAATACTGACCTTGCCAAAACGTGTATCGTGTTATTTGTGCATCAGTATGCATATGCACTTATTCAGAGAAAACGTGCCTGGGAATGGAAGCGCCCACTGGGATGGTGCCTACGGAATGAGGATATGGGCATGAAAACACCGTCTCCCCGTTCCTTATGCGCATGAAAGCGATGCAGGCGCATTTGGATGACCCTCTTTAAGAGGGAGGCTGAGCAGAGCAGGCCCTCTCCGCCTGGTGGGGTGCCGCCTGGCAGGGTGCTGCCTGGCGGGGTGCCACGGGCTGGCCCTGCTGTGCTGGCCGGCACCCTCCACAGTGCCGCTCCACTGGCCGCAGACCGGGCCCTGGAGCAGCTGCCCCCTGAGCTGAGCCCGGGCGGCTGCGGGCTGTTGGGTCCATGGGTAGGACAGGCGGGAGAATGAGACGGGCCTGGTGGGTCGTTGTTGGTGTGTTTACTAAGGTGACCAGACGTCCCGCTTTTTGACAATTTGTCCCGCGTCCCTCGGCGTTTTAAAATAAAAATCGGGACTGTTTTAAAATGCCGAGGGACGCGGGACAAATTGTCGAAAATCGGGACTGTCCCGTCAAAAGCGGGACATCTGGTCACCTCAGTTTAGAAAACAATCTTTTCGACCTTCTTCCTCTCTCAGACATTCCTACCTTCTTCGCCGGCACAGCCACTTACATTCTTAAACTGTTTTTCCAAAACCAGGTTATCCCACAAGCAAACATTGCTTGGCTCTTAGGAGGGAGGCGAGGCTGGGGTGAGAGTGTTTGCAGAGCGCGCTGCTGCTCCTGGAGGGCCAGCCCTTAAACACAGCAGCTTCTGGATTACCGGAACACCTGAGGTGAATTCTCCCGCCTCCTCGCCACCAGAATCCTGTGTCCTACTTGGCTGTGCACGGACAATGCCTCAGTGTAAATCAGAATAAGCCAAACCATCAAAAGGCCATTATCTCCGAGCATCTTGGAAGACTTTTCTCCCACCTGGCCCCATTGCCAGGAAACACATGCATCATCAACTTTCAGCTGAGCATCAGCCTTCCTATTCCTTTAGTAGATGCACTCACCACGACATATGCATACACGGAGCATCAAAAACAAGCGGCCATCCTTCTGTGATATAATGGCGTTCATCGCCGTCTCCCCATCCGGGGTGCAGGCATTCCGTCGACATGGGTCACCTGCTGACCATTCACGGGGCAGGCGTGTGCTGGGGGCTCGGGAGCGGAGCAGGGCCGGGCCCGGGGGGAGTTGGAGGGGGGAGGCGTCCCTGTGCGGCCGCTGAGCCTTCCTGCGGGTGCCAGCGGGATGGGAGGCAGGAGCACCATGTGAGAACAGCTTTCCCAGGTTCCGTGTCTTCAGCGTCTGAATGGCCTCTAATATTGCCAAATGGTTTCTTAAAAAGATGGTATCAAGTTACTGAATCACCCGCCGTGAGTGTCCGCTTACGCACATCCTCACCAGAGGCGAGTTTCTTCACGACTAAGACAAAGCCAAACAAAGTGGGATCTCCGCGTAAGCTGCCGACGAAGCCCGGGGATTGCTTCATCGGGCGTTTCGTCTTATTCTGGTGGGGTTGGTCGCTTTCCCATGTTTTCATTATTCGGCTTCCTCTTGTGGAAATATTTTATTCACGCAGAGTCTTGGCGTTGTTCTAACTCACTCAGAGGTCTTACATGCATATATGCATTTCCTGTGGACACGGACCAGAGGGTGGCGGAGGCCCGGGGCGGGGCGGGAACCGGGTGGCGGTGGGTAATGGGGGAAAGGAGGGACATCTGTAATACTCTCAACAGTAAAGGTGGGGGGGAAAGCCAGGTTATTGAGGTGAGCTTCACATACCACAAATACATTAATTTAAATATTTTTAAATATATTTTATTGATTTTTTACAGAGAGGAAGGGAGAGAGATAGAGAGCTAGAAACGTCGATGAGAGAGAAACATCGACCAGCTGCCTCTTGCACACCCCCTACCGGGGATGTGCCCGCAACCAACGTACATGCCCTAGACCGGAATCGAACCTGGGACCTTTCAGTCCGAAGACCGACGCTCTACCACTGAACCAAACCAGTTTCAGCACAAATACATTAATTTAAACGGACACAGAATATTCGCAGTGTGTGCGACCGCCAGCTCCATCCAGCTAGCTCAGCGTGGTTCCCCCACTCCCCGCACCCAGGGAGTCCGACACTGTGCCCCTCTCCGCCCCGGCAGCCACGGACGCACTTCTGTCTTCGTGGGTCCGTCTGTCCTGGGTGTGCCACGGATGTATAGTCACACTCAGTCTCTGCGGGACCCTCCGTGTCGGCTGCTCTCACTGAGCATGTTTTGGAGGTCCGTCCACACGGTAGCAGGGAATAATACGCCATTGCATGTATGTGCTACACTTTGTTTACCACGTATCCAGTGACAGAAATTTGAGTGGCTTCTACCTCTTGGCTACTGTGGCCACTGCTGCCGTGAACGTGTCGCATATGTAGCTGTGGGGGTACCTACCTGTCTTCAGGTCTTTTAGGTCTGACCTCGGAAGGAATGGCGGGGCCAGATAGCCGTTGTGTGTGCAGCCTTTTGAGGCTCTGCCATCCCGTCATGACATCACGGCGAGTAAATATGTGCACGTGTGGCACCTCACGTGTAGGACAGGCGTCTGTGACGTGACAGTGACCTCAGGGACAAATTGTGTAAATCAAGGAGACAGTGTCTGACCAAGAGGAAATGACACGCCAAGTTCAAGTTTTGTGCGTGAACTTTGGCAAAGAGCTGCAGGAAGTTACCGTTTTCTTTATGGCGGTCACGGTGTGCAGGAGGACTCTGCTAAGCAGATCGTTGTCTCTGCAGTTCTGCAGGAAGGCTCCGTTAACGCTGGGCCTTGTGCGGGATGTGCTGCATTGTGGGAAATGACGCTAACCAGCTCCGTCTGTTCTTCCTCCCTTAACGCCCAAGGAGGTGGGATATGTCAGGGCCTCTGTGCGCACAACAAGAGGAAGACACAGACGCTCATCGACGCTGTTGCTCTGTTTGCTGTGTGTGTTGGGAGTCACATTGTTTTCCACTTGAGACACATCCATTATGTCTTCTTGTTTTGTGTTTCCTCTTCGTGTGTGATTAGAAAGGCTGAGAACCCCTGCATTAAATAAAATCGGGTTCGTTTCAAAATGTTAGGGTTTAGTTCTTACCCAAAGGACAAGGTAGAAACAGAAGAACATTCTCAGGGAGCAAACAAAACTCAGCACTGGGTTGTGCTTCGATCCTGCTAAAAGGATCGTAATGTGAGTATCTGTTTTCCGATGGTCCTAGGCGACCCTGCTAGCGGTTCTCAACCTGTGGGTCATGAGCCTAAGACCATCGGAATATACAGATATTTACATTACGATTCATAACAGTAGCGACATTACAGTTATGAAGTAGCAACGAAAATAATGTTATGGTTGGGAGTCACCACAGCATGAGGGACTGTATTAAAGGGTCGCAGCAACAGAAAGGCTGGGAACCACGGATTTAACGGGTTTACTGAGCGATAGAGTGGAGAAGAGATTCGTGCTCACCCAGACGCAGGAAGTAAAGGTTGGCTAGTATGTCGGAAGCAACACTGCAGAACAAGGCTCACGTGAGACCTTCCAGGAACGGGGCCGCCCGAGGGTTTAACCGCGTGCAGAGGGACAGGTACCTGGGAGATGTAATTCCACCGCAGAGCGGGGACAGGCGGTGAACGGCTTACTGCTGCTGCACAGCTGAGGGGAGAGCTGGAGCCTTTCCAGGCAGAGTCGTGTTCCCGGGCTGGTAGCTGAGCAGCTGTCTGGGCGTGGGTGACTCCTGATGCCGGCAGCCGATCATGCTCATGCCACACCGGGCTCTGCGTGCCTTTGGCGCCAGCACTGGCTGGCCTGGTACCTCTCCTGTCATAGAAACGCACCCTTTCCGGGGTTTCCTATTTGTCCTTTTCTGAGGACACACGTGCCTTTTGGACAGCATTGCTGAAGCGTCGGGGGAAGAGAATCTTCAGACAGAATGCCATGCGGGGCATCGAGGCTCAGGGCTTACCTGACTGGCTTCATCGAGGTGGTCAGAGGCCGGCCGTGCAGACGGGAGGGGATCAGACCGGCCGTGCAGAGGGGAGGGGGTCAGACCGGCCGTGCAGACGGGAGGGGGTCAGAGGCCGTCCGTGCAGAGTGGAGGGGGTCAGACCGGCCGTGCAGAGGGGAGGGGGTCAGAGGCCGGCCGTGCAGACGGGAGGGGGTCAGACCGGCCGTGCAGACGGGAGGGGGTCAGAGGCCGGCCGTGCAGACGGGAGGGGGTCAGACCGGCCGTGCAGAGGGGAGGGGGTCAGAGGCCGGCCGTGCAGAGGGGAGGGGATCAGACCGGCCGTGCAGACGGGAGGGGGTCAGAGGCCGGCCGTGCAGACGGGAGGGGGTCAGAGGCCGGCCGTGCAGAGGGGAGGGGGTCAGACCGGCCGTGCGGACGGGAGGGGGTCAGAGGCCGGCTGTGCAGACGGGAGGGGGTCAGACCGGCCGTGCAGACGGGAGGGAGTCAGACCGGCCGTGCAGACGGGAGGGGGTCAGAGACTATCGGTGTAGACGGGAGGGGGTCAGAGGCGGCCGTGCAGACAGCAGGGAGCCAGGCTGCCTCCTGTGGCGAGGGGATGTTGGTATAGTATCCAATTCCTTTGTCCAGACAAAACTCATTTTCCCGGGCAGTTTATACAACATGGAATTTGAGCACAATTCTAAGAACGCAGGGTTTTATTTCCGACTCAGATGGAGTGCAAATTGACTCCAGGTTTACAACGTAAACATGGCCGAGTGCCTCACTTGGGCAGGTTGCTTACCGTGTCTGAGGTGCGTTTTACCCGCCCGGCATATGGCGAAGCTTACCCGGCGTCAGGCATCCGCCTGCTCCGTTCTTCTTAGGAGACAGGTTGGGAAATGGGATTCCAGGCTGACGAACCCGCCCCAGGCCGAGCCAGGTAAGTGGCAGAACGGCCCTGCCTGTGCAGGCCCCTCCGGCCCAAACGTGAGGCCTTCCCTCCTGTGCCAGCGGCCCCCCCACCAGCCTTCCCGGAGAGCCAGCGAAGCTCGCCCGCTGGCCCGGGGTTCTGGTTCCGAGGCGCCTGCAGGTCCAGGACGGTCATTTCCAACCGGTCCCCGGGGCGGTGCCGCGGGGGTGAGGACGGTGGCTCGGTCCCTCGGGGGCGTCCATGAGACCGGGCAGGCACCGTGCTCGCATTACCCATCACCGCCCGCGTCTTGGCCGTTTCCAAGTCCCGGGCCCCGCTCTGCAGCATCCCCTCCTCTCCTCCCACCCACGCCCCGGCGGTAAAATGCAGGGACAGGGCGGCTGCTCCCCACCCAGAGGAGCAAGCTGGGATCCAGGGAGGAGTCGGGGAGGGGCTCGCCGGGAGCCAGTCGGGCTGCACCGGCTTTGAAGGTCATGGCCCTGGAGCGTCCTCAGAGCGGACTCCAGGCAATGGGAAGACCGAGGGGAGGAGAGACAGTCCTTCCTTCCTTCCTTCCTCCCACCCCGTGGGGCGGGTCCTCGGAGGAGGCTGCTGCGGGGGGGCCTGGGAGAAAGGGGTGCCCTCGGTTCACTGTCCTCCCAGCAGCCTGAGGGGGGGTGGCGCCGTTTGTCACTCCGGTGGATGACGTGATTCTGCAGACGACGCGTGTTTCCGTCGGCCACACCAGAGCCGGTGTCCGTTTGCAGGGTCAGAGGGTTCCAGGTGATTTCGTCGGCGGGAGCCGCTAGAAGCTGTGTCCGCCGCGCTGGCCACTGCCCAGCAGGCCGTCCCTGGTCCGCGGTGTCCGCGGCTCTCAGCCAGGGCGGTCTCAGGGCGAAGGGGCAGAGGGGCAATTGGCCACAGCGAAGGCTGAAACCTGCCCTCTGCCTCGGAGACGAGTTCCCCGTCGGTTTTCCAGCTTAAAGAGAAAGCACTAGGCAGTTCCAAAAGGGGAGACCACACTGATGTGCAAATACTTCGTATGTCTCTGAAATTAATAAGAAATCTTTTGTTCAATGACTGTTACATACAAGATACTTGTAAAAATAGGTATTTGTGTGTCCTCTCAGAGTGTTCAGGCCCGTGACTTACTAAGAGCACCCTACCCTGAGGGCGGGTGCCTGGAGGCACCTTGTCGGAGAGGTGCTGGGGGGTGATTTCACATCCGCGGGTCTCTCTCTGTGGTGGGGTGGGGGGTGGGACGGGGGGACGGGGGGGCGGGGGGTGGGAAGGGGGGTGGGACAGGGGGACAGGGGGTGGGACGGGGGGTGGGGGGTGGGACGGGGGACGGGGGATGGGACGGGGGGGACGGGGGGTGGGACGGGGGACGGGGGGTGGGACGGGGGGACGGGGGTGGGACGGGGGGACGGGGGGACGGGGGGTGGGACGGGGGGACGGGGGGTGGGACGGGGGTACGGGGGGTGGGACGGGGGGGACGTGGGTGGGGGGTGGGACGGGGGGGGGGGGGGACGGGGGGGGGGTGGGACGGGGGGAGGGGGGTGGACGGGGGGGGGGGGACGGGGGTGGGACGGGGGGACGGGGATGGGACAGTGGGATGGTGGGACGGGGGGTGGGACGGGGGGGGGACGGGGGGACGGGGGGTGGGACCCGCAGAGCGGGGAGAGCTGGCCCCTCGGCTCTCGGTGGGTGCGCTCCTCACGCAGCCTGCTGTCTGTTGTGCACAGGCACTGCCCAGCGTGAAGCTGCGAGCTGTCCGAAGGGTGTTAGGACTTCCTGCTCCTTTTTGGATGTCTCCTTGTTTCCTTTAAGATTTCGAACTGAGCGGGGCGAACTCGGGAGCGGCGCGGAGCGGGCGGCCGGGGCGGCGGGTCACTGCCGTGCGCTCTCTTGCAGGCTGACGAAGCCCCTGTCGTTCGCGGACTGCGTTGGGGACGAGCTGCCGTGGGGCTGGGAAGCGGGCTTCGACCCCCAGATCGGAGCCTACTACATCGACCACGTCCACAGTGAGTGTTCCCGGGCGGGGCGGGGCGGGGCGGGGGGGGGGGCAGAGGGGGCCCTTGCAGGTGCCGCCCGCCCGGGACTGGGCCTCAGGGGGTCCCGCCAGGCGCCCTGGGCCTGTGTGTGGAGTGGGGGCTCTGGGGGCCGAGAGAGAGGTGTCATCTGTCCGTCTGTCTGTCTGTGTGCCCGCCCCGCAGGGGGAGTTCCTCGGGGCAGGGCTGGCCTCTCTCCGTGACCCCGCCGTCAGGCTGGCTTCCTCGGGGCCCTCGCTTGGCCCAGGTGCTGGCACCGGACCTGGGAGGGCGCAGCTCTGTGTGAGAGTGAGGGGGTGTGAGGGGGTGTGAGGGGGTGTGTGAGGGGTGTGTGTGTGTGAGGGTGTGTGTGAGGGTGTGTGTGAGGGGTGTGGGGGGATGTGGGGGTGTGAGGGGATTTGGGGGGGTGTGAGGGTGTGGGTGGAGGGTGAGGGTGTGTGTGGGGGGTGTTGGGTGGGTATGTGTGTGAGGGTGTGTGTCTGAGGGGTGTGTGGGGGGGATGTGGAGGGGACTTGGGTGTGTGTGTGTGTGTGTGTGTAGGAGAGGGTGAGGGTGTGTGTGTGTGAGGGGTGTGTGTGAGTGTGAGGGGATTTGGGGGGGGGTGAGGGTGTGTGTGTGGGGGTGTATGTTGGGGGGGTGAGGGTGTGTGTGGGGGGTGTATGTTGGGGGGGGTGAGGGTGTGTGTGTGTGTGTAGGAGAGGGTGAGGGTGGGCTGCAGGGAGGCCTGAGCCCATGGCCAGCTGGGAGCACAGCCGTGGCTGAGGAGAAGCCCTGCCTTCGTCTGCCTCTGCTCCCTGAGTTCTCCGTGTTTGGGCAGTGGGGGCAGGGGGGCACACACCTCTCACTCTGAGAGTTTTCACTCTGTCTCCCCCTGGCACGGCCCGGCTGGGCAGAGGACTGGCACGGCCTGGACGCTTCTGCACACGCGCTGAAGGGTTTTATGTGCTTATATGCGTGTGTTTATGTTTATAGAAACTGTTTTCCTCCGGAAAGTAGTGTTCAGATGGTTGCACATGACACTTACTGATACACATTTTGTTTGTTTCGCTTGAGAGTAATTACTTTCATAGATGCTGAGAAATACGTGGTAAGTGTATATTCTGTTATCATGCATCCCTTAGATCTACTAAACTTCTCGTGCTGTAGTCCGTGTGAGTCGTCAGGACGCTGTCAGGAGGAGATCCTTTTAGCTGGTGCTCGTTTATCCGTGAGGCCGTGCGAGGCTTTCTGCTCGCACCCGCCGTCTCCCTGGCCATGACTCCAGCTCTTCCTGAGGCTGATGGCCGGCTAGCTGCTCTCTGAGGTCGTGCCCAGAGGACGGGAGCACTGGTTCCTCCCGTGAGGCTCTGCAGTCCTCCCCCCTCAGGCCGCCCTGTCCCTCTCCTCTCCCGCGTGCCCGCCCCGCCCGCCCGCCTGGCACAGAGGACACTCGCTGTGCCCAGGCCCCCTCGGCCTTTCTTCCGTCTGTTGGTTTTGGCCCCAAGCACTGTCTGCCCAGCCCCGGGCCCTCGCTCTTGGCCACTGTCCCGCCCTCTGGGGTGCGCCCGCCCAGGCCCCTGCTCCCCGAGGCCCTGTGGTCCCCAGCCTCCACCGCGCCGGTCCCCACCGCCTCCTGATTAGGCCCGGCCCCGGTATTGCTGTACCAGTCCTCAGGGGTTTTAAAAACCTCTCCGCATGTTGCATTAAATGACCCATTCGTATGTTTCTCTCATCAATCGAGGCCAGGGACTGCATCTTCTTTACCCCTGGTGTAATGATTCCCTCTGACATGTAGAAGGAAGAAAGAGCTTATAGTTTAACTCACGGAGGAGAGAGAAGCTTCTTGGTAGTGTCTGAAGAGATTGAAGTGCATTTCAAGTATGAATTGTGCTTCGGAAAAGCACCACTCGGAGTATTTAAAGTCTCAATTATCAGAATGTCCGCTTCTAAGCCTCCTCCTTTGCCTTGGCGCCCGGGGCCTGGCCCCGCAGGGCCCGGGCACGCACAGGCGGCGGTTCCGGCCGAGAGGCCCCCTCCACCCGCTCATTAATCTCACAGACAGCCCCGGCGCCATCTTCCCCCAGCAGCTGCCCACGCGTATGTGCTGTCCTGACATTGTACGGTCTCAGCATTATTTTCTCGTTATTTTAATAAAAAACGAGGCAGAGCATGTTTGGCTGTTGAACACTGTTTCCGTGTAACACCATTCGATATCTGTGAGTGAAAGATCTGACCTTGGCAGTGGCGGTTCTAACAGGCCTCGTGTTTGATGGCAGATCGCACCTTTGCGTGGGTGAGAGGGTGGAGAGGGGGCATAGATGTTGGTGAGGGGTTAACTAACCAGAAGGTGATCATGAAGTACTGTCTGTGAGATGTCGATATGATCGCTAAAGTCAGAAGTAAATAACTTTTTTGGTAAGGTCAGACTTATACCCTAACTTTTGGTCTTTTCCTTAGTGTTTGAGGTCTCATTTGCCTATAAGAAAATGCACAGATGTTAAGTGTGTATTTCAGCGAGATCTGACAGGTGCCATTCTGGTTGCAATACCGAGTGTGCTCACAGCCTCAGTCGGTCCCTCCTGCCCCTCCCCCATGCCCGCCCCCTCCAGGGCGGCCAGGGCTTCCGAATTCCGCCGTCGCAGCTTCCTTTCCCTGGACTAGAACTTCCTGCAAACGCCGTGGGTTGGTTTTGTGAAAAGAGTCTCCACACGAGGGAGTGTGTTTGACTTTGTGAATGGAGTCTTCACACGACACATTTTAGAGGATGTGCTGCTGAATGCAATATCCGGGTTGGATATTTGCAGTACACATACCTGACAGAGAACCCGGATCCAGGACGGGCGACTGACTCCCGAAAATCAACACTGAAAAGACAACCCGACTTAAAAACCGCAGAAAACCTAGACACTCCCTCCCCCTCCCCCTCCTTTCTGCTGCCCCGCTGCCTCTTTCCTGGGGTCTGGCTCCCACCCCTTCTGTGGGCCGAGTTCCCCCCGCAGGCCCCGGCGTATTCTGACTCTGCAGAGCCCGGCTCCGAGTGCTTTCCGCCCGCTGTCCGTTTCAGGGTGTCGTCAGTGGGAGAGCTGGGGTGGGGTGTGCCTCCTCCTCATGACCCCCAACCAGCTCCTGTGTTCGCGGCAGAGCAGCCGGGGGCCACAGCCGGGGGCCACACACACATGGAGGATGTGCATGGAGGTGTGTGTGTGCATGAAGGCGTGTGTGTGCCACTCCTCCGTATTGGGGACACTCTCTGTGGGTTGTTTCCCTGAGCCCAGGGTGGGGGGCTGTGAGACCCCAGAAACCAGAAATCGTTCGGTCTGGCCCTGCCAAGGCAGCCACAGGCGGGACTCGAATCTCCACAGCTCCGGGAGCTTTACACTGATACTAAGCGAATGATGTTATACATATCCAATGGCCCTCGGCAGAAAACAAGGTTCCCCACCCCCACGCTAGAAGAAAGAAAATAAACCAGGGCCCCATCTATTTCGTCCCTGCCTTATTTCATCCTTCCTGTTTTCCTAGGAGCAGAGACTTAATGTGTTTTATAAAGAAAACATTTACACCAGGTGCTGACTCACCGTTGTCAGCGCTGTCACTGCCGTGGGAACGTGCACACATTTCCCGTCCTCTGCTCAGGGGTCCCCGTTTCTCCACCCGGGTGTGGAGGTGACGCGGGCGGCCACCCCTCCCCTGAACCCGCCCTCTTCCCCCTCCACGCTGTCTCTCCTCGGCGGCCTGGACTCCTCTGAGTCCCGTGTCCCTCACTCCCCCGGGGTGCCCTCCCCTCGCCCTGCCCTCCACCTACAGCGGCCCCTGGCCCGCTGCTCACCACTCTCCCCGGGACTCCTGGCTGATCCCCCTGGTCTCGACAGACGTTGCCGGCTTAGGACACGGCGACCTGTTCTGTTGTCAGAACTTCCAAACACACAGACACGAAACACACAGATTCTTCAGTTCCCCTCGGATGGTATGGTTTGTGTGGAAATGTTCCAGTCCTCGTGGTTACTGACTTGGAAAACGTAGAACCATTTGTGGGTCCTTGATGGTCTTTTTCTCCGTTCCCTAATCTCAGATTCGGTCCCTCGGCCTTCTTTCCGCTGCCCTTTTCCTAATTCAGACCCTCCTTACCTGTGTCTGTTATTCTTTCCCCTTTAAAAAGAAATTTCATAAGAGAAATAACAGAAAGTAAAATATTGTCCATAGTTACACAGCCCAGAGGTAGCTCCGCACCCTAAACCTGTGAGTGTGTATCCTTCTAGACCTTTCCTTGTTCACACACACACACACACACACACACAGCTCTAAAAACCTCCAGTGGGATCATATTATACTTACGGTTTTAAAAACCGCGTTTTTCACACAACGCACCATCTTCCATCGAAAAGCCGCCCGATCAGTCCTGTCGGAGCCTCGCGGGCTTAGGAGGTCATCTTCCTGCATCCCGCTGGGACCACCCTGGCCTGGCCTGGAGCCTCGGGCAGGGTGGCCCCACACAGTCTCCTTCCCCTGGAGTTCGGAGCTCAGGCTGCCCCCCTGGAGGGGAGTGAGGAAGGGCAGTGGAGTGCGGAGGGACGAACCTCCATGGCTGGACGGAACAGAGGCTCCTGCCATGGGGGTGGGAGGAGGGGGGCCCAGCGGGCGCGCTGGCTGCTTAGGGCGGGGCGTGGGCCCCGAACGAGAATGCCCTACCCGGGCCCTAGAACATAGAGATGGGGGCAAGAAGGAAGACAGGGCTTGCTTGGGAGGGAGGAAAGGAAGGCGGTGTGGCTGAGGGCGGCGGGGGCTGGTATTAGAGCCCGCAGACATACAGTAGCCATATTCAATGTTTAAACGGCCCCTCGTGGCTCCTTACTCATCGCCATGGACACCTGGCAGTTCTGGGCGGGCGCTGGTCTGCAGAGGGACCCTGCGCAGCACTGATTGGAGGCAGCGTGGCATTGTGCATGGAAGCGTGTGTGTGTGTGTGTGTGTGTGTGTGTGCGTGTGTGTGTGTGCGTGGAGGTGTGTGTGTGCGTGGAGGTGTGTGTGTGTGTGGAGGTGTGTGTGTGTGTGTGCACAGAGGTGTGTGTTCATGGAAGCCTGTGTGCATGGAGGTGTGCGTGTGCGTGGAGGTGTGTGTGTGCATGGAGGTGTGTGTTCATGGAGGTGTGTGTGTGTGCGTGGAGGTGTGTGTGTGCATGGAGGTGTGTGTTCATGGAGGTGTGTGTGTGTGCGTGGAGGTGTGTGTGTGTGTATGGAGGTGTGTGTGCATGGAGGTGTGTGTGTGCATGGAGGTGTGTGTTCATGGAGGTGTGTGTGTGTGCATGGAGGTGTGTGTGCATGGAGGCGTGTGTAGGTATGTGTATGGAGGTGTGTGTGTGCGTGGAGGTGTGTGTGTGTGCATGGAGGCGTGTGTAGGTATGTGTATGGAGGTGTGTGTGTGCGTGGAGGCGTGTGTAGGTGTGTGTATGGAGGTGTGTGTGTGTGTGTGTGTGTGTGGAAGTGTGTGTGTGCATTAAGGTGTGTGTGTGTCTGCATGGAAGCGTGTGTGTGCACGTGGAAGCGTGTGCCCAGGAAGGTGGGCCCAAGTGGCGTTTTCTTCCTAGGGGCTGGGGGGCCGGGAGCTCTGAGAGGAGGGACCCCATCTCCGCTGTGGGCACCTCACTGTGAGCGTGGTGTCTGATGGGTTCACGGGGACAACACACTGTTGACAGGACCTGAAAGGGGAGGCTGGAGGGGAGGACTGGGCAGCATAAAGCAAAAACTGTCCCATTCCTGTGGACGTCCCTTCGCGAATACCAATGCATTACCTAGAGGCCAGCTACATTTTAAAAAAGCTTAAACAATAATGACAACAGCAGCATAAATGCTAAAGAATGGCCCCTGTGCTCCCAGAGACCACGCAGATCGAAGACCCCAGGAAGCAATGGCGGGGGGAGCAGGAGAAGATGCTCAAGGACTACCTCTCGGTGGCGCAGGACGCGCTGCGCACGCAGAAGGAGCTGTACCACGTGAAGGAGCAGCGGCTGGCCTTGGCCCTGGACGAGTACGTGCGGCTGAACGACGCCTACAAGGAGAAGTCGAGCTCCCACACGAGCCGTAAGTCCGTCCGCGTGGCCGCCACGGGGCCCGGGCCACTGCCACGGACCCGGGCCACGGGGCCCGGGCCACTGCCACGGACCCGGGCCACTGCCACGGACCCGGGCCACTGCCACGGACCCGGGCCACTGCCACGGACCCGGGCCACTGCCACGGACCCGGGCCACTGCCACGGACCCGGGCCACGCTGCACGGGGGGAAGGCCCGGGCCCGCTGGGTTTCCTCTGGGCCCTGTTCCCGCCCAGCGGGGAGAGACCTCTCAGTGAGGCCCCTCTTGGGGGCCACACATCCTTCCTGTGTCTGCTCCCCCTCTGCCTGCTGGTCTTTATTCATTTTTGAGTCCGTTTTTGCTCTTTCAGAGGAGGCAGGTGAGTCTCCGTTTGGCTGCCCTGACACTGTTTGTCGTGGGAGGACCGGGCCACTGGAATGACGTTCCCCTGGCTCCCTCACCTCCCAGACGGGACCGGGCTGGCCCCGCTGGAAGCAGCAGCACGTGGCTCAGACGTCCCCTGAAACGGTGGCTTTTGGGGTGACACGAAGCTGATAGACGGCATGTGCCACAGGGACCTCTCAGACTTTATTCACTGCGTGAACTCGAGAAAACAAGTACCAGGGTCCCCATGACACGTGTCTTTCTTGAGTTTGTTTGTTGTTGTTTTTTAAAAATATATTTTATTGATTTTTTATTTTTTACAGAGAGGAAGGGAGAGGGATAGAGAGTTAGAAACATCGATGAGAGAGAAACATTGACCAGCTGCCTCTTGCACACCCCCTTCTGGGGATGTGCCCGCATCCCAGGTACATGCCCTTGACCAGAATCGAACCCGGGACCTTTCAGTCCACAGGCTGACGCTCTGTCCACTGAGCTAAACCGGTTTTGGCTTTCTTGAGTTGTTGGTTTTTGTTGTTTTTTTAATCATGAAGGCTTGAAGATTACTTTTCATACTTAGGAGCCTGATGAATGACAGTAGCGAAATGATGCAGTCGGTACCCATGCACGCACAGGACTGGTTTGTAGAGTGTGTGAGTTCCGAGCCCTCACCGGTGACGCAGCCTGTTTTCCTCTCTCCCGTTTTAAGTGTTCTCCGGCTCCTCGTCGAGCACCAAGTACGAC
The DNA here is from genome assembly GCA_036971965.1 of Nyctalus aviator. Classification (NCBI taxonomy): domain Eukaryota; kingdom Metazoa; phylum Chordata; class Mammalia; order Chiroptera; family Vespertilionidae; genus Nyctalus; species Nyctalus aviator. The sequence continues at coordinate 182,270,683 of CM072924.1, read as the reverse complement.
CCCGACATTCTGAAAGCGGAGATCTCCACCACGCGGCTGAGGGTGAGGTTTTGGTCCTAAGATTTCTGTTTCATTGTTTGGATACTTGGCCAAGTTCTGAACATTGATATGTAATTTTTTTCAACAAAATAATCACACTTACTTTTTCAGTTTCGTGTGTTGATTAGGATAACACCTAGGTTTCTTATAGGTTGCATTCTTCACTGTGGTCTGAGGAATGGTTTTGATTTGGGGTCAGTATTTGACCTCTGACAGCTGCTTGCTTGGCAGTAAGAGCCTTATGTGTGAAAACACACGAAGATGGCTTAAGGCGTGGGGTGATCTCGTCATCCTTCAGAGGGCAGTTAGCTTTGCTTCTTGTCGGACGGCAGGCCGGGGACACACGGCTGTAACTCAGTCAGGGCTGTGCTGTCTGAGACCTGAGCGACCGGCCACCGGCGGGGGCGTGCTCCCGCAGAGGGAACAGCATGTGCGGGAGCCGGGAGGCGCGCTGCTGGCGTGTCCGAGAGGCAGCGTTAGCGAGGCCGTGGTGTGGAGCCCGCCGCTCCCTCCCCGCTGCTTATCTCAAACGGGAGACAGTGATAAGCAGGAGCGCAGCTAACTGGACGCGGAGGGTTAATATCCGCAGTAACGCTGGCCACGGATAACTTACACATAATTAACCACCGGCACAGAATTCCGTCCAGGTGAAACCGGCAGAGTGAATGTTCAACTCAGGGCCGCGTCCGTGGGTTTAATGGTTTACTGACGGGTTATCTTTTAAAGCAGGGCTGCTAATTATTGACACACACGCGCGTGCTCACGCTGATTTCTCCCCGAAGGTTAAGAAGCTGAAGCGGGAGCTCTCGCAGATGAAGCAGGAGCTGCTCTACAAGGAACAAGGCTTCGAGACGCTGCAGCAGTGAGTATAGGCCTGAGGCTCGGGCGGCTCCCGGCCCCCCAGCTCCTGCAAGTGCAGGGCCCACACGCGTTTCTCAGGGAAGCACACAGCGGGAGCTCAGAGCTCTGCGCCGAGAACGAAACCAACCCCCAGCCTGCACACGGGGATCTCTGCCTCCGGAAGGGCTGGTGTTGTTACTCCTCATCGGAGACCCAGGGAGACCCGTGAAAGCTCGCTCAGCTCCGGGTGCAAAGCTCGCTCAGCTCCGTGCCTGCGGGCGGCTCCAGGCCTGAGGGGGAGCGCAGGGACGAGCAGGGTGTGCCCCACATCCTCCTCCAGCTGCACTGAGCATCCCCGGGCTCGGCCAGGAGGTGGTGCCTCTGCCCCCCTCACCCCAGCGTGACCTGGAGTCTCCGGGGCTGGCCTCCGAGCAGGGGCCTGTCAGCACCGGAGCTGAGGCGTCCCCCACTTCCTGGTGCCCTATCCTTCCTAGGCCCTTCTCGGATTCCAGGACGAGATGCAGGGTGCGGGAACTAGAACCCAGGCCCATGCCCAGCCCCAGAAGCCACTGTTCCCCCTGCTGCCAAGGCCGACCTTGCTGATTCTGACAGGCCCCGACCTCCCAGCTCTGCCTGCCCCACCCAAAAGGCCTCTGGTCCCCCACCCACAGGACCTCACGGCCCCACCTAGAGGGCCTCCTGCCCCACCCACCGGACCTCCTGCCCCACCCACAGGGCCTCCTGCCCCACCCACAGGGCCTCCCGCCCCACCCACAGGGCCTCCTGCCCCACCCACCGGGCCTCCTGTCCCACCCACAGGGGCTCCCGGGCTGGAGGAAGCAGGCTCACAGCCCATGCCCACAGACAGAGAGGCTGGAGGGCCTCGTCCCCGAAGGCGTTGAGCTCCTTGACCTCCCTCCCGTGCGATGCAGGCTCTGCACCCGCCACGGGGCGGTGTTTGCAGGATTCCCTCCATCGCGCAGCGTCCCGTCCTCCCCGTGTGCCCCCCAGGGCAGGCCCGGCTGGCACGACGCCCCCTCTGGCGGCCCCGGGTGGTGGCCGGCAGACACTGTGATTGTTCACGTGCTGGGAGATGGGTTGTGTCTCGGAGGCCCAGTCGCTCTGGACCGCCAGTCGCGTGACTTGACTCTCAGACGCTGGTCTGGTGGCTCCTCTTCTCTGCCCACTCACCTCCGGGAATCCGACCACAATGCTCTCTCAGACAGGCCCACCCTGTGTCCTCAGACATGAGCACATGTTCGAGGCATGGGGGGGAGGGATAGAATAGCCTGTGTCTGTGTGACCCAGGCCTGTTAGGAGCCCGGCCGGGTACATGTCGCTCTTCTGAGTCCCGTGGCTCCAGAGCCCTGCCGTGTGAGCAGAGCCAGGGGACACACGCGTGGTCCAGCGGCCGGGTCGCAGCCTGAAGGGGGCGCTGTGGCCGGAGGGGAAGAGGGACGGGTTCGGGGAGCACCGCCCGGCGCAGAGCCACAGTTAACGTTCCTCAGGCCCGTGAACGTGCGGCCGCGTCCCCCCCGGGGGCCGAAGGTTAGCCAAACTCGCCGTCTCTGTCAGATCGCGGAGACAAAGCCGGGTTGTCTCCGTTTTCACAGGAATCCGAGGCATGTTGAAGAATCCGTCAATAACATTCCACAGGAACACAATCGCCGCTTGTTGTGAAAACGCAGGCATTCTCCCGCCGGGATGCTGGCCCCGCCGCCAGAGGCGGGGGACTGGTGTCCGACACAGCAGCCTCCCTGTCTGTCTGTCTGTCTGTCCCCCCGGCGACAAGCACAGCTGCTCCCGTTCCCGCCTCGGCACCTGCTGCCGGACCTGGGGTAGAAATCGATGGGCCGAGCCCGTGCTCGCCCAGGAGCCCGTTCCTGGCGCTGCCGGGCTTCTCCGGGGGGTTCGGACAGAGAGTATCTCAGGAAAAGATTCCAGCGGAATCCAGCACAGGCTTCTGCAGCGTCTCCCTTGTCACCACAGAAGGGAGCGTTCCTGTGGAGCCCGGGCTCTCGTTCGCCTGGTGCAGTGGTTTCTGCCGGGCGAGCGAATGGGGTTTTATCCTCTGAGTTATTCATGCCATTCGCTCAGCGGCCCCACATGTGACCTTGGCCAGAGCGGCAGTGTCGTGTGAGTGTAGGTGGAGACCAGGAAGAGGCATCTGGCCCTGCCCACACACACACACACACACCCCGTGTGCACTCGGACCGGAGGGCAGATAGATGGTGAGGCCCCAGCACACAGGCACAGGTCCCGGGAAGCCTGGCCCCGGGGACTTACTTTCTGGGAAGGGAGGGAGGGGCACAGATGGCAATTTCTTCTCTTCCAGAGCAGACTAAGACACCGATAAACATTCATTACAGGGACACACACACACCTAAAGTTTTTGTGTGTGTGTTTTTTTTTTAATTTAGGGAAAAATATAAAATGGTAGTCCTCAAATTAAGAACAAAAAAACAGTACTTTTTTAAAAGTCAGCAAATAATGCTACTATTTTATTATATTGTCAGCGTCAAAAGAGATGGAAGATGGAGGAAGAAGGCCAGCCAGCTAACCCACCCCAGACCAGTCCCTCCTGCCTGATGAACCTGTGTTCGGTCATTCTTTAACTTTTCTCCTTCTCTCTCTCTCTCTCTCTCTCTCTTCGAACAGAATTGATAAAAAGATGTCTGGAGGCCAGAGCGGTTACGAGCTCAGCGAGGCCAAAGCCATTCTCACGGAGCTGAAGTCCATCAGGAAGGCGATCAGCTCGGGGGAGAAGGAGAAGCAGGACCTGATGCAGGTGTGTTAGGGGGCACCTGGCCAAGTCCAACCCCGTCTGGGGCCAGCAACTCCCCTGGAGGCAGACTTCTCCGTCCGGGTCCGAGGGCCCTCGTTCACCCTTCCCTCCGGGCGGACCGGGCCCCCGTGCTGCCTGGAGGGAAGCCCCGCTCCCAGGGCCTCTGGCCTGCGCGTCAGTGAGTGGCGGGTCCCGGAGCCACCCACGCATGGAGATCAGCACCCGTGTGCGCCCGCCCTGCGGCTCTCGAAACTGCAGGCTGCTCCACTCCCCCATCCATGACGTCGCAGCGCGGAGAAGTGTCTGTGTTTCAGAGAGTTGGAGTCTCCCCCCAGCCCACTGAGGCTTTCGTCTATCTCGTTGGGAAAGTGTTAGAGCCAGTGGTGACGTTTGCATTCCCGATAGAACCTCTGAACTCACACACTACATTCAGCTACCTCATGCCAGTTTTCAAAACGCTAGCTGGACGTAGGTGAATGTCCTTGAACCTATATGATTGTGCATTTTGGCAGTTTTGAAGTAATTTGAGAGATCCCACTGGAAAGACAACAGTAATAACAACAAACACCTAAAGTATTGGCTCTGCACCAGGCAATCTCTGTGCACCTTGCTTAGAAATAACTCATTTAGTCATCACCGCACCCTGAAGATGGGCACTTTTATCATCCCAGATTCGCAGACCAGGAAGTCACGGCACCGAAAAGGAGGTAACTCAGGAAATCACACAGGACTCCAGGTCACACCCAGTGGTTTTACCACCATCATAACACAGACAGGACTTTATTTGGATGCATTCTGCTTTCGCTTCACCGTGGTCCTGATGATTAAATCAATCGTTTCTGAAATGCACATAATGCAGGTCACTTGAAAAAAAAGTTAATGGAACTCGAATAAATGTATAGCAGTCAGCAATGCTAGGTCATCTTGGATTCTTCCTATAAACTTTGGGTTTATACACGAGCCAGATCAAATGGAAAGGAGATTCCCTTTTAATTTCTCCAGTATCCTATATATTAAAGAGCTAACCTGCTAAAGGCCGTCACGCCATAACAACCCATCCGCAGGAGGCTGCGTGCGCAGGGAGGCAGCGAGGGTGGCCGAGGAGGTGGGAGGCGAGGGGCCTCCTCGGGCGATCTCAGTCCCGCCCTGGGCCCCTCGTAAAAAATAATTAATCAGTAAATACAGAAACCAGCAGCAGAGCTGGAGTGGCATCGGGTATCTTCTGTGGCTTCCAAACCTCTTTGACCACAACGCACAGTAAGAAATATATTTAATGTCAAAGCCCACTCTCACGCAGACATCTTCCCCTGTGGATACACACGGAACCAATCTCACAGAACCGTGCCTGTGCTCAGTGCCGGTCATGCACTCACTCCCTTTCCTAGGCCCTTATTTCTTAAAAAAAAAACTAGTCAGGACTAGACTGATCGAGTGCATGGTCGTCACAGGCAGGTTGGAAAATGCTAGTCTCTTCCCTGCACAGATGGAAAAGCTGGAAAGATCAGCGTCATTAAGCCATTCCTGGGTTCTTCTCTGTGACATATTATTTGATGTGAGCATTTAAGGTTTATCCCTCTTGTGGACACATTTTGTATAAATATCCCTTTGAAAGAAAACGGAGAAAGTTAGGTTAAATATATATATATATATATGATGGTTCTAATTTCTTATGAGGATTTTAAATACCAGGATCAAGTCTCGATTCCTCATGAAGTTGGTAGTTTCTCACCATTTTCACTCGTGTTTTGGGAGTCTGCTTTGCGTTGGTGGCCGTTTAGCGTTGGTTTTTCCTTCTCCGGCCTGTTGCTGGCTCGCACCTCCCGCTCAGGCCGGCCAGCCACCGCCCCCAGTGCTGACCGAGGCCGGTGCCCTGGACTCACTCTCCCACCAGGCGTGTCGCCTCGGCAGTGCCGCGCAGTCCGCACAGGGACCTCTGGGCCTCAGTTTCCCCCTCTCTAACGCTATGGGAGCCACAGAATCCCTCAGGTCTGTCCAGGCGTACAGCGGCACCACGCGACACGCCGGCTACGTACGCCGTTTCCTCGCTGTCTCAGACGAGACTGCATCGTAGGGATCCCGTGCTCCCCTCCTTTCGGCTGTGTGAAGTGAGCAGTTCTTATCAAAATAGAGGCTTCTTCAGAATGGAATTCCAAAAATAAGAAACATCCGAATTAACTATAAAGATACCATTATTCCCAGGGCAAAGAACTCCCAGAGTGTCTTGGGAAAGTTAGGATATCTCATTTCAGGTGTATGTGCAAAATTGTATTCTGCTCTTATTTTTTCAATAACGTAAAGTGCCCGGTACCCACTAAAATGCAGCCATTGTGTCTTCCATGAAGATCTGTTCTTTGCATTCACTTCTGCCGTGAAGCGCCTTGCCCTTAGGCACTGAGCTTACGGAGTCCTCTGTGTCTCCCCAACAGAGCCTGGCCAAGCTGCAGGAGCGGTTCCACCTGGACCAGAGCATCGGCAGGTCGGAGCCAGACCTGAGGGCCAGTCCCGCCAGCTCTCACCTCTCCCTCTCCAGACAGACCCTGGACGCCGGGTCCCAGACCAGCATCTCCGGGGAGGTGAGCCGCGCCCGCCCGCCGGGGTGCCGCCCGCAGGTCGGCAGTGCGTCCCCGGGGATGTCTGTGTTCTCCTGGGGCCTGTGACAGTACAGCAGGTAGAGGGCAGCGGAGGGCCTGCCTGTCTGAGAAATGAGTGTCTGGCGTTGTTTACTTCACGCCGTGTGCAGCCGGGAGCTAAGGAAGGAAAATGTGGCTCTGGGGCTAAGGGAGGAAATTAGCTCCAGCCCATAAACTTCATCGACGCTCGGGCACCAGAAGCACGCACCGGATACTTTTCACCTCCGGTTTGATGTGGGGAGAAACGACGTGAAGGCCTTTGAACTAAAAGGGCAGCGTTAGGGCGCAGAGGGAGGGGCTATTTCTCGCTCAGTGCTCAGAGCCGTGGGCACTGAGAATGGCTTGTAGCCTGACGTGCCCAGCGGGACCCTCAGCTCTGCTCTTCCTTTCCCTCGGGGCAAGGCTGGTGGGTGGGTGGGAGTGGGACTGATCGGCTCGGGGCTCCTGCCTGAGGCTCATGGGGCTGGGCACTCCCTGGCAGATGAGCGCCCACTAGAGACCGAGACCGGCAGAGCGCTCTGGGGAGCATGAGTAGGGGGACTGGCGGGGGAGGGGGGAGGTGCCAGAGGTCCGCTCCCAGCACCGGACCCCACGTGGATCCCCTCAGTGGGCTGATGGGAACTGCAAATGACTGTCCCAGCCAGGGCACCGGGGAGGGGGGCTGTGGGTAACCCTGCTGGGGTGGCCCGTGTAACCCCCCTGTCCTTGTCCTTTTGAAAAAAAATAAATATAAATAATAAGTTTTTAAAAATGAAACATCAAAAAAAAAACAAGGGCAGTGCCTGCCCCACGGAGGCCGCAGAGCAGGGCCTTCCCGGCCTCTCCTCTCCACGCGTCTCAGTGTCGTCCGGCCCCTGGCGCTCCCCGGACCGGGCTTCCCAGAAGCAGAGCCAGGGACCTGCCTTCTTGAGCAGACTCACGGACTTCCCCCCTTCTGTTTCCCACCAGATCGGAGCGAGAAGCAGGTCGAATCTGGCGGAGAAGGTCAGGCTGAGTCTGCAGTATGAAGAAGCCAAAAGGAGGTGAGGCCGGGCGGGGTGCAGCCCGCTGGCCCGGCGGCCGGCTCTGTCAGCGTGCGGCTCCCCGGCGGCGGCCCCCGGCTCACCGCCGCTCCTGCAGCGCCATCTGCTGGGCGCTCCCACACACTCACTTCCTCGCTCGCTCCCTGGTGTCTTACAAGTCAGGCCTCAGAGCCCCTCTCCGCTCCCTGTTTCCGCTTTCCCTCCCTGGGAAGCCGAAGAACATGGAGGGTTCGTGAGAAATGTGGGGCGAGGTGCTCCCCCTCTGGAAGCGAGGAAGCTTAAGCTCGCACCCTGACAGTTAGAGGCGGCTGGGTACTGGCTGGGTGGTGGCGTGCGGGCCCCGGTAGACAGCGGCAGACCACGTCCAGCGTGCTCCTCTGTCTGGGGAGCACCTGCTCGTGTCCTCGAAGGTCCGAGGGGACTGTCCAGGCCCAGTTCCCGGACAGGACGGGAGCTCTTCTCCCTCTCCTTTCCCCCCGAATCCCGTCACACCCTGTCCTCCCCCCGTGGCTGCGAGGGGAGCCGAGGGACTCGCCGTTCTTGCCCAGTCGGCAGACAGCTTGTGTCGGCGATACAGGGCACCTGGGTACTCTGAGGGCGAGAGCCGGGCTGAGACGTTCGATGTGATTTTCCTTTAAGATTTTAATGATGCTGCTGCTGTGCTGCTTAGGCAGACGGGCTGGGCTGCATGATCACCTGCTGGGCGCCCGGTCCGCAGCTGGGAGCCTGGGGGGGCACAGGAGGTGTACGGACGTGTAGGCACTGCCGCTGGTGGTGGCATTGATAAGCATTACCGGAGTTCTTAGAGGCTGCCTGACTTTAGCGAAGTGGTCACTTGATCCGCCTACAGCCACTGTTTGCCTCTGCACAGCCTCTGTTACCAACGTGACTCAGTCTCCCGGGAGTGTCCTCGGCTTTGCACCACAGATTACTGACCACGTGAGCTGGGCAGGCCACCTGGTCTCTCCACAACACTTTACCGACCAGTTTTAACGCCCGTCTTTGTGCCTCTGGTCTCTCCCAACAACACTTTACCGACCAGTTTTAACGCCCGTGGCTTTGTGCCTCTGGTCTCTAAACAACACTTTACCGACCAGTTTTAACGCCGTGGCTTTGTGCCTCTGGTCTCTAAACAACACTTTACCGACCAGTTTTAACGCCGTGGCTTTGTGCCGGGAGGCGGTCAGCTTCCCGAGGCCGGGAGCATGCTGTGGGCTTCACCGCCTGCTCCTCAGCACCCAGGCGGAGGCTCGGACGCTCTGGTTTCCGGGCCCCTGTCCTGGAAGCAGCTGGGGAGGGTTGCAGCCCTCGGGCTGGGAGCAAGCAGGCCGTCAGCCGTCGGACCCGGGTCTGCGGTCCCCACGCCGGGCCGTCAGCCGTCGGCACTGGGTCTGCGGTCCCCACGCCGGGCTGTCAGCCGTCGGCACCGGGGCTGCGGTAGTCTGAGCAGCCTCGAGGTCGGAGGTCACCGGGCCATCGAGGGGAGGGCTGTGCACAGGGAAATCCCGCCGGGGTCGGGCGAAATGATGAGACGGCCGAGTTTTCCTTTGCTGCTTCCCCTCCTCCTCCGTTGCTGCCCCCGCTCACACTCGGCGAGGCAGCCACAGGGCCGTGTGCCGGGAGAGCGGCGAAGGCAGGGGTGCCGCGCTGCTCTGTGGGGTGGATGCCGGCGGGGGGGCGTCGCGGGCAGGCCCAGGGGAAGCGGCGAGGCCTGGCCGGCGCCGGCGCCGTGGAGCTGGTGGGTGGACTGTCTCAGTCCCGTTCGCCACCCGCCGCTCCCTCCCTTCCCGAATCGGCTCGTGTCCCGTACCCCCAGGCCACCTGGGACAGCGTCTTCCCCACGGGACGGATCTGTAACGGGCACCGCAGCTTATCGGGGCCTCTGGTCTTCCCCGCCTCCTTCCGGGGTCCAGAGCCCCTGGTGGCGCTCTGGGTGCTGTGACCTCACCTCTCCCCAGGGAGGGGCAGGGACGCGGTGACAGCTAAGCACAGAGCCGGGTCCGGAGACCGGCCGGGCTCATACTCCCTCCCCCCCAGCGGACTCACACCCCCTTTCGGGGCTCACACCCCCTTTCGGGGCTCACACCCCCCGGTGAGGCTCACAGGACCCCGCGTCCGCCGGCCTTAGCCCGTCCGGCTCCTCCTCTCGTGGCTCCCGCTCCCGCTCACTCCCATCTCCCTTGCAGCATGGCCAACCTGAAGATCGAGCTGTCGAAGCTGGACAGCGAGGCCTGGCCGGGGGCGCTGGACGTGGAGAAGGAGAAGCTGATGCTGATCCACGAGAAGGAGGAGCTGCTGAAGGAGCTGCAGTTCGTCACCCCGCAGAAGCGCTCCCCGGACGAGCTGGAGCGCCTGGAGGCCGACCGGCAGCGGCTGGAGGCCGAGCTGCTGTCCGTGCGCGGCGCGCCCAGCCGGGCGCTGGCCGAGAGGTGGGTGTGCCCAGGTGGGCGCTGGCCGAGAGGTGGGTGTGCCGGGCCGGGCGCTGGCCGAGAGGTGGGTGTGCCCAGCCGGGCGCTGGCCGAGAGGTGGGTGTGCCCAGGTGGGCGCTGGCCGAGAGGTGGGTGAGCCCAGCCAGGCGCTGGCCGAGAGGTGGGTGTCCAGGCCGGGCCGGGGAACCTGGGGGTGCATCTCAGCCGTGCGGGGCCAGGCCCCTGGTCTGGGTGCTCTCGGGTGCACTGCTGTCCCTCCGAGTCCCAAGTCCGCAGCCCCTCTGGTCTCTGAGGATCGGAAGGAGGCCGAGGCAGACGCTGAATAGCTAAGGACGCAGAGGTCACTGACTGCGGCTAATAACCATGGCTATAAACCAAGCGCCTGATAAAAAGATCACCGGGGCTGTGGGAGCAGCCCAGGCTTCCTATTCTGGGTTTATTACTCTCAAGAATGCACAAGGTTATTACTTCTCATTTCACGAGGAAAGGTCAGCCTGTGCCCTTGACCCCTCACCAGCATGTCCTCGTGGGCTGACTGTGTCCGTTGAAGCCCTCCTCCGAAGCGGGAAACGGAAAGCAGTTTCTCATCTCTGCGGGAAGGCGTCATTTGATCGTTTAATCTTAAAAGCCCGGTTCTGCAGTCAGATCAGCAGGACGGTCAGGCAGGGGACCCGGGTGTCGGTGTGACAGGCGCACATCTGCACCTGATGACGGACACGGCGACACCCTCAGCCAACAGGGAGGAGCAGGGCCCGGGCCCAGGTGGCAGGAAGTCACCTCACCATGCCCAGCCGTACCCAGTCCCTCTATTTTTTGTAACTTCTCAGCTTCTTGCTTCTGATTCCTTGTGCCCTATCTAAGTGTTGAAGGTCACGTGTCTACGTACTATCAAAACATTTGAGTCGGCCAGCAGCGTGGCTCAGTGGTGGAGTGTTGACCTATAAATAAGGTGACCAGCTGTCCTGCTTTTGGCGGGACAGTTCTGATTTTTAACAATTTGTCTCGCGTCCCGTGGCATTTTAAAAAAGTAAGTCCCGGTGTTTTTTTTTTTTTTTTTGAAAGATTCCTTTAAATCTTTTGGACTTTTTTAAAACGCCGCGGGACGCGGGACAGATTGTTAAAAATCAGGACTGTCCCGCCAAAAGCGGGACATCTGGTCACCTTACCTGGAAACCAAGAAATCACAGCTCGATTCCTGGCTGCGGGCTCAATCCCCAGTGTGGGACGTGCAGGAGGCAGCTGACCAATGACTCTCTCTCTCTCTGATCATTGATGTTTCTCTCTCTCTCTCTCATACCCCTTCCTCTCTGAAATCAATACGGATAAAAACAGTGTGGTGGGGAGGATGGAGGAAGAGAAAAGGTCCTCCCAGGTTAGGATGCAGGAGACGATGTGACAGGGAAGCCTCTGCAGATGCTGCCCTGTCTTGTCTTAAAGGACCCAGCTCCTGGCCGGCCCGGCCCGGGCCCTCTCCTCCCCACCCGCTCCTGCACGCGCGTCAGGAGGAGCTGGTGGAGCTCAGCCCAAGGCAGACGGAGCGGTGGGCCGGGAAGGTCCACGCACGCAGCCAGGACGGAGGAACGGAGAGGGAGGTGTGAGGAGGAGTCCGCCGTTTCCGAGTTACCGTGGTGGGTGTGTGCGTGTGGAAAGGGACAGTCGTCGGTGATGTGCAGAGCGGGCAGCCCCGTGCGGCCCACGTACAAACGCCAGTGGTGTGTCCCGGCGTGCGTAGCTCTTGCTAAGGTTACGGACCGTCTGCCGGAAGACTGAGCCCTCGGGGCCCTGCTCGGAGACTGTGGGGCTGGGACACAGCGCCCACCCGTGTCCTGGGAGAGAGAAGCAGGACGTTTGTTTGTCTGCTGTAATCAGCTTTCCTATCGGCTGGAGCTTAAAGATCGCTGATGAAATGGCACTCGGTATTTACTTTGTTCTCACTGCTTAGACGTTGGCTGTTAAGCTCCGGTTCGCACGTGTATGATAGCGGTCAGGACTCCGTGCCCGGTGCCCTCCGCCCAGCACTGTCCCTGACCCCCTGACTCCAGCAACGGTGGCGGAGCTCGCCCCCTGGTGGCGGCAAAGCATATGGGGAAGAGGCCTGTTCCAGGAGGGACCCTCCGCAGAGACACTGCTCCCGAATGAGAGAGAAGGGTGGGACTTGCCTTATTCTTTCCACACGGTTCCCGAGACGCCTTAAGCTCCGTGCTTGTCCGCAACTGGCCAGGTCTTCACGTTGCTCCCGGCTTTCTCACAAGCCTCGGAGGCTGTATCTCACAGCTGGCCCGCACCGAGGCCCAGGGCGGTACCTGAGCCATGGCCAGCAGAGGGGTTGCCTGTGACTGGGCTGGGGTTCTACATTTTATTGCTTATTTATCTATAATATACTTTCATTGATTTCAGAGAGGAAGGGAGAGGGAGAGAGAAACATCGATGGTGAGAGAGAATCATTGATCGGCTGCCTCCTGCACGCCCCACCCTGGGGATCGAGCCCGCAACCCGCTGTGCCCTGACCAGGAATTGAACCCGTGACCTCCTGGTTCGTTGGTCGATGCTCAACCACTGAGCCACACCAGCCAGGCGGATTTTACGTTGTCGGAGCCTTCGTTCTGCGCGCTGCTGAGATTTAAGGCGTAACCGGGAAGCACCGCTGCTGCTGCCTCAGACGCGGCTCCGAGGAGACCTGCCTTCGCCAGACCTCCCTCCTCTCATCTGCTTTGTGTTAATGTTCTTCTGATGTATGTCTGAGAGATTTAAAAAGCACGGCTGTGCCCCTTTTCAAAACCCACCTTCCAACGCCGCGCATTAAGAACTTACCACCCTTTGAAGTCCTAAACAAAATGACAAGAATTCGTTTTCTTATTTTAACATACAATGGAATTGTGTTGGTGGCACATCAAAGGAAAAACGCCTATAAATAAAACATGGGCACGTTTTTTTCTCTGCCTGAAACACACACAGTTTCAAAGGAGCTGGAAACGAGGGAAATTTTCTCCCACAGAGAGGCGGCCGTGTTTACGTCGCCACCTCGCCGGCCGAGGCTCTGGGCGGCCGGTCTGCCTCCCACACACTCTCCCCACGTGGCCACCCCCACGGCCTCCCAGGCAGGCTCGGGGCACTGTGCCCCCATTGCACAGATGGGAAGGCTGAGGCCTGGGCGGGGCGCTCCGGAGGGCGCACAGCCAGCTCGGCACAGCCTGGGCCCTGGTGCCGCTTGCCCCTGCGGCAGGCCGGGCACCCTCTGAGCGGACAGGCGGCCTCGCACAGCCCCAGCTGCGTGCGCCCCGGAGCTCTCCGCTGTGGTCAGTGTTTGTCCGCGGACACCGTGCGTGGCTGATTCCCACCAGCTCCGGCCCGGGGCCGCTGAAGCCGAGCACGGAGCTCCGTGACGGCCCGGTGAGGGCGATGGGCGGGCTGCGGGCGGGGGGAACGTCGTGCTTACATCTCTCTGGCGTGAACGTGTGGGCTGATGGGTCCCTTAACCGCCAGCGTCCTGGCCACGTTAAGGTCGGCATTGTTGCCACTGAACATCCTGTGGGCACAGTCTCTGCGAGTTCAGTGCCTGCGCCAGCTCCTATGAGCTCATGTGGACGGCAGACTCCGTTCCTGCCATCACACTGCTTCAGGCACGTGAGCCCAGCACGGCCTGCGGGCCTGTGACCGCGTTAGTGTCTGTTTTCCTTCTCGCTCTCTTCCTGTAATTCATATGAGCGTGAGGCTTCCCCCCACCCCACCCCCCACCCCCCACCCCGCTGAAGAAAACTGTAGAACCCTGAGTGGTGTGGCTCAGTGCATAGAGCATGGGCCTGTGGACTCAAGGGTCCCAGGTTCGATTCCGGTCAAGGGCATGTACCTTGGTTGGGGGCACATCCCTGGTAGAAGGTGTGCAGGAGGCAGCTGGTCGATGTTTCTCTCTCGTCAATGTTTCTAGCTCTCTATCCCTCTTCCTCTCTGTAAAAAAAAAAAAAAAAAAAAAAAACACAACAAAATAAATAAGTACATAAAATACTTTCCCCCATTCTGTGGGTTATCTTTAAAGGAAGGAAGGAAGGGAGGAAGGAAGGAAAGAAGGAAGGAAGGAAGGAAGGAAGGAAGGAAGGAAGGAAGGAGGAAGGAAGGAGGGAGGAAGGAAGGAAGGAAGGAAGGAGGAAGGAAGGAAGGAAAGAAGGAAGGAAAAACTAGCGAACCACATTCACAGCATCCTCAGGTGTGCTGACGAGGCGGGGCCGTGGGCGCTCTGCCCACTTGGCTTCCTGCCGGGCTGCTCCCTCTCCGTCAAGTTCACTGCCCCCCCCCCCATGGCACGTAACGCCTGTATGACGATAACCTTCCCTCAGTCTCCATGGCCTGTCATCGTCGTTTGAAAGTAAACATTCCTTCCTGTGGTTTTTTCTAGATTGAAACTGGAGGAGCGCAGGAAGGAGCTGCTCCAGAAGCTCGAAGAAACGACCAAACTGACCACTTACCTGCACTCAGAGCTGAAAAGGCAAGTCTCCCGGTCTCCGGGCCGTCTCCTCCCGGCTCCGCTCAGGAGCGCCTCCATCCGCCTCTGATTTCTGTTCTCCTCCTGCTGTCCTCTCCCTTCCTCTCTGTAAAAAAAAATCAATAAAATATATATATATTATTTTTAAAAAATATATATTTTATTGATTTTGTACAGAGAGGAAGGGAGAGAGACAGAGAGCTAGAAACATCGATGAGAGAGAGTCATCGATCAGCTGCCTCCTGCACACTGCACACTGGGGATATGCCCGCAACCAAGGTACATGCCCCCGACCGGAATCGAACCCGGGACCCTCCAGTCCCCAAGCCGACGCTCTATCCATTGAGCCAAACCGGTTTCGGCTATTTTTTTTTTTTTTAATAAAAGAAAGGAGTCCCTCCGCGGGAAGCTCTGTCCACCCAGCCTGCAGCGGGCCTGGGCCCCCGGCGAGCCGGTCTGACAGCCTGCACCTCTCCCCGCAGCCTCTCCGCCAGCACCCTGTCCGTGTCCTCCGGGAGCAGCCTGGGCTCGCTGGCCTCCAGCCGCGGCTCCCTGAACACCTCCAGCAGGGGCTCGCTCAGCTCGCTCGGCTCCGGCGAGCTGTACTACGGCGGCCCGGGCGAGACGCTGGACACCGACTACCAGTACCAGCTGGACCTCCTGCTGCAGGAGAAGGGCGGCTACGTGCCCGCCGGGCCCATCACCACCATCCACGAGAACGAAGTGGCCAGGTCGCCCGCCCCGGGCGGCCCCGGCGGGCCGGCCGCCCCCGGCCCTGCGCCCCCGCCGCCGGCCGAGGCCCCCAAGTCCGTGGCGTCGCTGTCCTCCCGGTCCTCGCTGTCCTCGCTGTCGCCGCCCGGCTCCCCGCTGGTGCCGGACGGCGCGTTCCCCACGCCGCCCCCCGAGGCCCCCCTGCACCGTTTCGCCGCCGACTTCGAGGACGGCGAGCTGAGCGGCCGCTTCGCGGACGTGGGCCTCGGCGACGGCCCGGCGCTGCTGGAGGCCGAGGCGGGCGCGGGCCCGGCCCCGGGGGAGGACCGGGACCCGCGGGAAGGCGCCCGGGAGCCGTTCTTCGAGGCCGCCGCAGGTACGCGGGCCCCGCCGGCCGGAGGGGAGCGACGGGAGGGCTGCTGTCCCCCTTAGGCCAGGGCGGTCCCCCCTCTTCCCGCTGCTCTCTGCTTCGCTTCCTCTCCGGAGTTATTGGTGATATCCCAGGACACTTCTCTCCGTCGCACAAGCATCGCCTTCCCTGGCGGTGATCTCTCTCCGGCTTCCGTCCTGCCGTCGGACACCCTGTGCGTGGCCATGACCTGCACGTGTCTGTGCGCACGGGACACGGGGCAGCTTCCTGTCCAGAGCGGGCCTGAGACCGGGAGCCGGGCCATCAGCACTCGGCTCCTCGGTGCAGGGCCCGGCGTGCACGCTGCCAGGGGCTCTGCACAAACACGGCGTTGTTTCCGGGCAGACGCTCCGCAGACACGCGGCCCTCCTCCCGGGAGGGCGGCTGCAGGGCCCGCCGGTGCCACCTGCTGGCCTGAGAGGCGGGAGGCAGCAGCTCTTCCTCTGCATCCGCCCCCAGACAGGAGGGCAGAGTTCCCCCCGTGCGTCCCTCTGCGGGGCGGACGGGGCCGCAGAGAGGACAGGCGGTGCCGTTGGCACACGGCACAGCTGGGCCGAGGAGGGCGGCCTGTCGTGGCCCCCGGAGCCCTGTCCGCACCTGCACGCGGGACCTGTGTCTGCGACACGCAGGAGCACGGCTCCTCGCGAGCATTTTCTTGCGTCTCGAGGAGCATATTTAATTGGTGTTCGTGGTCCTAGGAGTCTCAGTGTCACTGGATTGGCCTGTGCAGATGTTTTTGTTTTGTTTTGTTTTTAAATATATTTTATTGATTTTGTACAGAGAGGAAGGGAGAGAGATAGAGAGCTAGAAACATCCATGAGAGAGAGTCATCGACCAGCTGCCTCTTGCACACCCCCTACTGGGGATGTGCCCGCAACCAAAGTACATGTCCTTGACTGGAATCGAACCCGGGACCTTTCAGTCCCCAAGCCGACGCTCTATCCATTGAGCCAAACTGGTCTCGGCGGCCTGTCAGATGCTTAAAGAGGGAGAAGAATCCTTCTTATTGGCAAGGTTTTGATCCCTGAAGACCGAGACCCCACCTGCCCGGGCCTGGGGTGGGGCAGAGGCGGGCACAGCACTCTCTGTGCTTGTGTGCTGCTGCCTGGCTCCGGGCGCCGGAACGCCACTTCCCCATCGGACAGGCGGGAGCCAGCCCGGGAGCCGGCCTGGGGCGTATAAGTCCGGAGCCTCGGTCCCCACCCCGTGGGCTGGATGGTGACATCCTCCTCCCCCGGCCGGGATTGTGGTTCGGAGCTCAGACCGCACCGTGTGTGCGCATGTGTGAGTGTGTGTGTGTGTGTCATACCCAACTGGTCCTGATAGGAACCCTCACGCGTGCCCCCCCCCCAGACGCGGAAAAGCCGCCCCCAAAGAGGAGGGGCGCGCACCTGCTCGGGGAGAGGACGGTGTGCGTGTCGGCGGCCGTGTCTGACGAGTCGGTGGCGGGAGACAGCGGCGTCTACGAAGCCTTCGTGAAACAGTAAGGCTCCCGTGCCTGGGGCCCCATCACCCCTTTCCCCCCGGCCCGCGTGTGGGTCCCGGGCCAAGCATCCCACCACCATCAGCACTGGGGAACCATGTGCCTGGTCACTCTGTGTCCAAGATGGTCTGCAGCCAGGGACAGACACGCATGTCAGCCAGGGAGGGGCAGCATGTCACAGGGACAGACACGCATGTCAGCCAGGGAGGGGCAGCGTGTCAGCCAGGGACAGACACACATGTTACAGGGAGGGGCAGCATGTCAGCCAGGCAGGGACAGACACGCGTGTCAGCCAGGGAGGAACATGTCACGGGGGCGAGCAGGGCTGTCCTTCCTCAGACAGCCTCCTGAGCCCTCACTGACCTGGGTGAGAATGCTGGAGGCTGGCACCTGCCTGGCATCAGCTCCCGAGGAGGTGTCGGGAGCAGGGACGAGGGCAGGGGTGCACTGGACCCCAGGGAGGCACCAGGGAGCCGCTCCCCTACAGGGTGGGAGACAGACCCTCCTGACAAGGTGAGGTAGAGCTGACTGAGCCCGGGTCAGCGGGGGGAGGAGTGCGGAATCGGGGCTCTCACTCAGGTGGCCAGTGGCAGATGGTGACCTCACCACCGAGCTCCCCATACTGAGCCGCTCTCCTGCACCCCTGTCCCCGGCTCCAGGCCCAGTGACGTGGGAGACGTTGCCTACGGTGAAGAGGATGCTGGCGTCGTCATGGAGACGGCGCAGGTGCAGATCGGGCTCAGGTAAAGGCCGTGCGGGGGCGGGGGGGCGGGTAGCATTCAGTGCGGGACCGCCAGCCTGGGCTCCCCCCTCACCAGCTTCGCTGTCCACAGATACGACGGGAAAAGGGCCAGCTTCATGGTGATGATCGCTCAGCTCCGGAATCTGCACGCCTTCCCGATACCTCATACTTCCAAAGTGTAAGTAAGACCGGCGAAGAGCGAATGGCAGCCACCCACGCCGCCGGTGGCATTCACCCGGTCACCGCGGCCCCTCCGGGGAGCCGGCCCGGACCCGCCGGACAAGCCCTGAGTCGCCGGCTCTCTGGTGTCTGCAGGTACTTCAGGGTCGCCCTGCTGCCCTCCTCGGCGGACGTCAGCTGTCTGTTCCGGACGAAGGTGCGCCCGGCCGCGGAGCCCCTGGCGTTCGGCGACGTGTTCCGCGTGGCCATCGCGCGGGCGGCCCTGCAGCAGAAGACGCTGCGGGTGGACCTGTGCTGCGCCCGCGCGCTCCGCTCGGAGGAGAGCCTGGTGGGTGCCCTGCTCCCCGCCCCTCGCCCGGCATCCTGGTGTTTCTGGGGCTGTGGGCCAGCCCAGCGTCATCGCCAACCGGGGCTGTCGCAGTTTCCGTGTGAAGGATGGTCTCAGGTTTCCGCTCTCTTTGGCCTCCGCCTCTGCGTGGTGACTCTGTAAAGGCTGCTTTCCCTTTCCGCCCTTTGACCTCTGTCTGTCTGTCTGTCACCTTGGAGCATGTTTGCTCAGTACGAGTCTTGTGCTGGGTGCTCTGTGCATAACGTCTCATGAAATCCTCATCACTTTTATTTAAAAAAAAAAAAAAAAAAGGTATGGTTGCCCCAATTTGCCTAATAAAAGAGTAACATGCTATCGACCATATCTTCGCAACGCCCGCCAGCCAATCAGGAGTGAGTATGCAAATTAACCTAACAAAGAAGGAGGGTAATTTGCATACACAGGCGCCGAGCAGCCGGGGATGGGGCGGGACACAGGCACTCCACACCACCCCAGCTGCTCCGGCCTCAGCAGGGGAAGGCAGGCAGGCGGCTCTGGCTCTGGGCCGGAACAGAAAGGCTGCTCTGGCCGGAGCGAAGGCGGTGCTGGCAGCCAGGGGAAGGAAGGCCCGTCCTGGCACAAATCTTCAGTTCGTGCATGCGGCCACTGGTTTTCAATAACGAACTGCCGAGAGGGGTGATGAACAGCCACCACATAACCCCACACTGATTCCCTGTCACAGACTTAAATTGAGCAACACACTGAGTGTAGCGTCCCTGTGTTGGGCTCACTCTCCAGGCCCGGCAGTGGAGCATGGAGGAAGAGAGGCGCGCTGTTAGGGCAATGTG
Organism: Nyctalus aviator; assembly: GCA_036971965.1. Taxonomy (NCBI): domain Eukaryota; kingdom Metazoa; phylum Chordata; class Mammalia; order Chiroptera; family Vespertilionidae; genus Nyctalus; species Nyctalus aviator. The sequence continues at coordinate 182,251,781 of CM072924.1, read as the reverse complement.
ATATTTAGACGCCAGAGCGGGAGACTGCGCGCCGCTGACGGCGACTCTAACGCTCTGTGTGCGCCACGCCAGAAAGCCCTTCCACACCAGTGAAACGCGGTGCCCAAATGGGCCGCCCTTCTCCGCAGGGCAGGGGAGACACACACACACCTGCCCGGCGCATGGAGCTGGAGTGAAAGATCTCTGGTTCATATTTTGTCTGTCTGTAAAAATACCTGGTATTGTCTGGCAGTGAAGACAGTCAGAAAGAAGCAAAGATGCCCTGGCTGACTTGGCTCAGGGGATAGAGTGCTGGCCCACAGACTGAAGGATCCAGGGTTCGATTCCGGTCAAGGGCACATACCTCGGTTGCAGGCTCCATCCCAGTCCTGGTCGGGGTGTGTTCAGGAGGCATCCTATCCATGTGTCTCTCTCACATCCGTGTTTCTTTCTCTCTGTCTGTCCCCCTCCCTCTTATTCTCTAAAAAAATCAATGAAAAAATATCCTCGGGTGAGGATTAACAAAATATTTTAAAAAGCAAGAAGCAAAGATAGATTAATTAGGCTGTCAGAAAGGCTTAGTATAAATATATGTGTTAGCAGCTCCGTAAGGTTGATAAATATGTTAAGTGTTCTTCTTATAAAATGATACAATTTAATTTAGATCCTGGTTAATAAGTATGATTTGGTAAAATATAAAAGCTTTTAAACCTTTTTTTTTTTTTTTTTACATTCTACTAATTTAGTTAAGAATCTTTCTAATTTCTCATTTAAGAACCACAATGGAGTTTTTTGTTATTTTTTACATTTTTAGTAGGTAATGGAATTTTGTAAATAATAATCATAACGACGTAAGATCTATTATGGTTTATACGTAGCCATTTGTATTTGTATTTTTAAACTTTTTTAAAAATAACAATTTCACACTTATAAAATGTTGCATGCTTAGTCATTAGGTTGTGGCAAAACAGTATCTCACAAACCAATCCCAGAATTGGCTTTTACTTTTTTAATATTTTATAAAAATATTTTTTAATTGATATCAGAGAGGAAGGGAGGGGGAGAGAGAGATAGAAACATTCATGATGAGAGTCAGTCATTGGTCGGCTGCCTCCTGCACGCCCTACACAGGGGATCACGCCACAACCCAGGCCTGTGCCCTGAGAGAGAATCAAACCAGTGGCCTGGCTGATAGTTGACGCTCCGCCACTGAGCCACACCGGCTGGGCCAGAGTTGGCTTTTAGATTGGGATCATTTCTTACTCAGTCACACCCGGCCCGGAAACGTAAGACATCTTCAGGTTTAAAAAAAAAAAAAAAAAATGTAATGCTTTATATCACGAATATTGTTTTGTTTTGTTTTTTCTTAAATCCTAAAACAAGCTTGCCCCATAATCTGAGTTATATATCAGGAGCAAATATGGATTTAAACACGTTCTCTCCTCTCTTTTTTCCTCTCGCCTCCCACAGGCCGGGACTCAGATCAGTCTGGCCGATTTGCCGTTTTCCAGCGAGGTCTTCACCCTGTGGTATAACCTGCTCCCTTCTAGGCAAATGCCTTCCAAAGCGAGCGAGGAAGAGCACGAGCACCCGGCGTTCCAGCCGAGCCAGCCATCGGTGGAGCCCATAGACCTGGTGAGCCGAAATGAGAGAAGAAAGTCATCGCGGTTTACTCACCTACCTACACGTCTGTACTTAGGCCAGCACCACACTGCTTTGATGACTATAGTTTATTTAGTAATTATTTTGAAATCAGAAATATGAGTCATCAAACTTGGTTTTCCTTTTTCAAGATGGTTTGGGATGTTCAGGGTCCCTTGCATTTCCATATGAATTTTAGCACTAGTTTATCAATTTACACACACACACAAAGATAGGGTTTTGATAGAGACTACACTGGGTCAGTAGTCATTTGAGGACTTTGTTGCCTTAACAGTGTTCATCTTGCCGAAACTGGTTTGGCTCAGTGGGTAGAGCGTCGGCCTGCGGACTGAAAGGGCATGTACCTTGGTTGCGGGCACATCCCCAGTAGGGGGTGTGCAAGAGGCAGCTGATGGATAAATCTCCCTCATCGATGTTTTTAACTCTCTATTCCTCTCTCTTCCTCTATGTAAAAAATCAATAAAATATATATTTTTTTAAAAAACAAAAAAAACACACCAGTGTTCATCTTCTGATGTATGAGTGCAGGAGGTCTTCCATTACTTAGGTCTTCCTTAATCTCTTCCAACACAGTTTTGTATTTGTCCGAGACCCAGTTTATACTTCTTTTGTTGATTTTGTTCTTTTTTTGACGCTCTTGTAAATAGAACTGTTTTCTTAATTACATATTCAGAATATTCATTGCGTAATTAGTTTTTGTCTATTTATCTTGTATCCTTCAATCTTGCTGAACTCACTTATTAGTGCTAATAGTGTTTTGTAGTGGATTCCCTAGGATTTTCTACGTATGAGATTATACCTTCTGAAAACAGCGTTAGCCTACTTCTTCCTTCCCAGTCGCCGTGTGTTTCTGATTCTCGCCTCGTCCCCCTGGCTGGAGCTCCCAGCGCAGTGTTGGGAGATGTGGGGAGAGCAGGCCTCCTTGTCCAGTGCCTGACCTTCGCAGGCAGTGTCTGTCTCTTGCTGCTGGGTGTGATTTTGCGGTGGGTTTTGTGGATGTCCTTCCTCGGACTGAGGAAGCCCTCCTCCTGGCGTGCTGAGTGTCTCCTCCTTACAGGCCATTGGATTGGACAGGAGCTTTTCAGCACTTACTGAGATGATCACAGGGGTTTCTGTCCTGCATGCTATTCGTATGGTTTATTAACTGTCAGATATTAAGGCAGTCTTGCATCCCCACTTGGTCCTGGTGTGTAATCCTTTTTATACGTTATTAGATTTAGGGTGTGTGTGTGTGTGTTTCACAGCACTTTTACTGCAGTGTGCGAATATGATTTGTGTGTGTGTTTATTCTAATGGAATTCTCCATCATTTCCTCTGCTTTCTTAAAACACATCAATGTAAAGTTACAAACTTCCGCTCTGAGTCACTCAGTGTGAGGGTCACCGGTGAGTCTGCCTCTGTTGCCTGTCGTTTCTCTCGGCTCCGGTCGCGGGTCTGTGGTCAGTGGTGCCGGGTGTCACGGGTGAAGGTGCAGAGGCTCTGGTGTGGGCCTCCCCCAGAGAGGGGGTCTCTTCTCCTGGAAGCAGCTCACACGGGGGGCCGGGATCCCCGTGGTCCTCTCCCCAGGATGGCGAGATGCCTGCCGTGCCTCCAGCAGCTGGGTGCTGCTCTGTGTCTCAGCGCCTTGCTTGCCCTTGGCAGGTGCCCCTGTGGGAACTGCAGGAACTGCGCTCACCTTAGAGTCGCTTTCTCCGGTCCCTCGCGTGCCGCCCGCACCGTCTGGTCCGAGTGCCTCCCTCTGGAACTGACACGGACTCGCCCCCGTTCTCCCGGCTCCCGGAAAGGATGGCAGGGCCTTGGCCCTCTGGTCCCCGTAGCCGTGGTGGCTCTCGGTCGCTTTAAAACACCTGGCGTTCCTGCGTGTTTCATTCTGTTTATCTTGCATATTCCCAGCAGGAGAATCGGGTCTAGTCCGGCTCCCTCTTCACAACTGGAAGTCCCACCTGGTGCGTGTCTCCCTTCCTTCCTTCCGGAGGGCGTCTGCTCACGGCCCTCTGTTCCCTCCCCAGGATGCAGTGTCGGCCTTGCTCGCAAGAACGTCAGCGGAGCTGCTGGCTGTGGAGCAGGAATTGGCACAGGAAGACGAAGAGCCGGGGCCCGGCACAGAGCGGAGGGGTCCGGATGGAGACTGGTAAGGCCTCCCTCCTTGGCCGGTGGGAATTCAAGGAGGAAACTTTCCGCCCGGCCTGCAGCTCCGTGGCTGAGCGTCGACCTAGGAACCAGGAGGTCACGGCTCCACTCCTGAGCAGGCACACGCCGGAGCTGCAGGCTCGATTCCCAGGAGGGGGCGTGCAAGAGGCAGATGATCAATGATTCCGTCATCGTTGATGGTTCTATCTCTTGCTCCCTCTCCCTTTTCTGAAATCAATACAAAAAAAAATTTTTTTTTTAAAGAAACTTCCAGGGAAAGCTTCGTGGGATCAGACCTCATTCTGGAGCCAGGGGCAGCGGTGTAGCTTCAGGGAGCTGCCCCCCGAGGAGCGGCCCCTCCGCCCCTAGAGGCAGAAGGAATCATGGGGAGATTGTCAGGGCAGTTAACACATCAGCGAGACTCGAGTCCTTTGGTAACTTGAACGCTATTTCCTGAGCTTTTTTAACTCCAGGTCTACACAATGGACTCGGAGAGGTGTAGTGGGTTACTGTGGAGTTACAGATAAGTTTAAAAACTGGCTCTTTTCCTTAACTGCGGTACCCTTCAGGCTTTGGCGAGTCCGGTCAGGTGTTAGGGGATGGCTTCTGAGCAGCCATTTCACTGTTTGTCACCACCTTCACCTTCCTTTGTTATCTCATCTCATTGCTCACTCCCCAGCCTTTACAAAAGGTTTGGCGGGATTGGAAATCACAGCTTTTGTCTGGACTCAGGTCTGTATGAAGAATGGTATCTCTCTTGGTTTGTACTGTCTTCTCCAAAATCCAATTTTAGTGACTAAATCTGTTTTGTAAGTACGCATGTAAAATTACTTGAATTAATTTTTATGTATGAATATATATTACTTGAGCTACCGTTAGCACATGTGCTTACACATATATAACATGCGTTGGTGTGCGTGTGTGTGTAGAAAACGCTTTCCCAGTTAGAATAACAACATACAAATAATGTCGTGGGCACGTGACAGGCGCAGTGAACTGCAGTGATGTCAGAGGTACAGGTGCACGTGGTTCTCATCACCAGCCTCACAGGGAATAAAACCAGAGGCCGCAAAAGCACACACACCAGGAAGGGGAGTGAGGACGTGTTGTACTAAGGTATCGTTAGATAAGAGCCTTCCTGTGCATGTGAAATGCAGTCTGTTTCACATGCATTTCAAAAACACACTTTATGAAATACACGTAAAGGAATCCGCACCTCACAGTGTTCATTGCTAGCCCCCCATCTTCACTCCATGACGAGGCGTTTAATGTCTAGGCTGTACCAGTTGGTCGCCAGTCACAATTAAAGCTCTGCTTTCCGTTATCAGTAGAGAAGATGTCCGCATTCTAAGAACATGGAACACAGCCCAGCATGCGACGTTCTAAACACGCTGAGCTCCTGCTCACCCGTCAGTAGAGTTTGTACAGAACACGTATGTGTGGTAAAGCCCCCGCTTACCACAGCATCCAAGCCCGGGCCATGGCTTTTGTGGACGACAAGGTCACACGGCCTGAAGGGTCTTCTGTTCTTTCCGTAGTGAAACTCCCTTCCCACCGGGCCCACCCCCGCAGACCGTGAGCACAGGGGAACATGGGTATTTTTATTCCTCATGTCTTTATCCACACTGAGCAGAGTCACTCTGTTCCATCGTACGATTAACTTTACAAGACTCGGCCCGGCCAGTGCTGCTCAGTGGTTGAGCATCGACCTAAGAACCTGGAGGTCACAGTTCGATTCCCGGTCAGGGCACATGCCTGGGTTGCAGTTTCATCCCCAGTGTGGGGTGTGCAAGAGGCAGCCGATCCATGATTCTCCCTCATCAGCGATGTTTCTATCTCTCCCTCACCTTTCCTCTCTGAAATCAATAAAAATATATTTTTAAAAATCTTTTACAAGACACAGACAACTAGCACCAAGTTATATTCTAGGGAGTGACAATATTTTTAAATGGTGGGGCTAACTTTAATATTTGATTTTCTATGTATTTCTATTTTAACCTTCAGGGATTAGGTCCAATTTCATTCGTGAGTTTGACATTTGAGTACCTAACTCTGGTGACGTCGCTGCCGGTTGCTGGAGATAACGTTATTTTTCATGTTCATTTTAGTAGAAAGGGCTTGATCTGGGTCTGCTGTCCCTTGCCAGGTGGACGTCCCAGGTTGCCTTGTGCGGGGACACGTCGGCTGGACTTGACGTGTGTCTCGCTTTGTTTCTCCGAAGGCTGGCGATGCTGAGGGAGGCCTCTGACGAAGTGGTGGCTGAGGAAGAGGCGGACGTGGCCTTGCCAGGGGGCAGCAGGTGTATGGGAGACCGAAGCTCATGCCCGGGTATGCCCGGGACCGCTGGAGGCACGAGGAGGGGAGAGAGCAGCTGTGCCAACGGCCCTGGCAGCCAGCCCCCTCCGGGAATGCCCACCCTGGTGAGTACTTCTGCTGCCCCCCCCCCCAGGCCGGCTCTCACCGGCTCCCCGCCGGCTGCGCTTGCCTCTGCTGGTGTAACCACACCGGGCCTTTGCAGAAGCTGATTGATTGCCCTAGGCATCATGGAGTCGGCTCTCGGAGGCATCGTAAACGCCTTAAAAATCTCAAATGGGCCCAGATATTCACTCCCCACTTAGCTTCCCTGTGAGAAGGTAAATAGCGGTACGTAGATCTCGTCACGGCTCTGTGTTTATTAAAAGCATTTTCAGAGTTTCCTGGGTAACACCGGAGTTTCATAAATGTTGCAAGTTTACTTCCACTTCAAACAGGCAGTCAGCGTTCCCAGTTCACGCCCGTAGAGGGTGTTCTGATTGGGGGTGGCAGAGGGCCCGTTCGGGCACAGGCGCCCGCTGAGTGGCAGACACGTTGAGCGGACGTTGTCTTCAGGCTTTGAGGATGCTGGCGAACGTGGGATGTAACAAGCTCAGACAATCCCTTTATCCTGAGAAAGCAGTACCGCATGTACCTGACTGAAGACTTCGTGTGGGTGGACACGTGTAATTGCAGAGTCTACATAAACCTGTGCTTTTGCAGTAGATCTCATTTTCTTGTTTAATCGCCTTTATCACTTACTGGAAGCCCGATGCACAAAGATTCGTGCTAGAATGGGCTTTCCTCTCCCTGGCTGCCAGCCCAGCCCCTGTCCACTCCGCCCCGCCTCCCCACGCTGCCCAGAGGCCCCGAGAGACTGGGGGTAGGGCAGAACGCCTGTGTCATTGCCAAGCATCACTCAGCGCCTGGGTATGCAAATTAACCACCTCCTCTGTTGGGTCAGTTTGCATATCACTCCTGATTGGCTGGTGGCGCAGTAGTGGAGGTACGGTCAGTGTACATGTTTGTCTATTATTAGGTAAGACTCTGGAGAAAGCACTACTCAGTTGGATGCTATTTAATGATGAGGCGTGCCCAAATAAAACTGTTTGTAGCGCCACGTTTACCTTCTGTCAATGGAAACCTTCGTTCTTTAGGCTAATCTGTGAGGGCAGGTATCACCCCACCCACCGGCTCTGGGCCGTCCGTTGGGGTCCCCTCAGCAGTCACGGGGCCCTTCCCTCAGAAGAGGCCCGCGTGCTAGATGGGTCTCCAGGGTAAGGTCAGGCCTCCCTCTTGTCCTTAGAGGAACGGGGCACGAATGTGTCCATGGGTGCCGCCCCTGACGGAGGCCTTCTGTTGCAGGTCGACAAGGAGACAAACACAGAGGAGGCCGAGGACGCGGGCCTGGCCGTTCGGCCCAAGGAGCGCAGCGGGCTGGGCGCGCGGCAGCGCCCCCTGGTGCGGAGCAGCGTGATCGTGCGCTCGCAGACCTTCTCGCCCGGGGAGCGCAGCCAGTACATCTGCCGGGTGAGGAGCGGCCCCGCCCAGGTGGAACATGGCACACGCCCAGGACATGCCCACGGGGTGGGCATCTCAGACTCCGACCTCAGACGGGAACCGCTAGAAATGTTTCCATAAGTTACTCGTAAATATCACACACGTGGTTCGTTTTAGTTTGGTTATGGGGTTCCCCCGCCCCCCTTTCCTAAATTTAATGTGTCATTGGCTCAGGGCCATGCCTTTGGCAAATCCGTGAAATTGCAGACCTGGCTACTAAGTAAACTTGGACTTCAGTCTGTGTTTAGCAACGTCAGGTGATCTGAGGGTTATCCTTTGTGGACCTCTGTGTCCATTATACGCCACATGGGTCCTGCTGGACCGAAAACTGTGAATTGGGTTTTAGAACAAAGCCGTCCTTTAGCGATGGGTTCTATTTCCCGTAGAGTTTATGACTTCTGGTAATACAGGTTCAGTGTTACACAGTGGGTTAGACAGAGCTGTTCAAGTGTGTTCGTTTGATCCGACAGACGTGTGTGTATCAGCACCTGCTCTTAAGCATGTCTCTAGCTCCCTGGGGTGGGTCTGGACCAGAGACCCCGGCGCTCCCTTGCAGAGCTGCGTCCTGGTGGGTCCGGCCCAGCGATGAGCAGTGGACACGATGCGTCTGGGATGGGGCCGGGGGCTGTGAGACGAGGGGCTGGGGTGCCGAGGGCGAGGGGGCAGGTTTAAGTAGGTTCACGTGGGCTTCACCGACGAGGTGACATTTCAGCAGCTCCCTGGTGCCGGCGGCGGGGAGAGGATGGGCTGACTGGGCTAAGAGCCATCTCGGTTGTGCAAACTGTGTCTCAGCTCCAACCTGCACGCCAGCTTTTCTTTTAAAGACAAATGTTGTGGGCTCTGGCCAGTTTGGCTCAGGGGATAGAGCGTCGGCGTGCAGACTGAAGGGTCCCAGGTTCAGTTCTGGTCAAGGGCACATGCCCGGGTTGTGGGGTTAATTCGCAGTAGGAGGTGTGCAAGAGGCAACCGATCAGTGATTCTCTCTCATCATTGATGTTTCTATCTCTTCCTCTCCCTTCCTTCTGAAATCAGTTTAAAAAAATAAAATTAAATAAATGTTGCGGGGGGAGGGAGGGAGGAAATAAGTAAAAATAAATAAGTGTTGTGTATTAGCTGAAAACAAAAAGGATATTTTATGTCAGAGTCTGTGCGGTTATCTTAGCCATGACTTCTGTTAACTGCCACCGACAGGCACTTGTTTAACTTATTCCTGGAGAGCACGTCGGGTGAGGAACAACGGGGCGGGGCAGAGCCTGTTGGGAGGGTTTTCTGAACGAGATGGACTGTTATCGCCACCCTTTCCCTGCCCCTTGGTTGGCAGCCTGTCAGGCAGTGACTTTCCCTTCTTATCCTTTTTGCCAGTTAAATCGGAGTGACAGCGACAGCTCAACCCTGGCTAAAAAGTCTCTGTTTGTGAGAAACTCCACTGAGCGGCGCAGCTTGAGGGTCAAAAGGGTACGTACTCCGTCAGCACCGGCCCGGTCCTGCCCACCGGAGTCCTGGCCGCCGCGCATCCGCGCCCACTGGCCCCTGGGCCCCGCGTGAAGCCGCTGCTAATGACGGGGAGGCCGATGTCCAGAGCTTCACGCAGAACAGTCATGTTTCAGACCCTCTCTCCCGTCAGCTGGTCCGGCTGCTGTTCGGAATCTCCTGCTTTCCATTCATTGGAAATGTAACCAGGAAGGGCCCTCCTGTTCCCTGCGTATGTCTCACCTCCTGTTCCCTGTTCCCAGGCCAGCCTGGCCCAGGCTCAGTGACCTCCCCTCCCCTGAGTCCTTGGCACAGCGTCCCCCCTCACAGCTCCTCGTCCTCTCACTCCTCCTCAAGGTCACTCTCTGGCCTCCCTCCCTGAGTCCTTGGCACAGCGTCCCCCCTCACAGCTCCTCGTCCTCTCACTCCTCCTCAAGGTCACACACTGTCCTCTCTAGGGTTTTGCCTGCAGACCCAGCAGACATTCATTCGTACATACTCGGGTTATTTCTTGATAAACCGCTAAGCCTGGCTGCCAGAAGCACAGCCGACACGCGGGGCTGAGAACTGGTGTTAGACTGGGAGCCGAGGAGGGGCCAGGATGGGCACGTCACTTAGACGAGGGGTCAGATCTGAGCCCCTCTGCCCGTGGCCCTCCGGCCGGCGTCACAGGCGTGAGAGCAGGCGTGAGCACGGGAGAGTGTGTATCCTGAAACAAAGGGCGTGAGGTCCTGCACACGTGCATGTGTGTGCGTATGCGTGCGTGTGCATGTGTGTGTGTGCGTGTGTGTGCGTGTGCATGTATGTGTGCGTGTGCGTGTGTGTGTGTGTGTGTGTGTGTGTGTTCTCAGAGGGCGGCCTTCGGGCCAATGAGTGGGGGCGGAGCAGGCTCCCCGTAGTGACAACGGGAGAGTCTGCGGTGGGAGCAGGGAAGGTCTGCTTCTTGCTCAGCCCGCGCTCGCTGCCGTCTGGCTGGGTGCCTGCTGCTGTGGGCCCCACTGGGGACCCGTCTGGACGCAGCAGGAGCAGAGGTGTGCAGGCTGGACACTGGCACGGGAGAGCTTCCGCTGGGAGTGACACACGCACTCCGCTGACCGGCACTGGAGGGCTCGCCCCTCGGCGGGCAAGGCCTCCCTCGGGAGCCGGGAGCCGCCAGCCAGGGGCCAGGAGCCGCCAGCCGGGGGCCAGGAGCCGCCAGCCGGGGGCCGGGAGCCGCCAGCCTGGGGCCGGGAGCCGCCAGCCGGGGGCCGGGAGCCGCCAGCCGGGCCAGGAGCAGGGCGGCGGGGGATGAGGGAGGCGGGGGATGCGGGCGGGCCGGCGCTCAGGGCGTGCCGTGGCCTGTTCCCACCCCGCAGGCGGTGTGCCAGCCCGCGCTCCGGAGGGCGGCCCAGGAGTGCCCGGTGCGCACGTCCCTGGACCTGGAGCTGGACCTGCAGGCCTCGCTCACGCGCCAGAGCCGCCTGAACGACGAGCTGCAGGCGCTGCGGGACCTGCGGCAGCGGCTGGAGGAGCTGAAGGCCCAGGGCCAGACGGACCTGCCGCCCGGCGTGCTGGAGGACGACCGCTTCCAGCGGCTGCTGCGCGAGGCGGAGAAGCAGGTGCCGCCCGGGCGTGTGCGCGGGAGGGGGGTGTGCGCGGGAGGGGGGTGTGTGCGGGAGGGGGGTGTGCGCGGGAGGGGGGTGCGGAGCCATCCCTCCACGGCCGCCGCAGGGAGGGGCCGCTCCCTCCTCAGCTTGCTCGGCTCCTCACATCCCTTTGCAACATCTCGGAGCACCTTTCTGCAGTGGCCTTTAAAAATATATATATATATATATATATATATATATATATTATTGATTTTGTACAGAGAGGAAGGGAGAGAGATAGAGTTAGAAACATCAATGAGAGAGAGTCGTCGATCAGCTGCCTCTTGCACACCCCCTACTGGGGATATGCCCGCAACCAAGGTACATGCCCTTGACCGGAATCCAACCCGGGATCTTTCAGTCCCCAAGCCGATGCTCTATCCACTGAGCCAAACCGGTTTCGGCATGCCGTGGCCTTCTTAACCCAGGATGTGGCTGAGAGAGAGGGGTCCCGCCACCCGGTGCAGTCAGGTCCCCGCCCGCCGCTCCGCACCCCGTCCTCCTGACCGAGGGGGCGTGGCAGCGAGGGCAGCTGCAGTCACTTCTTTTTTAAAAAATATATATATTTTATTGATTTTTTACAGAGAGGAAGGGAGAGGGACAGAGAGTTGGAAACATCAACGAGAGAGAAACATCGATCAGCTGCCTCCTGCACACTCCCCACTGGGGATGTGCCCGCAACCAAGGTACATGCCCTCGACCGGAATCGAACCTGGGACCTTTAGTCCATAGGCTGATGCTCTATCCACTGAGCCAAACCGGTTAGAGCCATCACTTCTGCTCAGTGCCTTCCTTCGTCTCTACGTGAGACTTGACAGATAAACACAGTAAAACTTTTAACACACGAGGTCGCTTGCATTTGAAATGGCCTGGCCACATCACGTGGATGTACCGCTAACGTTAACGCTCCTGAGTTTTCGCATTCTGTGACCTTCTGCACACATTCTCCCTCCACACATTCACCCTCCGCACAACTGTATAAAACAGCGCAGAAAATCACCGATTTAAAAATAGGGTATTTTAAAGGAATATTTCTATTAGTCTCACTCCTAAGTGAGAAGTTCAAGAGCCTTCATATTGGTGATATTGGTTTATTCTCTCAGGATTAAAGAGTTTATATTTTAGCATAAGAGCATATGCTTACATCTATAACAATGAAACTGTAAAATGCTAATTAGACTGGAAGTCCTTCCAGACGAAGCCGCAGCACAAATTCCATACATTGAGCCTCCAGTCAATATATAACATACACATAGAACTTTCCACGTAGCTGAAATACTACAAATGCCAGAACATTTCCTTTCAACTCTTTTGGATGGAAATCTGAAATAGATTTGTCGCCTCCTTACATGTAATAGAAGCTTCTGTCCATAATTTCTTAATCATACGGATGGAACTCAGAAACTTAACGTATGGATTTCAGAGATCAAACTGATACCGATGACTTTTTAAAGAAAGTTTAAGCAACCAAACCCATTACCTATCTGAGAGAAAGGGCCCTCATACACAGTAGGATCTCAGGGAATGTGTGTTCAGCGGGGAGTTGAAAGGCAGGTCTCCTATTTGATGCCGCAGCGGGTAACAGGGTAATCAGACTCTGCCGTGCCCTTAGAGGGCTTGTGGTTTGCTACAGGCGAGGAGCCAGGAAGGCTTCCTGGAGGAAGTGGCAGTTCCCTGGCCTGGAGAGTGGGTGGTGGAACTTCGTCCCAGGCGAGGGCGCAGAGGCCCGCAGGCGGGACCCAGCACAGCAGCCCAGGCCCCAGAGTGCTCCCGGCAGGGAAGAGCCGGACGGGACCCCACAGGACAGTGGAGCCTTTCAGCAAAACAGGATGCGGAGTTGAAGGCTGAAATGACCTCGTCCTGTGTGTGCGTGTGTGACCTTAGGAACCATCATCCGCTTCACTCTCCTGAGTCTTTTAGTTCCGCGTTAGCACCAATTCCAAACGGCTGGCTGACATGGCCCACGTTAATCTCCTGCAGAAGCACTGCAGTCTCTGACCCTCAGCCCTGAAAGGTTTGCACGGCCGGGTTTGAGTTTCCGACCGTAGACCTGAGCAGGCCCTCACAGCTTCGCGTTTCTGTGAACAGCCTGCCGTGGTGCGCAGACTGTCCTGCTGTTCGAAGTCCGTGCTGGTGGCCTGAGGCGGGTCCCTGAGCGGGCGTAGGCCTGGGAATTGGGCTGTTCTGTTTCCCCCTCCGGTGGGGGGCAGGGGGGTTCCAGACTGTAGCGTTCTCTGAGCTGAACGCTTACGTCAGCTTTTGGGAGTATGAGTTCCACTTCCGTTAGCAGCTTTTAAGTGGCTACGGCAGAGAGAAAGGGGCTTGAAGACAAGTATGTTTCCCAAAACGTGAGCCGTCGGCATTCCGCGGACACGGTGCTGTGGCAGCTCCTCACTTCCTCTCCGCAGGCTCAGGTTCTCCGGGCGCGGTTTCCAACGCGCTGCCCCGAACAGCCCTGAACCTGGCCGCTGCGCCTCCCGGCCTGGCCGTGGCGACAGAGAGCTGCTCCCCCACCCGCCGGCGGCTGTTCGCACCGTGAAGCCTGCGGCGGTCTCCGGGCGTCTCTGACGGGTGTTCTGTGGGGTTTGTGTTCCCAGGCTGAGCAGTCCAAGGAGGAGCAGAAGCAAGACCTGAGCGCGGAGAAGCTGCTGCGGCAGGCCTCCAAGGACGTGTGCCGGCTGCGGGAGCAGAGCCGCAAGGTGCCGCGGCAGGTGCAGTCCTTCAGGTAGCGCCGGGCACGGGCGAGGGGCGCCGGGGAGGGCGCGTTACAGGGGCCTCCCCTCCGGGTGCCCTGGGCTTCAGGGTCAGTGTGCGGGACGCCCCGCCTCCCCTCCCGGTGGGACGGATGCGTTTCCCTCCGCTCCCCCCCGTGCCCAGAGGGGGCGAGTCTGTGCCACACGCTGCGCGGTGAGGGGCCGGGCTCCTCCGGCCGCCGCTGCGGACACACACACTGTAACCGGGAACCGGCTTCCCGGCGTTCCGCTGTGCTGAGAGGGTCTGTCTACCCACCCTCGGCGCTGTGGGCCCCAGAGGCAGCCCATCGGGAAATCACACGCCCTGCTGCTGCTGAGCCCACAGCAGAGGCTTATAAGCTCCCCCCGCCCCTTCCCGGACAGCCCTCTCCTGCCCCGCAGGTGCTGCAGGTGCTCAGGGGCCGGCCGAGGCAGGGAGGAGGGGGCGGGCGGGGAGCAGGGGGAATGGGCTGGGCGGGTGCTCCGCCTGCAGGCCGCGGACTGCACCCTGGCCGCCCTCACTTGGAGCCAGGAGCCAGCAGAGCCCCTGATCCTGGGTCTGTCAGGAAGAGAGGGAGAGGACACGGGTGAGGACGGGGTCGGAGGGGGAGGACGGGGTCGGAGGGGGAGGACGGGGTCGGAGGGGGAGGACGGGGTCGGAGGGGGAGGACGGGGTTGGAGGGGGAGGACGGGGTCGGAGGGGGAGGACGGGGTGGGAGGGGGAGGACGGGGCCGGGGGGGGAGGACGCGGTCCGGGGTGATGGTGTGATCTGCGGTGATGGGCTGGAGCCAGAGCTGGTGTCCGTCGCCCACCATGCAGGGCAGAGGCCCTGGGCTTGAAGCAGAGTCTTCCTGGGAGGAGGGGAGGCCGCGGAGGCCGGGCGGTGTCTGCGGTCCCACTGTGTGCGGGCGCACTGAGGGTGGTTCCTCCGGCTCCAGGGAGAAGATCGCCTACTTCACCCGAGCCAGGATCAGCATCCCGTCGCTGCCGGCCGACGACGTGTGAGCGCCCGGAGGAACGAGTCCCCGGCCCTCAGGGAGGGAGGACTGAGCGGCGTCTGGCGGGCCGGTCTGGGGAGGGGGTGTCCCTGTCAGCGCCTAAAGAGCTGTTACTTCTCATCAGAATCTCGGCATGCTAATTTGTAAAGTACTTGGAATATAATTCTTATATAAAAAAAAAAAAGCAAGAAAAGCCAGGTAACCAAAGCGGGCGGATCTGTACCCGGAGGTCCAGCAGGAGCGGCTGTAGCCATGGAGGGGCAGAGCCCAGGCCTGTCCCGCCGAACCCGCCGAGGCGGCGCGGCTCTTGCTTTTCCTGGTTTCCCCGCCAAGGCCGGGGCCGGCCCGAGCCCCCGGGGTCTTGTCCTCAGAGCGGCGAGTCCAGCGTGAGCGAGCTTTGGAGGGAGCCCCGGGGCCAGGAAGCAGGTGCTGTGTGCCTCTCCGTCACCTTTGTGCGAACACCGGTCTCCGTGCGTCTTCAGAGCGTCTTCTCTGTCTCTTTCTGTCCGTTTGTCTAAAGAAAACAAAACGCTGAGTTCAAGCACACCCGTGCGGACCCGGGAGCGGGCTCCTGGCTGCACGAAGGCCTGGCGCCCGCCCCGAGGACAGGGAGGAGGGTGCCCTGCAGCCCGGAGACAGGCTCCCCTGCCCCC
Organism: Nyctalus aviator; assembly: GCA_036971965.1. NCBI lineage: Eukaryota > Metazoa > Chordata > Mammalia > Chiroptera > Vespertilionidae > Nyctalus > Nyctalus aviator. The sequence continues at coordinate 182,236,679 of CM072924.1, read as the reverse complement.
CGGGCGGCGGGGGGCGTCAGGTGTGAGCCTGGCTCTCCGAGGTGCGGGGACGGTGGCCCTCGTCCTGAGGACACACACTGCCGCCGGGGAGGGACCCCGTCGCATCCGCGTGGTGAGACCAGGAAGAGCAAAGGGTATCCTGATTGCATAAAGGTGCCAAAAAAAAAAAAAAAAAAAAATGAAGTCCTTTAGGAAACAGATTTGTGACGTTTCACAGCCGCTCCTCGCAGCCCTCAGTGAGGGGGTCCCGTTTGTGGGGAGGAGCCGGGAGGCAGAGAGAGGGGTGTGCCTGGGAGGCTGCGCCTGGAGCACCGGCTGAGCCGTTTGTCTCCAACAGAAGCCGTGGCAGGGGCCCCTGAGCAGCCTCAGCATCCCCACGGCGCCCCCCCCCGCGGAATCCCAGCTGGGCCAGCCCAGGCCCTCCCCAGCAGCAACCCCCGTGTGGCCCACCAGCGTGAAGGCGTTTAAATACTCCTATGCAATTTAATACTCCGTTTGTAATACTGGAAGAGGCAGTTTTTGGCCAGCCATCTTTTATAGCAAACTAAATCCTTTTTTTAAAAAAAGATGCAAAAGTCATCTTAAAGGAATAGGCCCCTTTACACACACACACACACACATTCTGTTTTTAAGCAAGAATCCTCAATAGCAAGAATTTTTATTTTCTTGAGAGCAATTACACATATTTTAGAAAGTGAGTTTTGTCAGGATCAAAATTCAAATGAAGCCGTGTCTGAGCCTTGAACTTGATTGTTTCCTGAGTGTTCCACCACTTACATACGAACGTCTTTGAAGCTGTAACTGGACGTGACACTACTCTGAGCAAACACCAGCCTTACCAATTGACCACAGGCAGTCCTTCGGGGTCTGCCCAGTTCACTCTCTCAGCCGATTGAGGAAAACGAGGAAAGAATACCATCCATCCTTGTCAAGGTCAAATGTGAAAGAGAAGTTTATTTAATGTAGAGATAAATGAAGGTCAGCTGTTGTCAGCTTCTTCGTTTGACCGTGGAAATGTTTATAGAATTATGTGTAGTGTTACCGTACGATTTTATTTTCTTCATTTATTTATTTACGGTCTTATTTATGTTCTGTTTAATATATAGTTCGGTTCTGGCCATTTTAAATGTTTGACATAGAAGAAGCTATATTGGAATATTTACAGCTTTATAAATCATCAAGACGAGTATAAAAGAATAAAATCTGTCTCAGGCTGGTAGTTAACAGCTGTGACCAAGAAGCTTTCAGTTTTATTTTACAAAATTTGCTCATTTCTAACACGAGAGATGAACTTATTTTAATATAATCCTTTTCCACACTTTAAAAATCAGCAATAGTGTTATGCATTTATAGGAAGCTTTTAACAGCCCTATCATATTTGTACTAACCCAAATGATTCACAGTGACACATTTTAATAACTTGATCACAAAACCGTATGGACAATATGAATTTTAATATTATAAATGCTATTTTTTAAAGGTAGAATTTATTCTGCACAGGGTAAAAAGAATGTAATATTTAGTCCTCAAGTTTGAATTATCAACATGTTACTACAATTTTGTATATCAGAATCTAAGTGTTACAGGTACAACAAGCATACTGCTAGCCAAATGAACAACGTTTAGCTGAATCTCTGTCGCATGCAAATCAAATAAATTTAAAATCTTTTTTTTTTTTTTTGCTATTACTTTATATTGTATTAAATATCAAAAGCTCAGGACTGAACTAAATATTTAATCAGGTTAAATTCTGAATATGTTTCTGTTTTAATTTGTCTTGTTTGTAAACGTGTGCAAATACATCACATAGACTAACTGGTTTCTGCACTTTTCATGTGTTTGTGGGTGGGAAATATTCAGTGGGTTTTTGGGGGGTTGGTTTTTGTTTTGTTTTGTTTCGTTTTGTTTTGCTTTTGTTTTTTTCAAGAAAGATACATATTCCCTAAGACTTCATTTGTGTCGTTTGTTGTTCGGGTAATTTCCCTGATTGGCTCAAACACAAGAATTGACTTGGCCCGTGTACAGAACAAATACAAAATCTTTCATGAAGAATCCCCCAGGCCAGCAGTTTGTTGTGAATACCTCTTGGTTGGACGATATGCATTGCTGATTTACAAAAAGGGGGGAGAGGGGGCATGGAGGGGGGGCAGAGTCTTTTCATTGTGCCAGTACAACAAGGACTCCCCATGAGCTCTGCCCACACGCCCAGACCGGCTGTCCTGCAGTCCCCCCTGCAGGGGGTGGGTGAGCATCCACCATCTGCTGCAGGGCCCAGGTGCAAAAGCGGGCTTGTGGGGGGGTGTTAGTGACCCTTCCGATACACAAGGCTGCCGCCCTCGGTCCCTGGCCTGGGGCAGAGGCATCAGTGAGTGGCCAGGAGCCCTGAGGTCTCTGGGCAAAGACATGATGTGTCCACGTCTCTCCCCTCTCCAGCTTTCAGAGAACAGCATAACAAGCACATGTCAGACATTGCAACTAAATATGCCGTGAGCCTGTTTCTGTACAGAGGTCATCTCAAACACTTGAGAGAAGAGATTGTTAGCAGTCACATTTCGCACGGCCAGAATGCCCCGTCTCTCTGAGCAGTAACGCCTTCAGGGGCGTAAGTCCCGGTGGAATGTTTCATTTGCCAGTTCTGCGCGATCACCGGATCTGTCTTAAAACCGAGGAAACGCCTCCGCAGAAACGAGCTGGGTTACCATTGAGTCTTGATTGGCTTTGGCCTCAGAGTGCCTTAGCGTCTTAGAAGCCACAGTCGGAGGAGCCAGTCCCCATGGCGAGGGGGGGTGCATGTTAGCAAGTTGCCAGGCAGCAGGGAATCCTACCCGGTCCGGGGCTGAGCCGGCGTCCCCCGAGGCGTGGGCGCCGGGTCCTCGGGCTCAGACGGCCGGGCGGGTGTTCTTCATCTCCAGCGGGGGACGGAGATAGCGTGTCTCCGCTGCCGTGTCCTGGCCCGCGGCCCGCGGGGCCCGGGGCCAGCAGGCCGCCCCGGCCACCAGGCAGCCCCCGAGGAGCAGGGCGAACCCGGCGAACCAGCCCAGAAACAGGGCCTCCCCGAACTCCCACCGGGGCACCACCTCGGGCACCGTGTCGTCCCAGAACTCCCGCACCGTCACGTGGGCCACCCAGGACACGGGCACCAGGGCCGCGGCCCCCGCCGCCCACGACAGCGCCCCTCCCAGCACCAGCAGCCGCTGCTTGCGCCCGCGCCGCCCCTCTCCGACCCGCGAGCAGTCCAGCCCGCAGCCCGAGGCCAGCAGGCCCAGCAGCCCCAGCCCGTGGGACAGGAACATGAGCGCCCGGGACACCCGCAGCTCCACGGGCAGGGCCAGGAAGGAGTCGAAGTCCTTGCACTGCGTGCCCACCTCTTCCTGGACGACGCAGGCTTGCCACAGGCCCAGGGTCCAGCTCTCCATCTCGTTCAGCTCCAGGTTCAGGCTCTTCCACTGGGGCAGGTAGTTGGTGAGACAGGCTAACACCCACCCCAGCAAAGAGGAGGACACTCCGGCCACCTGGGCCGCCGTTCTCGGTGCGAAAGCCATCGTTGGGAGGCCCCGGGAGCGTCAGCCCCGGGAGCTGCTGCCTCTCGGCTGCGGCGGAAAGTGCGGCGGGCTCTGGCGGTCGCCTGCAGAGCTCGGAAATCCTTTCTTCGTTGTGTGTACAAGAGGATTCTTGCCAGGGTGGCTATTGTTTGGCCCCATGCTGAATGGGTTTCAGGAAAGGGAAGGGAACTAATTCTGCAAGCCAGCCAGTCATGTCAAGGAGGGGCCAAGATCAATTTTCTAGCAAGCAGTGCGTCCCTGGAATAACACGGAGCGCTGAGAACCCTCCTCTCATTGTTCGCGTCTCAATGGCTCTCCCCCGATTCCCAGCCTCCCCGGCAGGTCGGAGAACAGAAGGAGCCTGAATGCGGAACGTGTAATTGGCAGTTCGGGTTCAGCGCCTGCCGCTTTCCCTCCGGCTAATCGCACCTGCTGGGGCCTCCGCCCGTGGCTGCGCTCACATTTCAGGACATGGGCTGTGGCAGCACCGAGTGTTACTGTTTAAAAAAAATAAAAAAGGTACAAGAAAAGTATTTCTTACCAAACCCATCTCCCCAGAAATTTCAATAGATCGTAAATCAGGCCTACTTTTATTATTATTATTATTATTTATTGATTGATTTTTCCAGAGAGGAAGGGAAAGGGATAGAGAGCTAGAAACGTCGATGAGAGAGAAACATTGACCAGCTGCCTCCTGCACACCCCCTACCTGGGATGTGCCCGCAACCAACGTACATGCCCTTGACCGGAATAGAACCCGGGACCCTTCAGTCCCCAGGCTGACGCTCTATCCGCTGAGCCACACCGGTTTCAGCTCAGGCCTACGTTTTAAAGATTCCTCGGGCCACATACACCACCTGACATCTGAAGTGATACTAAGAACAAAGCCACTGTGTGGGAATTACTCTCCCGAGTGAGTTGAACCTGGGGCTTGGCCATATTCCTCTCTGCTGGAGCACACGTGTGTCTTCTGGGCTGACATGTGCTCGCCACGCTGAGGCAGGCAGAGGGGAGCAAAGGGACTGTATAGATTAGCACCAGCATCTCTTGTTGCAATGCTCAAGTATAAAGCTTGTAGTTTGTTTTGTTGTTAATCCTCCCCTGGAGGTTTTTTTCCATTGATTTTCAGAGAGCGTGGAACGGAGGTGGGGAGACAGAGAGAGAGAGAGAAACATTCGTGTGAGAGAGACACATCGATTGGTTGCCTGCCACAGGCCCTCTCCCACGACCACCTGACTGGGCTGGGGATCCAGCCTGCCACCGAGGTACGTGTCCCTGACCAGAATGGAACCTGTGACCCTTCCGTCTGCAGGCCAACACTTACCTACGGAGCCAAACCTGCTGGGGCTAAAGCTTGTCTTTTTTGCCTGAACAGAGGAAAGTTTTTCTCAGGACAAATAAACGGTCAATATTCCAATATCAAGCAAAAGTGTTTCACTGGCGCCGGGACTGGTTTGGCTCAATGGATAGAGCGTCGGCTTGGGGACTGAAAGGTTCCGGGTTCGATTCCAGTCAAGGGCATGTACTTTGGTTGTGGGCATATCCCCAGTGGGGGGTGTGCAAGAGGCAGCTGATCAATGACTCTCTCTTATCGATGTTTCTAACTCTCTATCTCTCTCCCTTCCTCTCTGTACAAAATCAATAAAATATATTTAAAAAAAAAAAAAGTGTTTCACTGTCTATCTTTTTAATAGGAGGCTTTCCAGGGAAGAGACGGGAGAGGAAATTGGCCAGGATGAGAGCATCCTGATGCAAACGCCTTTGAGCCTCATAAACCTTGTCACTCAGGCCCGTGGCCCCGTCAGTCCGTAGACACAAACCACCTCTGATCACAGAACAAAGCCGCTGAGTGGAGATTACTCTTGGGAGTGAGTTTAGCCTGTGGCTTTGCCAGGTGCAGACGCTCTGCTTTTCCCTTTTAGGAAACGAAGCAATTACGACTCCCAGGCACCAACCCAGACAAACAGAAGCGGTTCTCGTGTAAAACGAACACACGGAAGCTTCACGTGGACCGTATTGGACAACGGCCGCCACTCCTTTTATTTCTATCACCGGGTCAATGACATTCCTTTTCTTTTTTTCTCAGACCTATGTCATGTTTAACGCAGTCATTTTCTTTTTAGATATGAGACTGGCCTCTTCTCCAGGTTTTTTGGGGGGAGGGGGATCTAGGGTAAAAAAAAGTAGTGAGTGAGACAGTGCGAGCAGCACAGGCGTAGTCACGCGCACAGCTGCCTTCCCCGGGCGGACCTGGGCCCTGCTGGTGCGGAACACGGGTCTCCCTGGTCGGGTCCAGGTCACGCTCTGCGAGCCGCTGTCCCATTTTCCAGGCAGGGACACCGAGCCTGCGCTTCCGCCGCCGCCGTGTCCTGGCCCGCGGCCCGCGGGGCCCGGGGCCAGCAGGCCGCCCCGGCCACCAGGCAGCCCCCGAGGAGCAGGGCGAACCCGGCGAACCAGCCCAGAAACAGGGCCTCCCCGAACTCCCACCGGGGCACCACCTCGGGCACCGTGTCGTCCCAGAACTCCCGCACCGTCACGTGGGCCACCCAGGACACGGGCACCAGGGCCGCGGCCCCCGCCGCCCACGACAGCGCCCCTCCCAGCACCAGCAGCCGCCGCTTGCGCCCGCGCCGCCCCTCTCCGACCCGCGAGCAGTCCAGCCCGCAGCCCGAGGCCAGCAGGCCCAGCAGCCCCAGCCCGTGGGACAGGAACATGAGCGCCCGGGACACCCGCAGCTCCACGGGCAGGGCCAGGAAGGAGTCGAAGTCCTTGCACTGCGTGCCCACCTCGTCCCGGACGACGCAGGCTTGCCACAGGCCCAGGGTCCAGCTCTCCATCTCGTTCAGCTCCAGGGTCAGGCTCTTCCAGTGCGGCAGGTAGGCGGTGACCACGGAGCAGACCCATCCCAGCGCCGACAGCAGGAGGCCCGCGAGCTGCGTGGCCCCCCTCGGGGCCAGAGCCATGGCCGCCGGCCCCGCGCCTCCCGTGGGAACCGCTGGCGGTGGCGGCGGGCAGCGTGTGCCGGGCCGGGGCCGGGCCGCCCGGGATATAAGCTCGGGCCTCGCCGCCGGGGTCATGGCTCCCTGGCCACGCTGAAGCGCATGTTTGTTCTGGAATATAGGGTTTCACGTACGGGGCGAGGGGCTCTGGGCCTTCCGATAAGGAGCAGACCGCGGCCGCCTCCGACGTGCGGGTGAAACCATACCCCCGACGCCGGCGATACGCAGGCTGCGGACGAACAAAGGGGCCTCTGTGACCCTCACCCTAAAGGACAACGGAAATCTTTGTGCCTCGCTATGGATTCCGTAGATTTAAGGGGCGATACGGGGACAGCGCTCCAGGTAACAGGACCTCATTGTGGCGGCCGAACCCGACGTTCAGGATGGGAAGGCGGGCTCCCCTCTGACCTCCGCTCTGCGCGGGCCTCCTCGACCTCCACCGGCCTGGCCCCGCGCCACGGCGGCCGGGGACTCGGTCAGGACTTGGCAGGCGCGGTGCCCCCGGATTTCTTTGAATCCGGGTTCCCTGGGTTAATGAGAACGGCAGGCCGGAGGCCGGTGCGCGGAGGTGCCTGCCCGGCGAGGAAGGGAGCATCCGGGAGGCCTGGGTGTCTGTCCCTGGGCGATGCCGGGTCCTCATTAGGGACGTTAACAAAAAAAAAACATTGAAACCCGTGAAGAATTTTAGTGAGTTTATTTGAGCCAAACACATGCCAGGAAGCAGAACTTCAACGGATTGAGATAATGCTCCGGAGAATGGCGGGTTAATTTCTCTAATCATACACTGAAATCAAAGGAGGGACATAGGTGGGTTACATGAAATTCATTGGTGATGGAGTAAGGAGGCGGGAGAAAGCAAAGTGGTGGGAAACTCCTGGGATTGGATAAAAAGTAAAATGATGGAGGTGTACTCAGGTGAGTGCAGGAACAATTAACATGATAACGAAGGAATCTGAGGTATCTGTCCTGGCGCCCACCACATTTGGTTGTTCCCCAGGGGCTCCGGAAAAAGGGAAGTTACATGTTACCCAGACATCTCACAGATATGTTATCTTAGAGGCAAACAGGCCAATGGGCTCAGTAAAGAAGATCTAAGTTGATCTTTGTCAGGGAAAATATCGGCCTAGGACATGACTACCCACTATAACCTGTTTGTAGTTAGATATTTATTTTCAAACCATCTTTTGTGGTGATCTTAGGTCTCTGAGTTTGCAAGACTGCCACACAGGCCTCCTCTGAGCTTGTCAGGTTAGCATGTGGCTCTTTCCTTCACAGGGACTTGGGAGACAGCCATGTGGCTCCTTTCCTTCACAGGGACTTGGGGGACAGCCTGGTTTTTACCCTCCCACAGGTGTTTCCTGCCCAGAGCTGAGCCGTCTGTCCGGCCTCTTGGGAGACGAAGCCGCCCGCATGTGGATCCCGCTGTTCAGGGCACGAGACTCTGAAAACAAGGGCCACCTGGCTGCCCTGTGAGGTTCCGTCTTGTCCGGTTTTTATTGGTTTTTGACAGAGGCCATGCCTTGAGTCCACACTACAGACCTAGCCTTTCTGGCAGGACAGAGGCGAGCCAGGTCCCAGGGCGGCCGCAGGGCCTGCAGGGTGTCGCTCCTCTCCAGGGCTGGGCGTCCCGCACCCCCGGCCAGGAGGCGGGGTCGATGGGCCTGGGAGACCTAAAGAGCTCCTGCCTGCGCCCACCCTCGGGGGCAGATTCCCCGCTGCTGTGTGTGAAGTTCCTCAGGAGATCAGACAGACCGCCGTCGGCGTCTCCAAACTCAGCAGCAGGTCTTGTCCTGCGCGCGGTATCGTCACGATCAACACCGGTGCGCTCAGTGACGGACCAGCCTCGCCGCCCTCAGCCTCCACGGCTCCACGCCCTGTCTCCCGCGTGGTCATCAAACAGGATCCATAGTAAAGGGCTGGGGAGGGCCTGCAGGTGGTGGCACGTGTAAACCTCACTCCGAAGTGGGTTCCCGTGGCCTCCGGTGGCCATCCTAGGGCGTGTGAGCCCGGCCAGGGACCTCAAAGAATGAATGCACTCAACCCCCGAAAACATCTGCAGGTGGCAAACACGCGTGCCCTGTCCCAGCAGGTGGACGGGTGGCAGGCCTGGGGGGAGAGGCCGCTGCCACATGCCTGGGTTGTGGGCTCGATCCCCAGTAGGGGGTGTGCAGGGGGCAGCCGATCAGTGATGTTCTCGGGGTGCCAGAGACAGATGACACCCCCCCCCCGCCCGTTTTCACTAGAGTGTCTAAACGTCCTACAAAGCATGTGGGATTCTCATAAGAAGAAACAGAAAATGCTATGAAAGAAGAAAAGGCAACTTGCTCTAGTCCGTCCTCCCCCAGAATGTCCGAACAGGACGGGCCAGGTCAGCGGGAACTACCTTGGGGAGTGACGTCCCAGGTCCCCCTCGCCGGAAGCCCTGGCCGCGTCTCAGGCACCTGCTGCGGAGTGCAGGGCAGCGTCTGTCCCGTTTGCTGACGTGTCTCCTTCGTCTCACGATGCTCCCCTCTTCCCCCTCTGACCCCCCCCCCGCCCCTTTTCCCTTGCTTTTTCCAGTGGGCAAGGCCTGGATGTGTTGTTGGCCCCTCTCCCCTACGCCCTTTGACCGAAGTCTCACGGGCACTCAGCTAACGGACGGCTCGCACTGACAGTATCACACCGGCGATGCCAGTCGTTGGTAAGGACTGTGCGTTTTGAATCGCCAACGTCCTAGACGTCGGGAGGCCTGACGTCCTCCAGCGGGCGGTGTTCGGGGACCGGGACAGAGGCGTGAGGGACCACGGCCACATTTCAGAAAGGTCCCCTTGAGCAACAAGATGCAGAGGTGAGAAGGGGGTGGGGGAAGCCGGCAGAGCATCTGGGGCGCGTCGAGGAGTCTGCGGACCCTCCCAGGGGCCTCCTGACCGCCGCCCCCAGCCCGCAGACCAGAGGGGCTGCGTGCTCACAGGGTGCCTGGCCCCCAGTCACTGGTGCAGGAGCCCCCGGGTGCCCTCGCCGGCTTCAGGGGAAGGAGGGAGCCCAGGCCAGTGCGGACTGGCTGTGGCCCCGTGGGCTGGTGTGGGAACGGCTGCTCGAAAGCCCCTTGCATGGCTGGGGGTGGCAGGGAGAGTGATCTGACGTTCTGTCTATAGCTGAGAGTCCGCTCAAGCCTTCAAAGGGCTAAGGCTTGGAGAACCAGCGAGATCCCAGTTCCGGACGGTGAAGGGAGCGTCCCATCCTGTGTCCACCATGGGCCCAGGAGGCGGAGTAAAGAATGAGCCAGCCTGGCCAGCTGGCTCAGCGGTGGAGCTCCAACCAGGTCACGGTTCCATTCCCAGGCAGGGCACATGCCCGGGCGGTGGGCTCGATCCCCAGTAGGGGGCGTGCAGGAGGCAGCCGGTCCATGATTCTCATCATTGATGTTTCTCTCTCCCTCTCCCTTCCTCTCTAAAATCAATTTTTAAATATATATATTTTTTTTAAAAAAGAATGGCCAGTATTTACTGAGCACTTATGGCTTGCAAGGCATTGGGACAGGGCTTTATCTGGGTTGACTCGTCCTCACAAGAACCCTATGACGTAGACACTAGTCAGTGTTTCCCAAACTTTTGACATATGTGTACCCCCTTCTGTAACTTTCGTAACGCTGAGCACCCCTCATACTCATGAGAACGTAGAATTAGGCGCAGCTAAGCACGGTGCGGTGCTTATCCCCATCAAACTCCGGTGCAACGCGTACCCCCGCCAAGCTCTTCCCGTGCCCCTGGGGGTACGCGGACCACACTTTGGGAAACACTGATAGGGAGTCTGAGGCTTGCATGAGCCAGCTAGCTGCCACCCACAGAGCGGAGAGCTGACGCCGCCTGCGGACACCCCGGTCCCGGGAGCGATCACTCAGGCTGTAGGAATCCATCTTTGGCCATGGCCCGGCCGCCCCTCCGGCTTGTCCCCAGGCTACCTGCTGACCTCGGTGTCCGCCACGCATCCGCCTTGGGCCAGAGTCGTCCTCCCCGGCGGGCGGCCCCGCGAGGTCTGGCAGTGGGCAGGCGAACCCGGCAGCGCTTACAGGAAGGAGCGCGAGCAGTGCCAGCCAGGACACGGCCTCCGCCTCCTGCACAAACAGCCGTGAAAGCCCTCTCTCTCCCGGGATTAACTGGCTTCTTTTCTTTGTAAATCCTCTCTAAATATTAATCTAGGCGCACCCCCCTGCAGCTCCGTCAATTTCCAGGTAACAGGAAGGAAAGCCACCGTAAATCAGTGACAGCCCTGGCACCTGCTGGGATGCCAGGCAGCCAGCGCCTCAGACACCCCGGCGTGGCTTCTTTGCACCCGGAGCTGAGCCCTGACGCTGCTGCTGACACCTATGTTCGGCGGGACAACTCCCTTCACGCCGCTGGGCCCCCACATTCCGGCAGCACGCCGAGCGCACACGGGAGGCCCTCCATAAATGAGCTACTATTTGTGTTTTGTCTTTGGATGGCGTGGACCTGGGCTACGGGTTACGGCTCCCTGGCCGGACCAGGTGCCTTCCCCGGAGTCTTTATGCGCCTGGATTCTCCCGAGCCCAGTGTGTGCCACCGAGAAAGGCCTGGCAGGCGGCCTTGGCCCGGCGTGGCTGCCTGGAAACCCGGCCGTTCTCCTCGGACGCGAGCGGATGGCTCCCTCGCCACCCGCCCTCCCCTCTCTCACCACGCCCCTTGGCTGTTTTGTGGGACGGTCTCACTTGCCTTGAGATGAAGGGGATCGGATCCCCGGTCATCGGCCCACCTGCTCCACCGGGGCTGAGGCGGGAGGCCGGTCCAGAGCCGGTGCCTCCTGCCAAGCTTCCCTGGCGTCCTGCTGTGGGGGAAGGGCCCTAGACATTGCCCACCGAGATTTCCATCCTTCTCAGCTGGGAGGAAAACTTTATTCCTAAGAAGAGAAAACTTGATTTAAGAAATTGTAAGCCCCAGCAGGTTTGGCTCAGTAGATAGAGCATGGGCCTTCGGACTGAAGCGTTCGACTCCGGTCAAGGGCATGTGCCTTGGTTGCGGGCACATCCCCAGTAGCGGGTGTGCAGGAGGCAGCTGGTCGATGATTCTCTCTCATCGATGTTTCTAGCTCTCTATTCCTCTCCCTTCCTCTCTATAAAAAAAAATCAATAAAATATATATTTTAAAAAATTGTAAATGTGAAAAACTTTGCATCTGCCCCAAACCTTTTCATCCATCCATCCTTTCATCCTTTCATCCATTCTTTCATCCACCCACCGTCCATCCCACAGACCAGTATGAAGAATTCTTGGAGTGCCCTGTCCAGCGTGGCTCAGTTGGTTGAAAGTCCACCCATCCATGGAGAGGTTGCCAGTTCAGGTCCAGGTCCGGGCATGTGCCCAGGTTGCAGGCTTGACCCCCAGCAGGGGGCATGCAGGAGGCCGTTGATGGGTATTTCTCACTGACGTTTCTCTCTCCCAGTCCTTTCCTTTCTCTCTAACATCAATAAAAACACATTTAGAGAAAAAGAATTCTTGAACTCTCCCACCTGGGACAGAAAGGCACGGAGTCCTCGCTGACGGAGCTCCAGCGAGGGCCTCACACGGGGTATGGTGGCACTGGGCGCGGGCGGGGCTGCCCCCGAGGAGACCCCGCCTCTCCCAGCGCGGCTCCCTGCGCTCTTTCCTGCGGGGATCCTTACGTGGGCCGCGGGCATCCGGCCCCACGCCAAGCTGATAGCCTCCAACCCCCCAGCAATGACAGAAACGCCACGTAGCCTCCCAGCTAGTAAGCCGGCACGCGTCTCTTTTTTTAAGAATAGAGCACAGAGCTGTGTGACCCAGGAATTCCACTCTGGGGAATACACTACAAGAAAATGATTCCAGACGGAAAAGATAAACACCGAACACGTGAGATACACACACACAGCAGCTGCAATCTACAGACTAACACTGGCCGCGGCCCAGACACGCACAGTAAGGGGGCGGCCACGGGAACTGCGGTGCCGTGAACTCCTCCAGGGACTCACAAGCACAAGTAGGGGCCCCGCGGGGGTGTCCACAGCTGGGCCATTCAGCCACGAGGGCGTAGAAAAGCAGCATGCGCTCTGGGTGTGAGCACGGCTCTAAAGCATGGACGCCGTCTGCAGACAAGACAGCCCAGAAGGAAGGAAGGACGGAGGCGGTGTGTGTGAATCGCTCGGCCTCTGACCCCGCGGGTCCTGGCACCCTGCCTCCCACAGGACATACGGGTCTGTCTCTCTCTCCGAGCCCCGCGGGCCGGCCAGCCCTATGCTCGTGGCATTTCTTTTCTTTTCTTTCTTTTTTTAATATATTTTTATTGATTTTTTTTTTTTTTTTTTTTTTTTTTTTTTTTTTTTTACAGAGAGGAAGAGAGGTAGAGCTAAAAATGTCGATGAGAGAGAAACACTGACCAGCTGCCTCTTGCACACCCCCCACCGGGGATGTGCCGTAACCAACGTGCATGCCCCGACCGAAATCGAACCTGGGACCTTTCAGTCCACAGACCGACGCTCTACCGCTGAGCCAAACCGGTTTCGGCTGTGCTCGTGGCATTTCTGCCTCGCACAGAGCCCGGCGGGAACTGACAGGGAGGCAGGAGGGTTTCTGCTTGATTGAGAATGCCAGCACGTCCCCCTCCCCCAGGGCAGACACACCAGCAGGGCTGGCATCTGCTGTGCTGGATAAGAAGCCGTCATGCACAGGGAAGTGAGTGAGCAGCACCCTAACATTTAGGATAGATCGGGGCCACCCACTCAGAAGCTCGTGGGCACCAATCCTGGTTGCACACCTGGGCCTTCAGAAAACAGCCAACACCCGTTAGATTCCAACCCAAAGACTTTCACTGTTAACAGCTTTATTAAGCTACCAGAGGCCGGGTGCATGAATTCGTGCATGGGTGGGGTCCCTAGGCCTGCCGGCGATTGGGGCCAGTGGGGGTGGGGGGTGCCAGCCGGCTGAGGGGAGGGACCAGGGGAGGTTGGCTGTGGGAGCGCACTGACCACCAGGGGGCAGCTCCTGCATTGAGTATCTGCCCCCTGGTGGTCAGTACACATCATAGCCAGTTGACCAGTCATTTGGTCACTTAGGCTTTTATATAGAGAGATAATGCATATGCCATATACAATTCACCTGTACATTGTTAATACCCTATTTATAGGGTCCCCAAAATATACGCACACACTGAGTATTTATAAAGGCAGTGTTTATTAGAATACATTTCATACTCGAAATTTAGCTATCAGCTGTTAAAGTGTGTATACATTTTTTGGGGTACACACACACACACACACACAGAGGTTTTTCCTTGTTTGTTTTTATCAGAGAGGGTTTTTTTCAATCAGAAATTTCTTCATGATGTCTACGTTTTCCTCTTTACTGGGCAGGATTAAAATTTCAAGCCACCCAGCTTCCCCCCTGAGGCTGTGGAGGTAGGTGGAGAACGGGCGAGGGACTGGGCGCTGTGACTGGCACTGTGGCGGGACTCCCCACCCGGACACAGAGGGCAGGGGTCTCTCGGGGGAGAGCAGCCGCTCCGCTCGGGACCTGAGCGGAGGCGCAGGCGGGAGGCGCAGGTGGGCAGGTGATGAGTGCCGGTGGGTAATGGGTGTGGGCGGGTGATGGGTGGGGGCGGGTGATGGGTGGGGGCGGGTGATGGGTGGGGACGGGTGATGGGTGGGGGCGGGTGATGGGTGCCGGTGGGTAATGGGTGGGGATGGGTGGTGGGTGGGGGCGGGTGATGGGTGCCGGTGGGTGATGACGGGTGATGGGTGGGGGCGGGTGATGGGTGGGGGCGGGTGATGGGTGCCGGTGGGTAATGGGTGGGGACGGGTGGTGGGTGGGGGCGGGTGGTGGGTGCGGGCGGGTGATGGGTGGGGGCGGGTGATGGGTGGGGATGGGTGATGGGTGGGGGCGGGTGGTGGGTGCCGGTGGGTGATGGGTGGGGGCGGGTGATGGGTGGGGATGGGTGATGGGTGCGGGCGGGTGGTGGGTGGGGGCGGGTGGTGGGTGGGGGCGGGTGATGGGTGGGGGCGTGGGGACGGGTGATGGGTGGGGGCGGGTGATGGGTGGGGGCGGGTGATGGGTGCCGGTGGGTAATGGGTGGGGACGGGTGGTGGGTGGGGGCGGGTGGTGGGTGCGGGCGGGTGATGGGTGGGGGCGGGTGATGGGTGGGGATGGGTGATGGGTGGGGGCGGGTGGTGGGTGCCGGTGGGTGATGGGTGGGGGCGGGTGATGGGTGGGGATGGGTGATGGGTGCGGGCGGGTGGTGGGTGGGGGCGGGTGGTGGGTGGGGGCGGGTGATGGGTGGGGGTGGGTGATGGGTGGGGACGGGTGATGGGTGGGGGCGGGTGATGGGTGCGGGCGGGTGGTGGGTGGGGGCGGGTGATGGGTGGGGGCGGGTGATGGGTGGGGGCGGGGGTGGGTGATGGGTGCGGGCGGGTGGTGGGGTGGGGGCGGGTGGTGGGTGCCGGTGGGTGATGGGTGCGGGCGGGTGGTGGGGTGGGGGCGGGTGGTGGGTGCGGGCGGGTGGTGGGGTGGGGGCGGGTGGTGGGTGCGGGCGGGTGGTGGGTGCGGGCGGGTGGTGGGGTGGGGGCGGGTGATGGGTGCGGGCGGGTGATGGGTGCGGGCGGGTGCTGGGTGCCGGTGGGTGACGGGTGGGGGCGGGTGACGGGTGGGGGTGTGAGATGGGTGGGGGCGGGTGGTGGGTGCGGGCGGGTGGTGGGTGGGGGCGGGTGCTGGGTGCGGGCGGGTGCTGGGTGCGGGCGGGTGCTGGGTGCGGGCACACACGGGACTTTCCCTGGCAGGTCCTCAGTCAGAATCAGAGACGACCTGTCACTGGTTTGTGGAGCCCCGCCTGGCGCTGCCTGGCCCGGTTATGGGGTTATCGTTGGCTCCTGGGCCGGTCTGACTCAGGGAGCAGCCGGCTTCCTGGCTGGCTGCCACGGGCCAGGGATCGATGTACCTGTGGTCCGGCCGCTGCTGTCTGCCTATTCACGTCTGACCCGGACGAGGACCCCGTGCCCCCAGCCCCGTCCGCGCAGCTCTGCCTGTCCCCGAGCCGCCTCGGCCTGCGGCGGCCTGGAGGTGTTCCCTCTCGTCCAGGTGGCTGTGGATCGGATGAAATAACAGCAGGCACCTGTCACCAACGGGGCCCTAGGTAATGGCAGCCTATTGTGTGCTGGGTGTGGCCACCCCACCTCCAGCCGGCGGGCTCTCACCGATCCCCGGGGGAAGAACTGCAGGCTGTGGGCGCCCCCCACGTGATGGACATGGGGTTCACCAGGACGTCATGGCCGCGCGCCTGAGAATTTGCCCAGCGGGAGCCCAGAGACGCTCCTGCTGTGCTCTCTTTGCCTAGGCTAGCATTTCGTTCCGAGGCAGCTTTTATATATATATATATATATATATAAAACCAATAATATATATATTATTGGTTTTTTTACACAGAGGAACGGAGAAGGAGAGGGATAGAGTTAGAAACATCCATGAAGCCACCTCCTGCACACTCCCCACCGGGTATGTCCCCGCAGCCAGTTCACTCTGACCCGGACGCAGGGCCCTGTGTCTCCAGCCCTTGGTCAGAATCAAACCCGCAACCCTTTGGTCCCCAGGCCAACACTCTATCCACTGAGCCAAACCGGCTAGGGCAACAGCTGCCGCTTTCCGATGGAACAGTGCCCTCTGGAATGACGGGCAGGGGTCAGAGCCCTGCCTGCAGGGCCACCGGGCATCAGGGGCACCTAGGTCCTAGCACCAGCCCTAGGCAGCCTGTCGGGTTAACACGGACACGCAAAAACGGAGCGGTCCCGGGGCTTGCTGCTAAATTCAAAGCCGGCCGTTGTGACGTGAGGGCAGAAGGAATCCGCGTTGTGCCAGGTGAACTGAGCTTCCCCGAGCGGAAAAGCATCTCCAGCGAGCGGCCAGGGGCCGCCTCTCGGGTTCTCGGGCGCTGGCTGAGACGGTTGGTGATGAACGTGTGGGTCAGTGAGGGGTGATGAGGAGGGGATTTCGGAGGCGGAGAAGGCGGTGCAGCCGGGGCGGTGAATGCTGTTATTGTCTGGGGTGGAGGCGGCAAATAGAGAGGCATTGTGTGGCCAGAACATGTCTGGAAGGGGTGGCCACCCCCGCAGGAGGGCGGTCCTCGCTGCAGAGTTGGTGATTTTCCTCCTGACGTTGACCTGGTGGCGAGTGAGGGGTGGCATTTCCCGGGCCTCGGCCCCAGGACCTCTCCCCGAGCTGACCTCACGGCGATAAAATCTCCGGGTCTGGATCGTCATCGCCGGCTATCTGGGCAAATCAGGAAAAGATAAAAAAAAAAAAAAAAAAAAAAAAAAAACAGGAGCACCTCAGTAATGCTGAGACACCGCCTGGTTAGGAGGCCCCTGCGGGAGGTGATGGGGGGGATTGCATGGCAGCGGCCTCATTCCACCCCTTCGCTGAACTCTCGGCATTGCCGGCTGCTGAGAACAGTTCCCCGGGAAAGGAAAGCTCGCCGTCGGAGACGCACTGCCCAGGGCAAGCTTCGCGAGCGTGTCTGACCCCTGGGACGCCGGGCGCATGCAGGAAAGGGCTGGGCCTGCGGGGTCTCCCCGGAGCCCCTGTGGGGCCTCCCAGGCTGTTTAACACCCCGAGGTATGGCATGGCAGTGATGCCTCGGAAATGTGCTCACTCACCAAAACCCAAGTCCCGCAGACAGGCAGATAAACGGGCACCCCGGACCGAAAGGAGATCGGGCTGCAGGGAATGGATGTTGAAAATAGCCCCAGCCAGTTTGGGTCCCGGGTTCGATTCCAGTCAAGGGCACGTTCCTCGGTTGCAGGCTCCTCCCTGGGCCTGGGCCCTGGTCAGAGCGTCTGCAGGAGGCAACCCATCGACGTGTTCCTCTCTGTCTTTCCCTCTCTCTTCCACTCTCCCTAAAAATCAATGGAAAATATCCTCAGGTGAGGATTAACAACAACAACACAAAGTTGAAAATAAACCCAGCTGGTCTGACTCCGTGGTTGAGCATCGACCTATGAACCAGGAGGCAGAGGTTCAATTCCCAGTCAATCAGTGGCACATGCCTGGGTTGCAGGCTCGATCCCCAGGAGGGGCTCGATCCCTAGAAAGGGTGTGCAGGAGGCTGCTGGTCAATGCTTCTCTCTCATCGGTGATGTTTCTATCTCTCTCTCCCTCACCCTTCCTCTCTGAAATCAATAATATATATATATTTTAAAGTTGAAAATACAGCCCACCATCCTAAAGACCGACGGCGTCCAGGCGGCTGGCTGGACCATGAGGGCTCGCTCCTGGGACATTTCCCCCCGTTCTTTCCCTGATCTGTGCGGTCCTTTCCAAACGGGGCCACGGCTGTGCTTCCTCCCCGAGTCCCCAATGTGGTCGGACCGCGGCGGCCGCTGCAGCATCCAGGCACAGCTCTGGCTGAGCGCCAGGCCGCGCCAGGCAAGGGCAGACGCACTGAGAGATGTACTCACCGGACTCAGTGGCTGCGCTGGAGGGGCCATTGCCTGGCCTTCTCCTGTCACCAGAAACGTCCCTCCAGAGCGTGGATGCCCACTATACGTTCGCCATGCCCCCCGGGCGTGACGTCAAGACAGTGTGTATGCTGCTTCCAGTCAACGCTCATGCTAGTGCTTTTATTTATTTATTTTTTTTGGTGGGGGGAGGGGGGGGTCAGGAATGTTCCCAACGCCAAAGACTCTATTAGACATTTCCAGGGCACAATGAGGGAGAAGCAGAGCTGCGTCAAATAGTCCATGGGGAGCAGGGGTTCAGATGCACCCCTAAATTACCTTAGGACGTGAGGAGATGACAGGTGGCCCAGGCAGTAAAGCAGGAATCCGTAGTAAGAAACATCGGCAGGAAGAGAAGCTGTACCCCCACCCCCAAATCTGGGCGGCCATCGGAAATCTTGGTGAGGCCACAAATGTTCTATAGCCAGACCCTGGCTTAGGGGCTCAAGCGAGTTTGTTTGGATATGGAAGGAGATTGCTTAGGCTGGAAGCTGGGGTGACAATTAGGCATGGGGGGTGGGGGGAGCGCGGAGGGGGTGAAAAGGAAGGGACCCCTCGCTCACCCCAGATCTGCCGTTCTGAGTCCTCATTGGGCACCAAGTCAGCTGATGGCCCACGAGGCATTCTTACTTCTTTGGCTTTGAAAAAATGCCTTTTCTGTTTCTCCACTGGAGAGAGCCGCTAGTGGAACTCGGTTCCTTCTTTTTAATCCCTTCGATTAATGAGGAGCCAGTTTCTTCTGTTCTCTAATTAAATCCATTTTCCTCCTTTCACAAATGTAACACCTAAGGAGAAAGGCCGCATGCGAGTGAACCATTGCATTGTTTTCAAATGGAAGTGGTTTCATTGGCCCTTCACACTATAAAAGGAATTTTTAAACGGAATTTCTTTTCATGTCAGACAATACAGAGACCTAGAGAAAAAGAAAAAGAATACCTCACGTCCTACCACACAGGTGTTTTCTCTTTTATAAAAATTCTGTAATGGTGTGCGGGTGTGTAATTGGTTTGATTTTTTTCAATAGCTCTGCATGGTGAATACTTTTCATGTCCATAATGATTTTAAGGAGTTGCCTAGTATTCTATTGGGTAGGTTCCCTTCATTTATTTAACCAAGCTATCATTTCTAGACGTGGTAGAAGCCATAAGGAGATAAAAGGCCTTGTACCAACATTTTTGCATACCACTCGATTGTTTCCTGGGGATTCACACTAGAAGTGGAAGGTATTCACTAATTCATTAACACATGTATTGAGTGCCTAGAAATGCACATCTGGTTTAAAAATATATAGATAGATAGATAGATAGATAGATATAGATATAGATATAGATATAGATATAGATATATGTTACTTTAGAGAGGATGGGGGAGAGAAAGATCAATGATGAGAATCATTGATCCGATTCCTCCTGCACACCCCCCACTGGGGACCGAGCCTGCAACCTGAGCATAGGCCCATACACAACCACATCTCTGTTGCTGGGGGGAACACGGCGATGACCAAGATGGTCCCGCCCTCAGCTCTCAATCTGGCAGAGAACTTGGGTGGTAGACAAAGAACTCAGATAAAGTGGGGTGAGCGGTTTCACGGGGGAGCACCGAGTAACTCGGTTCAAAGGGGATCACTTCCCAAAAGGCTCTGCTACAGCCCCGCCAGCTGTTTCCCCAAATGCCTTCTGCCAGCAGGTGTGCCAGCACTGCGTCCGTCCGTCCGTCCTTCCCCGCACCTCTGGGCCCACATGCCTCTCAGCCCCGGCCAACCGCAAGGGTCGTGGCCACGGCAATCCTGTGTCCAGGCTTCTGCTTACCTCTTTGTTGTCCTGTCCTTTTGTAAAAAGACACTTGGCAACCTTATCTTCACGTGCCTGTGGTTTCAGAACGCTAACTGCTCATTTCCCGGGGACATGCTTCCATTTCATTCCTCAAGCGAATTGCTCAGATTGAAGATGGCCCCTGTAAGCCTCCTTGGCCCGAGCCTCCCTGCCTTTGCCGTAGTCCATGGCCGGCCGCCTCTGTGTTTGCATCCCTGCAGGGGCTGCTCTGAGCTCCTCAGCCTGATTGCCCACCACAGCTTTGGAGAACTCGGATGAGGCCTTCTCGCCAATGCACAGCTGTTCTTCACTCTTTCTGCACAAGATGCATCCATGCAGAAGGCTTTGGGTGGATGGAAAGGAGGAATAAAAAGGGTAAAGGACTTGGGTAAGGATCCAGTAGAGAAGAACCTGGGCATTGTTGGTAAATCCCACAACAGGCTTATTTAACCACTAAAGGCCTGGTGCACAAAATTCGTGCATGGTTTATGATCAGGGCCTATTTGGGCCATCTCACCCAGTCTGAATCAGGGATGGGCCGAACGGGAATGCACAGCTGCCAGATGGGGATGGGGGGAGGTGGGGAGGAGCCACAGACGGTTTGCTGTCCACGGGGAGGGACTGGGGGAGGTTGGCTGGCCGTGGGAGGTTGGCTGTGGGAGCACACTGACCACCAGAGGGCAGCTCCTGCATTTAGCATCTGCCCCTGGTGGTCAGTGTGTGCCATAGCGACTGGTTGACTGGTTGTTCCATTCAGTTGTAATGGTCACTTAAGCTTATAGATAGATAGGTAAATAGATAGGTAGATAGATAGATAGATTTGCTGAACTACAGGCATGTCAATCATTTCTGTTTTGTAAATAATCTGGAAATAAAGTGCTATCTGTTCATTCGCTCAGCTAATATATATTGAGCTCCTCCTCTGTGCAAGGCCTGGTGTCTGAGGGTGCAATGTGTCTGAGGAATTCTAATTGTGTGAAGATCAGTTTTTATCTGTTTCAGCCACGGGCACATCAACGGACCCGCAGACTCGGGAAGTCATTTTCCAGTAACTGGGTTAGCAGGTCCCACCAAGAGGTGATAGGTCAGGAGACCCATCTTCAAAGTCTCTATGGCACGTCCCTCACCGGAAGCCCAGACCTCAGGGGCAGAACACCTGGAGGGGCTTTCCTCCGTACCTGGGGCACCTCGGAAAGGAACTGTGGGTGCTCAGTGCGGTTTGGAAGAGGGATCAAAGCCACGTGACTCAGTTGATTTCCATAATATTCTTATTCTCCTTCCTCTTGCTCCTTCTCCTTTATCATTTTTTTAAATATATATTTTATTGACTTTTTTACAGAGAGGAACAGAGAGGGATAGAGAGTTAGAAACATCGATCAGCTGCCTCCTGCACACCCATCACTGGGGATGTGCCTGCAACCAAGGTACATGCCCTTGACCGGAATCGAACCTGGGACCCTTGAGTCCACAGGCCGACGCTCTATCCACTGAGCCACACCGGTTTCGGCCTCCTTTATTTTTTATTATTACTTTCAGCTCTCTCCACCCTGTTACAACCCCTAGCACAGTAACAAGCTGAGAAGTGGCCAGACCTCTTGACCCCACCGAGACACTCCGGGGAACAGGAAACTTGACCCTGACCCCAGGGCTGCCACCCCACGGAGCCAGCTCCTTCCGAGGGTTCTCACTTCGTGGGAGGACGATGCCACCCTGATGTCATCACAGGAGGGCTCTGTTCTTTCCACGCAAGACGCCCTGGGCTTCGGGGCCCGGGAGACAACCGAGAGGCTGTTCCAGGCAGAGCTGCGCACCGGAGCCACGCCACGTCCGAGAGGCGGGGCCTCCGTGTTTAATTCGTTTCGGTACAGTTCCTGGGCCGTCGGTGTTCCCCTTGTGATTTCGTAAATGAGCATCTCACGGATGGCGGGCTGTGGGTGCTCTCACTCTGACAGGGAGATCCGGGCCTTCGTCTGCCCGGAGCCGCCCGGCTGGCCGAAGGGAGGAAATGGATGCCGAGACGGGCCCAAGCCCAGCCCGCGGTTGCCATGGCTCTGCCGACGCCGGGCAGCAGGCACGGCCGCCCCGGGCCAGCCCGGGGCGTGGGAGGGGCCGGGGACAGTCTGAACCGCGGCTCCGTGTGTGTGGCCAGCGTTGGAAACTGCCGGATTCTGAAAAAGATCCGATTGTGTGGGAGTTACTGTAGCTTGACAGCCCCCATTATTCCTGGGTTGGCATTTATTTTTAGACGTGAACATGCCCCTTTGTTAACCCCTCCGGGCGCACTACAGCCGCACACACTGGCAGCAGCCCGGCCCAGCTCTGCCATCGGTGAGAGCCGATCTCGCCCCGGTCACCGCAGGAGGCGGGAACCGTGCTCTCCGCTGTCACTGCAGGCCCGACGCCCCCACAGGCCCGAGGTCACCAGCACAGGCGCAGCTCGGACCCGACACGGCCTGGTCTCTAGCAGGAAGCGGAGAACAAGCCCTCGTACAGGCTTGCTCACGGATGTCCACGGGCCCACCCTGGGTGGCATCCTGGCCCCCAGGCCCGGCGGGGAATGAAGGGGAGAAACGGTGGGCGGGGGCCCGGTGGAGCCTGCGCCACACTGTCTATGTGGCCGTGGGCATGGCGGCCTCGACCCCCACCCGGAGGGAAGAGGAGGGCGGGGCTCCGTGGAGGGGGGCGTCTCACCCTCCAGCAGCGCCCGGGTGGGGCCCACGTGTGTGCGGGGAGTTGTTCTGAGCGCTGGGTACAGCTGCCAGCCATGGGCATAGAGGCCGCGCCCTCGTGGTCAGGCTGGCGCCGCAGAGAAGTGGACAGACAGCGGCAGTACGATAACCGCGGGAGGATGGGAGAAACTCAGGGTGCCAGGGCCCCCCCGATACCATTCGGGGTCCGGGACAGCCTTCCAGTGAAACGTGGTAATCTCTCTTTTGTAAAACTGCCGTTTGAAATTCTCTGCTATGTGAGATGGCCCCTTGTTCTGTGAGTCAACTCTGCTATTCCTGGGCGGCCCCTTATTCTGTGAATTAGCTCTGCTTATTAGCGTCTGTAAACATGCGGGTGTGAGCTTGCTTGCATTATAGGGAAGACGAACTTAGCTGTCTGGCCTTGTAGGCTAGGGACCGATACTCCCAGACTCTCCGGCCAGGTGTTTCAGTGATCTGAACCGATCTTTCATACTCGAAGTTACAGGCTTCCTGCAAGACACCTACTGCACACACATGGGGCTCTTTGAAAACTTGCAAAGGTCTGGAAACTCCATATTTGGGAGACAAGGGACTGGGGGCGGTATAAAGGAGAGGACACGCACTATTTCACCATCAAATATGATGTTAGCTTCAGGCTTGTTAGATATTCTCTTTATCAGTTTGACAGAGTTCCCTTCTCTCCCTATTGGGCATGTAGCTTTTGGTTTTTATCACGAGTGTTGAATTTTTCCTAAATACTATTTTTGCATCTATTAAAATAATCACATGGCACCTGTCTTCTAGTCCATAAATATAATTAATGATTTTTGAGTGTTAAATCAACTTTGCACTCCTGAGACAAAAATCTACCTGGTCATGATATTTATTCTGTTTATATATCGCTTGATTTGATAAGCCAATATCATGTCCAGGATTTTTCTGTATATATTTATGAGAGATATAGGCCTCTAATTTTTTTTTGTAATGTTTGTTAAGTTTTCTAATTAAGGCTATGCTGATCTCATAAAATGAGTTAGAAGTGTTTCCTCCAACTATCTTTTCAAAAATAATTATTTTTTTTTCTTAACTATTTGATAGAATTCACCAATGAAACAAGATGAGCCTGGAATTTTCTTTCTGAAACTTTTAATAACAAATTTAAATTTCCTTCATATTTATAGGGCTATTCAAGTTTTCTGTTTTATCCTGTGTCAGTTTTTATACGTTATTCAAGGAGTTTGTCCAATTTCATCTAAACTGTTGATTTTGTTGGCATAACATAGTTCAATATCACCTTGTTATTCTTTTAATGTCTGTAGGATCTGTAGTGATAGATCCTGGTCATGGTGACCCATCCATATATCAGCACTTCGTTCCCTTTTACTACTGAGTGACATTTCAGTGTGCATTAATATATATATATATATATATATATATATATATATATTGATAAATAGATAAATACCAAATGTTATTTATCCATTTGAGTAGTTAACAGGTTTTGGCTCTTAGGAACAGTGATGTTATAAACATTCACAGACGTGTTCTGGTGTGCACCCCGCTAGCCTTTAATACTGGCTTGCTACTTTGAACCTAACAGGCCCACCCACTTACCCACTTTCACCTCCTGGTTGCAGGGTAATTGAGATCTTCTTTGTTCTTGTGGCTGAGTGTGCCTCGCCAGCACAGCCAGGTTCAGGGAGCCTGAGAGGGGCAAGTGAAGGATTAAGAAAAGACAGGCAAGAAAAAAAAAACAAGTTTGAGTGGGACACTGTCCTCTCTGATGGAGAGCTAGCGACAGTGCCACGGACGGACAACAAGCCGAGTCTTTATCTTATAGCCAGTTTCCACGAGGCAAACAAAGGAAGGGCGTGGTTACAATGTTCTCTCAGGTTTTGAATCTACTCAATGACATGCACCTGGTCAAGCTTTGTTCCCTTGCTGCACCTCCCGCAGCCCATATCACTCAGCCACGTGAGACCTGGGGTTCGGACCGTAGGTTCAAGCTTACAACCACAGCCTTTGGCTATAATTGTGCTGGGACTTGCACGTGGCTTTGCCACGAGAGGATCGTGCCCTCTCATTAGTCCCAGGCTTGAACCTGTCTGACCGCTGTAGCCGCTCTCCACAGCTCAGAGGTAAGCGGATCATGCCGCCTGAGCTGGATGAAGCTGGGGTGCAATTTTGAGGCTCCCCAGTCACCGGGGTAACTGCAGGAGGTGCTGGATCTTATGGCTTGTTGAGAACTCTTGCTTAAGAATCCTAGGTCATGGCCGAAATCAGTTTGGCTCAGTAGAGAGAGCATTGGCCTGCGGACTGAAAAGTCCCAGGTTCACTTCTGGTCAAGAGCACGTACCTGGGTTGCGGGCACATCCCCAGTAGGGAGGTGTGCAGAAGGCAGCTGATCGATGTTTCTAACTCTCTATTCCTTTCCCTTCTTCTCTGTGAAAAATCAATAATATATATATATATATTAAAAAAAAAAAAAAAAAAAAAAAAAAGAATTCTAGAGTTGCCGAAACCGGTTTGGCTCAGTGGATAGAGCATCAGCCTGCGGACTGAAAGGTCCCAGGTTCGATTCCGGTCAAGGGCATGTACCTTAGTTGCGGCCACATCCCCAGGAGGGGGTGTGCAAGAGGCAGCTGATCAATGATTCTCTCTCATTGATGTTTCTAACTCTCTATCCCTCTCTGTTCCTCTCTGTAAAAAAATCAATAAAAGTATATTTTAAAAAATAATAATTCTAGAGCAATACGGAATTATGCGATGCATGCACAGTCCGTTAAGCAATACATGGGCCTTGTGGATGAGCTTTGTTTGTGTGCATGCACACACGCACACACGTGTCTCCTGGAATCCTTAGCCAGGCCCGGGACTTTCTAGGGAAAGAGCTCATGCTTCGAAACCCTTCTGCTCAATTGGCATGAACTCCAGAGGACAAATGGGCACCTTTTATCACTGACCTCATCCAGCGCCACCTCTGAGCCTGCCAAGGCTCCTCTTAGTAAATGAGAATTCGGCGAGTCCTTTCTGCTTTTCATTTTCCTTTTACAGGGCTTGTGGGTAAAATCATTGGAAGAACGTTCCGTGTGACAATAGAGCAGGTTTTGAATTGACTTAGTAAGAAAAGGAAGGAAGGAGCGGAAGGAGGTTAACTGCGTGTGAATTTATAGAGGTCTTGGTGTCTGGAGTCCACGCAAATAACAGATGACCTCCCTGTGACCATGAACTCTGAGGAGCCAAGGGCTGTGAACACGAACTGCCAGCCGCTCCGGGGAGCCGAGGGCTGCTCTGCTCGTAATGGTCTCTCCCACACCTGCTCCCGGTACTCCGGACCCTGCAGGGAATTCCCGAGTGTGTTGCCCTTAAGACCCTGGTTCTCCGTGTCAGATAGTTTGTAAAGGAGAGAAAAGGAGAGAGAGAGAGAGAGAGAGAGAGAGAGAGAGAGAGAGAATCCTCCCATAGAAAACAAAAACTAAGATGCTCCAGCAGTTCATTTGTTTAGAGCAATTGCTCCTGAGCTGCAGGCTCGGCTCTTAGTCAGTAGGTCCTGTTTGTTTAAGGTCCTAAAAGTGGATCCTTTGACCAAGGTTGTCAGGACCAGAGGCAGGCTTGTCCAGGGACACAGGGCTCACGTGTCCCCCTGCTGTGAGTGCGAGCCCAGCCCCGTCTGCTTATCTCTGTGGCCCCTCGGGGAACCACCGGGCAGTCACGGAGCTACCAGGCCTGGTGCCCGCCTGTGGTCCCTGGTCCGACAGCTCCTCGCCAGCGCTGTCGCTGATGTCCCGAACGCACACAGCTCCCGACCGATGGGGCAGCGCCCTGCCCGACGGGGGACACCTCAGCCGGCACTGCTGCTCTGCCAGGCCCCCGAGGAGTGAATGATCAGGTCTCCCCGTTCCCCGGACTCCCCCTTCTCCCTTTCTCCCGATCACGTGTGTGTGAAGGAGACGGGGAGCAGCTGGGGGACAGCCCCCGCCACGGC
Organism: Nyctalus aviator; assembly: GCA_036971965.1. Classification (NCBI taxonomy): domain Eukaryota; kingdom Metazoa; phylum Chordata; class Mammalia; order Chiroptera; family Vespertilionidae; genus Nyctalus; species Nyctalus aviator. Next base: position 182,210,165 of record CM072924.1, on the reverse strand, counting down.
CTGGGGAACCCCATCAGGTTCTGCTTCCTGTGGCGAGTCTCTCCCCTGGAAGCTCCCGGCTTTTTTTATTTTATTTTATGTTTTAGATTTTTTAAAATTTATTTTTATTAATTTTTTAAAATACAGTTTATTAATTTTTACAGAGAGGAAGGGAGAGGGATAGAGAGTTAGAAACATCGATGAGAGAGAAACATCGATCACCTTACCTCCTGCACGCCTCACACTGGGGATGTGCCCACAACCAAGGTACATGCCCGTGACTGAAATCGAACCCAGGACCCTTCAGTCCACAGGCCGACGCTCTATCCACTGAGCCAAACCGGTTAGGACTTTTTTTTATTTATTATTATTATTATTATTGATTTTTAGAGAGAGGGAGAGAGAGTTAGAAGATCGGTCAGAGGAAAACATCGATCGGCTGCCTCCTGCACACCCTCCACCGGGGACCAAGCCCACAACCCGGGCTTGTGCCCTGACTGGGTATCGAACTGGCAACCTCTTGGCACACGGATCGATGCTCAACCTCCGAGCCGCACGGGCCGGAGCCTGGCTCTCGCAGACGGAGTTCTGCGGGGTCACCTCCAGCTCCCCGGTAGGAGGCCAGACCGAGCCCCTTCCTGGCTGGCTCCTCGGCTCCCCACGTCCGCCTCCGCCCCCGCCCAGCCCGTGCCGCTCCGGGGAGGCCACACGGGCCCTGGTTCACGTGCAGGCTCCCCGTGCGTCTTACAAGCAGCTGTTTCTGTAAACGGGCTTAGAAGCTTCTATTTTCTTTTCTTTTTTAAAATATATTTTATTGATTTTTTTTACAGAGAGGAAGGGAGAGGGTTAGAGAGCTAGAAACGTCGATGAGAGAGAAACATCGATCAGCTGCCTCTTACACACCCCCTACTGGGGATGTGCACGCAACCAAGGTCCACGCCCTTCATATTTTCAAAAATGGGCAACGGCCTGTGTAATGGCTCCTTAAGGTAGGCGTGTGCTATGGGAAGGAATTATTTTACGAGTTAGGCGCCGGCCGGCATGGCTCAGTGGTTGAGCGTTGACCTGTGAACCAGGAGGCCGTGGTTTGACTCCAAGCCGGGGTTTATGCCCAGGTTGTGGGCTCGATCCCTAGTGTGGGGCGTGCAGGAGGCAGCCCATCAGTGATTCTCTCTCATCATTGATGTTTCTCTCTCTCTCTCCCTCTCCCTTCCTCTCTGAAATCGATTCCGGTCAAGGGCATGTACGTTGGTTGCGGGCACATCCCCGGTAGAGGGTGTGCAAGAGGCAGCTGGTTGATGTTTCTCTCTCATTGGTGTTTCTAGCTCTCTATCTCTCTCCCTTCCTCTCTGTAAAAAAATCAATAAAATATATATTTAAAAAAAAAAAATACCACGGCCTGGGTGAGTCTCTGTTAAAGAAGTGGCAGTAGAAGTTTAAATTTAAAAATTTGGCTCTCCAAAGAGATTCTAATCATTGTGCTGCTGATATTTGGCGCTGTTGACTAATGAGTTTGCTGACCACGGCCTGAGGGAAACCACTCTTTAATTTCACATGAAAAGACTCAGAAAACCTTTCTGCTGCATTAAACCTTGTCCTGGGGCCGCCCACCCTCACGCTAGCACCTGGGTGACTTCGAAAGGGTTGCAGGCAGCACCTCAGAAGCACACACTCGGGCCTTAGCTGGTGTGGCCCAGTGGATAGAGCGTTGGCCTGTGGACTGAGGGGTCCCAGATTCATTCCAGTCAGGGGGCACATGCCCAGGTTGCGGGCTCGATCCCTGGTGGGGGGCATGCAGGAGGCAGCTGATCAATGATTCTCTCTCGTCATTGATGTCTCCCTCTCCCTTCCTCCCTGAAATCAATAAAAATATATTTTTTAAAAAATAAAAAAGAAACGCACATTCGGGGGCCTCACTCAGGGAAGTTGGCGCCCTGTAAAATACCCAGTGCTTCTCAGAGGCCAGGGGGATGCTGAGGAGGGCCCTGGGGAGGCTGGGAGAGTCATGCATTCTGTCCATCAGTCACCCACAGCGGAGGGCCAGCACTGTGACAAGCGCCAGTCAGCTGTGAACAGCACAGCCCCGCGCTCGGGGCCCGTGGGGGAGGGGGAAATCGTGATGTAGGCTATGGTGGTGCACCGTCAGAGGGCTGGTGGGAGATCATTTTCCTGGCACCTCCTTCTTCTCTCTTTTAAAAAAAATATGTATTTATTGATTTCAGAGAGGAAGAGAGGGGGAGAAAGAGATAGAAATATCAATGATGAGAGAGAATCTTTGGTTGGCTGCCTCTTGCTCGCCCCCTACTGGGGATCAAGCTTGCAACTGTGCATGTGTCCTTGGCTGGAATCGAACCTGCGACCCTTCGGTCCACAGGCCGACGCTCTATCCACTGAGCCACAGCAGCTAGGCCCCTCCTCCTCCCTTTGGCACGTTTCCTGCCCGGCTGTCTTCAGGGCACTGTCTCCTGGCTCCGCTCCCAGCTGCCAGCTCCTGAGCAGATGCCAGTGATCTGTGAAGCGGCAGGAACTGCTCTCTCCCGTGTCCCCGTCACAATGCCACCCTTTGAGATGTGCCCTCGGGGCCCCTGGAGCAGCAGCATCTGCCGGAGGTTGGGGCCAGGGGACAAAGAGCCCACTCGCTGCCAGTTTTGAGCCTCTGCTAGGTACCAAGGCTCTTTGACCGGTGTGGCTCAGTGGATAGAGCATCGGCCTGTGGACTGAAGGGTCCCAGGTTTGATTCCAGTCAGGGCATGTGCCTTGGTTGCACCCAGTAGGGGGAGTGCAGGAGGCAGCTGGTCGATGTTTCTCTCTCATCGATGTTTCTAACTCTCTATCCCTCTCCCTTCCTCTCTAAAAAAAAAAAAAAAAAAAAAAAAATCAATAAAATATACATTAAAAAAAAAAAAAGAAGACTCTTTGCCGGGTGCTTTACGCACAGGAGCCTTTGGCTGACCTAAGCTGATGAGGGAGAGATGAACCCCCCTCATTTTACACAGGAGAATTTGGCCGTTCACAACATTTCCCCCAAGATTCCATAACGAATACACTGCGGAGCCAAGGCTCAAAGCCAGGGCTGTTTCATTGAAAGGAGGAAACGAAGGCGGGAATGGCCTGTGACCTGGGAAGATATACAAACCGGCCTTCACGCACCATGCGTGTTCCTTTTCCTACAAACACGCGGGCGATCCTGACCGTCCCACCCACCTCGCTGACACCCCGAGGCGCCGGCGAGGGGCGCCCGCTCCACGCCGCCGGAGAAGAGGGCGGCGTCCAGGGCAGTGCCCTCTCCTCCTCGGCAGCGGCACGCTGGCTCCACACGGCATTCCCACACCCGCCTAGCCATGCAGCCAGGGCGTCACTCAGAGTGCGGGTGTGAGCTTTCACCGCCGCGGGCTGTCTTTGAAACGCCCTCTCCCCCCTCCGCACCCCCAGGACCTCTGGCAAAGCCACTGGCACCCAGGCAGGCCTCCACCGTGGGTGCTCTCATTCCGTCCCCCGGAGAGAGGAGCGGCCAGCAGGGACCGATTCCCATCCCCGCGCCCGGAAAGAAGAGGGAAAGCCCGCTTCCTGTCATTGAACACCCCCGGCTCATTCATTCCAAAGGGATTGATTGCCTTTGGGCTCGGGAGAAGGTGAACCTTGTACTGAACACACGTCCCTCCACGCCGTTTACGTGTTTATTTTAGAACACCCGGGGCTTCCCTGCGCGGAGGTGTGAGGAGTGTTGGGCCAGGGAGCAGAAGGCACTGGCACACGCTCCTGTCTTCGGCAGGAAGCTGGACCACGTGAGAGTGTAATCTGCAGTCCGCCGTGACCCCGGGCGCCCGGGGAAACCTCACCGCCCCTGACAGTCAGGGCGGGTTTCTGCTTCAAACTCAGGGTGGCGTTCACTCTCGGAAGAGCGGTAGTCAGCCCGGCCGGCCTGGCTCTGTGGCTGAGCATCAGCATATGAACCAGGAGGTCACGGCTCGATTCCCAGTCAGGGCCCAGGCCTGGGTTGTGGGCTCGATCCCCAGTAGGGGGCGTGCGGGAGGCAGCGGACCGATGATTCTCTCTCATTATGGACGTTTCTCTCTCTATCCCTTCCTCTCTGAAATCAATAAAAATAGGTTTTAGAAAATAAAAATAAAATGCTGTCGTCTCGCCTGGGGCTTCTTTCTGTGTAAGAATCACTGTGCACCGCCGAGACCGGTTTGGCTCAATGGATAGAGCGTCGGCTTGGGGACTGAGGGGACCCGGGTTCAATTCCGGTCAAGGGCATGTACCTTGGTTGCGGGCATATCCCCAGGTGGGCTGAGCCCCCCACCCCCTCCGGAAGGCAGCTGATCGATGACTCTCTCTCATCGATGTTTCTGGCTTTCTATCTCTCTCCCTTCCTCTCAGTACAAAATCAATAAAATATATTTTAATTAAAAAATTTTTTAAAAATAAAAAAAAGAATCCCTGTGCACTTACCAACATTCCTCGGTGACCACCCGGGAAGGGAAACTCTCACGGCTTCCCCTCGGGCAGGGAGCAGAACCCCGGCTACTGGCTCACTAAGAGGGAGGGGCGTTCGGAGGCCGGCGACAGGTGGCATCCGGCCTGCATGGGCAAGATAACGATCGCACCTGCAGGTGGAACGGGAGCTCCAGGGAGTCCGGGCCGTGAAGGGACACACGGTGCCGACCCCAGCCCTGCCCCGAGCCCTCCGCCAGCTCCGGTGACTCCCAGCCTCTGGTGTGGGCGGCCTGGCCTGCCCGGGCCTGGCTCCCGGCTCCTCCTGCAGCACAGTTACCAAGATGCCCATGCCTGCCAGTCCAGCCCCGCTGCAGCTGCCAGGAAAGGCCGCCATCCACCCACACACCTGCTGGGCGGCCGAGTGCCCGAGGCTCCGGTGGACAGTGGTTGGTGGTAAGGCCGTATCCACTGGTCTCACCCAGTGCCACCAAGACCGCAGCCGAGGGTGTGCCGTCCTTCCTGGCGGTGTGCGTCTGCGTTAAAGAAGCCACCGCTTTCACCCGCAGTGATTGCTGTTTCCCGGGCGCGTCTCCGCAGCCCGGCCTGACGGTAAGCCCACCGCGGGCTGTCACCCACAGAGGATGTGAGGTGTCTGCTTCCAAGGAGCGAATGAAAAGAAGCCAGATGTGGCAGTCAGTTAGCAGCGGTGTGTGGCGTGCCCGCTGAGCACCGGCCTTTCGCTGGACCCTCGTAGACCACAGCTCAGCCACCTGATCGTCAGAGACCTCTCTGCAGCCCGAGCCTGGCCTTGGGGCCTCCCGGGAGGGTGGGGAGTCTGCTGCACCCCCTCCCGCCGGGCAGAGTCTGCTGCCAGCTCTCCACAGCACCGCCCGAGGGCTGCTAGCCAATGTCCAGGCGCTCCTCCTGTTGGCTTTGGTTATTACAGGTGGCATTGGATGTCTGGGGGCAGGGGTGCCAATCGCCTGCCATGGGTTAGTCAGCCCTCCCTCCCTCCTTCCCCCTCCTCCATCCCTCCCTCCACCGCTCCCTCCACCCCACTCAGGATGCCCCTCGAAGGCCGCAGAAGCGAGAACACAGCTGTGGAACAGCCCTCGCCCTCTTTCCTTCCCCAGGGAAGCCCTCGGGAGGGACCACGTGGGAGGGGCCGAGGTCAGGGGAGCCCGGAGCCTGGGCCTTTGAGATGGCGCCTGGGTGGTCTGTCCTGATAAGCCCCGAGGACCATGCCCTTTGTTGCTGTGGTTACCTGGCCTTCGGAGGAGAAGGCGAGCAAGACTCAACGTTTATAGTTTTGTTTGGCCTCTGTCTTTAATGGGATAGTCATATGACAATGTGTCCTTCAGAACAGCTTTCCTTTATATATATATTTATATATACTTTTTATTGATTTCGGAGAGGAAGGGAGAGGGAGAGAGAGAGAGAGAGATCAATGATGAGAGAGAATCATGGATCGGCTGCCTCCTGCACGCCCCACGCTGGGGACGGAGCCCACAACCCGAGCACGTGCCCCGACCGGAAATCAAACTGTGACCTCCTGGTTCCTAGGTCGATGCTCGGCCACTGAGCCGCGCCGGCTGGGCCAGATGATTGTTCTCAATGGCCGTGAACAAGCGAACGTAGAGGGGCATAGAGTGTACGAGGATGGCAGAGCGACCCGGGAAAGGGTCCGCAGACGGGCGTCGCCCCGATCGCCGGGAGTCCTCCAGGTGGGCTGAGCCCCCCACCCCCTCCGCCACCCGTCAGAGCCACCCCACTGCCCTCTGCCCTTCTCTCCTCTGGAGACCTCTGTGGGAGGGCCCGGGTCACGCCAGGTCGCGGGCTCAGCGCTGCCCGCAGCGGCCTGGCAGCCTCCATGAGGGAGATTAGCGGCCTGGGCGGGAGACGGATGTTCCCCGGAGCTGGCACCTCTCACTCCCTGGTCCCCAGCCTCCGAGGGGGGAGCCGGCCGGGCCGGGCGTGGCTGCTCACTTCTATTGGAAACACAACAACAGAACGAGACACAGGCGTTCCCGCTCATTCCAACGCTAACAGCCCACCTCGGACAGCCACCTGCTCGGCCTGTCGCAGGCCCCGGGCCAGGCCTCAGAAACACTGACCCTCAGCCAGCTCCTCTGGCCCCGCTCCCCCACCCAGATAACCCTCTGCCCCGAACTCAGCCTGGACTGCTCTCCTGGGCTCCAGCTATTCACCGGCCTCCTCTCCGCCTCCCGAAGGGGCCCTGCAACCACGCAGCCCCCTCCCCCTGCAGGCTGGCCCCACCGCGGGGGAGGGCCCTAACGTGGGGGCGGGAGAGAAAGGGGGTGTGAGGCCATAGCCTCTGACTCGAGCCTAACAACGGTCCCCACGCGGCCCCAACTTTAAAGGATGGAGACAGAATTGGGGGGGGGGTAAGGGGGGTAAGGGGGTGCACGGGGACAAGGACAGGGGCAAGACAGTGGTAAAGCCAGTGTCCCAGCCCAGCTGTGCTGTTTGAAAACTGGTCCCCCAGTTCTCTGATGCTCCTATCAAGACGTGGGGTCTTGCCCTGGCCGGTTTGGCTCCGTGGATAGACCGCCAGCCTGGGGTCTGCATGCAGGGTCCCAGGTTCGATTCCAGCCAAGGACACATTCCCAGTTTGTGGGCTTGATCCCCAGGAGGGGATATGCAGCAGGTCATTGACGTTTTTCTCTCTCTCTCTCTCCCTCTCCCTTCTTCTCTGAAATCAATACAAATATGTTTTTTTAAAAAGAGGAGAGGGGTCTCTGTCCTCTACTCTTGACCTTAAGCTCAGCAACTATCTAACCCAGTGGTCAGCAAACCGAGGCTCACGAGCCACATGCGGCTCTTTGGCCCCTTGAGTGTTCTAATGCCACTTCTTCAAAATGGACTCGCCCAGGCCGAAAACCGACCTCTGCGCATGGGCCACGAAGTTCCAGTCGCACTGTCCGTGCGCGCCCCCACACGTGGCATTTTGTGGAAGAGCCACACTCAAGGGGCCAAAGATACGCACGTGGCTCGAGAGCCGCGCTTTGCCGACCACTGGTCTAACCCAGGAGCACCGTGCTCGCAGCGCTGACATCAGGGAAGGGGTGGTTTGTGCTGCAGCCCTAGCTCAGAGGCCCAGAGGAAGCCCAGGAGGCAGGTGCACCTCCCCCAGCTGCACCCACCTCACCCCCACCCCACCCTACTCCCACCCCACCCTACCCCCGGCCAAGGCTGCCTGGAGCCTGCGTTTGCCCCGGGCTGTGTCTGCTCACTCACAGGCGCTGAAAAGGCAGGGGGAAGGTGGGGTATTGGGGAGAGACCAACTAAAAGACGTGTATGCGTGCATATAAGCATAACCAATGGACACTGGTGGGTGAAGGCAGGAGTGAGGTGTGGGAGGCAATCGGGGATAAGGACACATATGTAATACCTGAAATCAATAAAAAATAAATTTAAAAACATTCTAAAAAAAAAATAGCATTTTCAAGGACAAGCCGCTTTCCCGAATAGCCTCGTATCTCTTCTCTATCCAGGAGGGAGAGCGCGATTGTCCACAGGAACAGAGGCTTTGGGAGGGCTTGGCTCACCTGTGGGCACTGCCCCCAGGGCTGGCGCGGCCAGTTTGCACCCACAGAAGCAGGAGGGCAGGGCCTCACCATCCCGGCTCCCACAGCGCCACCCAGTGGCACCCGGGCGGAACATCACCGCGCTCACCTGTCCGGTGAAATCACTCCAGTCTCAGGTGATCTTCCAGCCAAAGCAGACCGCCCTGGGACAGCCAGGGAAGGAGATTCCTCCCAGCAGGAGCAGCCCCCGGTGCTGCTGGGGTGCCAGCTCGGTGCAGGGCTGACCTCGGCCATCCCTACCCGGCGGGAAGAGCGGGGACACATTTAAGCTCCCCTGGGGGTGGGTCAAAGGTGGTTCTGTTCGGGTCCCGAACTGTCACAGAGGCCTCGACTACAGGTGTTTCTCTCCTCGTTTAGAGGAAGTCTTTTACTATCGCTGAGCCTGACTTTCCGTTCCCTGCACGGTGGAGAGCAGGGAGCTTGGGGCGTGCACTGCCCCGCGCCCTCCCGCTGGGGAACAGCACCCGCTGTCCACGGAGGGACCTCGCCTCCAGCCCAGGCGACCGGACCGATCCGTGCAGCGGGCGCTGGATGACCAGCTCAGTGTCTCAGGAAGGAACTCAGGAGAAACTACTCCAAAATAAAAGGTCCGCCAGCTTCAAAGAGGAAAACTCCATGACCAAGCGTGCAAAGTAGAAGGCAGGGGAGAGGGGTCCGTCCCAGCACCTCCTGCACAGCTGTCATGTGGGGAAAGCCATTAGAGGGTCTCCTTGGGACTCTGGGCCCCTCACTGTCCCCGTATCTAAGGTCCCCATATCTAAGGTTCATTGAAATCAGGGGAGCTGCGGGGAGGGGGCGGGGTGGAAGCGGATTGCTCGCTGACCCTGAATGTGTAGGTCCCATCACAGAGCTGCAGGGCCACGTGTGGAAAAGCCGTTATTTCTATGTCAGCATCACTCCATCCACATTATAACCTGATGATCCCTCTTCGTCTGGTCCTTTGCAACCATGTCAGAAAGGCATTGGATCGGTAAGCCCAGAGGTGACATTGAGGAGGAGAAACCTTCATGCAAGTTAGCTGAAATGTCCATATATTGACATGAGCAGTGTTTATTTCCTAAAGAAACGTCACTCTCTCTCCTTCCCATGTATATTTTTTTCAGAGTATATATTCCATGTCTCATTCACCTGTCACCTGTAACAGCAGGCTCTGGATCAGCAGTTCTCCACCTTCCTAATGCTGCGGCCCTTTAATACAGTTCCTCATGTGGTGGTGACCCCCAACCATAACATTATCTTCGTTGCTATTCCATAACTGTCATTTTGCTACTGCTATGAATCGTAATGTCAATGTCTGCGTTTTCCGATGGTCTTAGGCTCTGCAGCAGCGGTTCTCACCCTAACAGGTCGCCTAAGACCATCGGAAAACACAGATATTTACATTAGGAAGGTTGAGAACCGCTGCTCCAGATGAAGGACACAGCCTCAGGCCTGCTGGCCACACAAAAAGCGTTCTGGCCAAGCTACAGGTGGCATCTGGACTTCAGCTGTGTCACCCAGGCCCCTGAGAGAAGAAAGACCCCCAGGGACCACCCCACGAAGCCAGACAGAGCCACGCCGTGCTGACATCGGAGCCTGAGGCAGTGATCAACTACCCTGGCCCAGCCAGTCAGAGAGCCCACGACCCCACTCCTTCCGTCACCGCGAGGAATGATTTCCCTTCCACACAGCCCTCCCAGGATGCTATCGGGAGCCAGGCTCTGGGCACCAGCTCCCTGACTCTGGGCTGGCACCAATTCCTCGGCTGGTAAACCCTTCTTTCCTGGCTGCAAACTCCTGCTTTCATTGGACTGGACTTTGATGTGTGCGGGGAACGAACCCCTTCAGTCCTGTAACTGGAAAATAAAGAGCGTTATAACCTAATGAACCAAAAGATAGACACAGAGGCAGTAAAGCACCGAACAGACTGTCAATTACAGCGGGAAGGCTGGGGAGTGTTAAGGAGGCGGGGAAAGAGATCAACCGAAGGACTTGTATGCATGCATAAAAGCATGACCAATCGACACAAGACACTGGGGGGGGAGAGGAGATGAGGGCATGCAATAGGAGGTGGGGAGGCTGGGGGAAGGTCAATGGGGGGGGAGGAAAGGAGATATATGTACTACTATGTGTAATACTTTAAATAATAATAATAATAATAATAATAATAATAAACGGGGGGGAAAAAGAACCAACTACACTACCCAGATAGAATCTCCAAAGGAAAGGGGAGGGGCGAGGACTGAGAGAATGCCCTGTGCAGTACCCCGGCTCTGCCAGCCTCACCCCCAGCCGGTTGGACTAGACTAAGTGATTTTAAGGGGTTGGGAGGAACAGGTATGGGGAAGTGCTGTGGGGCAAGTTTTAGCTGAAGGACCTTGGAACTTGGCTGTTTATGATCAAGGGGCATCAACACCAGAGCTTCCTGGGCAGTGGACTCTGCTTCTGAAGGTCATGTCCTGGTCCGTTAGCCTATGTCCTGGTTGTGTAGAGAGGGGGAGGGGAGGGGCAAGGTTTTGGTTATGAGTGCAGCTGGAGGTCAAAGTTCTCTGGTCTGTGAAACCTCTGGCTGCCTGACATGAGGTTGTGGTCCGTTATCTCTTAAAAGCAGCTCAGTCTCTTGTTAAACAGGATAGGACCACTCTGAGCTGGTCCTGTGATTGCACAATGACACATTCGTGTACAGGGCCCTAGAGAAAACAAACACAAATTCCCTATCCTTCCTACTCCTCGTTTCCAGATTGCCCAATCATTAAGTGGATTATTACTGTTGTGATTTTAGTGCCTGGACTTAAGTTCTAAAGATTTTTTTAAAATTGATTTTTAGAGAGAGAAGGGGAGGCAGGGGAAGACAGGGAGGGAGGGAGGGAGAGAAACACTGATGCAAGAGACCAACACCCATAGGCTGCCTCCTGCACGGTCCCCATTGGGAATCAAACCATTAACCTTTCAGTGCACTGGACGATGCCCAACCAAGCCACACCAGTCAGGGAGCCTAGAGTTAACTCAGTTCCTATTTCTTTTGCAGCCACTTCATCTTGTTAGTTAGTCGAAATTCATTAAACTTCACCAAGGAGCAAAATGTGTCAGGAGACAACATTCTAGACCCGAAGTCAGTAGACTACACTCCTTGGTTCCTCATTCTTCCCTTCCAATCACTTAACTGCTCTGATCTCAGTTTCCTCATCTATAAAATAAACAGTCCTAAGGTCCCGACCAGTTCTAACTTCCCGCGATTCTGAAAGAACCAGGATGAAGCTGTTATTTTATGGGAACTTAAACTGTAATTCTTCAACTAGTAACTCCTCTCTGATCTCCAACTGTATCTTTCTCCCAGGTTTAAATCTCCCACATTCTGGGACTAGGCACAGGTGAAGCGTTTCACAAAGGGATGGGTGGAAAGCACATAGAATACTATCTCATCTTGTTGGCATTAGGAGGAACATGAAGACTAAAAGGAAAAAATCATTTTCAGGAAGGCTCTTCATATCCTATATAACAAAAGCCTAATATGTTAAGTGTCCAGTTATCTGTTGACTGGGTCAACTGTTCAACCAATCAAAATGCAATATGCTAATGAATGCTAGACCATTCAGCCACCTGCTATGACGTGCACTGACCACCAGGGGGCAGATGCTCCGACTGGTAGGTTAGCTTGCTGCTGGGGTCTAGCCTGTGGAGACTGAGCGAGATGGGCCAGACATACCCTGGAGCCTTCTCGGGGTCCCTCCCTGGTCCCTCTCTGGTCCCTCCCTGGCCCCAATCGTGCACTGATGGGGTCCCTCGGCCTGGCCTGCACGCTCTCACAATCTGGGACCCCTGGGGGGATGTCGGAGAGCCGGTTTCATCCTGATCCCACAGGCCACTCCACCAGACACAGGGCTCACGGCTGGAGAGCGCTGCTGCAGCAGGACGATCCTCTGGATGAGGACGGGTTGGGCCTGAGCCCCAGGCAGGTGCCCTGAGGCCCGGATGAGTGGGAGCAGCAGGAGAAGCTGCAGGTGGCGTTGGGCTGCAGTTCAGCCCGATCCCCGCAGGCCACCTTGAGGGACCCCACCTGTGCACAAATGTGTGCACCGGGTCTCTAGTGATTATATAAAGAAACATAGTGCTATAAAAAGATTTTATAGCCACATTGTGGCTAAAATATGAAGAAAAAGAAGTCATCCCGATAACAGACCCTCCCACAGGAGAACTGCCTCAGTCATTTGAAACTGCTTCCTACCATCTGTTTTTGAATTTTTTTTTCTGGTATTTGGTGACTTTTCTGTTCACATGGCTGTTATCTCCATTTCCTTGAGTGCAAATTCTTTGGTTTATTGAGTTTGTTATTTTCCTTGCATAATAGTGACCCTACTCAGATGTTTTATTATCCTTAGGGTGTACCCATGACTCAGATCTATACAATCAGAGTATTTCATACCCTTGGTGTGAGTGTTTATTTAAGGGATACACACATGACACAACAAAACCAAGGGATTGTTAACAGAACCTCAGGACCATGTAGGAAGAGCTCGCCCAGGATTGAAGCTAACACAAAGAAAGCCACGTCTAGAGATGAGGAGAAACGGACCGCCTGATTACAATATGTTGTGTACCTGGAGCCCACAGTCCACGCCCTGGACTGTCAGTCACAGCCAATAAATACCCTTTTGATTTAAACAAAAGCCATGTTAAATAATAATTTGTCACTTATAACTGAAATCAGTCAAACTAGAATTGGTGAACCTGTAGAGAAAGCCCATAGTTCTCCATTTCTTTACATCAGTAGGTACCCAAGGAGCCTTTCTAAAATTGAAGTAATCGCAATGCTGCAGGAAAGGAAGGTTCCAGCATATCGCTGAGACATTGCCAGTTTGGCTCCAGACCACGACAATCAAATAAATATCACATTGAAGTGAATCGTATGACTATTTTGGTTTCCCAGGGCACATAATAGTTCTGTTTACACTATCTATAGGCTATTAAGTGTGCAACAGAATCATGTCTAAAAAACAATGTACAAACCTTAAAAAATATTTTAGTCCTGACCAGTTTGGCTCAGTGGATAGAGCGTCAGCCTGTGTGGATTGAGGGTCCCAGGTTCGATTCCAGTCAAGGGTATATGCCTTGGTTACAGGCACATCCCCATATTTTCCATCTTAAACTGTATCTTAAGTTAAAGGGTTTCCTCATCCTTTCACCCCTCCAAAGTTTCAGCAATTTTCCCTGAAAAGAAGAGCAAAATCCCAAATTTAAAATTTTTGTTTGTTTGTTTTGCCTGTTTCTATGCGGTTTCTTTTGGCCTGGCAGCAAAGGGGGCAATATGATGTTCAATTAATAGATGAATTTTTATTATCACAGCATGTATATAGGGTGGGGCAAAAGTCTAATAGAAAGTTTATTCTTGTATATGGGGTATTCTTTTTTTTTTTTTTTTTTTTACAGAGAGGAAGGGAGAGAGATAGAGAGCCAGAAATGTCGATGAGCTGCCTCCTGCACACCCCCCACCGGGGATGTGCCCACAACCAACATACATGCCCTTAACCGGAATCAAACCCGGGACCTTTCAGTCCACAGACCGATGCTCTACCACTGAGCCAAACCAGTTTCTGCTCTTAATGATTGTATTATTTTCCAAATAAACAACTGTAAACTTACTTTTGTCCCACCCTGAATAAATTACATGGCTTTTTAAAATGGTTATCTAAGTGACCATTTTTTTCTTATTCTGATTCAAGCACTTTTCAAAATTTAGTAAAAGGAGATTTTTCATTTCATAATTTAAGCTTATTATATAGCACCTATTTTAGCTTATTGTCAACCCTACATTATAAGTATACCTGAAATTGTTAACAGAGAATAACCGAGCGGGCGGTACATGTTAGGTAGATGTTAGGGGCATCTAGGTAGAGGGGGAAGGAGCTCTAAGAGGGGCAGGTGTGGGCGGTGGACACCCCAGCCCCTTTCCCCCCATGCCGCTCCCCGCTCCCCGCTGCTGTGCAGCTGCAGTCACTGCTTCAGAAAACAGATGCGGGACGTCCTGTCCTCTCGCGGCGTGGGCACCGCCAGCATCGCCCCGAGGGCGGCGTGGGCACCGCCAGCCTCTCCCCGGGGGCGGCGTGGGCACCGCCAGCCTCTCCCCGGGGGCGGCGTGGGCACCGCCAGCCTCTCCCCGGGGGCGGCGTGGGCACCGCCAGCCTCTCCCCGGGGGCGGCGTGGGCACCGCCAGCCTCTCCCCGGGGGCGGCGTGGGCACCGCCAGCATCGCCCCGAGGGCGGCGTGGGCACCGCCAGCCTCTCCCCGGGGGCGGCGTGGGCACCGCCAGCCTCTCCCCGGGGGCGGCGTGGGCACCGCCAGCATCGCCCCGGGGGCGGCGTGGGCACCGCCAGCCTCGCCCCGGGGGCGGCGTGGGCACCGCCAGCATCGCCCCGGGGGCGGCGTGGGCACCGCCAGCATCGCCCCGGGGGCGGCGTGGGCACCGCCAGCCTCGCCCCGGGGGCGGCGTGGGCACCGCCAGCATCGCCCCGGGGGCGGCGGGGATCGCGGGCGACCTGCGGAGCCACCCGGAGCCCACCCTGCGGGGAAGGACGGTTTCAGCCCGGGCCCCGCAGAGCCGCCGGCGCCGGGCTAGGCGTTAACCGCGATATTCCCGTCTGTGTCGGTGTCCACGGACCCCGCAGGATCCGAAGGTGGAGGCGATTATCCCCCTGCGCCCGGAGAGGTCAATGGCGGGGAAAAGAGTCACATGTAAAACTTTAAACAATAAGAATTTAAATTAAAACGAAAACAGGAGGCGGGCTTTGGGGTGGGCTCCGCTCTAAACCAGCGTCCCGGGCGGAGGCGCACGCCGAGCGGGGCTTGGCTAAGGTGACCAGAGCGTCCCGCTTTGGGCGGGACAGTCCCGATTTCTATCCATTTCCCCCGCGTCCCGCGGCACTTTTTAAAAAATCCCCATTTCGCCGGTACCGGTTTGGCTCAATGGATAGAGCGTCGGCTTGGGGACTGAAGAGTCCCAGGTTCGATTCCGGTCAAGGGCATGTACCTTGGTTGCGGGCACATCCTCAGTGGGGGGTATGCAAGAGGCAGCTGATCGATGACTCTCTCATCGATGTTTCTAACTCTCTATCTCTCTCCCTTCCTCTCTGTACAAAATCAATAAAATATATTTTTAAAAAAAGTTTATAAAAAATCCCCATTTCTGGAAAGATTGGAATGATTGGAAAGATTCTTTCCAAAAATCGGGACTTCTTAAAAACGCCGCGGTACACAGGGGAAATTTTTAGAAATCGGGGCTGTCCCGCCAAAAGCGGGACGGTCTGGTCACCTTACGCCAGGACCGCGGGCGCCGGGGCGGCCTGGGGGAGGGCGGCGTCACAAAGCCGCCGAACGCTCGGGTCGGAGCGGGTCCGGGGCCAGGCCCCCGCGGGCGGAGCACGAGCCCGGCCGCCCCGCCCCGCCTCCCGGGAGCGCCCCGCGGCCCGCGGAGTCTGAGCGTCGCGGCGGCTCCCGCGCCGCAAAGCGTCCTGGGAGGGAGAGCGGCGCCGGAAGGACGCGCGCGTGCGCGGCGGCGGCGAGGCGATAAAAGGGCCGCAGCCGGCGGCGGGCGGAAGTGGGCGGGCCGCGGCGGGCGGAAGTGGGCGGGCCGCGGCGGGCGGAAGTGGGCGGGCCGCGGCGCGGGCGCTGTTGTTTGGGGCCGGGGCCTCCGGAGGGGCGTTCTCCCGCCGCAGGCCGCCGTGACAGGGCCGCCCGCCCGCCCGCCCGCCCGCCCGGCGCCCCCGCCCGCTCCCCGGGGCGCAGCGTCCGCTCGCCGCCGCCTCCGCGACCCGCAGGCCCGCAACATGGCGCAGGAGGTGCCGGAGTTCCTGAGCCAGAACCCGCGGGCGGCCGCCTGGGTGGAGGCGCTGCGCGGCGACGGCGAGACCGACAAGCACTGGCGCCACCGCCGGGAGTTCCTGCTCCGCAACGCCGGCGACCTGGCCCCCGCGGGCGGCGCGGAGGAGGCGGCGGCCGGGAGCGGCGCCCGCCGGCGGCAGCTGCAGCAGCTCGTGTCCTTCTCCATGGCCTGGGCCAACCACGTCTTCCTCGGGTGCCGGTGAGTGCGGCGCGCCCGCCGCTCCGCGTCCGTCTCCAGCGGCGGCGGGGACGGCGGGCGCCTGCCCTCCGGGGCGAGCAGCGCGGGCCGCCGGGAACGGCGTGCGGGGCGGCCCTCCGGTGTAAGGCGCCCGGGCGTCCCGCTTTGGGCGGGACAGTCCCGATTTTCAAATTTATTCCCCCCTATTTTATCATTAAGGTGTTATATGTGTACATGTCTCACCATTCCCCCCCGCCCAACACACACACACACACGATTTTTAACAATTTGTCCCGCGGCGTGTTTTTTGGGTTTTTTTTTTTTTAAGTCCAAAAGATTCTTTCCCAAAATCGGGACTTTTATTTTTAAAGGGACGCGGGACAAGTTGTTAGAAATCGGGACGCCTGCTCACCTTGCCCTTGTGGCCGGCGCTGAGGTGAAGGGGGGCCCGGAGGGGCCCGCCGGCGCCCCCGTTTCCGAGCTTCCGGGAAAGTGCCCGGCCGTTGGTACACTTGCTCGATTGCAACCAGGAAACGCCGTTCCTGTGGCGTGGTTGGCACCCCCAGAGGTAGTAGCTTAGAGAGAGAGAGAAAGAAAAAAAGAGAAAAACACCTCTTAAAAGTGGCTTTTCCTTCTTTTTCAGGTACCCCCAAAAAGTTATGGATAAAATACTTAGTATGGCTGAAGGCATCAAAGTGACCGATGCTCCAATCCATACCACACGAGACGAACTGGTTGCCAAGGTGAAGAAAAGAGGGATATCAAGTAGCAATGGTTAGCAGATCATAGATGTGAACATACATAGGAGTTTAGAATATAAGTTTGATGCCATTAGTAATAGTTACTGCTTTTTAACGGCCTGGAATCTCTGTAATGTTACGTGAAATGTCAAAACTGAATTGTGTGTCTGTGTTTTTAGGCTCTGAATTTGATAGTGTTCCTTTCACTGCTTTGAAGTTTTGAAGTGCCAAATGTCTTTGTTGTTGATTTTTTGATATTAGAAATGAATGATGCTCTTTAAGAAATTAATGAAGTTATTTCACATGTTTTGTTTATTTTTAAATTAAGGGACCAGGGAAGGCCGCCCTTTTTTTCTTTTTTCTTTTTATTTATTGTTGATTGTAGAGAGAGAAAGGGGAGAGAGAGAGAGAAACATCCATTGGTTGCTGTTCAGATCACACGCACCCTGACTGGGATTGAACCTGCAGCCTGAGATGTGCCCTGACCAGGAATCAAACCAGCCACCTTTTGATGTCCTGGATGAAGCTCCACCCAACTAAACTACACTGGCCAAGGCTCTTCCACCCGTTTTAGAGAAACTACTGGTTCTGAAATATATTTGCCTGTGCCTTTGTTTTAATGCGTATCTATCTTCTGTATTTTTAGCTGATGTGTATGAGGTGGACTAGTCACATATCTGTTTTTCTTTCTTTCTTTTTTCTTTCTTTTTTTTTTTTAGAAGGGGTAGAAGAGCCAACGAAAAAACGAGTTATAGAAGGAAATACCAATTCTGCAGTTGAGCAAGATAATGCAAAGATTTCTGCCAAAACAGAACATGCGTCAGCTCAGCAGGAAAACAGCGCGGTGTGTGCGGGGGCGTCTGCCAAACCAGAGAGTGGCGGGACCTTCGATCAGAGCAGCTCCACCAGTGACGGCGATCAGCCTGCTTCCGGCCAGAGCAGCGGCTCCTCTCAGGCCACAGCAGCGGGGGCTGGCCAGGCTTCTGAGGCAGAAGCCCCGGATAAACACAGCTCAGCAGCATCGATCGTTTCTTCGTTGTTGAAATCCAGTGTGAATAGTCATGTGACCCAGTCCACTGATTCCGGTCAACAAAGTGGATCCCCTAAAAAGAGTGCTTTGGAAGGCCCTTTGGTCTCGGCTTCCCCGAGCCTCTCAGAGGTTGAGGTGCCACTGTTGGGCTCCTCGGGAAGCGCAGAAGTAGAGTTGCCGCTGTTGTCTTCTAAGCCTAGTCCAGAGACAGCTTCAAGTGGGTTAACTTCCAAAACCAGTTCAGAGGCGAGTGTTTCACCACCGGTTTCTAAGAACAGTTCTTCCTCAGGCACATCCTCACTGACGCCCAAGAACAGCACACCAGTAAATACGTCAATGCTGACTTCCAAAAGCACTTCGCAGGTAGCTGCATCGATACTAGCTTCCAAGAGCAGCCCGCAGACCAGCGGATCCCTGGTTCCCAAAAGCACTTCCTCAGCAGGTGTGTCCCAACTGGCTCCCAGGAGCAGCTCTCAGACTAGCACGTCCCAGGTGCCTTCTAGAAGCGCTTCCCAGGCAAGTGAGAGTGCCGTCAGATTCCCTTACTGCAGGTTAACCAACGAAGACGTGAAGCAGAAGCAGCCCTTTTTCAACAGGCTGTACAAAACGGTGGCGTGGAAATTGGTGGCCGTGGGTGGCTTCAGCCCCAGTGTGAATCACGGCGAGCTCCTGAACGCGGCTATTGAGGCTCTGAAAGCCACCCTGGATGTGTTCTTCGTCCCGCTGAAAGAACTGGCAGACCTGCCGCAAAGTAAGAGCTCCCAAGAAAGCATTGTTTGTGAGTTGAGATGCAAGTCTGTGTATTTGGGCACTGGCTGTGGAAAAAGCAAAGAAAATGCAAAAGCGGTTGCATCAAGAGAAGCATTAAAGGTATTTCTCAAGAAAAAGGTGGTAGTCAAAATATGTAAAAGGAAGTACAAAGGCAGTGAAATAGAAGACCTAGTGCTCCTTGATGAAGAATCAAGGCCTGTAAACTTACCTCCAGCATTAAAACACCCTCAAGAATTACTATAATATGTGCAAAGTATCACCGCATACAGTACCTGGTATTGGAAGAGAAAAACTGACTTTTGTATCATATAAACAGGCTTTCACAAATTTTGTATTGCTTTTTTCCAGTTTTGCAGAAAATTTACATTCTAGTTCTCTTCACACAGAAGTTGTAAATAACTTATGGATGACAGTACACATTAAAAGATATGCATTAACAGCATACCAGTATGCTGTTTTGTTTGCTGAGGGAAATACTGTCTTCTATTTTTAATGATGCATTAGGTACGGTGTGTAGTTCTGTAGAGTCTTAAAACTTTTGTACTGCTTTTGATTTGGTGAAATTACATTAAGTTGTCTACCATGCTTTTTTTTTTTTTTTTTTTTTTCCTAGTGGACATCAAGAAAAGGGGACCATAGTATTTGAAAGTCTGAAGCTTAAGGTTTTAAGAATGTTGCCCAGAATGTTGAATGTGTCTGTTAAATAATAAAAGAAAAAATAGTTGCCTCAGACTATTTTTATGAGAAGTTGTAAGCATTTTTTAGATATAAAGCAGTATAAAGTACTTAAGGTTATTTTATTCTGAGGTTGTTTAAAATTCATGATTTTGACCACTGCAGATTCTTTTAAGTGGGTTAATTTATGTTTTGAGGTAAAAATACAATTTACACTTTTTCTTAAGACAAATGTGGGTTTCTATATTAAACATATTTTGTGACTACTGCTATTAACAGATTGATTTGTTTAGATATTAAATGCTTTAAGCTATTTTACCTTTTCAAGAAGTTGTGTTTTTTTTCCCCTTAAGTCAGAACTAATTCCTACAAATAAGCTTCCTGCTATTAGTCATCGTAAATTACAACCAAGTAGTTTTTCAAGTTGATATGCAACTTTATGAATAGAGAAAGTACAGTTGGCAAATGTAGAACTGGATGATCTTTTGTTTACAAATCTTAATACTGGAAGAATAGAGAGCTGTGCTCAGCTCTTTAATGAGCTTGTTCAATTGACATACCTTTGTTAGTAATGAAATGGAATCCTGTTTTTGTGTCTTGGGTGATTCTGATTGTGTTATTCCATTGTGATATATTGTTTCATTTTTCTTCAGTGGCCCAAGATGTCTTAATCATCTTTGTGGCTTTTCTTCTGGCTTTTGAGATACTGCAAGTTGAGCAGAAATAGTGATAATGTAAGAGAAAAATCAAGAAATGACCTTGCTCATGCCAGTAATATTAGAACAGGTAAACAGAACATTAGCACAACTTAAATATGTGAAAGTTATTTCTATTTTATATTCTAGAAATAATAGATAAGGATACTTTATGTACTTGAAATAATCATGGGTTGTGAGAAGCAATAACATGAATGAGTGGAAGCACTTCTAATTACCTCGCTTTCCTTAGTCTTGGAATGTGTATTTTATGGGACGACGATTGTCAGAAAAATGAGCCAAATATTACAAAGAATACATTTCTATAATGTATCTAGGTAGTTTGGTAAATTCCTAAATTGGCTTGTTTCAAGTTAACATAAAGGTTATTGAAAATATTTTAAATTCTAGTAACCTATTAATATGGTAGAATTGGAGGGAGCTGCTCAGTGTAAAAACAAAATGCTGTTTAATTTTTAAACATTTACTTGCTATAAAGCTTCAATCCCTTGAAATTTTTAAAGAATTCGTGATTTAAGAAAAATGCATACTTTATAATTCTTTAATAATATAGTGCAGAAGAAAGCAAACTTGGGAATCTCTTACTGAGAATCTGGGCTCCCTCTGGGACCTGAGCCTTTAAACATCATCTGTAAAGTAGGACTAATAGCTACCACAGAGAGCATGGGAGATGAAGCAAGGTAATATATTGACAGTGCCCAGTGTAATGCAGTATTCCTTAGCTTATTAACTGCTTAGACATGTGTTCTGATTTCTTCAGGGCCTTATGAGTAGCTGTGCTCATTTAGCCCATTTTTCAAATGAAGAGACTGAAACAAGTAATTTGGTCAAAGATTGATTTCACACCCCTATCTGATTCCAGAGCCCAAGCTTTTACATGATGTTGTATTGCTTACCTTCTCCAAATTGTAAAGTTCTTGAAAATTTTTATTTAAATCCCCCTCAGACTGATTTTCAGCTAGTTAATTGTTAGTGACCACATCTTCAAAGCTTCTGACCCTTGAAATGAGTCACGTCAGTAGCTCTTTATTAATGCTTCTCCTTAGTACTTGCCTGTCTTAAATATTCTCGACTAGGAAATTATTCCTTATGGGTGCAGTTGAAGTTTGTTTTTAAAAATCCTAAAATTGCAATCAGGTTTAGTGAGTAAAATAGGTTATTAAGATAGGAAACAAGACAATGTCCTGAGATTGATTTTTCTTAACATTGTTAAAATCAGATTTTTTTTTTTTTAATGGTCAAGTTAGAAAGTTGGGCCCTAGCTGGTTTGGCTCAGTGGATAGAGCATCAGCCTGCATACTGAAGGGTCCCAGGTTCAATTCTGGTCAAGGGCACGGCCTGGGTTTTGGGCTAGATCTCCAGTAGGAGGTGTGCAGGAGGCAGCTGATCAATGATTCATTAATGTTTCTATCTCTTCCCCTCTGAAGTCAATAAAAATATATTTTTTAAAAAGTTAGAAAGTTGACTTTGAAGAATGGTGTGGTGAGTTTTTAACCCAAATTCTTGGGGGCTGCTGGTGCTGCCATTGGCTGCAATAACTCATAAGGCTATATCTTCCCTGCTTCCCATTCTCAATTCCTGCAGCACCTCTTTAGACTATGAGCAGGAGTGGGGTTAGCAACTAGGAGGCCCAGCTTCCTTCTGCAACAGGTATTAGAGTGGATGTAAAAGGAAATTCATCTGTTTACTACAAAATGAAAAATCTATTTTTAAATAATGTGCCCTATTAGAATTTATAATTAGTAGGGACTCAAGGTCAGGCTTAAGGGACCATTACATAAATTAACATTAAATAACACTGAAAGTTACCATTCATTTTTAATTGTGAAATACAGGAATTCATGAAGTGCATTATATGTTTAGTCCAATAATTATTGAATGTCCATATAACATTTACATAGGTCAAATACAGAACTATCAGCAATTCAAGAACTCGCCTGTGAACAGCTACTGTTAATTGAATACCCACAATATGTTGATGTCTTGCATGCGTTAGGCTCCCCAAAGCCTGTCGGGTGGGTTGGTATTGGTCGTGTGTTACAAATGAGGGAACTGATGATGGTTATGAATTGTTTCCCTCAGTTCACAGAACAGGTAAATGTTGAAAAGAGGATGAACAATGACTTGGTTCTAATTTGGGGCACCGAATGTAAACACCAGTGAGACATGCTGTCCCGGATTTGTTTCCTATGTTGCAGAAAATAAGTGTAATTTACCCAGGAAATTTGGAAAATTTTTATTTAAATCAGGAAACTTCTAAAGGAGTAACAAGTCAAATATGTATCTGAAATAATCATTGCAAAATATTTCCTAGACAGTCTACTTGTAGAATGCAAAGGAACAATTTACCGAGGCAATGATACAGTCAAAGGTGTAATCAATAGTTGGAACAGATAATCCTCTTTGCTCTTCACCATTTGCTTTTTAAGTACTTTCCTGCACTAACTAAGGAAGACATGGTTCACGTGAACTCAAACTAATAAAGGGGCATGGCGGCGTTAACCATACTTAATGAGGGATTTAGTTATCACACACACTCAATAACCTGCAGTTTGGAAATCAATATGGGGCAAAGCATGTGCACTTTTCTGTACTCGGGTTTCAAAACTTGGAGTAAATGCGGTTAACAAGAGAAATGTAAGTAAAATAATACTATTTTGAAATTATTCCTTTCCCCTGTAATTCACATTTGTTACCAGACATTTCCTATTATGACTCACATAGGAAAAGAGAAGGATAATGTGACTACAGAAGTCCCCACCAGAGATAGTGAGGAAGTGAAAGGCACTCATTCTGGCCTGGGAGATTTCGAGAAGTGTAAGGGGAAGCAGGCATTTGAGACGGTGAGTCCTGACTTACTCTACAGCATGAACTTCACTTGTGTCTGAATGGCAGCGGTGGGAGTACTGACAATTTTCACTGAATGAGCCTCCCTGGCTTACCCCAGCTATACTGATAAAGAATGCATCACTCTATAGGAGCTTCCAAGAGAAAAAGGAAGAGGCTTGAGAGAAATACCAAAGGCATCAGGAACTTAAATACAAAGCCATTGAGTTGCACAACACCAGGGGGCACCATTCACATGAAATGTGATAGTATTTGATACAATGGATAATGTCTCTTGGGGTTTGGGAATCCCTGCAATTGCCATATGAGTAAACTTAGGAGAAAAATCTTACTTTTAAAAAGTAATTTGAGCCCAGGGCTCAGTGGTTGAGCGTTGACCTATGTATGAACCAGGAGGTCACAGTTTTATTCCTGGTCTGGGCACAGGCCCAGTTTGCAGGCTCCATCCCTAGTGGGGAGTCATTCAGGAAGTGGCTGATCAATGATTCATTGATATTTCTATATCTCCCTCTCTGAAGTCAAAGTACACATTTTAAAGTAATTTGAATTAAATATTGGTTCTGTGAAGCATGGATAGCATATAAATTCTAACAAACTTCTTGGAGGTAGCATATGCTAAAGGTATTTGTTAATGCTGGGGGCACTATAAATGCTCAATAACAAATTACTTTTTCCAACATTCTATATAGGGAATTATTTTAAGTCGGTAGCCTAAAATAAAATTATATCAAATGAAGTAAGGCTGCTTGGGTTAGGTTAAGGATTTTTTCTCTCTATTCACAGACTTGGGGGGAATTTCAGGAACCAGGCAGATGAAGAATTGTCAGTTCAAGAATGGAATAAAACTCAAGTCTGCTTTGTAGTCTCCTACAGATATTGTCCCTCAATTACACCGTTTGCTTCTATACATTTGATGTACACCTATCCTCTCTTGCTCAGTTTCCCTTTCGTCTTTTTCTTGGCTCCATTAATTTTTTTGTGTGTGTGTCACCTTTTGCTGATATAAGCTAATGTCAGTGCCTAAAGATTTTAAGATTTTTACTGTCCGCAACCACAGGAGATAACTTCAGAAGTCAGATGCCCTATAAATTTCAATGTGATGTTGGTTCTGGGGTAATTCGTGAAAAAAAAAATTGCTGACCCCTTTTGATCTCAGTATAAAACAAGACAGAAGCTTTACATAAAAAAATAATAAAAGGTCAGGTGAATTCTGTTCCCAAGAAACAGGTTTGTGAAATTTTTGTAGACTTTGGTGGTTTTTTAGAGTTTAAAAATCTATCCCTTTTTATTGTAAAGGAATCCATGCCACCATATATCAAAGCCAAGTTTCCCAACTGAGCCTTGGCCTGCAGTAGACAAACTAAAGTAACATTAACAGCATATTGAGTTGCTATTGTTGCTTAACAAATCACCGCAAATTCTGGGACTTAACCAACACAAACTTGTAGGTTGGATCCAACTTGGGTGTCCCTGGGCCTAAATCAAGGTATTGGCAGCTCTGGCTTCCCTCTGGAGATTGATGGAGAGCCTGCTTCTCCCATCTCCAGCCTCTGGAGGCTGCTTGCGTTCCTGGGCTCACGGTCCTCTCCCTGTCAGCATTAACAAATAACTTTAGCATAGTACGCAAACTGGCAGTGGTGGGTTGAGGCCTCAACTGGCACCACACTGATCTTCCTGCTGCCGTCCCACTTTTTTCTGACCCTGACTTGCCTGCCTCTCTCCCACTTTGGTTGCCTTCCTTTTCTACTTACACGGACCCCTGTGATTGGTTATATTGGGGTCACACAGATAACCTCCATATTTTAAGGTTATCTAACCAGCATGATTAATTGCAACATTAATTCTCCTTTGCCATGGAACAAACAGCATATTCACAGGTTTTAGGGATTAGGACATGGGTCTCTTTGGGGGTCTGTTATTCTGCCTGCCACATAGAGGTCTGAATTTACCACCAGCGCTATTCATCTTTAAAATGTTGGCTTTCTAACTTCACAAATAACTGTTCACTGTCTTGCTCCTGAAAAAGATGTATGGAAAGTGGCACAGCTTAAAAATGAGTTCTGGCCAAAGCCGGTTTGGTTCAGTGGATAGAGCATCGGCCTGCGGACTGAAGGTCCGAGGTTCAATTTCGGTCAAGGGCATGTACCTTGGTTGCGGGCACATCCCCAGTAGGGGGGATGCAGGAGGCAGCTGGTCGATGGTTCTCTCTCATCGATGTTTCTAACTCTCTATCCCTCTCCCTTCCTCTCTGTAAAATAATCAATAAAATAAAATTTTTAAAAATACATCTTAAATTTATAGCTCTCAAGTATAGTTGGACAAATAGCCAAAAGCACATTTAATTATTAAAACACTTGATTATACATTCTTCATTTTACGTAACAGTAAAATCTATCCCAGGCATTTAAAAATCACATTAAAACCTAACATTTCATTGCAAGTATCCTAGAGGTCACAGGGAGTGTTCATAACAGCATGATTCACTCCAGAGAATATGGAACATAACAGCATGTTTCACTCAGATTATCAGAGATTGTTTAAAAATTTTATAAGCCCCAATTTTATGTGTTAAAAGAAAGACTTTATTTGGAAAGAATACCTTTATTTCATTGTTCTATCACTTTCAAAACATTTTTAAGTGTTCAAAGGTAAACACAGAATACAATCAACTATAATAACTGATGAATTTGGGAATAGTACGCATAATCAATCTTCCAGAAATAGTATACATAATTGTGTTGTGAAGGTTAATTTTATCAACTTGCTTGGGCCACGGAGGCACCCCAGATATTTAGTTAAACATTATCCTGGGCGTGTCTGTGAGGGAAGAGATTAACATTAGAATCTGTGGACTTTGAAAGCCATTGTTGGCCTCATCCAATCCACTGAAGGCCTGAGGAGAACAAAAAGGTGGAGTAGAAAGAATTTGCTCTTTGCCTGAGCGTTTGGGCTGGGACATCAATCTTGCTTTGAGACTCGCACTTGGATTGGAATTTATACCATCTGCTCTCCTGGTTCTCAGATCTTCAGAAGCAGACTGGAACCATGGGCTATGCTGGGTCTCCAGCCTGCAGGCTGCAGATCCTGGGACGTCTCAGCCTCTAAAACCACATGAGCACGTGTGTACACACACACACACACACACACACACACAGAGAGTCATGTTATATATACATATGTGTATATGTACCACAGTGCGGTGATGTGATGCAGCACCACCACTCTTACACATAAAAAAAGCACCTACAAAAAACAAGTAATGGCTGCTTGAGGCTCCCCTGTCTTCAGATAGAAAGCCAACAAAGAGGAACCCTGCTTTTATACACTGAGTGGTCAGATTACTATGATCTCTGAACGCATAATAATCTGGCCACCCAGTGTATATCCTATATAATAAAAGGCAGATTGTCCCCTCGACCAGGAGTTTGACCAGCAGGCAGGCCGGCCAAATGCCCATGTCGCCTCCCCCTGTCCAGGCTGCCTGGACCCCACCCATGCATGAATTCATGCACCAGGCCTCTAATACACACACACACACACACACACACACACACACACACTGAGTGGCCAGATTATTATGCATTCAGAGATCATAATAATCTGGCCACTCAGTGTATATCCAAATTCATTTCAACCCACACACAAATGTTTCCCATTACCAGAAATAATGAGGAGAATTAAGAAAACAAACTTTGAAAGAAACTGGAATCCTGATTGATGAAAGGCCTGGTAGCTCACATCTTTCAAATCTCAATTCAGAAGGCACTTCCTGCCTTTGACCACATCAATAAGCTAGTCCCTACCCTGTCCGGTTGCTCAGTGGTTAGCGTGTCAGCCTGTGGAGGGAAGGTTCACAGGTTTGATCCCTGGTCGAGGGCACATACTTTGGTTGCAGGTTCCCCAGCCCCAGTGGGGCATGAGTGGGACGTAGCCAGTCAATGTGTCTCACATCACTGTTTCCTCTCTCTCTCCTTCCTCCCTTCCACTCTCTAGAAATCAATGGAAAGAATATCCTCATGAGGATTAAAAATAAATAAAGTAGTTCCCACCCAACTGCACTGTCTTTGAGCGGGTTCTCAAACTGGAATTCCAGGGAACCCTGGGTTCTTCAAGATGTTATTAGGGGTTCCACAAGAGCCTGTGATTGGAAACAAATCATTCTTTAAAAGGCTTTGCACTGTGCAACGCTAGCACTCCCAATGACCAGCTATCTTTCAGGCCAGTGTTCACGTGAGCCCTTCTCAGTGGGTTTTGGGCACCATGGAAGGGAGTCCACCTGATCACTGGCCAGCACTGCTCAGGGGGCAGTGGAGAGCTCGCTCAATCTCCCCACGCCACGGACTGACAGCAGTAAGTAAGCTCTTCCAGTGAGAACGTTGGAGAGACCTTCCTTTCTAAAGAAGGGCATGTCTGAATGCACTGTGACTCAGCTGCCCATCCCTGCTGCTTTGATGACTAAAGGAAGAAAAATGTGGATTGTGAAGAGAAGTACATTGTTAGCTTTTTTTTTTTTTTTGGCTTGTGTTTCTCATTTTATTTTTTAAATTATGCTTCTGTTTTGTATTTGTGTTTGATTTTTTTAAATGGCTGCTGGTCCAATATGGCTATTTTTTTTTTTTTTTTTTTAAGAAAAACATAGGATTGAAGAGGAACATTCTGGACCTACACCTATGAACAATTCTGTAATTAAGACCAATTACAACTTTCGGAGTCTTTGCACTAACAAGACCAAGAATACAGAAAGTTACTGTCAATGAGTTTTAGGCTGGCTGGTAATCCAAGCTGCCTATTCCATTGTGTGTTGTCGAACAACTTAAAATGTACAGCGCCACCAAAAAATTTGAAAAGACCCTAAATGCAAATCACAGCTGTTTGATAATAAAGGCACTGATTCTCAAGTAAATACTGGAAACTCAAAGGGAGTCAAGTGTTTTTGTTTTTTTTATTTTTTAAAAATATATTTTATTGATTTTTTACAGAGAGGAAGGGAGAGGGATAGAGAGTTAGAAACACTGATGAAAGAGAAAACATCGATCAGCTGCCTCCTGCACACCCCCCCACTGGGGATATGGCCGCAACCAAGGTACATGCCTTGGCCGGAATCGAACCTGCAACCTTCAGTCCACAGGCTGATGCTCTATCCACTGAACCAAACCGGTTTTGGCTGTTTTTGGTTTTTTTAAAGTTACATTCAGTAGAAAGGCTCAAGGAGCTCTTTATTAGCCAAACTTATTACACAGAAGAGGAAAAGTCATAGAGTTAGTGAAAATATCCTAAGACCACCGTGTAAAATGCTAGGAAAAGATTCAATATCAGAAACGGAAAAGATTCCACTTTCAATAGAATGATCAGTTGATGTAATGATGACATGCCCCATGATGCTGAAAAGTTTGTATCATGAACTAAAAACCAATAGTTTCTCTAGTCAGGTTGATGAGTCAACAGATTTCGCCAATAAATAATCACAGGGTAGCGCTGATAAGATTTGTAAAATGGTGATAAATCTTTACTTGCCTGCGGTCAAGATCCCCCTGGAGCAAGCGAAGAGCAAGATCCCTTTAGCATTTTCATTTCTGGGAACAAAAGTCCAGTCTGGAAGGAACTGTGTTCACAGTCTGTCGAGGGTGGCCCAGCCATGGGTAGCTCCATAAGAAGTTTCACCTTCCTTCGAAAGAAGTCTGTCAATGTCACAACACACTTTCTCCACAGAGAGGCCTAAAGGAGAACCCTTGTGGGGATGAAGGGCACTCTGCACGTACACAAAGGCCAGCTCGCCTGAGGGTGCTCGGAAACCTGTGGACATCTGGGTAAGGGCACATCTGCCTCCTGATTCACAGGGAAATCTGGGGGCTTAGCAGAGGAAGAGTTCTCAACCTGATGTTTGAGCTGACAGGTGACTTGCCTCCTGCTGAGAAAACAGTAAACCGGATTTTCTTTGGGAGATAAAGAAGGTCAGCAGAAACTATTTAGCAAACACTTTATCACACGATCTAGTGGAACCAGTACCTGAAGCCTGGGAGAAATGTTTTGACTCCAAAGTAACAAGATTCTTGCGTTTTGGAAAAATCACGTTGATAATATCTTGAAATGTTTGCACTGCTGTTGGACCCTGAGAGTGAGGAAAGGGCTCAGTCTCCAGTCACCGGAAGCTGCCTGGAAGAACTGCAAGCAAACGGCACAGGGTTTTCCATCCCAACACCCTCTGCTCAGCTTGAGAACTTGACATTGAGGGGAGGGAAGAACTTTGTCAACTGCAGTCTGCTAGGACACTCGATGGAAGATTCCTGCTCTCTCCCCAGGCAAGTTCTGGATGTCTGCACAAGGAGAGTATTCTGCTACTTCTAGGCAAAGCAATGGAAATTGTGCTGCAATGTTCAACTTCTTACTGAGTAGCTTAACAAGAACCAGGAGGGCAATAACCTCGATTCAATTGAAAATGGAATCTGTGGGTGCACATTTCAAATTTATTCCAGAATCAGGTATTTGTGCAACCCAAAATAAGCACAGGTTTCCTTCCTTTTCAGGTATTTTTAAATTATTATTTTTTAATTGACTTATTGGGGTGACATTGATTAATAAAATCATGTTTCAGGGGTACAGGTTTCTTTTCAAGAGTAAATTTTACTTTTTTAGTTTCAAACATGATATTTTAATGCACAAATAGGTATATAAAAGATTAAGAAACCAATACATGTTCAACAATTATTATTTTATTCTACCACTTCTGCGTTTATTGCGAATTTTTATTTTTTACTTATACTTAAGCCTGTGAGCATTTCCCCAACAATTTACATGTCTATAGACGATTGTATCCCTAAAGAGACTATAAATGTTTTCGGGACATGGACCAAAGATTTGATTTAGTTTAAATCCGCACACAGCAGATGCTTACAGAGGTTGACCATTCTTCTTTTCAGTGAATTGTATCAGATTTGGATGGACAAATTGGGTTTTAAATGTATTCAGCCCTTTGTCTGTGGCTGTTTTCTTTGGTGATGCCAGGAAGAATGACAAGACTTAACAGCAGGCTATACACACGGCCAAGGTTTAGTCCAGCCAAGGACAGAGGACAAAAGCAACAGGGAAAAGCTGCACTGAAGTGCAGAGAGGTTCAGCACAGGCTCCCCGTGTCCTCTGTCAGAAGCCACACAGGAATTCTCTCTAGCAGCAAACTACAACCCATTAGAGTTTTGGGGTCCAAGACTTCTTAGGGGGCTGTTAACATAAGCATATTCTGCTCTGCAACCAGCCACAGCAACGGGAACTCAGCATCCCAACAGTGACACACATCTGTGCAGAGCAGCCTGACAATCCAAGGCGCATGACCCGCTGCCCCAGGTGTACATAACAAAATCCTCACCAGCACAGAGAACAGCCCAAGAGCCGAAGTCCCAGGGTTGGCCACGGGTCAGTCCTGGTTCCCGGGAGACATGCAAGGAACAGGCAGCCAGCCCCTTGTAACTTCTTCCTCACAAGGCCTGTACATCCTTGCTGTCACCGTTGGCCCATTCCTGGCTCGCTAAGAAAAACAGCTCAAAGCTAACGAGCCCCGTCATGTGGGAAGATACTTTTAAGACCATTACATCTCTAAATCATTTCCTCTAGGCTAACCTTCCCAACAAATACATCCCTGTCACCAATTGCTATGGTTGGCTATTCAAATGTTCTTGACAAACGTGCAGGAAGCAGTACTTGATGTTGTTTGAAGTAAGAGGTCTAAGATTGATAGGGCCCAAAGATGCCAAAACTATAGGGCTATCATCCTCATAGGATTTAAAGTGGCACCTCTCCCCCAAACCTGGATGCTCTATGTCACACAGCCTTGCCATGATCTACGTGTGGCTCAAGCCGAAACCCTAGATCAGTGTTTCCCAAACTTTTGACATATGTGTACCCCTTCTATAATTTTCATAACGCTGAGTACACCTTGTACTCATGAGAACGTACAATTAGGCGCAGCTAAGCACGGTGCAGTGCATATCCCCACCAGACTCTTCCCGTACCCCTGTGGGTATGAGTACCACACTTTGGGAAACACTGCAGATGACTTCTCTTCTCCCCCACCCCTTAAACGCAGTCACTAAATCCACTTATTACCTCCCAGAAACTTCCCGAATCTTTCTCCTTGTGTCCCTGTGACCTCATTTCCGTTAACAGCTCTTTCCTTGCTTCTTTCTTTCTCCCTACAGGCCATTGTTCACTACAACAGAGTCCTCACCCCCATTCTTTCCTAGAAAGCGACACCAACACGGAAGAATCATTTTCTGAGAAAGATCTTAGAGGAGGTACTGTATCCACTCAGGCCACTGTGTCCAAGGGTCCTCCGGTATGGTATTTATCTACTAATATCTATTTTATTGGGAAAATAAATCAGTTTCTACCCCAAATGGGGAAAATATGCTCGAGGGGACAGAACTAATTTCTTGGAGTGCCCTGAGCCACACAGCAGGAATAGTAACAGCTGCTTCCTGCACCGCAGCCTCTTTGCTGCAAGCCATCTGGGCCCTCCACCCAATCGTCTTCCTTTCTCAACCACTATCTGTGTCCAAGGTCCTCTTAGACACGTCTGCTCAATTCCAATCCTGTAGAGAAGACCACCATTCAACAGGAGACAAAAGGGTAACACTCTTTCTTGAGTGAATATATTTCACATTTCATGTGACCTTCTGAGGTCACAGGCAGAAGTTATGGATGCATTAACTAACAGCAGCCTTATTTATGAATTTTCAACACCTGATTCACAAAAATGATACAAATTATTCCACCTTTATTTAAAATACTCAACTAAAATGACATAAAAATTAAGAGAGCTCTGAACACATTGAAAACTATACTGAATGAGAGAAAGGCTACCCGGAAGCTTCTAAACTGCTGAAAACCTTCACCAAAAAATGCGTTTCTGTGTCCAAACTGCCTGGATGAGTTCCGAAAGTGGGAGTCCCAAAAGCTTCAAGCTTACCCAGTGTGGCATTTCTTGATTTTAATTCTGTATAATAATATGTGTGCCATTAGTAAACCAGTATGCAAAGTATACAATTCTCATAAACCTGCATATTTAGTGCATCTGCTTCTGTGTTCCTTTCCTAGAAGACAATACACATATGCATTTTGTTACTTCAGAAGGTACAGAAAGTATTTTTTGCTTCTTTTACATTTAAAGTAACATATATAGCAATAAAACCAAATAGGTGAAATGGCATTTATAAAACGAAGTCTCCCTCCACCTCCAGATTCTCAGGCCCTTAATCAGAGGCACTTACTTAGTATCGGCAGATATCTCGGACTCTTCTTCCAGAGATACTTTGCCTGAATACTAAAAGTTAGGGATATTTTAAAGATAACATCAAGTACAGAAGTCACTAGGCTCTTGGAATTATTATTATTTTAGAATCAACATCCAGTTTTAAAAGATAAGGTCAGATAGGCTATTAGTCCAACCCTTCAGAATTATAACTGTATTTCTTATTATAATAAAAAGTAATAACAAGTAGTTTCCATAAATAGAATTTATATATTATGGTCCCTAAATTTTCATTCTAATATTGTACCACCAACATTAATGGCTCAAATAATCACTTCTTTCTCTGATTCTTCTATTTTTTCCCACAACAAAAAGCTTCTTAGCATCTATTACTCTCCATATACATTTCTCCCTGTGTCTTTTATATCTTTAAAAACAATCTCTCTAATTCTAGTAGTTACTACAGAGTCTTGTAGATGGCCTTTCTACAGAGTCTTCTCCCTGGGTGTGCGACAAAGGACGTTATGCTAAAGGATCTGGAATGAACACCAGTTAGAAGGACAAGCAGAGGTAACCACACCGGGGCCGCAGTTCGCTAGTGAAAACAGAAGGCACAGCCCCCGTGTTCTCCAGCAGAACAAAGCAATTGAAGGCAGTCTGGAAAATGAGAGAAAATCATACCAGTCATCTGTATTAAATAAATATTTTCATTTTCAGTACTTGAGTGTCTTATTTTATAGAACTGGCACATTTAAAATCGCTTGTCGAAAAATAAGGTTTAAACACCATTTTCCAGAAACACATATATAAGGTGAAATATGCTGGTTTCCATATATAAACGAGCTAGAGAACCTCAATTTATAAAAGTAAATTAGATAAGCAATTTTAAAAAAATGTGTTACCCCCAGAAGATAAATTAACGGTCATCAAAATGCTGGACTAAATTCACATGGCAAGAGTAATTAATGTAACAACAGCTCCAATCATCTTCATTAAATAATCAATTAGAATCATTTGGAAGGAAAAAAAAGTTTAGCAAAAAACGCCTGGCCAGTTGGATTAGTTTATTTTTATTTATTTAAATATATCTTTATTGATTTCAGAGAGGAAGGGAGAGGGAGAGAGATAGAAACATGATGAGAGAGAATCATGGACCAGCTGCCTCCTGCACCCTCCACTGGGGACCGAGCCCACACCCAGGCATGTGCCCTTGGCCGGAATCGAACCTGGGACCTTTCAGTCCACAGGCTGATGCTCTATCTATCCACTGAGCCAAACTGGCCAGGGCAGATTAGTTTATTTTTAAAAGACCATTCTTTCTTCAGCCGGAGCTGATGGTATAAGGCATTTGCTGTTGGAATGAAACAAGTCTAAAACACAGGTGGTTTCTAGTACTTCTACTTTGGGATATTCTGAATATATTATTGTTCAGGAAATCCTAATTTCCCCTTAGAGGTAAGTTTGCTGCAAGACTTCTCTGCAAAGTTTTATAATATCCCAGGTTCTTAATTTTTTTTTTCTTTTTTCCTTTCCGATGAATATCAGTCAGAAAATATGGTTAACTAATATTTGTTTGACTCCTAAATTTTTCGGTATACACTTATTTCAGGAATTGCTATGAGACCCTCTGCAAGTTACTTAACTGCTTTGGGTCCTCAGATCATCGCCTACATTGCTCGGATTTGTAAAGAAGAGTTGGTCTAGCGATGATCTGTAATAGGGAGCCTCAGCCTCCTCTCCTCCCCATCCTACGGACACTGTGGACATCATCAGCACCATCAGCTGCTCAGTGAGGCTGCCTGCCTGCTTTCTCCTCCTCCGGGGAAACCACTGCTCTGAGATCGCTTTTAGCTCTAACACCCCTGCGCCCATAGTGATCACGAGAAGACAATCAACCATCGGAAACTGTGCCACCTTGAAATGCACTTCTCTCCCTCTTCCTTTCCCTCATCCAGCCTTGCCATTGAGCACGGTGGAGGGTTCCTGGATAAAACCATCTTCTTGTGAGATTCTTAGTAAAATAAAAAAAACCAGAACAGTAACTTTAAGAAAGTGGGAAGTCTACGCTAACACGGCTTTCAATATCTTTCCTCCTCACCACTCTGCTGTGTCCATTTGATGACATTAATAGGAAAATCTCCAAAATTGAGAGTAGCATCTGACGGGCATTGTATTAAACTTTAATCTCAAGCTTTCCAAGTTGGTAAGAGGTCAAAGCTTCAGTTTATAGTGGCTTGGCAACTTCAAAATGCTAGGCTATTGTTGGATTTGTGAGTAATCAAAGGCTCGGCTTTGATTATCTACAAAAACATTTTAAGATAGCTCACTAATGCCGAAACCGGTTTGGCCCAGTGGATAGAGCGTCGGCCTGCGGACTGAAAGGTCCCGGGTTTGATTCCGGTCAAGGGCATGTACCTTGGTTGCGGGCACATCCCCAGTGGGGGGTGTGCAAGAGGCAGCTGGTCGATGATTCTCTCTCATCGATGTTTCTAACTCTCTGTCCCTCTCTCTTCCTCTCTGTAAGAAATCAATAAAATAAAATAAAAAAAAAATATATATATATATATATATATTTTTTTTTTTTTAAAAAGATAGCTCACTAAGATAATGACAGAATGCTCTTTCATTACATATACATTATTTGTATAGGTTGAACAATTTATTTCGAATTAATTTTGGACAAATTTTTAAATTAGACAGAAGTTTGAACTTGGAACATATGTTTCTTCCCTAAATTTTAAACCCTTTCCCCTGTTTAGGAAACATAATTGCATAATTTAAACTCCCTCAATATTGTGGCCTACTTCCCCATGTTGATGTTATAAACAGTTCAAGTAACTATGGTAACCATCTAAGAAAATGTTTAAATGTTTTTTCTGGTCAGCAATATGCAAAGTGTACCATATGTTTATTTTTTTCTCTCTGGGATTAGTAGATAATGTTTTTCTTCTTGGTTAAGGGATATTATACTGAATGTTCTCTTGACTACAGTTCCAGTCTGAATTCAGTTCCTTCATTAAAATGTTTTAGGACCATCTTTTGCTATTAGCATTCTAAATACTGAACAATACTATAACCCAAAGTAGGATTGATTGTAGGAACCAATTTTAACTCTGTGCTATCTCATAAATTGAATGTACAGGCTGACATTGCTCAGATTTGTAATATTCTATTTCGGGAAGCTGGTGTTTCTTAACTATGTCCTTTACTCCTAGCTAGTGTTTTATTAATGCAAAATACTAAAATGGAACTGTATCTTAGGGGTAATATTTACTGAGAAGAGTTATCTGCAGTTTGTGGTCAGTTTTTAAAAGCTTCATTTTAACTCTATTTTTTATTTGTTTTTCCCCCCCTATAATTAATGTGTACTACTTATGCAATAACACAATTAAACACGCTTTAAAACTGAGCTCACTGGAAATGCAGTTTTTTTAGTTGCCTGCTGTACTCATGAACTGACTTAATTAAAAATACGTTACTGGACTTGTATAACACATAATACTATAACTAGAGGCCTGATGCATGAAGATTTGTGCAAGAACGGGCCATGGTCCCCTGGCTGCCAGCACCGCCTTCGCTCCTGCCTGAGCTGCCTTTCTGCCTCCCCACACTGTCACCATGGCAAGTATCCTGCCTCCAGCCACATGGCGCCTGCATATGCAAATTAACCCAACATCTTTGCTGGGTTAATTTGCATACTCTCTCCTGATTGGCTGGTGGACATCACAAAGATATGGTCAATTTGCATCTTTCTCCTTTATTAGTATAAATGTGTTAAATTAACAAATGCCTAGATTTTTAGTTGCATTAGGTACAATTTCATTTCTAAGGTAAGCTATCAACTGGTAACCTTTTAATATGAAGATTTTGTTTTCTTGAATTTCCCTATATATAATTTTTAAAATTTATCTTTGTTTAAAGTATTACAGATGCCCCATTTTTCCCCCCCGCATTGACCTCCTCCTCCTCTTGGCTCCTGTCCCCTCCCGAGGCCTTCACCTGCTATGGTCAATGTCCATGGGTTATGCATATAAGTTCTTTGATCGCTTTCCTCCCGAATTCCCCTACATTTTTATTTTTTTATTATTTTTTTAAAAATATATTTTATTGATTTTTTACAGAGAGGAAGGAAGAGAGAGAGCTAGAAATGTTGATGAGAGAGAAACATCGACCAGCTGTCTCTTGCACACTCCCTACCGGGGATGTGCCCGCAACCAATGTACATGCCCTTGACCAGAACCGAACCTGGGACCTTTCAGTCTGCAGACCGACACTCTACCACTAAAGCCAAACCAGTTTCGGCTCCCTACGTTTTTAACAGTGCTTTTCAGCCATCTAAATCTCTTCCTTAGAGAAACACTGCAATCTGCTTCCCTAAATTAAATAGGAATTAACTGCCTCTTAGTAGTTTAGAAAGGACCTCACTAAGCAAATGCAAAGTGTGTAACTTGATTGGATGCTACTGAACAAATCAAGTGTGAAAAGGTATCGAGACAATAGGGAAATTCAAACTGTCTGATGTTCAATGATGGTAATATGATGTTCAATGATGGGTCAATGGTATTGTAGATGTTTTGAAAATTATCTCATTTCAGATTTAAAGTATTTATTTATTTATTTATTTATTTTTAATATATTTTATTGATTTTGTACAGAGAGGAAGGGAGAGAGATAGAGAGTTAGAAACATCGATGAGAGAGAGTCATCGATCAGCTGCCTCTTGCACACCCCCTACTGGGGATATGCCCGCAACCAAGGTACATGCCCTTGACCAGAATCGAACCCGGGACCTTTCAATCCCCAAGCCGACGCTCTATCCATTGAGCCAAACCGGTCCTGGCCAGATTTAAAGTATTTAGAGATAAAATGGTAATAAATCTAGCAAGGGTAAGGGGGTCATAGATTAAATAATATTGGCCATATGTCAATAAATGTTCAAGCGAGGTGAATAGTATATTAGGGTTTATTGTACTATTACCTCTACTTTTGTGTGTTTGAAATTTCCATAATAAAAAGAATTGGGGACTTTTAAACATTGCATTTAGCAGAATAAGGGAACCCAATCTGAAAAAGCCTAAAACTCCCAGTTAACTAGTTCCTGAGGAGAAAAGGACAGGGTAAATCATCAAGGTCACAAGCTGAGTTTGCTGAGGGGGGTGATTTCTTCCCCATGTGGGTACATCCCTCCACAGTATGCTTTCACGAATAAGGTAGGAATAAGCCACGCCTTTGATTTAACGTTTATGAGTTGATATAGCAAGAAAAGTGCATCTGAAATAATTCACATACGCACACACATTACCATCTTAGTGTTCTTTATAGGTGTAGACCAACACAAGCTTGGGGGAAAAAATCATTATTTGCTTTTTTTTTTGCTTCTTTTCTGCCTGTTCCACTGAATTATGGAAGGTAAAAATAACGCTGGAAAAGGCCTCCACCCCACACTCATCCTTCCTTCCTCGCACCTCGCTCTAGGTTCTGAGGGAGTGATCTTAGCCTTCTGCGCCACTGCCAGCCTCACTCCTGGTTTCCCTGCCTGCAGATCCCTTCCCAGGCTGGATAAAATCCACCGGTGGGTTCAGAGTCTACCCCAGTCCAAGGAAAACAAGGCATCTTGCAGTATTTGGGGCCTCCAATAAAGACCCGATTCAAATCTATGCGTAAACAAAAACAGCAGGGCTCAGATAAAAAGCAATCCATTTCTGTTCTTAACTGGGACTGTGTGTGTGTGTGTGTTACAAGACCCATTTGCTTAATCTGAACGATGTGAAGAACGACAATAAAATCCCTCCCCGGTTCTCAGGAATACAGTGCACGGTACTGCCTGGGTTGACTAATATCCAAGCGCTCAGAACCTCCAGGATCACAGAATATAACGCGAGACAATCTCCACGTCCTTGTGCAATAGAAACATAAACATAAACAATATATATAGTTTAGTTTATGTATATAGTTCCCAAGACGTCGAGTTCCCTGGAGTGCTTTTTGGGGAGCTGCAATTTAAACCTTTCTCTAGATTAGTGTGTCCCAAACTTCTCTCATGACGAGAATCGCCTGGTGGAGTTGTTAAACTACTAGAATTTTGGGGAACATAAGTATACAATTTTACCTCTATGTTCCCAAAAATTCTAGTTTAGCACTTCTTAGTTGGGATTCAGGAATCTGTAGTTTAACAACTCCACCAGGCGATTCTCGCCATGAGAGAAGTTTGGGACACCCTGATCTAGAGAAAGGTCTAAATTCTCTTTCCTCGCCGACGGTTCCTTACTATTAACACCTGCTCCCCAGGCGCTCAGGAGGTCCCCATCCAGACGGTACCATCGCTGCGGAGCCCCACGGACCTCCCTCCCACGTGTTCCCCTTGCCCTCGGCGGCCCCGCTCCCGGGCGGGGAGGCCTGTGCACGGACGGCCTGTGCGGGGCCGCGCACCCGCCCTGCGGCACCGGCCCTGCCCCGGCGCCGCGGCCACCGCGGGGCGTCCCTCCGGGGTGGGGGCGCGCTTTGCAATGGGTCCGCTTCCTGACGGGTGTGCCCCGTCTCCCGCCCGCCCGCCCGCCGGCCGCTCCGGAACACAGGAAAAACACAGGAAAAGTGAAATAACAGGGGAGGCTGGCTGCGGGGCAGGCGCGCTCCGGGGCGCAGGCAGCCCGGGCTGCCCGGAACCCGCAGGACACATGGGCGCCGGCGGGCGCAGGCGCGCGGCGGCCGGAGGGAGATTTAAAAGGCGGGCGGCCCGGAAGTGCAGGGGCGCTCCGGGGAGCCCGGGGGCGCGCCGCCGGCCTCCGCGACCGGCCAGCGGGAGTCCCGCTGCCCCGCGAGCCCGCGGGCCGGTGGAGGCGCGGAGGAGAGCGGCGCCCGGCCGGCGGCGGTACCGGCGGCGCAGGCAGCCGCGGGGGAGAGCACCGCCGCGGCGCATGCCGGGAGCGCGCGCGCTGCACGCCGGGGCCCGTAGTCCCCTCGGCCTCACTCCCTCCAGGTTGCAGCGAAACGCGGCCGCCTGCTGCTCCTTTTAAGGCTCGCTCGGGGCCGCGCTACACCCGCCGACGGGGAAGAAGTCGGTAATGGCGGGCCGAGGGACCCGGGCCGCGTTTTTCCCCCCGCGCCCTGTGGGAAGGAGGCGAGGCAGGGGTGTGTGTGTCCCCCCCCCCCACCCCCTCACCTTCGCCCGCAAGTCCCTTTCCGAGCCGGGGCGGAAAGGTGGACCGGCCCGGCGTCGTTCCCCTTTAAGAGGGGGCGGGGCGAGGCCTGCCGTTTGGCCGGGCCGAGAGCTGACGGACCAATGGGCGGGCCGGCGGCGGGAAGGCGGGAGAATGCGAACCCTCGGGTAGGGCGGTAGAGGCGGGCCCCGGCCTTAGGAGGAGGGAGCCCTGCGCAGGCGCAGTGGCGGCCGCCGCGGAGGGGCGGGGACAGGGCCAGCGAGGGACGCTCCGACAGGCTCCGCGGGCGACTGGGGAGGAGAAGGGGCAGCGGAGGGCTTGTCATGGGGGTCCGAGCCGCGGGCCGGCATTGGTAGCGGCCGGGGACGCCGAGGGGGAGGCGGGCAGGAAGTGTCACCGCCGGAGACCCCGGCGCCCGCCCGCCCGGCCGCTCCGCTGCGGGGATCCCCGCTGCTCGGGTCCCGCGGAGGGCGGGCGGACAAAAAAGGAGGGAGCCCTCCCCGATCGCCCCGCCCCTGGGCTGGTTACCGCGGGGGCGGGGAGTGAGGGCTGCTCCGGTGGGGAGTGGAGATCGGGGGACTCGGCGGTGCCCTCCGAGCGGCCGGCGGCCGGGGTCCCGCGGCGCGGGCTGCGGAGCGGGGCGGCCGCGGCTGTTGCATGCGCGGCTGCTGGATGCGGAGGCGGCGGCGGCGGCGGCGGGCGGCGGCGGCAGGATGTTAGGGCAGCAGCAGCAGCAGCAGCAGCCGCTCTACTCGTCGGCGGCGATCCTGAGCGGGGAGCGCAGCCGGCTGCTCACCTGCTACGTGCAGGACTACCTGGAGTGCGTGGAGTCGCTGCCCCACGACATGCAGCGGAACGTGTCGGTGCTGCGGGAGCTGGACAACAAATATCAAGGTAGGCAGGGCCCGCGGGGCTGCCCGTGCGGGTCCCCCCCGCCCTCGGGTCCGCGGGGCCAGCCCGAGGAAGTGACACTTTCCCTCTCCCCCGTGACAGCCCCCTCGGGCGCACGGAGGGGGTCTGAAGTGTGCGGCCGGGGGACCGGGGAGAGGGGCGGGCGGGCGGGAGGCCGGGCTCGCGGCCCTCCCTCCCCGCCTTCCCCTCCCGCGATCGGCGAGCACTTCGCTGGGGTCTCCGGGGTGGGGGTGGGGGCTGCTCGTCCGCCCACGCTGCAGACCCGGCGGCTGCAGCTGGCGTGGAGAGGGGGATCAGCCATTTTAAGTAGCGAGCATTTGTTCTGGCTCCGGCTTGCCCCGCGCCGCGCCGCCAGCCTCCTGCCGGGCGAGGGAGCGTGCAGCCGGCCTGGCGGCGGCGGGGCTGCCGGGGGTGAGTGGCCGGGCTCCCCCGCTGGTCTCCGGGCCTGGCTTCCCCCAGCCCCGGGGAGCAGATGCATTGGAACGTGCGGGGGGAGGGGGCGAGAGGGGGCCGCGGCGAAGGCGGACGGACTCGGGGGAGGTCCCTCCCTTCCTCCCTCCGCTCCCCGCGCCGGGCTCGGCCATCGGGGCGGCCGTCCTCCCCGGCGGCCGCGGGGAGAGTCGCGGGCAGCGGCCCGGCCCCGGCCGCCGGGCCCCATGGCTGGAAGGGGAGGGGTCCCCGCGCCGGGAAGGAGGAAGAGGGGTGTGTGTGGCGGGGAGGGCCCGGCGCCGGGGGCGGGGCCTGGTGACGTAGCAGGGGCGGGGCGCACGCGCACTCCCGCCCGCCCGCCCGCCCCGAAGATGGCGGGCCGCTGGGAGGCCGGGGCGGGCGTGCGGGGCGTCCGCGCGCCCCCGGCAGAGCCACGGTCGGCGTGCGGGACGGGTCTGTGGTCGTTTTCCGACTCCTCCCCGGCCCCTCGGCTGTGACGGGGACGGTCAGCCGCGGGGAGCGCCGCTGACCCCGGCTCTGCGTAGGTTCCGGTCCTCGTCCCACTTCCGGGTCTCGGGAGGAAGTGGGTGGTTGACCCGGCAACCGCCTGGCGTCCCTTAGCCCCTCCCTCCCCCGCCGGGTTTAAGCGTGGCGGCCGCAGCCGCCCTGCGTGGTCGGCCCGCCGGGCGCTGGCCCGGGGCCAGGCTTCAGGGGAGGATCGTAGGGGTCCGCGTTAGCGGGCCTTCCCCGGCCTCCGGGAGGGGCACGCCCGCCGGGGCCGCTGCGCTCCCCCTGGTCCCGGGTCAGCGAGCAGACCTGGACCTGGCGCGGAACAGCCCGGCGGACACTGGAGAGAGAACTTCTGGGACCCGGTCCCTGTTTTTCTAGACAGACGTCACGTAAATCTGATGATTTGGTCTCTCAGGAACCCACTTCCGGGCTGGCGTTTTCAGGCCCTTAGCATGTGAACATACTGAAATGTCTCTGTTTTAGAAACTATCATTTATTTCTGTCTTCTGAGCCCACAATTGATAGGACCGGTGCATGTCAAGGGGGAGGGAATTAATGCTGATTACTGACTGTGTGTCATACGCTGTGTCAAGTCTAGAAGGTTATCTCATTTAACCCTCACAATAACCTTATGAAGTAAAAATTACGGATAAATTAAGATGTACAGGGAGTTTAAGTAACTTGTTCAGTTAGGTGGGGAGTGTTTTGACTCCATAGCCTGGCTACTTTGGGCGCCAGGCTTGCTTTTGAACTATTTTAACTTTTTATTTTTTTAAAAAACTCTCCAAAGGTGTTTTTGACAGACTTGGAGCACATACACAGTACATACATTGTAACCTAAAAATGATACATACCTGCTTAAGAATTGTATGTTCAGCGTTTTTAATTTTTCCGATAACACTGTAGTAAAGGTTTTCACATCGCTATAAAAAACGCATTACCTACATTTGCCTTCACAAAAGTGAAGCTATTTTTTTTCATTGTGTTTGGGGAGGGACAATTGTTACAGGGAAATCTTCCATCTTGGCCATCTAGAATTGTCATAAGTAGCTCTGTTAACGTGAGAAACAGTATTAGGCCTTAAGTGATTGAGAGACCTTAAAATTAGATCTTAAGTGATTGAGAGACCTTAAAATTTTCAGCTGTTAAGATTGTGATTAGTTTCAAGATTAAAAAACGGCCGAAACCGGTTTGGCTCAATGGATAGAGCGTCGGCTTGGGGACTGAAAGGTCCCGGGTTCGATTCCGGTCAAGGGCATGTACCTTGGTTGCGGGCATATCCCCAGTAGGGGGTGTGCAAGAGGCAGCTGATCGATGACTCTCTCTCATCGATGTTTCTAACTCTCTATTTCTCTCCCTTCCTCTCTGTACAAAATCAATAAAATATATTTTTTAAAAAAAGATTAATAAAAAACGATCTAGTTTTGACCTAGCCCAGTGGTTGGCAAACTCATTAGTCATTAGATTATCTAACAATCAAATCTCATAACAGATACTTCAACAGAGCCAAATATCGACAGTACGACGATTGAAATTTCTTTTGGGAGCCAAATATTTTAAACTTAAACCATATAGGTAGGCACATTGTTATTAACTTGATTAGGGTGCTCCTAAGCTGGCCTTTGCTAAAAACTCAAGGGGCCAAAGAGCCACTTGTGGCTCCTGAGCCGCAGTTTGCTGACCACTGCCCTAGCCAGTTTGGTTCGGGGTGGAGTGTGGGCCTGACTGAGGGTCTCAGTTTGATTCTGGTCAAAGGCACAGCCTGGGTTGCAGGCTCAGTCCCCAGTGGGGGCATTCAGGAGGCAGCCAATCAGTGGTTATCTCCAATCATTTGTGTTTCTCTCCCTTCCTCTCCAAAACCAATAAAAATATTTTTTAAATAAAATGACTTAGTTTTCACTCTGCATATGCGTATTGAGTTCAGCTTTCCGTTTCACATTTATTAGCCTTAAATTCTTGTGTGTGTTTTTAGTTTATTTGCTAGTTTTTAAGTATTTTCTGATTCTGGATCTAATACTGTAATATTTAATGATACAAATTACATAAGCAGTCAAAGAAATTTCCTATCTGAGACACTTTATTAGAAGTTACTCATGAACCTTAAAAGTAACCTAAGAAAGTTAAAAATAGAGAAATGAAGAAAATATTATGATAATGAAGTATCTGTTATGAGATTTGATTGTTAGATAATCTCAATTTTTCGTTCCAGTATTTTTGTTCATAATTTCCTGGGTAAATAAAACTTAATACTTAATTTCAAGTGTCTTCCTTTTAGTGTAGTAGAAAATGCTGACGTGGTGAAGCCAGACTTACAGATTTATTAGAGTTAAAACTGCAGTTGTTGCCCTACTGGGTTTGGCTCAGTGGATAGAGCATTGGCCTGTGGACCAAAGGGTCCCAGGTTCGATTCAGGTCAAGGGCACATACCTTGATTGCAGGCTCCTCTCTGGCCCGGAACCACAGTCCCGGCTCATGCTGGAGGCAATAAGTGGATGTATTTCTCTCACATCGATGTTTCTCTGTATTTCCTTCTCTTCCACTCTCCCTAAAAATCAATGAATATCCTCGGGTGAGGATTGACCAAAAACAAACGAAGTCTGGGGTGGTTGTCTCCTGAGCTTCATTCTCTGTACGTATGGAATGATGGCTTCCTCGTGGGGTTGCTGTGGGGATTAAATGAGAAAATTTTTTTTATCACATAGACATGTCTCTATTAATTTCTTTCACTTCATAATTAAGGAGTCTTAAAAGTGAGAATTTTTATCTCATGTACAGTTCTATGTGTTGGTATGCTATAATTAGCTTCCAAGTCCTGATTATTAGATTATTGGATAAAGAATATTTGAAATAAGGTTACCTTTAATTTATTTTTTAGTATATTTTTATTGGTTTCGAATAGGAAGGAAGAGGGAAAGAAAAATAGAAACATCAATGATGAGAATCATTGATCAGCTGCCTCTTGCACACCCCCTTCTGGGGATCAAGCCCATAACTGGTCATGTGCCCTTGACCAGAATCGAACCCCAGGATCCTTTGGTCCCCAGACCTCCGCTCTG
Source organism: Nyctalus aviator (assembly GCA_036971965.1). Taxonomy (NCBI): domain Eukaryota; kingdom Metazoa; phylum Chordata; class Mammalia; order Chiroptera; family Vespertilionidae; genus Nyctalus; species Nyctalus aviator. Next base: position 182,166,022 of record CM072924.1, on the reverse strand, counting down.
TCTGCTGAGCCAAACTGGTTAGGGCTCCTCTTTATTTTTTAACTTTCAAATTTGTGTGTGTTGGGGCGGGGGCTGTACAGGAAAATATATACCTTATTTTTCCTGGAGAAAAATTAAGTTCCTAAGAAACGCACTTACATACCTACCCAGGCAAGTGGGCTGGATAAGACTTTGTTTAGAAGTATGCTGTGCAGGTGTGAGTACCTCAGGGGTGTAGTCCACTTAGTCATGTATCTGAGGACCATTTCCAGGGAGGAGGGCCTTGCTGTGGATCACCTTGCTTTCAGACAGCCCCACTGTGTGTATTTCACTCATCTGACATTTCTGTTCTTATCATTAGAATAATAACATTGGATCTAAAACAGTGGTCTGTTATGTGGTGTGATAAATTAGAGTTAACTTTTTGTTGTTCCATCTTTACTAAGAACTTTTCCTATTAGTGTTAAATCTCATAAGGATTAAAAAAAACAGATTTGAATAAAAATAATCTGCAAATTTTGGTGATATCTGGAGCTATATTTTTAGTTTTCGTGTACCTTCTAGTGATTCAGCTATTTTCAATTTATTTGAATGTGTTCCAGGCCCTATTCAATAACTAAATCAGCAATTCAAAAAGCTTACATAGAACCAGCTGCTGAGTTATCTACAAAAACATAGTGACCCAGTGCTGACTTGACTATAATTCTGTTAGTAGCTTAGTCAATTGATGCCAGAACATGAACCTAAACCTACTCTGGAAATAGTTTAGGTTCCAGAATTATCTCTGTGGCAAAATGAACGAGCCATTAAAACTAATATGATGGGAAGCTAAGAGCTACTCCTGTCTGCTTTAAGGAAGTTCAGGAGTATGATAGGAAATTAAAGGTATAGTGTCTCTCTGGAGTCATGCAAGTCAGTGATTGAACTGTAAATCTTGCAGATGCAATTGGACAGTAATCTGCAGCATAGTCTTGAATTTCTTTTAGTTTTACAGCTAGAGCCTGACCTATAAATTTCATATACAGGATTTTTTTTTTTTAGATTCAAATTAAGTATAGACAATATGGCAATAGGTAAACTGTAAAGTGGTATATATAGTGAACTTGACCACACAAAATACTTTTTTTTTTTTTAAGTTCTTATTCGTGGATATTATTTTCCATTGATTCCTAAAGAGTGTGGAAGGGAGAAGAGAGAGATTGAGAGAGAAACTGGTGTGAGAAAAACATTGATGTGAGAGAGGCACGTGGATTGATTTCCTCCCACATTTGTCCCTACTGGTGTTGGGGAACCTGCAACCGAGGTACCCTTGACCGGGAATCGAACCTGTGATCCTTGGGCTTTCAGGCTGACACATAAAATACTTTTAATTATTAGGTAGCCACACATTAAAAAAAAAAAATACTTTTTATTGATTTCTGAGAGGAAGGGAGAGGGGGAGAGATAGAAACAACAATGATGAGAGGAATCACTGATTGGCTGCCTTCTGCATTCCCCCCACTGGGGATCAAGCCCGCAACCTGGGCATGTGCCCTTGACCAGAATCGAACCTCAGTCCTCAGGCCGACACTTTATCCACTGAACCAGACTGGCTAAGGCATGTTTTATTTTTAATATTGATTAATGGATATTGGAGTTTCGTGTTCTTTTTTATTAGTTTATTTCTAAATATATTTTTGAATTTGATAACACATCTTTGTATGGGAAATAATGTATTTTTTAATGTACACAAACTAAAGAGTATGGTCTTATGGTTTGAGTTCATTCTAACTTTTCCAATTCTGTGAAAGATAACGAACTGGAAAAATGCTAATACACAGTAACCTTGTGATTTTTCCTTTTCTTCTTTAGAAACATTGAAGGAAATTGATGATGTCTATGAAAAATATAAGAAAGAAGATGATTCAAACCAGAAAAAACGCCTACAGCAGCATCTCCAAAGAGCATTAATCAATAGCCAAGAATTGGGAGATGAAAAAATTCAGATTGTCACGCAAATGCTCGAATTGGTGGAAAACCGGGCAAGACAAATGGAGCTACACTCACAGTGTTTCCAAGATCCTGCTGAAGGTGAACGCGTCTCAGATAAAGCAAAGATGGATGCCGGCCAACCGGAAAGATCTTCACGGAGACCCAGAAGGCAGCGAACCAGTGAGAGCCGCGATTTATGTCACATGACTAACGGCATTGAAGACTGTGATGACCAGCCACCGAAGGAAAAGAAATCCAAGTCCGCCAAGAAAAAGAAACGCTCGAAGGCCAAGCAGGAAAGGGAGACGTCGCCCGTGGAGTTTGCCATCGACCCCAACGAACCTACATACTGTCTGTGTAACCAGGTGTCTTACGGGGAGATGATCGGCTGCGACAACGAACAGTGTCCCATTGAGTGGTTCCACTTCTCATGTGTGTCACTTACCTATAAACCAAAGGGGAAGTGGTACTGCCCGAAGTGCAGGGGAGATAATGAGAAAACCATGGACAAAAGTACTGAAAAGACAAAAAAGGACAGAAGATCGAGGTAGTACAGGCCATCCACATTTTAAAGGGTTATTTGTCTTTTATATAATTCTTTGAGAATTTACTTTCAGAAAATGTTTTAGGGTAAATGCATAAGACTATGCAATAATTTTTAATCATTAGTATTAATGATGTATTAAAAGTTGTTGTACTTTGTCTGTGACCTTAATTTTCTGCACTGAATTACCAAATATTTTAAACCAGGTGGTCTGTAGGTCACCTGGTGAGAGGAGCAGAGCAAGAGGGAGAGGGTGGGGTGAACATTAGGAAAACTTCACAAGCCATGCCTATTTCATTTTCACTTCAAATGGGATTTTTTTTTTAATTGATTTTTTTTACAGAGAGGAAGGAAGATGGATAGAGAGCTAGAAACATCAATGAGAGAGAAACATCGATCAGCTGCCTCCTGCACTCTCCCCACCAGGGATGTGCCTGCAACCAATGTACATGCCCCTGACCGGATTGAAACCGGGACCTTTCAGTCAGCAGACTGATGCTCTATCCACTGAGCCAAACTGGTTTTGGCTAAAATGGGATTCTTTGTTCTGGGTTAACGCCAATATGTTGCTGGTATTTTTTTAAGTTCTCCATGCTTAAAAAATTTTTGATAACAGTTGGAGTTCTCTGCAAGCATTACAGTTATCGTGGGTGATTTAAAATATGAACACTGTATACCATTAAGAGCTTTTCCTGGCCCCACTTACACATACACTTGTTCATCTCTAGTCTTCCTGGAATTTAAGGAATAGAGATAACAACTTGGGATTCCATGTGGAATAATGTGCTCTTATAAGGGAATTTGCTGCTGTCTTTTCATTAGTAGCATTGTGATGCACTGTTAGAGGCCCATTTGTAAATGCCTTGCTGCTGCTTCTTAGACACATGCAATCTAATGCTTAATAAGGGATTTAGGTTTTGTTTTCATTGGGATAGGTAAGAGTGAGTGGTTAGAATACCAAAAATTCTGTCGTTGACTTATATTGGTAAAATTGGGGTTATGGAGTATGGTTCAAGGTGAGCAATGAAAAAAAAAATCCATCCTATTTAATATTTTCTACGCTGACCCACTGCTGGAATGCCTAGACCCAGGCCTCTCGCTGGGCAAAGGGCATCTCCTAGTCTTTAAATATTGCCTTCATGTCAAACAGTCGCTTAAATAGTTTTGCTAGTAGCTGTAGTTCATTGCTGTCCCAATCAGTGATTATATATTATTTTAAGTAACTGTGCATTTACTTTTTTAACTTTCTGGTATTGGTGCTGTTTGATGTCGTCGCATTTAATTAGCTAATTATAACAATGCAACTAATAATGCATTTGTAAACAGAGTTTTCCAAAATCCTAATATTTGAAGGGTAAGGGATGTATGTCCATATATTCGGGGATTTTCTTTTTTATTTTTTTGGGGGGTTGGGGGGGTGAGGCAGCAGATTGACTAGTCCTTAAATTTATGTTTAACATACTTTTTATTCCTCATTTCTTCCTAATCTGATTATCTTGATTTTTTTTGATTAACATGTGAAAAATTCTGTCCGCTTGTTTGGGAAAAAATTGTTTTCTTCTCTTCTAGCTCTCCTGTGTGACTTTTAGGCCTGTCATTCCACCCAGCTGGGTGTCGGGTTATTCCTGTGCACGTAATATGAGGTTGGCTTCAACACCCCCAAGGTTCTTTGGGAATCTTCAGTGTTTTCACTGTAGTGAGGATTTTAAAAATCACATGACTTGTTTTTCTCTTTCATTAATTTTGTCTTTCATTTTGAAGTATGAAGACACTTTATTATTTTTCTTTTAATCTTTATTGTTGAAAGTAATACATAGATCCTCCTTTTTCTGAAGACACTTTATTTTTTTATTTTTTTCTCTGAAGACACTTTAAAAGCAAGCTTAGAGACAGGTAAATGCACGATATTTGATGACTAGAGTTTATTATATTACTTCTTGAACAAAGAATATTAGCATGATTAAGATTTTATTTTATTATAACTTGTTGAGTTTTAAAATCCCTTTCTCTCTTGAGAATATAGCATTTGGTCTTACATCCTGTTACCAGGATAGAGCTATTTACCTGATGCCATTAAAAATATGAGTGTGTGCAAAAGCCTTTAAATGTGACTTACACAGGATTCAATACTTTTTCTTTCTTTTTAAAAGAAATATAGTTTTATTGATTTCAGAGAGGGAGAGAGAGATAAAAACATCAATGATGAGAAAGAATCACTCATTGATCGGCTGCCTCCTGCATGTCCCCTAAGTGTCCTTGACCAGAATTGAACCCAGGACCCTTCAGTTCACAGGCCGATGCTCTAGCCACTGTGCCAAACTGGCTAGGTGAGTCAAACACTTTTTAATACATAAATTTGATTCAGCATATCAGCAAATAATAAGCTTCCAAATAGAAGTGCCCAAATTTGGATTTGTCTTGACAGGAAAACAAGTGTAGGAAATCCTGAAAGATACGCTCTCTTGAAGACCTAACGTTTGAAACAGTTTTATTTTCACGAATTTCTTTTTGTTTTCTATACAAAAAGGATTTGCCTAACATTATGACTAGGATTTTTTTTTAATGTATTATATATTTCATATCTTTTTTAAAAACATGATGTTTATTGGTTTCAGAGAGAGGAGGGGAGAGGGAGAAAGAGACAGAAACATCAATGAGAGAATAATTGATTGGCTGCCTCCTGCAGGCCCCACACTGGGGATCTAGCCCACAACCTGGGACTGTGCCCTGACCGGGAATCAGACCGGACTTCCTGGGTCATAGGTCTACGCTCAACCACTGAGCCACACCGCCCGGGCTAGGTTTTATAACATGTCATGCTTATCAGTGGTTCCCAAACTTAACTCACAATGGAATTACCTTGAGAGCTTAAAAACATACCTGTACCTGTGTCCCACTCCCAGCAATTGTGATTTAATTCATTTAAAATGTAACTTAAGTATTGGAATTTTTATGATGTTGTAGAACCAGCTGTCATATTGGAAATTTGAACCTATTGAAGACTGCTGGTTCTCTACATCCAGATTTTTGTGTGACAAGCTTAAGTGCTGGTACATGCAAAAAATTGTCCCTGCCGGGACCGGTTTGGCATCAGCCTGCGGACTGAAAGGTCCCGGGTTCGATTCTGTTCAAGGGCATGTACTGTGGTTGCGGACACGTCCCCAGTGGGGGGTGTGCAAGAGGCAGCTGATCGATGATTCTCTCTCATCGATGTTTCTAACTCTCTATCCCTCTTCCTCTCTGTGAAAAATGAATAAAATATATATTTTTTAAAAAATTGTCCCTGCCCCACAACCTTTCCACCAACAACACCTGAAGTCTCAGTCCTCGAGTGCTTCCTGTGTGCTAGACGCTGAGAGAGGTGGTGTCGAGGAGGAAAGGTTCCTGCTCGTGGGCCGAACGTTCTGGTGGGAGAGCCATGCGTCTATGGTGTCGGGGAGCTGTCAGTGCTGAGAGGGAAGCCCGGCACAGAGGGGATTGGGAAGGAAGGCAGACACAGGTTCAGGGGAGGGAGGAGGAGGACGAGCCCGTGGATTTGAGTTGAGTAGAGCATTTGACTGTGGAAGGGGCTGGAAAACGTGGGCTGTTGGAAGCCAGGGTAGGAAATTTGGAAAGCATCCACGTTCTTTAAAGATCACTCTGGATACAGCACAGACAATTTATTGCAGGGAGCCTGCTGACGAGATTCTGGAGACTCGAGTCTTGCACCAAAAATATTGCTGACTTAGGGTAGTTTGAGTGCTGAGAGGTGGGGTTCGGCCTGTGTTGCCAAGGTACAGCCATCAGGAGGCCGCTGGCCCGTGGAGTTGTGGGCTGATGTCGGGGCAGGGACAGAAGATAAAACATTTCTGAGCCTGTGAAAGCAGTTCAGTCACGTGACTGAAATCACTCCTGTAAGTAGAGTAGTGCTGCTTAAATTTTAATCTGCCTCTGAGACACCTGTGTGTTTAGCTGCAGACTGATTCTGGAGGTCTGGCGTGGGGCCCGAGATGCTACACGTCTCCCAGCCCCTGCGGGAGCTGATGCTGCTGGTGCAGGGGCCCAGATTTGGGGCAGTGAGGTACTACAGCATTTAAAATGGGGAGAAGCCCGCCAGCATGGCTCTGGTTGAGCATCCACCTATGATCCAGGAGGTCATGGTTAAATTCCTGCTCATGGCCATGCCTGGGTTGCAGGCTCAATCCCCAGGGTGGGGCATATAGGAGGCAGCCAATCAATAATTCTCTCATCATTGATGTTTCCATCTCTCCCTTTCCCTTCTTGAAATCAATAAAACTATATTTAAAAATAAAACAGGGAGGAGCCAGCCAAGGAGACTGAGATCTCTCAGGGAGGCAAGCCAGGAAAATGTAGCACATCAGAAACAAAAGTGAGCCCAGCCAGTGTGGCTCAGTGGTTGAGTATTGACCTATGAACCAGGAGGTCACAGGTTCAATTTCTGGTCCTGGCACATGCCCAGGTTGTGGGCTTGATCTCTGAGGCAGCCAATCAATGATTCTCATAATTGATGTTTCCCTCTCTCTGAAATCAATAAAAAAATATATTTTTAAAAGAAACAAAAACGAAAGAAGTTTCAAGAAGCGTGATTTCAGGTTTTGTCCAGTAAGAAGAGGATTGCGAATGAACCATGAGACTGGCGGGTTGTTACGTTTAACAGAATGCAAGTTTAGGGGATGAAGGACTGCACTGGAGAGAAAGGGAGTGAAGTAGAGTCAGCACATGGACAACTCAAGTTTTTATGTATAGGGAGGGAGGGATACGTGGATAGCTTAGCTAAGGGAAGGCTTTAACTTGTAAGGAGATAAGACGGACCACCTGAGCATATTCGGACTGGAATATTGCCTCAGAAGGGGACAGATGCGTGCAGTAGGGAGGAGTGGATTATTGTAGGAGTGAAATCTGAGAGGCAGACCAGAAGTGAGAACTAGGACTCAGCAGTCGCTCTAGGCACAGGGTCACTTCCAGTTCACGTGCCAAAAAGGAAGGCGGCGCTTTTGCTCACTTATTTAAATATTTATTACGTAGGTATCATTACAAAGCTTCCTTTTAAATACCGGCGATAAAGCAGTGACCAAAACAAGACAGAAGTCCGGAGCCCCGAGGTCCGTGGCCCCCGCAGTGAATGGCGTGAAGGCAGACAGCTGCCGTGTTCGGCAGGGGGAAATGAGGTCACTCCCTTCTAATAGCTCCCCTTCCCCGGGAAGGCTGGGCGGGACGGCCTGTGTCCGGGCGGTGAGAGGCCTGTGTGACTCTCAGAGCAGCCAAGTGAATGGGCCAGGAGTGCCCGTCAGCACTGAGATCAGCGGGAGTCTGCTCCTAACTTCAGATGAACGGGTAACTCATCCTGTGGCCTGGGTGCAGGCATGACAAAAGAGTACAAATCCTCTCAACCTTTCAAACCCTGCAGTGAGCCAGGAAAGCCGCAGCTCCCAGCCCTTCTTTTTATAAAATATGTATTTTATTGATTTTTTACAGAGAGGAAGGGAGAGGAACAGAGAACTGGAAATATTGATGAGAGAGAAACATCCACCAGCTGCCCCCTGCACACACACACCCCCAACCAGAGATGTGCCCGCAACCAATGTACATGCCCTTGATCGGAATCGAACCCGGGACCCTTCAGTCCACAGACCGATGCTCTATCCACTGAGCCAAACTGGTTTCAGCATCCCCGGCCCTTCTCTATACCCGGCAGGTGGCTCCCTGGGAGAGGCGTCCTCATTGCCCCGGTGAAATGAGAGAAGCCTGTCCCAGGAGCAGGTGGGATAAACGCGCCAGACAGCTCTCCGTCCCTTCCCGAGTCACGTCCTCAGAGACTGGGGTCATCCTACTCTATTGTAAGTCAAGTATAAGTTATCTCGCCATTACCTTGACTGTGTTCCTCCTCTCTAGAAGGACCAACGCCCCTTTATCATATCCCACACCCACCGAGGGCTGTGCTCTGGACTTCTCGGGCCGCACTGGGTCCCTGGTCCTGGCCCTGCCACTGGGTCAGATGTGAAACTGAAGGTTTAATAGACGGTTCTCCTGAACATGTTATTATTCACCTTCCTTCACATCCGTCCGAGGAAGGGGTTCTAGTCACAGAGCTAATGGGATAGTTTGTAGAGGAGCAGCGTTTAATGCAAGTGGGCGTAATTCAAAGCAGTGCTTTCTAAATTTCGGACAGAGCGATCTGGATGGATTCTGACATTGCCACATACATTCTAATTTTATATTTAAATTTAAAAGAGTTGTTTAGTGAGTACTTTTCTTTTTTTAAAAAAAAATATTTTATTGATTTTTTTTTTTTTTTACAGAGAGGAGGGGAGAGGGATAGTGAGTTTGAAACATCGATAGCTGCCTCCTGCACACCCCCTCCTGGGATGTGCCTGCAATCAAGGTACATGCCCTTGACCAGAATCAAACCTAAAACCCTTCAGTCTGCAGGCCAACGCTCTATCCACTGAGCCAAAAACAGTTAAGGCATAATAATTTTCTTAAGAACAACTCACTCTGATGTCAATTTATTTGGAAAAGGAAGCATATCGCATTGATAAATGGAAAATTGGTATCGCTTTCTGTGAATAGGAGATTACGTAAACACGCAATGATACCAAAGCAGTTACTAAATTCCAGCTATGTAGTATGCCTATGAAGACTCAGCCCCAACTCTACCCTCCCTTTATGTTTAAAAAATATTTTGTTATGTTTTTATTGATGACAGAGAGAGAGAGCGAGGGAGAGAGAGTGCAACATCGATGCTGAGAATCATCCATCAGCTGTCTCCTGCACCCGCCTACCAGACAGAACTGGGACCTCCTGGTTCCCAGGTTGACGCTCAGTCACTGAGCCCCGCCAGCTGGGCTGCCCTCCCTGTGTGAGAAGCTGTGGCTAGAAAGTAATACCAGGTGAGGGTAAAAAGCTTGAACAGCAAATCTAATCCTTCTGCATGAGGTAATCAGAAGGATTGGAGAGAATTTCGAGCACTACTGTCATCTTGGTCCGGGAAGCACTCTTAGCACCAGAAGGCTCATCGATGTAGCTTTTTGCTTATTAGCCGCAAACAGAAATATTAACATGTCTTCATTTAGAGGCTTTTGCCGAGCTACGTGCCTCTTAGTAAAGGTTTCTGCAACCCCCTGAGGCATCACGGGCATCGTCTGTGTCGTATAAGAGGAGCTGACACCAGACTCCTCAGGCGTCTCTAATCTCAGGGCAGACACCTCGGCCTTCCAGTGTGATTCTTTGGGGTTGAGCGAGAGTTCTGGGCAGACCTGTCCACAGCTGCTTCCGGGCCTCCCTTCCGGCCCTGAAAACCCCCTTCGGACCTTCAGGCCCTTCCGCCACTGCCCGATGCTGGCAGGTTATTCACTTAGCAGTCTCCGTTCATTTAAAAATCCCAGTTTCCTTAGGAGTTGGGTGGTGTCGCGCCCATGCCTGTCCTAAGCACTGCAGGGATGGGATTTGTGGTGTAGAGTGTGCTTTAGTATGTGGGGTAGCTGTGCATGTGTAAGCACCAACGTAGGCTTTCACGTTTTGTCATGTTGAATAAAAATGGTCCTGTCTTACTCATGTCCTTCCATGCCTTTGGACACGTGGGGTCTTCATCCTCGGACTCCGCTCCGAGTTAATGCACGGCGATGCCCTGTCCTCTGTCCCCAGGCTGGCGGTTAACACAGTCTGGCTGCTTTGAGCCCGGCTGCTAAACTGTTTGCCCAGGAGCCTGTCTCCTGCTTTCGGCCCTCTGTGTGTTGGAAAAGCATTTAGTCAGACGTGTGTCCAGCTTCACAATAAGTAGATTCCAGTGCTTGCCTGTCAGTGTATGGTTTGGGTTTTGTAATATGTGGGCTTTTCCTTCCCTGCTCGTGACTGTGTCCAAATAGCACTGTTTTGCTGTGTTCTCGCTTTGAACAGCAAGTTCCAATCCCTTTATTTGCCCAGAGCCCTGACCGTATTTATACAGCTCACTAACTTCCCATCTGGACAGCGCGGTGGCAGGCCAGCTGGCCAGCTCTCCCTGCAGGTGTGAGGCGGTGCCGGGCTCCTGCCTGCAGCGGGCGGCCGTGGCCTCGGTGCCCAGAGAAGGGCCTGCTGCTGTGCTTCTCTGGAACCTGGACTGGCAGCAAACAGCAACCCCAGGCTCTGCAATTGCACTTCTGTGCCTTCCTGAGGCCGATAGCACCCCCAAATGCCAGTTTTTCTCTGCGATCTATGGAGCAGCTATTACTTTTTGGTTATAAGCTTTAATTTCTCATCAACTTTTTAAAAAAGTAAACCCTCACAGCTTAAGAAAAGTGATCACAGATGGGAGCGAAATAGTGACCGGAAAGGCATTCCCTTTGGAGCACAGAACGTTTGCAGAGGCCTTGGCCTTGGGTGTCTGGTGCCTGAGTGTTGCTCTGGGTATTTCCCAGGCCAGTTTAAGTCACGTTGGGATAATTCCGACTAATGGTAAGGTCTGACTTAGAGAAGCTGGCCATCTAGACCTTTTCTAACTGCACGGTGAAAAATAAAGGAATGGCCTGGGAGCTGAAAGGTCCCAGGTTCGATTCTGGTCAAGGGCAGGTACCGTGGTTGCGGGCACATCCCCAGTGGGGGGTGTGCAGGAGACAGCTGATTGAGTTTCTAACTCTCTAACCCTTTCCCTTCCTCTCTGTAAAAAAATCAATAAAATATATATTTAAAAAAGAAAAGGGAAATAAGAAGGCTCTCTATTATTTTCTTTCTATTTAAGTCTTCACAGATTTCAAATACATCTCAGATCAATTAGGTTTATCTTTCCAAGAGCAGATTAAATGAAGCTGATGGGAACGAGTAACAATACTATTCAAATAGGAATTGTCTGTCAAATATAACGGTTCTACAGCCTATCTGCTAAGTCTTGGAAATATTTTAATTTGTTCAATTATTTCTTGACTAGAATTGGCCTATGCACACGGGGCCTGTGACCTTTGTATTTGATCAGAGAGACTCTATAAGAGACCATTGTTCATAATCTTGTACCTGTTTCTGGGAAAGCGTGGACCACAAAGGGCAAGCAATAATGAGGATCCGAATGCAATCCGCGACTTATTAGCAAACGGGTCAAGTAGGCGTGAGAACCGACCTCAGGGTAATAATCTTGTACTCCCACTGGGCTCTGAAATTTATCAGAATTTAATATCATGGTACTCCTTTGGCTCTGAGCCTGTAAAGATCAACTCATTGTTTTCCTTGGAGATTTTCATTGTTATTTCAAAGTAGTATAATTTGTTTCTGTAACGTGCATCTACTGAAAAGGCAGAATTATCTGTAGAGAGAAGCAAAACCTGAATTGGTTGAGGGTGGGGGTGCGAGGGGTGTCTCTAGGGAAAAGGGGTGGCCAGCTGCCCAAGACGCCCAGCCCCAGACAGTTGCTGGCAGAACCCATGCCCAGCAGTTTAGTGAGAAAGAGGGAAATCTCGTAGTTTGTCTCATCTTGAAATTAGTTGGGGTGGTCAGGATGATCAATAGCTGAAGAATGAGGCAATCCAATTGTTCTTGAAACCAGAAAATGACAGCAAGGTGGTGTTTGATGTGCTGATGGCGTCTCTCTACTGAGAAGCCACGGGCTCCCGGTCAGTCTCTGTGGGCGTGCTTGGTAAAACTAGTTTGAGAACAGTTTGATGGTTATTCTGAAGAGAATAAAGTGTCAAGAGCAAGCGAGGATGATGGGCGAGGGGGAATGTCGCTTTTCACAGCCATGCCCAGTTCACTAAACAAGGGGCAGAGCTCTCCTGCCACCGTCGTACGGTGACCGCTGCCTCTGAAACAGTGAAGAACCGGTCTTCCTCCCGTTGCCTCCTCAGCCTCCTGAACTCCGTGCTGGGTCAGACCACAACCCACTTTGGTGCCTCGAATGCGAAGGTTCCGGGGCGCCATAGGGAACAGTTGAAAGACTGATCTTGGGAAACCTCCTCTTCTCGGAGCATCATAATGTGCACTCCCAAATACTAACCATGTTTATCACATTTTTACTTGTTTTTAATAAATGACCAATTTTATAAGGTTTTAATCAATTGGGAACTAATCATTGTAATACTCAATTTGGGAGAAAGTTTTTATTTAGATACATATTTTTGTGGCAAAGAATTATAACAGGGTAAGCAAATGACACCTAAGGATAAAACTACAACATTAGGACACTATTTTGTCAGGGAAGTGGAATAAAAATGTAATTTCAGGGGGAAAATAATGTTAAATTTTAATTTGTTGGTATATTTAAAATGTATGGTATGGTATTTCTATTCCTTCAAATGTAATTGAGTGATATACTAATTTTACTTTTAAATGTCAGTATAGAAAAGGTGCCAGGATATAAATTCTTTGCAGTCATGTAAGCTTATGATGAAATATTTTAGAGGTCAGCTTATATGTGTGAGCAAAGACACGGTGGTTGTTTTTTAAGGTCAGTAGAGCAAAAGCATTGAAATAATCTGTTCAATATGTTGGCCTTGACCACCTCACCTCACATAGTTTATACCACCGCGGTATTACCTTAGACTCTGCAAAATCTTGTACCTCCACCCAAAAGTGAATTTTCCATTTTCAGCATCCTGCCCTCTGACCTCCACCTCCTGTGGTTCTAGCTCACTCCCTCTGTGCTCTGACTTGAGCCAGGACCTCCAAAATAGTCCCACTAACCGCCTGGACTCCCCTCCAGGTGATGGATGGGGTGTTCCAGTCCTGGTGCGAGAGGACACTTTCCACCTGGCGCCTGGGGGAAGGGGAAGGAAGGCCCAGCGCCCTCTGCCAATTGCCCTTTACTTAAGTGCCTTTAACTCACAATAATCCTTAGCCAAAGTGGCATATTTGGGGTGCACGGCACCCTTCAGTCGTACATTGATTTAATTACAGAAACCCCCTCGTCTTCTTGTGCTGCTTCGTGTTAGTATGAGGGGACGGGAGGCAGGGAGAGGGCCACAGGGCAAATGTTCTTTCAGAGCTTATAACATGAGAGGGAGATGCACACACGCGCACACATCTGCAGAGAAGCAATCAGGTGCACCCTCATCTTCCCATCATCACAGCCACCGAAGTACTGTGCCTCCAGCCACACTCCCTGCCTCCTTCCTGTTTGCTCATATCTTAACCCAACCCCTCCACTATGTCCCATCGCTTGTCTTGTTAGGGTTAATGAGTCTTGTTAATGACTTATTTCTTCCAACGCCCTTCCTCATCCCCTGCCTCATCACTTTATTTCTACGGTACCACTCCTCTCAGTCTAAGAGCATACATCCTTAAAAATAACTGTGGCCCAGCTGGTGTGGCTCAGTAGTTGAGCATTGACCTTTGAACTAGGAGGTCATGGTTTGAGTCCCAGTCAGGGCACATGCCCAGGTTGTAGGCTCAATCCCCGTTGGGGGTGTGTGCAGGAGTCAGCTGATCAACGATTTTCTCTCATCATTGATGTTTCTCTCTCTCTCTCCCTAACCCTAACCCTCTCTGAAAACAATAAAAATATATTTTTTAAAAAGTAAGGCCCATGTAATATGATTTGTACTTACACTAAAAAGTTATTTGCTATTACTCTGCTTTAACTGGGTGTCCTTTATTTTATCTGGTGACCCTAGTTTTGGAGGGAAGTTCGAGTTGCCTGTTAGAGATGCTGAGTAGGCAGTTGGATCAGTGGGCCTGCATTTGAGGGGTGAGCTTTGACCTGGAGATTAGCACGTGGGAGAAATCAGCCTCTAACCGATGAGACAAGAGGGAGTCAATGAGGGAGTGAGCATGGACAGAGAACAGGTCTAAGGAAGAAGCGTGGGGCCCTCCAGTGGGAAGAGACGGGAGAGACGAGGAAGACCCAGAGAGAAGACTGGGGGAAGGAGCCAGTGAGGCGGCATGGCAGTGAGTATGTCCACTGGGTCCCTAAGATTTAAGATGGCTCCAGCACAACTTTCCACCCTTCCCAAATTCTGTTTCCTCCCTCATCCCACCCCAATTCAAGATACAACTGCACTGATCCAGTAACAGAGGTCAAATATCTAGGAAATTATCTTTAATTTCTCTTTCCTTCGCCCCCATCCATGCTTAGTCCAACAGCAAATTCTGTCTCTTTTGCTTCTAAGACATCCACTGAATCCATGCAGGTCTCCCCATCTCCTCTATTCCTACCATAGGCCCCTTCATGAACAACGTACGTATATGTTATACGTATGTATATGTATATACATATATCTCTTCTGGGTCAAATCTTGCAATGGTATCTTGCTGTCAGTATCAGCACAATAAAATCTAAATTCATGTGCAGCCGAAACCAGTTTGGTTCAGTGGTAGAGCGTCGGTCTGCGGACTGAAAGGTCCCGGGTTCCATTCCGGTCAAGGGCATGTACCTTGGTTGCGGGCACATCCCCAGTGGGGGGTGTGCAAGAGGCAGCCGGTCGATGTTTCTCTCTCAGCGACGTTTCTGGCTCTCTATCTCTCTCTTTTCCTCTCTGTAAAAAATCAATAAAATATATATATATTTTTTAAATTCATGTGCAGTCCCTGTTACTACCTCTGACTTTACCTTAGTAACGCTCCCCTGATCGCCCAGAAGGATTCAGCCCGGATTATGCAGGGGTAACAAAGGGAATCTATTTTAATAGTCCCAGCCAAGAAAGAGGGCGTGAGCTGGAGCAGCTGGGGCTTGGGGTAAGGAGTGTTTGTACAGGTGCTCAAATATTTGCGACATTTCAAACAGAGCCGCAGCAGGGCCGGTCCTTGATTTCCGCCTTTAACTGAATTCTTTATGGCTCTTGATTGTAGATCACCGACCATGAAGAGTTATCTGAAGAGACGAGGCTGTGATTGTTCGTCTCTCAGAAATAAAAACATTGGCTTTCTGTTGGCCATTCTAAAGGTTGGTGGTAGAAAGCTGCACATTCTCAGCAGCCACGTTGCGAAGGCTTCATCCTGTGTGTGCATTTGTGTGTGGACACAGAAAGCAGAGGAGAAAAGTGTAGAGGTTAGGCACAAAATATCGAAAGAACACAGCAACTTTCAAATCCTCGGGGTTAGCACTGCTTAGCCTTCCTGAGAAATTACCCAGACAGCTACTATATGTATTATTCGATCAGAGTGTCCATAGAGGAGGTCTGATCACAAGAAAAATGTGACAAAAGTGAATTTAAATTCTTTCAAAAGATTGGGGGATATAGCATAGGGGACACAGCCAATGATACTCCAACAGCTGTGTCTGGTGCCGATGGGTACGAGATCATCCAGATGGTCATTTGGTAAGTTATGTAATGTCTAACCACTGGAGGGTATACCTGAGGCTAACTAACATAATTAGTCCTCACTCTCTATGGTATGTCTACTGTAATTTTAAAAATGATTAAAAAAGAAAAGATTGCTATTCACATTGTCCGAAAGGGTTCACAAGAAACAGTGTCGCTGCTTGCCACGAGGGAAGGGGACAGAGGCCTGGAGGCCGGGTGTGGGGGAAGGTGGGTTTTTACTGTGTGCCCGTCCCTACACTGTGAGCCTTGTAGTGTGTGTATGTGGTACCTACTCACGCAGAACTAAGTTTTGTAAAATGACAGCTTAAAAGGGCCAGGAAAAGGAAATCTTACTCATTTCCCCCTCTATAATTTTGTATGTAAATTTTAAATATTTGTTCCTGAAATGCCACATATTTTGCAGATTGTGGGATGACCCTGGACATAGAATTGGGAGCCTGAGGACCACGGTCAGTGATGGAACCCTTGGAGCTGTCTGGACACGGGTGCCACCTTGAGCTCCTCTCTCTCTCTCTCTCTCTCTCTCTCTCTCTCTCTCTCTCTCTCTCTCGTCAAATGCGGGACCACGTGGGAGAGCTGGATGACCCCTGTCAGTGTGGACAGTCGGGAATGTGTCTACTCATCTCGAGTGAACCAGTATCTCCTGACCTTCCTCTCAGAGGAGATGTTCCCACCAGCATTGCCAGGATTTCATCTCAGAGAGGCTGAGGCCTTGATGTCAGAGTTCCCCTCACCGTTCCCACCCACACTTCACACCGGGAAGCTGGTGGATTGGGGGGGGGCGGGGGCCGGAGGCGCGGCAGGGGTGTGGGGGTGTGGGGGTGGGGGGAGGTCGCTAAGAACTCACAGGTAGAAATGACCTTTCATTTCTCTTTCCTTCACCCCCATCTATGCTTAGTCCAACAGCAAATTCGGTCTCTTTTGCTTCCAAGACGCACACTTAATCCATCCAGGTCTCCCCATCTCCACTGCTCCACCTTCATGAACGGTTTAAGTATGTGTCATACGTGTGTATGCGTATATGCACGTGTATCTCCTGTGTATCAGATCTTGCAGTGGCATCTGGGTCAGTATCAGCACAATGAGATCTAACTCATGATGTGCGATTCCCGTTCCCCTGACTTCACTCACACCCTCTCCCAGTCACCGGGAGGACTCAGCCGGGCCCACCCCCAGGGTGGAATCTGAATCTGAATGCTAATCCCACCCTCAGGAGCCAACACCTCCGGGAAATGTTAATACTTCCTTCAAATGGAGATCTTTTCTTTCTTTTTTGGAAAAAAAAAGGTTCTAGTTACTGTTCTACCGGGAAAAAATAAAATTGTTTCCAAATGCCCTTGGAGTCCCGTTATCAGAAGTAAAGGAAACAAATGGGAGGGGCTGCCCTGGGTGCAGTGCCCCCTGTGGTCTCAGCAGCGGCTCAGCTGGGTGGCCTCGCTACCCTCAGGGCTCTGATTGTGATCTGGAGCCAGCCGCTGGCTCTCAGAGGTTTGTTTCCACGGTGACGCGGGCTCCCGGAAGTTCTCAGCGCAGTTGCTGACGTGAGTGCGGGACGGGCATGAGGGAGAGTGCGCCTAGAGGCCTCTCCGTGCCTCCACAGGCATTTCCATGTGGAATCTCATGCCCGTGAGGTCCCATCTCATGGGCCCGATCCTCGCTGAGTGTGGCCGAAACAGGGACCTGTGTCCTCCCTCTGGGGGGGCTGGTCCTGCTGGAGACTCCTGTGGGGCGGGAGGAGTGGTGAGAAGGGAAGGGGTCAGCAGGGTTTCCTCCAGGGAGGCGAGCTGCTAGCATGAACCTCTGGGTGGCCCTGGAGAGGATCTCCAGGAGGCTAACAACTCCAGGAAACGCATTCGGTCTCCGTCCACCCCACCTGCCCCAGGCCCAGGGGAGAACCTGCGGCCCCTTGGAGGGGGTCCCGGAGGGTGGCTCAGAGCTGCGCTGGCTCCTGTCACAGCCACAGGCCAGTCTGCTGGCTCGGAGGGACTGGGGCAGAGGGAACAGGGAGTCTGGGAGAAGCCTATTCAAAGGGAAAATACACTGAGTGGCCAGATTATGGTGATCTCTGAACGCATAATGATCTGGCCGCTCGTGTATTATCCTATATAATAAAAGAGTGACATGTCTCGCAGTTACAAAGCCTCTTCGCTCCCCAATTCGCTTTGGCTCACCGCCCTGATCAAGAGTTTGGATAGCTCTTCAGCATAAATCGGTGAAGAGATGAACGCCCAGCTCCCCAACCCCGCGGGCAGTCTCCGGCGTTCTCTCTCTAACTGCTCTCTAGCTCTCCACCTGGCCCACTCTGGGCACAAACACACCACGTCTCACTCCCGACTTCCTATGTAAACTTTGCTCATGCTCTTCCTTCGCCTAGCCCAGTGGTCAGCAAACTCATCAGTCAACAGAGCCAAACATCAACAGTACCACGATTGACATTCCTTTGGAGAGCCAAATTTTTTAAACTTAAACTTCTTCTAACACCACTTCTTCAACATAGACTCGTCCAGGCCGTGGTATCTCGTGGAAGAGCCACACTCAAGGGGCCAAAGAGCCGCGTGTGGCTTTGTGAGCCGCAGTTTGCCGACCACGGGACTAGACCAAGAATTCTTTTCTTATTTCTCTTCATCTAAATCCAAGATCAACCAAAATGCAAACCTATATAATTAATATTTGTTTTGCTTTGAAAGAAAAAAAAAAAAAACTTTCAGGTAGACAGGTTCCATCTCCTTAACCTCCACGGGCTATAATCCTTCAAGGAAAAGAAAATTCTATTCTATTACTTTAATGTTTCTCTCCACCTGTGATCCTAGTCAGACCTACAGGAAACACGAGGGTCGTTAAGAAGTAGAGATAAATCGCTGTTGAAATGACTAGTAAGCCACAGACCCGTCCGCCACAAAAGCTTCACCACCCAAAGATTGCAGCTTGTCTGTGAAGAAACGCTGGCTTAATTGACATGTGCTTAATTTTGTTTTCCATTCATGCGACTGTTAAGCCAGACCACTCAAGAAGATTCCAAGAATTTGCAATCAAAGCTACACAAAGAATGATTAAAACGTGGACAGTTTCATAAGAGCCATGTGGTGACGGAGGGAGATAATTGTACAGCTTAGTTTCCGGATTGGCGAAGGGTGACTTTCCTGGAATGAGACCTTCTTGTCTGTTGGAACCTAACGGAATTGTGTGCATGGAAACACACTTACGCGAGGTAAGAGAATGCCATCCAACCAAGATGCTTGTCAGTAACCACTACCGTTGTGTAAAAAGCATGCATACGTTTGTTGTTGCTGTTGTTTTTTTTAAATATATTTTATTGATTTTTTACAGAGAGGAAGAGAGAGGGATAGAGAGTTAGAAACATTGATGAGAGATCAGTCACCTCCTGCCCACCCCCTACTGGGGATGTGCCTGCAACCAAGGTACATGCGCTTGACCAGAATCGAACCAGGTACCCTTCAGTCTGCAGGCTGATGTCAAACCGGTCACGGCCATGCATACGTTTAAGTTAAATAAATTGTATAGTTTATCTTTAAAATGCAGCTACAAAGCACAGCGTCCCACTGCACGTCTTCCGAGGGCTGGGACAGTAATTAGCGAACTTCCATGCGAGACGGAGGAAAAGGAAACCGGTGTGGACTGCGTTCCCCCTGGAGCTCACTGTGGGGCCAAGTGGCAGGAGAAAAGCACTCTGTGCGCCCATCTGTGATTACAGCTCAGAAGTTCCAGACGCTCAGGCCCGCGGTCTGAACGCTTCTAATCCGGGCTTTCCTGGCCAGGGGCTAAGCCAAGGGTGGTTTCCATCGAGCCTAACATTTAGCTCCGAGCTTCTTGGTAGCCAAGGACAGCTGGTGATGTGTGTGCCTTTTGTTCATTGACATTTAAAATGTCGCCAGGGCTTTCTAGTCTCCAACCGCGGGAAGCTGGTCCCGGGCCTGCTCAGCGACGGCAGGGACTTCCGTGGAAATGCCAGACCCTGGTCTTTCTGGTCAGGAGACAAGAAGAGATTGACGTACCAGGACATGGTAGAGACAAGGAGAGATTGACGTATCAGGACGTGTTAGAGACAAGGAGAGATTGACGTACCAGCACGTGTTAGAGACAAGGAGAGATTGACGTACCAGGACGTGTTAGAGACAAGGAGAGATTGACGTACCAGGACGTGTTAGAGACAAGGAGAGATTGACGTACCAGGACGTGTTAGAGACAAGGAGAGATTGACGTACCAGGACATGTTAGAGACAAGGAGAGATTGATGTACCAGCATGTGTTAGAGACAAAGAGAGATTGACGTACCAGGACGTGTTAGAGACAAGGAGAGATTGACGTACCAGCACGTGTTAGAGACAAGGAGAGATTGACGTACCAGGATGTGTTAGAGACAAGAAGAGATTGACTTACCAGGATACCGCTGTGCAGCATTCGGACGGGGCGCTCCAGTGATGCGATCTTCAGAGCCTTCCGATGGCACCACACACAGGAGGGCGCTGAGAAGACGGAAGTGGCCCACGTGGTCTGTGAAGGTGAACACAGGGTTCCAGAGTGACTCAAAAGTGAGCTTCCGGAGGTCAAACTGGAAAAGCCTTCTCCCTTTCCGTGCGGGACGCGGAAAAAGGAGAAGCACCCACCGCAGAAGGTGACGGATCAGAGGGCTGAGGAACAGGAGAGAGCTCAGAAATGGTCACTGAGCAGCGGGGGTACGTGAGGAAGCAGAGGAACCAATGAGGACCTCCCAGCGGCAGCAGAATCCTCCTGAGACGGGTGACGGTTCGTGTTTGAATGCCCCTCCACAGGCCTCAGGGGAAGACGGCCGAACGTTTATTCAATTATGTTCGTATCTGTCTTGATAATCACTGTAAGGAGGACATCATAGCAATTGTCTTCTCCCGCTTATCTTGTATCGTGTATCTTTTCCTTTCCTCACCTTGAACATCAAACCCAAGTCCATGAGGTAGAGGTAAGGTGACTGAATCTAATTCTCTTTTTTCTTTAGTTAAAAAAAAAAAAAAAAAAGCCGAAACCGATTTGGCTCAGCGGTAGAGCGTCGGTCTGCGGACTGAAAGGTCCCAGGTTTGATTCCGGTCAGGGGCATGTACATTGGTTGCGGGCACATCCCCAGTAGGGGGTGTGCAGGAGGCAGCTGGTCGATGATTCTCTCTCATCGACGTTTCTAGCTCTCTCTCTCCCTTCCTCTCTGTAAAAAATCAATAAAATATATATTTAAAAACAACAACAACAACAACAAAAAAACCAAAATACTCATCTCAGAATTTGTATTTGAATGCCAACCAGGGCACACAAGCAAAAAGACTGTTCTCGAGGGGTGGGCTGGGGAGGGATGAGCTGAAAGTGCGCAGAATTCATGATTTCTAAGAAATGAAAGAATCAGTAAAATGTGGTATGCAGAGCCAAGCTCGGAAAACGAAATAAACCCAGGAATTTGAGTGTCCAAAGCATAGTAGTTTTGTGGTCTTGAAAAGGACTGTATGAGACCATCGCTGGCCAAGATGGAAATAAAGACAATGAAATAGGTGAGGAAGAAGAAGGTGGATGTTGAAGAACGGGAAGAAGACGAACATAAAGAGGAATAAGGCAGGATTTACAGTAGACGTACCAGCATGCACTATGCCGTTTGGGCTCTCACCATTAGGAAGTCTCTGTCTCCTGGAGCCCTGAGGAGAGAGGCAGCGGGTGAGCCTGGGCTCGCGGTCCAGACGCCCAGGCAGGTGTGAGCCCAGCACTGGCCGCCGGTGCCCCCAGGGCCACCGCCCGCCCGGCTGGGAAGACTCTCAGCACTAGCACCGCTCTCCTCCTCGGCTGAAGACAATGAGCGCGCATCAAAACACGAGGTCTGGGCAAAAGTCATGAGGACCGGCCTGGGCAGCCTTGGGCCCAATGAACGAAGGCCAATGGGGAGCTCTGAGTGGAAGCCCAGGCTGCTGTGGGGAGAGGTGGTGCCTCTTCCTGCAGCTCAGTAAGCGGGATGCCAGGCCTTGAGCTGAGCTGGTAAAACACACTCATTGGGAACCAGGGAGATGGACGCACGTTGGGCAGACACTGGGGCGGAGGAGAGGGCGGCTGTGAATTTAATGTGACCACCAGCGAGAGGATGGGGCCTGGGGGGTCTGTGTGGACATTGTAACTTCCCAGCCGGAGCTTGGTTCTCAGCCAGAGCTGGGCTCTGCAAATGTGTTGTTGTCGTCTGTTTTTTAAAAAGTATATTTTGTTGATTTTAGAGAGGAAGGGAGAGGGAGAGAGAGATGGAAACATCCATGATGAGAGAGAATCATTGATTGGCTGCCTCCTGCACACCCCCCTACTGGGTATGGAGCCCGAAACCCATGCATGTGCCTTGAGCGGGAATCAAACCTGGGACCCTTCAGTCTGCAGGCTGACGCTCTATCCACTGAGCCAAACCAGCCAGGGCTGTAAATGTTATTAAACCTTAAAACGCGGGGGGTAGCTTTGGTTGAGTTCTCTCAGTGATTCTCTAGTTGCTACGAATTCCTTCTCCCCTCAGGACTTACGAACTGTGTTCACCACGATGCACGCTGAGAAGCCTGCGGGGACCAGGGGTGCCAGTCCGCGATTCTTTGCACACCACGCACGTCTTCCGACCTGGGCGGGGAAGGCGGAGCTCCCCTCTAATGCTGGCTGGTCCCCCACCACCTCACCAGCCGCAGGGCGGAAGGGAACAGGTAAGAACTTAATATTTCCCCCCTGCTAATAAAAATATTTAATTTGTACTTGGGTGCTGCTGCTGATGGTTTCCTAGTTATGATCTGAGCAATTCCCCCACCCATCGTTTAACACTGAGCTGTCCGATGCAGTGGCCCCTGAGCAATCTGCATGCGGCTCATCCACATTGGCAGGTGCCTAGAGCATATGTGCACACCAGATTCGGAAGGCTTAGTATACAAATTGATAGATCCTCCCTTCCTCCAACTGATGGACAGACATAAACTCCACCTGCAGCCGGACATTCCCGAGCACGGAACCACCCATCAGCACCTGCCAAACACCCTAAGCCCCCGATTCCTAAGTCCCTAGGTCCCTAATCAGAGACCTTACGTGAAACCACCAGTCAGCGTGTGCTGAGTGCCCTAAGCCCCGTCCCCTATCCTCCCCTTAAAAAGTGCTTGTACCCCGGCCCTCATTCTCTTCCGCCCTCTCTCTCTGGAAGCAGCCGGCAGGGGTCCTCTTCTCTCCAACAGGCCTGTGTCCTGGCCTCCCGGTCCCCGGGCCCTCTCTGTTTCATCTTTCACAAATAACATAAAATGTCTCCATAGTCCTTTTTAAAAACATCGATTACATATAGAAGGGATCCTGTTTTGGAGATGTCAGATTACATACAAATCTTATTCAAATCCACCTTACCTGTGGCTGATAGAGCATTGAAAACTCCGTGTGCAGCCCCCACATGTCTGTTAGACAGTCTGACCCAGAAGCCAGCTCCGGGCCTCCCAGCGCCAGGGCCGGCCCGGGGACTCGAGCTAGGACACTTGATCTCCTCCGTCCTGGTGTCAGTTCTGCCCCGTGGCCCAAACACCCCCTCAAACACGGTCCCAGAAAGCACCTGGGCGTCCGTAGAGATGGGAGCCGGAGACTGCTTCCGGTGACTGCCTACCCCGGCACGGGACGCCGGCTGCCTAAGGGGTTACTGGACGTGTTGCCAGTGACCTTCCTGCCAGGGTAACAGAATAAACCCAGGACCTGTGTGTGCCAAAGGCCAAAGCCACGCAGTCTGCTCAACTGAAGCGATAACTCTAGCCTCGAGCAGACAATGCGGCTCTCAGAAGTAACAGGTCAAGCCAAAACTGGTTTGGCTCAGTGGATAGAGCGTTGGCCTGCGGACTGAAGGGCCCCAGGTTCGATTCTGGTCAAGGGCATATACCTTGGTTGCGGGCACATCCCCAGTAGGGGGTGTGCAAGAGGCAGCTGATCAATGTCTCTCTCTTATCGATGTTTCTAGCTCTCTATCCCTCTCCTTTCCTCTCTGTAAAAAATTAATAAAATATATATATTTTTAAAAAGTAACAGGTTCAGGGGATGGGGGAGAGGGGGGCATGTTACCTAGCAACCTTGGGCTTTATGGCTCCGGGGTTGACATTGTATTCCCCCTGTGCCCACCTGGCTGTCCCCATTGGCTACAGAATCACTGAGAACGAAACCTCCCTTTCATGCTTGGTCACTGGGAGGCTTTCTGTAATTTGCCTTCCGTTTAGTCAAAGGTGAATTGTTTTATTTTATTTCTATTTTTTAAAAAGATATTTTTATTGAATTCAGACAGGAAGGAAGAGGGAGAGAGAGAGAGAGAAACACCACTAATGAGAGAGAATCATCGGTCGGCTGCCTCCTGCACTCCCCACACCGGGGACTGAGCCTACAACCTGGGCCTGTGTCCTGACTGGGAATCGAACCCTGACCTTATGGTTCTTAGGTGGACGCTCAACCACTGAGCCAGCCGGGCTGTTTTACTTCATTTTGATTTTGACTTAGAGAAACATTGACTTGTGCTTCCACTTATGTGTGCATTCACTGGTTGGTTCTGGTATGTGGCCTGACTGGGGATCGGACCAACTGCCTTGGCGTATGAGGACAGTGCTCTGACCAACTGAGCTACGGGGCCAGGCTGACATTTATTTTATTAATTAATTTATTAAGGTATTATATATGTACATATCTTACCATTGCCCCCCCCACTCCTATACATGCCCTCACCACCCCCAGAGTTTTGCGTCCATTGGTTGTGCTTATATGCATATATACAAGTCCTTCGGTTGATCTCTTATCTCCCCCACCTCTCCCTCACCCACCCTGACCATTGCTCCATATAAGCTGATGTCCAGAGCATCTTTGGAAGGCCCCACTTTATCTTTTGTTGTTTGTGATTCATCCTCCCCTGAGGGTATGTTTCCATTGGTTTTTAGGGAGAGTGGGAGAGAGAGGAGAGACAGAGAGAAACATATGTTTCCATTGGTTTTTAGGGAGAGTGGGAGAGAGAGGAGAGACAGAGAGAAACATATGTTTCCATTGGTTTTTAGGGAGAGTGGGAGAGAGAGGGGAAGAAAAATCAGAACTCTCAGACACCGCTGGTGGGAACGTGAAATGGTGTGGCCACTTGGGCAAACAGTGGTGTAATTCCCAAAGGGGGAACACCGAGCTTCCAGAAACCCAGCAATTCCATTCCTCGGCACTTACCCAAGTGAACCGAAAACATGCGTTCACACAAAAGTGTGTGCACAAATGTTCACAGCAGTATTTCACTGGGAGCCAAAAAGTTGCAGCAACTCAATGTCTATGGGTTGATGAACAGATGAATACAATGTGGAATATCCCTGCAGTGGACGATTATTTGGTAATAATAATTTTAAAAAAACGAAGTTTTGATACATGCCACAACATGGATGATCGATGAAAATATGCTCAGTGAAAGAAGCCAGTCACACAGGATCACATATTGCAGGTTCCGTTTCCATAAATCAAATCCATGGGTAGGCTGGTGGTGTCCACAGCGGGGTGGGGACTGACCGCTAATATAGATGGGGCTTCTTTGAGGGATGGAATGTCCTATAGTTATCTAGTGACGGCTGTACAGCCTGTGCATATATTAAAGCCACTACATTATATACCGTAAGTGGGTGAATGGGATGGTATGTGAAATGCGTTTTAATAAAGCTTTTATAGAAACAAATAACAGCCGGCCTTTTGAGTAAGTATGGCGGCTTTGAAGACATGAAATGTCCCATTCGTCTACTATCCAGAAACGCAGTGCGAAGCGAGCCTCCGTTAGAATGGGTTTTAGTCATCTTGTCTTTTTATTCCATTATCGTCCTTCTCACTTTCTGTCTCCATTGTCTCCATTTCATTTACATGAACAAGACTGCTCAAATCCACTAATGGAGCAGGTGTGAGCTAACTCACTTAAAAGATCAAATTAAGATTAGAAGGTTAATGAATAAGAGTTTAGAATATAGGACATTAGATCAACTCATTTCCTGAATTAAGAATCTATATAATAAAAACCTAAGTGATTGTTCTAGCGGAATGACCAGAACGACGGGTCGCTATGATGCGCACTGACCACCAGGGGGCAGATGCTCAACAAAGGAGCTTTCCCATGGTGGTCAGTGTGCTCCTACAGGGGCAGCGCCGCTCAGCCAGAAGCTGGGCTCATGGCTGGTGAGAGCAGCAGTGGTGGCAGGAGCCCCTCCTGCCTCCCCAGGGGCACTAAAGAGCAGCGAGCAGGTGGGCAGTAAGGATCAAGGCTCCCGACTGAGAAAGGGCGTGGGCTGGGTGGAGGGACAATTTCCCCCCTCACCCCCCAGGGCACAAGTTTTGTGCATCAGGCCTCTCATAGGGACATAGTCTCCTAGGGCATGTTTTTACATTGTATGACCAGTTTTAAAAAGGGGAGCACAGGAGGATGAGCTGTGGGCAAGAGGGAACGGAGGAAAACCCAGGCCTGTCCGGAGCCCTCAGTGTTCACCAGACCTGAACTCACCCCTAAAACATAACGAAGTCAGGGGAGCAGGGACTTGAACCCGGGAAACACCAGCTCTCAAGCTTCCCGGCAGAGGCAGCAGTGAGGAAAGCGGACTGTCCTGTGGCTGCCTCCGTCCAGCGATGGGTCGCAGGAGACCAGGCGCCCTGGAGGCTACAGGAGGCGGGGATTTGGAGTGCAGGCCATCACACGCCAAGACCAATGCCGTGAATGCACGCACTCACATGGGCCTTAGGTCGTTATTCAGAGTCCCGGGCAGCCCGGAGGGACACTCCGCCAGGCCGCAGGCTCCCTCTCTGACTCGGGCAGAGCGGCATGTGACTCTGCACTGTCGGAGGGGCGGCCGGCCGCGGGGCCAGCTACAGGGGCTCTGTAGGGGGAACAGAAGTCCCACAGAAGGAAAGATCGGAGCGGGCTGGCTCCTGGCCAGGCCCCCTGGCTCATCCCAGAGAGCTCACGCCCTGCGGACCGGGTTAGGAGGCCACACTACCCCAAAGGGGATTCCGGAGATGCTGGAGCTCCGGGGTGTGTCAGATTTTCAGAGAGAAAAAGGGAGAGGGATAGAGAGCTAGAAACATCGATGAGAGAGAGTCATCAATCAGTTGTCTCCTGCACGCCCCCTACTGGGGATGTGCCCGCAGCCAAGGTACATGCCCTTGACTGGAATCAAACCCGGGACCTTTCAGTCCGCAGGCTGACGCTCTATCCACTGAGCTACACCGGTTTCGGCCCCGGGTTTGCTTTCATCGGGAAGCATGTGGTGCCTTCGAACTTGTCCCAAATATCAAATGGAGCACAACGCAAGGCCCAACGTTCCCGCTGCTCTTCTGTGGGCCCCACGCGTTAGTGGTCCCCTCTCCCGCTGTTCTGGCCCGAGGCAGGTGTTGGAGCACCTCTCCCTCCTCCCTCCTGCCTCCTGCTCCTGCCTCCTCCTCCTGCCTCCAGAGGGCTGGGTCCCTGGAGGCTCCATGTAAATGTGACACAGCTGTTCCTGCTCCACAGAGGCTGTGCCCCCCAGAGGCTATGCCCCCAGAGGCTGTGCCCTCCCCCAGAGGCTGTGCCTCCCCCCAGAGGCTGTGCCACCCCCAGAGGCTGTGCTCCCAGAGGCTATGCCCCCAGAGGCTGTGCCCTCCCCCAGAGGCTGTGCCTCCCCCCAGAGGCTGTGCCTCCCCCAGAGGCTGTGCCCCTAGAGGCTGTGCCCCCCCCGGAGGCTGTGCCCCCCCCAGAGGCTGTGCCCCAGAGGCTGTGCCCCCCCGGAGGCCGTGCTCCCAGAGGCTGTGCCCCCCCAGGGGCTGTGACCCCAGAGGCTGTGCCCCCAGAGGCTGTGCACCCTGGGGCAGTGCGCCCAGTGGCTGTGCCCCCCACAGAGGCCGTCCCCCCCCCAGAAGCGGTGCCCCCAGAGGCTGTGCCCCCCAGAGGCGGTGCCCCCAGAGGCTGTGCCCCCCCCAGAGGCTGTGCCCCCAGAGGCTGTGCCCCCCCCGGAGGCTGTGCTCCCAGAGGCTGTGCCCCCCCCAGAGGCTGTGCCCCCCCAGAGGCTGTGCCCCCAGAGGCTGTGCCCCACCAGAGGCTGTGCCCCCAGAGGCTGTGCCCCCCCAGCGGCTGTGCCCCCAGAGCCTGTGCCCTCCACCAGAGGCTGTGCCTCCCCCCAGAGGCTGTGCCGCCCCCTGAGGCTGTGCTCCCCGAGGCTATGCCCCCAGAGGCTGTGCCCTCCCCCAGAGGCTGTGCCTCCCCCCAGAGGCTGTCCCCCAGAGGCTGTGCCCCCCCTGAGGCTGTGCCCCAGAGGCTGTGCCCCCCCACTGAGGCTGTACCCCAGAGGCTGTGCCCCCCCAGAGGCTGTGCCCCAGAGGCTGTGCCCCCCCCAGAGGCTGTGCCCCAGAGGCTGTGCCCCCCCTGAGGCTGTGCCTCCCCCAGAGGCTGTGCCCCCCCAGAGGCTGTGCCCCCCCCTGAGGCTGTGCCCCCCCCCAGAGGCTGTGCCCCAGAGGCTGTGCCCCCCCAGAGGCTGTGCCCCCAGAGGCTGTGCCCCCCCCTGAGGCTGTGCCCCCAGAGGCTGTGCCCCCCCCTGAGGCTGTGCCCCAGAGGCTGTGCCCCCAGAGGCTGTGCCCCCCCCAGAGGCTGTGCCCCAGAGGCTGTGCCCCCAGAGGCTGTGCCCCCCCAGAGGCTGTGCCCCCAGAGGCTGTGCCCCCAGAGGCTGTGCCCCCCCAGAGGCTGTGCCCCCAGAGGCTGTGCCCCCCCCAGAGGCTGTGCCCCCCCCAGAGGCTGTGCCCCCAGAGGCTGTGCCCCCCAGAGGCTGTGCTCCCAGAGGCTGTGCCCCCCCAGAGGCTGTGCCCCCCCCAGAGGCTGTGCCCCCAGAGGCTGTGCCCCCCAGAGGCTGTGCCCCCAGAGGCTGTGCCCCCAGAGGCTGTGCCCCCAGAGGCTGTGCCCCCCGGAGGCTGTGCTCCCAGAGGCTGTGCCCCCCCTGAGGCTGTGCCCCCCCAGAGGCTGTGCCCCCAGAGGCTGTGCCCCCACCAGAGGCTGTGCCCCCAGAGGCTGTGCCCCAGAGGCTGTGCCCCCCAGAGGCTGTGCCCCCAGAGGCTGTGCCCCCCCCAGAGGCTGTGCCCCAGAGGCTGTGCCCCCCCCTGAGGCTGTGCCCCCCCAGAGGCTGTGCCCCCAGAGGCTGTGCCCCCAGAGGCTGTGCCCCCCCCTGAGGCTGTGCCCCCAGAGGCTGTGCCCCCAGAGGCTGTGCCCCCCCCTGAGGCTGTGCCCCCAGAGGCTGTGCCCCCCCAGAGGCTGTGCCCCCAGAGGCTGTGCCCCCCCCTGAGGCTGTGCCCCCAGAGGCTGTGCCTCCCCCAGAGGCTGTGCCCCAGAGGCTGTGCCCCCCCCCCGAGGCTGTGCTCCCAGAGGCTGTGCCCCCAGAGGCTGTGCCCTCCCCCAGAGGCTGTGCCCCCCCCCAGAGGCTGTGCCCCCCAGAGGCTATGCCCCCAGAGGCTGTGCCCCCCAGAGGCTGTGCCCCAGAGGCTGTGCCCCCCAGAGGCTGTGCCCCCAGAGGCTGTGCCCCCCCAGAGGCTGTGCCCCCAGAGGCTGTGCCCCCCCTGAGGCTGTGCCCCCAGAGGCTGTGCCCCCCAGAGGCTGTGCCCCCAGAGGCTGTGCCCCCCCAGAGGCTGTGCCCCCAGAGGCTGTGCCCCCCCCTGAGGCTGTGCCCCAGAGGCTGTGCCCCCAGAGGCTGTGCCCCCAGAGGCTGTGCCCCCCCAGAGGCTGTGCCGCCCCAGAGGCTGTGCCCCCAGAGGCTGTGCCCCCCCAGAGGCTGTGCCCCCAGAGGCTGTGCCCCAGAGGCTGTGCCCCCAGAGGCTGTGTCTGGCAGTTGAGCCGGCTGTGTGAGAAGATGGAGCTCAGGTTTCCAGTGTCCACGTGCGGTTGGTCAGCAGATTTTCTCAGGATCTGAGTCCTGCGCATTCACAGGCCTCAGCCTCACTCAGCAGCTTCCGTTCCCGGCCACACGCCCGCAGTCAGCCCTCCCGGCGCTGTGACAGCTGTCACGCTGTGGCGCTGTCCTGTATCGGAAGGTGACAGGGAGACGGGGGTTGGGTGGGGGGGAGGACAGGAGTAGCCTTACAGAGCCGGGGGGAGGGGGAGGTGTTAGGAGAACAGGCTATTTATAACTCTGCCCTTTAAGTTGTCATGTCCGGTACTACGGACGGGGCCTCCTCACACAGCGAGCCATGTACATGCAGATCCAAGTGAGGCTGTTGTGATTTTTAGGGTCCAATTATCATTTGAAGCAATCCATTGATACTTTAAAACCCAAATAAATTTTTATGGCTTTAAGGAGATAGCATTCACTTATCATACAATCCAATTAAATATATATATATATATATATATATATATATATATATATATATATATATATATATATATATATATATATATTTACTTAGAGGGAGAGAGAGAGAGACATCGACATGAAAGCAAAACATCGATCAGCTGCCTCCAGCACACCGTCTACCTGGGCATGTGGCCTGACCCGGAATCGAACCAGGGACCTCTCGGTGAATGGAATGGCACCCAGCCAACGGAGCCACACCAACAGGGCACAACCATCCATGTAAAGTCTACAACTCACCATCCTTTTGTATACTCACCAGGTTGTGCAAGCGTCATCATAATTGGCTCCAGGTGTTTTTGTCCCTTCCAGATGTCACTCCCATTCTCCGCCCTCCCCCCCACCCCAGCCTGAGGTGACCATCCATCCCCTTCCTGTCTGTCCAGATTGGCCGGTTCTGGACATTTCATAGAAATTGAATCGTACACTGTGGTGGTGTCTGGCTTCTTTCACTGAGCATGTGTACAAGATCCACCATGCAGTGGGACGTAGCAATACGTCATTTATTTTTATTGCTGAATGAATGACATTCCTCTCTGTGGACCTACACATTATATTTATCCACTCCTCAGCTGCTGGGTACCCTATACAGAAAGTTCACATACAAAATGGTAGTGGCTTGTGTATAGCCATGGCATTTATCTTGGTTGTCTGTGATATGTGTTCGGCAAGAATTTCTAGATTTTTGCCTGGCCAACGTGGCTCAGTGCTTGAGCTTGGACCTATGAAGGAGGCCAAGAGGACGGTGCCCCTGAATCCGACGATGGTTGCCTGATTCCGGTTGGGCTGATGCCAAATTCCATACCTGTGTTGCCAGATTTGGTCTCTTTGGATGCTGTGTGCCCTCCTCCCTTCCAGACACTGCCACCCCCGGGGAGGCTGGAGGGGCCACAGGTAGGCGTACGTGGGACTGAGCTCGGGCTAGCTTGAATAAAGGCTCTTTGCTTTTGCATCAGACTCGGCTCCCTGGTGGTCTTTGGGGATCATGAAATCTGGGCATAACAGGAAGAGCGCGTGGTCCCATTGATGCCAGGAACGGCAGTCCTTTGTCTGACCAACAGGCAGCATGTTGACTGGTTGCCAGAGAGGGTGCCCATCAGAAGGTCGGATGGACTGCAAGGGTCCATGGAGGGAGAGTCTCAAAAGCCACGGAGGTGGTAGGCACAGCCTGACATGTGCTGGGCAGGGGCCTCAGGAGCAGGTGGGGCCACTGCCCGGGTGACAGTGGGTGGGGGTGGGGACCACGGGGTAAAGGAAGCCTGCCGCCCCCTGAAGGGACCCGTAGGGGCTGCTGATGGGAGGTGGCATCCATGGGGGAGGGACAGGGGAAAGCCAGGCCGGCTTCCTGAGTGTGAGATGGGGCTTCGTGGACTCGGAACCACATGCTGTGTGGCCTTTCTGAGGAGCTCCTGTCCCGTAGCATGTGGTTTGAGGCTCTGCTGTTGCCATCTTGAAATTCTTCATAATTTCGTCTTTGCATTTGTGTTTTGTAAGTGAAGTCCCGGGGGGACAAGGGAATGTGCCTGTGGGCAGTAGGGAGCTGCCAGCAGCCCTGGCACGGAGCAACCTGCTAGGGGGCCAGGCACACAGATATGCCCAAGGACAGTCTGGCAGGTGGAGTCCCACAGTGGCCAGGCCAGGACCTGGGCCTCGTGGGTGGCAATGACAGTGGAAGAGAGTGCTCCAAATGGGGCAGTACCAGGCCCCTGAGGGTGTGGGGGAAGGGGGAAGTGAGGACAGGCACTGCGAGCTCAGGCAGTGAGCCTGTCAGTAAGTTGTTCCAGAAGGAAGGCAGGCACAAGGTGTGACGGCGGAGCATAGAGGAAGCTGGCGGCATTCTCAGAGGTTAGGATCTCCAGTTAGAACTGCTGGGATAATGCAAAGCAAATCTCCACAGCCTTGCACATTCCATTGAAAGGTCGTTGCATTCAACAGGAAAGAGCGCTATTTTCTTTTCTTTTTTTTTTCTTTCTTTTTTTTTTTTAATCAATCTTTATTGTTCATAATATTACAAAGGTTCCTCATTTCCTCCCCCCTCCACCAGGTTCCCACCCCACCCTCCACCCACTCCCCATCCCCCACTGTCCTCATCCATAGGTGCACAGTTTATGTTCAGTCTCTTCCTCCCTCCCTTTCCTCGATAGTAAATCCCTTTTCAGATAGTAAATCAGTTACTTAGCATTTTCTCATATCAATAATACCTCCACATGCCCAATGATACACTTCAGACAAAAGACATTTCCAAATAGGTCAACCAACCTCATCCAGGCCCCACCCAAGGCGCTACAGATCAACACCTCAGCACTATACTAACTCAACACATCCAGATCTAAGCCTTCATCACTTGGTTCAGCAGACCCTCAAGTTCCCGCAAAAGTCTCCAGCCATGTCTGAGAGGCAGCCTTGGGGCGGGGGCAGGCGAGGAGCGAGCTGTTTCGGGCCTGGCTGCACCGGGCCTGGCCTCTGTTGCTCTGGTTCGTACCACAACCAGCTGCTCCGGGTCTGGCCACTGCCAAGAGCACTATTTTCATCAGAAGCTTCCAATGAGCCAATCACTAATGAGGAAGAGAACTTGTCAATTAGATTCTCCTTGTAATTGAAGATGCAATTGCAGAATACATAAATGAGTGCCCTACGTTATACAAAAGCCGTGAAGCCAGTTTCAAAGACTTCCACACACGTTAGAGGAAATGTCAGAGAAACCTCAAAACACCAGTGTGGAGATTTTAACTGTTAAATTTAATTCAGATTTACATAAAAATTGGTTGATACGAAGAATTAAATCTATCTTAGGAAATTTATTCTGAGAATCATCATCTCTAGGTTGGTTGGACGTTATATTTCAAAATAATTTATCCACATTTATTCCGATGTTGTCACAGAACATAAGTTCTCTTAACCACTTCAGGAGCGGTTACATCCTTCTCAAAATTAAAAATTCGCCATAGTTATTTGTGATCTTGTGCCTGTCAAGAGTGACTGATGTTGCTTTCAATGATATTGATTGAAAAGGAAATTGTTAAAATTATAATTTTTTAAAGAAGTTCTCCCTCATTTTGTTTGGATTTTTCAGGAAAACATATGAGGGGGGTCATCATTGATCAAAATGATAATTTTTGGTGATCTAATAAATGAATTTTCAGCAAAGAAGCCAGAAAAATCTCATGTGCAATCAAGACATCACACTTTTAAAGTAGCGTTATTCATCATCTACCAAATAAAAGAATAACATGCTAGTTGACTGTACCTTTGCGACACACACCAGCCAATCAAGTGTGAGTATGCAAATTAACCCAATGAAGATGGCAGGTTAATTTGCATACATAGGCACCCAGTGGCCAGGGGTGGGGTGGGATGCTTGTGTCGTTGCCAGGGGCAGCGTGGGAAGGCAGACAGGCGGCTCTGGGCTGGATTGGAAAGGCTGCTCTGGCCAAAGTGAAGGCGGTGCCAGCAGCCAGGGGAAGGAAGGCCCATTCTTACATGAATCTTCCTGCATCGGGCCTCTAGTTTTATATAAAATGATGACAGACAATAAAGTGTGATCCAGCACTAAAAACAAATGAGCTATGAAGCCACGAAAAGACACGAAGGAACCTTAAATGTATATTTCCTAAGTAAGGGAAGCCAATCTAAAAAGGCTATGTGCATACCGTGAACATAAAACTGCTTTTATAAAAAAAAGTCTAGCCCCGCTGGTGTGGCTCAGTGGTTGAGCATTGACCCAAGAAACGAGAGGTCACCCATTCGATTTCTAGTCAGGGTATAGGCCCAGGTGGCAGGCTTGATCCACAGGAGGGGCTGTGCAGGAGGCAGCCAAGTAATGATTCTCTCTGATCAGTGATGTTTCTATCTCTAGCCCTCTCCCTTTCTCTCTCTCTAAAAATCAATAAACACACACACACACATATATATATATATTTTTTGAAAGTCTATTTAAAAGAGGAAAACATGGGCAGAGGATCTGAACACTTCCCCGAAGAAGATCAGATGGAAAGACACAGCCTCATAGGCCATCAGGGGACCGCCAATAAAACAGCAATGAGTGTTCACGCCACACCTCTCGGAATGGTGGAAATCCCTAACACTGACAACACCACAAGCATTGCTGTTTCGATTTGCAGGTCCCTGATGACACGTGACGAGGAGCATCTTCAAAGGGTCTTTGGCCATTTATTTTTATTTTTTATTTTTTTTTATATTTGTAACAAGAATTACTATCAAACTCTACTCAAAAATCTTGCCTCTCATGTAGCATACTACCTACACTTGAGAGTCAATGGCCACCAGTGACCGCAACTCCAAGCTCTACCGATGTGCAGTCTTTGGCCCATTTTAATTGGTGTGTATGTATTCCTATGGTTGAGTTTTAAGCGTACTTTCCCTATTTCGGATAGCAGTCATTTAGCAGGTATGTCCTGCAAATGATTTTTCCCTGGAGTGTGGCTTGTCTTCTCGTCCTCTTGACATGTCCTTTCATAGAGATAAGTTTTAACGTCAGTGAAGGCCAGCGCATCATCCCTTTCGTGGACAGTGCCTTTGGCATTGTGTCCAAAACGTCGCAGCCATACCCAAGGTCCTCTAAGCTGCCTCTTGTTTTAGAAGTTTCATACTTTCACATTGTGCCTGCACGCCTTGGGTCCATTCTGAATGAATTTTTGGGAAGGGTGTAAGGCCTGCGTCTAGATTCTTTTTTTTTTTTTCTTCTTGTGTAAGTGGATGTCCAACTTGTGTCCAGCACCATTTGCTGAAAAGACACGTGCTCTGAAAACGAGTTTTCTCATCGTTTTTATCAAAGAAACAGTTCTCAGAGATCTTATTTTGTTACTTTTCTGACATCATCGCCCCGACAGGAAGCACTGGTATAGACGTCATCATATTCTTCACCTCTGCTTCCTGTTCCTGTGAGCAGCGTGTACGTTTTGCGTTAGGCTGGCTCTGTTTTTCTGGGGTTCTGATGAGACCGGAAGCCATCTGCCACTGGCCAAAAACTCCACACCTTCGCTGAGTTCTTCAGGTTCTTTCGGAATCCTCGTTCTCAGTGCTGCAGAGCAGCTTGAGACAGCCTGTCCCTCTGGGACCAAAACCGATAAATAAAAAGCACACCATCTCGATTGGATCAAAAAACTATGGTACATCTACACAATGGAATACTATGCTGCCATAAAAAAAAGGAATTCTCATCATTTGCAGCAACCTGGATAGAACTAGAGAACATCATGCTGAGTGAAATAAGCCAGTCAATGAAAGAGAAATACCACATGGCCTCACTCATTTATGGGTATTAAAGAACATTATAAACTGACAAGCCAAAAGTCAGATATAAAGACAGTAAAGCAACAAGCAGACTGTAAAATTACAGCAGGGACAGTAGGGAGATCTGGGGGAGATAAGAGATCAACCGAAGGACTTGTATACATGCATATAAGTACAACCAATGGACACAAAACTCTGGGGAAGGAGGGTATGTATGGGAGGGGGGGAGTTAAAATATGTACACAGATAATAATTCAATAAAAAATAAATAAATAAATAAATAAATAAGCACACCATCTCTCAGCAGCTCGAATTCACTTCGTTTCATCAGTCCTGCGCTTTTCGTGCTCCTGTGACATAATTAGTTGGAAATTATGCTCATAACTGTTTCTTAATTTGCAGTAATTTCATCACGCAGAGGATAATTGTTTGTTTTGCCCTGGGATGATCATGAGAGGGAAACAAGGCTTAAAAAAAACCCCACACAACTGTGAAATTAAATCGGAAGGGAAATGCAGTCACAGTCCCCTTTGCTCTGACATCCCAGATGGTGGCTGTGATTTGCATTCATAGTTATGCAAGATGACAGCTGTCGGAAGCAAATATTTTCCGCATGTTACTAGGAGCAGCGCGGTGACCTGTGCTGCGCCAGCGGGTCTGACACGGATGGAGGATGCCGAGGCTTCGCTCAGACGCAGCGAGAGGAGGGGCCCGTGCAGGAGCTTCCGTTAGCTCGGTGTCTGGACCAGTCAACAGAGAATCAGAAAACTGAGGCTTACCCCCTGAGTCACCGAGCCTTCCTGGGTGGCTGTGGAGGAGGCGGGATATGAACTAGTAAGCAGCCTAGGAAGACTAACAAGTGGGTAGTTAACAGCTCGTGTGCTCAACACCAAAATCAGGGAATGGTATTTCTTAAACATCGGGGCTTATTCCATTAAGTTCTGAAATGTTAGTTTTGTCCGGGATGAAGGCTGAGGGAACAACCAGCCTCTGGAATGTTGGCTCCACTTTTTAGAATGGCTGGTGGCCATGGCAGGAAGAAAAGAAAACGGCAAAAATGCAGACTGGCCTTCAGTGGCCACCCCTAAAAAATGACACAGGTGACTAAGGTTCACATCTCATTGGCCAGAGCAAGTCACATGATCACATCCAATTTCAGAGGGTGGGGAAGAGCAAGTTTACCATGTTCCGGGAAGCAGTGACATCAGATTTTCATTGGGAAAAGCCAAATGAAGATTACTTGGGAAGTTTAAAAAACAACAACAGAGAACTAAAACACGCAATCTAATAATGTAAGTAGACTGGGGACAAATAAAGTCTTAACATTTAAACCATTAAAGTGTATTGCCTGGAAGATGCCCTAACCAGTGTGACTCAGTGGATAGAGCGTCGGCCTGCAGACTGAAAGGTCCCAGGTTCGATTCTGGTCAAGGGCATGTACCTTGGTTGCAGGCACATGAAGGAGGTGTGCAGGAAGCAGCTGATCAATGTTTCTAACTCTCTATCCCTCTTCCTTCCTCTCTGTAAAAAAAAAAAATCAATAACATACATTAAAAAAAATAAAATAAAATGTATTATCCGGAAGAAAATAAGAGATTCACAAACTTTAGCCTTTGAGAATTTAGGTACGTACCTTATGATTTCTTAGCTAGCCACTAAAATACAGAAACAACCTCCAAACAAGGAGAGGATAAAAGAGGGTAGAAATGATAAATAATGAAAAGAAACAAATCTTTTATCAGTCAGGCTTTTCCATAGAAATCAAACAACTAAGAAGTGGTTATATATATAAAAAAAAGTTTATTACAAGGAATTGGCTCACAAGAAAATGTTAACCCGAAGTGTGGGCTGGCAGCCTGGGGACTTTGGGGTCTTACAATTCAGATAAAGCCGGACACAACCTGCTGGAGAGTTCTCTCTTACTCGGGAGAGGGTGAGTCTTTTGGTCTACCCAGGCCTTCAACTGATTAGATGAGGCCCACCTGGAGGGCAATCTGCTTTACTCTACCAATTAAGATTTCATCTCCTCCAGAACACCCTGGCATAAACACCCAAAATAATGTTTGGCCAACTATCCAGGCACCCAGTCAAGTTGAAATATAAAATGAATCATCACAAAAACATATGAAACAGATGGGACAACTAGAAAAGTACAGTTAAACCCAAATAGCTCAGTAATTACATACAGTGGGCGTATGGTGCAGTGAAAAGAGATTGGTTGTGGTCCAGAACTTTCTTCCTAACCTGACCACCTCCAAGGAGGCCTGACGCTGGTGGAGGTGACATAGACATAGCACTCTATGAGATCTCTGGGCCCAACGTCTCTCCCAGGGGAGTGAGATCCAGGGTGTGGGTTGGCAGGTCTGGAATGTGTTGTGGGGAAAGTTGGGTTTTCTCACACATGAAAGCAATGCTCTGGCTCTAGCACCTGGTTTCAATGACGGTGACTCTCCCCATCCTGTTCAAACCTGCTTCTAGAGGAGTAGAAACGGACGGGGCTGGTGGTTGAGTATTCTGTGCCGTGGAAGCACCGATGACCTCCGTGTATTCATGCGAGCTCCCTCTCCTGTTTCAGCAATAGAGATCACCACCACCCCCCAAAAAAATTTAAAAAGCCAACAAAAAACAACCCTAACCGAAAGACCACACACAACAAAACAAACAAACAAACAAACAAACAACAAACAAACAAAACACTCCCAGGGACTCTAAGGAGAGGAAAAAAACAGAAACTGGTTTGCAGATTATGGTCTGAATGTCTCCCCTCAAATTCGTATGTTTAAACCCCAGCCCACAAGGTGGCGGTATCTGCAGGCGGGAGGAGGGGATTTTGGGAGTGAGCAGTGTCCTATAAGAGAGGCCAGAGAGAGACCCTCACCCCCCCTCACCCTCCCCCTCCCCTCCATGTGAACACAGTGGGAAGGGCCGTCTCTGAGGAGGCGGGTTCTCACCAGACACCGCCTGCCAGCACCATGGTCTCGGACTCCCACCTCCAGGGCTGTGAGCGCTAAATTCTGCTGCTTATGAGCCACGCGGTTTGGGATATTTTTGTTACAGCAGCCCGAATGGACAAAGACAGGGCTGGGGAGGAATCTCGTTTAGATTTAGGTTTTAAAAGAAGCAACCGTCCTTTGAAAATGAAGGAAGTTATGGAATGTGTAGAGAGTGCCCGGAAGGCACGTGGACATTCTTTAATTACTGTCAGCCGAACCCAGGGGCGTAGGCAAAGCCAGGCCTGGGACGCGCTTAGCCAAAAAGGCAAGAGTGTTATCAGCTTGACCTTCATTTCAGCCATTTATCTGGGAGTGTGCTTTGATATGTAAATCCAGTCCAGCACCAGGAATGCTCGGGCCTACTCTAGAATGCAAATAATCTTCTTTGTCTCGGCTTTTGGTGAAACTTCCAGATGTGTTAATTTTATATTTCAAAATTACATGTGTTTATTTTGGCGTATAAAATAAACACACTGCATGGGCTCTGGGTCACTGTCTCTCCCTCAGAAGAAGGCAGCGGTCCACCCGGCCCCAGCTTTTCCTTCCATCTCTGTGTCTTGTCTCTTTTTTTTACTTATTTTTTTATTTCTCAATCCCCAGCTGCCTCTACTCAGGAATTGGGCCCACTCTCTAGCCGCGCTGGATGCAGAAAAGAGAGAAAGTAGTTATAAGAATGAAAAACAGCTACTATTCTCTTTACTTCTTCCTTTTCATCATGACTAAAAATCATATTATCATCAATAAACATTACCAATCTGATCATAATCATTCATAGTTTGGAGGTACTCATTTATTCTTCTTTTAAATGTTTTTTATTGGTTTCAGAGAAGAAGGGAGAGGGAGAAAGATAGAAACATCAATGATGAGAGAGAATCATTGATCGGCTGCCTCCTATATACCCCACACTGGGTATTGAGCCTGCAACCCAGGCATGTGCTCTGACCCAGGAATTGAACTGTGTCCTTATGGTTCAGAGGTTGACCTGCAACCAATGAGCTGTGTCATCTGGGCCTCATTTATTCCCTAACAAATATTTATGGGCTGCCCATGTCGCCCATGGTGCTGGGTGCTGAGGGGGCAGTGGGCAGGAAGAGCTCTTGTATCTTATACACCTGCCAGGCTTTCTCCCCCTTGCCTCTCCTTGTCATACCCCCTGGGTATTGGATGAAATCATGAATGAAGATGAATGTGATTTACTACAGATTTACATGTTAAGACCCTCTGACAGTCTTACCGCCATCTGACCTTCACATCCATCATGGCGGCCGTGTGCGCAGCCGAAGAGCACAGACCTGGACAGGAGGCAGCCTCTCTGTGCCCGTCTCCTCATGTGCAATTGGGACGGGGGTCATCACAACAGGACTTCCTTTCCTGTGGTTGGAAATTACAAATGAGCTAATGCACATGACGTGCTTAGGAAATAGTGTCTGACAAATAGAAAGCACAAAATAAATGGGAGCTATTATTTCCATTTGTTTGTGAATTAACTGAGCACCTACTATGTCTTTCTTTTTTTAATTGAAAGCATTGGGGTGACATTGGTTCACAAAACTATAGAGGCTTCAAGTGTGTAACTCAACAAAAGCGAGCATGCAAACGGAGATTTTATGCTGTGCTCAGAGCTTTTGACTCCATTCCACTTTCTCTTTATGTTCCACAGCAAGGTTTCTGACCCACGTCTCCTCCCATAACTGCCGTCTCTCCCTCCTCGCCCTGGGCCACCCCCAGCCCTCTGCACCATGCATCCTGACGCTGGTCCTCCTTGGGGGGCCTGCGATTCTGGAAGTCACCATATCCCAAAGCCCAGGAAGGAGTTCCTGGGGACCTCCTCCCTCTTGAAGTCTGGGAGGCATCTTGAAGTCTGAGCCCTGAGGCGGACTGCTCTTGGGTTTCTCTGACTCCGCGGTGCAGGCTCTCCATGTGCTGGGCCATTTTCCTGTCTCTTTGCCTTTTCTTTTGTCCCTAAAACAACTTTTTGTACTTAGCTAACTTTTCCTCTTCCTTCTCTGGGAGATATCATCCATGTCACAGGGTCACCCCTTTCCTTCCCCCACCCTCCCACACACATACACTGGGAGAGGGGCAAGGGTAGAAGCCTGAGAGCCAACTCCAGGCACCAACTGGGTGTCCCAGGATGCAGTTCAGTTTGGACACCAACGACCTGGGGTTGGTATCAGAGCCCATGGACTAAGGATTTAATCCCACAAGACTGCCCCCACCTCGATGCCAGTTGAGAGTCCTCCCCACTTGTGCTTCTGACCGACCAGCTATAAGTCAGGGGACCTATCACCCCACTTCCTCAGGTTCAGTATTCGGTAGAACAGGTCACAGAACTCAGAGACGCTTCACTTAGGTTGGCTGGTTTATTATAAAGGGTTCAACTCAGGCCGGTCGCTGTGGCTCAGTGGCTGAGTGTCAACCCATGCACCAGCAGGTCACGGTTCAATTCTCTGTCAGGGCACATGCCCGGGCTGCAGGCTCCATCCTCAGTAGGGGGAGAGCAGGATACAGCTGATCAATGATTCTCTCTCATCATTGATGTTTCTATTTCTCCCCCTCCCTTTCCCTTCCTCTCTGAAATCAACACACACACACACACACACACACACACACACACACACACAGGATTCAACTCAGAAACGGCGGGTGGGAGAGATGCCTGGGGCTAGGGGTGGGGTGGGCCCTGAGTTTCCACGCCCTCCCCGGGGTGCACCTCCCCCCGCACCTGGGTGTGCTCACCAAGCGGGAAGCTCATCCGAGCAGCTTTACAGAGGCAATCTCCACCGCTCCCCGCCCTTCCCAGAGGTGGGCGAGCGGAGCCGGAGTTCCGGGTGTTTCATAGCTCGGCCTCCCTGGGTACCAGCCCCATCCTGAGGCCACAGAGGGCCCACCCCGCTGACCTCCTCCGCGGACACCCAGAGGTGACGGTGACAGCGTGATGAGTAACAGGAGACATCCCTGCCGCTCAGCATCTTCCAGCATCTCCCTCGGAGGCCGGAACCAGGCTCAGAGACCGGGCAGATTTCTCCTCATACCCCAGGCCCGGAGCAGACTGCTGGGTTTGAACCCAGGCACGGCGACCTCTGGGCGTGAGACTCGGGTTCGTTAAGTCATCTCCATTATTCCCACTGCCTCGTGTGTTCAACGGTGATAATAATACCAGAACCCAGCTACTGGAGTGTGGCGAAGCTTACATGAGTGAACAGAAGCACTCAGGACAGTGCCCCGCACTCTGCCAGTCTCACCCCCCCGGTGACATACAACGCTCACTGCTCCGTGCTGCCTGTGGGTAAGATTCCGAAGGGCACGCAGAGCTAGCTATGTTGCCAAAGCCTCAGTCTGTATTCTTCACAACAAGCAGTTAGTAGTAAGTGTTGGGAGAGGTGAGTGTGGTTAGAGGTGTCCTTTATTCTAAATGGGGCCTCAGGGAGGGTTGGCTGTGTGTGTGTGTGTGTGTGTGTGTGTGTGTAAAATGCAAGAGAGACATTTTGGAATGCCATGCTCTGGAATGCAGACATGTAGAAAGAGCACACCTGGTTTTTCAGTCATACTCATCAGCATAGTAATATGTACAGGTAAGCTTCAAATAAAGACAGAACCTTTCAAGTCAGGAATTGACAAGTGTTTAGGCCAAGATACGTAAATAAATCATGTTCCTGGTTGCTGGCAGAGTGTCAGTATTTTTATTATAAAATGTCCATTCACATCCGGATGCTGCAGGCAGAGTTGTCTGAGTTGTAAAAAGCCTTTGGAGTCAGAGGTGCCCACGCCCCAGTCCCTCCCGGGTTATGCCGCAGATCCCACTGACAGGGCCAAAGGCTGTCGATTCACTGAAGGAATCATAATACCTCAGCTCGCCACAGGTTCACAGACAGACCCAGACTGGAAAGTCAGGTCGCAGACACTGACCTGCCGCACACACCCACTTGTCTGTCCTGTGAGCTATTTCTGGGCATACACAGCCATTTAATTGATGAGGCTCGGAGGCTGTTTAAGGATCTGCTTGGAGCTCGCTCCTTTATGCCAGTGGAGTCCTGTGCACGCCCAGGCCCACGCATGTCACACCCATCAGGGATCTTCTCCAGCAAACTCATTGAACGCCAGCCCTGCCCTCCTGCGGCCCTGCTCCCTGCCTCCTGGGTGATGCAGTCTGGGCCCCCCACCTCAGGGGATGGGTCTGGGCCTCCCACCTCAGGGGATGGGTCTGGGCCTCCCTCCTCAGGGGATGGGTCTGGGCCTCCCTCCTCAGGGGATGGGTCTGGGCCTCCCTCCTCAGGGGATGGGTCTGCTCCTCCCTCCTCAGGAGATGGGTCTGGGCCCCCCTCCTCAGGGGATGGGTCTGCTCCTCCCACCTCAGGGGATGGGTCTGGGCCCCCCTCCTCAGGGGATGGGGTCAGGGCCTCCCACCTCAGGGGATGGGTCTGCTCCTCCCACCTCAGGGGATGGGGTCAGGGCCTCATTCCTCAGGGGATGGGTCTGCTCCTCCCACCTCAGGGGATGGGTCTGCTCCTCCCACCTCAGGGGATGGGTCTGCTCCTCCCTCCTCAGGGGATGGGGTCAGGGCCTCCCTCCTCAGGGGATGGGTCTGCTCCTCCCACCTCAGGGGATGGGTCTGGGCCTCCCTCCTCAGGGGATGGGTCTGGGCCTCCCTCCTCAGGGGATGGGTCTGCTCCTCCCTCCTCAGGGGATGGGGTCAGGGCCTCATTCCTCAGGGGATGGGTCTGCTCCTCCCACCTCAGGGGATGGGTCTGCTCCTCCCTCCTCAGGGGATGGGGTCAGGGCCTCCCTCCTCAGGGGATGGGTCTGCTCCTCCCTCCTCAGGGGATGGGTCTGCTCCTCCCACCTCAGGGGATGGGTCTGCTCCTCCCTCCTCAGGGGATGGGTCTGCTCCTCCCTCCTCAGGGGATGGGTCTGCTCCTCCCTCCTCAGGGGATGGGTCTGGGCCTCCCTCCTCAGGGGATGGGTCTGAGCCTCCCTCCTCAGGGGATGGGTCTGAGCCTCCCTCCTCAGGGGATGGGTCTGCTCCTCCCACCTCAGGGGATGGGTCTGGGCCTCCCTCCTCAGGGAATGGGTCTGCTCCTCCCACCTCAGGGGATGGGTCTGAGCCTCCCTCCTCAGGGGATGGGTCTGCTCCTCCCACCTCAGGGGATGGGTCTGAGCCTCCCTCCTCAGGGGATGGGTCTGAGCCTCCCTCCTCAGGGGATGGGTCTGAGCCTCCCTCCTCAGGGGATGGGTCTGCTCCTCCCTCCTCAGGGGATGGGTCTGCTCCTCCCTCCTCAGGGGATGGGTCTGCTCCTCCCACCTCAGGGGATGGGTCTGAGCCTCCCTCCTCAGGGGATGGGTCTGAGCCTCCCTCCTCAGGGGATGGGTCTGCTCCTCCCTCCTCAGGGGATGGGTCTGCTCCTCCCTCCTCAGGGGATGGGTCTGGGCCCCCCTCCTCAGGGGATGGGTCTGCTCCTCCCACCTCAGGGGATGGGTCTGCTCCTCCCACCTCAGGGGATGGGTCTGCTCCTCCCACCTCAGGGGATGGGTCTGCTCCTCCCACCTCAGGGGATGGGTCAGGGCCTCCCTCCTTAGGGGATGGGGTCAGGGCCTCCCTCCTCAGGGGATGGGTCTGGGCCTCCCACCTCAGGGGATGGGTCTGCTCCTCCCTCCTCAGGGGATGGGTCAGGGCCTCCCTCCTCAGGGGATGGGGTCAGGGCCTCCCACCTCAGGGGATGGGTCTGGGCCTCCCTCCTCAGGGGATGGGTCTGCTCCTCCCTCCTCAGGGGATGGGTCTGCTCCTCCCACCTCAGGGGATGGGTCTGCTCCTCCCTCCTCAGGGGATGGGTCTGAGCCTCCCTCCTCAGGGGATGGGTCTGAGCCTCCCTCCTCAGGGGATGGGTCTGCTCCTCCCACCTCAGGGGATGGGTCTGCTCCTCCCACCTCAGGGGATGGGTCTGCTCCTCCCTCCTCAGGGGATGGGTCTGCTCCTCCCTCCTCAGGGGATGGGTCTGGGTCTCCCTCCTCAGGGGATGGGTCTGCTCCTCCCACCTCAGGGGATGGGTCTGCTCCTCCCACCTCAGGGGATGGGTCTGGGCCTCCCTCCTCAGGGGATGGGTCTGCTCCTCCCACCTCAGGGGATGGGTCTGCTCCTCCCACCTCAGGGGATGGGTCTGGGCCTCCCTCCTCAGGGGATGGGTCTGGGCCTCCCTCCTCAGGGGATGGGTCTGCTCCTCCCTCCTCAGGGGATGGGTCTGCTCCTCCCTCCTCAGGGGATGGGTCTG
Organism: Nyctalus aviator; assembly: GCA_036971965.1. Classification (NCBI taxonomy): domain Eukaryota; kingdom Metazoa; phylum Chordata; class Mammalia; order Chiroptera; family Vespertilionidae; genus Nyctalus; species Nyctalus aviator. Next base: position 182,121,433 of record CM072924.1, on the reverse strand, counting down.
CTCCTCCCACCTCAGGGGATGGGTCAGGGCCTCCCTCCTCAGGGGATGGGGTCAGGGCCTCCCTCCTCAGGGGATGGGTCTGGGCCTCCCTCCTCAGGGGATGGGCCTGCTGTATCTCCGCACCCTGTCAGGCTGGTCCTGCGGGGCAGACTCATTGTGAGAGTTCTCACGTTGTCTCCTGCACCTTGCAGGGGCTTTCCATCACCTGCCTTAGTTTCCATTTTTATGTTCGAATCCTGATGTTCAAGCTCACCAGCATTTAAAGATTTAAACATCGGGTCATCTATCAGCATCCCAGGGATGTTCCCATTAATTAAAAACAACCGGGAGAGACATTTCTATAATAATTGATTAGTCTATGATGAACCACTGACGCACATAATAGCTCTGGCCTTTTGGAACAAATGACTTTCATTTCCCCTCTTTCCTGAAAAACCCACCGCTTTCCACAGGCCCCTCGTGGTGTGTGAACTGCTTTCCTTCTGGGGTGACACCCAGTCGCTGACGACACTTCTGAAAGGTTGCCCTTGACCATGGCCGGCGGATGGGGCCAGTGCGGAGTGAGCGTCCTCTCTGCGGGCGACACGTCAGTGTGTGTCTTCACCGCCCCTTCCCAGCCCCAGCCATCTGACTCATCTGACACACACGCATTTGTTCAGATGATAAACCCGTCTGAAGAAAGGGTGTTGTTCGTGGGTCAGAATCTTGGTGGGGAGGAGGTTTCTGGGACATCGAGAGCAAATGGCCTCAGATTCAGGAAGAAACCGAGGCGGAGAGAGACACAGGCATCACGGGCGGGGGAGGGACTGTCGGCGAGGGGCCCCTCTCCCAGAGGCAGGCAGCCCGGGCCCTGCAGCTCAGGGCCTGCAGCCGCAAACGCGGGTTAGTTTAAAGACGGTGCGTGTGCAGCGTAGAAACACTGCTTGTAGGCGGTCCAGCCTCTGCACAGCGTAGGAAGCCCTGCACATCCACAGGCCAAGGACGGACAGTCGTGCAGGCGTGTGCGGCACAGACACTGACCGTCCAGGGAAATACAAGTGGCGGGTCAGTCCCGGGAACGACGCTCAAACCCGCCAGCGGTCAGGTGCACGCACGCGAGGACAGACGGGCCTGTGGTGCTGGGTTAGCAGCCGGCCCTCTGCTGCCTCAGCATGCGGTAAGTGGGCTCCGGCTTGGTGGGGAGGAGCTTGAGGGACAGTCCGGAGGTGGCAGCTCCGTCAATGTCACACGCACATGGTCTCTGGCTCAGTGACCCCTCCGCCCCAGACCTTCCTACAGAAATGTTGATGTGCCCTGACCAGTTTGGCTCAGTGGACAGAGCGTCAGCCTGTGGACTGAAGGGTCCCAGGTTCGATTCCGGTCAAGGGCATGCACCTTGGTTGGGGGCACATCCCCAGTGGGGGGTGTGCAGGAGGCAGTGAAATGATGTTTCTCTCTCATCGATGTTTCTAGCTCTCTATCTCTCTCCGTTTCTCTTTGTAAAAAAAAATCAATAAAATATGTTAAAAAAAAAAAAAGAAAGAAGTATTGACGCACACGGAAGATGCACGTCCGAGAAGAGAGCACACAACGTGGCTTGCAATGGCTAATCATCGGGAACCATCGAGAGGGAAGTGGCTTGTGCAAACTCTGCTTAAAGGCGGCTCTAGGGAGAGCCTCCAGACACACTGTCATGCGTTGGTGGTATAGTGGTGAGCATAGCTGCCTGCAGACACACTGTCACGCGTTGGTGGTATAGTGGTGAGCACAGCTGCCTCCAGACACACTGTCATGCGTTGGTGGTATAGTGGTGAGCATAGCTGCCTGCAGACACGCTGTCATGCGTTGGTGGTATAGTGGTGAGCATAGCTGCCTGCAGACACACTGTCATGCGTTGGTGGTATAGTGGTGAGCACAGCTGCCTCCAGACACACTGTCATGCGTTGGCGGTATAGTGGTGAGCATAGCTGCCTTCAGACACACTGTATGCGTTGGTGGTACAGTGGTGAGCATAGCTGCCTGCAGACACACTGTCATGCGTTGGTGGTGTAGTGGTGAGCATAGCTGCCTGCAGACACACTGTCATGCGTTGGTGGTACAGTGGTGAGCATAGCTGCCTGCAGACACGCTGTCATGCGTTGGTGGTACAGTGGTGAGCATAGCTGCCTGCAGACACGCTGTCATGCGTTGGTGGTACAGTGGTGAGCATAGCTGCCTGCAGACACGCTGTCATGCGTTGGTGGTGTAGTGGTGAGCATAGCTGCCTCCAGACACACTGTCATGCGTTGGTGGTATAGTGGTGAGCATAGCTGCCTGCAGACACACTGTCATGCGTTGGTGGTATAGTGGTGAGCATAGCTGCCTGCAGACACACTGTATGCGTTGGTGGTACAGTGGTGAGCATAGCTGCCTGCAGACACACTGTCATGCGTGGGTGGTATAGTGGTGAGCATAGCTGCCTCCAGACACACTGTCAGCAAAAAAAGGACCACGCAGGACCACGTGGGTAGGAGGATTGACCCAACTCTATTTTCAAAATCCACCGCCTTACATACTAGCAGGCACACTTAGCACACACACACACACACACACACACACACACACACACGTGTGTATATCCATACATAGGGTGACCCATGGAGATGGTGCATTAGTTAGACATGCTTCTGCTGCAAATACCTGAAACTGGCCGCAGCCAAGAGGCAGTGGGGGGTGGGTGGCGGGGGGAGCAGTCCAGGCTGGCCCAGCAGCTGGGTGGCCCGCAGGCACTGCTGCTGCCCGCACGGCTCTACCCGCTGGCCCTGAGTCCGGCTTCCATTCCCACCCGTGGGGCCTCAGCAGCGCCCGGGGAGGGCCGCCTGCAGCCTCACTTCCACCTCCCCGCTACGAGGAAGGGGCTCAGGGCCAAAGCCGTCCCACCGATCCTCAGGCCGGGAGCGAGCTGCAGAGGCCGGGCTGCACCCAGCTCTCCCCTCTGAGTGCGGCGCCTGGGTGGGGGCGGCACCTGAGGGTGGGGGTGGAGAGGGGCGAGTTGCACTGATACGGGTCAGACTCAGACTCCGAGAGAAGCACTGGAACCCACCCCCACTCAGCTGCTCCCCCGTTCACAGAGCGGGCACGAGCGTGGCCTTGCCAACTGGGACACGAAGTCTGTGTGGGCATCAGGCCGGCCAGGTCCGGTGGCAGCTGCTCACGAGTTCCTGGTCCTCGGCTGCCAGCACCTGCTGACCGTGTGGGAGGGCTGGTGGGAGCACAGCCCCTGTGGCCGGGGCGGGGCCTCGGGACCGTTCACATTGCTGCCTGGCAACCTAGGTCTCCGACAGCAGACAGCCCCTTGTCTTTCCATAAGTACAGAGACAATTTCTAAACAAGGGATACTCAAGTGGAGTCTAGATGCGGGCACAGAAAGGAAGACTCTCCTCTCTGCCCCCGTCCCTCCCTGACCGGGAATCGAACCTGAGACACCGGGTGCAGGTGCCGTTCTGGCCAGGGCACTGGCTTCTCTTTAAAGCTCTGGTTCTGTTCCCCTCCTCCCAGGGCGGCAGCGGCTCCCATGGCCGGGCTCGTGCTTCCCTGGTGTGTGGCGTGGCTCTCCTACATCAGTCTGTCGGGTCACTTTTCGCACCGCCTGGCGCCTGCTCAGCAGGACTCTCCTTTGACCCCAGGGGAGAGCAGCAGGTTCCGACCGGGCAGCCTCCGGGCGGGCGCTCAGCAGCATCTCACATTCCCCACGTCCTCGGGGATGTGATGACTGGAAGGGAGGTGTGATGGCGCTGGACTCCCGCTGTCCCAGGCCCCTCGGAGGGCCTTGCTCCTGAGCCGCATGTTTGGGGAGGCGGAGCTGGGTGACATTTCCCAGCGAGGGGATGTGCCAGGGAGAACGGGCTGCCCCGAACTCCCTCAGGCTTCCCGTGTGTCCCTGCTCCCTCCTGCCCCCTCCCTGCCCCCTCCTGCCCCCTCCTGCCCCCTCCCGCAGAAGCCCATGCTGTCTGTGACACGCGTCTTCTGGAAGCCGTCAGCCAGAAGCACTTGCTGAAATCAAGACCATCTGTCCCGCTGGCTGAGCGCCAGGCTGCAGGGATCTCCCGAAGAATGCACACAGAAACTCCTTCCGACCAGGAGGGCCTGCTCTGACTCCGGCTTCAGGGGCTGCCAGAAGCCAGGGAGGCTGGAGCCCCTGTCCCCATCCCAGGGTCCCGGCCTCGCCGTGGCGTACAGGCTCCTGGTCCTGCAGGTCCCACTGTGTTAGAATGCGTCCCTTGGATCAGGGAGGGTGCCGGCCTGTCAGGGAGGGTGCTGGCCGGTCAGAGAGCACCCTGTCCGGGAAACCGCGGGTTCAGAGGTACCAGGGGCCATCCGCTCGCACCTGGACAGCACTGACCGGGCGGTGAGAGGGGACTGGGAGGAATGGGTCCTGTAAGTGGGAGTGATGGCCTGTCCATCGCTCAGCACAGCTCAGGCACGAGCAGAAGCAACGGTGAGCAGGCGGAGAGGGCCAGGAGGTGAACATGGACAGGTGTCATCGCAGGGGACGCCATAAAGGGCTTTCGTTTTCCTTGTCTGGGAGGAGATGCTGACGGGTGATGTTGGCTGAAGGGCACAAGGGCCGATGGCAAGAGAGAGAGGGGCACCTGCAGGATCCTCCGGCGAGGGGCGGTGGATGCACAGCCTCGGGGCTGGGGGCGCAGGAAGGGCCGGGTGGCAGGGGACAGCGGTGAAGGACGAGGCGGGTGGCTGTGAGGGTGGGAAGACAGTTATTTTAAACAAGTGGTTTCCTTCCAGCGGAAGAGAGAGATGTCATCGGTCTGAGTTTTCATGGAGGCAGGGGCCGTGGAACTGGGATAGGGCTGAGGGCGTGGGAGTTTTCATGGGGCTCCGTGGAGGTGCCGGCAGGTTCTCCTGCTAAAACACTGCCAGGCCGCCTCTCTTCCAATCGCGAATACAATCACTGCGTGTTCAAAGGCGGGACTGAGAAAGATGGAGAGATTACCAACTGCTTATCCCCGCTGCGGAATGACATGCTGCCCGAGGAGTCACAGTGTGGGCGCCAACACGGAGGACATCTCTTCTCAATCACGGACTCGGCCCGGTAAGTGATAAAGTAGGTGTCCAGCCACAAAGCACGGCGCGGTGAGAATGGCTCCGGGGTAGAGCTCAGGTGGGAAACAGTGGGATCAGAATGAATTTTGCATTTCTTTCTTTCTTCTTCTTTAAAAAAAAAAAAAAAAAAAAAAAAAAAAAAAAATATATATATATATATATATATATATATATATATATATATATATATATATATTATTGATTTTTTTACAGAGAGGAAGGGAGAGGGATACAGAGTTAGAAACATCAATGAGAGAGAAACATTGATCAGCTGCCTCCTGCACACCCCCCATTGGGGATGTGCCCACAACTAAGGTACATGCCCTTGACCGGAATCGAACCTGGGACCATTCAATCCATAGGCCAATGCTCTATCCACTGAGCCAAACCAGTTTTGGCAAATTCTGCATTTCTACTAAAGAAACAGGAGGCTTAAATGAAAACACACAATCCTGCCCCTACATTAGAAGATAACTAAAATTTTATTTTATTTTTCAAATGTATGTTTTATTGGTTTCAGAGAGGAAGGGAGAGGGAGAGAGAGAAACATCAATGATGAGAGAGGATCATTGATGGCCTGCCTCCTGCACGCCCCCTGCTGGGGATGAAGCCTGCAACCTGGACATGTGTCCTGACGGGGAATGAAACAAGTGGCCGCCTGGTTCACTGGTCGGTGCTCAACCACCGAGCCGCACCCGACGGGCGGCAACTGAGATTTTAAAGCAAGGCTCCACTGGTGGGCAGTGAACGCTTGAACTTGTTTCTTGCAGCCCCTCAAACTGAACTCCCTGGGGCACTGTGAGACAGATGGGTGTCAGGGTAAAGCAACGCGCTCCGGTCGGCTGATGGGTTAACATTCACTCCTCCTGACCTCCCTCCAGCGGGGTCCCATCCAAGCGCTGTTCTGCTTAAACACAAGATTGCTTGATCTGAGTCTCTTGAAACCCAAATAAATGTTGACGCCAAGCAGCGATTTAGGACTTAGAAAAGTGATTTTGTACTTTTTGAAAATACAAAACAGAACTCACAGTACATTTTCCAACCCAGCACACACACACACACACACACTGGCTCTGGAACAAGCTGAATGTGTTTCAGAAAACAGCAGCTCTGCCAGAGCATATCTTACTGTGCTCTGATCTCTTCCATTCTGTTCCTTCTGTTCATTAACACAAATGCTGCCAGAAGCACACGGCATTGATTTATAGCCGCTAATGGCTGGGAGCCCATTGGAAAACACAGGGTCAGCCATGTGTTTGCCTCTCTTCCAGTTATTGGTACAGCCAAGACTGTCACCGGGCAAACACTTGATATTGATCTTCAAGGACATCTGATTTGAGAATCAAAGGTGACAAAGATATATATATATCAGCCTAAATGACCGGCCTATGATGAGCACTGACCACCAGGGGGCAGATGTTCAATGCAGGGGAAACCATAGGCATGGAAACATGGGAGAGACTGATGAATCTCAGAGGAAAGCGGGGAGGGCAGGAAGAGATTAAGATCTTATATGCATACTAGAGGCCCTGTGTGCGGATTTGTGCTCTGTGGGGTCCCTCGGCCTGGCCTGCTGGGATCAGGCCAAAACCGGCTCTCCAACACCCTTTGTGGGGTCCCGGATTGTGAGAGGGCACAGGCCAGGCCAAGGGACCCCACCAGTGCACAAATCTGTGCCCTGGGCCTCCCATATTTATGTAAAAAACAACTACCACTTATTGCCTCCTCTGCACCCATGACAGCATTGGGCTCTTTCTAAACATCTTCTCTAATCTTCATAACAACCTTGTAATTCAGGGAAGAATCCCTCCTCCCAGACATACAAAGGAAGCAAGGTGACCGTGCCACAGCTCCAGTCGCTGGAAACTCACAGAACCCAGCGGACCCGTGAGAGACACTTTACTACTCTCAGCACAACAGACGACAGTTGCTCAGTGTGACAGATTAACATCCCATGGACTGTGCCCATGACCCCTGCTGGAGGCCTCACATGGCATGCTATATGTTTGCCTACATATTCATACCTATGATAAAGTTTAATTTGTAAGTAGGCACAGTGAGAGGTTGACAATAACTAATAATATTACAATACATATAACAAAATTACATGCATCTATATATATAAAAGCCTAATACGCAAATTGTCCCCTCTACCAGGAGACAGGGAGTTCAATTGCTCACTGTGATGTGTGCTGACCACCAGGGGGCAGCACAGAATGAAGGAAGACCCTGCCCGGCAGCCAGCAGCTGGCAGCCAGGGAAGGGAGACCTTGGCCAGTAGCTGAAAGGCTCCGATCGGCCCTGATCGCTGACCAGGCCTACCTGTGCACAAGTGCTCCGGGCCTCTAGTTATAATAATAATAGTAATAATAATAATAATAATAATAATACGTCCTAACTGCCTGCTTGCACTTGATAACTGAGGTGGCTCCTGTGTGACTACTGAGCAGAAGCCACAGGTGGATACGCTGGACAAAGGGATGGTCACATCCCAGGTGGGACATAGCGCAATGTGAGATTTCATCACACTACTCAGACTTGATGCAATTTAAGACGTATAAGCTGTGTATAGGGTGCCCCCCAAATGTAGATGGAGTGATCTTTAGAGAAACAGAACAGAGGAGGAAACGGTTTCAACAGTCTTTACTTTTGTTTTATTTTTGTGTTTGGAAAAAAATCATAGGATTGGGTAGAATTTGAAAATAGTGATTTTTTAGGAAGACAACAGTCAAAAGAATGTAGATGTTAATAATGAAACTTCAGTGGGAGAGCCAGCGTTCAGCTCACGTGGCAGGAGGAGTGCAGTCTCAGTCCTCACACACTGAGGCTGCCCGCTGGAAGGCCACAGAGTGAGGAACCCTTTCTCCTGGTCGCTTTCTGTGCTCTAAACAGTCCTGCTATTAACCCATTCAAGATTCATTTCTTAGCGCTTAATTATGAAGCAGAAAAGTTTCCATCAGCGCTTTTCTCCCTACGTTTCCTCCTTTTGTAAGTTGCATTCTCTTTTGTGGATGGAGAAAATTGGGCAGGGATGGATTGTTCCTTAAAATATGGACATTGTGCCAAAACCGGTTTGGCTCAGTGGATAGAGCATCAGCCTGCGGACTGAATTCCGGTCAAGGGCATGTACCTTGGTTGTGGGCACATCCCCAGTGGGGGATGTGCAGGAGACAGCTGATGGATGTTTCTCTCTCATCAATGTTTCTGACTCTTCCTCTCCCTTTCTCTCTGTAAAAAGTCAATAAAATATATTAAAAAAATATTGACAGGGTCCCAACAGGCCAAACATCTGTAGGAGCCGCAGAAAGGGACATATGACAGATCCGGAAGGCTTCACAGAACATGCAAGATCACCTACCCCTTCCCAGACACCAGCAGCAAGATAGGGAGAAATGGGCAGTCGGAATGTTTCCCCGTTTATTCGCCGCCATCTGACGATTATGACAATTTAATTCTGGAACTGGATTTATACAGGGAACCCAGGAAGAAAGTAAGTATTCCTCTAGAAATGGTGGGATAATTGAACTAATTTTATAAGTCTTGGTTCTTATCAGTAACAAATTAGCTGTTAGAATTATTTCCTCATGCACTAGCTCTTGGATGTTCTCAGTTCTTCAATAAGCATCACCTGTCCGGCAAGGACTTTCACCATTACAAGTGTAGTCGTGGAACGATCCCACTCAAAATCAAGTGTTTTGCTCCTCTCCCATTACACTGTGCAGGGTAGCTTTACTGCATTGGTCTTTAGGAAAAAATGCAAAATCAACCATTAATGTTCCTGACACGTTGAACAGCACGTGTTGCATTTTTGAAAGATAAGATCATCATATAAAGTCTGCTCCATCTTTTGCATACTCTGACAATGGCTTGTTCAAACCCCCTTTTCACCATTACTCCCTTTAAGAACTCATTTTACATAGCATCCACACGTACACACAATACCCTTCTGGTTTGCAGGATGCACTGGTGTTTTCTGTTCCTCCTCCTCTTCCAATCCACCAAAATGCTGCTGGTCAAGTCCCTCAGTGATCCTGTCACTCATGGACCACACACTGCACCCTGACACACACTTTTTAAAAAATATATATATTTTTATTGATTTGAGAGAGGAAGGGAGAAGGGACAAACATCGATGAGTGGAAATCATTGACTGGCTGCCTCCTGCATGCCCCTTACCTGGGAATCCAGCCCACAACCCAGGCATATACCCTAGTGGGGTATTGAACCGTGACCTCCTGGTTCATAGGTCGACACTCAACCACTGAGCAACACTGGCCGGGCCTGACTCACACTTTAAATCATACATGTATCACTTCCTTGTTATTCTATCACATAATGAAAACATACAAGATCCAGGTGGGACACTTCTGTAGTCGGAGCAGTGCTCTGTGAAGGCTCGACCCACCCAGCTAATCTAAATTGTGGGGCCTGTGAGAAAGGACGCGGGAGGCCGGACATGCTGATGCTATGATCAGAATATGAGCAAGTCCAAACCTGACTTCCTTCCACAGGGATTTATACATTTTGCAAACAATGCTTCATCTGCAGCGCGAATGCCAATTTCTTTTTCATTTTGAGAAGTCCTATTTGGTTCTTTCCCAAATCTACTTGATAACTTTAATAGCTCGTTTGTCCTTATTCAATTTCTTCTGAATAATTGAGCATCTGCTCTTAAGGCTTAGTCCCCGTTTCTCAGCAGGCTCTCACAGCGCCTGCGTGTGTGCTGCGGGCCATGCCTGTGAGAACAGTCCCCGCACTCTATGGGCGGGGCTTCTTCGGAGGTGGCTTCTTCCAGAGGGAAATTGTGTTTGTATGGTGGCAGGGCTCTACCATGTGATGCCACTTTAAACTGAAATCCGGGCTTGCGGTTTTTGTTTGTTTTCTCAGACGGTCCATACGGGGAGGAATCTGGGCTGAAACTCGAGAGGCCCTGCTGTAAGCGGTCAGGAGAGCACATGCATGCATACTTACACTTTACCCCTCAGTCAGCCAAGTTCAAGATGGAAACTCTCCTGGGGGGGATAGTGCTCAGCCTCAACATGGGGGGTGGTGTATGTGTGACCCCTCCCCCAGACTAACCCGGGACTTCACCCGCTGCCTCTGGGCCCCTGAAGCTTGGAAACAGTAAGTTGTCCTTAACCTCAAGGGTCCAGCAGCTTTCATGTAATGCTTTAGACCGGGTACTCCTTACCTTCTCGTCAGCTCATTTAAAAAACATTTTTAATCCAACAGCTAGAACAGTTTCTAGGAGGAGGGTACACTTTGCACTCTAAGACTACGCACGTTTACAAAATCAACAATTCTCCCTCACGTCATTTGAAATAAAACATAGAAAAACCATTGTGGGTAGTCCAGATTTTATTGCTTATTAATTATGCCATTCTATACAATTTTAAGTAAACAGTTTGAGAAAATATACTGAGAGTGTTGAACAGTGATGGCACTATTGATGAATGTTCAAGTGTCACATAAGGTAGTAAGAGGCACCAGTGCCACCATCGCCTCCCAGAATTTGTACATTTCATATAAAAAAAAAGAGTAAAAATAGTTCATTGGTATTTTACTAGCATTATTCTTTGTAATCTATGAACCGTGATAAGCTTGAACAGTTTCCGACTCTTCGGAGCAAACAAAGGCTTTTCTTCCACTAGCAGACGTACGTAGCTTCTTTAAAAACAGACAAATCAATACAACAAAAAAGCACAGACACAACCCTAAAACAAAGTCGGCATATTTCAGTGGCCCTGAATTTTAATGTTTCTCTCTGTCATATTATCTATTTATATATAAAAGCTTAATATACAAATTGTCCTTTCGGGAGTTCGACTGCTTGCTAGGACATGTGCTAACCACCAGGAGGCGATGTGGAACAAGGCGGGGAAGTGGTGCTGGCAATGGGTGGCAGGAGGCTCTGCCAACCTGATTGGCCCTGACAAGAGCAGCACCGTGGCGGGACGGTGGAGCAGGTGATCCGGCAGCACCGGGCCAAGGCGGGTGCGAGCAGGGGCCCAACTGCCTCGCTGATCACCCCGCTGATGGCAGCCAGCAGCAGCAGGCGGAGGGGGGAGTCCGACCCCGACCAATCACCCCGCAGATGGTGACCGGCAATGGCCACAGGGGGCGGTGCTGAGGGAGCCGGACAGGGAGCCTGGCCCTGATTTATCGCCCCACAGGCAGGATGGTGGAGCAGGTGGGGGGCGGTGTAAGGACAAGGTGGGGTACCAGGTGGGGCTGTGGAGTGTGAGGCTGAGGGCGTGAGCTGAGACCCCATTCCCACAGGACACCCTGAGGGACCCCCCCTGTGCAGGAACTCATGCACTAGTTTCAGGAAATAAAATGCTACTCAGCTTTTAAAAACGAGATTAAATGTCTTTACCGTAATTATGATTACTTAATAATTTAAATGACTTAACTGAAGATAGTGTTGGCTCAGTCAAAACCATGAACACCACTCAGACTGCTCTTTGCTAAAGAAACTTTTGAAAACCCCAATTGTTCCTTACAACGCAGACCCACACGGCTCAGTGCAGCCGAGGAACCAGCAGCAGCAGAATCACTGTGAAACGCACAGAGGCATCACTACACCCCTGGCAAAACTGCACTAACGGTTTCCTCTATTAATGATTAAAAAGCAATCAAGCATGTACTACAGTTCAGCGTTTGAAACACTTCTATTATTACAATGATGCTCAGGGAGAGAAATGCATTTGAATACTTGGAACAAAACATGAAATGTAGTTTTATGCTAAGTCATTTACAAGACCTCCGTTACCAAACAACGAAAGATATACGATAGCACGTAAACAGGAATTTATTAGGACCACTGGCTGCACCAATACAAAAATTAAATATTAAGGCATCTTGTACTCCCATGTTGGTAGTGCAGTGAAGAGAAATGTTTAAATAGGAACCAGCACGTCTGTTCAGATGCTGTCTGATGTATTGGATCCGTTTTTATAGTCTCCTCTTCCACACACCATGGAAAGCTCTCATGATCAAACATCATGACCCACACCAAGAGAGAAGCATAAACCATATTCACTTATTAAAGGGAAGCAGTTCACCCTGGGGTGGGGTGGGGAGAGGCATTGCAAAGAATATTATGTGTAAAGCTCAAATACCAGGATTTAAGTTTCTCTGAAGCAATTTATGCCTCAGTAATTGATGAGAAGCCTAGCCAAAACCGGTTAGGCTCAGTGGATAGAGCGTCAGCCTATGGACTGAAAGGTCCCAGGTTCGATTCCGGTCAAGGGCATGCACATTGGTTGCGGGCACATCCCCAGTAGGGGATGTGCAGGAGGCAGCTGATCGATGTCTCTCTCTCATCGATGTTTCTAACTCTCCATCCCTCTCTCTTCCTCTCTGTGAAAAATTAATAAAATATATTTTTTTAAAAAAGATGAGAAGTCTATGAATCTGTATCATGCTTTGGAATAATTGTTCACTCAGTACTCTATTCCCTGGGACAGGAGTTTTAGAAAAGTCTTTTAAAAAAATGGTTACATCCACTAGAATAAGATCACATAAGTTAACACTGATTATTTATCATTCCCCTTATTCCACTGACAAAGCTCAAAAGGCTTCCAAAGTATATTAAACAGTAACAGTTCACCTTTTATTAAGGCAAGTTTGTGAAAATAATTTAATACAACCAAATCTCTTCAGGAAATTTCAGCTTAGAACATTTTTATGTAAGAAACATACAAAAAATGGTTTTATAAAAAGCCACCTCGATACCAGAAGAGAGTGACAAAAGTTTGAACCCAGTGTACTTTTTAAGGATGCTCTTCCCTTGTTTCCAATTCCAAGTGCTAGTCATCATCTTTAGTGCCACTTTTGCTTAACTATGGGAAAAGATAAAAGAAATATTCAACAAGTTTAAATTACTATATTGAGTTATTTCCATTTCATAGCAGAGGTAAACATTTATAGCTTCTGGAACCAGAGTCGGCAAGGTTTGGGAGGGTAAACCACTTCCAGCTCCCACCCCTATTGTACTAGAAACACAGAGATTATTTTATAGTTTTTATGCCCAGGCAGCTGACTTTAAGATAAGCTGTAAGAATATACCCAGGAGATCCTCACTAAAATGCTAGCCTTTCACTCTCCTTAGATCACATTAGTTACTTCTGACAGGACTGGCACTAAGCAGCATGCAAAACTCATTTCATGAAGTTCTACAAAGAGAATGAACTTACTGTGTTAGGTATCAGTTGAATATATTTGAAGCTACAATTTGTGCAAGAAAAATACTGAGAGTAATTGGCACAAAAACTCAAAATGGAAGTAAACAATTTAAAACAACAAAAACTGAAACTCTTTCTTGGTAACGATGGGAAACTACAAGTAGGGTCTGACCTAACTAAAATGCTTAGTTCCTCCTAAGAAATCAAAGCATTTCTTCCTGGGACCTGTTTCCTCAGTTTCCATACCATCACTAACTTAGAGTCACAGTTAAGCATGCCCATTCTATGGTGTACTTACATCAACAGTCACACCTCACTGCAGCTATAAATACTTACATGCTGAGTGTGGAGGAGGAAACGGACGTCCCAGGGGAATCCAGAGGCGGAGGGGAGAAAATGGGAGATAAAGCGTCAGTATTCGATGGCATTGCCATGAGGATGAGTGAAGACTGGAATTAAGTATTGTGTACCTTCACCACATCCACCCAGTTCCAGCCTCGAGGAAGCTCTCCTTTGTGATCTGGAGGAGAAAACACAGGAACGTTATTTTTAAGACCAGTCGGTGACCTTTAAGGTAATATTCGAATACGTAAGATCTATATGCCGTTCTGCACAGCAGATAAAATCTAAGTCACATAACACCACGCTGACAAACAGACACTGTCACTGTGCCTGGACACACTGCTCTCCTGGGCACACTTGCCAAGTGTTTCAGGTGTGTCCTCTGACGGTCCCCTAATTTCATTCTAGACCAAACCTGGTGTCAGGAAAATACGGAGGTGAGCTGCTGATGCCGGGAAGAGAAACACATCCACTTGCTGGCTTCAAGTGCGTGCACAAAGCATCTGCTGCCTGCACGGGGCTGCTTACCTCAGTGAGAAGCTGTATGCTCACTGTTCCCTGTGCTCATGCTCCCCTCTAGGAAGCTAGCCCGAGACAAGAGGCCTTACATACAAACGTTCGCTCAAGATGAAGAGGAGGCCTGGTCAACTTATCCACTCCTGAGTTCTGATAAAACAGTCATCATTTAATCTGACATTTTTTAAACAGGGCTTTCATCTGTTGGGAGTGCTTACAAGCAAGCTGGACTTTTATATAAGAATTTATAAAGTAAAACAATTTCATTCCTTTAATAGAATATTCAAATTTAAAGAACAGTTTAATAAATACACTTAAATATTTTCTATTTAAAATAGCTTGATTTCCTTTATGCTCGATCTATTTGTATGTCTCATTTTTTTTTGTTGTTGTTCATAATTTTTTTTAAAAATCAATCTTTATTGTTCATATTATTACAAAGGTTCCTCATTTCTTCCCCCCTCCACCAGGTTCCCACCCACCCTCCACCCCCTCCCCATCCCCCATTGTCCTCATCCATAGGTGCACAATGTATGTCTCATTTTAGAAAACATATAAAATCTGTATTTGAAACAAGTATATTAATTTTATATCAAGGGAAACGGAAACCAACTCTATTATTATTTTTAAAATATATTTTATTGACTTTTTACAGAGAGGAAGGGAGGGAGATAGAAAGTCAAAAACACTGATGAGAAACATAGATCAGCCGCCTCCTGCGCACGCCCAACTGAGGATGTGCCCGCAACCAAGGCACATGCCCTGGACTGGATTCGAACTTGGGACCTTTTAGTCTGCAGGCTGATGCTCTATTCACTGAGCCAAACCGGTTTCAGCTCTTTGGTTATTATAGGAGGGAAGCAGTATTATGGAGCTCAATTTTAGATGCTAATGGTTCTTTTCTCCTTCTTGCCAAGAAGAGTCTTATCCCCCCGATTCCTGGTTAGGAGGGGATGGAGGTAGATCACTAGCCTTGGGAACCCAAACTTACTCAGATCGCCAGCCATGGCTGTCCGATTACAGCTCTGTTTAGAATGCGAGCCCCTATTTGGAAAGTCACAAGCCCCTATGCTGTAATCACAGGAAGATAATGGCTCTGAGGTGGGCACCATCAAGAAGGAGGTAGGGGGACAGTAATAAAGGGGAATGACCGGCCGAAACCGGTTTGGCTCAATGGATAGAGCGTCGGCTTGGGGACTGAAGGGTCCCAGGTTCGATTCCAGTCAGGGGCATGTACCTTGGTTGCAGGCATATCCCTGGTAGGGGGTATGCAAGAGGCAGCTGATCGATGACTCTCATCGATGTTTCTAACTCTCTATCTGTCTCCCTTCCTCTCTGTACAAAATCAATAAAATATATTTTAAAAAAATAAAATAAAATAAAAGGAATGACCAGAGGTCATCATGTAGGAAAGCAACAGGTAATGAACTGACACAGATGCTAAACATTCCAAAAAGCGATGAACCCAAACTCTAGAAAACAGGCTGCTTTAGCTTCATGCTGCTTTGACTTTGGAATAATAGATCCCCAGACTTTATTTCACAAACCGTTATAATTTCAAACATGTATTTTGAGGTTCAATACAGATTGCTATCTTTTTATTCTTCCACAGGCATTAAACAAAACATAGATAACCAGAAAACTACCAGCACTATATTTTAAAAAGGGCACTATTTTTTTTGCTCGCTTCGGCAGCACATATACTAAAAAGGGCACTATTTTAAACTTTACCACCAAAGTAAGAGGATCAGTTCTTTTCAATAAAGAGCAGCTTGTAACCTTGCACCAATCACACACACACACAGATGTAAATATATGCACACTCTGTGTCCATGTACATAAACGCCTACGGGCACACATGGTGATATCACTTTAACCAGGAAAAGGGTTATGGATTGATATAATTTGCCAATTTTCAGATTAAATAAGAAAAGGGGTAAAACATTATTGCTGATATAAGCTGGAGCTTATAATACCCTTCTAAAGGCTCACCCAAAATGACTCTGGTTTAAGACACAGAATTCCACTTTTTGTTGCTGTTGTTAATCCTCACCCAAGGACATTTTTTCCATTGATTTTTTTTAGAGAGTGGAAGGAAGGGGAGGGACAGAGAGAAACATCCATGTGAGAGAGACACATCAGTTGGCTGCCTCCCGCACGGACCCCAACTGGGGCTGGGGATCGAGCCTGCAAGACTCTTCAGTCTGGGAGCCGAAGCTCTACCCACTGAGCCAAACCAGGCAGGCCAGGAATTCCATTCTTAAGTTTTGTTGCTGTTGTATAAGTAAGTCAATTATAGAGGAAAACATTAAAATATTTATTGTATTGTGCTAAGATCAAATGGTGTACCAGACTTCATTTCATATGAAAGCTCTATTTCAAGAAGTTTTCAGTAATACACATATCTGCCATGGAGGTAAACAAACATGAAAATTCCACACATGACAGAGAGGGTACAAGTAGGACACACACCTGTATGATATTCTTTTTTTTTAAACATATGTTTTTATTGGTTTCAGAGAGGAAGGGAGGAGAGAGAGAAACATCAATGCTGCCAGAGAATAATTGATTAGCTGACTCCTGCCTGCCCCCTATTGAGGATTGAGCCCACAACCCAGGGACGTGCCCTGACCAGAATTCAACCCGGGACCTTTCAGTCCACAGGCTGACGCTCTATCCACTGAGCCCAACCAGGTAGGATCCTGTATGCTATTCTAATGCTCCTGAAAGTCAGGACTGATTTAGTTACTTTGCCGCTCATCTACCTTGTTCTCACGTTTCTTTCTTGTGGTGAAGGAGAAAGTATTTTCAATACACGTCTGTGCCCTGACCCAGCCTCTGAGCTGACTGTCCCCAGAATAAACAGTGGAGACTAATCCTCCAAATGGAAACCTAGTTATTAAGCACCCACCGAGCAATAAAAAGCAACATATTTCTCAGTGTTATAAAAGGAAAAAACAAACACAAACCTGTTTTATCTGCCAGCTTGCGTTTCTGGGCTTTTGTAAGCTGTTCCTTCTTTTCTTTTTTCTTACTGGATGGAGCTACATTAGCAGTTTCAACTGAGAGGGTATTGCTTATGGATGTCTAGGGGAAAAAAATAATTCTTAGACCCACGTCTTAAAGCTTACTGAATTACACAAAATATGGCTACACCCTGAAATGGGTTGATAATTTTTAGACTTGTGAAATAAAAGAACCCTCCCCTGTTGTATTTGCTTATTAGTACAGGTGACCTTAGCGACTGGATGCACTGGAATGCGCACTGCCGGGCACAATACTAGTGCAGCTGCTGCAACCAGGCCCCTCGGCAAGGAGACCTGACGCCAGCATGATGCAGAAGCTCTGAAGTTCCAAGGCAATTTTACAGTTTAATTTGCTATTATTTTGGAAATTTAAATAAGTCTTTAGCAGATTTACAGTTGTGAGTACGTGAAAGTTTATTCTTGTATTATCATTTATTAATTAGTTATTTATTTGAATTGCAACTGTAAACCTACTTTTGCCCACCACTGGATTTCAGTTCATGCAGCCAGAGATTATAAGGCAACATTTTAAATGCTTACGAGGTGCAGGCATTGCAACGAATGTTGTACATTCACAGTCATTTACTACAGTTTCATCAAGTGGATGCTGCCATAACTGCCATCTTACAGATGAAGAAACTGAGCCACCCAGTAAACGGTGCAGGGAGGGTCTGAACCCACGTGGTCTGCCCCCATCCTCGATTTGAACTCCCACCCTCACTGCTTCACCAGCTGCCTCCCAGGGTCCTGTGCTCTGCTGGGCCTGTGGAAACCAGAATTGCTCAAGTATGGGATGTGGCCTTTGCTGAGTGTACAGCTGGGTTCACAGACAAAACTCAGCACTGACCATCAACATGTTTTAATGCAGGTCATGGTGCAGAGGGGCTAATACACAGATGCTCATGGTCATCAAAGAGACTTCTCTAAAATAATCCTAGAAAAAAATGTATACTTTCCCCATTTAATAGCGTCTCTGTAAATGGCCATACCTTCAAACCGAGCTGTGGCAAGACCACTTACAATGAAATAATCCCCACTAAAAATGTCATACATATTTTAGCTCAACATAAGAAATCCCCTTTCTATGTTTTATGAGGAAATAAACTTGAAAATATGAATTCTACAATATCAGCACACGAAGTAGTCTAGTCTTGTAGGAATGGTAAAATATGGAGAATAACATTTTTAAAGTTACATAAAAGCTAAGAAATCTAAAATTCATTGTTCTTATTTAACTCAGATGTAACTCACTTTAAACTAACAATCTCCAATTACAAAAACAACTAGCTCAAATTAATTACTAACGCTGAAATCGAAACAATAAGAACGTCTGGCAAAAGCCAACGGCACACTCACCGCCGAGCTCACGGGACGGTGGTTCTCCATGAGCTGCTCCTGGTTGTCCTTGGCATACTCAAACAGCGTGTAGGTCATGGCGGTGCCGAGGTTGGCTTCCACCGCCTCCTGTAACTTGGCTAGTATGCTCTCCTTTATGGCTGAGGATCTGGAGTGACGGGGAATACATTGCCAGCGGAAAAGCAAGAGTGTAAAACAAAAACCCCCATGAAAATAAAACACTACTCACATGGTGTTGTTAAAGAAGGCGTTCATGGAGATGACTGGGGGGGTCTGCGGGTATGTCTCCGGCCAGGAGACCTCTATAAGGAAGGCCTTGGGGTCACCACTTTCACCTATCTGAAGAAAAGGGAAATCTCGGGCTTGTAAAAAGTAATACAAGACAGAATATTTAATCATGATCTTTAGAACGAATCCTTTCCAATGCTCATGGTCAGGTCAGTGGTTAGAGCATCAGCCTGCACACCAAAGGTCATGAGTTTGATTCCCGGTCAAAGGCATGTACCTGAGTTGTAGGTTTGACACCTTACTTTATGCGTGCACCGCCCCCCCCCCTGCCCCAATTAGGGAGCATGTGGGAGGCAACCAGATGCCTCTCTTTTATTCCCTCTCTTCTGCTTTCTCTAAAAATCAATGGAAAAATATTCTCAGGTCAGGCTTCACCTAAGTAAACAAATAAATAAATAATTGATGTCATGGCGATGTGTCTTCATTTAAATGCTTCAGGAAATCCGAAAACATAATAAATCCAAACCACTAAATTTAAAAACAAAATCAGCATTTATTAGTCTTCTCCAGCAAAGCACTTAACGCTCCTACTTATGTCAACACTTACCCTATATTGAAATGAAACTGGACTTAATTCCCGGAAACTTTCATCTCCTTCGTATATAGAACGTAATGCTTCCAGTTCCATCTGAAAGAAATGAATCCAGTGCATTTTGGTTAGCGCTATAAATGGGCTAGAAGTAGAGGGTCTGATTCAAGCCCACTCCAACTACGTAACAGTTGACGAACGTAGCTTAGATGTTTATAACATATAGGGACATACCAACACAGTACGATAATGCTGATACTAATACTTCAAAACCACGTGCCAGGCACTGCAAAGTATTTTACGGTGTATTAACTCCCTTAATTCTCACTTGGTCCTGGGAAGAAAATCTCACTATCTTCCCCTTCCAAAAGGGGAGATAAGATTAGGATTAAAGCAACCCCAGAGCACATGCCCTTCATGCCCTTCATCACTCTGCCGACAGTAGCCTGGACAGTAAGAGTGTGAAAAAACACTACTTACACATCTTGTACTTGTAACCCTTCCCACAGAATGATACAAAACTGGTAAGAACTCTTAAGAGACAGGAAAAAGAACTGTGAAACAATGGTAGTTAGAAAAAGGTTGACAAGGACTGACCCAAGATGGGAGAAAGGAGAGTAAGAGTGAGGAAGAGCCTGCCTGGAAACATGTCTCAGAGGAGAAGACTGGCTGCTGTTGTGATCGCTGGGGAACACTTGAGAAGAGAAGCCAGGGGAGGCTGCGCTTGGATACATATTTCAGTTTAAAAAAACCACGTCATGCAGTAAAGCAACAAGCAGATTGTCAAATTTCAGCGGGGAAGGGAGGAGGATCTGGGGGAGATAATTGATCAACCGAAGGACTTGTATACATGCATATAAGTACAACCAATGGGCATAAAACTCTGGGGAAGGAGGGGATGTGTGGGAGGGAGGGAGGGGGGCAAAAAATAAATAAATAAAATATGTAAAAAATAAAAAAATAAATTAAAAAAAATAAAAATAAAAAACCACGTCACGAATTCCACAAACTAAAGATGGGCGGATCTGATCTATGTGGACAGCCTTTTAGAACAGATGATCAAAGAAAGCATGAGAGTAAGTAGGAGTTTCCTAAGACCTAGCAGGCACAGGAGAAACAGCATCTGTGCCAACAGCCCTTCTCAGAGAGCGTCCCTGATTACAGGAGGGGCCCCCGATTCCTCTCGTCACTGTTACAGAAATGCAGACTAGATTCGAGAACAGCCGAGCAGTACCCCGGCCCGGGCGGCTCCGCTGGCGGGAGCGCCGTCCCGGACACCACAGGCGCCGGTGGGCTCCGTGCCCAGCTGTCAGGTTCGTGCCCAGTCAGGGCGCAAGTGGAAGGCCGCCAACCAGTGTTTCTCACACTGATGTTCCTCTCTCTCTCTCGCTCCCTCCCCACCTTTTCTCCCTAAATATCAATAATAATAATAATAATAATAGACAAAAAATAACTAAGATTAGATTGGAACAAACTTACTCAAAATATAGTGCTACTCCGTGGGTCGCTAATCCTTTCCTGCCTTTTCATCATCGACCTGGACAGGCAGGACAGCTGAAGGCAGGCTTGCCGACTTTGTGGATGACAGTGTGATGGGATAGTGCCGTGGTCCGCAAACTGCGGCTCGCGAGCCACATGCGGCTCTTTGGCCCCTTGAGTGTGGCTCTTCCACAAAATACCACGTGGGGGGGTATTCAAAACAGACTGGCCCAGGCCAAAAACCGACTTCTGCGTGCGCACCCGCATGTGGTATTTTGTGGAAGAGCCACACTCAAGGGGCCAAAGAGCCGCATGTGGCTCGCGAGCCGCAGTTTGCCGGCCCCTGGGGTAGTGAATCACCCTGGTAGCAGAACGAAAATTCACACAGTCCTTGGCAAACAACCTCACAGGATGACACCTGAGAGGCTAAAGTCCTCGGATACCTAAACACACAAGCAGAGGGCGAAAGGCCAACTGCTTTGCATGAAGCGCGTAAAGGGCGTAGTGGACAGTAAGTCTAACTGTGGAGGACGGTGATGCCACCCTTTTAAAACAGGACGCAGAAACACACGAATCCAGGAGAATTTTAAAAAATGGTCACTGAGCCCTGGCCGGTTTGGCTCAGTGGATGGAGCGGCAGCCTGCGGACTGAAGGGTCCCAGGTTCGATCCCAGTCAAGGGCACGTGGAGGATGTGCAGGAGGCAGCTGGTCGGTGTTTCTAACTCTCTCCCTTCCTCTCTGTAAAAAAATCAATAAAAAATATATTAATATATATATATATATATATATATATATATATATATATATCCAAAGCCGGTTTGGCTCAGTGGATAGAGCTTTGGCCTGTGGGTTGAGGGGTCCCGGGTTCGATTCCGGTCAAGGGCATGTACCTTGGTTGCGGGCACATCCCCAGTAGGGGGTGTGCAGGAGGCAGCTGATGGAGGTTTCTCTCTCATCGACGTTTCTAGCTCTCTATCCCTCTCCCTTCCTCTCTGTGAAAAATCAATAAAGTATATTAGAAGATATATATATTAAAAAAAAAGAAAAAGAAACTCCGATCCCAGTGCTGCCTGTGCCCCACGGGCCGGTCGCTCAGGCCGTCGCAGCCCTGCGCCTCGCCCGCCCCCATCACCCCCGATGGCACCCAGCACCCCTCCCACGTGACGTGAGCTCACGGACGGCCGTCAGGCGGCCGGGGCATCCCGCCGAAGGGCACGGCCGGAGCCGCGGACCCGCGCCACGCTGTCTGTCCTCCGTCGGAGATTAACCCAATCACACGCCCGCCGAGGCCACATCCGAAGGCGACCCGACCCCATCGGGCACGGCTCCGCGGACACGCGTGCCACACGCGGCCCGAGTCCACCGGGGGGCGGGCGAGGACGGGCCCGTGCGGGGCCGCCGTCCGGGCGGGGGAGGCGGCTACCTCCCTCGGGCCGGGCGGCGGGGAGAGGGCGTGCGGGGCGGACTCACCTCCTGGTCCTCGTTGGCGCTCATCGCGACCGCGAAGAGCAGCGCGAGCGGCGGCCCGAGCCCTCGGCCGGGGAGGCGCGCCCTCGGCGCCGCAGACGGCGGTCACGCGCACCGCGGCCCGGGGGCAGCGCGCAGCCGCCCGCGGGAGGGCTGGGGGCGCCGGGCGTGCGGACGGAGGCGGCCGAGCCCCGAGGCGAGGCCCCGCCCCCTCTCTCCGCCCGCTCCTCCTATTGGCTCCGCCTCGCTCCGTCCGGCTCCCGCTCCCGTAGGACACGGAGCGTCTTCCCTACGTCGTGTGGAGCGGCGTCCAGCTCCCGAGCAGCGATTGGCGCAGAGCGCTGTCACTCAGGCCCAGGGAGCGCTTCCTGGGCATGCGCAGGCGGGCGGAGGGGGAAGTCCTGCTCGCTGGACCCGGCTGTGAGGCGGCGGCGGCGGCCGCAGGACCCGGCCTGGCTGCCTCGGGCACCCCCGCCGGCTTCCCCTCGGCCTCCCCGGCTGCAGGCGACCGGCCACCAGCTGCAGCGGGCCCCGTGCACGCGGCCTGGGTGAGTCCGGGCCGGAGACCTGCGGGCCAGGCGACGCCGCCTCGGGAGAGCGCTGGCTCTTCCTGCGGGGGTGAGCGGCCTGCGTTTTGCAGCGGCGCCGGCGGGTGCAATGCCGGCACCGCTCCTTTAGCCCCTGTGCACCTGTTTCCAGGGCCTCCCGGTGTAAGGGGGCTGGGGAGGAGGGTAGAATCTGCTTTTAGGGCTCCAGCGTCGTTTCTCTGCCTTTCCTGAATCCTGTGATCCTGGGACGGTTCCTTTTCCTGAAATCAGTTGTTGGTTCACATCCTCAACATCAGCTTTTTATTTTTCTTTCTTCCTTCCCCCCCCCCCAACCCCCCCATCAACCCAGCCTCAAACGGTCGTTCCTATTTTGGTCATTTTGTAGTAGAACTAGTTTGAATCTTATCCTCATTCGCCTTCCCTACACCCTGAACCTCCATTCATAAATAAGTGACCACATACATTTATCTTCCACTCCGAGCCTGTCGCCTTCCTTTGCATTGTACCGTCCTTCTTCCCAAGAGTCTTCCTTATGATCGTGCATGCCAGCTTCCAGATTATTCCCTTGCACTACGTGGTTCCCGGTCCGGGGTGTTATTCCTTCTGCGCCTCCGTCCACGCCCTTGGCTGCTTCTAGGAGCGGCTGTTAGCGAGGCCCATGCACCCTGTACCTGTCCCTGGCCGCCCCATTCCTTTGCTGCAGAATAAGCGCGTCCCATTTCAGGTGCCAAAGCTTTTAGGATAGAATGTGCAAGAATTTCAGATACAATTTTCATTACCGGGGACAGAATTACAATGATTTAGAGCTGCACTGCCCTGTATAGTAGCCAGTAGCCAGATGTGGCTGCTGAACATTTGAAATAGACTAGACCAATTTGAGATGTGCTTTCAGTGTACAGTACACACCAGATTTTGAAAACTTGATACAAAAAAGGACAATATCTTGATAATAATTTTTATATTAATTTTGAAAGGATATTATTTTGGATATATTGGTTAGATAGAATATCATTAAAATTAATTCCACCTATTTGTATTTTCTTGTGTGACTGCTAGAGCAGGCATATAGCTACACAGTAGGGTGATTGAATCTGCTGATGTGGTATCCAAGATATGGAGGATCGACTAGATGATTAGCATATTATTTTAATAATATCTCAGGAGTTCAGAAATTAGATGTTAGCAATTACAGGGAAATTATAGGTAATTACAGTTTTTGTATATCTATGTCAATAATTATTTTTCTTTATAGCTGAAGTAGGTCATGAGATCTTTTAATTGGATGGCGTTCTGCTTTCTTGCTCTGCTCATTTCAAAGTTCTGTGTGCATTTTGAGATGTTACTGAAAATACTGATTAGTCTTAAAGTTGACTACCTTTGTAATATGAAAGATTAAAAAAAAACAATACCAATAGTTACCAAATTTCAATAGGTCAATTTAGGAATTAAAGTTTTGAAAAACTTTTGATTTCTTTTGTATTTGCAGACACTTCAGAGTCTTTTTGTAATGTTTTCTAAATGGTGGAGATTCACGTGTTAGAAATGGACTTGGGCTTTTAAGAAATGAGTTACGAATGTATCAACATTTGTATTTAAAATCTTCAGGACGCCGTGAACATGGGTCCCACACAGTGGGACTTCCCTGTGGAATTATGCTGTCGGCCGATGGCCTTTGTCACTCTCACCGGCCTGGATGTGGTGTACAACGCCGTCCATCGAGCCGTCTGGGATGCTTTCTGTGCCAATCGGAGGGCCGATCGGGTACCGATCTCTTTCAAGGTGCTCCCCGGTGACCATGAGTATCCCAAATGCAGACCCAAGGTAACGGGATTGTGATTGCTTGGGCTGTCCTCCCTCTCTCCCTCTGTATGTGTGTGTACGTCTTTTTTGTTCCTGTTGTCTGAGCTCGGAAACCCCTGAGTTTATTAAGGGAATGGTTACAGTGATGGGCATAGAAAACCCTGGGCTTTGTCAAGTCTGTAATACACTACAGGTATCCTATATAATGAGAGAGGAATATGCTCATTATCTGTTATACAGTGAGGCTTAATGACCAACCGCATAAGGACGGGATCACAGATCTGCAGGAGGGTGGGGCAGTGAACTGCAAGCAGGTGGCGATGGAGAGCTACAGGAGGGGGCAGGGCAGCAAGCTATGAGGGGGGTGGGGGGATATAGAGGTTGGCACAGGAGGCGGCAGCGAGCTACTGGTGCACGGATTCCTGCACAGGACTACTAGTGTTTAATAATAGTTATTTTTTTAAACCCAGCAGAATAATTACTTTATAACTATTAAGCTTTTTATTCAATGAGCCTAGCTTTTCCTTTAAAAAAACAACGCAACGAAACAAAGAAATCTCCATAAAGGCCTCCCTATTTAGAAAGGTTTCGCATTCCCCGTTCACCATTACCAGTATCGTTGTAGCATCCATGGTCTTCACAGTTTACAAGTAAAGCGAAATGCCATCGTGGCAATATGTTTCGAAACAAATGAAGCTATGCTGGGTTTCAGATAACAGTTTATTTGAGCAGCTTTTTACAAGAGCAGAAACTTGACACAGTGGGAATCTAAGTCAGATTTACCTGGAAAAGGGCTGTATGTTTCCAGGGTATTTGAGAACCTTAATATCATTAGAAACTCTTAAGTTTGTTCATTCTTTAGCTGAAAATTGCCACAGCTTTGAGGTTGAGATCCTACCTATAGTGCTTTCTAGCTCTTATTTGGTCTCTGTAAGCTGGGATTTCCTCATCTTATTAACAACTAGAGGCCCTGTGCAAGAAATTCCTGCGTGGGGGCTAGGGGGAGAAGTGTCCTTCAGCCCGGCCTGCACCCTCTTGCAGTCCGGGACCCCTTGGGTAGGGTCCCTAGGCCTGGCCAGCCATCAGGGCCTATTGGGGCATTGCTTCCCCGGCTGCCAGCAGCTGGCCCCGCCCCCACTGCTGCTTGCCATCTGCGTGGGCGCTGCTCCCCTCCTCCCCTGCCACCGGTTGCCTCCTTCTGCGGGAATGGGGTGCGATCGCTTGGCTGGCCTGGGCCTTCCTCTGCGGGGCGATCACTAGCCAGCCCTGCACTCCTGCCACAGTGTCACTGGCCAGTGGCCTGGGCCTCCCTCTATGGCGTGAGTGATCTGGTGGGGCCCCCAGATTGGCCGCCCACCGGCTGGTGGCCTGGATCTCCCTCTTTGGGGCGATCGATCGTGGAGCCCCCCCATCAGTTGCCCTTCAGAGGGTGGCCTGGGCCTCTCTGCGTGCGGCGATTGTGGGACAATGGCGAGGGTGCCCTACTCATTGCATCACACCCGCCTTGGCTGGCCCGGCACCAGTCATGTCATAGCGCAGTCGTCCGGAAGGCCATCAGGACGGTGGTTCTGCCGTTTGGTCGTTCGGCCGGTTTGCGTATTACGCTTTTATTAGTTCAGATGGCGTGGGTGTGTCCTGAGTGAGATGAATGCCCATAAAGTGCCTGGGGCCCAAGAACAGGTGGTTTCTGCTGCTGTGGCCGTCAGGTGACTCTACAACTTCTGCCGATGCTCGCAGAGAACATCCTACGAGTGGTACATCCCGAAGGGCATCCTGAAGACGGGCTGGATGAACAAGCACCTGAACCTGGTGCCGGCCCTGGTGGTGGTGTTCTACGAGCTGGACTGGGACGAGCCGCAGTGGAAGGAGAAGCAGTCAGAGTGCGCGACGCGCGTGGAGATCGTCAGGTCTGTCTGCGCGCCCGCCAGGCCGCTTGGGCCTATGGCGGCGGGCACCGTGCAGGCTGTAGCTCAGGCCGATGGCAGCGGGCACTGTGCAGGCTGCAGCTCAGGCCGATGGCGGCGGGCACTGTGCAGGCTGCAGCTCAGGCCGATGGCGGCCGCTCAGGCCGATGGCGGCCGCTCAGGCTGATGGCTCAGGCCGATGGCGGCGGGCACTGTGCAGGCTGTAGCTCGGGCTGATGGTGGCGGGCACTGTGCAGGCTGCAGCTCGGGCCGATGGCGGCCGCTTGGGCCGATGGTGGCGGGCACTGTGCAGGCTGCAGCTCGGGCCGATGGCGGCCGCTTGGGCCGATGGTGGCGGGCACTGTGCAGGCTGCAGCTCGGGCCGATGGCGGCCGCTTCGCCGATGGTGGCGGGCACTGTGCAGGCTGCAGCTCAGGCCGATGGCGGCGGGCACTGTGCAGGCTGCAGCTCAGGCCGATGGCGGCCGCTCAGGCCGATGGCGGCGGGCACTGTGCAGGCTGCAGCTCAGGCCGATGGCGGCCGCTCAGGCCGATGGCGGCGGGCACTGTGCAGGCTGCAGCTCAGGCCAATGGTGGCCGCTCAGGCCGATGGCTCAGGCCGATGGCGGCGGGCACTGTGCAGGCTACAGCGGTCGCTGTGGGGATTGCTGAACTCCAGGGAAATGTGTTCAGTTCCAAACAGGACGCATCCATGTTAACTTAAATAATGCTGAGCTGGAGGAGGAAGACATTAGAAGACAGATTGGTCTGGATTTCCAAATGCTTTTTCTTGCATTTGTATTTTTTGAAGATACAGTAATTTGCTCGTTAGTTTCATAATACTTTTGCCCTGGCACCAGTTCAGTTTCAAAATAATTCTTTTGAATGGACTACTCTGGCATGTATCACTGTAAGGATATTGTATTATAACTTTTACGTGAAAGTATAAAACTTTTACTTTCAAAACAGACTTTTGTAAGGATTCAAAGCTCAATGTGAGATTTTTATTTTTGAAATTGAAATCATTGTGGTATATATGTTTCTTTGTATGCAGGAAAAGATTTTCCTCTAATCTTGTGAATTTTTTTAGTTGAATTTTCTTTCTTGGAATTATCAAATGTATTTTATGTACGGTTTTGAATACGTGCATATTTTAAAATATGTTTTAATTGATTTCAGAGAGAGGGAGAAAGCTATGGCTGGAAGCATCAGTGATGAGAGAGAAACGTTGGTCGGCTGCCTCCTGGCACGCCCCCTGCTGGGGATGGCGCTCGAACCTGGCATGCGTCCTGACCTCCTGGTTCATGGGCTACTGCTCCACCACTGAGCGATACCATCTGGGCTTGAATACTGGTATATTTCTAAAAAGACAATTTAATTATTTAATGCTAAAACTTTTCCATTGCAGGCAGAGTTTACAAGGGAGAAACACAAAAGTGGCAGTGGTTCTGATTCAGAAGAAAACCCCGTTGCCTCCAGGTATCAAAAAGTGAATAGTGAATTGTTTTATGCCTCCAATTCTTATCACCAAGAAGCATAATTGTTAATGTTGAAATCTTTTATGCATTCAGTTGTGGGAAAAATAGTGTGTTAACTTAAAAAGTGCTAGTAACACATGCATAAGGCTTATTGCAAAAATTTAAGAATATTCTAGAGTGCAGATCTTGTTAAGTCCTGCTCTCTGTCATTTATCTCCCGATGTAGGCATATAGCATCTGACAAAACAGTTCCCACTTGATTTTTAAACAACGTTGTTTACTTACTTATCTGAGACCTGTTTAAATATTAAATAAAAATATTCCTCGTGTAATTTTTCCCCCTAATTTACAGTACGGCCAAGGAAAATGCGATAGTATGTCTGATTTCTCATTAGAAAATGCCCAGGTTTTGCCCAGCCAGAGTGGCTCGGTAGCTGGAGCGTTGTCCCATGCACCGAAAAGGTCGTGGGTTTGATTCCTGGTCCGGCCACATACCCACTGAGAGGCCAAAATATTTTTTGTTTCGGTGTTGACACCTGTAGCATCCTAAATCCACTTTCATGAATTATTGTTTCCACTTTCAGTTACGGTTTTGGAAATAGTAATGCGGCCTCTGTGTTGGCATTGCTTTGTGTATCTTGGCTCAGGAGGAAAGGACAATTTTTTTCCTGACAGATCACGGTCTGGGTCACTTCTGAGAACCCACAGGGGACCCCGAGGGCCCCGGGACTCCTGCTGGCATGTTGCAGTGGTGTTTTTTTAAAAAATATATATTTTATTGATTTTTTTTTTACAGAGAGGAAGAGAGAGGAAAGGGATAGAGAGTTAGAAACAAAGATGAGAGAGAAACATCGATCAGCTGCCTCTTGCACACCCCCCACTGGGGATGTGCCCGCAAGAAGGTACATGCCTTTGACTGGAATCGAACCTGGGACCCCTCAGTCCACAGGCCGACGCTCTATCCCCCGAGCCATACCGGTTTCAGCAGTTGGGGTTTTTATTCTATTGCTCAGGTTTGAGGAAACGCTCATTGGGAAGAATGCATTAATTATTTCCTCTCTCTTGGTGGGCTGCGTCTGCAGGAGAGGACGTGATGGCTTCAGAAAGGGCTGCTGCTCTGTGTAATGCGTGTGAACTCTCAGGAAAATCTTTGTTTGTCCTGCCCCACACTGACCACCTGGTGGGGTACATTATAAGGTAAATGAAGGTCTTTGAAGTATTTTTCTTCAGTAGATAGTTCATTAGGCATTGAGAAGTTGGAGGTGTAGACCCATTTATAAAGACAAACAAACATGTTCACGGGGAAAAAATTCAAATGGTGTTGAGGAAATGAGATAGAAAGTAAAATCCCCTTAGTCAACTCTTTAACTTTCTCCAGTTCCATCAACATCTTACTACACTTGATCTTTGCCAAAAGGCTGAGAAGCGATTCCATTAGCAAGGACTTAAGTTTCCTTCCTAAAAATGTCTTTTTTAAAAATAAAAATAATATAACCATACAGCATATACTGAACTGCCATGTAACATCACCTCATTGACACCATATGTACCTCTAGGTCAATTTCATTTAAAAAATTTACTCATATTTTAAATTGTACTTCTCGGTAACTACCCTGTGGCCTTTTCTGACTTGTCCTCTTATATGACAGTGTCTCTATTTCTGGCCTGTGTTTTACTTCATTTTCGGTATGTTTATGTATATATTTAAGTAACTTTTAAGAAGGGTCTGAGTCCCATCATAGCTTAGCCTGTCTTTGTAGACTTACCTCACAAATCATGTGACCATTGTCCAGTTCACAGAAGCAACTTTCTATTTTTTTAATAGATTAGAAAATGCCTTTTATGAACATGCACAGACCTATTACTACACAGAAATCAGAAGAGTGAAATCTCACAAAGAGTTTTTGAATAAAACAACACACCAGGTACGTGTTTTTCCCTGAAGAAGGAAATAATAAAAGTTCTAGAGCTGATTAATTTGAGGGAGATAGTAAAAACATCTTGAATGTTTTTAAAGGGCTTCAGTACTTTTAAAGTTTTTTTTTTAATTTTTAAGCATATATTTACTTACTTATTTTGTTAATCATTACCCGAGGATATTTTTTCCCATTGGTTTTTAGAGTGGAAAGGAGAGAGGCGGAGGGAGAGAGACAGAGAGAAATAGCAATATGAGAGAGAAACATCAATTGTTTGCCTCCCAAATGTGCCCAGACTGGGGCTGGGTATCCAGCCTGTAACCTAGGTACATGCCCTTTACCAGAATTGAACCTGTAACCCTTCAGTCTGCAGGCTGATGCTCTAACCATTGAGCAACCCGACCAGGACTTTTTAAGGCATTTAAGAGCTAATTCATTTTTGTACTCTGTACTCTTTACTGTTCTTAAATGTAGATAGACGTTTATAGCCTCCTTAACTATACTTATTTGTTGGAATAATTTTTGAACTTTAATTTTGAATATTTTCTTATGCTTTTGTGTCTCAAAAATTAAAAATTTTATATTTTTAAGAGAATATGTGTAATGATGTTTTTTCTATTATTTTTTTTCAGCTTTTATTTGTTAGACATCAGTTTAAAATAGCTTTCTTCAGTGAGTTGAAACAGGATACACAAAATGCGCTGAAGTAAGTTTCTAACAGTTGTCAAACTAAATTTTTCTTATCTTGATGTTAATATAATATTAATGGCAACTTCTGAGTCACAATCAAACTAATTTTAAAATGTTTATGTTGATTTAGATTCAGTTATGTAGTATTTAGTTTATCTAGAGATGAGTGGAATATAATA
Organism: Nyctalus aviator; assembly: GCA_036971965.1. Lineage (NCBI taxonomy): Eukaryota > Metazoa > Chordata > Mammalia > Chiroptera > Vespertilionidae > Nyctalus > Nyctalus aviator. Next base: position 182,090,650 of record CM072924.1, on the reverse strand, counting down.
TTTTTTGATTTTAAAAAAATGCTGTTATTGTAAGTAAATTTCATAGTTATAGGCTTTCTGGTCTACTGCCATTAAATGACATGACCTAAAGAAACAATATTAAAATGTTCCCACTTTCTACTTCTTATTTGTGTATTCAGTAAAATGCTTGTGTTAAGATTGCTTTCTTCCGAAGTTAAATATACATATAAACATTATCTAAGTCAGACTATGAATTTAAGTTGTACAGTGCATTTATTCAGTTAAGCTATGATTTTATTTATTTATTTGTATTTTAATTGATTTTGTAGAGAGGGAGGCAGAGAAAGAGGGAAAACAGTGATTGGTTGCCTCCTGCAGCTTGCATTTGTGCCCTGACTGGGAATTGAACGGCGGCCTTTGAGGTGTACAGGACAGTGCTCCAGTCGAACCACACTTGCGAGGGCATGATTTTATTTTAATTAAAGTTGGTTTTTAGTTTTTAATGCCTGTCGATAGCATCATTTTTCATTCAGTTCTCTGCTTAGAGCTTTGACGAGCAGTTGGGGATGTCTTGGCAGAACTTAAGCCTTTTATTCCTTTGCCACAATTTAATAAAACATGATCTCTTTCTAGCTCTGGCGGTGGCAGTGTAACAAAGGGATAAAAACAGCAGTATATTCTAAAGTTAAGGACAGGCTAAGTGTACAGGGAGAAAAATCCTCCTGTATAATATAGAGGTTAATGTGCAAATTAACCCTCACAAGATGGTTGCCTACAACCAGGCTGGCAGGGGGGGTTAGTGAGAGATGACCCAACAACTGAACAAGCAGGCTGTGTGGGGCAACCGGGCTGGGAGGGGGGCAGTTGGGAGTGATTAGGCTGGCAGGGGGGGCAGGGAGGGGCGACTAGGCCAGCAGAGCGGGGCATTGGGGGTGACCAGGCCGGCGGGGGGAGGGGGCAGTTGGCGGCCACCAGGCTGGCAGGGGGGCAGTTAGGAGCAACCAGGCCAGTACATAGAGATAGTGTGGGGCGATCAGGCTGATGGGTGGGTAGGGGGGGGAGTTAGGGGCAACCAAGTAGGCAGACAGGTGAGCGATTAGGAGCCAGCGGTCCAGGATTGTGCGAGGGATGTCTGACTGCGGTTTAGGCCTGTTCCCGGGATCGGGCCTAAACTGGCAGGTGGACTTCCCCCAAGGGGTCCCGGATTGGAGAGGGTGCAGGCTGGGCTGAGGGCACCCCCCTCTGCCCCCGTGCACGAATTTCATTCACCGGGCCCCTAGCAGAGGAATAAATAAAAACATAGTACGTCTGTTATTCAGAGGAATATTGCAGAAACCTCTTTTTGTGTGTGTTCTTATTGAGGTGGTAAGTACCAAATTGTGTTCTCTAAATCTCAACAAATTCAGATAATTAAAGCTGGCCTCACTGTAGTGTATTTTGAATCCAGGGTATTAGTTAAATACCTTCCATTCCGATTCTGTCCAAAAACACTCCTGGAAAGAAAAGTGCCATCTGAAGCACTAGGAGCGTTTTCTCTGGAGAAGGCCGAGTTTCCTCCTGACGGTCATGTTCAGGGGGCGCTCCTTTACCAGGCTCTCCTGTGTCCCACACGCTCCCTCGGTGCCCGCCGCCTGGAATTCTCATTTCCCCTCTCCAGCCTGCTCCTGAGACCAGTGATACCCACTTACCTTGTACAGACTCTTGGGTTTCAAAGCTATTGACCTGCTGTCTTGGTAACACCTTCTTTCCTAGTACAGTTCTATTTGTTTGAGAAGTTTGTGTGAGGCTTTTAAGAAATAACTTATTATTAAAAAAAAAATCTATTTCATTGATTTTTTACAGAGAGGAAGGGAGAGGGAGAGAGTTAGAAATGTCGATGAGAGAGAAACATCGATCAGCTGCCTCTTGCACACCCCCCACCGGGGATGTGCCCGCAGCCAATGTACATGCCCTTGACTGGAATCGAACCTGGGACCTTTCAGTCCACAGACCGACGCTCTACCTCTGAGCCAAACCGGTTTCGGCAGAAATAACTTATTTTTTAACAATGCTAATTTAAAAGCAAATATTGATTTCAGAGAGGGAGAGAGATTTAGGAACATCAATGATAGGAGAGAACCATTGATTGGCTGCTTCCTGCATGCCTCCTCCTGGAGATCGAGCTCTCAACCCAGGCATGAGCCCTGACCAGGAATCAAACTGTGACCTCCCACATCGGCTGGGCAACAATACTAATTTCTAAATGTAATTCTGGACAATTTTCCACTTTTCTTTAGTTTGTCAACTTTTCCTTTCAGTTATTGACAGGTGTTAATGACAGAGCAAAGGGCAGGTGATGGTACTGTTTTAATGAAAAGTCGTTGGAGCTTCTCAGACATTATTGTTATTATTATTAAATATGTTTTATTGGCTTCAGAGAGGAAGGGAGAGGGAGAAAGAGATAGAAACATCAATGATGAGTGAGAATCATTGATTGGCTGCCTTCTGCACGTCCCTACTGGGGATCGAGCTCACAACCTGGGCATGTGCCGTTGGCCGGGATTGAACCTGGGACCGTTCAGTCCACAGGCAGACGCTCTGTTCCCTGAGCCAAACCAGCTAGGGCTCACACATTGTTAATCCATATACCATTTTTCAGGAAATCAGAGCTTAATATGTATATGTCATTGAGCTGTTGTGTGCTAAGAAATGTTGACTCTCCATTCTCTCTGTTATTTTTAATAATGTTGTTCTTAGGAATCTTTTCTTAAAATTAACTTATAGCGTATTTAGTCCCTTTCCTCGTGTTTCTCTTAGGAATTATCGGACCGCCTACAATCTTGTACATGAATTGAGAGCCCATGAAACTAATATTCTGGAAATTAAGACTATGGCAGGATTTATAAACTACAAGGTGAGAGTTCTAATTCCATGTAAAGGAAATTTGTTTTTAAGTATCACGTTATCTTTTTTAAATTCGCAAACCAAATCAGCTGCTTGTTCTGAAAAGTATTAGGTTAATAACGCACCTCTTTTATGTCCTTATCTCAGGGACGCCTAGTGCTTAGCAGCTAATGGCCATGCTTGGTTTTGAGTTTATGGGTGTCAGAGTTCTAAGGGGGTCCTTTGTCTGTTTTTAGTGGGAGCAGGAAGGAGAGAGAAGAAAGATGCCTATTGAATTTTAAAAGGTTTAACATGTTAGAACCATGTAAGGCTTCCTTGATTTAATGCCTAGCCATAGGAAAAGTGTAACTATTCACCATAGTGGAAACTTGTATTCATATTATTTATGCATTTTAAATTTATGTACGGTAGGAATAGATGCCCCCAGAAGGCAGGTGAGAGCTGTTTGATTTGATTCTTGATCTTCCCACACTCAGTGTTTTAAAGATGGCTGGCACTGGGCTGGTGATGTGAGGGCAGGGGGTAACTTTAATCCATTGTTTCTGTAAGGGTAAATTGGCCCAACTTCCATAGAGAATGTTTTTCAATGACTGTACAAGTTTAAAGTGGATGTTGTCTTTGATCTGAGCAATTCCATTTCAGGAAATTTATCTGACATGTGTGCTAACTTGCAAATCATACATATGAGGATATTTTATTGCATCCTGAAGTAGGAAAAGATTGGAAACAACCCAGAAATAAGTGACTGGTTAATATAAATGATAACCCCAGGCTTTTTTCTAAGGCATAGAATAGACTCAGTATGATACTGAGTAATTTTATTCATTTATCAAAAGGGCATAACCTCTGGTTTTAGCATAGCCCTTGTCATAGAGAAAATTGATTCTATCTCCAAGAACTTAAGAGAAGGAAGCTCTACAGTCTTTGAAAGTTAGTCTCTATGTTTACGTCTTTTCATGTAAAATGAATATGCCTTATGACTTTGATTTTCTTTTTGGGTTGATTTTACATTTTGCAGATTTGTAGACTGTGTTTTCAACACAACACCCCATTGGATGCAATTGCTCAGTTCCGAAAACACATCGACTTGTGTAAGAAAAAAATCGGAAGCGCAGAGTTGGCCTTTGAGCATGCTGCATGGATGTCTAAACAGTATGTTTCCAGTTGTACTCTTAGAATGTCTTTTTTTTTTTTTTTTTTAAATACTTGGGATGGGGGAAATGGAAGACATTTGTAATACTGTCAACAACTTAAAAAATACGTGTGATATGAGGGCTAGAATTGGCATGGACTTTGATTTAAATTGAACTAAGATTTTTGTCAGTAAGTAGGTTTTTAATGGTCTTGCATAAGTATGTTTCTAGTAATCCTCTTATATAATAAAAGGGTAATATGCAAGTTGACCGAACAGCGGAAAGACTGTTCACTGTGACCACCAGGGGGCAGACGCTTAATGCAGGAGCTACACCCTGATGGTCAGTACGTTCCCACAGGGGGAGCCCCGCTCAGCCAGAAGCTGGGCTCATGGCTGGGGAGCACAGCGGTGATGGGAGCCTCTCCCGCCTCTGCGGCGGCACCAAGGACCCCTTGGAGGGTGTCCGACTGCCGGCTTAGGCCTGCTCCCCGGGCTGTCGGACATCCCCCAGGGGGTCCCGGTCTGCGAGGGCGCAGGCCAGGCTGAGGGAGACACCCTTCCGCTCCCCTACCCCCAGTGCATGAGGGTCGTGCACCGGACCGCTAGTTTAGTATATATTTATTGAGATTCTGACGTGTGTCTAGGTACTGAGAATATAGCAGCGAACAAAACAAAATCTCTACTGACATGGAACTTCCTACTTGAGACCCATGTTTAAAAATTGCTAAAATGAAGTTGTTCCCAGAGTAACGGATGTATTAGACGGCGGCAGCTATGCTGGCATCTGGTTTGGGAGGATATTGTAAAGGCTTGCAGCTCAGAAGAGTGGACTTAGGTACAGAATCTGTCACCCGTAATTGATTAGTGTGTATTAGTAGTTACGCAGGAAGTCCTACTCACTTATGGTTCGTCAGTAGCACTGTTTTAATCCAGTCTGGTGAGGTGACAGTTCCAGGATGAATAATTATAAAAGTAAACTTTTGCTTTTTCATTCTTTTTTTATTTCTTGATTTTTTTTTTTTTCTTTAAGATTCCAGGCCTTTGGAGATTTATTTGATGAAGCTATTAAGTTAGGGTTGACAGCTATTCAAACTCAGAATCCCGGTTTCTATTACCAGCAGGCAGCGTACTATGCCCAGGAGCGGAAGCAGCTCGCAAAAACCCTCTGCAGCCACGAAGTAAGTTACTGACCCCCGAGCCATCTGCCGGTTAGGAAGTTGGTTCCTCTTCTCTTGAAAGAAGATAAACTAAATGGTGTGGGTCATTTTTCCCCAAGCCTTTGAATAGAATCGACTTTTTATATTTCAGGAATTGTTTTTTTTTTTTTTTTTTAAATATATTTTATTGATTTTTTTTACAGAGAGGAAGAGAGAGAGGGATAGAGAGTTAGAAACATCGATGAGAGAGAAACATAGACCAGCTGCCTCTTGCACACCCCCCAACAAGGCACATGCCCCTAACCGGAATCGAATTTGGGACCCTTCAGTCCACAGGCTGACGCTCCATCCACTGAGCCAAACCGGTTTTGGCTATTTCAGGAATTGTAATCATTTTCCGTTTTAGCCTGAATACTCCATTTCGCCTGGGAATTAGAAGTTTTTCTTAGAAGAACTGGCTTAGGTGGTCAATAAGCTGGTGATTTAGACAAGAGAAAACTACTCTAAAATAAAAGCCACAGGGCAGCCCGGGACACGCTGTAAGGCCAGCGTCCCGTTTCTGTGCGCACGGCTGCGGGAGCTGGAAGGGCCCAGCAGACGTGAGCACCACTTTGACGCGCCGGAGCGGATGCCTCTGTGCTCCTTTCTCTTTCCGAGGTTCCCCCTCAGGAGGACTCCTAAGAATCCGAGACTTCATGTGGATTGCTTCATTTCTTAAACTTGACAATTCATTTTACCTTTCTCTTGGATGATTATATTTAAATACCGATTTCCCATAAGCATAAGGTGACCAGATGTCCCGCTTTTGGCAGGACAGTCCCGATTTTTAACACTTGGCCCCGCATCTCGTGGTGTTTTAAAAAGAATCTTTCCAAAAATCGGGACTTTTTAAAAATGCTGCAGGATGCGGGACAAATTGTTAAGAATCGGGACTGTCCCGCCAAAAGCAGGACGCCTGGTCACCTTACATAAGCACCTTTAAGATAAGCACATGGTGGGTGTGTGTGCATGCATTTACATGCATACAGCGGCATCCGCTTATTTTCACCTGAAGTCAGTTTTCTCTGAAGATGGGGTATGTCAGCAGCACCTCACTGGTATTGGAGTGGGCTGGTGTCTGTGTTCGTACACCTGCTCTGTCCCGGAGGAGGGCTGGTTCGTGTGGTCACAGGGACTCCTGTTCAGGCTGTGTGTTCCCTCGCAGGCCGCGGTGACGTATCCCAGTCCTGACCCGTTGGAAACACAGACAGGCGCCCTGGACTTCTACGGACAGCGGTCCTGGCGGCAAGGAGTACTGAGTGAGCTCCTTTCCTCCTCCCTTCTCAGCCCCAGGAGGCAAAGATCGCTCTCATAGCGTTCCTCTTGGCTGCCTTAGGCAGAGCAAATTGTTGAGGTGAAAATGAGTGTTTTTAAAATACTTTAAAAATTTTTTTTCAGTTTTTAGAATGTTTTGTTTGTATACCTACCTCTGAGAATAAGTTAAAATTAAAAAATGGGATAGGATTAAAGTATTTGGACATCTGTTGTCTTAACTTGAATGATTTGTTTGATATTTTAAAACAGCATTTGTATTGCCTCAAAAATAATTTCTCTGCATCTTTTTTTTGTGTGTTTTATGCAAACTTAATTCCATTGGAGCAATTTCTGTGGCAAGTGTTGAGAAATTATTTACTTCCGTCTCCAGGAAGGATATTCTGTCTAGAGAATGATGGTGGTGTTCTTCTCCAGATGGTTGATTCCACTTGGCAGAGAACCCTGAGCTCAGCGATGTTCTCTTTGGAACAGAGGTCACAGAGACGTTGCCAGGCTAATAGAGCTGTCTCTGGCAATCTTTAAAGTTCTAGAATGTTTAAGAATTGTAAATAGGTTATATTGAAGTAAGGATTCAGGAGTGTGCACACCCCTCTTCACGTGGAGGAGCCATGTTCGGGGTGCTGACTAAAATGGGTTGGGTCTTACCCAATGCAGGTTTTGACCTTTCGGATCCTGAAAAAGAGAAGGTGGGAATTCTTGCCATTCAGCTGAAGGAGAGAAATGTGGTTCACTCGGTGAGTTTTTCCCCAGCGCCAACTACTTTTTATAGAATTCAAGTAAAAGGTGGGCTTATTTTTGTCAGAATGTTTCACACTCTATCTTTTCTGACAGGAAATAATAATAACTCTTCTGAGCAATGCTGTTGCGCAGTTTAAGAAGTACAAGTGTCCGAGAATGAAGAGTCATCTCAGTATGTATCCATGACATGCCGCCGTTTCATCAGTTGGAATGCTTTTTATGCACTAAGTGTGACATCCAACCTTTCTTCCTGTACAGTGGTCCAGATGGGAGAGGAATATTACCATGCAAAGGATTACACCAAAGCTTTGAAGTGAGTCGTGTTCACTGTACTTTTATTTTTATTTATCTTTTCCATTTTTACTTTTAATTTATTTATTGATTAAGGTGTTACATAGGTGTCCTTATTCCCGTATTACCCCCCCCAATCCCCCTTCACTGTATTTTTACAAGTATTATGATTACCTTACAGCACAATTAGAAATTTGTACTGAAGGATTTAGTATTTCCCTCTTTATCTCTGCTTCTATTAAACTCCATTTCAGTGATATTTTTCAAGTACTATCTGCTAGTACAAACAGTCCTTTTCAAAGTCTTAAGGAGCCTCAGAGTTAGCTAAATATGAGAGTATGTGTTAAACTATTTCAGTAAGATTTTCTGAAGTTTGGGCACTTTGTTTTCTCCCAGACTTGTCTCTCCCCCCACTCTCCCCCCCCCCATCTCCCCCCCCCCCCCTCCCCATCCTGTGAAGCTGCTCAGCCTGTCTTTCACTCCATCGTCTCCAGGTTGCTGGACTATGTGATGTGTGATTACCGGACCGAAGGCTGGTGGACTCTGCTCACGTCGATACTGACGACAGCTCTCAAGTGTTCCTACCTGATGGGCCAGTTGAAGGACCACATCACCTATTCCCTAGAGCTCCTTGGAAGGGGTAGCGTGCTGTGCTTCCCGTTACATTCTGAGTTTTTGAGGTTATTCAGCAGCCTGAAGTTGCGGAAAACTGGGAGAATAATTATGCCAGATATTCGGTGGTGCTCTTGCTGTGCAGAGGTCACTGCAAAGTGAAGGCATTCTTACCTTTCGTGGGACTGAGATAGCTGAGGGACTTGTAGTTGAGAAAAACAAAGTTCTTCCGCTTCTTTAAGGCTTGTCATAAAATAAGTTTCCCGTAGACCTCAGTGCAAGTGTATACAGTGTTGGGGTTCACTTTAGAAAGCTGTCTGTCAGTTTTCTGGCATCGTGCTTAGCAGAGACAGTTACTCTGCAGTGTTTTTGTGCCTTCGGTGCGGGCGGTCTTATGTTCTGGTTTTTTCTTCTCTTTCTTCACATTAGCTTCAACGCTGAAAGATGACCAGAAGTCTCGGATAGAGAAGAACCTCATAAACGTTTTAATGGTGGGTTGGGATTCTTCGTGTAAAGCGAGTTCTGGGGCTGTGTGCTTGGATCTGATCCCGGCATGTGTGTATCTGTAACCAGTTGAGTGAGGGTCTGACTCTGTGTTGTGCAGAACGAAAGCCCCGAGCCTGAACCAGACTGTGACAGCGCCGCTGTGAAAACCGCCCAGAAGCTGTGGGCAGACCGGACCTCGCTGGCCGGCAGCAACGTGTTCACCATCGGGGTGCAGGACTTCGTGCCGTTCGGTGGGTGCCAGCGCCTGCAGTATCATTTCAGGGAAATTATCCTTATTTCTACGGTATGAATAGGTGCAGAATAATAATGACAAAAATCAAAGTATAGTCATTTTATAAATATACTAATTTTATTTATTTTCCCCCATTGATGATCAAAATTTTAAATAGTTTATGTCTTAAATTTACTTTGTTCATTTATAGTTCAGATGTTATTTGAAACACATTTTAAAGTTATCTAAAACACATGTGCTTTGCTGTCTAGGGTAGGTATTTTGGACGAAATTAAAAGTAACAAAATGGTTCTTTTCCTTTAAAACGCTCTGTTAGTTACATTTCAGGAGCACTGGCGTTTTGAAAGTTAGTGCTTGTTTCGGAACTGTAGTTTATTAAATTTGGTCTGCTTTTAAAACGTGAGTTCCCTTTGTGTGCATGGACGCGCTTCCCGCGAGCGAGTGGCCGGTGAGGGATGCGCTGTGGGAGGTCCTCGCCGCGGACGAGGATGTGCGCCGGGTGTGCGGGGGTGGACTCGGCCCCTCTGCTTCTTTCCAGTGCAATGCAAAGCCAAGTTCCACGCCCCCAGCTTCCACGTCGATGTTCCCGTGCAGTTCGACATTTACCTGAAGGCTGACTGTCCGCATCCCATCCGGTTCTCTAAGCTCTGCGTCAGCTTCAATAACCAGGTAACGGGGCCTGCACACAGGCCTCACGGCGTGTGAACCTTACTGCGGCTTTCGTACGTCAGAGAACGCGAGCTTAGTGAGCTGTAGGTCTTAATGGTTTTGTAGGAAATTAAACAATGTGTGTAGTAGTTCTCAACATAATTCAGATTTAATATTTTTCCTACTATTGATTTTTGTTTTTCATTCCATGCTTATGACATCTAAGAACTTTGGTCTATACATTTTTGTAATGTGTAACTTCAATTCCAAATATGATATCTTCAGAATGAGTATAATTTTCAAAACCACTCGCTCTGCACATAGCATTGATATAGATTCTATTCTCATTATTAAGCTACTAGGTGCCTGATGTTACAGAAGTTGAGGGGGGTGGATGTAAATGAAGAGTCAATGCGTGAGTCGGTGCTCCTCCACGTCCGTCCCCAAGCTCACACTAGCACCTTCTTTAAAAAAATATATATTTTATTGATTTTCTTTACAGAGAGGAAGGGAGAGAGAGAGAAAGCTAGAAAAATGAATGGGAGAGAATCACCAATCAGCTGCCTCCTGCACACCCTCCACTGGGGATGTGCCCACAACCAAGGTACACGCCCCCAACCGGAATCAAACCTGGGACCCCTGAGTCGGCAAGCCGACGCTCTATCCACTGAGCCAAACCGGTCAGGGCACGGTCACCTTCTTGAGTAGTCGAGGCGTTGTCAGCAGCTTCGCTCTGCAGCAGGGGCCCCGCTGTATTTCCCACGTGTGAGCGAGGTGGGACGGAGTGCTGCGTTGACTAAGTGCTGCGTTCTCACTTTCAGCTAGAAGCTCACTTAGCAGATAATTGCCTCTGGTCACCCAGAGAGTGTCTGGTGCCTTTTACCAGTAAGCACTTACTGAGAATTACAATATTCTTGATATCATGGTGAACCTGAAAAGTTTGGGAATTTTAAAGCAAAAGCTTTAAGACATTTTATTCCAGTAACAAAGCAGAGGGAGAGAAACGTTATGGAAACCAACCGGAGGCTGCCACTCCTGGCGCACCTGACCTTCCTGTGAGGATAGGATAGGACAGGATGCCAGAGCGGGGAGGTGAGGGATGCGAGGCATTTCAGTAGTCTGGGCTCCCCCGTGTTGATAAAGGACAGAGAATGAGGGCTTGTCACAGCCGTGGCGTCACTGGGGATGTTGTTCAGTAAGGACTTGTTTTCCTTTCTAGAACTGAGCCCACAGGACAGGTAACTGTTTTGCTCAGGAAATATTTTAAATCTGGGATTAGAGTCAGTATAGAGACTCGTATTTCACTTTGCTCGTATCCTACTATCCTATTTCTTTCCTTTATTAGGTAACAAACATAGACTATTTCTGTAATGAAAAACTAAGAATATTAAAATGTAAAGCAATTATTTTTACGTTAGGTTATATTCTGAACATGTGTTATTTGAAATTCAAGATACAGATCACAGGAAACATAGTGGCTCGTTCTTAGATTTCATAAGCATGGATTGGAAATGAAGATGAGGGGAGGCAATGACATAGCCTGTAGGAGTTTTCTGAGAAGCCACTCCACCTGCTGGGCTGCAGGCAGCTCCTGGGCGCTCTTGGCATCTGAGGCCTGGGTGGGAGTGGTGCGTCCCCGGGTTTATATCGGGTGGGTCTGCGTTGGCGCATCGGGAAGAGGAACCGCTGTGGGAAGACAGATGGGCAGCTGGACGTGCTGAATCTGGATCTCGTGAAACTACCCCCTAGGCCAGTGGTCGGCAAACCGCGGCTCGAGAGCCACATGCGGCTCTTTGGCCCCTTGAGTGTGGCTCTTCCACGTGCGGGCGGGCACATACAGTGCGATGGAAACTTCATGGCCCATGCACAGAAGTCAGTTTTCGGCTCTCAAAAGAAATTTCAGTGGTTGTACTGTTGCATTTGGCTCTGTTGACAAATGAGTTTGCCGATCACTGCCCTAGGGTGTGGATGTAAGCTTCTGGTGAGGGAAACGGGACAGAACTGGAAGCCTCTGTGTGGGAAATAGCAGAGGTGCGAGCAGGTAGACGGGAGGCTGCAGTGCAGTGAGCACACAGAGAGGAGAGTGAAAGCCAGCACGGACACTGCAGCCTGGTCTCGGTGCAGGGGTAGGCGCCTGCTCTGCATGAATCTCCCTTCCCCGGAAGCCCTGCGTGCTGCTTCCGGGCAGCAGAGGTACCCCAGCAAGCAGCGCCAGCTGCCTCGGTGTGCAGTGCGAGCCCAGCGTGACGTTTGATGTTTGTGAACCACCGGTGGCTCTCGCTGTCCTCTTTTTCAGGAATACAACCAGTTCTGTGTGATCCAGGAAGCATCCAAAGCAAGTGAAGTTTTAGAAAACTTGACTCAGGGGAAGATGTGCTTAGTTCCTGGTAAAACGAGGAAGTTTGAATTCAAATTTATTGCAAAAACTGAAGATGTGGGAAAGAAAATTGAGGTTAGTTATGAAATTTATTTGAGAGATTTTGAATGATAGAAGCATATGTGTATGCTGGAGAAAATTGAAGTGATGTAGATGTGTATTAAGTAAGAAAGTCTGCCCTTGGACTTGCCAAGGGAAACCATTCATACCGGTTGGGGGTTTCCTTTCACTGAGATACATGCCTAGTATTCAGTGGTTGGCTTTTCTACCTCATAGTGTATGTTAGACGTCATTTCCTGTTAGTACATGAGACCAGCCTTATTTTTTAATGGTGACAAATCCCTTAAGAAGTTATAAACAAAACATATATAATATAGCAATTGTATTTTGTATAATGTGACAATTCAGTCATTTTGATGTTTAAACATTGCTGATTGCATATTTTAAAGATAAAAAGGAAGATATATATATATATCTTCCTTTCAATGTAGATAATTCAAATGCCTTTCAGGCATATACAATGAAAGTAATGTTTTATTGAGCATAAACTCGGAAGCCAAACTATGTGGGTTTAAATTTCAACTCTCCAGCTTATTAGCTTGTGGCCCTGGGCAGTTTCTTGACTTGTTTGTGTCTCAGTTTATTCACATGTAAAATGGGGGTAATAATAGGACCTACCTCTTAGTGTTTCGTGGGCATTAAATGAGTTAGCTAATGTAAATTGCTTGTAACAGTTTTTGGTATGCAGTAAGCACTCATTAAGTGCATGCTTTCCAAGGCTTGAATGAGAATAGTTGGCTAATGTCAACTTGGGACCCTTTCCAAGATGGAAGCTTTAGACTGTACCACCAATACTCCCATAATAATTCCTATGAGTCTTTTGAATTTATTATTATCCAATATCCAGAGATTTTGTGTATTCATTTAAAAGAAATCTTCATGATTTTGACTAAATCCCTACTTACATATTTTTTACAAGGTACCTAAGGAAGCCTACTAGACGTAAATCATAATTAATAATATTATGTTGAGTATATTGTTGGTGGATTTAGTTGAAAGGAGCATTTGCTCAATTAGTAAAGAATATCATTGCTAATACCAGAGATGTCTTCAGGAAAAATGTGTGGAATGAGGTTGTGAATATATTAATGGTTATCAAAGACATTGGTTTATTTCACTCAGCAACCACTGCTTGTGCACCTGTTAGATCAGGCACAGTGCCAAGTGCTGAAACCATGGCAGTCAGCGTCGTAGCTAAAAAGTCAGGTTATTCTTTGTTTAAAGGCAAAGATTTTTAAACCTAGTGTTGGTCCGTGTCCCAGCTCATCAGTGGCCATGGTAAGACCTAACGGCAAGTTTCTCTGTGGTTTCCTTTTTAATGGTTTTCCTGAGAGGAAGGAGGGGAGAGAGGAGGAGAGGGAGAACATCCATCAGTTTGGTTGCACCTGGATCGCTGGGGATCAAACCTGCAGCCTCAGTGCGTGCCCCGCCCGGTGTACGGGATGACGCTGCAGCCGGCTGAGCCGCCCGGCCAGGGCAGCGGGAGTGGCTTCTCTCGCACCGGGCGTCTCCGGTGGGATTTGTGGAGAGGGGCTGCCGTGCTGACGCGCTGCCCCCTCTCAGATCACCTCCGTGGGCCTGGTCCTGGGCCACGAGGCGGGCAGGTGCGTGGTGCTGAACTGGCAGGGCGGAGGGGGAGACGCCGCGTCCGCCCAGGAAGCCCTGCAGGCCTCGCGCTCCTTCAAACGGCGGCCCAAGCTCCCGGACAGCGAGGTGCACTGGGACAGCGTGCTCGTGCAGGCCAGCACCATGTGAGTCGGGCTTGCCGGCGGGCTCCTTCTGTGGGCGTCTCTGTGGGACTCGTTGTTTCCAAGGCGCACAGGCCCTCAGCGGCGGTTCCCCCACAGGGTCATCTCCAGGGTCCCCAACGTCTCAGTGCACCTGCGGCACGACCCGCCCGCCCTGACCAACGAGATGTACCGTCTGGTGGTGACGGTGCAGTCCCACGAGAAGACCCCGATCCGCGACGTGAAGCTCACTGCGGGGCTGAAGCCCGGTAAGCACGCCTTTTCCGTCCGGTCAGTGTTAACGCACGTAAACCCGTGGTGTGGGCTCCAGGAGGTCCGTTTGACGTGTGATCACGACGCACTGCACTCTGTGCAGTGCAGACGGTTAGGATAAGCTCTGAATTCTCTGGACTCTAAAACAGTGCTAACCCTTTCAGGACAGGATGCCAATCTGACTCAGAAAACGCAGGTGACGCTCCGCGGGACGGAGCTGTGCGATGAGTCCTGCCCGGCGCTGCTCACCGACATTCCCGTGGAGGACCTGCGCCCCGGGGAGCAGGTGACAGGGGACAGGCCGGGAGGAGGGCGCTGGCTCGTCTGTAAATGGAGAGAGCCTCAGAGCGTTTCAGAGCGTTTCCTGAGGCGGGACATGGGACTTGGCGTCTTCACACTTAAACGTGTAAATGTCTTCAGCTTTTATACAAGGGGTTTTAGAACAAATGACCCTGATACGGAGACTTAGTTACCTGCTAAAAGAACTAAATAATATTAAATAACGCTGTGTGTGTAGCTTAGTGAAATAACTTGATTCCAAGCCAAACACAAAGATTTCTTGAGGAGCTGGGCATGGTGATGAAAAGGTGGTGTAGTCAAGATCCCACTCTGTCACCGCAGGAACAGCCTGTGGAAAGTGTTCAAGCATTTAACCAGTTGCTATGGTAAATGTCGGGACATTATCCCCAAATATACAGGGTGTCCCCCAAAAATCTATGTGCACTTTGACAGTTGATAGCTCAATTTTGAAAATGTATTTTAGATAATCACTGCCTTTATAATTATTCAGAATGTGTGTCTACATTTTGGGGGACACCCTAATATGTCAGGTGGAAATCTGTAATAGTAATTAAATTAAAATACTTTTATTTTGTTACAGCTGGAAAAAACATTATACATCCGCTGTGGAACAGTGGGTTCCAGAATGTTCCTCGTGTATGTTTCTTACCTGATCACGACAACTATTGAAGACAAGGAAATCGTCTGCAAGTGTCACAAGGTCTGGTTTTCCGTGGCTCCTTCTGGAGGCACCATGTTGTTTTAGTTTACTTGTCAAAAAGCAGGTGCTCAGAGTCTATTTCAGATTTTCATGAAAATCGGTTGATTTGTTTTTCTCACTGATTGATCATAAACAGTACAGTGAGGCGTTCATTGCGCAAACATTAGGAAATTGGCCGCATGGCTTCTCACATAGAGAATCAAAAGGTTTGAGCACTCATGCACACAGATCTCGAGAGTTTAAACTGTCTGCTAGTCACACAGCAGATAAAATCGGTGAGTTGGCTCATATGTAGGGGGTTTTGGAGGAAGGTTTCCCTTCTGAGGTATTTTTCTATGAAAATAGGCTCTTACGCAAGTTGGTTGGTAAGTGCACGCCGAGGAGAGCGACCAGAGGCAGCTGCTGTCCATCGGATGGAATTCTCCGTGGTCTGCTCTCTGTTTATAGAGATGGGGGGGGGAGCATTTTTTTTCCGTAGACTTAGCCATGTTTTATGTGATGCTCACGTCTGTTGTGGAAAACTGGCATTTAGTGTCTTCCTCCTGGCCGCTGGTTGTCTCAGCGTTTTCTCAGCCCCGCGGGGGGTTGGCCTGGTTACCTGGGGGCTTGTCCTTTGGTCACTGCAGAGTCTAGGCAGTGGCTCTTTGTGAGTTACTGGGAAGCAAAACCCTCCCAAGAAAATGAGGAGGGAGGAAGGCATGGAACGTGCTGTTAAAAGTTTCATCCAGCCCTGGCTGGTTTTGCTCAGTGGATAGAGTGTCAGCCTATCTTTTTTAAAAATTGATTTCAGAGAGGAAGGGAGTGGGAGCAAGTTAGAAACATCAATTTTTAAATTTTTTTTGAAAATATATTTTATTGATTTTTTACAGAGAGGAAGGGAGAGGGATAGAGAGCTAGAAACGTCAATGAGAGAGAAACATCGACCAGCTGCCTCCTGCACACCCCATACCGGGGATGTGCCCGCAACCAAGGTACATGCCCTTGACCGGAATCGAACCTGGGACCTTTCAGTCCGCAGACCGATGCTCTATCCACTGAGCCAAACCGGCTTCGGCAATTTTTAAATTTTTCAATCTGAGGGAAATGGGTCAGTGCCCCTGACTAAGTAGTCAGGTATTGCATGTTTTAAACAATGCTTGCGGCACACTGTTGAGCATTCCTGGCCTAGCTGGATGTAACCAATGCGCCTGGATGGTGAGTCAGCCGGTGAGGGTGCTGTCTCAGCATTGCCTCCTGGCTTGGGAAGCTCAGGTGGGCCGGGTCGCTTCTCTGGCCTCTGTTTCCTCATCTGTAAAGTCAGAATGTTACGGCTCTGCGCAGCGCCTGGAGGAGATGGAGCATGTGGTCGGTCAGGCTCCAGGGTCCGATCTGGTTCCGTTTCTGCCGTGGTCACTTCCCAGCCACGGGCCGTCTCACCTTGGCGCGGCGGTAATAATGGCACGTGTTTCCTGGATTCTGGGCAGTGCATTTCACAGGTGCAGTGATTAAACACTGCTCACACTGTGTCATCGTTCTTGCTCTTTTACTCACCTTGAGTCGAGGCGACAGAAGAAGAGCCAGATTCTGTGCTTGGCACCGCGGGCTCGGTCGCCTGAGCCAGCCAGTGTCTTCCTGACCCCTGGCTCCTGTGGCAGGATGGCGGCCGTGCCGGCCCTGCCTCCCCTCACTGGGGCCTGACATAAATAACGCACAAGAAGGCGCTTCTCAGTGTGATGGTAACACACGGGTTAATTTATTAGAAAAAGGGTCTGGTCTCCACATGGATTTTTACAAGAATCTAAGGGGAAATCATCGTTTCTTGCTACATACGTTGGGACTGTTTATTTAGACAGTTTGGTGTGCCTTCTGCTCTGAAAACTTTACATATGCTTACGGTTTAGACCACCATTGCATGTGCCTTTCCCATTTCCCTGCAGGATGAAACCGTAACGATAGAAACCGTCTTCCCGTTCGATGTAGCGGTTAAATTTGTTTCTACGAAGGTATGTCCCTGTGAAGCAGATTGGGAATCATTTAGGTTATGGAGATGAACGGAAAAAATAAGATGGATTCACCCTGTCTTCCTTCGTGACAGTTTGAGCACCTGGGGAGAGTGTATGCCGACATCCCCTTCCTGCTGATGACGGACCTGCTGAGTGCCTCCCCCTGGGCCCTCACCATCGTCTCCAGCGAGCTCCAGCTCGCGCCCACCATGGCGTCTGTGGACCAGCTGGAGTCCCAGGTGGAGAGAGGTGAGACTGCGGATCCCACACTTCATTAGCAGAAGAGTTATGTGTGTGCATGCACTGTACCCGCCTGTGGGCGCGCACGTGTGTAGGCTGGCAGTGTAAGAGTTAGCTTTGGTAAGGAAAGGAACGGGACACTTATGCTCACAAAAACCAGATGCCTTTAGAATTCAGGTAGAATCAGCATCACTTACCATTTCAGTTAGATTTTTTTAAAATCAGGGTTTTGCTACGATAAAGCTACTTGTTTAAAAAGGAGCCTAAAAAGGTTACAGCAGGGCCTCGAATAGCACGATTCCATTCACGGCTGTGTTGTACCGCATGAGGAGGCGCCATAGGGATGGAACGCCTGTTTCTGTCGGAGCCTGTGGTCTGGCTCTGTGCCGTCTCACTTAGAGGGGCCGTTCTCCCTCCTGCACGCCTCCTGCACCAGCTTCTCAGCCCGTTCCTGCTGCATCCTCCTAGTCCATCAGCGTTGGTTCCATCAATGAGTGATGCCTATGTTAAGATAACACCAGGTTTATTATCCTGAGGTCAAAAGTCCCAAAACCAAGGACTGGATGTCTTTAGGCTCCAGAGAGACCCTTCCCTCGGCCTTTTTCTGTGTCTGGGGCCACTTGGGTTCCTTGGCTCGTGCCTCCTCCCTCCCATTCAAAGCCAGCGTGGCTCGTCCTCAGAAACCTGTCTGTGCCCACTGCTTCCACTGCCCCTCTCCTCTCGGACCCCTTGGTGCTCCCTCCCTCTCCTCGCCTGTGGTTGCATTGGGCCAGGACGGCCTGGTCCGGGACGGCCTCCTGCTTCAGAACCCTCATCCCCCTGGGAGGCCCTGTCCGCCCTGGGAGGGCACATGCCAGGTCTGGGAGTGAGGGTGGGGGCGGGGAGGACAGTATTCCTCATGCTGCCACCGCCGAGAACACCAGCCCTGGTGCACTGTCAGGTTTGTCTGACACATTACAAATCACAACTTTCCTCGCCATAAATGTGACCTTAATTGTTAAGGAAGTCTGTGATCATTTTGGTTATGACTTTTTAGAATTAGGGAGGACTTTGGGGGAATTAATATGAACACTTCAAGTTTTTTATTTATTTATTTTAAAAAATATATTCTATTGACTTTTTACAGAGAGGAAGAGAGAGGGATAAAGAGTTAGAAACATCGATGAGAGAATCATCGATCAGCTGCCTCTTGCACACTCCCTACTGGGGATGTGCCTGCAACCAAGGTACATGCCCTTGACCGGAATCGAACCCTGGACCTTTCAGTCTGCAGGCCGACGCTCTATCCACTGAGCCAAACTGGTTTCGGCCACTTCAGGTTTTAAAAAAAGCTATTCTAAGAGGGTTGAATTGATGTGAGTTCTGCTAACTGGGGTACATTATCATATCCTAGTCCTTAAAATTAATTAAAAGGAGTTAATTCAAGTATAGATGGACCCAGCTTTTTCCCTTCTCGTTTCTGGTATCTACCCACAGTCATAACCATCAGTTCATCACAGCCTTCTGCGTGGGAAGCCCATGAAAACAGTTACTAACGTGTAGGGCCTTGGCTGTTATTCTTGGGTGTTGCTCTTGATTTGCTGGAGTAGGCATTAGATGGGCACCGTTGCCAGCTGGCATTAACAGGAGTGACATTGCACGCCAGGACGTGCGGAGGGTAGGCAGGGGTTGGTGTAGAGGAACGTTCATCTAGTCATCAGGAGGTTTTTCATTACTTGGTGAGTGGAGCACATCTTTTCACGCGAGGTCAGTAGCCACGTAGGGCAGCAGTGAGTCACTGTCTGATGGGTTCCGTTTGGTGATCTCAGCACTGAGTGCCCGTTCAGAGACAGCCCGGAGTCCGCTGGAACGCCGCCTTTACTGCTTTGAGGAATAACGAAATGGCCCGGTTTTGTTTTTACTGGGAAACGTTTCCTTTGGAGACACGAAGTAATTTGGAGGAATGATCACCGGAGGGTGTTACTCTGACTCCAGACTCCTCCCCCTCACTGGTCCCCAGGGGAGCGAGTCACAGACCGGCAGCTGCCGGCTGCCTTTTCTGCCGGACGGGAAAAGACATGCGTGGGGCCGTGATGACGCTGCGAGCTGCAGGGTTCGAGTCGGAGAGTGCGTGGCCGGGTTCCCGCTGTTCCCGGTGGCTCCGCACGCGTGGGCCCTGCTCGGGACTGACGGGCTCCTGCCTGCAGTTGTCTTGCAGACCGGAGAGAGCGCGAGCGAGTGCTTCTGCCTGCGCTGCCCGGCGGCGGGGACCGTGGACGGCGGCGTGGCCACGGGGCACTACGTCATCTGCTGGAGGAGGTGAGCCGTCGGCGCCGTTTCCCACCGCCCGCGCCCTTCCCATGCCCTAGCTGCTCCTCGTCGTCCTGTTGTAGCTGGGAGCTCGGTCAGTCCCCGAAGGAGGGGAAGGAAGCCACGGCTGTCACTGCCCGTGGCTGTCACTGCCTGTGGCTGTCACTGCCCGGGTCACACCCACGAAGATCAGAAAGGGTCCCTGCACTTCTTTCAGCGTCTCGTCCCAATCCGTGACCTGCATGCTGAGGGAGTCTTACCGAACTACTTCTGATGCCTGGACCATTGACACATTAGGAAAAGCTGCCCTTATTTGCAGTTAGCAGGATTGCCTACATAGAACACCCAGGGGATTGCCTATATAGAACACCCAGGGGAGTCAACACATTGTAAGAATTGTAAGACTCCTGGTGAGGGGGCTGGGTTTAACGGCAGTGTACAAGATAATTGGATTTCTGCACGTCAGGAATAAACCTAGCCAGCTGGTGCGTGTCCGTGTCCCTTAGCCAGCCAGTGCGTGTCCATGGCCCTTAGCCAGCCGGGGCGTGTCCGTGTCCCTGTTGCGACGGATGGACTTTGCACGTGACATGTGACTGAGGTGCCCTTCTCCGCAGGACCTCGGCCGGGGACGGCCTCCCCGCCATCAGCACCGTCATCACCCTGCCGCACGTGATCGTGGAAAACATCCCCCTGCATGTGAGCGCAGGTAACGCACCCAGGCTCGCGGCAAAGGAACCCGAGGAGAATGGTGTTTTAGCTGCTAAGGTTTTAAAAATCTGATTGTGAAAAGTGCCTGACATTTACCCAAGTAGGCTGTGACCAGTCTCGATTCATGTGCCTCTGCACACTCCTCCTCCCCCATCACTTTATCATTTCATTTCCGAATAGTTCAGAGTGTATCTGTAACATTAGTGGTTATTTTCCTAAACCTAATCAGAACACCGTTATCATGACTTTAAAATGGGCAGAGTTGTCTTAATATCATCGAATTCCAGTGCTGAAATGCTCCGAACGCTACCTATTGGCCTGAGGTCTCTGTGGATCCGGGCGGCTGGCCGACTCCCTCTGCTCCCGGCCATCTCCTCCCACACGTCGCTCCCTCTGCCTTCTGTGTGTTTCCTGCGGGACCGATCCCTGTCCTGTGGGGCTTGCTGCAGGCTGGATAGCATTTGCTGATGGCGCTGCATCACTGCTAGTGTGTCTGTCCTGTAAATTGGTAGCTCGATCTGTAGGCGTGGTCAGATTCAGGTTCAAGTTTGGGGCAGGAATATTTCACCATCCATGACATGTGGCACGGGATGCCCGCCATCCCCTTTTGAACCATGGTAGATTTAAAAATTATTCCTAACGTGCAGTGCAGCTCCTGCCAGCCAGCACCCTTTCTAAGTCAGTCACCTTCAGAGGAGATTTGGGGTCATCTTCGCCTGTTTTTCACCGTCCCGTGGCCGTTTTCAGTCGGGAAGCTTTATTTAGCGGGAGCGCAGGGATACCGTTGGTTTAAAACAGCCGGGCATTGCAGAAGGAGATTCATTTGCCAGAAGGACCCCCGGGAGGTAGGCTGTTTTCTGACCGAGAGGATCGTGTCCGCCCTGCAGACCTGCCGTCGTTCGGCCGTGTCAGGGAGTCGCTGCCCGTCCGGTACCGCCTGCAGAACAAGACCAGCCTGGTGCAAGACCTGGAGGTCTCCGTGGAGCCCAGCGACGCCTTCATGTTCTCCGGCCTGAAGCAGGTAGAGGTCCCTCTGGCTGGGATGCTCCTGGAGGCCCCGGGTGCGGCAGGAGGGAGAGCTGTGCGCGTGGACGGGCCGGCCTGCCTGTGGCCCTGGGATTCGGATGGAGTGCAGTGTCAGGCGCTTCTGTGGATCAGGCCCGTTGTTCTGGAGTGGAATCAGTGGCCAGGCCTGTCCACATTGAGACCGCATGCACAGGCCCTTTATCCTTGAAGCAAGAGTTCACAAATCCTTGGGCTGTGTAATGGAATTCCTGAAAATCTTAGATTGCGCTTAGTTACTGAGTGTGTGTGTGTGTGTATCTGTGTTTGTCTGTCTGGTTTTTTTTTTTTTGAGGCCTGGAGGCATGACTACCTATATTAAAAGCCTAATTCTCTTCAGCTCTATCAGGGCAGTGTTTCAGGGACTTTGTTGTCAGTAAGTACTTCTTATTAATAGAACATAACTAGAGGAACACCTGTATTGTAACACCTAGATGCACGCACCCTGACTAGTCATCTGTGCCCTGCGTATGCAAGATAGAGCTGTACACGATGCCTGCTCTAATGCATACACTAATTTAAACTGTTACATATTATGACCTTAGCTCTGTATGTTGGTGCACATGTGCATATATTACCTGTGGCATGTACCTGTATGTACTCATTTGCAAATGAGTAAGCTTTTCTTGAGTGTCTTTTCCCCCTGAAATTACTCACCTTAACACAAAGGTGAAATCCCTAAAGGAAAACACAAGAAACTACTCGTGTGTCTTATGTGGACATCATGTGTACAGGGACGCTTTTCTGTAAATCACCCTCTCACCCTTTGTGACTGTGAACGCTACCTGGCCTACGACACGAATATATCGCTCCGTCAGGTGTGCTCAGGTTTAAGCTGGTACAGTTGCCTTTTAGGTCTTGGTAGAACAGAAATCATGCGCATATTTTTAAATATGTTTTTATTGGATTCAGACAGATGAAGGGAGAGGGAGAGCGAGATTGAAACACCAATGAGCGATGTGAGGGAATCATTGATAGGCCGCTTCCTGCACGCCCCCTACTGGGGTTTGAGCCTGCAACCCGGGCATGTGCCCTGACCCAGAATCCAGCTGGGGACCTCTCTGTGCGTTGGTCGATGCTCTGCTACTGAGCCACACCTGCCGGGCTCATGCACATATGTTTTACACACGTATTATCCCTGTGGTACTACTTCAGCCTTACCTTTTGGAATCTGTGGAAGATGGAATAGGAGAGAGAAAATATTCACCAGCGAGATTTGGGTGTCCAAACATTGGTATTGCAGGTCTGTGTATTGATTCTCTGTGACACTGTGTGATCTAGATTCGGTTACGGATCCTGCCGGGCACCGAGCAGGAAATGTTATACAACTTCTACCCTCTCATGGCCGGATACCAACAGCTGCCATCTCTCCACATCAACGTGCCCAGGTTCCCCAGCTTCACAAGCCAGCTGCTCCGGCGCTTCATTCCCACCAGTATTTTTGTCAAGGTGAGGCCCGCACGGCTCCTGCCCCTTACACATTCCGTCTTGAAAACAAACAAAAGATTTTTTTCCTTGTAAATACCGCTGAATAGTAACTTCAGACTAACAGTGATGGTTTGATTTTCGCCCTATGGATTTGGCAGTATTGCTATGTATTTCTATAAAGTTGCTATATTTATAGAATCTAATTTTAAAAAAATGTTTATTCCCTTAGGTAAATGATTTACCTTTATACTGTCCTGAAATGTGCCTTTTCTTTGGCTTTCACAAAGTGTGTTTTTAAATTATAGCTAATTTGTAACTAATTTTTAATCAAAATGGGTTCACTTTTAAAATATGATCACCAAATTCTCCTAATTCTCTCAGTTTGAGTGTGTAATACCGAGTTGGAGTCTTTCTTTTAATTGAGTTTATTGGGTGACATCGGTTAATAAAGTTCTATAGGTCGGGTCTTTTCTGGAAATGGGCACCTGTTGGGCACTACACTGTGGTCTAATGTTCTGATTTGCTCCAGGTTCCTGCAGGAGAAAACTATGGGGTGGGCCTGGTGTGTGACAGTGAGGTGGCTGCCCCCAGATAGTGTGCCCCCCCTTCCCCTCCCCCCAGAGCAGATGCTCAGTGTGTGAGCCCCTCTCTTCTCCGTCAGTGCCCGTTGGGAATGGCAGGTTTCACTGCACAGCCTCCTTTTCGCTGCCTGTCAGGTTTCGGGGAAGTGGGCCGTGTTTCTGTTACCTGGGACTTGGTAAATTACAGATCAGTTTCTGCTCATGTGCCCTTCACAATTGTCCTAGCTTTTATCTTTCTAGGTTTCACACTTTTTTGCATCTGCAGAAAAATTGCTTTATTAACCCTTCCAAGCTTCTGTCCTATTCCATGCCTTAGATTGTTTAAAACAAAACAGGAAAGCCATGTGCATGATTTTAGATCTCTAGTGTCTAGTTTTAGATTCACCACGAAATTGGGAGGAAGTTAGAGATTGCCCATGTACCCTCTGCCCCACCAGCAGTGCTGATAGATCGGCAGTGGCTGAGGTGTGGTCTGCTGGTGGAGGTGCCTGATCAGCAGGGGGTGTCTCCATGGTCAGCAGGAACAGGGACCTAGCATATCGTTCCTGACCTCAGGTTCAAGTGAAGAAAAGCCGAGATGAAAGGCAGATACCTTTTATTTTGGTCCTCACACATGTTTGTACTGTTTTTGTGAACAGCTCCAAGAATTTAAAAGTCTCTTCAATTAAGAGAGCTGAGGGTCAGTATCACCCTGTAAACCATCTTGTTTTCCCTCCTTGAAGCCACAGGGCCGGCTCGGGGACGACGCCTCCATCGCCGCTGCATGAGGGTCACGCCGGGCCGGCCGCGCCGCAGACGCTGGACAGAGCTCCCTGAGGCTTCACTCCGAGCTGAGCATTGATGGCGGGGAACGTTAGTCTTTATTTTTTAATGGATGTTATACCAGCTCTTCAGAGGCACTCGTGCATCAGAGATTGGCAGACCTGTCCTCTGTATAGTTTCACTAATAAAACGTTGAAATCTGTCAGTGCGGGTGGCAGCGGTCAGACCGTTGTTGAAAGGTGTGGGCGAACAGTGAGTTCTCCCCAGTGGACATGACGTGACGTGCCTGTGCAGTGTCAGGAAATGCAGCCCCCCCAGGAGTGGGTGGGAGGGAGCGCCTACCCCACAGCCCCCGGGTCACCCAGGCCGTCATCCTCACAAGCCAGAGTGCGCTCCCGGCCGGACCCGGAACGGAGGCTTCCGCAGCTCCCGTCGGAGCAGTCTCACTGTCCAACCTGGGGGTTTGTTACCATCAGTCACGTCAGAGGCTCATCTGGGGTGGGTTTGTGTCTGTGTTATTAAGACTCTAATCTGTAAGGACCCAGACTGCAAGGACCTGACCGTCAGCATTATTCCCTAAACAGAAAAGGTTTTTAAAGATTCAGGGTCTAAATAAGAGCTTCTTGTTATGTTGTGCAGTTTAAAAACAACCATGCAGATTCTTGAAAATTCATGTAAATAAAAATCACATTGTGAAATCTCTGTGTTTAAACATTTTAATTTAAAACTACCGATGTCTTGGAAATGTTGGTTATTTAAACGTGTGGGGGTTGTAAAAAAGCAGCGGTGCTGTAAATAAACGTGTTCTCTTTCAACGCGCCTGCGTGTCTCTCTCATTCACTTTGGGCTCAGCCCCGACGGCGGGCCCTGGAGCCTGGCGCCAGCTGTACGGAGAGGGGACTGTCGCTGGCAGTGTCTGGGTCTCTCGAAGGGAAGAGTCTTGACTTCGGCTTTAACGGTTAGTGTTCCAGCTCTGCCCACAACATTAAAAGTCTTCCAGTTGCCCTAGCTGGTTTGGCTCAATGGATAGAGCGTCAGCCTGCTGACTGAAGGGTCCCAGGTTCGATTCCAGCCAAAGGCATATGCCTGGGTTGTGGGCTCGATCCCTGGGGGGCATGTAGAAGGCAGCTGATCAATAATTTTCTCTCATCATTGATGCTTCTCTCTCTCCCTCTCCCTTCCTCTCTGAAATCAATAAAAATAAAAATAAGGTCTTCCAGTTGCTATTGTTACAGCTCCGCCCACAACATTAAAAGCCTTCCAGTTGCTAGTCTCCCCACGATACTGCTAAGACGACGAGTTGTAATTCCCACGTTGGCATTGCATGAGAGAGAGTACGTGTAAGGCCAAAGCCGGCAAATGGAAAGGTAAGCTCGTACTCCTGAGGGGTGTCCACGCAGGCAGTCCCAGCAAACACCTGCGGAACCTCCCTCCTTGGCCAAAAGCCCAGAACGGGCCCGGAGTGTCCCGGCTGCTCCCGGAGAGGCCTTTGAGAGGGAGTGTGCCCTCTGAGGGTGACGTGAGGAAGCAGCACCACCAACTCAGAAGCAGGCGGGCGGCGTTCGTGACCAGAGATGGCTGAACGAACGAGTGCAGGGCAGCAAGCACAGAGGTGGGTGTTGTCCGGCTGTGGGTTTGTTCTGGAACTTTCCTAACCAGCGGTCCTCACTCCTGCCTCCGATGAGCTCCACAGCCGTCCTCTCACTTAGGCAAGCAGCTGCCGACAATCTCCCAAAGGACAAGCCCCCTGTTTGCGTGGAAGGGCAGAGGAAGTCCCAGCAGAGTCACAGGCCGGTTTTCTTCGCAGATCAAACCTGGGAGACGCGTCCCCGTCTCCCCTTCCGCTCAGAATAGAGTCGTGGGCTCAGCGCCCAACTCTTCCTGCTTCCTGAAGTGTTTCCCAGGGTAGGGGGGAGAGGGTGGGACCCGAGTCAGAACTGCCACGCACACTGGCTTCGGGGGTGCACGCTGCACAGAGCACGGGAAATCCTGTCTTCTCCCCAGCCGTGGAGAGAACGCAAACCCACAGCAACCTGGAGGCTGATGCTCGGCTACGGATCGCACCCTCACCCTCCATCGGAACGCCTGGCCGAGGCCTGGTGATGACCGGCTGTGTTCAGTCGGTCAGGATTTCTAACCGTGGCCCCAGACGGTGGTCACCAGCTGTGTTGAGAGCTGCAGCCTGCCCGCGGTGGTGAGCTTACCTCGACTAATACCAGCTCAGTGTGGTGTAGGTCCTGTTACTGTCCCCTTTTCACCATGTGGCAGCTGAGGCACGGAGAGACTAAGTGACTTTCTTGATGTCCTGGTTATCTATTGCTGCAAGACAGGTGGCCTAGAACAGCGGTTGGCAAACTCATTAGCCAACAGAGCCAATGTCAACAGTACAGCGATGGACATTTCTTTCGAGAGCCGAAAACCCGCTTCTGCGCGTGGGCCACGAAGTTCCAATCGCACTGAACGTGCGCGCCCGCACGTGGTCTTTTGTGGAGGAGCCGCACTCAAGGGGCCAAAGAGCCGCATGTGGCTCGCGAGCCGCAGTTTGCCCACCGCTGGCTGGCCTGGAACAAGGGTTCCTGAGTGGTTCCAGAGGGTCAGGAACCTGGGACGGGCCTGGCCGGGCACTCTGGGCGGTCGCTCACATGGTGTCCCTCAGCAGTGGGGGTGCCTGGAGCGCCGACCGGGGGCCCGTTTCGGCGCTGGGTGCTGAAGCCATGGAGGGCCTGTTCCTGAAGGCCCACGGCCCAGAGGAGGCGCGTGTACACACTCCGCACAGGCGGCCAGCGCCCCGGAGCGGGCGTGAGACGGGAGGCTCAGGGATGTCTGGGATTTACTTTCAAGGCCCCGGAGACAGACACGAAACAAAGCAGGCTGGGAGGAATGTGTAGAACAGGCGCTGGACCATGTTGATACTTGTGAAAGGGGCCTGGGAGCCTCATTTCACTGTGCTCGTCAGTATGAATGTCAGGGCAGACGCAGGCAGACGGAGCGCGGAGGGCCGCAGGGCGGGAGTGAGGGAGGCGGAGGCAGGGCGCCCTGCGGCAGGAGGCGGGAGCCGTTTCAGAGCCATCGGCAGTCCCTCTGTGTTTCTCTCCTCTGGAAATGCATTCCTGTCATCCTGACGGGCCCTGGGATGGAGGCTGAGCGTGGGGCACCTGCCTGTTTCCAGGACAAACAAATGAAGGAAGCACTTCCCGGGGATGCGGGCTGTGCTGCGCCGGGTGCTCCCGTGCTGCGGACCTGCCCCTGCGAGGGCGGCCGGCCTTGTTTCTCCTGCCCCAGAGGGTCACGCTTGGTCATAAGAGAATCAGAACGGAAAGAATGCAGGTGCTGTCTGGACCGCTTTCTCTGTTGGAATTGGAGGGTTTGGGATGAAGCTTGTCTCCGTTTAGCTTTATTTTGCTCATCGGATCGGAGATTATCTCTTGAAACATGTTTGCTGTTGGGTGATCATCTCAACCATCCTTGTCTCAACAAAGGGCTGAATCCCAAAACCAAAGTTAGCCGAGAACAGAAGCCCATGTTGGAGAGGAAACGCTGAGTCCTGGGCGCCGGACACAGGAGCCCGTGGCGGTTTGTATCAGAGCTGTTGGCTGCTCACCCTGCGTTTGCCAGGTCTTCTCCACCCTGGCCGCCACCCTTCACTGCGTTTCATTCTTTTTTAAAATATATTTTATCGATTTTTTACAGAGAGGAAGAGAGAGGGATAGAGAGTTAGAAACATCGATGAGAGAGAATCATCGATCAGCTGCCTCTTGCACACCCCCGACTGGGGATGTGCCCGCAACCAAGGTACATGCCCTTGACCGGAATCGAACCTGGAACCCTTCAGTCCCCAGGCCGACGCTCTAACCACTGAGCCACACCGGTGAGGGCTCTTCTCCCTCTTCCTCCCTTGTCATTGAGGAGTTGAAGTGGAGTCATTCTTTGAACTTTTCCACATTCTGGTGGCGGCTGATTCTTCCTGGGGTGTCACTGGGCCTGTGTCCCTGTCCCCATGGTTGCTATGGACTGGAGTTAGGGAGCACAGCATGCCTGCGTCCTGGGTTCCTGCCCGCCTTTCCTTTTTGAGTGACATCTCACAGGTGGCAAGCTACACATCCTTCGGCCACATGCAAGGTCTGGCTGCCTCTGTGGGTTCCAGGATGACAGCCTAGCCCCTTTATGACAAGATCAGCTAAACGGCCATCTCACAATAGTCTGCATCAATTCACTAGAAGTTGCAAAATGTAACTTTAAAACGTGTTTCTGCATCCATTGGCTGCGATTATTTTGTGTAGAAACGCTCCCCCTCATCTATTAGATCCGTGAAGTCACCCTAAAATAGAATTCTTAGTAACTTAGTTCCCCCTCTTCCTAATTTTCAGAGCAACGAGTTGGCGCCTGCAGCTCTCGCTAACGCAGTTCAGGAGCTTCGGTTTGTCTGTCTTCTCCATTTCCCCCTTTTTTCTCTGAAATAATCGTGAAAGGAAGGCTGAGACAGGGAGGTGGGGCTGGTGGATGTGACGGCTCTGACATCTCAGGCAGCAGCTATCAGTGCCTCTGAGGGAGACCAGCGCCCCCACGTGGCTTTGTGGGGATGGGGCCCCGGCGGTTAAAAGCACCCACCTTCTAAAGCTTCCGCTCTGAAAATCAAGTTTCTAAGGAACTCCAGCTGGAACAATGAAACCAAGAAGACACTCTACCCTGTTAGCAGGCGCCCAGTCCTGCAAACCTTTCTCAACCTTGCCCTCAAAATCAATGCTACTGTTGGGTCGGATAAAAAAACCGAATCGCTAGCCCCTCCCCTGGGAAACTGACCTTCAGACTATTTTGCGACATTCCCCTCGGCTTAGACCACATTCCATTTGCGAAGACCTGTCACTTTCCCCTCCAGACTTGCCCAGAGGATTCCGCCCAGAGAACTCCCCTCCCAAAAGCTTGCCTACAGCTCCTTAAAAACTCTGACTCCTGCTGAAACCGGTGTTGCTCAGTGGATAGAGCGGACTGAAAGGTCCCAGGTTCGATTCCCGTCAAGGGCATGCACCTTGGTTGCGGGCACATCCCCAGTAGGGGGTGTGCAAGAGACAGTTAATCAATGTTTCTCTCTCATCGATGTTACTAACTCTCTATCCCTCTTTCTGCCTATCTGTAAAATATCAATAAAATATACTAAAAACGACAAAAGCAAAACCTCTGACTCCCCATCCCTGGGTGCTGACGCCATAGGGGGGGGCCCAGCCCCTCGGGTTTCCAGATGACCTAATCACTTCACGGTGCTTTAACACTTCCAGTGACGCTGAAGCAGGAATTTTAGGGGAATATAGGCAGGTGTGGGGAATTCTTAGAATTGGGGTCCATGAAGAACACAGGGCTACAGACTGGGAAAAGGTACATCTTCATAACATAAGGAAGCCAGGTGCAGCTACATTTCCATGAGACAAGGGAACTGGAAGTAGCAAGAAAAGTCTATATTTACAAACTAAAGAAGGAGAAAGTCCAGAAGGAATGGAAGGACTGAGGGAGGAGGACCTCAGGCATCACTATAGGAACCAATTTTATAAACCGTGGAAACAGGAAGTCGGTGGGACCCGTTCCCCATCCCCTTGCGGAGTCCATTCTGTGGGGCTCTTTCCCCTCCCCAGTGGGAGCCTATACCTGTTCTTCAATCAATCTCCACCTTTGCTATACCACCCTCTGTCCCTGGATTCATTCTTCTACTCCGGCGGACAAAGAATCCGGGTTCCAGCCCAAAAATTCCGTTTCAGCCCCAACAATTGCAATGTTATAGATGTTCCGAAGGAGTCAGTGCAGGGGGCTGGCATGAAGGAAAGATGGAATTATGTGTAATCGGTCATTTTACAATAAATCTTTAAAAACAGGTAGTCATTGGCGGAGGGGTTTCTCACCGCACACACAGTTAAACGTTAGTCAGGACACCTGCTAAGGGTGTGCGGCAGAGGGTCACTGCCCGGGGTTTGTGGGGGGAGAGGGGACGCGCTCCGACCACAGCGAGGACTCACCGCCGAGAGCAGGGAGGGCTCATGGACGGCAGGGGACTTGCTGAAGGCGACCGGGGAGGTCAGAGACCAAGGCCTCTCACTCCACCGGGACTCCCCCAGGACAGGGGGGAAGGCCAAGGTCAGGCCCGAGAGCAGCGGGCTCAGGAGCCTGGTCCAAGGAGAGCACCTGTCGGCACACAGAGCGCCCCCCAGGACCTCTGTTTCCGGGTGAGGCCCCGTCTGCAGACAGGGCGTGCTGACCGGCCTCCAGGCCTCTGAGCCCCGGGCGGGTGGGCAGGGCCTCCCTCCCCGCGCGCCTGGTCTCCGCCCGGAAGACGGACCAGCTGCCCCGGTGCCAGGCTGGGGCTCCCGGGCAGGGAAACCCCTCCACCCGGACCGGAGGGGCGGCTCCGCTCGGCGGAGCAGAACGAAATCTCCAAAGTGGTCCGACAGGCTGGGCGGCTGCAGGACAAGGAGCCTCTGTGCTGGAGGGGAGCCCAGCGGGGAGGGAAGGAGAGGCCCCGTGGCCGAGGCTGGAAAGGCTTCAGGAGCCTGGCTGGTCCAGTGCGCCCCCACTCCCACCGGTGCGGTGCCCTCACCCCGGACCAGGGCCCCGCTCGCTCCCCCCTGGCCGGGCTGCGGGGCACCTCACAGCCCCGCGTACGTCTGCCTGCTCGTGACCGCCCGCTTGCCTCTCTCCTAAACGGCGCAGCCATGGGGAAGGCGGCCCAGCGGCTGCATTGCCCTCCCCCCAGCACCCCCTCCACCCGGGCCCAGCGCCTTCACCTGGGAGGAAGGCAGCTCAAGCCCCCAGCTTCTCCCCGAAGGCAGCATGGCCCGGGAAGACAGCTGACCCTGCCCGGGTCTAAAGGTGCCTGGGTCTGCAGGGCCCTCCCCCCCAGCTCCTGCATCTTCCTCCCCCACTTCCCCCCTCACCCCCCCGCCAGTCCCCCCCTTCCCCCTCCTCGGCCTCGCTGCCCCCAGCAGGGAAGAGCGGGCAGGGAGAGGCCAGTGGGTGGCAGGCCTCCTGGCAAGCGGGCGCCCCTGGCATTCCGCTCCCGGGAGCCGCCCCACCATGTCCTCCTCCATTCTCCCCGCTGTTTGGCTTGGCAGGTCCTCAGCCTCCCCGCGGGCCACACCGGGCAGACAATCTCCCTGGCGGCTGGCCTTCCTTCCCCACATCTAGCTCCGGGCCAGAGAGGTCCCCAGTGACATCCGGGCCAGAGCGGTCCCGGTACCACGGAGACGGGCACAACACGTTGCTGAGGAACAAGCTAGTGCTGCGCGGTCTGTGGGCGGGAGGCCGGTCCTGGGGACAGACCTAGGCGGACGCTAACGCACTCACCCCAAGGGAAGGGCCGGGCGGCTCTCTCCAGCTCTCCTCTCGGATTGTTGGATGACAGGTGATTTCGTTCTCTTCTTCTTTCCTGTGCTAAAGTGTATTCTCAGGACGCGTATTCTTTCCTACTAAGGAAAAAATGATGGACGTGATTTTTATTTTATTTGTTTTTAATTTGTCCTTATTGTTGAAAGTATTACGGAAATCCCCTTCTTCCCCCGCACTCCCCGGCCTCCCCCCCCACCCCCCCCACCCCCCGCCAGCCATTGACTCCGCCCCCCTGCCCCCGCCCCCCGCGCCTTCACCACACTGTATTTGTGTCCCTGGGCTGTGCATATATGCATATAAGTTCCCCTGCTAATCACTCTCCACCCCTCCCCCGGCCCCCGCCCTACGCAGGTTCCTCAGTCGGTTCCGAGCTCCCATGTTTCTGGATCTACTTTGTTCATCCGTGTATTTTCTTCATTAGATTCCACATATGCGTGAGATCATGTGATGCGTATCTTTCTCTGACTGGCTTATTTCGCTTAGCACCACACTCTCCGGGTCCCTCCACGCTGTCCCAAAGGGTGAGATAAGAGATCCTTCTTTTTCACAGCTGCACAGTATTCCAGGGTGTACATGTCCCACAGCTTTTTATCCACTCCTCTCCTGATGGGCACCTGGGTGGTGGGACCTGCCAGACCTCAGCCATGGTAAATGGAGCCGCCGTGAACACAGGCGTGCACACATTCTTTCCGGTTGGTGTTTCAGGTGATGAGTGCTACATTTATTTATTTATTATTTATTATTGATTTTTCACAGAGAGGAAGAGAGGAAGGTAGAGAGCCAGAAACATCGATGAGAGAGAAACATCGACCAGCTGCCTCCAGCACCCCCCCTACCGGGGATGTGCCCGTAACCAAGGTACATGCCCTTGACTGGAATCGAACCTGAGACCTTTCAGTCCGCAGACCGACGCTCTATCCACTGAGCCACACCAGTTTCGTGTTACTTTTAAAGCACACATTCCGGCAGCCCTGGGAAGAGAGTCAGGGATGGGTCCTGTGCCCGGCCTGCTCCTTAGTGGCCTGGACAGTCCCGAGGAGGTGAGGGGGTGGCGGCTGGGCCGTGCTCCAGGGGGAGGGTGGCACTGTCCCGTTCACATCCCGCACTGCACTCCCCCTTCCTCCTCGGGACGTTCTGCTCGGGGGACTGGCACTGCCCTGTGCCTGGGAAAGGCCCACGGTCTAGAAATGGGATGCTGAAACCCCCTTCTGGTGAAAGTGCTGTGGGTGGGGAGGGTGCCTCGTCCCCTCCAGATGCTGGGAGGGGGTCCTTGGTGCTGCTGGAGTAGGGATTCCTAGAGGCCCCACAGGGGGCGTGGTCTTGTAGAAGGCTTCCTTTCCGTGGAATGACACCCCGGAGCTTCCACGTCCATCGCCCTGGGCCCGCCACGGAAGTGCAGCTGTGACTTCAGAACGAAAGGCTGGAACGAAGGCCGGGGCCCAGTTTCCTCTCCACGTTGCACCGTCTAGCCCAGCACCGATCAGGCTGGCTCAGCTCCTGTTCCTATGGCAGCCCATCGGCCCTTTGCCATTGGGGTCTGCGGGCCCCGTGGCTGTGGAGGGAACAGGGCCCGGGCAAAGCCAAGGGGACCAGAGCGGCAGGAGGGCGAGCTCCTCTGTTTGGGGGTTATATGCCCCCAGATCCGTGGTTGGCAAACGGCTCACGAGCCACATGTGGCTCTCTGGCCCCTTGTATGTGGCTCTCCCACAAAAGACCACGGCCTGGGCGAGTCTATGTTGAAGAGGTGGCGTTAGAAGAAGTTTAAGTTTAAAAAATGTGGTTCTCCAAAGAAATGTCAATCGTTATCCTGTTGCTATTTGGCTCTGCTGACTAATGAGTTTGCCGACCACTGCCCCAGATGGCCACAGGCTTGCGTTGGCCCTGCTGCCTCTGGCCAGTGATCTCTGTTCCCAGGTTTGATTGGCAGCAAGCACCTCCCCTGTGGCATCCGGACTTGGCTGCGCAGGCATCTATCTCCCCTTGGTGGTGATCTGCGGGGAGGGGCCGGTCTTCCCGGGGGAGAGGGAGACTGTAGCTCCCTGGCGAAGCTGCCCAAATGACATGCCTCTAATGTCCGGCCTTCCCTTTGCTCCCTCCCTGTTACCAATAACCAGCTAGTGACCACGGCAGCAGAGGCGCTGTGAGGTATCTGAGACAAGCAGTGGTCTACCCAATCCTGGCCAGATAAGTATGTGTGAGCTGTGACCAGAGGGACCCACCAAGAAGCATCCCACCCAGAGATATCTTACCAATCCCCCTCCCCGCCCCAAATTGTCCCCTTGACCAGGAGTTTGACCAGCAGGCAGGCCAGCCAACTGCCCATGAACCCTCCCCCTGGCCAGGCTGGCTGGACCCCACCCATGTACACCCCCCCCCTTTCTCTCTCTCTCTCTCTCTCTCTCTCTCTCTCTCTCTCTCTCGCTATATATATATATATATATATATATATATACACACACACACACACACACACACTGAGTGGCCAGATTATTTTGTGTTCAGAGATCATCATAATAATCTGGCCACCCAGTGTATATACATACAGTATATTGCTCTGGATAGTCCATTCTTGTTTTGAAGGGATGCCTCCGTTTGCAGAATTCTCCAAGTTTGCATAATTGCTATCTTTACAGGATGGCCACACCCTGCTTTGACACTGGAAAATCCAGCATAAAACTGCTGCGCTAGCACAAATCAGTGCAGGCTTAGTGAGCAATTAGCCGGCAAAGCTGTCCTCCCAGGACAGTGGCGGCAGCAGGCAATGCTGTTTTCATGCCTTACAGCGGGGAAAGTGTAAACTCAGTACATTGCTCTGAATTTAGTAATTCGATGGATTGGGATTAGGATATTGTTGGAGTTACCTGGTGTGGTATACAACCAAAAGTTAGGCTTTAGAAATTAAATATTTCAAATAAATAAATAACAGATGCTGAATTAACATCCTCTTGGTATGATAGCCGAACTTTCCCACTATGATATTGGTGTGATTTAAAAAAATGATTTTTTTCCTAAATGAAAATAAAAATGTTAGATTAAAAGAAGTTAAAATTAAATTGGCAAATCTCATGTAAGTTCAGAGAAAGAGACCAAATCTTTCCCCTTGAGTAATTTCATGGAACAAACGTGATAGCAACTATGTGATGGATAGTATACACGATGTAAACGTTGGGCTATGATTGTCAGAACGCTTCCCTCTTCCTACTTACACCTACACTAAAAAAAAATTTTTTTTCCTCCACTTAGTTCCCACAGTGAGACTCAGATTCTTAGATTCACAATGAGACTGCATAATTGTTCTCCGTCTGAGGGCTCAGGTCTTTAAGAGATTTTCAAAAAGAAAGCATGTGAGTTTTTTTCAAAATAAGAAGCAGAATTTAAGGATATGAAGAACATTTTGGGCCTGAATCTGCTTAAAAGAAGAACAATTCAGAAAGCTGATTTTACTCCTTAGCTTAATAGGACTTTTTCTGCTGAAATCCCAGCACTGTTCTGTTCTGGGGACCGGAGTGGGGAGCATGCTGGAAACCCAGAACTGGCGCTGGATCCAGGCCCCCCTGTCTCTTCCCCATCCAGTGTGGGTCACATGGTCTGCTGGGCTCTGCTTCCAGCATGTTAGTTAAAGTCTCCGTACAACTTCTGGAACTCAGAGAAATAGGAAATTTGGTGTCACACTGAAAAGTCACAACCTGGTGGACTCCATGCCCGCGGGACTGGGGGGAATGCTCCCTGGACCAGTTCCATTGAGAAAGAGCAACTGCTGAGCTGCTACCTGGCTTCGTTAGCATCTCTGACTAACATTAACCTCGTCCCCCAGGCAAGATGCTCTGCAAACTGCAAATGGCACGCCAGGCTGGAGAAAAGGAGCCACCGCTGGTCATGCTTGAAGTCGGTGTGGAAGGCAGAGTTGGCCTCACAAGTACGGAATCTCTCAGACCTGGGTGAGGTGAACACCTCAGCCTTTTAATTTATTCTTCAAGATGGGGCGTCTTTGAAACCAGTGTGACCTTTCCCAGGTCCCTGGTTGTGTCCCAGAAGCTATTTCTTGAATGTTGTAGCCTGCCTACCTCTGGGTCCAGGTTTCAGTCAAGTGGATAAAGAGACTTAGAGTCACTCCCAGCTACTTGAGCTGACACACTGAATCAAGAACACATCGCATCTCCGTTTCAACTTACATAACATAACACACGGTACTTTATATTTATACAAAAAAACTCAGTGCAATCCAGCGTGTTATTCCTTCCACCGGGATTCCTTTATTGGGTTCACACACATGTCCCCCAGGTTTCTGCTGATATAAATCGGGCGTGTACGGCTCCCTCACAGCCATATGTTGTACCTGTTGGGGCCTGTTGGAAATGTTTTTAAAAAATATATATTTTATTGATTTTTTTTTATAGAGAGGAAGGGAGAGGGACAGAGAGTTAGAAACATCCATAAGAGAGAAACATCAATCAGCTGCCTCCTGCACTCTCCCTACTGGGGATGTGTCCACAACCAAGGTACATGCCTTTGGCCAGAATCGAACCTGGGACCCTTCAGTCCGCAGGCCGATGCTCTATCCACCCGTTAAGACCAATAACGTTTTTAACATTTATTTTTCAATTACAGTTGATGTACGATATTATATTAGTTTCAGGTGTGCAGCATAGTGATTAGACATTATATGCCTTATGAAGGGATCACCCCAATACATCTAGTACCCATTTCGTACCATGCGTGGTTATCACAATATTATTGACTGTGGTTTGCGAAGGGGTCAGGTGGCTCCGGGCACAGACCTGCTCTGAAGGAGGGTCTGCCGGAGGATTATTACATGAATCTCTGCAGCTTGTTCAGCCACGGGAGGTCGGGGAGGCTTGGAACGTCAGGCCTCAGACCCATGTTTCCGTGTGCCCCACGAATGAGAGGGACCTTTGTTGACTCTCACTGAGATTTCTTTAACGATCAGCCCATAACCCCAAAGGTGGTTCCTGACCCGGGGAGGCCATGTCTTGGCACGGCTGTGTTGGCTCCTGTGGAAACACGGGAAGGGACCTTGTGTGTGGTTGGTTGGATTTCCTTTTCTCTAAACATCATTACCATTGGGTCTGCCGTGTTTCCTCAAATATGCGAGAGGAAGGGAGTGGTGACTTCCTAAAGGAAAGTATTCATATTTTTAGACTGAAATCTGCTTTTACAAAGCTTTTCTTTGGGGGGGGGGGAGATAAAAACATAAAAAGAACATTCTGAACAACAGAAAGTGCCTCTTAAACCGTAGTTAGTCAGTGGAGTTTATGCATTTGGGGTATCAATTACATTAAGTTGTAATGCAATGAGAAAGAGATGGGCCAAATTTTTTTTTTTTAATTAAAAAAATATATATATATTTTATTTATTTTTTACAGAGAGGAAGGGAGAGGGATAGAAAGCCAGAAACA
This sequence comes from Nyctalus aviator, assembly GCA_036971965.1. NCBI lineage: Eukaryota > Metazoa > Chordata > Mammalia > Chiroptera > Vespertilionidae > Nyctalus > Nyctalus aviator. The sequence goes on along the minus strand of CM072924.1, from coordinate 182,053,898 downwards.
ATGATGAGAGAGAAACATCGACCAGCTGCCTCCTGCACACCCACCACTGGGGATGTGCCCGCAACCAATGTACATGCCCATGAGCTGAATTGAACCCGGGACCCCTCAGTCCACAGGCCGACGCTCTATCCACTGGGCCAAACCAGTTTGGCCTATGAGCCATTGTGTTCTAAAAGATGACCCAAACCATGTTTCTGGGTGTAGGATGCCGGCCCGAACCCCACTGTGTCCAGAACTCTCCTGCTTTAGGGCAGTGGTTCTCAACCTTCCTAATGCACGACCCTTTAATACAGTCCCTCATGTTGTGGTGACTCCCAACCATAACAATATTTTCATTGCTACTTCATAGCTGTAATGCAAATGTCTGTGTTTTCCGATGGTCTTAGGTGACCCTGCTAGTGGTTCTCAACCTGTGGTCACGACCCACGGGTTGAGAACTGCCGCTGTAGAGCCTAAGATCATCGGAAAACACAGATATTTGCATTACGATGCATAACAGTAGCAACATGACAGTTATGGAGTAGCAACGAAGATAATGTTATGGTTGGGGGTCACCACAACATGAGGAACTGTATGAAAGGGTCTCGGCATTAGAAAGGTTGAGAACCAGTGCTTTAGGATCACGTGAGCGGAGTCCCGGAGAGCCCATCCCGTGGAGGGAATGTCAGCATCGGTTCACGCTGTGGTCACGGACGGGGAGGAGGGGTGTGTCGGGAAGAAGGCCGAGCAGGCCTGGGAGAGATGCTGTCCTGTGGTGACACAGCTCAGCGGTTTGTCATAACCCAGGACAGGTGATAGCTTCCAAGGGTAAAGGGGTGAGTTCAAAACAAGCTCAATCCCATGTACAGCTCACGGAGGCCTTTTCAGTCTCTAAGGAAGAGGTTTTCAAAATCCAAACACACACACACACACACACACACACACGCACACACACAAAACCTTTCATGTATTTTTTAACTTAACATAAAATTTATTGTTTCCTTACTTTATTTTTATTGCTGGCACTGGTACAGATGTCTCCATTCCCCATCTCTTTGCTCACCTCCACCCAGCCCCTGACCCCCTAAAATTTATAGCTGAACCATTTGAAAGCTGTCTTTAAAATCGCAGTAAATACGCACAACATAAATGTGCGGTTTTAAGCCTCTTATAAGCGCTCAGCTCCGTGGCGTTAGTTCAGTCACATTGTGGTGCTGCCACCGCCATCGCCTCCAGAACGTGGTTCGTGTTTAGATGGGGTTGTTGTTGCTTCACAGTAGTTCTTTATATTCTGGAGACTACATTCCCAGAGGTTTCAGCTAGTGTCCTTTTAGGCTTGGCCAAGGGTTGATCTTATTAAGATATATTCATTTCTCCTTTCTGCCCCAGGCACAAGTCCATGCTCACCAGTGGGACAAAGCCAAGCCCTCTGCCCGCACACCAGGCACGCCAGCCGCTCACACATCCCTCAGCATGCCTGCACCTTCATCTCCAAGGCTCCAGGGCAGCCTCTGCCCGGGCCTTCTTTCCCCAGCCATCGCCACGTGCAATGTTTGATTCCTTTCCTTTGATTCAATATTTATTTTTAAAATTTAATTATTTTAAAAAATATATTTTTATTGATTTCAGAGACGAAAGGAGAGGGAGTGAGAGATAGAAACATCAATAATAAGGGAGAATAACTGATTGATTGCCTCCTGCATGCCCCACACTGGGGATTGAGCCCACAACCTGGGACTCTTCAGTCTACAGGCCAACATGCTCTATCCACTGAGCCAAACTGGCTAGGGCTTGATTAACTTTTCAAAATCCATCTCCAATGCAAGTCTTCCCAACTTCCATTCAGAATAATATCTTTTCATTTCTGGAGTAGCTGGTCTTCAAACTTTTTGGTCCAACAAGCCCTGAAAGGATTTTGTCTAGGCCCTGGCAGGTGATCACGCCAACACTCCCAATCTTTAAATCATGTTTAAACAGTTGCATAAGATTTCGCTTCCAGATTATTATACAACAGGTAGTTTAAAATACAGATTATATCTCTCATAAAAGGAAATCTGAACAGCATTGCAATTTGATCTTTGCCTTTAGCCATTAAAAAAAAATTCAAGAACAAGCTTTCCTTTAATAGGAACAGAATGAAAGTGATAGAAAGCGAGTGTAGATGCAGGCGGGTCCAGACGAGAGCCGGCCTCTGCCTCTCTGATCGTGGTTTGGGGCAGCAGCAGAGCCACAGACGGTGTGTCCGAGAGAGGATGTGTCCCCTGCCCTTTTCGTGCCCCATGGAGACCCCCTGGTCCCGGGGAAGAGATGGCTGTGGGATGAGCTCGCAGTGGCAAAGCGTTTCCTCCCCCTCCCGCATGTCAAAGGAGCAGCAGAACGATGCTGGTGGCCACGAGGAGCCCAGGATCCAGGGAGAGGACACCCAACTGCAAGGAGGACGAGGATGAGAAGGAAACTTTTTCTGTAATGGCCCGTGTAGACCACAGGACAGGGCCAAGCAGGCGACGCCTGTCCGAGCAGATGTCTGTGTGACAGACGACACCGAGGCCGGTGACACTCCTCCCCTCTGGACGCCTGGGAATCCTGAGTGACCCCTGGTCACCCTCACCCAAACCCAGACACAACCTCAGCAGAGGGCTGAATGAGATCACGCTTCTAATGTGATGGTGCAATGGTGGCTTGAAAGGTAAAGGACGACGGGTTAAAGAAGACTAAATGTAGTTCCTATTATTCTGTTCCTATTAAAGGAAAGCTTGTTCTTGAATTTTTTTTTAATGGCTAAAGGCAAAGATCAAATTGCAATGCTGTTCAGATTTCCTTTTATGAGAGATATAATCTGTATTTTAAACTACCTGTTGTATAATAATCTGGAATTTAGACCTACATTTCTTACACACCGGCGTGTACAAGAATAAAACGTACTGAGAGACAGACTCACCGCAGATGCACAGACCATTTTATTCTTGCTCCTAGAATGGGGGTCGTATCTGCATTAAACGTAAAATGAAGTGCTTACACACTAGTGTTTGTGGAGTGTGTAGCAGACTAGGTGAGTGTGTGTGTGTGTGTGTGTGTGTGTACCAGGCTAGGTGGCCAGGGGTGTGTGTGTGTGTGTGTGTGTGTGTACCAGGCTAGGTGGCCAGGGGTGTGTGTGTGTGTGTGTGTGTGTGTGTGTGTATGTACCAGGCTAGGTGGCCAGGGGTGTGTGTGTGTGTGTGTGTGTGTGTGTGTGTATGTACCAGGCTAGGTGGCCAGGGGTGTGTGTGTGTGTGTGTGTGTGTGTGTACCAGGCTAGGTGGCCAGGGGTGTGTGTGTGTGTGTGTGTGTGTGGTTGAGATATAGTAAAGAACCGTTTTGGTTCTGGACAACTCCATCAATGTTTCTACCATTTGAGCTGACCCATTTATGCCCCTTTTGGTTTTATTTTGGAATCACACGTAAAATGCCCTCGTGAGTGTTGGAAAGAAAGTGTGTTCCCTGAGGGAGAAAATAATTTAGAAAGCAGAATAAAAGGGAAAAGCGGGCACGGGAGAAGATACAGAAACAGTGACGATTAGGACGGGAGCTGCGATGAGAACGTCCAGCGTGCAGGAAGCAGAGGCAGCACCAGATCAGCTCACGTCCGCTGGGCCTCGGGGGCTGCCTGAGAGCCGCTGGATGGGCCCGGAGCCAGTGCAGGCCTGAAGCCCCAAGTTCCCAGACTCAAATGCATTTCGTACGGGGGCTTTCAAACCCAGTTACTGGGGCCGGCATTCTACTGGCTTCAGGTTAAGCTTTCGGTTGAAATCCGAGGCCTGAAAGTTGACTTTTTCCCCATGCTCTTGATGAAAGCATTTGATAAAGCCAAAGCAACAACAGAGCCCTTTTATGTCTCTAGAATTCCCGAGCAGGTAAATAGGGCCTGAGGTGGCACTATTTACAGTACAGCCACCCCTGCTGTTGGTTTTCTCGAGTTCTGAGTTTTGAGAGAGCCTGTGCACCATTGCAGTGCCATGGACCTCGAGTCAGGTCTTGGGTAAGCTGCCTTGTTTGGAGAGGTGCCCGGACAATCCTATCTAGTAAAGAGGAAATATGCTAATTGACTGTCAGCACCCCACAGCCAATAAGGAGGAATATGCTAATTGACTATCACACCCTCAAAGATGTACACCCAGTCCCCACAGCCCCACTGGAGTCCCCCAATACTGCCCAGGGCTGGCCCGAGGCACAGACAAGCCTCAGATGGCGGCTGCCCAGCCACCCAGGGTCGCCTGAGATGCAAGTAACCAGGGCCGGCCAAGGCTTATGCTGCCAGCAGTGGCAGCAACAAAGATGTGAGGGGGGCGTCGCCTTCCCCTGATCATCAGGTCACCTCCCACCTTTGAGGGATCCTGAACTGTGAGAGAGGGCAAGCTGGGCTGAGGGACCCCCTCCCCTCCAGTGCATGAATTTCCATGCACTAGGCCTCTAGTGTAGACGTAAGAAGAATGCACACTTCCAGGCTTGATGTGAGAATCCCACAAGGGAAGAGGGGTCGGTAAGAGTTCTCTGCACCAAGAGGGGTGAGGTGCCACCAAGTACCTCAGTCGTAGAAATCTGTGCTTCTTTAGACAGACTCACAGGGATAAATGAGGTTCCCCTAGTGTGTCGAGTGGGAAACCAAGAGGGTTCTAGGTGCCCATTTTCTCTGTAAATGACATGAAGGCTGGGTGATACGGTGGGAAACATGAAGCGACGTAAGTTCTGTGTAACTTGTCAGTATGATAATGGTCTCACGAAGGGAAGGGGAATTGATGTACACCTACCTTATGGTCCGTCATGCCAGCACCAACATGGTCAGAAAACTGTGAGTACGTCTGTGATACATGAGGAGTTTTCCAAGTTAAAGTCGCCATTCTCTCCTGGAAGGGGAGACTCGTGCTGGGTGAATGTTTTAGAAACTCTCCTAACACGGGCAGCAGCTGGTCGCTGATGGGGAAATACCGGCTTCAGGGCTGTACCACACGGGTGGGAAAGTGTCTGGCCCTTTGGTTTTGGTGGCCGTGGCCACTGTCTAGCGTGGACTTCTCGCCCTTTTCCGTTTGCATACAGTCCAGAGCAGGCCTTCCCAGAGCCGGAGCCTTTTACGATGACGCGTGCCTGCGACTCTCTTTGTTCCTTGTCTGCCTTGTGACTTGCGCTGTGGACTGACTTTCCCCGAGGAGCAGGGGAAACATCTGCCCTCAGTTGACAAGACATGTATTTATTAATTTCCTCCAGAATCACGTCCAAATGGCCTCTTCCTGGCGTCTGTGTTTCTTTTAAAAAATACATTTTATTGATTTTTCACAGAGAGGAATAGAGAGTTAGAAACATCGATGAGAGAGAATCATCGATCAGCTGCCTCTTGCACAGCCCCTACTGGGGATGTGCCCGCAACCAAGGTACATGTCCCTGACCGGAATCGAACCCGGGACCTTTCAGTCCGCAGGCCGATGATCTAGCCACTGAGCCAAACCGGTCCCAGCTGTGTTTCTGGTCTTGTGTTACACTCTGGAAAACATTAGCTAAGACCTGCAAATTGCCAGGTGCTGTGGGTGGGTGGGTAGGAGGATTGAGATCATAAAGATGCAGTACAGGTGTGCTGGTCTCCAGCCCGTGAGAGTCAGGTTCGTGTCCTCACCGATCCGTGACAAACATGTTCCTACTGATCCTGTTTCCTTCCCGTGGAGTATCACGTCCTGTCTACACCGATCTCCAGACGCCCAGGAACTAGCCAATGTTTCTCTTTGTCAGGAAACTTTCTCCGGCCACTTTAACCCTCCCTGATCTTTTGTTCTGAAATTTCCGAGCAACCAGACCCTCCTCCACACAAGGAAGTAAAGTCATATTATCAACTTTTAAAAAATGTCAAGTGTGCAGAGGAGCACCCGGCTCATAATAGATATGAAGTAGATGTTTGTTTAAAAATAAAACAAAGCAGAAAACATGCTATTGTTTGTGGGTTTTGTTTTTCATAAACGGCTTAGTATTCAGTATGGCGTTTGCTTTTTTCCATTCAAGATGGTTTTGAGATATAGTCACTCTGACTTTACACAGGACTAGTTCTTTTCCTTTTAACTGCCAATAGTATTCCGTTGTCTGGATGTGTTTTACTTGCCCATTTGATTACTAATGGGTGTACCTAATTAGGGGTTTCTAATTTTTTGTTAGAGAGAATTTAATAATTCGTTTGTATATTAAGTAAATGTTTTATTGAAAACATGCATCCCTAGGTGTGTTTTTTCTTAAAAGCATAGCTACATAACATCAGAGTTAATATCATAATTAAATGCTTTGAATTATGAATGAGAAAGAACATTAACTTTGGAAAACGTTGCCATGTCACTTTCAAAACAAGCCCATGTTTTGAACAGAAATGGTTTGGGGGAGAATCTCTCATTCAGCTGCACCTGAGTGTTGATGCTTCTCTAAATCTCTAGCAAATGCATCATTTTGGGGACAATGTTTATGGAGTAAATAGTATAATATTATATCATTTAATTTCTTTCTCCTTAACATCTATTTTAAAGTTTTCTTTTGGCTCACAAATCTGTCCTTGGTGATTAATTCCATTTTTAGGGACTTAAAATGTATTTGTTGTCAATATAACAAGCACGTACACTCATACGCAAATCTTCACGTCCTATAGAATGAACCCACTATAGCTTTATCAGAACTTCTTCCCCTAAGTGACAATAGGTAAATATCCTACATGTATTCTACTATCAATAATATTATTTATGTATGTTTAGCTTATTTTTGCTTTTTTTTGGAGTGTGTCTGTGTATTTAATTACCAAAGTAATACCTACTCATTTTAAAATATAAAACCAAATACAGAGCAGAAAATGGCAAACTATCATTCCGCCTCAATCTCACTCACCCTTGGTAACACCCATTAATTGCTGGCATTAATAAGAAGACGGGGCGATGAAGAATGCTTTATGAAGGGGTTGTTTACAAGGAGCAGGCAGAGTTCAGTCTCTCATGGGGACCCATCCTGGGGCTGCCGTGGCAGGGACTTCCCTCCATCTGTCCTAGGCCTCCAGGAGCAAGGTCATGGGGAGGTCGCCCGCCCAGGGAGACTGGCCATTGGGGAGAAGGGCCTGGAGAGGGGCCGTGGCTTTGCGCAGAGGAGCACAATCTGCCCATCCTGACCAGGGAGGACCGAGGGGGTAAGTACCCCTTTCTCTCTCCTCCTGGCCTCCATGTCTTGCCAATTTCTGCCATTGGCCAGATCCAACTGGAAGAGGGCAGGAGGGCCCGCTAGCTAGTAGATGGTGGCTGGCTCCTGGATGGACAGCAGGGGGAGGAGGAGGAAGGAGGGTGGAGCGGAAAAGGATAAAGTCCACCCCGTGCGCCTGCAGATTCCCTCTTGGTGCAAAGGCAGCCTCAGGGAGGGCGATCCCGGAAAGGGGAGGGCGGCAGGGTGGGTAAGGGCCTGGGGCCTGGGGACCTGAGCCTCCCGGAGCCGCTGCCCACGGAGGGCAGATCTGAGCAGCGGCTGCTGCCTGCAGCGATGCTTTAATGTTTAGAGTCTGATTCATCAAATCCAGGAGGCATTCTGGGGCCATCTGGCACTTTACAAAGGAGCACTTAGCTCTTAATTAAGGCGTGATGCAACAGCCCAGCCCTTCCCTTTTGGGGTTCACAGTGCCCGCCTGGCTGTGTCCAGAGGCCCGGCACCGCCTTGTTGAGCTGTAACGCCTTCCCCAGCTTCTTCGAGTCCTAACAACAGCACGGACACTAGACAGCTCTGTGTAGCTGCTGAGTTCTACCCAAGTTAGGATCAAGTAAGCTTGTTTCACTTCCAATCGATTGTGTTTTTTTTTTTAGTTTTACCCATGGACTTGGTTAGGATAGACTTATAGGGGTTGATGATTTATAAAAGGGACCACGATGTCTATGGCTGGATCCAGGAGCGGGGAGTGGGGGTAGGTGGGGAGGGTGGGAGGGGTGGGGCAGCAGTGCGCCCACAGCCCACAGAACGCAGACTCCCCGCTGTGGCTGGAGGAGCACTCGTCTGTGATCTTAGAGAAGGTGAGCCAAGCGTGGGCTGGGGGAGGGACCTGGGTGCGTTCGGAGGCAGCAGGGCAGGAGATAATGGCACGTGTTCTCAGCTTGGGGCGGTCTTGGCACGTTGGGCTCCTTCCCACTCTCTGCTGCTCTGGGAGGCCTCCCCTCAGGCTCCCACCTCCTGGGGGTCCTCCCGCTTCTCCCTGTCACCGCCCCTGCCTGACACCCTCCACGCATTAGCCCCGTGCTGCAGTGAGGCTGGGACTGTTCCCCGGGCTAGTGCTTCCCCTGAATGGATTTATTTCTCTCGGACTGGCTCCTTTGTCTTCATAACAGCATTTGAAGGAATTCCCTTCTGTGCCAGCTCCCTGCGGTGCCAGCAGCTTCGGATCCTGGGCTACCAGGGGAGAGAGCCTGGGAACAGGGGAGGGGGCGAGAGGCAAACGTCGAGGAAGGAAAGGTAGCTATGTTCATGAGCAGAGGCTGAGGACCTGACGTGGAGGAGAAACACTTGAGCCTGTGGGTGGAGGGTGCTGTGGGGCCACGGGGAACCGAGGGTTAATGACAATGAAAAGATGTTGGGTTGCACATCTCAAAAAAGAGTATTGCCATTATAGCATCTTCTGAAGAACATGAGAGCTAGCATCTCATATAACGCTCTTCACACACTGCCTGGCGTTAGCGAGTAGTCATTAAAGGGCGATGCCGATGCGAACGAGGTCGATATGCAGAGGACAGTGGTAGGACTCCATAATGTAACTCCTACTCTTAATTCCTGAGTTCTCATTGCACAGACCCTAGGAGGGCCCTTCCTGCTCACAGGTTCAATACTTGTGTGTGTGTGTGTGTGTGTGAAGAACTTGCTAGCTGTAGGTGGGAGCATTTGTATTAAAAGTTGCTCTTTTAATTTCACACTTTATTGCAAACGTCTTAACAATGGAACATTTGCATGGTTCCTTGTAAATATTAATGCATGTGCATTTTTATTTTTATTTATTTATTTTTTAAAATATATTTTATTGATTTTACACAGAGAGGAATTGAAAGGGACAGAGAGCTAGAAATGTCGATGAAAGAGAAACATCGACCAGCTGCCTCTTGCACACCCCCCACTGGGGATGTGCCCATAACCAAGGTACATGTCCTTGACCGGAATCGAACCTGGGACCTTTCAGTCCACAGGCCGATGCTCTATCCACTGAGCCAAACCGGTCCCGGCTACATGTGCATTTTTAAAACAGACATAATGCTAAACATGGAATATGCTACAGTGCAATGAAACTATCACAAACAATTCCTGCGACTTTATCTCGGAGGTCTGGGACCTACCGCACACTATCTCCAAGGTAAGCCTGGAGAGTCCTTCCCAATGAAAAATAAGCAAAACATGCCGAGACTGGTTTGGCTCAGTGGATAGAGCGTTGGCCTGTGGACGGAAAGGTCCCAGGTTCGATTCCGGTCAAGGGCATGTGCTTTGGTTGCAGGCACAGCCCCAGTAGGGGGTGTGCAAGAGGTAGCTGATGGATGGTTCTCTCCTTTCATCGATGTTTCTAGCTCTCTATCCCTCTCTGTAAAAAATCAATAAAATTTATTTAAAAAAACAAGCAAAACACCATATCTGTACAGAAACAAGCTTAATGAAGTCTTTTTTTTCTTAATATATTTTATTGATTTTTAACAGAGAGAAAGGGAGAGAGACAGAGAGATAGAAACATCGACCAGCTGCCTCTTGCACACCCCCTACCGGGGATGTGCCCACAACCAAGGTACATGCCCTTGACCGGAATCAAACCTGGGACCTTTCAGTCCGCAGACTGATGCTCTACCACTGAGCCAAACCGGCTTCGGCAATGAAGTCTCTTTTTAAAGCACAGTCGTACCTCTCCTGGTCCATTTCTCACCCCTGTGCGCGGGCGGGGGGGTGGTGGTGGTGGTGGTGGTGGTGGTGGTGCGGGGACATGGGGATGGCTGGGGTTTCTCCCAGTGGGCCCGCAGGGGGTGGCAGAAGGGAGAGGAGAACCACGGTTTGGGCTTAGGAACTGCTGGCAACTTTTCCTGGTTGAGTAAGTTTTTTTTTTTTTTTTTTTTTTAAAAAGCCACTTCCACCAGCAATCAACCAGCGAGGGAGTCCACTTGTTCCAGCAGGAGGTGGGCGGTGGGGGCGGGGGCGGAGCGTGGGGAGGAGCGACTCGCACCGCTCCGGAGGAACCCCGGTCTGCCCGGGGTCGGGGGTGTCCCCTGGGGCCTCCGGGTCTCCCCTGAGCCCCGCCACCTACACCCCCAGCCCCAACCCCGGCCATCGGGGCCGCCCGACCACCTCCCGCGTGGGGCCGTGCGGATCCCCCGGGCGAGTGATCCAGCCTGGGGCTCCCGGACTGGGCGCCAGCCGCCCGGCTCCTCCCGCGTCCCGCCCCCCGCCGGGCGCCGGGCAGCGAGGAGCCGGAGGGGCCCGGAGCTGCAGGCACCGCGCCGGACGGAGCTCGGAGCCCGGAGCCCGGAGCCCGGGGCCCGGAACCCGGAGCCCGCAGCCCGGAGCCCGGAGCCCGGGGCACGGGCGCTCCCGGCTGGGCGCGCAGCGGCGGCCCCGGTCCGCGTCCCGGCCCCCGGGAGGCGGTGTCCGCGCGGAGCGGGGTCCCGGGCGGCGCCGAGGCCCCGAAGATGGAGAAGTTCCTGCAGATCGCGCCGCACTCGCTGGCCATCGTGCTGGGCCCGGCCGAGGGCCCCCCGGCGGAGAGGCCCCGGGCCGGCCCGCCCGCGCCCCCGGCCCAGCCGCCGGGGCAGCAGCTCGCCCGGCACCACGTCGGCTACGAGGTCTTCGCCGACTTCAAGGCGGAGAACATGCAGCACTTCTGGAACCGCGGGGTCACGGCCGCCGTGGCCGAGACCTTCTTCCTGGGCTGGATCGACGAGCGGGTGCTGCTGGTGCAGGGCCGCGAGGAGCACCTGGAGGCGCTGCGCCAGGGCTGGGCGCGCCGGGCGCTGCGGCCGCCCGCCGGCTTCCGCATCCGCTGCCTCGGTGAGTCCGCCGGGGCCCTTCCCGCCCCGCCCGCCCCCATCCCCCCAACCCCCCCCCACCCCCCCGCGCCACCCGGGAACCCCCGCCTCCGCGCCCCGCTCCCCACCCCCGCGCGGCCGGGGAGGGGCCGCGGGCTCTGCGCGCGCGGGATTGGGGAGCGCCGGGCACTCCAGCCGCGCTGTGTGACGGGGACGGCCCGGTGGGGGCTAGCGGGGGGGGGGGGCTGGCCGGTGGGGACGGCCCGGTAGACGGCGGCGGGGCGGTGCCAGGGGCTGGCCCGGTGGGGGACGGCCCGGTGGGGGACGGCCCGGTGGGGACGGCCCGGTGGGGACGGCCAGGTAGGCGTCGGCGGGGCGGTCCCGGGGCTGGCCCGGAGGGGTTGGGGGGGGGGGGCTGGCCAGGTAGGGATTGGCCCGGTGGGGACGGCCAGGTAGGCGGCGGCGGTGGCGGCGCAGGAGGCTCGGCGGGTCCGCGGCCGCTCGGGGGCTGCCAGCGCCCCCTCGGATCGGGCCGGGAGTGAGTGCGCGGCGGAGAGAAGTCGGGGAGGACGGAGGGAAGCCGGGGGAGGACGGAGGGAAGTCGGGGGAGGACGGAGGGAAGTCCGGGGAGGACGGAGGGAAGCCGGGGGAGGACGCCGGCGGCACCAGGTGCGCGAGCTCCCCCGCGGGCGGCCCTGGCGGGCGGCGGGCGGCTCAGGTGCGTGGTCGCCCCGGCGCGTCCTTCCCGGGTGCGCCCGCCGCGCGGCGCTGGGGGCCTCTATCGCCGCATTTCTGCGCGCGGCCGGCCGAGCTGCAGGCGCCGTCTCCAGGGTCCCGCCGCCTCGGCATCGTCTCCAGGTCGCTGGTGCGTTGAAGGAAGGAAGGGGCTCCAGGAGGAGGACGGGGTGTCCGGTCCTCAGCAAAAGAGGGTCCGCGCCCCTCGGAGGAGAGCCCCGTCGGGGACGCGCGCAGCGCACGTGGCTCTGGAGGGGCTGTGTTCTCCTGCGCGCACTGGATGCATTTCTCTCCATCCCGTTTGCATCTCTTCTACAACACACTTCTTAGTGTTGTGCCTTGGGCATGGCGGCTGAACGCGTGTGTCTATAGAGTCCAGAGTCGTGTTTCTATGGAACGATTTCAAGACAGAAAGCCTTCTTTCTAGGGCCAAGGTGTGGACATGCTTTCCTGACCTTTGGGGAGGAGGTCAGAAGCTCAGAAGCCACGGGATGGAATGGTACAGGCGCCTCCCCCGCCGCTCCCTGGACCCGCCTGCAGGCCAGGCTCAGGGCAGAGCCACCGCGTTTCACGTTTTTTCTCGCGCTTGGTCTGTGCTCACCAAGCAGAGATCCTGACAGCTCCCCGGGGTTGAATAGGCAGAAACCTGGTAAGGCTTGCATCTTGTTTGCTTTGTAACCTGGGCCCAAGCTCAGTAGGTGCCTTCATGCCCCTCCTTTGTTGACTTTAGCAGAACCCTCCACGATGTTCCTGTGATGAAGCTGCTGTAGGAGGTCCCATCTGCCTCCTGGAGGCAACGCGGATGAGGGAGGGAGAGTACATGGGGTCATGGTCATTTTAGGAGTTTTCTTTTAGACTTAATGTTCTGTGTGGTCTCTGACTTTTTATCTTGGCAAATTTCAAACACATACAGAAATAGGATAACACCAGTGGTCGGCAAACTCATGAGTCCACAGAGCCAGATATCAACAGCACAACGATTGACATTTCTTTGGAGAGCCACATTTTTAAACTTAAACTTCTAACGCCACTTCTTCAACACAGACTCGCCCAGGCCGTGGTATTTTGTGGAAGAGCCACACTCAAGGGGCCCAAGAGCCGCATGTGGCTCTCGAGTATAACCCAACCACGTGTGTAACCCAGCAATATCAGTCCTTCACTGGGATAGGGAGCAGAGGGGTACCCAGTGGGAACGGTGCCTGCTGCCCCCCAAGTGGGGACTTGCTTTTGAATGTGTGGGAGCTCAGCATCTCTCCTGGAATTCTGCGTCAGTAATGACCGGAAAAGGCTGGATTGTTTGAGGGATAGAACGTTGGCCTAGAGATCAGAGGGTCTCGGGTTCGATTCTGGTCAAGGGCATGTACCTTGGTTGCAGGCTTCTCCCCGGCCCGGGAAGCGACCAATCTGTGTGTTTCTGTCTCTCCCTCTCTCTTCCTCTCTCTCTAAAAACCAACTGAAAAATATCCTCGGCAAAAAGTTAAAAAACAAACCAAAACCCGTTTATCAAACTCTCAGGGTTAAGTCTACACAGTGAACAATGATGCATTTCAAGTTTAATTAATTTCCAGGGGGCTGTAAAAATACTTTTATGAATGACCTCCCTCCGGCTCAAAGGGATTTCCAGGAGAGAGAGGCGTGTCGGTTTCATCGCAGTAAAGCATTTAGGATGAACTTCCGGACCCGAGGCCTCGCTGGGGTCACCCCGAGGCTTGGCAGGGACATCCTGATGCTGCTTGCCTCCCTCCCGCATTCGGAGGTGAGGTTGCTGGGTGTCTCCAGGTTCTACTTAAAGGGGCGTGGCACCGGAAGGGCACCTGTCTGTGTCCCGAGCTGCAGTGAGAGCACTCGGGTGCTTTCCTCCTCAGGGGGAGCCCACATTTTGGGGTAAGACACCCCGAGAGGTTTGTTAGGTGCAGACTACTTGCTACAAAAAGTTTGAAGCTTTCCGTTCTGCAGAAGATAACCTCTCAGTGGGATGTGTGACCGCTTTTAAAAATAGGATTTCCGTATGTGTCCGGGCTTTGGCATGGTCTCTCAGAGTTTGGAGACCGTGCTTGTGTTCCTGTCCCTCTCGCCTCCCTCGCTGGCAAAACAAGCTTTCAACCTGTCCATTCTGTAGGTCGCTGAACACATAACGTAACCGCAGGCGCTTCCTAACGTGGGGTAACTACTTACCTGGCTTATCGTTTATCTCAGCGAAGAGGTTACATAGATGTGCTGGTCAGGCACAGGCTGTCAGTATAATCTGTCACTATATAACCTGTGTAGAGTCTATGTTATACTGTACGTTTTAACAAACTGAAACCAGGGCCCTCAGAGGATGCGTAAAGCCACTCCTGATATTGGGAGCGATCACTCTCTCACGGAGGACCGTGGAGTTGAACACCGCCAGGCCAGAACCACAGATCTCCCTTTGAAGAATCTGAGAAATGACCGAGATAAAGAGGCAGAAGGATTCATCCGGGGGTTGGGGTGTGAAGATGAGGGCAAACCGTCCTGGGAGGGCAGACACGGCAGAGGAGAAAGCCCGCCGTGGTGTGGACGCCACGCGGGGCAGACGCCCTCACAGTCAGAGCTCACCCCTGTGCCGTTGGTTTCACTAAAAGACAGCCCGTCTGTCAACGTCGAATGACTTGTCTCACTTCTCCCTCCCAAGTGCTGAACATGTGCGGAGCGTAGACAGCCCCTTGGTCTGTGAGGATGCTGGCTGATGAGTGGTTCTTCCAAAATACCCCCTCCTCATAAATCCAGGGCACCCTGAAGGCTTGCCAGTGTCTTCAGCAGGGCGAATCCAGTCTTGTGGTTCCGTCTTCCTAGCCCAGACACCGCAGCTTCTGCCCTCACAGTGAATTGGGTGCTGGAGGCTGGTGGGAGGCTGTGGAGGCTGGTGGGAGGCTGGTGGGAGGCTGGTGGGAGGATGGTGGGAGGATGGTGGGAGGATGCTGGAGGCTGGTGGAGGATGCTGGAGGCTGGTGGACGATGCTGGAGGATGCTGGGAGGATGTTGGAGGCTGGTGGGAGGATGGTGGGAGGATGGTGGGAGGATGCTGGAGGCTGGTGGAGGATGCTGGAGGCTGGTGGAGGCTGGTGGGAGGATGCTGGGAGGATGGTGGGAGGCTGGTGGAGGATGCTGGAGGATGTTGGAGGATGCTGGAGGCTGGTGGAGGATGCTGGGAGGATGTTGGAGGCTGGTGGAGGATGCTGGAGGCTGCTGGGAGGATGCTGGAGGCTGGTGGAGGATGCTGGAGGCTGCTGGGAGGATGTTGGAGGCTGGTGGAGGATGCTGGAGGCTGGTGGGAGGATGCTGGAGGCTGCTGGGAGGATGTTGGGAGGATGCTGGGAGGATGCTGGGAGGATGCTGAGAGGATGCTGGGAGGATGCTGGAGGATGCTGGGAGGATGCTGGGAGGATGTTGGAGGATGCTGGGAGGATGCTGGGAGGATGCTGGGAGGATCTGGAGGATGCTGGGAGGATGCTGGGAGGATGCTGGGAGGATGTTGGAGGATGCTGGAGGATGCTGGGAGGATGCTGGGAGGATGCTGGAGGATGCTGGAGGATGCTGGGAGGATGCTGGGAGGATGCTGGGAGGATGTTGGAGGATGCTGGAGGATGCTGGGAGGATGCTGGGAGGATGCTGGGAGGATGCTGGGAGGATGCTGAGAAGATGCTGGAGGATGCTGGGAGGATGCTGGGAGGATGCTGGAGGATGCTGGAGGATGCTGGGAGGATGCTGGAGGATGCTGGGAGGATGCTGGGAGGATGCTGGGAGGATGCTGGGAGGATGCTGAGAAGATGCTGGAGGATGCTGGGAGGATTCTGGGAGGATGTTGGAGGATGCTGGGAGGATGCTGGGAGGATGCTGGAGGATGCTGGAGGATGCTGGGAGGATGCTGGGAGGATGCTGGAGGATGCTGGAGGATGCTGGGAGGATGCTGGGAGGATGCTGGAGGATGCTGGAGGATGCTGGGAGGATGCTGGGAGGATGCTGGAGGATGCTGGGAGGATGCTGGGAGGATGCTGGGAGGATGCTGGGAGGATGCTGGGAGGATGCTGGAGGATGCTGGGAGGATGCTGGGAGGATGCTGGGAGGATGCTGGGAGGATGCTGGGAGGATGCTGGAGGATGCTGGGAGGATGCTGGGAGGATGCTGGGAGGATGCTGGAGGATGCTGGGAGGATGCTGGGAGGATGCTGGAGGATGCTGGGAGGATGCTGGAGGATGCTGGGAGGATGCTGGAGGATGCTGGGAGGATGCTGGGAGGATGCTGGAGGATGCTGGAGGATGCTGGGAGGATGCTGGAGGATGCTGGGAGGATGCTGGGAGGATGCTGGAGGATGCTGGGAGGATGCTGGAGGATGCTGGGAGGATGCTGGGAGGCTGCTGGGAGGATGCTGGAGGATGCTGGGAGGATGCTGGGAAGACGCTTGGAGGGTGCTGGCTCCCAGGAGGCTGGGACGCAGGGGTCCTCCACTTCCTTACTTCCTGGGGAATGATGCTGCATCTTCGCACCTTCCTCCTTCACTCCCTCCTTCCCTTTCTTTTTCCCTCTCTCCCTCCCTCCCTTCCTCATCCACTTTCCCTCCAGTGTTTGGGGAATTTTTCCTTTTAATCCTTTGCAACAAAAGATTAGGATTACATCTCTAACTTTCTGTTTCTAAGCTTCCCCCCATCCCCAATTTTCTGGAAACCTAGGGGTCTCCTTAGTGTCAGGACAATAGAGCTCACTCAGCACCTGCTCTTGAAGGGAAGGTTATTTTCGGAGATTCCAGGCTACTCCCCCCATCATCACCCTTCCACCCTTGGCAGTGACCTTCACCCTTGGGGAGCCTGAGATAGTTTCCTGACCTTCTGTGTATTTGATTCCCAGAGGGGACACCTCCCAGCAGTGATGTTGCCAACAGGCTGGTATTTGCAGATGTTCCTGTACCTTGGGCTGCGGCCTCAGTCAGGCTCAGGCTGCTTTCTTCCCTGGGGCCGGTCCTACAGTTCAAAGATACCTGTCATCCCAGCTGCCCGCAGGCCTGCCCCCGAGAGCCAGCAGTGTCTGCAGCCGCGGGCCACGGTCCCCTGCCCTGCCCTCTGCATTCCTCTCTCTGCGACACCTCAGGTGGCGGCTGTGCTTTATCCACACTCACGGCCAACCTTCTGGCTCAGTCTGTTAATCCTTCCTGCCCATTGAGAAGCCCTGGGGGCGGGAGGAGCTGGGAGAGGCGAGGGATGGGCCAGGTGTGAAACAGACCCTGCCAGCCGTTCTCAACCTGTGGGTCGCCTAAGACCATCAGAAAACACAGATATTTGCACTACGATTCATAACAGTAGCAAAATGACAGCTATGAAGTAGCAACGAAGATAATTTTATGGTTGCGGGTCACCACAATATGAGGAGCTGTATTAAAGGGTCGAGGCATTAGAACCACTGCCCTAGAGGCTCACTGACGTCGCTGGCCTGTGAATCGGGGGAGGGAGAAGGCTTATTGAAAACACAGGTATCCCGCCTGTCTGGCGTGGCTCAGTGGTTGAGCGTCCACCTGTGAGCCAGGAGGTCACAGTCAGGGCACATGTAGGGGTTGTTGGCTCTGTCCCCAGCGGGGGGCGTGCAGGAGGCAGCGATGGATGACTCCGCCACCATGGATGTCTCCATCCCTCCCTCCCGCGCTCATGGGGGAGAGAGGGTGAGGGTGACTGTTAGAAACATTAACATCGATGTTCAGCCGAAACCGGTTTGGCTCAGTAGATAGAGCATCAGTCTGTGGACTGAAAGGTCCCAGGTTCGATTCCGGTCAAGGGCATGTACCTTGGTTGTGAGCACATCCCCAGTAGGGGGTGTGCAAGAGGCAGCTGGTCGATGTAGCTCTCTCATCGATGTTTCTAGCTCTCTATCCCTCTCCCTTCCTCTTTGTGAAAAATCAATAAAATATATTTAAAAAAACAAATTAAAAAATCGATGTTCAAAGCACGAAAGGGCACATCCCTGTGGAGAAAGGCAGGAAAGGCTTGTTTTCTAAGCTGGAGCTCAGGGCTTTACAGAAGACGCCCGCTTTACAGAAGACGCCCTGTGGGCAGCGGTGACAGGTGACGTTGGGAGGTGGGGAGGCAGAGGCGGGTGGTGGTGGTGGTGGTGATGGTGAGGGTGGGGGAGGGGGTGCTGAGGCTCTGAATCGTCGTTTCCCAGGGGTGCTGCTGAGCATGCTATGTCGCCACCTGAACCCCCTGTGCACCACAGGACGCACTCCCACTCCAGTTTTGTGGACGTTGGCTGCTCAGCGCACCGTAGGGGCTGGTTTTTATTCATTTGAAGCAAACCGGTTCTGGAGACATTGGTGGGAGAGACTGATTTATACTAGAAACCGCTCGCTCGTGCCAAACCAAGAGGTGAAGACGAAGGAGGAGGATGGAAACCTGTGGAAACGGAGGCGAAGCTTCCGGGGGAGGGAGCCCGTGGAGGCAAAGGCGGATGGAAGCCGCTGACGGCGCCCGCTCAGCGGTCCCAGGCCGGTTCATTACCGAAGGTTTGCTGTGGCAGGAACCTTGGCTGTGACGAGTTTAGTCTTCTTTTAGAAATGAACGCCTTCTATATCTGTTTGGCCCAAGCTCAGAACCACCCTCCCGGCTACACCCTGCCCCCCAGTTTCTTTGTTCTCTAAAAATAATATCACAACGTGCCACTCTTTACAAAGTGACCAGAGGCGTATGGTGATGTTTGTAGTAAAAATGTGAAGGCAAATTTAGCCAGCAAATGGACATGCATTTGGATAAATGGTATTTTATATGGATACGCACTCATAAAGTGCGATTAGTTGATAAAAATCACATTGGGCATAATACCTTTTAATTTGCTTCAGCTACTTAAATGGCTTTAGATGTGTGAAAACAGGCTGTGCTGAAATAAGTATTCCTTTTTTAAAAAAATGATTTTTCTCTCTTTCTTCCTCTCTCATTAAAATTTCTGGAAATTTAGCCGAAACCAGTTTGGCTTAGTGGTAGAGCGTCGGTCTGCGGACTGAAGGGTCCTGGGTTCGATTCCAGTCAAGGGCATGTACATTGGTTGCGGGCATATCCCCGGTGGAGAGTGTGCAAGAGGCAGCTGGTCGATGTTTCTCTCTCATCGACGTTTCTAGCTCTCTCTCTCCCTTCCTCTCTGTAAAAAAAATCAATAAAATATATTTTAAAATTTCTGGAAATTTATTAGCAGATGAGAGAGGGGCCAGTCAGAAGTTATTTCTAAAGAGCAGTTGGACATGAATTTGTGGGTCCACATACTTCCAGTGACGATTTGTAAGACTGACTCCTCTTTGCTGAACTAGCCAATCTGAAGGTCAAGAGTATAAACTGTTTGCCCGGCCAATGTGGCTCAGTGGTTGAGCATGGATCCATGAAGCAGGAGGTCACTGGTTGGATTCCTGGTCAGGGCACATACCTGGGTTGCAGGCTCGATCCTCAGTAGGTGGTGTGCAGGGCGCAGCCTATCAATGATGGTTCTCTCTCATTGATGTTTATCTCTATCCCTTTCCCTTCCTCTCTCTATAAAATCAATAAAAACATATTAGAAAATAAAGGGTCTCACCTTCAGAAAATGGGTCTGAGCTGTTCAAAATCCACTTTTACTTCCAAGGAGAGGGTGTTAGAGCTTGTACGTGTGGCAAGAGACGGAATGCAATCAATCTTCCCTCAGCCCCGACCCTCTGCACTCAGGAGTTCTGTGATGGAGCGTGTGGACTCAGACTGCGTGACCATGGTCCTTTGCGAGTGGCTAACATATTTACTTTTCCAGGCAGGTAGGCCATTGTGCCGCCTTTGTCCTCCTGCCAGTAAGATTGCCCAAGCATGCTCTGACTGGTGTTGCTCAATGGATAGAAGGGTCCCAGGTTCGATTCCGGTCAAGGGCATGTACCTTGGTTGTGGGCACATCCCCATTGGGGTGGGGGGTGTGCAGGAGGCAGCTGATGGATGTTTCTCTCTCATCCATGTTTCTCGCTCTCTATCCCTCTCCCTTCCTCTCTGTAAAAAATCAATAAAATATATATTAAAAAAAAAAAAAAAAAAAGGATTGTCCAGGCACTTCAGGTAAGATACTGCCTCCTCAAGTCACCGAAATGGGAGGCTGGTGACTCAGCTGAGGGTGCCAAGCGGGAGAAATACAACGACACCCAGCAGAGGCACCAACTTGGCAAAACATCACACACGGGATCAGCCCGTGACGAGTGCGGTTCGTAGCACGGATCGAATGTCCTTGAGGAACAACACTGCCTTGGAAACAAGGCTCAGACCGAAGGAGGAAGGTCAGCGCGCTGGTGTGCTGATGACGTTTCAGGGGGAACTTAGGTAAACAGACTGGGTGCTGAGGGAAGGCCAGAGGAGCCGGTCCGCTGAGCTGTGCGATGAGCGGAGAAGACGGAGCACAGGCTGCTTTCGCGGCCAGGGAGGGGAAAAGCGTTCTCTTTCTCATGCTCCAGAGGAAAGGGTGTGAAGCGAGACCATAATTACAGGAAAGAACGGGCTTCCCTGTTCCTGCCCTACCACGGGACACCCGCGTCGGGAGGGGAACACGGGGCCTTTTAGCCAGGTCTCTGCCGCCGTGCGAGCTGCCATGCTGGCGGTGTGTGTGTGTGTATGTGTCTAGGTTACAGAGTGGGAACTGAGGCAGGAAGAGCAATGTGGTGCCTAAAATAAAATAAAAAGCAATGTTGAAGAGTTTGTTTTTCTTTTAGGAGGGCAGAGGAAGATGCCACAATTACACAAGTTAACCTGGCGGGTGTGGCTCAGTGGTTGAGCATCCACCTATGAACCAGGAGGTCACAGTTTGATTGCCGGTCAAGGGCACATGCCTGGGTTGTGGGCTCCATCCTCAGTAGGGGGTGTGCAGGAGGCAGCTGATCCATGATTCTTACTCATTATCGAAGTTTCTCTCTCCCTCTCTGAAATTAATTTAAAAATTTAAAAAGTATAGACAAGTTATATGTGCTTATCCTGGAAACGAAAATGTTAAGAAACGTATACTTACGTTTTTCTACAAATTAGGATAAATGACCAACAAATCTGCTTCCATGAGTGCATGCTGGCGCGGGCCCTGCCTCCAAGGCCAGCTCAGCATCTTCTGGAGGCCTAGCCCGCAAGCTCCAGAGCCCCTGGACCAGTGCAGGAGGAGAAGTAATTGTAGGATGCGTGTGTCATGTATGGGCTCATACATGTATACTGTAAAGAGTACGACACATAGGGAATGTATTATTAAGAGCCAAGGAATGACATCATTGAGCAAGGACTCATGCGAACCCTGGGCCCCGCCATTGGCGCCTCTGGGCTGGAAATTCCCCACGACTTCCTTCCTTACGATGCAGCCGGCGGCCACTGGTGGGAGGAGCAAGGGCCTTGAGTCAGGCAGCCCCTTCCCCTGGGCAGGTGACCTCACCCCCTCAGTCCTCCCCTCTACCTCCCACCCCCCTGGAGTCCATCCTGCAGGGATGCTGAGGAGGGGGTGAGAGAATACACCGGAGGGGACTTGGTGCTTTCTCCTTCTTTTCCTTTGCGTCCTAATCCCCAGCTGGACCAAAAGGCCCTGGAAACAGAGACTGAGAGCCTGTGCCCTCTTCCCCTCTGTTCTCAGCTCAGAGCTCGTAGCTCAATGTAATAATAATAATACAGAGAGTGGCGGCGGGAGCAGTGGCAGTGGTAGTACACCAGTAGCCAGTTTATAAAGTACTTGCGACGTGCCTGGAGCATCATGCACTTAACCTTCTCCACAGAGCTTTGGCGGGGAGGGGGTTGGGGGCCTGTGATTGACACAGGGGAGGAGCCTGAGGCGCAGAGTGGCCGAGCCACTTCCCCAGGGTCACCCAGCGGCCCTGCTGCAGAGCCAGGGTGCCACCTTGGAACTCCGCTAGCCCTTACACAAGACAACAGCCCGGTTTGCTCAGTGCGGCCCGGGCACGGAGACCGAGGGACCGACGGCAAGCATTCCCATCGGGGCGGCTTCGCTGGCGATGGGCACGGGGTCTGTCCTGCTTCCTCTGTGCCGCCTCCCGTGCCTTCCCCTCCACTCCGGGGGGTTTGGAAGCAAGCCGCGGCATTGTGGGCTTCCCGTGTGAGTCGTTCTGTGTTACCGCTGAGTGATGGCTTTAAGACATACATGACCGCCGCGCCCTCGTCCCACGTGAAAACATTACCGCTGTCCCTTAACATCAGCCCTCCAGTTTGTGCTTACACTTCTCTGATGGCGGCACAAACATTTCTTATTGTCCCTTTGCTCAAAGCAGGGCCCACACGGAAGACAGTATGTTTTCAATAGTGGTTTTTAAAGCCATGGACCCGGACACGGGCATATACTGAATTTCTCCCCGTAAACGTTCGTCGCACACCTGCGTGGTGCAAGGCGCCGTGTGGGCAGCGAAAGGGATTTCCCAGGAGGTGCCCACTGGCCGTGGGGACCGGCTGGGTGTAGACAACGGTAGAGGGTCGTAGTCCATTTTTGCCTCCGAGGCTGGGACCTGGTCTGAGTGACACAGGTAGAGTTCTTTTTATTTTATTTCATTTATTTATTTTTTTAAAATGTATTTTATCAATTTTTTTTACAGAGAGGAAGGGAGAGGGAGAGAGACTTAGAAGCATCAATGAGAGAGAAATATCGATCAGCTACCTCCTGCACACCCCCTACTGGGGATGTGCCCGCAACCAAGGTACATGCCCTCGACCGGAATCGAACCTGGGACCCTTGAGTTTGCAGGCTGACGCTCTATCCACTGAGCCACACCGGCTAGGGCAGGGGTAGAGCTCTTGAGTGAGACCGGTTAGTGGAAAGAAGAAGCAGACCAGGAAGATGTGATGGGTCCATGCACCATAGCATAGGTGTGCTCTGCATTCCACTCTTCATCTCTGCTTTTCCACTTGGTTCTGGAATGGCAAGTGGCACGTCCTTATGTTGGCTTTCCCCTCTCCCCGCTTAAAAATCGGTAGAAATTGGGATGTCCTTCGTGACGAGTCTCGGAGCAAAGGAAACAGGCGTGCCAGGGTCAATGCTCGCACGCTAGCGGCATAATCCTGGTGGTGACGGATGGGGGTTGTAAGGTACAAGCTCTTCCTGTTCCGCCCTGGCGCTCACGCACTGGGAAACGTCTCGTCCGACGAGTGTGCGCTCAGGGGCTGGACGCGTGCAGGTCTGTGGAACGGCTCTGTTGGCTTGAAGGAATGCACCCCTTTGTGTGGGGACCTTGCAGACTTCAAAGGAAAGTGTCCCGACTTGTCTTGTGTTTGATGAACCTTTTTTTTTTTTCTTCTTCCTGTGCTTAACCACGGTGGCCCTTTAAGACAAGACGGGTAATCATGTGGGCACTGAACATCGCTGCTGAGACCTGCTGCCTCCGACATGAGTCCCGTCAGGTCGGCCGGCGTTGGGGCAGGCACCAGAAAGCAAGCCTTCGGCCTGGGTGCCAACCAGGAGGGTAGAATAGCGATCTGCGTATTCCGGCTGTTTTATTAGCCGCCTTTAGAAGGCTGACTAATTTCCTCCCCAGATAGTTTGCCAACGAACATTAAGAAAGAGATCTTAGGAATAAACGTTTACTGTTTCCCTACTCAAAGGGGGTAGTTTTCAGGTGTTAGAAATCTGTCATCCTCGTCGTGGGCTGTAGAATGATGTTTGATTGATGTCTGAATCTTTTTATTTTTATTTTTATATTCCTGAAAAGGTATTTTCAAAACTGAATTGTGGAACGGCGAGGTGTTCTTTGGTGAGACATTGAGTTGCTCGGCTGTGCTTTGAGTTTAACTGTAGGCACACATGGTCTTGTTTGGAATATTAACACATAGTAATCTCTTCATTCCATGTTCTTTAAGACTGTCCTGGCCTTAAAGACAGCAGATGGCTGCTAGACTTACTGTGGTGATCACTACATAAACGTTGAATCACGATGCTGTACACCTGAACCTCATGTATGTCAATTATAACTAAAAAGCTACACTAATAAAAGAGACATAAGCAAATTGACTGTACCTCCCCCGTGACAATCACCAGCCAATCAGGAGTGAGTATGCAAATTGACCCAACAAAGATGGATGGTTAATTTGCATACACAGGCTTGGAGCGGCCAGGTGGGCAGGATGCCTGCTGTGAGGGGGAGGGCGGCGGGTAGAGCGAGCCACAGGAACTATAGGAGCGGTGCTCTGACTGGAGCTAAGACGGAAGGTTCCGGCCTGAGTGAAGGTCTGGGTCCCGGGTGCTGGAGGAAAACCAGTGGCGGCAGCCAGGAAGGAAGGCCTATGGCATGAATGATTGTGAGTTGCAGTAGCAGCAGAGAGAAAAGGGAAAACAGGGCAAAAGCCTGTGTGCATTACATTTCTGGTCAGACTTTCAGTCCATTGTCCTTCTCTTGCCTGTGCTGCTATGGGTCTTTCCTACCCCTAGAACTCTATCTCACAGGAAGCTTACATGTAACTTGGCAATTTTTGCAAAGAAGACGATTATTGCTGCTCATTTTCTTTCACGTTTGTATTAAACTGTAAATCCCTAGGGTGAATCACAGCGCACATTTTATTTATTTATTTATTTATTTATTTTACTTCTTATTTTTTAAACATTTTTTATTTATTTTTTAATCAATCTTTATTGTTCATATTATTACAAAGGTTCCTCATTTCTTCCCCCCTCCACCAGGTTCCCACCCCACCCTCCGCCCCCTCCCCATCCCCCATTGTCCTCATCCATAGGTGCACAGTTTATGTTCAGTCTCTTCCTCCCTCCCTTCCCCCCCCACCCGAGAACAGTCAGTCCACTCCCCTCCCATATTGCCGACTCTACTACAATGAACAGCTATTATTGTTTATCAGGTTTTTCAATCTCCTTTTTTTTTAATTAATAAACTTTTACACTTCTAAGAATAAAATTTAAAATCTAATAATTTTAAACCTTGTTGTTTTTTTTTTGCCCTGGGAATTGAGAGCAAACTTGTTTACATGTAAACTTGCCCTTCGGCTATCAAAAGGTGTAGCCATTCAAGTGTAAATGAACACATTGTTTAAACATAGCTGCTGGTTGGAATTGGATTACCTGTTCTGGGTGGGAAGGGCTTGTCATTCCCTTTCTCCATTAAAATTAAGGTGATAGTTTTAAAACCTCTTTTTGGCAAGAGACCTTAAACTTTTGGAACTTTAAATTTTTCAGATAGTAAATCAGTTACTTAGCATTTTCTCATATCAATAATACCTCCACATGCCCAATGATACACTTCACACAAAAGACATTTCCAAATAGATCAACCAACCTCATCCAGGCCCCACACAAGGCACTCACAGATCAACACCCCAGCACTATACTAACTCAACACATCCAGATCTAAGCCTTCATCACTTGATTCAGCAGACCCTCAAGTTCCTGCAAAAGTTTCCAGCCATGTCTGAGAGGCAGCCTTGGGGCAGGGGCATGTGAGGAGTGAGCTGTTCTGGGCCTGGCTGCTTTGGGCCTGGCCTCTGTTCCACAACCAGCTGCTCCGGGTCTGGCCACTGCCGCTCCTGACCTGGTTGCTCCGGGCTTGGCTGCTGCTGCTCCGGGCCTGGCCGCACCCGACCTGGGTGCTCTGGGCCCGGCTGCTCCGGGCCTGGCCACTCCAGGCCTAGCTGCTCCCAGCATGGCAGCTGCTGCTCTGGGCCTGGCCGCACCCGAACTGGCTGCTCCGGGCCCGGCCGCTCCGGGCCTGGCCGCACAGCGCACATTTTAAATGGAAATGGGTGTCTGGTCACATGGTCTGAGCCACTGGCCATGCCCACCCTGATTCCAGCCCCACCTCTAAGTTGCTGGAACAGCCCCCTTGCCGCAGCGAACCGTGTAAACCCATCTCCCTGGGACAGAGCACTCTCTCTGGGCCACGGGGCTCACTCTCCGACGAGACAGGACGAACAGCGAACAGTTACTGAGCGCCTGCTGTGTGTCCCGCACGGTGCCTGCTGACTCGCACAGTTGATGTGCATTTGTTCTGAGCTTGTGGGTGCTGCGGGCGGGCTGCACGTCCGGTGCATTGCTCTCCCTACTGCTGCTGGGGTTAAGCTGACTGTGGCTGTTTCTGGGCTGTCTGGGTTTTCTGTGGGTTCTGGGCACAAGGCTGTGTGTGTGTGTGTGTGTGTGTTTGTGTGTGTGGGGGCGTTGGGCTGGGGAGCAGTGCTGTGTCCAGTGTCTGTGTGAGAAGAACTAGTCTCGCCTCTGTCCCTGATAGAGTAGGTAGGACCACCTGATACCTCCTTATTTACTTTTTATGCCAACTTCCCCCTACCCTTGCACACGTTAGAAAAATTGGGCCAAATATATCTCAATGTTCTGACTAAAAGGAAAACAGGTTCCTCCATTGGCCGAATGCGAGCAGATGCGGCTTACTGAATTCTCAGCTGGCCCCGGTACATACCAGGTGCACCGAGAGGTTGCTACGTTGGTGGCGATGCTGTTGTCTGAACTCCATGGGTGGGCAAATGTGGCTCCCGGTGTGTCCTCCTTCCCCGGGGAGAGAGGAGGGTGTCTGGCGAAGGCCAGGGGAGGGAGACACGGGGATGACGGTACCTGCACGCTGACCTCAGAACGGGCCTCACCGAGGCCCCCGTGCCGGGCTCCTCTGGCCTGGCCGCTGGCCCTTCCTCCTGCGGAGGGTAGATGCGGGGGTTTGGGGTTAATCTGTTGGGAATTAGCCCGCAGCTCATCGAAAAGAAATGAGTCCTTTGCTTCCCTCAACCCTGAGAAGCAATCCTTTAGAACAGGCAATTCGTTATGGTTTCCGTGTCATCTGATCCGCCGTCCGCGTGCCTGGGAAGACACGCCAGTGGAGGTACCGGCTGATGCTTTGCAAACGTTTTGGATGGGCTGTCCTAACGGGTGGGGCTGCATTTTTAGGAAGTGATTTCTTGTTGTTACCTGTGTGGAATCAACTTGTCTCCGCTCTGAAGTTGTGTCTCTGGTGGTTAAGCTGTTCTCAGGCTCGGGAAGCCTCAGGGGCCCTGGGCCAGGCCCTCCCCCTGGAGCTGTCCAAGGGCTTTGGCTGACCTCCAGGCCTGAGCGCCGGGGAGGGGGCTTTCTTTCTGGTGGGGTGGGGGCAGGCAGTGGGGGACGGTAGACTTCAGGGGAGCAGTTTGCTGCAGGAGGTCCACAGGACGGAGGATGGGAGAGGCAGGATGCAGAGGGTGGAAGGTTGTCCTGTGCAGACCACGCCCGCACACTCCAGGGAAAAGTTCGGCGGGAAGGACGCCGGACGCTCTGGCCTGCAGTCATCGCTGCCCCGGTTCGGCCTTGAACTCGGAATCTTCCTTCACGGTCCCTGCCCCATGGCCGGCCGCCCCCGGCGCTCAGGAAACAGGTGGTTAGAATTCTGGAATCGCAGATAATTGTGTGGTTCGGGAAAATTAGCTTTTAACGGCCCTGATGGAAAATTCAGACACGTGGAATGTTTTGTGAGCGTCAGACTTAAATTACGGGCAAGAGGACGGTTTGGAAATGCTGCGTGAGAGTGTTGGAGTTTCGTGGCCCACTATGCGCACATGAATCTGCCATCACAAAAACACTGGATGGTGCGGTACACAGATAATAATTCAATAAAAAAAAATAAAGCAAAAAAAAAAAAAAAAAAAAAAGAAAAAAAAAAAAGATGTTGTCAATTCCCTCCTCCGGCCCTTTCTCTCTGGAATGTTTCTAAACGGACGAAGCAGGTTCACTAAAGCTCTGAGGGAGATGCCTGCTCTGCCGCTCACAGACCCATTTCTGGAGCGTGCCTCGTTGAGCACCTACTATGCGCCAGATGCTCCGCCATGTCCCGGAGACGTGGGGGATCGGTTAGAGCCCATCCCGGTCTGTTAGGACTCAGGAAAATGGAGACGGACACAGAGACAAGTAGGAATGCCGCGGAGTGACAGAGTGACGTGTTTGTGCGTAAGGGGAGGGAGGAAGGCCTCTGAGGGCGGGAAGGAAGGAGGCCCCGGAGGTGCCCCAGGGATGGGGACCAAGGTCGCCAGGGAGCTCCCTTAATGTTTATTGTGATAAAATATACACAACATCGTATTTATCATTTCAATACATTGATAGTATTGTTTAACCATCGCTGCTCTGAGTGCCTGCAACTTTCCATAACGCCCTGCCGAAATGTGTTCTTGTAATTAAACACTGATCACCACCGCCCCTCCCACAGCCCCTGGGAATCTCTGTTCTGCTTTTTGGCTATGAATTCACCCCATGGCGGGGGGGGGGGGGGGGGTCATATGATATGTGTCCTTTGGAGTCTGTATTATTTCACTGAGCAGGGTTTTTAAGGTTCATCCATATTGTAGCAAGGGTTAGAACGCCGTTCATTTTATTGGCTGAATAGTTTTCCGTTTTATGTCTACAGCAGAGTTTATCTGTTCGTCTGTTGAGGGATACTGCTTGTTCTGACTTTTTGGCTATCATGACTAATGCTGCTGTGAATATGGGTGTGCAGATATCTGTGTGAGTGGCATTCGCTTTTAAAAAGCATTTTATGCTAAATTATGAGATAACAGTTACTGTGGGTCATTTAGGAAGTGAAGACACTTAGAATTAAAATTGTTCATAATGGCATTACTTAGAAATACCTTTAGGTACCTTTTTTTTTTTTTTTTTTTTTTTAAAGTTAGTGATATTTTTACATTAAAAAATGAAACCTTACATTTTGTATCATGCTTTTTTTTTTTTTTTCTTTGAAACATTATGTAGTGACCTCTAGAATTATTTAAAATATTTCTAATGACTGGGGCGGGCCTGTTTATTTCATTGTTTTGGATCATTTTGAGATTTGATATAAATTACATTGAGCTGAATATATCTGTATACCAGGAAATCTTTGTCGATAAGTCTGTTCCTTAGACACGAAATGACTGCATCCAAGATGTGGCCATTTCAAGGAGCTCACTGACGGCCAGACTGCTCTGCCGGGCGCTCCCCAGGGCCACAGCCACGGCAGCGTAGGGAGTGACCTCTCCCTTCCAGGCCTGCACGGTGGCACTCTTGCTCAAAACTGTGCCCACAGCTGCAGAAGTTGGTCCTCTGTGGCGTGCGGCCCCCACCTGGGACCGCCTGCAGTGACCGGGGGAGATTGGCAGGTAAGGGCCGGGGACAGGCTCCTGTGGCCTTGCCGTGGGAGTGCTGTCAGCCTTTGTTCTGCCCTGTCCTTCACGTGAGCCACGCCCCCTCCATCCTCCCCGTCTCATGGCAGGAGCTGCAGGTTGGAGACAGAGGAAGGTGAGTTTTTCTGGGAAGCACTTGGGGGTCGCCGGTTGTATTAGCCGGGCTTCTCCGGGGTCAGAACCAGTAGGATCTGTGGGTATGTATACGTGTAAACTAGAGGCCTGGTGCCCGGGATTTGTTCACTGTGGGGGGCGTGGCCTGTGGGGGAGCTCCTGCATTGAGCGTCTGCCCCCTGGTGGTCATTTCGCATCATAGTGACTAGTTGACTGATTGTTCTGGTCGTTCTGCTGTTTGGTTGCTGGACTTTTATTATGTAGGACTAGAGGGCAATGCATGGAAATTCGTGCAAGAGTAGGCCTTCCCCCTGCTCTTCCCCCACCCTCTCCAGGCTTCCCTTCGGCACCTGGGACCCGGGCTGCTTCCCTCCTCTGGCCACTGGCAGGCACTCGGGACCCGGGCTGGCTTCCCTCTGGCCTTGGCTTGGTCAGGAAGGACGTCCGGAATGATGTCCAGAATATGTCCGGTCTAATCAGCATATCACCCTTTTATTATTATAGATAGGTGCACGCATACACACGTTTACACACACATGTGTACACACATGCATGTGTGTGTGTATATATGTATATGTATGTATACATGCATGGAAGGATCTTTAATGTTAGAAGTGGGCCCGCACTGCTGCGGGGATCGGCAGGTTGGAATCTGTAGGGCAGGCCAGCAGGCTGGAGGCCGGGAAGAGCTGGGTTGCAGTCTTGCGTCCGAAGGCAGCATGGAGGCAGAATTTCTTCTTCCTAGGGGCCTCAGTCTTTTTCTCCGGAAGCCTAAAACCGATGGAACAGGCCACCCACATTAGGGAGGATACTGTCCTTTACTCAAGGTCACTGACTAAATGCTAATCTAAAAAACACTTCCACGGAGACATGGAGGCTGGTGTTTGACCCATTATCGGGGTACCGAGGCTTAGCCACGTAGACACATAACATAAACCATCACACTGGCCTAAAACGTTTGGGTGCCACTGAGTTTAACCTTCTACCTGTAGGCAAAAACAAAATCCAAGGTAATACTTAGTTTTTCCCGGGAGCCACGAGAGGGCGCCACGAACAAGGAAGATGGTAGACGGTCTGGGAACCGCCAGCATCAGCACCGCAGGGACCCCTGGGGGTCCATCCCCCTTCAAGTCCGGGGTTTGCAGCTGAGAGAGTTACCTTCACGGTGAGAAGTCTGCAGGCAAAGGGGCAGCCCAGAGCGCTGGCAGAGTCCACAGGCAGAACGGTGGCTTTTGGACTGTGCAGGGCACCCTGATGATTTTTGTTAATTATATAATGATTATTAATTTAACCAATACTCATGTCACCATTATATTCCTTACATAGTGATTGATATAAATTAAATACAAATGATTTGCAATATATCTGAATTATGTTGGAGCTTATAAAATGTATATATGCTCATGTGGCGTCTGTATATTATTCTGATTGCATGAGTGAAGAATACAGACCTTTGCAGTATGAATTATGACGTGATCAGCTTCCAGAACGCCCGCCTGTGTCTGTGGTGGCTCCACGCTGGCTTTGGTGAACACCGTGAGGGCACTGTGTCTTGTTTTGTGGACCGTGGAGAGAGCAGGCGAAGGTTCCCTCCTCCCGCGGGGGGTGAGGGGGGTGGTGTAGGGGGTGGTGTTGAGGAAAGGGGCATACCAAAATATAATGGTCCTTTCTGGAATCCAGTCTTTTGTACCCAGATTGGAATTGCCCAATAATACCTTATGAGAAGCAGGCAAAGGGTGTGCCCGGCTGCGTGCTTTGAGAACGGACGGGCGGCTGACCGTAATGATGCCTAACCCGTTCGGAAGGTTCTGTTTTATTTAGGCATCCTGGTCTTTGTGTGGCTCGCAGCCAGTCCTCGCTCTCTGAAGAGTGACTTCGATTGGCTGTTTCCGTCCCCTCAGCTGGTTGGCTCAGGGTCGGTCTCCCCACCGGGGGGCACGCGGAGAGCAGCAGCATCCCTGTGACGTGAGGCGTGACGCTGTGTCCCCGCAAACGCAGTGCAGCCAGAGGTCCCGTGTGCGAGTGTGAGTGGCAGAGGACAGCAGGGGGCGCCGTTGGCTGTGTTTTGCTGGCGTAAAATGGCCACATTTCCCACTCAGCCTCTTAGAAACCCTATAAAAAACGGTGGGAACACAGAGCAGTTCTGATGGGAACTCTCAAACCATGGGCTTGCCTCATAGGCGTATTTCAGACTTGCCGGAGATGTGGTCTCAGTCTGTTTATTTGAGATGCATAGGAGTGTGCGGTCAGAGACGGGTGGAGAATTTCCAGCAGGATACTGAGAAATCATCAGAACCCGGTCCAGCTCGCTGGTCCCTCTGCGGTCTCTTATTGGCCAAGCAGCTTCACGTTGGAAATCGAGGAACTGAGCCAGGCGTTTCAGAGCTTACCAGGCCGTTTTCAGGATCTGTTACCGGGTGAAGGGTGATACACAGAGTTGACTTTGCATTCATCAAGATGTTGGACCATAAAATCCTTCTATCGGGAATTTTGTTTTCCCACGGTGTCATGCCGTTCCAGAGAGCCATTCACATGGGAAAAGGGGGCTGTGGTGTTAGGACCACTGGCGTTGCTCTCCTTCTCAGCCACCGGTGTGTGGCTTGGGCAATCGATTTTCATATCTAATCCCTGCACCCAATTAGATGGATCACAGAGCCACTTGGTCTTTTCATGCTCATTACAACACATGTTCATTCAGAGACAGCACACAGGTAGTTCCCTCTTTCCTTAGTCTCTCTCACAGTCTTTATTTTTTTAAAAAAATATTTTTTTATTGATTTCAGAGAGGAAGGAAGAGGGAGAGAGAGAATGAAACACTCATGATGAGAGAGAATCATGAATCGGCTGCCTTCAAGTCCCTACTGGGGATCAAGCCCACAACCTGGGCATATGCCCTTGACCGGAATTGAACCCGGGGCCCTTCAGATCGCAGGCCGATGCTCTATCCACTGAGCCAAACTGGCTAGGGCGCCTCACAAGCCTGCCCCCAGCACCCTGCAGGACTCCGTCTCCTTACGAACCTACCAACACCGCCTTTTCCGGTGGAACCTGGCCCTATCAGTTTACCAGCTCCGCACCGAGCTGATTTCTCAGAGGCTCTGAGTGGGGTTTAGAAGATAACAGCTTTCCTAAAAAAAGCAAACACGAGCATTCCCAGCCTCCCAGCCAGCGCCTATCCATTCCCCTTTAATTACCTCCCGAAGTACCTGTTAATGACTTATTACTTATAAAAATAAATTGCAGGTTCTCGGCCGCCCTGCTGGTAGTAGTTCCCTTCACTTTCCGACGGGGCTACCACTGGATGTGCGGCGGTCAGACGGGCATGCGGATCAGGCTGCGCTGTGATTTTATGTATTTCACACCGTGTCCCGCAGGGCGGGGTGCGGACGGGGGAAGCAGCGTGTTTGGTTCTCCTTGGACGGGCCGCCCGGCGCCTGCTCCGCGGGCAGGGCTGTGGGGTGCGGCCCCGTGTGTGGGTTTCGGGCACCCGCAGCGGCTCTGCCCCTCCCCGGCCTCGGACACGGCTGGAGTGTGCAGTGATCTGTCTCTCCAGAGGTGACACGGTCGCCGTGAGTCTCAAACTCCTCTCACTTTTTTTATGGGAAAAAAACAACAACAAAAACAAATTTAAAACAAGACCAAAACAATAACAACAACCCCTTTTTCAAATAAAATTACGTGCAGTAGGTTAGGATGAAAGCAAACGGAGGGGTGAGACTCTCAGAGCCGGGCCTCGCCGTCTCCCACGGGCACCTCGCCTGGCCCGGGGGGGCTCCTCAGAGCGCAGCGTGAGAACGCTGGGACGGAAGGGGAAGTGGTTTCTATATTTAAGTGCTGCCCGCTATTTATTTATTTATTTATTTATTTATTTATTTATTGTGCGCGTGTTAATCCTCACCCAAGGATGTTTTCCCATTGGTTTTATTTTCCAGAGGGAGTGGGAGGGAGGGAGAGACGCAGAGAGAGACACAGCGATGTGAGAGACGCATCGATGTGAGACACACCTCGGTTGGTTGTCTCCCGCATACACCTCTGCCAGGGCCGGTGATAGAGTCTGCAACTGAGGCCCGTGGAATCGAACCCAGGGCCCTCCAGTCCGCAAGCGGACGCTCTATCCACTGAGCCAAACGGCTCGGGCTCAGTGCTATATGTGTTCCCCTCACTTCCATGCTTGTTCAGGCGCACACGCGCACAGAAGCACCTGCGCCTCCACGGGGACTGAGCTTTAGGCCGGAACCGCCAACGTTCTCTCCAAAGGGCAGGAGAGTAAATGTTGCTGAAACCGGTTTGGCCCAGTGGATAGAGCGTCGGCCTGCGGACTGAGAGGTCCCAGGTTCGATTCCGGTCAAGGGCATGTACATTGGTTGCGAGCATATCTCCAGTAGGGTGTGTGCAGGAGGCAGCTGATCAATGTTTCTAGATGTTTCTAACTATCTCTCTCCCTTCCTCTCTGTAAAAAAATCAATAAAATATATTAAAAAAAAAAAAAAAAGAGAGAGAATGTTTTCTGCTTTCTGGGCCAGAGGGCCTCTGTCAGCCGCTCAGCTCCGCCTGGACACGTGCAAATGCAGGCGCATGGCTGGGCTCCAGGAAAGCCTGTGTGGACGCCACAGCTTGAATGCCAGGTGCTTCTCACAGGCGATGGGATATCATTGTTTTGATTTTCTTTAACCGTTTACAAATGAACAAGCAATTCTCGGCTGACGGGCCGCAGTGCTGCGAGGGGAATTGGCGGGGCCCGACCTGCTGATGCCTGCGTTAGTCACTGTCCAGCGATTACGTTTAAAGAAAAGGGAAAAAGGTGCGTGTTGAGCTGAAGTTCAGGCCGGGCGTTGGTCGCTGATTGCTGCTCCTCTGCAGCCTCTTTTCTCCAGAGGCTGCCTGTCCGCTGGTGCCGCGGAGGCTGCTGATTCTGGAACCGTGTCCTCTGGGGGCGCCGAGCGAGCAGACGGTTAAACATGGACGGGGCGACAGACCGGCCGGCCGCCGAGCCGCTGTGCGCAGCGGCAGAACCCGCTCCCCTCGGTGACGTGTCTGACTTCCCCCTGCGCCTGCAGGTTCCTTCCTCGGGGGCGTTTTCTCGGGGATCCGAAGAGGGAAACGGGGCGCTGGCCCCGAGGTTCTCTCCCCGCGCCGCGCCCACGCCGGTCAGGACCAGCGGGAGAGATGAGGTGTGAGAAGAGAAGGGGACACGCAGGGTGTCCCCCCCCAAATGTATCCGCACTCTGAATTACTGTAAAGGCGGGTGTATTAGGGTGTATTTTATTCTCATTGGACAGCTGTCGGCTGGGAAAGGGTGTGGACATGCTGGGGGGACACCGTGTAGTTAGCAACGGAGTGTGTGAGAGGGGAACACAGCCATAAGCTGGCCCGTGTGTCCGTGTGTCCGTGTGTCCATGTGTCCGCCCAGGGAGCCGTGCCAGGCCTCTCCCACCTGCCCCTCCCGCCCCCTATCCGTCCTGGAGCCCTGCGCTGGTGGAGGGTGGGAGGCAGGCGGTCCAGGACTCGGAGCAGACGATCTGATCCATGGATGACCCAGCTCCCGCATTTCCCCCTTCCCCCCCAAAGGGCTTCCTCTAGGCCAGTGATCGGCAAACTCATTCGTCAGCAGAGCCAGGTATCAACAGGACAACGATTGACATTTCTTTTGAGAGCCAAAAGCCGACTTCCGAGCGTGGGCCACGAAGTTCCAGTCGCACCGAATGTGCGCGCCCGCACGCGGTGTTTTGTGGAAGAGCCACACTCAGGGGGCCAAAGAGCCGTGTGTGGCTCTCCAGCCGCGGTTTGCCGACCACGGCCCTAGGGAAGAGCCGTGTGGGGAGCGTGCAGTGTAGACAGAGGAGGTCTCGGTGACCCGGGTGGCCTCCAGGTGAGACACGGGTTGTTGGCGGCAGAGCCTGGACAGATGGTCAGTGTCGGGCTAAGGGGACGGGGATGGGAGCCGGCGGCCTTGGACTTGGGTGTGGGAGTGGACACGTGGGAGTGATGGACATATGTTGAGCACGGCAGTGACCTGAGGGAGAAGGTCATTCAGGAAGCGGATGCTACATGAGGAGGCTGCGTCCGTCCGTCTGTCCGTCACCCAGGCCTGCGTTAGGAAGGGGCTGTGGGTGGGAGGAGGGAGTGCCTCGGGGGAGGACCGGGAGAGAGACGGGAGGCCCGGGCGACAGTGAATGTGAAGAGGGAGGAAGAGGCTGGTCTGCAGGGCACGGCTGTCTCTCCTCCAGATGATGGCAGCTCGGTGCTGGACGGAGCATTGCCCTGGAAGGCGGAGGCTCTGAGGTCCCACGTGGTCCTGCCACTCCCCAGCTGAAGTGGATGTGGAGCAGAGACCCACCTGCTGAGCTTCGTGAGGGCTGCAGAGACACCAGCTCGGGATGGACACTTCCCCCTGCCCTCCCCCGGGCAGAGGGGGGCTCGGTCTCCTATTCCGACCCTGGCAAGACTCTGACCTCTCCCCTGAACCCAGCCCCCCCCCCCCCCCCCCCACTGTGGAGAAAATCAGGCTACTTTGTAGAAGAGTGGTGAGGACCACATGGGACAACCTTTGCAATGCTCTCTCTTTAAAAAAAAATACATATTTTATTGATTTTTTTACAGAGAGGAAGGAAGAAGAGAGGGATAGAGCACTAGAAACATCGATGAGAGAGAGACATTGACCAGCTGCCTCCTGCACACCCCACACTAGGGATGTGCCCGCGACTAATGTACATGCCCTTGGCCGGAATCGAACCGGGGACCTTTCAGTCCGCAGACCGATGCTCTATCCACTGAGCCAAACCGGTTTCGGCTGCAATGTCCTTGGTAAGGGTTCACTGATTGGCGGGTGGAGGGCGGGGAAAGCACACGGCGGATGGAGGGCTGCTGACAGATGCCTCACGCCTCCCCTCTGAGCCTTCCCTGTTAATAGTGACCACTGACAAGCCTGAAAATAATAATTTCTCCTACTATTTTCTGCATCATCTCTGTTTGCCTTTGGATAGCCAGGGCAGCCCGGAAAATCCTTCAAGGGACAGGATGGTGGGTGACGTCGGTGGCCGGCCCATGGGGCGAGGGGAGGTCTGCACCAGGTGATGCCATTCCTAAGGCTGCCGGGTCAGGACGGTTTGAAATGGGAGTTCAAAGAACGAGTGCGGAGTCGGAGAAGACAGACAGGGAGATACAAATGACACTGCGATGGTGTGAATGCTGTGAGTAATCTTAATTCGGATTATAAATCGGAGGGCTCTTAAAAGGCTCAAATGGCCTGTCCAGCGTGGCTCAGTGGCTGAACATTGACCTATGAACCAGGTAGTCAGAGTTCAATGACCAGTCAGGGCACGTGCTTGGGTTGTGGGCTCGATCCCCGTGTGGGGCGTGCAGGAAGCAGCCGATCAATGATTCTCATCGTTGATGTTTCTCTCTCTCTCTCCCTCTGCCTTCCTGTTTGAAATCAATGAAATATATATTTAAAAAATGCACTGAGACTCTCTCTACCCGCTGCAGAGAGCTGTGCTCACCCCTCGGAGAGGCACTTGCTCCCGTGGGTGACAGGTGGTCACTGGGTGGAGTTAAATGACAAGTTACTAGACGGATCCTACCACCTACAAGAGCTGTCCTGCTCACTGACCACCGGCCAGCCAGGCGAACTACCCCACACTGATGAATGATGCTCCTTTTGGTTTAGTATGGAAGAGTCTCCATGCTCAAGAGGTTCAACTTTAGAAAGGAATCATGAGAAATAATCTCTTTGTCGGTGAGAGCAAAATTGATAACATTGCTCTTTGCAGTTCTTTGACTAGAAAGTCTTTATGTGACTCAGTTCCACCAATTCAACAAGTATGTGACAGACCTTTATTGAGTGCCAGCTGTATGCTCCGCTCTATCCAGTGAGGCGGGGATGCAGCAGGGAGCAGGACTGCAAAAGCTCTCGCCCTCGCGGGACATAGACTATTGTGTCCTTGCCCAGTGTTGTTGTTCCACAGTCTTAAAATGCAGAATCAACTCGCGTGGCTGAAGTCTGGGTGAATTTTTAAAGATTTAAATTTGGGGAGTGTAAAGATTTTGTTTTTTTAAAAGGTAGCTATAAAGTGAATTCCAGCTCAACATATTAATACTCACAGCTGCCCACTATTTAGTAGCATCATAGAACTTTCTCTCTGTCTTAATATTCCAAGAGGGTTCTTTCAGAATTATGAACAGATTTTTTAAACATCACATTCCACGTGGAAAAATAAATAGAATTTGACAGCAAACAGTGAAAGCCAAGTAAGTGGAAAAAGTATATAAATATCAGTGATGGGAAGTATATCATTCATAGACGAGGAAAGTCCTGGATGGCTTTCAGATTTAAAATATAATATCTGCGAGTATTATTTCAGCCGATTTTTTTTATGTTTAGCTATTCACGTAAGGATGTATCTGAAACCACTAAACGTAAGTGACACAGAAATATTGCAGGACATTAATGTGGCCCAGTGACTGAATATACATACTTTTCTGATTTTGAGGGTAGGGAGGCTGCACACAGAAAATGAGAGCAAAGATGTTTCGTGAGTGTCACGTCAGGGTTGTGGGCCTGGAACTCCAGTAAACACGTCAAAATAGTCAGCCCGCATGCTTCTCTCTTATTTATAAAAAGAAAATGCTGCGTAGAGAGGGTTACTTGAAAAAGAACAAATTTGTAACCATTTCCTTTAAAAGGAAAGCGCCAGGATTAGAGGAAAGAGGAAAGATTAATTACTCAGTGTTTTATTTGGAGTTTTACTTCAAACCCAAGAATTCTTGGTTGTTTCCAAACTTGGGGCTAAGGAATTTTTCTGTTCCAAATTAAAAAATACAGAACACGATCTGTCAATTCTTTTCACGTGTTAAATGGGAATTGTAGGAACAATGTAACAGAAGAAAACAGTGCAAGGGAGAAAAAAGGTCAGAACTGTTAATAATGTTAGCAGAGTAAAATTAATTTTCCTGCAAATATTATTTGTGTTCAAAAGTGAGGACAGAGCCGAAGCCGGTTTGGCTCAGTGGTAGAGCATCGGTCTGCGGACTGAAAGGTCCCAGGTTCGATTCCGGTCAAGGGCATGTACATTGGTTGCGGGCACATCCCCGGTAGGGGGTATACAAAAGGCGGCTGGTCGATGTTTCTCTCTCATCGATGTTTTTAGCTCTCTATCTCTCTCCCTTCCTCTCTGTAAAAAACTCAATAAAATATATATTTTAAAAAAAGTGAGGACAGAAGGCACTACATTGAGTGCTTAAAATTTTTTTTTTGTTTTCTTCTGGTTTTAACAAAACAAAACAAAAAACCCTAGATTTCCTTTTATCCTTTGAGCTTTTATTACTATAATGATAATAATATGAGAGAAAATGTCAAAAAGGAAAAAAAACCCACCTCACTCATAATTCCATAATCCATGGATTTCACATTCTTTCTTCATATGCCATGCATTTGAAATAATTGTAATTATAGTTGACCCATACTTTCATTTTTTGCTCAATTAATGCCTTTGTAAATAATCAATGTTAAATAGTAGAGGTATAACATTTTGAGAATTGTTTAGTTCTTTCATATCATCTCTACTCAGTTCGAATTTCTAGTCTAAAAATTCTACATGATTCCATTGGGTAAACTTGTATTTGTTAATATCCTGAAATATAAATCCCTGAAAAAGAAACACACACACCATCACAAGTAGGTGTTAGGATGACACTCACTGTTTTGCTCAGGCTCTCAGCACTGTCATGGAGCATTCCCACGGTTCAGTTGGATATTTCCACGCTGGGAAATGAACTCAGGAAAGCAAGAACTGATTTTCAGAAAAATGAACCTGTGAGCTCACTTCCCTCTTTAGGTTGCCTGATGTTTGTAGGTGAGTGAAACCACTGTGAGCAATAACTTCGTTCTATTATTAAGTGAGCAGCTTTATTCAAATAGTCTTTTTGTATTGAAAAAAAAATTTAAAAACTGGATATACTTTTGCTATCCACAATGCAGTCTGTTTTCCTTGCCTCATTTTTGTATTTCAGTTAGATTGTGGAAAAAAATAGCCCCAAGTTCAGAGGATTTTTACATTGAGGGACACCAAAAAAGATGCAACTAGTAAAATAAGCCCTTGCTTGTGTTAAAACTAGCTGTGAGTCATTTGATTGCATCCATTAAGAAATTCTTGTATTGCTTACCTCTGGTAGGAGATCTATGATCCTTAATAAAAATACTTGTAAATTGTTTTTAAATTATTCAATTTCATCTCACCACAGGGTTAGCATGCCAATTCCATTTATTGGGCACCCCACCTACTATGTGTTGAGTGTTTTTGTGAGACACATAAATGTGACTAAATACAGACTCTAACCCCAGGCTGAAATGTTACTTCACAGTGCATAGAATCTTACAGATTACAAATAACACCATTCAGTGATCACCAGAATTTCATGAAGCAGATAGAAATGTTCACCATGGCTAAATACAAAATGGAAAGCAATGCACACAATCAGAGCAGTACAGCTAAAGTGGTCCAGGAGTCCAGAGAGGGAGAGATGGCCTCTGGGGGGGTGGGGGGAGATGGATAAGGGATGTCCCTGGGATGGGCTGGAGGGACTTTACGTGTTCAGAACTGAGATGGTCCTTCCATCCTGACCTGGGAGAGCTTCAGTAAAGCCTCAGTCAGGTGGGAAATGGGTGTGGGAATTGGAACTAGGAATCATTAATAATTTATCTTGAGAGTGGAACATTCCACACGGAATTATTAGAGATGAGGCCCAAAAGATGGAAAAGGGGCATCCTACATGTCTTGGATGCCAGACCAGGAAGTCTGAGTATTTATGTGCTAGGAAATCAAGAACCATTTGAGGTTCCTAAGCAGAAGATGATGAATTCGGCAGCAGTGTTCAACACAGGAGTTGAAACCCCAGATGTCTGCAGAGACCAAGAAAGGAAGAGTGAAATGGGGAGCTTGTGGCAAAGAGATGATTGCCATTCAGTACTGTGGGGGTGTGACCTGTCACCCTACTGGAGATTCATTGTTCTCTTCTGCACATGTGCTTTATTGTCACAAATTACACATCTTTCTATCATGGGTGCCCATCGACACAGTTATAATTATTGTTCTATGGAGTTATCTTAAATTTTATAGAAAGAGAAACAAAAATACATGAATACTGACTTTTATATTTACTGTGTATTTACTGTGTATTGTGTGTGTGTGTATTTACTGTGTATTGTGTACAGTGTGTTTACGTCTTTTTTTTTAAAATATTTTATTGATTTTTTTACAGAGAGAAAGGGAGAGGGATAGAGAGTTAGAAATATTGATGAGAGAGAAACATCAATCAGCTGCCTCCTGCACACCTCCAACTGGGGATGTGCCTGCAACCAAGGTACATGCCCTTGACTGGAATTGAACCTGGAACCCTTCAGTCCGCAGGCTGATGCTCTATCCCCTGAGCCACACCAGTTAGGGCCAGTGTGTTTACTTCTTCATGTGGAGCAAGCTATTGCTAGTGCCCTTTATTGTAGCATGAAGGACTCCCTGTAGCATTTCTCCTACGGCAGGTTCCAAGTAACAGACATTCCCAGAGTTTATTGATCTGTCAGTGTCTGAGTTTCTCTTTCATTTTTGAAAGGTAATTTTTGCTTAATGTAAAAGTCTTACTTTGTTGTTTTTTTTTTGTTTTTTGTTTGTTTGTTTTTGTTTTGCTTAGCACTTAGAATGAAATCCACTGCCTTCTGGCCTTCCTGGTTTCTGATGAGAAGTTGGCTGTTAATCTTCTGGTTAAGCTTACAGTATGTGGCAAGTCTCTTCTCTCTTGCTGGTGTCATGACTCTCCCTTTGTTTCTCAGTACTCTGATTACTGTGACCCAATGTGGACCTCTTTGAGTTTATCATACTTGAATTTTATTGAGCTTCTTAGATATGTAGGTCAGTGTTTCAGCTCTTATTTCTTCACAGGTTCTTTCTGCCCCTTTCTCACTTCTCCTTCTGGGACACCTGGTAAGCATATGTTGGCATGCTCAGTGGTGTTCTCTTAGGTTCTGCTCATTTTTCTGCATTATTTTTTTTCTTTTGCTAAGATTGGGTAATCTCAATGGACCTATCTTTAAGTTCACTGATTCTTTCTTCTGTCTGCTTAAATCTGCTGTGGAACCTCTCAGTTCAGTTATTATACTCCTCAACTCCAGAGGTGTGTTGTTTGGGTGTTTTTCTCTCTACAGTTTTTGTTTATTGGTATGATTTATGTGATGAGGCATTATTTTGATGATTTTCATTAGTTCTTTGTACATGGTTTCCTTCAGGTTTTGAGCATATTTTAAGTAGTTGGTTTAAAGACTTAGCCTAATAAGTGCAGTACCTTGGCTTCCTCAGAGACAGTTTCTATTCGCTTTTTTATTCCAGTGTATGGACCATATTGTCTGGTATCTTTGCATGTCTTAAATTTTTTTGTTGGAAACAGAATGTTTTGAGTACTGTAATGTGGCTACTCTGAAAGTCAGATTTCCCCTAGGGCTTGTTGTTCTTGCTTTTTGTGGTTGCTCTTGTTTGTCTGTTTAATGAATTTCCTGATCTAATTTTGTGAAGTCAGTATTTCTTGTCATATATGGCCACTGAAATCTTTGGTTAGCTTAATGATCAGCTAGTGATTTTGACAGATATTTCTTTGAACATCTCAACAAAAAGGAGGAGGAGGAGGATGGGGAGGAGAAGATGGGGAAGATGAAGGAAAACATAAAAATAAAACCAGAGACTCAGCATGGCTTTCACACTTACCCATGCAGTTTACAGCTCTGCCTTAGCCTTCACTTCCGCTTGTGCAGAGCCTGCAAGTGAGAGATGAGGGCCTTCTCAGGTCTTTTCTGCGCACACATCCTGCTCTGGGCATGCATATTCAGATTCCCAGGAATATGAGGGAGCTGTTCAAAGTCTGTATTTCCCAGAGGATCCCATTGCTAACCTTTCCCCCCAGGCTTTTTGGTATGTCTGTTGTTTGCCCCAATCAGTATCCCTTACCCTAAGTGACAACAGATAACCCATTAGGTACTCACCTTTTCACCCAGGGAGAGAGCTGAATTAGGTGGTAGAAAGACAAGCCCTTTGCATCTGGCCTTTAGGGAACCAGCCACCATTTGTATTTGGATGGTCAAAGCAAATAACTGCACTTACTGCAAAGGGGGTCTGCTCTGTTTCCCGCCGTACCAGGGACCCGCACAGGGAAGCCAGTTGCCAGCTTCACCACCTCCGCCGAGCTG
This sequence comes from Nyctalus aviator, assembly GCA_036971965.1. Classification (NCBI taxonomy): domain Eukaryota; kingdom Metazoa; phylum Chordata; class Mammalia; order Chiroptera; family Vespertilionidae; genus Nyctalus; species Nyctalus aviator. Next base: position 182,011,740 of record CM072924.1, on the reverse strand, counting down.
GGCAGAGGGGGAGGGGACGTGGGGCCAGAGAAAGAAAAAAAATGCTACATGTACCTCCCGCTGATCTTTAGTAGCCTTTCTCAGGATCATGTGTTCACCTGGTTGCTGTAAACCTTTAACAAGTTGCCAGATTTCAGATAGAGTTGATACCGACAGTTTTTCTTTTTTTTTTTTTTCCCGTTTATTGATGGTTTTGTGGAGGGACTGGCCCAAGGAATTCCCTCCTCCGCTATTTTTACGGAGACCACGCTGTGCACACGTGCTTTACGGATATTGTATATGTAAAAGAAAACATGTGTGAGCGACATGCAAAGCGCTGGCTTGCTGCCTTCCTCAATCAGACAAGAGAGAGACTGACTATGAAGGTGGTGGGAAATGGAGGGCTATCGAGCTACACAACTTGAGGCACCGAAACTCAGTCCAGCCTTCCTTGAAAGTGATGTGGTACATGGGTCTTTTCCATTCGGGGTCAGGGCTTGGTTGCCTGTAACACAAAACAACTATCACTGATTCAAACAGCTGGGAGTTTATTTGGCTGAACGAGAAACCCCTGCGATGGGCTGGCAAGGGCTGGGGAAGTGGCCCAGTGAGGATGCCAAAAGAAGATGTTGCAGTTCTCTCCTTCGCTCTGGAATCTGGCAGCAAATGAGATCAAGGCCGAGGCCGCCTTATCACACCCACCTCAAAACTGTTCTGGGTTGGACCATCTGACCACAAACTTCCCCTTCAAAGGAGCTTTCCTCTGCACCAGGAAGGATTCTGTTTTCCGTATTAAATTAGAGATGTGTTTTTTTTTTTTTAATTTATATTAAGGAAAAAGAAAACTCATTAAAATCCCTCTCTTGCCCCAATTGGTTTGGCTCAGTGGATAGAGCATCGGCTTGCAGAACAAAGGGTCCCGGATTCGATTCCGGTCAAGGGCATGTCCCTCGGTTGCAGGCTCCTCCCGGACCTAGGCCCTGATCAGGATCGTGCAGGAGGCATCCAGTCGATGTGTTTCTCTCACATGGATGCTTCTCTCCCTCTCACTTCAGTGGAAAACATTCTCGGGTGAGGATTGAGCAAACAAACAAAAACCTCTCTCGTAAAATTTATAATTTCATAAGTCAGTGTGTAAGAGTATGTAAGTGTAAGTAACACACAGGTGTTCAGTTCTTAACCGAATGGAGAGAGAGTTATTGGAACCCGTGAATTGGGGGGGGAGTAGAGGCGCCACCTAGTTTTTAGAACAGGCATGGCCCATGTAAGGAAGTTTCCAGAACTGCGGTCCGAGCTGTAGATAAGCAGCCAAGTGCTGGAAAAACCAGGAACCTGTTGAGAGCGGAAGGCAGTGTTGGGAATATTACACACTGGGCCGCTCCCGGCGAGCTGGGACCCACGTTAGCTGGGACAGTGTTAGCTGGGACAATGTTAGCTGGGACCCACGTTAGCTGGGACCCACGTTAGCTGGGACTCAGTTAGCTGGGACAGTATTAGTTGGGACAGTGTTAGCTGGGACAGTGTTAGCTGGGACACTGTTAGCTGGGACAATGTTAGCTGGGACCCACGTTAGCTGGGACAGTGTTAGCTGGGACAATGTTAGCTGGGACAGTGTTAGCTGGGACCCACATTAGCTGGGACAGTGTTAGCTGGGACTCACGTTAGCTGGGACAGTGTTAGCTGGGACAATGTTAGCTGGGACAGTGTTAGCTGGGACAATGTTAGCTGGGACAGTGTTAGCTGGGACAATGTTAGCTGGGACAGTGTTAGCTGGGACTCATGTTAGCTGGGACAATGTTAGCTGGGACCCACATTAGCTGGGACAGTGTTAGCTGGGACAGTGTTAGCTGGGACAATGTTAGCTGGGACCCACGTTAGCTGGGACAGTGTTAGCTGGGACACTGTTAGCTGGGACAATGTTAGCTGGGACCCACGTTAGCTGGGACAGTGTTAACTGGGACCCACATTAGCTGGGACCCACGTTAGCTGGGACCATGTTAGCTGGGACCCATGTTGCCCTCATCTGGGCCTCCGTAGGGCTCTGGGTCCCCACCGTCCCAGGTGAGATGCAACTGGGAGGAAGGCATTTCCTCCGGGCGCTGGTCCTCGGCTGCTGTGCTGTTTTGTTCTAGAGAAGACAGGCGGTTCCAAGGACCAGAGGAGCCGGTCCTCCGCGCTCTGCTCTCCTGGTGGCTTTTCACGCCCAGCGAAGGTTAGGGTGTCGGGAGGCGGGGCTGCCGGAGTCAGGGCCGGCCCTGCAGCTGCTTAATGACTCCAGTGTGGGTTTTAATGTCTGCCCCAGTGCTACCTCACCTGCCCAGACAGGCCCTGCCCGTTCCGGGAGCGTGGGAAAGGGAGCAGCCAGGAGGAGGAAGGTCTGAAGCAGGAAGAGCTGCGTGAGTGCTCCTTTGAAGGCGGTCGGGACACGTCCAGCTTTCCCTCCCTGCTGTGCGGGGACAGAGCGCCGGCCACGGAGGGAAACGAAGGCGGAGAAGCTTAGCGCGTGCGGCTGTGTGTGATTCCGGAGGGAGCCTCAGCGACCTGCCGTGCCAATGCGATAGATGCCGACGGCAGTTCGCTGCAGGTCGCTCACGGTGCGGTCCCGCTGGGAGGGGACGCAGGAGAGAGGCGGCTGTCGGTGAGCCTCTGGCAGCACCAGGAAGCCGGCCGGCCTGCAGAGTAAGTCACTGAACACGTGTGTTGGTGTGCTGTTAGACAGAAGAAGCCCATCTGGAGTTTTAAATGTGATACTTCATAAAACCTGGCCGCTTTTTCCCCTTCCTTTTTCTGGCGACAGTGGTACGAATCGTTCATTGGTCTAAAACCAGGAACACCCGGAGGAGGGGTTTGTGTGCCTCGTGTGGGAAATACCTGCCCCATAAACCTTCCCTCGTCCAGGCCTTCCTACCTTCTCGAGTTTCTCTGTAAATGCAGAAGTGTTTGTAAACGGCTCTCCGGTTTCCACGTGTGCGTAGACAGCGTGTTCTGTGTTCTCTCTGGAAACCTGGGGAAGGCTCAGTCTCGCACACGGGTAGGCGCTTTGAGTAATGGATGGTTCTTCACTGTCACCGACGACTTTGCTTCTCTTTATTGTCTCAAACAAGGTATTTGCAGAGGAGCCCACAGGAAATGCCTTTTTTTTTTTTTTTTAAGTTTTAGGTTGTGTGTGCACACGTGTGTGTACTTGAATCAGAACATATATTTGTTCAGAGATCTTGCACCTGACATTATTGATTCTGGCCCTAAATTTATTGGGGTGAGTGGCAAAGGGGGAGATGACAGATTTTTAAAGATACAAAAATGAATGCATGTTTTGAAATAGATTAAGAGAAGGAGAGGCCCGCTTATCTAACATGTGTACATAAAAAAAGGAAGTGGGACCATGAGGAATAGTATTTGAATTCTCATTGAGGAATAGAAACTTTCTCGTGAATGGGTCTGGCCTAGAGCACAGAAAAGAAGATGCAGTGGGATGATTTTTAACTTGAAAATAGCAATTGGTGACAGATTGCAGGAGTCAGCCCATGAATTGTCACTTGCTGCTTTTTCTACCCAACGCTTATGGGTTGATAAACAGGGAGTATTGGTTAAGTATGCATATGCATATCATACCAACCTTGGCAGATCTTGGCTAGTTGGGCAACATCAAAATCGTAGATCTTTATCCCTAGCTGGTTTGGCTCAGTGGATAGAGCGTCAGCCTGCAGACTGAAAGGTCCCAAGTTCGATTCCAGTCAAGGGCATGTACCTTGTTTTGGGCACATCCCCAGTGTGGGGTGTGCAGGAGGCAGCTGATGGATGTTTTTCTCCCATCATTGTTTCTAGCTCTCTATCCCTCTCCCTTCCTCCCTGTAAAAAAAAAAAAAAAAAAAAAAAAAAAAAAAAAAAAAAAAATCAATAAAATATATATTTTAAAAAATCCTAGATCTTTGACACTTTAGACTGGTCTCCTGGGTATGGGATGTTCATGGGTAGATTTGCTCTTTCCTTGCCAGCCCCACAATCTTAATGTTTAACAAGAAACTCTGCCCCATTCTTTTTTTTTTTTTAAACCTAAAATTCTCTGAATATTCCATTGTGGACCATTTGTCTGTGTTAAAATGAGGGAGAGTGGGAACAACCGGATGAATTCCCATAACCTGTAGAAATTCAGGTTAGCAAGGAAGTTGAATCACACATACTATTGGTTTAAGGGTTTAATTCTGAAAAGGACTCACTGTTTTAGACCTTTGTCATTAGACCTGAATTCTTCTCTCCTGCCACAGGGGGCGTTCTCTCACGCTCAGAGCCCTTCACTTCTCTTCCCTGGGCGGAGGCTGGCTTCTCAGGCCAGGCTTAGGGGAGTAACTCACACACGGACAAGGGCCATGAGGCTTTCTGGACCCTTGAGTCCTACTTGATAGATTATTGCTTCAGAATATGAAAGGGACCCTAGTGTCCTAAAAACGTGCCTATCATTGCCACATGCTCCCTTCTTTTTTGGTAATATATTTTATTGATTTTTTACAGAGAGGAAGAGAGAGGGATAGAAAGTTAGAAACATCGATGAGAGAGAATCATCAATCAGCTGCCTCTTGCACCCCCCCCACTGGGGATGTGCCCGCAACCAAGGTACATGCCCTAGACCGGAATCAAACCTGGGACCCTCCAGTCCGAAGGCTGACACTCTATCCACTGAGCCAAACCGGTTTTGGCGAGAGCCACATTTTTTAAACTTAAACTTCTTCTAGCGCCACTTCTTCAACATAGACTCGCCCAGGCCGTGGTATTTTGTGGAAGAGCCACCCTTGAGGGGCCAAAGAGCCGCATGCGGCTCGCGAGCCGCGGTTTGCCGACCACGGTCCTATTGCAAGATCCTTGGAAGGCAGCGACCGGGTTGTATTCGCCGAAGGCCTGGTGGTGGCGGTGATGGAGTGGGGGGTGCGGCCAGTGGAGTGTGGATGTGAACCCTTCCCCTCCGCCCCTGCTTTCTGGAGCTGCACCTGGCATGTTAGCGGCTTGGCGGTGTCCACCCACTGGGGGCCTCGGGTCCACCTGGCAGACTGAGGATTCCCTGGTGCCAGCTGCCCGGGAGGGTCAGGTGCCGGGCATCTTCGCCGGGGTCTGCAGCTGCCTGGGCAGGTCTGTTTGGAGTCAGCGTCCCATCGAGGGTTTTGCTCCGGCGGGGGGCTCCCTGAGGACTGGGGGTGGTCCTGCTGCAGGGAGGTGCTTCCCACAGAAACGCCCTAAGTGTGCACCGGGTCCCGGCCAGGCCAGTTGCAGGCCGGTCTCCATGCAGACGGAAGGGCAGCCGGGGACCTGCCTGCACAGGCCGTGGCCCACAGCACTGTTCCCCCCTCTCCCCCCCGACTCGCAGCTGATGGCGGGGTGTGGGGGTCACCCACAGCCGTGACCCTGCAGCGTGCTGGCACGGACCTGTGGGAGACGCCCCCTTGCCCAGGTAGAATGGGGTGTTTTGCTGCTGGGAAAGAGGAGGAAGAGGTCGAGGTGCTACTGGACAGTGGTCTTTGCAGCCTCAGTTTCTGTCTAACGTTCTGCATGTGCACGCGTGTGCGCAGCTGCCTTCCGTGTAGCACGCGTCCGGGGGGGTTTAGACAACTGCCAGCCCGTGTGCAGAGCGTGCTGTGGAAGACCCCGAGGGTCCGGGCAGTGGCGTCTAGTGAGGGGGAGACGGAGCAGCTGGGAGGGAGTGAGCGTGTAATCGGAGCGGAAAGGGGCGCGTGGGCTGGGCGTGCCGCAGGGTCAGGGACAGGGCGTCCCACCGGCCTCCCTCTGCCTCTCACAGGAGATCCTCCGGTCCCACACGGCCCCCTCCCAGCCTGTCCCAGCCTGCCCCCTCCGGCCTGCCCCCTCTGAGGTGCACCCCTGCCCCCTCCGAGGTCTACCCCTGCCCCCTCCCAGCCTGCCCCCGCCGACCTGCCCCCTCCGACCTGCCCCCTCCGAGGTCTACCCCTGCCCCCTCCCAGCCTGCCCCCGCCGACCTGCTCCCTCCGAGGTCTACCCCTGCCCCCTCCCAGCCTGCCCCCGCCGACCTGCCCCCTCCGGCCTGCCCCCTCCGAGGTCTACCCCTGCCCCCTCCCAGCCTGCCCCCTCCCAGCCTGCCCCCGCCGACCTGCCCCCTCCGAGGTCTACCCCTGCCCCCTCCCAGCCTGCCCCCTCCGGCCTGCTCCCTCCGAGGTCTACCCCTGCCCCCTCCCAGCCTGCCCCCTCCGGCCTGCCCCCTCCGAGGTGCACCCCTGCCCCCTCCCAGCCTGCCCCCTCCCAGCCTGCCCCCGCCGACCTGCCCCCTCCGAGGTCCACCCCTGCCCCCTCCCAGCCTGCCCCCGCTGACCTGCCCCCTCCGACCTGCCCCCTCCGAGGTCCACCCCTGCCCCCTCCCAGCCTGCCCCCGCCGACCTGCCCCCTCTGAGGTGCACCCCTGCCCCCTCCCAGCCTGCCCCCGCCGACCTGCCCCCTCTGAGGTCCACCCCTCCCCCCTCCTAGCCTGCCCCCTCCCTGCCTGCCCCCTCCAGCCCTGTCCGCTGCCTCTGACGCTGAAGCCCTGCCTGGCCGGCCCCTCCAGGGCTGTGACTTCACCGTCTGCTTCCATTCGGGTGTGCCTCTGCAGCTGTTCTCCGGTGCCCTTGTCTGAGGGCCTGCCTCAGCCCCGCTGTCCTGCTCCGGGCTCCCTCCCTGCTTTCTGGGAAGATGCCCGCCTGTTCCGCATCGCTTTCTGCCTGGACCGCTCCTCCGGCCTCTGCAGGGCCCAGTGTCAGTCACCCCCCCCGCCCCCCACCATGGTCTCTCTCCCTGTGTCAGCCTCAGAGGACTCAGTCAGCCAGTCACCCACTTCCAGGAGGGCATTGAGCGCCCACCATGCACAGGCCCCCGTCCAGGTGTGGCGGGAGGTGGGGTCAGGCAGGCGGGGCCCTGCCTCCCGCAGACGGCGGTGAGCAGCACCTCTCCCGGGCCGAGAGCGCCCACAGGCAGGAACACGGCTCCCGGGGGAGCCCCTGGAGGGCACCGACTGACCCGGCGGGGTGACTCCTAAACCCACACCTCCCGCCCTCACCTCTCTGCACGTGGTCTCTCTCCGCTGACCCCGCAGCCCCTCGGCCGGCCATGGCTCAGGGGCAGCGACCTTTCCTCCCGGCCCGCTGCCCGCCCCGCCCCGCCGGGCTGCCCCCCAGTGGGGGGGGGAATGTGGGCACAGCCCGGGGGTTCTGGTTTCCCGGACATTCTGTGCCCCGGCGGCCGCCCGCGCTGACAGCTCCGGCTCCGTAATTGCTCCCCACGCTGCCGCCTGCTCTCCGCTCCCATCGCCACCGCCCGCGGCCACATCCTCCCCGCCTGGGCGAGCTCGTTAATATTTATGGACGGGCTGCTTACTTATTCAGGGGAGATGTTTAACAATTACCCAAGTGGCTCGTGTGCGTGGCAGAAAAAAAATTAGAAAATACAGTTAAAGAGAAAGAAGGGGGAAAAAATCACCTATTTCAGCTCTTAGAGAGCATCCCTGTCAATGCTCTGATATTTATCCTCCTAAACTTTCTCTCTGTGGCTGCATATCTACGTGTCTGCACATTCTCATACAGAAAAAGACCTTCCGAATTGTGATTTCCGTGTCTCCGGTGCTTTGTAGCCATGTTGGGGGCACCTGACCTCTCTGGTTGCTTTTCCACGTCTGTGAACATGATTGTTTGCAGTAGTGACTGGGAGTAATTGGTACGGCATCTTCAGGCCATTTCAGTGTGCTTATACGCTGCTGCTAAGAATTCTGCAGTGGAGTATCTGTGTCCCTCTCCAGGCGCATCCCTTTTGGCGACTGTCTGTACCGTTCTGTGTGTTTAGTTAGCTGTGAATTTTTAAATCCAAGAACATTACTGGCTCCTGTCGAGTGTGTGTGTGTGTGTGTGTGTGTGTGTGACTGTGTATGGTGTGAGTGAGTCTGTGTGAGTGTGTGTGTGTGTGTGTGTGTATGCGTGTGTGGTGTGTGAGTGTGTGTGTGAGAGAGTGTGTGTGTGAGTGTGTGTGAATGAGTGTGTGTGTGAGTGTGTGTGTGTGTGTGAATGAGTGTGTGTGTGAGTGTGTGTGTTTGAGTGTATGTGAATGAGTGTGTGTGTGAGTGTGTGTGTGTGTGTGTGTGTGTATGCGTGTGTGGTGTGTGTGTGAGTGTGTGTGTGTGTGTGAGTGTGTGTGTGAGAGTGTGTGTGTGTTGAAAAAAGAGAAGAGCAATGACCCAAGCCGCACACAGTTTTCCTGAAGTGACACAGCCGATGGGCAGCTCCGCCGAACCCAAACCCAGGCCTTCTGGCCGCCAGTCCTGTGACCACGCCGCCCGCCCTCTGGCTGTCCTCGCTCAGAAAGAGAAGAGGCATACCCCGTGGACACGGACAAAGCAGGGCGAAGGCCCAGGCGGGGGCGGGGGGGCTAGGAGGGCTCTTGGGGGGAAGGGGGACATATGGAATAGTTTCAACAATGAAGATTAAAAAGAATAAAGGGAGAAAACATCGAGTATTCAGCCAGCACACCGCCTTAGTTCTCCCGGCTCCTCAGAGTGCGGGAATCCCGATGCCCTCTCCGAGAAACATCCCTAAGTGTACTGGGGCGCGGAGAAGATGCGGAGCGTTGTGATGTGCTAATTGGGAGGGCTCCCGTTGGCGAGAGGCAGGGAGCTGGGCCCAGGCAGCTGCTCTTCGGCGGACTTAAGGAAACTTCCAAGCGGGCTGGGACGGCTTCCCTCTGCCTGTCTGGGAACATGCGGCCGCCAGCAGGTTTCTGATAGAGCTGACCCCTCGGTGATGAGCCCCAGGGACACTGGGGGTCGCAGACACGTGGGAGGAAAAGCAAACCATGCCCTCTGCACGCGGGGCTCCTCGGCGGGCATCCTCCCACCAGCCTTCGTCCTGCTGGTGCCACCGTTCGTGGGTGGTGAGGGGATTGCGTGCGGGCAGCCCTGCGAATCGCTGCAAGGCGCCCTGCTCTTTGCAGAACAAACCCTCTCCGCTGTGGTCCACACGGATCCACCGATGCGCGTCGTCATGCGGGGGGAGGGAAGCAAAGCCCGTTTCCTCGTCCCCGGCTTATCCCCCCAGATCGCTCCACACCGGGGGTGCTGCTTTTCCAAAGCAGGCCTGCGTGATGGGGGAATGTTCCAGAACAGGGGCAGGTTCCAAACGCAGGAGCAGACGGGAAGCCCCAGATCGGAGCAGAAGCCACCCGTTCTGGGAGCCGAAAGCCTCCCTGGGTGAGAGTGGCCACCCCACGGCCTTCGCAGCCCCCCGCCGCTGCTCTGGGGCGGCCAGCACCTTCCTGCAGGCTGCCTGCCTCTGTACCTGCCTAAACCTGTGGTCGGCAAACTCATTAGTCCACAGAGCCAAATAGCAGCAGCACAATGATTGAAATCCCTTTTGAGAGCCAAATATTTTAAACTTAAACTTCTAACGCCACTTCTTCCAAGTAGACTCACCCAGGCCGTGGTATTTTGTGGAAGAGCCACGCTCAATGTGGCTCGAGAGCTGCAGTTTTGCAGGGTCTAGATCATGTCTGCTGTGTTTGATGCAAAGGTGAAGTTTGTCTGTCTGTGGTGTCCGTACCTGGGAAGGCTGGAGGGAGGGGAGGCGTCAGCCACTCTTGGTCTGTGACATCCTGTGGGCAGGACAGGTCCTGAGGAGAGAGAAGGACAGTCCTGAGTTTAGACATAACTCTGAAGGATGGTTCACACGGGTGAATTGTAGAATTAGATCAGACTGGTTTGGGATCCCAGTTTTTTGCTTACTGACTGTGTGACCACCACCGAGTTCCTTGTTCTCACCTCGGTTTTCTGTCTGTAAAATGGGCTGTGCTGGCTGGGTACAGACAGGGCGGTTTTGAGATGCAGAGGGTCAGGGGCCTCAGAAATAGGAGCCATGATCATCGTTCCTGTGTTCATGATGATAGACACACTAGCCCAACACAAACCATGGTAGACGCCAAGAGAGCCCAAATACAGATTCACAGCTCAATCAATTATCACCACGTGAACAAGCCTGGGACCACTGTCCTCACCAACCCCCGCCATATGCCCCCTCCTGCCCCCCCCAGGGGGCCGTTTCCCTAACCTCCCTGTTGGGCAGACACTCAGCGAGGGCACAGGCCCGGGTTCTGGGCTCTAGAGCACAGGGCCCAGGGCAGCCGGTTCCAACCTCAATGCAGGAGCCGGACAACAGAATATGCATGAGTTTGTGAGCAAGGTGGCTGGGGGTGGTGCTCAGGGCTCTGAAGAGAGGAGGGAGGTCGGTGGGCTGGGGCGTGGTCTTCACAGGTCCTTCTTTCTCTGGGGTGTCCCGGTCGGTCGGTCCCTGCAGAAGGGACGCTGGGAAGACCTGGCGGAGTGGCCAGAGGGAGAAGGGAGAGGGAGAAGGCTGTGTGGGGAAGCCGTGGAGGCAGAGGTGGGGTGCTGGGGGTCGGAGGCAGAGGTGGGGTGCTGGGGGTCGGAGGCAGAGGTGAGGCGCTGGGGGTCGGAGGCAGAGGTGGGGTGCTGGGGGTCGGAGGCAGAGGTGAGGTTCTGGGGGTCGGAGGCAGAGGTGGGGTGCTGGGGGTCGGAGGCAGAGGTGAGGTTCTGGGGGTCGGAGGCAGAGGTGAGGTTCTGGGGGTCGGAGGCAGAGGTGGGGTGCTGGGGGTCGGAGGCAGAGGTGGGGTGCTGGGGGTCGGAGGCAGAGGTGAGGTTCTGGGGGTCAGAGGCAGAGGTGAGGTTCTGGGGGTCGGAGGCAGAGGTGGGGTTCTGGGGGTCAGAGGCAGAGGTGGGGTTCTGGGGGTCGGAGGCAGAGGTGAGGTTCTGGGGGTCGGAGGCAGAGGTGGGGTGCTGGGGGTCGGAGGCAGAGGTGGGGTGCTGGGGGTGGGAGGCAGAGGTGAAGTGCTGGGGGTCGGAGGCAGAGGTGGGGTAATGGGGGTCAGAGGCAGAGGTGGGGTGCTGGGGGTCGGAGGCAGAGGTGGGGTTCTGGGGGTCGGAGGCAGAGGTGGGGTGCTGGGGGTCGGAGGCAGAGGTGAGGTTCTGGGTGTCGGAGGCAGAGGTGGGGTTCTGGGGGTCGGAGGCAGAGGTGGGGTTCTGGGGGTCGGAGGCAGAGGTGAGGTTCTTGGGGTCGGAGGCAGAGGTGAGGTTCTGGGGGTCGGAGGCAGAGGTGGGGTGCTGGGAGTCGGAGGCAGAGGGGGGGTGCTGGTGGACTGATGCAGAGGTGAGGTTCTGGGGGTCGGAGGCAGAGGTGGGGTGCTGGGGGTCAGACGGCGGGAGGCTTTACACCAGCTCGGGGGTGGCGTGGCAGTGACAGCACGTGTGAAGCTGGTGAGGGACGTGACCCAGCATCTTTGGGGGTAACAAAAGAGGGAGGTGACCACGGTGAGAACACAGAGGGTCTGTCTGAGATGGCACCGGTCCCGTTGTCCTCCTGTCCCCAGCGGACTGAGTGTGAGGACAGAGAACGCCCCCGGCCTGCTGGGTGAGCGGGGGCGGGGGGGTGGTGGTTGAGAAGGATGCCCACGCGTTCTTTCCTTGGGGGTTCAGGCCTTCGGTGCCGGTGCGGGCGGCAGTGCGGGGCCTGCGGCTCTCGCTGTCCTCCGCCCGCTCCCCGGCAGCACGGGCCCAGCCCAGCGGAGAAGGCACGCGGCCCCGAGCGTGCGGTTCCCTCGTCTGCAGACAGGCGCCTCCTTTCCCTCTCCCTGGAGGTCCCTCTCCACGCTCTCTAACCGCAGCCTCCGAGGCCTGGCATCCCCGCAGGCGGGAGGATGTCTCTGTGGAGGGCCTGTCCCGCCGTGTATGGTGTGGGCGGATGGCTTTGGGGCCCGGGGGGAGAGCCATCTGTTTGAACCAGCATTCTGTGTGATTTATGGGGAAGAGGGGCCGCGGGGAGGGAGCTGGACTAGAGGATACCCTCCCAGTTAGATCAGGACTCCGTGGCCGTGCCAGGGGCCCGGGCAGAGATGTGTGTGCGGTATGTGATGTCATGGTTGTTTTTCATTTCACTGCTCTTCGGCCGAAAGTTCCAAAGCCCCTCGTTATGGTTCCTAAAACGGCGGCTATCTGTGTTTTGGGAACTCGCAGACTTTTTTGTTTTGCATAAAACCACGGAGTTTTCCTGGCAGTATTTATTTTATGCAAAGCAGCATCATGGCATTTTTAAAGAAGACACTAGGATCCCAGAGTGCCATGGGCGATGTTTTCTTTAAGCCCTTCCTATACCTATAGGTTGGCTAAGGGCGAGGTTGGCGGGGGAGGTGGCAGAACCACCGAGCTCAGTCCTCGCTGAGGGGAAGGCTGCCCAGGGGTCCATGAGAAGCCTCGGGAAGGGGGGGCGTGGCACAGCAGTGCCCAGATCCCGCCTGCTGGCTCAGCTCTGCTCCTGAACCTATAGGATGTAGCAAGACCTAAAGTGAGCCGGAAACAGGTGATGGCTTAGCTGAGTTTTCTGGTTTATTAAAACCAAAGAACTTATATACTTATTATAGTCATAGTCCATGGACATGGGTAATAGGGTAGGGAAGACCTGAGTGGGGGGTGGGTAGGGGCTGGGAGGAGGGAGGAAAGTGGGGGGAAGGGGGAGATATCCGTAATACTATCAACAATAAAAATAAATTTTATTTATTTATTTATTTATTTATTTATTTATATTTTATTGATTTTTTTTGCAGAGAGGAAGAGAGAGGGATAGTTAGAAACATCGATGAGAGAGAATCATCGATCAGCTGCCTCTTACACACTCCCCCACTGGGGGTGTGCCTGCAGTCAAGGTGCATGCCTTTGACCGGAATTAAACCTGGGACGCTCTATCCACTGAGCCAAACCGGTTACGGTAAAATATATTTTAAAATGAAAAGAAGAAAAAAGCTTGAGAATCACAATTCTAAGGGCAAAAGAGCAGCATGATAATGATTACGGCTTAGGTACAAAGTCAGTCTGTGCCTCCACTTGTGTGACCTGTTTAAACCAGTTTAACCTGTAAAACACACACACACACACACACACACACACACACACAAAGTAAACTTTTATTTGCAGGAAGAGTACATGCTTATATTAAAAATAAACCCTTTCCCCGTCTCTGCTCTTGCCCATGAAAACATGTCTTCCTTGCAGCACAGTGAGCACCCTGACGCTTGCTGGGCTGATTTGGTGGTTGCCGATTTCTCCCGGTTCCTTTGACTTTGGTGCCGAGGTTGTGGTCAGACGTGAGAATGCAGGTCTTGTCCATCGAGAGTATCTCCTGCAACTGGGATCCACAAAAGGAGCCCTGACAGTGTGTTCATCCGCTGCCCGGGGGCTCTGGCTAGTGACCTTCGAGTTCCCTAGGCCGGCAGGAGGCAGGCTGTTCTCAGAGCACACGAGGAATCTGAGGAGCGAGCTCTGTCCTGTGACTCCACAGCTTGGCCACCAGAGGCAAGAAAACGGACAGGGAGGAAAACAGAAGCCACCGCCACGTGGTCCGCTGCGGCTGGAGTCCGGCTCCCGTGAAGCTGCGGGGAGTCCGGCCTGACGTCAGCGGGCCGTGCGGGTGGATGCGTGGAAACACATGTTCTCCAGGCTTTCCCGGGCTCTCTTCTGGCCAGAGGAATCCCACCAGGAGGTCAGAGAGGCACATGCATCACCTTTTCAGCCGGCTCGGTTACGGTTTCATCGTTGGAGGGGATGGGTGTTCATCTCTCTGTTGGCCATGTTTGGAAAGCTGACCTGGGTTCCTTCCTGGGTGAAGGTGGGTAGGGCATCGCTGTCAGATGTCCAGAGTAGGCTTCTCCCACACCACTAACTTACTGACCCAGAATGCACCTTTCATTAACTTTGGTCTCACTCATGGTGAAGGTGGTGATTATCTGGAGAAAAGTCGGACGCGGCCTCCCTTGGCGGGCTGTGTGGACGGCTTGGGGGGTGAGATGACCATGTAAACAGACATGACCCGTGACCGTCGGGAGCTGCCACAGAGCCCTCCTCGGGGAGTTCACCGGAATCAAAACCACGAGCGCGCTGTGTAAACGTCATCCCGGCCCGTCCGAGGTGGCCCTTCGAGGGTTGTGTGTGCTGCCTCGTGGTGATGTCTTCATTCTGGGCTCTGTTATGAACGGGTCATTCACAAGGTGGCGCATGCGTGAATGTTTCCCAAAATTGGTTCAGGCATTGCTTTGGATCTGTTCAGAACTGGTATTTCCAAAGGAAAAGAGTCATTTAAAGCAGCAAATACGTGTCAGAGGCACCTATCAATGCCTGTGTCCTTCCGGATGCATCTGTGATGTCACAGTGCTGATGTCTCTGAGCTGGAATCCCCAGACTGCCTGGTTGGACTAGAACCACAGCGTGAACCCAATGGCTTTGAACAGCTGTTTCATCTACAGTAGGGATGGGGTTGCCTTTTTGTACTCTGCACTGTGACGTGAATTACCACTTATAATAATACTAGAGGCCCGGTGCATGAAAATTCATGCACTGGAGTGGGGGAGGGGGTTCCTCAGCCTGGCCTGCCCCCTCTCACCATCCAGGAGCCCTCAAGGGTGGGAGGCAACCCAGCAATCAGGGGAAGGCAATCACACATCTGCTGCTGCCACTGCTGGCAGCGCAAGCCTTGGTCAGCCCTGGTTACCTGAGCCTTGGGCGGCCCTGGGCGGCTGAGGAGACTGGGCGACTCCAGAGGCAGGCGCTCGGAGCAGCCGGACATGCCGAGCGCTTGCTGCCCCGGTGGGGCTGAAGGGACTGGGCGCCGCCATCTTGTGGCTGTGGGTGCCTCCATCTTTGAGGGCATGACCGTCAATTAGCATATTTCCTCCTCATTGGCTGTGGGTGCCTCCATGTTGTGAGGGAGTGACAGTCAATTAGCACATTCCCTCTTTTTAGATAGGATTGTCTCTTGGGGCAATGTATTCTACTGTGGGTTGTGGTTTATACATGGTGTAAGTCAAGGAGCACCTGTGTCCACATCCAAAAGCCAAGGATGAGAGCACACTCAGTTTAATGATCAGAAGCTCTCGCCAACACCTCGGCGGTTCCCATGGCATACCACCATGAGAAGGCCTTGCTCGGCGTCATTACGTGTCTCAGTCGTTACGCTGAGCAGGGCGCTGCGATGTTCACTGACGACCATGTTGAAGGGAACGTGCTGGTAACCAGAGTCTTGTCTGCGGACAGCACTTCATCCTAAATCCCACAGTTTCCGTGAATTCCGGCTGCCCTTCCCCCAGCGAGCCCACATTCTTGGGGTTGACTGAGTGGGAAGGGGTCACTGCTGGAAATCTTACATGATTTTGTCCTGAGAAATGTAAGAAACCTAGGAATCCTGCAGGTACCGGTTATGCGTGTCTCACTGATGTTGCCTAACGGTGTCTGTTTTCACCTATGTGGGGGCCACCTTCATCCTCCTCCCGGTGGGTGGGCACCCTGGGACGCCCGGCTGGATGACCAGGGGGTGTACTTGTATGTGGATTATGCATAATAATGATTATGGCCTAGGCACAAAGTAAGCCTGTGCCTCCACTTGTGTGATCTGGTTAAACCAGTTTAACTTGTAAAAAACAGTAACAACAACAAAAAAACCCCCACACACAAAAAAGGAAACCCTTTTATTTGAAGAAAGAGTACATGCTTATATTAAAAATAAACCATTTCCCCCCTCCAGCTGCCCAGGGCCGCCCAAGGCTCAGGTAACCAGGGCTGACCAAGGCTTGCGCTGCCGGCAGTGGCAGCAGCAGAGGTGTGATGAGGCATCGCCTTCTCCTGATCACTGGGTCGCCTCTAGCCCCTGAGGGCTCCTGGACTGTGAGAGGGGGTAGGCCAGGCTGAGGACCCCCCCGCCCCCCACTCCAGTGCACTGGGCCTTTAGTATTATTATAAGAGGAAAACACAGTCGTTAAACCTTGGAGTCAGGCTGCCGGGCCTGTGGTGCCCACAGTCTTGGGGGTTCGGTTTTTATCTTTCAGCCGTCTTTTCTTCCTGATGGCTGTGCGCCCTCTTCGGGGAGGGAGAAGACCTTGCTCCCGCCGTGGCCACCCTTCCCAGGCCGTGTCTGCTGTGAGTGCCTCCGATCGGCGTTTCCTGTCCCGTGTTTAGATCTCACGTTAAACCCGAAGGAGCTTTTGAACCCCCAGCCATGGGCACCCTGACCTGTTCCAGTGCTAACAGACAGGGAGTCAAATGACACGAACCTCTTCTAATCTCCCCGCTGCTTCAGTTTCGATGGGAGAACACGGCGATGCCTGGGAACACGCGTTCGCGCCAGAAAAATAACATAAAACCACCGCCATGAGGAGCCATCAGCAGCACATAATAATGGCAATTAATGACAATCCGGGGCCGGCGCCCCGCCTGCCGGAGCTGACGTGTCTTTAAAGGAGCAAACCGTACAACGTTTATTTTATTATTCTATCTCCCCCCCCCCCCCCACCGCCGCGTGCAAGTATTTTTACATCTGCTTGTGATTATTCTGCCTTGTAACTACCACCTCAGGCACTGTTCTTTTTAGGGGTGGGGGGGTGGGGGGGAGATGAATTCCTTATGTAATAAGTTATCGTTTGGAAAATGTCTCTGACAGACCCTGAGCTCTCCTTATGAAACATTCAATGGGGGGAAACGCGCAGCGGTAATTCACTGCCGAAATGTGGGCTTTTAGTGGGAAGATAGTGGGTCTTGTGGGTCCCAGGGAGTCACTTCGGTGAGGATGAAAATTTGTACCTCATATATTAATGTAATAGTGCATTATGAAGTGTTGCAGGGTAACACACACACACACACACACACACAAACACACCCACCATCATATGGATGAAGTCTAACTTCTACAGGACCTCATGGCATGGGGTGGGAGGAGGATGGGCATTTGGATCTTGTTCAAGGTGACGTATTTATTAGAAATATCTTTAGCTCAGCACACGGTGAAGGAAGAGTTAGGTAAACATTACAGGCACTTTAAACAAACACAGGTGGGCGAACAATTTAAACGTAAGGGGGACATACAGAGGCTCTGTGTGAGGGAAAGAGCGTAATCCCTATCAGAGCAAGAGGGGCTTCTTGCAGGCTGTGCAGCTGAAGCAGTGTTTTTTTTTTTTTTTAATTTATATTTTATCGATTTTTTACAGAGAGAAAGGGAGAGGGATAGAGTCAGAAACTTCGATGGGAGAGAAACACTGATCAGCTGCAACCCAGGCACATACCCCCGACCAGAATCAAACCCGGGACCCCTCAGTCTGCAGGCCGACGCTCCATCCACTGAGCCAAACCGGCCAGGGCTGAATGAAGCAGTGGTTCTTAAGGGGAGAAGCCGGGTCTATTGTAGCCGGAGACTCAGAAGATAGGTAGGCCAGGTACTGCTTCTGCCACCGGCGCCGTACACAAGCAAGGCCAGGGCCTGGGCACGCACCGCCATCTGTTCATTCATTTCAATCCTGTGTTTTTCCCCTGCTGTGTCCGTGCGCCTGACATGTGTGCCTGCCGTGTCCGTGTGCCTGACACGTGTGTCTGCTGTGTCTCTGTGTCTGACATGGGTTGTCTGCTGTTTCCGTATGTCTGACGTGTCCGTGTGTCTGACACGTGTGTCTGCCGTGTCTCTGTGTCTGACATGGAGTGTCTGCTGTTTCCGTGTGTCTGACGTGTCCGTGTGTCTGACACATGTGTCTGCTGTGTCCGTGTGTCTGACACGTGTCTGTCATGTCCATGTGTCTGACACGTGTGTCTGCCGTGTCTTACACATGTGTCTGCCGTGTCTGTGTGTCTGACATGAGGTGTCTGCCATGTCTGTGTGTCTGACACGTGTGTCTGCCGTGTCTTTGTGTCTGACATGGGGTGTCTGCCGTGTCCGTGTGTCTGCCGTGTCTGTGTGTCTGACATGGGGTGTCTGTGTGTCTGACACGTGTGCCTGCCGTGTCCGTGTGTCTGTCGTGTCCATGTGTCTGCCGTGTCTGTGTGTCTGACACGGAGTGTCTGCCGTGTCCATTGTCCGACATGGTGTGCCTGCTATGCCTGTGTGTCTGACACGTGTGTCTGCCATGTCTGTGCGTCTGACACATGTGTCTGCCGTGTCCATGTGTCTGACACGTGTGTCTGCCGTGTCTATGTGTCTGACACGTGTGTCTGCTGTGTCCGTGTGTCTGACAAGGGATGTCTGCCCTGTCTGTGTGTCTGCCGTGTCCGTGTGTCTGACACGGGGTGTCTGCTGTGTCTGTGTGTCTGACACGGGGTGTCTGCTGTGTCTGTGTGTCTGACACGTGTGTCTGCCATGTCTGTGTGTCTGCCGTGTCCGTGTGTCTGCTGTGTCCGTGTGTCTGACATGTGTGTCTGGCGTGTCCATGTGTCTGACACGGGGTGTCTGCCACGTCTGTGTGTCTGACACGTGTCGTGTGTCTGCCATGTCTGCGTGTCTGCCATGTCCGTGTGTCTGCCGTGTCCGTGTGTCTGACACGTGTGTCTGCCGTGTCTATGTGTCTGACACGTGTGTCTGCCATGTCCATGTGTCTGCCGTGTCCGTGTGTCTGACACGGTGGGAGTCAGAGCTGTGAACGTGAGCTGTCAGGTGTCCCGTGCGGCCTGCCGCTGCTTCTCCACGAAGTGCTTCCGGGCCCGGCATCGACCATGAGACGTGCACGTCCCCGGAAGTCACTGTCTGAGACGTGGGGATGCTGCTTCTCGGGCCTTTAAGGTTCCCTGTTTCCCCAGGAGCTGTCTTCCTGTGTCTCTACAAGTGCCGTCCTGCTGGCGCCGCCCGGCCTGCCTGGGCATGGGGGCCTGCACACCACAGAACAGCTGGCAGCGCCAGTGTAGTCTTGTGGGGGGCTCTGCTCTGGGGTCCAGGAGGGTGTCCTGTGCCCCCTCCGGAGGGGTCCCCCATACGCCCAGGGCCCTCTCAGCCCCGAGGGCGCTCGGTCTCCTGCACGGGGCTCCAGATGACCCGGGCTGTGGAGACACCGAGCTCCCATTCTGCATGTAGTTCTTCCTCTCTTTAAAAACACCACGTTCTGCCCTCGTTCGTCTGGCTCAGTAGATAGAGCATTGGCCTGCGAACTGAAAGGTCCCAGGTTCGATTCTCCCATCGATTCCGGTCAAGGGCACATGCCCAGGTTGCGGGCTTGATCCCCAGTTGGGGACTTGCAGGAGGCAGCCACTCCATGATTCTCTCTCATCGTGGATGTTTGTATCTCTCTCTCCCTCTCCCTCCCTGAAATCAATAAAAGTATATTTAAAAAGAAAAAACAAAAACAACAACAAAAACCCACACGAAGTTCTGCCTTAGTTGGTTTGGCTCAGTGGATAGAGTGTCGGCCTGCAGACTGAAGTGTCCCGGGTTCGATTCCGGTCAAGGGCAAGTACCTTGGTTGCAGGCTCTATCCCACCCCTCCTCGGGGCGCCTGTGGGAGGCAACCAATCGATCTCTTTCTCTCTCTCTCTCTCTCTCTCTCTCTCTCTCTCTCTCTCTCTCCCCTCCCTGCCATTCCCTTTAAAAATCAATGGAAAACTATCCTCCATTGGGGAGGATTAACAACAACAACAGCAACAAATTATAATAAAATAAAACCACCACGTTCTTCCTGTCTCTCTTCCCCCCACTGTCTGTAGGCTTCGCTCAGAGGTGGGGGTGGGTCCCGAGATCAGGGTTTTAGAAGCTGGGCAGAGGAGGAGGAGGAGTTGTGGTTCTGCTTTCTCCTTCCAGAGAAAGCACTTCGAGGCTGGACGGCTTTTTGAGGGAGGCCCTGAGCTGGTCTCCTTTTGGGGGCAGGAGGTGGGTCTCTATGAGCGTTTCTCGTACTGGAACGCTCATACAGACCCACCTTTTTTGAAAGAAGAAATCGGGACTTTTTAAAAATGCCGCGGGACACATTGTTAAACATCGGGGCTGTCCCGCCAAAAGCGGGACGTCTGGTCGCCTTAGCCAAGACCCTAGTGCCCACCAGAGACCCCCGGGCGGGCAGGCGGCGCGAATGTCGCAGGCACGTTCGGCAGATGCTCACCTTGAGCTCCAGGCGGAGACCTCCTGTTGGCTCAGGTTCTGCTTCGTGGAGACACCAGAGGCCTGTCCCCGACACCCACGTGTCTGTGACAGGCCCGTGTCTGTGTCTGAGCACGGAGGGCGACTCCAGGCAGCCCCCGTCATTACCCCTGACTTGGCCGGGCCCCAAGCTCTTGGCTGCCTCCCAAGCAAGCCTGCAGGGTAGCATGAGGGGCCCGCCTCCCCCCTCATCCCCTCTCCCAGCTAACCCCCCTTCCGTGCGGGGCTGGGAGTGTGAGCTGCTTTGGCTCAGCAGCCTGCCTGGCGGCTCTGAGCGGCGAGGAGATGACACCAGGCTTCTCGGTAGCCCTCGTTTATAGTGTTACGAGCCAGAAATGGGATCCACCAGAGAGGAGGTTTTTAAAAATGAAAGTAGTCAGTCACCTTCAGCCTTCATCTTCAGGACCAGGGGGAGAGGTTGCCCACGTGGTGGTTTGAGAGGTGCCAGCAGGCCCCGCCCACACACAGGCCGCCCCTCGGGCAGCTGCCCAGCTGTGAGTCATTGTCAGCATCCCGCAGCCCCCCGGGACCTCTCCGCCCGCCAGCGGGGGCCGGAGCCAAGGTGCTTAATTGCTGTGCCCCCCACTTTCTTGTCTCCAGCGTGAGGGGGGCGGATCGGGGTTGCCAGGTGGGTAATGTAAACAAGTGCAGTGGCCACATGGACATTCTCGTTTATCTGAGGGCCGTGGGGACGTGGGCGTTGAGAACTAGATCTCCAGTTTGAGGCACGCTCACCACAGGCCTGCGTCACGATTTGCAGGCCGTGGCCCTGGCCTCTGTGCTGGGGAGTTCCCGCAGAGTCACACTTAGCTCCCGTGTTCGCTGCTGTTCGGGAATAGAGGCCCTGTGATGTGATGGCTCCTGATTTTCTTCCTTTCTTTCTTTCTTTCTTTCTTTCTTTCTTTCTTTCTTTCTTTCTTTCTTTTTTTTATGCTGTAAATCTGCAAATATTTTCCAATTTCTAAAAACACGACGAGGATCAAAACTTAAAAACAAAACAACTCTGTGTGAGCTGAATTTGACCATCTTTGTGATAAAAACCAATCTCTGCCTGGCTGGTGTGGCTCATGGTTGAGTGACGACCGATGAACCAAGAGGTCTCCGGTCCTGTTTCTGGTCAGGGCGCAGGCCCTGGCTGCTGGCTTCATTCCCAGTAGGGGCATGCAGGAGGCAGCCAGTGGAGGTTTCTACCTCTCTATCCTTCTCCCTTTCTCTCTCTCTCAAGTCAAAATTAACACACACACACACACACACACACACAGACACACACACACAAACACACACACACACAGACACACACACACACACAGACACAAACACACACACACAGACACACACACACACACAGATACACACACACACACTATCCCCCACAATTTCTAAGTTCTCCTTTAGCTCCAAGCTCTAAGGGTCTTTGTTTTTTTTTGTTTTGTTTTGCTTTGTTTTAAATATATTTTATTGATTTTTTACAGAGAGGAAGGGAGAGAGAGAGAGAGAGAGAGAGAGAGAGAGAGAGACATCAATGATGAGAGAGAATCATTGAGTGGCTGCCTCCTGCACACCCCTACTGGGAATTGAACCTGCAACCTGGGCCTGTGCCCTGACCAGGAATTGAACTGGGATCTCCTGGTTCAGAGGTTGTGATTTTGTTCTGCCTTCTCTGGGTGGCTTAGTCGGCTACATGGAAACTTGGAGTTTCTGGTGGAAGACAAAGGTGTTTTTTCAAACTTTAAAAAGTTCCAAGCCCCTGGTTTCACACTGTGGTTAATGCTTTTACCCAGCTGACCTTACGGAATCCCGACCGCAGTGTCCTCAGGTAAGAATGACCACGTGAATGTCTGAGATGGGAGAACAGCTGCAGAAGCTTAGGAACCACGCCAGCCACGTGCTGGAAGAGAAAGCGCTGAGATTTGCACCCCGCAGAGCTGGCTCCCCAGATCCTTGTCCAGGTCCAGCTGCTTCTCTGTAACTTGGCTGCGGCCTGGCCTTGCTGGAGGCACCTTCGGGTGCAGCGACCTGCCTCCTGGAGGTGCCACCCGTAGCCCCTGAGGACGGAGAAGGACCAAGGTGCGGGCCTTCCAATGCTGCTTCACATGCATTCCTTTTGTTGTAATTGTGCGTTGTTTGGGGGGAAGACTGTTTCTTAGATCTGCACGGGTGTGTTTGCCTAAAAAAATAACAAAAAAAAATGAGGGCAGCTCCCCAATGAGAAGTATGTGTCCCTTCATAAGGACCATTTATTCTCCGGCCACAGTTGTCCCCTGCGCCGGATCCAGGAAGTTGGCTCCTGATTTTGATTTGGAATTAGAATCGCAGACAGTGGCAAACGGGGACCATGCATGCAGGCGGGGTGTTGGGAGAGCAGTGACCGCGTGTGAGTTTAAAGAGCACGCTCAGTGCGCACCTCCAAGGAGAACTCTCCCCGTGACGGCCTCTCCAGCTCACAGCCAGCGTTTCAAAGGGCTGGGAGGGACTCTGCCTCCTCCATCATTGCCAGCGGTGTTCGCTGTTGTCATCACCAGACTTCAAAGCCCGAACGGCAGGCTGTTTCCATGCCAGCGCTTCTAATCCCAACCTTTGTGTGGGGATTAGGAACAGAAAGGGTAGCTCGTCAGGGGTAAGCCGAGTTTCTCTCTTCTGCTTTGTTTTTCTTTTCTCCGAAGAATTACAAAGAACGCTCCACTCTCTGGAATTGTTCTGTTCTCATTGATGGATTCCCGCCCCCGCCCTCCCCCTCTAAACTAAGATGAAGCCTGCACAATGGAGTCCGTCATGAAAATAATCGCGGGAGCCATCAGAGGGCATGCACGCATCCACTGTGGTGTGCAGGCCTAAGCGTAGAAGATGAGGGGCCAGAAATCCTCCTCAAACTGCCATACGTGGGCATTAGTGGGAGGATGCTCAACCCGCTGAGCCACACCAGCCAGGGTGATACTTAAAAAAGAGAGTGGCCAGATCAGGGACAAAGATAATTTTGTCATCTACATTAAATATGACCAGGAAGTGTATGTTCGGAGAACAGGAAAATGGAAAAGGCAGGACTAAGACGTGAGGTTAGAGTGAACTTGCGGCCCACGCCTGTTCAAGGGGACAAAAAGGAAGGGGTGAGAGAGGCGACAGAAGACCTGACAGATCTCTGTGCGTTAGCTTCCACTTGGTTGCACATTGGAGCTGCCAGGGTGTGAGCTTTTAGCATCTTGCCTCCAACCAGCAGGGTAAACATGTTGGCTGTTTGGCAACTGTTTTCTAAGTAGGATTTAGTGATTCCCCCCCCCCCCCTCTTCCCCCAATTGTGTACAGACTGTTAGGAATAATTTTTCCAAGAAAAACATGTTATCGTTGGATATTTGACATGTGGACCACACTATGTCTGGGTTAGCTTTGCCTCATGGGCTGGTTATTGATGCCTCGAGGCTCAGTGAAAGAATGAGGGCGAACACACTCTCCAAACAATAGACCACGCTGTGGAGGTGTAGGCCTCCTTCAGAGCCTCTGCCTTCAGTGGGACGAAAGTAAAATGTCTTGCCTAGGTGGTTTGGCTCAATGGATAGAGTGTCTGCCTGTGGACTGAGGGGCCCCGGGTTCGATTCCGGCCAAGGGCACATGCCTGGGTTGTGGGCTTGATCCCCAGTATAGGAGGCAGCCAATCGGTGATTCTCTCTCATCATTGACATTTCTCTCTCTCTCTCTTTCTCTCTCTCTCTCTCTCTCCTCTCTTATCCTCTCTAAAATCAATAAAATATATATATATATTTTAAAAGGAAGTAAATTGTCTTCTCTGCGCTCCGAGGGCAGCTGAACTTACCTATGGGCCCAAGGTGGAAAGAAGTGCAGCCTCAGGCATCCAGGGGGAGAGGAAATCGTAGCCCCTCGTGGAGAACAAGAACAGACTTACCGGTGAATCGAAAGGACATCACTGCGGCACTGTTTAGGCTAAGCATTCATTGAATAACTAGATAAAATTATTGTTGTTTGGAAAACTAGAATTCAACATGAATTAAACACCCAGGGTGTTTAATAGAAAAACCTCATTAAAACATTGAAATCTCCGTGTAAGATGATTTTTAGGCAGAAATGCATAGAAAGAATAATTTTTTATGTTTAACTCAAGCCTACTTCATACAGCAATTTAAAATTTCCATCCGGCCCTAGCTGGTTTGGCTCAGTGGATAGAGTGTTGTCCCATGGACTGAAGGGTCCTGGGTTGGATTCCAGTCAAGGGCACGTATAGGAGGCAACCAATCGATGTGTCTCTCTCACATCTCTGTTTCTTTCTTCTCTCCTTCTCCCTCCCACTTTCTCCAAAAAATCAATGGGCAAGTATCCTCAGGTGATAACAATAAAATAAAATTTCTATCTGACTCCATTCTCTTTACGGCATGTGAGCCAGCAAACACATTGCTTTGTAACACTGACACATACTGATCAGACTTACAGATTGAGATAATTTTGGCATCCTTCCTTCTGGAGGTGGAACTTCATGTGAACAAACAACTTTTAAAATAACTCATTTTAACTGCGCTGAACTTGAACTGACCTAGAACTTAATTACACGTAACGAGGGCTCCAGCTCACGTACCCTTCAGTAATATGCTTTATGACCAACAGCGCTATATGAGACGCGTGGGCAAGTGACAGGTATTAGGACCTCCAGTCTAACGAACATAAACACCCCACTCGCCGTCCTGGGAACTTGCCGTGGGAATGGCGGTTCTAAAACAAACCCCCGCCCGATCTCTCTTTACGAGGACTCCAGAATGGAATTTGGGGAACTGGATCCCAGCGATGCAATGCTTTCCCCGCCATCTCCTTAGACCCGCCTTTGTTTTTTCTGTGCATAGTTTTCCGTTCACGGACCCTTCAGGCCGCATGCACGCTGGTCTTTATGGGTTCCTGAGTGTTGGGTTCCCATTTTTTTAAAAGCGATTATAAAAGAGAAAACAGGGCATTTCCCAGACACGGAACTCTCATTTCCCAGAGGGTCAGTTAATCCCGGGATAGAGCGAGTTCTGTGAAACCGATTTCAATTAAATTCTACCCCTCCGCTATCCCAGTCTGGAGTCTGCCCCCGGCTGCATACAGAGGAATGAACTTTGGTCGACGTCAGAAAAGCATCTCTCTTCCGACGCTGAGGTTGAATGCTCGATGCTGGTGGTTGAACAAGCAGATGGCAGAGTTTTAGCAGCTGTCGGGGTTCACTGTGAAACTGCTAGCCGGACATGTTTTGCTGTTAATTGTTAGGGAGGCTTCGTATTTCATAGGATCTTATAGCCGGAAGAGGCCTTGGGAAACTGCCCGTCGGACCCAGTGGTGTTAGAAAAGAAGCAGCGAGGCCCATGGAGGTCAAGGAACTTGCTTACGGTCACAAAGCCAGCCGGAGACCCAGCCGGGACCCGACCCCTGGCTTCCTACCCCCTGCTCTGGTGCTTTTGGTTACTTATTTCTGAATAGAACGTAGTGATGTTTTTCATCCCTGCCCAGAGTCAGGAGGAACACTTTTCAAGGAATGCACGTTATTGTCGGAGACTTAAAATTCAGTCCGTTTTAGCATTAGACTTACAGGGGGAGGTGAGGAGAGGGAGATCGCTTTGTAAGCTATGTCTAACCACTCTGCAGTACACCTGGAAGTAACAAAATATTGAATGTCAACTGTAATTGGAAACTTAAAAAAAACACTTAGATTGATCTTACATAGCCGTTCCTTTTTTTAATTATTATTATGCACAATTTCTAACGTATACAAAAGGGAGAGAATAGACTCAGAAAGCCAATAGCCAGCTTCAACAGTGATGAATTTATGGTCCATTGTTTCATCTGCCTCTCTACTTCCTCTCCAAGTCCAGATTATCTTGAAGCAAACACAGATGTCATTATTATTTCACCCACAAATATTTCAGTGCATCCCCCCAAAAGATTAAGATGCTTTTTGGAAACATAAGCATGATACTATTCACCTAAGTAAATTAGCATGATTCCATAATCTTGCCAAATGTCCTATAGTCTTTTAAAAAATCGATTATAATACATATTATATGACCATTTTATTTTCAAATATTTTCCCCCCAAGGGAGAAACAAACTCTGTTAAGAGCGGGAGGTGTTGTGGGTCAGTGAGAAGAGAGGGTTGGGGAGGACCGGGGGTCGCTGATGAAACGTGCCCCACTGACAGCCGCTAAGGCATGGCCTAGGTCCTCCTGTGTTGGAGTGTCTTCGTCCTCCTTTCTACCCAAACGAGTGCATTTTTGCACGATATTTTCCAAAGACGTCGCAGCTATTTTATTTTGTGTCCCCGTAAGTGTCAGTGTCACCACGGAGAGGGAGAGCATCATGGCTATTTTTGGTGGCGGGTCTGGAACTGATTTTTCCTTCGTGTCAGCAGATGTGAATACCCCGAGCTCCCAGCGCTCTAGTTTCAGGCACGGGATATGAGCTGTTTTATGGTTGGAGACATGTTCTGCTCACCATCGTCATATTCCAGGAAAAGCATTTTAGGGGAGATGGGTTGATCCTTTTTGGGGACAGGGTTGATAATGCGTATATTTCTTTAGCTTCTCATTTTTAATTTCTTCCTTCCTTCCTTCCTTCCTTCCTTCCTTCCTTCCTGCCTGCCTGCCTGCCTGCCTGCCTTTCTTTCTTTTTTTAAGGAAAAGAGAGGGAGAGAGAGATGGAAACATCAATGATGAGAGAGGATCATTGATCGGCTCTTTCCTGCCTGAGGATGTGCCCTGGCTGGGAATTGAACTGGTGACCTCCTGGTTCATAGGTCAGTGCTCAACCACTGAGCCACGCCGCTGGGCTCATTTTCAGTTTCTTTAGTGATGGAAGCCAAGAGCAGGTTTTCGGTGACTTACACCTCAATACGTCAGATTGGCGTGGAACTTCATGCCACAGGACACAGAGGACAAAACAAAAATGTCCTCCTTGCTTGTCTGCTGTACTGAGATGCTGTGCATTTTGGCAAGCTGGCTCCACCCAGAACTGTTACCTGGAGACATTTCCTTCCTAGAGAAAAGCTAGGGAGAGGAGAGCTGGGTCCTGGGAGGAAGAAGCAGGAAGCAGGATTTTCCTGGAAGCAGCAGTCATTGAATAACCCCCCAGGGCGTAAGCCAGCGGGTAGAAAAGGAATCTGCCCCTTATGCGTGGGTACTGGGTCCCTGTCAAGACATCTGGGGCCCAGCAGTGGAGAGAATGTGGTCTGACACTGGCTTAAGGCTTGCTCTCTCTAGGTCAGGTTGGCTTCCGGGACATCACAGAGACGGTGGTCAGCGGGCAACAGGCAGATCTGGGGGTTGGCTTAAGATTTTTTCTCCCGCTCCCCCATCCCCGGCATTAGTCTTCTCCCCGCGGCCTGTCCGAATTAGGAAAAAGTCCTTCTCCCTCACCTTTCAATTACTGCTTCTTGTTGTATGTTGGTTTTCATTGTATGCTGGTTGTACTTATTCTGTGTTGGCTATTGTTGTATGTAGTTTGATATATGTAGGTTGTTGTATGTTGGTTGTTACTGTATGTTGGTGTTGGGTGTTATATGTTGGTTATAGTTGTTATATGTAGTTCTTATACCTTGGTTGTTGTCTGTTGGTTGTTGTCTGTTGGTTGCTTTTGAGTGTTGGGTGTTGTAATTGTGTCTTGGTTTGTAGTTATCGTATGTTGGTTGCTGTGCGTTGATTATTGTGTGTGGGTTGTTGTAGGTTGGTTGCTGTTATTTTGTTTGTTTTACCTTTGTATGTTGGTTGTACTTGTTCTATGTTGGTGTTGTATGTAGTTTGATATATGCAGGTTGTTGTATGTTGGTTGTTACTGTATGTTGGTGTTGGATGTTATATGTTGGTTATAGTTGTTATACTATGTTGGTTGTTGTCTGTTGGTTGCTGTTGTGTGTTGGTGTTGTAGTTGTATCTTGGTTGTTGTAGTTATTGTTGTATGTTGGTTGCTGTGCGTTGGTGGTTGTTGTGTGTGGGTATGTTGGTTGCTGTTATTGTTGTGTTTGTTTTACCTTTGTATGTTGGTTGCTGTTACTGTGTTTGTTTTACCTTTACTCTCTGCCATTGGTCTTGGCTGGTTTAAGGCGCACAAGTGTTTCAAAGAGAGAAAAAGAAAAGAGGGAGGCTTTGTGACCGTAAGCTGTGCTGTGACGAGGGTTGGCCCTCGGCTCCCCAAAGGCCAGCTTCTGTACCGTGGCCTCCTGCCTGTGGCCTCCTTACCAGGTTTGGGTTATGGCACCTCTTGTTCCCCTGTGAGGAGACAGTGAGGCCTCTCGCTGTGGGGCCTCCTGTCTGCTCTGCCAGTGGCACTGGGAGGCAGAGGGAACACCTCCGCTCTGGAAGCTAAACCGTGCGGACACCGCTGATGGGTAGGAGAGCCTGTGGCCTCACTGGCCGGCCGCTAGCCACAGGCCGGCTCTTAGACCTGCTGGAGGCTCACTCTGCCCTGGCATTGGTAGGAAGCCTCCTTTAAAGTTGCAGAGTTCCTGAAAGTGCATTTAGTACAATTGGCCACACCCAATGGCCCAGACCCCAGACCAGTCATGTTCCCAGCAAAGGGGAGCCACAGCCCCTTCATTACAGTGTTTATCTGGAGTCGTTCTTTACGAGTTCCAGAGTCCTGTGTCTCAGCCCATCCGAGACAGCTGGCCTGGGGCGTGGACTTCCTGGCTCAGATGACAGAGTGGACCTAGAGGATTCTGGGAGGGATTAGGAGGGTAACCTTATGTCCCCATTTGCCCAGGAAGGTGCTGCTTAAAGCGTTAGGTGCTACCATAATCAACAGCATCTTTTTAAACTTTAAAATGTGTCCTACTTGAATAATAAGTAATACAGTAACCCTAAATAAAGCTGCTGGAATGATGCATAGGGGATAGCTAATCCCTCTGTGTTTGAAATAAAAATCCATAGCACCTTTACTATACCAAACGGATAGAAAGATTGAAGATGATTGCCTATTAGCCTGATTACTCCTAAACATTCAAAGTTAAAAAAAAAAATCTTTCAGATGGACTTAGAAGAAGTCATTAAATAATTCATCTGTGTGTTTTGCATTCTACTTTAAAGTTAAAAATACTGTGAGTAATTATTAAATGACGTCACACAGACGTCCTATCACTCACGGGGACTCAAAGTGGTTATCTTTAAATAGAGTCTGAAATTTAGATATTATAATGTGATGGAGTAGGGAACTAGCAGAAAGCTTGCTACTTTTTTGATACACGAGTTTAATTGGTCATCTATGCAGTGTTTCCCAAACTTCTCTCATGATGAGAATCACCTGGTGGAGTTGTTAAAATACCAGATTCCTGAATCCCAACCAAGAAGTGATAAACTAGAATTTTTGGGAGCGTATAGGTAAAATTGTATACTTAACTAGTGCTTTAAGCTTAGTTAAGTATACAATTTAGAGCACTAGCATTACCTTAAGTCATGTACTGGGAGGAAGACTTGCTGTTGCCTATCGGTCTGTGTCACAGGGCGGTTTTCTCTGCCCGGGAAGCCTGTCCGCGGTGACCTGCAGGCAGAACTGAGAAAGGAAACCTCCAAGGTGATGAGTCGGAAGGAAGGGCTTCCCTCCAGGCTCAGGCGCCATCCCTAGAAGCCCACCGAGGGAGCCAGCCGAGCCAGGGGGAGAAATGTGTCTTCTATTTACATGCCCCTGGGCAGGGGTGGGGAACACCGGCCCAGGGGCCGTGTGAGGCACGTGAAATCATTGGGTCTGGCCCTGCCAAGGCCTTAGGGGTGAGTGAATGAAATGTTTGGCCAGAAATAGCAGGCTAGTTTTTACGTTGATAATTTTGTGTGGCCCGCGAATGATGTGATAGATGTTCAAATGGACCTTGGCAGAAAAAAGTCCTCCTCCCCGCCCCCATGTGTGTGAAAAACCTTCATAAGATAACTTGGAAATTTGGAGGTCAATCTAGCAATATCAAGATTTAGATAAACTATTCATTCTACACAAAAGTGCTGAGCAAATAAGCCCAAATCTGCTGATATCAGTCATGACAGAGGCAGAGGGGTGGGGCAGAAAAACACCCTGGTCCATGATCCTGGGCAAATCACAGCCTTTGTTTCATCTTTTATTTTATTTCAATCCTCATCCAAGGGTATCTTTTTCCATTGATATTTTTTAGAAAGCGTGGAAGGATATATATATATATATATATATATATATATATATATCAAGAAATATCATTGTGAAAGAGCCACAGCGACTCGTTGCCTCCTGCATGTGTCCTGCCTGGCTGGGAAATGAACCTGAAACCCAGATATGTTCCCTGGACTGGAATCGAACCCATGACCCTCCATTCCACAAGCCGGTGCTCTAACCACTGAGCCATGCCGGCCAGGGTCATTTTCTTCTTCTTCATCTTTAATTATGATAACCCCTACCTTGCTGGCCTCGGACCTTATGAGACTCCATACATAATCATATTTTAGGCCAACATAAGGCATTACTTACTATTAGCTGCAGGCAGATCAGAGGGAACAGGAAGTAGGTCTAATATTAGTTCCTTTACGATCCCAAGTCCACTTTATAAATCCAGGGTCATTTGTTGCGTTTCCGCTGGACACACAGAGGGCGGGGGCCTCACGTGAGCACGCACACAGGGGTGCCGAGAGCCCCGCTCTGGAAAGGCACGGGCCTCCCGTGATGGATAAGGTGAAATCTCCCCCGGCCCCCCCACTGACTGATGTACTGTTTTGTTTTATTTTTCAATTACAGCTGACCTTCAATCTGCTTTTATTAGTTTCAGGTGTACAGCGCAGTGCGTAGGCATGTATACCGTTTAATACGTGACCCTCCTGATACCTCTAGTACCTACTCCTCCGGCACACTGGTCCGGCCACTATGGAAACCAGCACGGAGGTTCCTCTAAACTATAAAAATAGAACTCCCTGCCACCCCAGTGACTCCACGTCCTGGTACACGTCTGAGGAGACCCAAAGCCTGCCTTTGAAAAGATCTGGCATTCCTGTGCCTATTGCAGCCTTATTTACAACGGCCCAGCGATGAACGCAACCTAGGTGCCCATCAGCAGAGAGTGGGACAAAGGGAATCTGGAACATATAGTATACACAATAGAATATTGCCCGGCCACCCTTTCAACATCGCAAACATCTGGTCTCCGTCTTCCTCCCCGGAGTTCTTTTCTTCCATCTTACTTACCCTTACTTCCTCTTCTGTGCATTTCCTGATTTACCAGGGCTGCTGTTTTCTCCCACCCACTGGCCTGTAGACACCTCAGTGACAGAAGGCGCTGTCCATATTGCTGTTTCTAAACGTTTGTGTCCCCGAACTCAGAGCCGTCACTAGCACATGGCAAGTGCTCAGGGCATGTTTGGCCTGGAGGAGCTCAGTCCGGGGAAGCAGTGGATGACTGTACAGAGTTAGAATGTTCTCCTCGGTGAGCCCTGTAGTCGGGAGGTGCCTGTTGCTGCACAGACAGAGCAAGGGCTCCCGATGCTGCAGGAGGAGGGGAGCCCCAGGCTGGGGGAGGAGGCGGGCAGCTGTTGGGGAACTGACTGGCATTTGAACTTGAAGGGTGAGTGAGGGTTTTCCAGGAGGATGGAAATGATAGGCATCTGGGGCCAACAGGGCAGCTTCCCAGACCTGGAGGTGGGAATGACGAGGTTGAGAAGTGCACGGAGTGGCCAGAGTATGATGATCTCTGAATGAACGCATGATAATCTGGCCACTCCGTGTGTGTGTGTGTGTGTGTGTGTGTGTGTATGTATGTTTAAGAGACCCGGTGCATGAATTCATGCATGGGTAGGGTCTGGCCAGCCTGGCCAGGGGGAGGAGACATGGGTGGTTGGCCAGCCTGCCTGCTGGTCGAACTGCTGGTCTAGGGGACAATTTGCATGTTAGCCTTTTATTATATAGGATATACACTGAGTGGCCAGATGATGATGGGTTCAGAGATCATAGTTATCTGGCCACTGAGTGTATATTGTAACGAGAGCCCGAGGTGACTCCTTGGGCCAGATGATGCACTGGGGTGTGGCGGGGTCTCACCCGGGGATATATATCTGGGAGCCCACCAGGTTGAGGCTGTTTCTGGGGGGCCCTGCGCGGTGTGTTCCTTAGGGAGTGACTCCCTATTGCAGTGTCTCTGTGCTCAGTCTGTGGGTTTTCAGCTCACCTGATCTTCGTGGTTTGGTCATGTGATGAGTCACTATAAAAATATTTTCTACTGCACAAACTTCCACTAGTTATCCTGTAGCAAAGTCCTTTCAGGACTGTTCCAGGTAAAGTTCAGGGATGCATTTTTCTTTATAAAGCGATGGAAGTTACAATTTTGCTGGCCTTTTCTGAATACAAAATTTCCTTTACTAGAGATAACAATCCAAAGTCAAATCGTCCTTAAGTCTTGAATTCAATTTGTTCTCTTTGTAAACTTGGTAATGTTTAAATAATCAACTAAACACTGTGGCTTGCAGGGGAAGCTTTCAAAAACAAATGTCACCTCAAACGGAAGACTCATTTAGAAACTCACTGAAGTGCATTTTCTTAGAAACTTACATTGCATTTATAAAGTTAGTGTATGTAAAATTTGAAAAGCACTTAGTATGTGTGGTTGGGCAGGTTTCCAACCACGTCTTCCAGAGCTCTCAGCCAGGTTCATTCGTTATCAAACACATGCCGGCATCGCTGGCCACCGGAGATGCAACTCCCAAAAGAGGAGAACAACGAATGACCATGCACACCTGACCTCGTGGGCTTTGCATTCTTCCAGCTCTTCAGTCCATGCAGCTCTTGCAAATCCAATAACCTGACGCTTTAAATGAGGAAAGTTTTCAAAGTCAGAATTCTCCTACTTTTCAACTCAAAACCGCAAGTCGAAAACCAATTACACATTTGAACTAGGATCACAATGCAGATGTGTCCAGTTAGTGTCTCTACTCATCTGATGTGGCAATACCAAATGTACAAAGTATTCTTAAGCCTGAATCTTAAAAACACTAACGCTATAAAGTTGATTTGCTTTGTCATTTTCCTATTTAATTCTAAACGTTGTGATTGGGTACTGGGTCTATTCACCCCAGCTTACTTGACGGACAGCTCCTAACCCAGATTGTCGCGAGTAGGTCCAGAGATTTGAGACCAGGGCTCGGGACACAGGGCTTTCAGGGGACCAGTGAGTGTTCCCGTGTGACAGGTGCACACGTGGCGTGTGGTTTGAACAGTGGCGGTGACAACCGGAACTTCACAGCCACCTTCTTCACGTAGGATTGGCCTCACAGTGTGCTGTTTGCTAGATTCAAGCCTTACCACCTTCATGACCTCGGTCGATGTTGACACGTGACCTGAATGGCTCGATTGCTTAACGGCCCTTCCTTTCTGCTCTGATTCAGCCACCTCTGCCTGTCTGCTGCCTGCATCTTCTGTGCCCAAGGGCATCTGCTGAACGTATGGGCACGCGATGACGTCACTTCTCTGCTAGGCCCGCATTCAGAGGTGCCTGAGTGGAGGGGTAGACCTCTTTCCACAACATCTACTTCCCCGTTCTTCCATAGGAATAATGAACATTTTCTGGTTTAAGTTAACTGCATGCAGTTCACACTTACTTTCCGGAAAATTCTGGGCCGACCACTCCCTTCACACAGATTGCCTCCGCCAGCCCTTCTTCATAGAAATCCTAAAACATCCCCCTTTTTTTTTTCTTCTTCCTGCTTACCGCTCTTCAGTGGCTCATGCTGCACTTGGAATAGAAAACAAAACCCTTCACATGGCCTGCAATTTGCTGCATGATCTGCCTCTCGCCTTCCCCCATGACCTCATCACACACCGTTTTCTCATGCCCCAGTTCCGGTCACATGGGGCCTTCCTTCTCTCCTCCCCCCAGAAGCCAAGGTTCCTCCCCACCCAGGGCCCTCTGTGTGCGCCGTGCCCACTTTCTGTGACATCGGCTTCCGCACTCTTTGGCGGGCTGACTCCTCACCCTGTAGGATGCAGGTGAACTGTCATTTTCCCAGCGAGAGAGGCGGTTCTCTGCGGAATGCACTCCGTCTGTGCATCTCCTTGCTTACTCCCTAGGCCAGAAGCTGCGCCGACCGTGTGGTCTTCTGTTTGCCCAGCGCCCATCCCCGCGCAGGCCCATACTAGACAGCCCATAATTACGTGCTGAATGAATAAAGATCGCCGTTGCCTCAGCAATCACCATTAGCCGTCAGTCATTACTACTGTAATCATTCATGCAACTGCTTTCGGCTCCTGGGAGGTCCTGAGTAATTGTGGGTTTTTTTTTGTTTTTGTTTTTTGTTTTTAATTGAATTAAGATACCTAAATGCTAATATCTTCTGCATTCATCAATGCACTATTATTACTTTTCTGTTTCTTTACACATTTGGTCTCCTATAGCTTCATAAACTTGGATGAGTGTGACTATTAATTCCATATGGCACGGAATGGTTTTTGTTTGTTTTATACCCCGGGTATCCTGAGAGAGAGGAGTTACATTAGCCTCAGGTTACAAAGGGCAGTCTGGAGATATGGAATGGGGGCTCTAGTTCTGGATTCTGTAATGCTTGTGGCTGAAACCCAGTCAGTCCCTCAGCATGATTCTCCAAAAACCTTGCTCTCCCCCCCCCGCCCCCCCCCAAGAATTCAAGCCTTGGAATAGCACTGAATGATGCTGGAACAGAATCAGAACCATTTAGAACCCACGGGCTCTTCACCCCCCCACCCCCCATCAGTTTAAGATCCTAGTCCCTGATTACAACCTGTCTCTGCACCATGACACCTGTGGTTATGAAACCACAGCACAAGGGAAATGATCTTGGAAGGTGCATCACCCTCACAAATGGGAAAACCGCTCAAAGATGCAGCCTAAAGCACGGGCTTCCTTTTACTGTGTATCACACCAGAGCGCTTTGGGAAACCCACGCAGGGCGAGAAGCGCTTTTGGAGACTCGGTAGCCGCGCAGCCTCGCGGGGACTCGCCTGTAGCTCCGGTGACCTCGGCGTCCCCGCGCACCCGGTACCCCGGGCCCCTCCGCCGCGCTCCGCCGTCCCGTGGCGATCGGCCGCTGGGCCGCGGTGCGGAGCCTCCGGAGCCGGAGCTGCGGGGCCGGAGGCAGGTCGGCGGCCGGCGGAGGCTCCCGCGGGGGCTCCGGAGAGAGGAAGAGCCGAGCCACCGCGCTGCGTCTCCAGCGGCGGAGCCCGGGCGCCGGGTGCGCGGCGGCTGCAGGAGCTCGCGGTGCCCCCCTCCCTCCCCGGCTCCGGGTGATCCGGGGCTGGCGCAGGTGGGCCGCGCCGGGCGCCGCAGATCGCTGCCCCCCGGGGCGGTGCCCGCCCTGCCTGCGCGGGGAGGCCCCTCCTGAGGGCATGTAGATGGTCTCCAAGCCGGGGCGCCAGGCCAGGCCCGGCGGCGCCTCCGCGGGGCGTTGCACCTGGAACCCAGAAGCCTGCCCGGATCCGCGCTCTGACTTAGGCAGCCAGCGGGTGACTGAGCGTGAGACCGCGCGTCCGCCCCGCTTCCTGCCCTTCCGGAGCCGTTTGTGTGCGCGCTCGAACCCGAGCCGCGGTGCCACCCCGCGGGGCGGTGTCTGCCGGCTCCTCGCTCCGCACCCTCGGCAGCCATGGCTCCGCCGCCGCCCCGGCCAGTGGGCAGGAGCACGCCTGTGTAGGGGGCACATGCGTGTCGGGGCCCACGCGCGCGCGCACACACGCACACACGCGCGCGCACACACACGCGCACAGGCGCGCGGCGCCCCGAGCCCGGCCAGGAGCGCGGCGGACCAGGCGCTGCGGCCGCGAGCACCGCCGCTCCCGCGCTCCCGGCCCCGCGGAGCCCCGGCCGCCGCCGCCGCCGCCCGCAGAGCCCGCCCGGACCCCGATCCCGCGCGCCGCCCGCCTCGGTGATGACGACGGCCTCCCGCCCGAGGACCGCAGCGGAGGCGGCGCCCGCCCGCACCCGGGACTGCGGGCCGCGCGGCGGGTAGGCCCGGGGGCACCGGCCTCGGACACTGTCATCCCCCCACGCCGCCGCCTCCTCCCGGCGCGGAGCCGCCCCTCCGGCTGCCCGGGGCGGGGCGGGAGCCCGATCCCGGGTCGGCCCCGGAGGCGGGGGGCTCCTCGTTTGTTTGGGTCTTTTGTGCCGGGCGGGCGCCCTCCCGGTGGGCCGAGCTCTCCTGCCTGCGCTGAATCGGGCCATTGTCTGCGCGGCTCCCATCGCTGCTTTTCACGCTGCAAGTCTGGGCGCCCCCCCATCCCTCCCCTGCACCCCGCCCGCCCGCCCGCCCCCTCCCGCCTCCTCCGGCCCGGGGAGCCCCGAACGCGCCTTCCCCCCGGAATCTGGAAGCTGTAAGCCGGCGGGCGGGTCGCACATGAAGTGGAATGCATTGTGGGGCGGGGGCGCGAGCGGAGCCTGGGCCGTGCGGGGCGCGGGGGCGCGGGGCGGGCCGGGCGGGCGGCCGGCGCTGTAGCCGCCGCGGACCGGGGGCGGCGGGGGGATGCGCGCGGCGGGCGCCCGGGCCGTGCCCGCCCTGAGGCGGAGGCAGCCGCGCGCGGCGCCCCGGCGCTGAGGCCCGGACCGGCGGCGGCGCGCCCCCCGCACCATGAAGAAGACCCGCAGCACGACCCTGCGGCGCGCCTGGCCCAGCGCGGACTTCTCGGACCGGGCGGCCTCGGAGCGCGTGCGCTCCCGCAGCGAGAAGGACTACCGGCTGCAGCACAAGCGCTTCCCCGCGGCCTTCGCGCCCCCGGCCGCGCGCGGCTACATGACATCAGGTTGGTGACCGCGGGCGCGCGCGGGCCGGGCCCGGGCCGCGGGGGACGGGCTCCCCGCCGCGCCGCTCCTCAGGGGGGTGCGGGCCGGGGAGGCCGGGCCGCGGAGGGCTGATGGATGCGATAAGTTATGGGGGGAGGAAAAAAAGGAGCTCGCATCCACCATTTTGTACCTCCGCAAGATGCACAGCAGGCCCTCGCGATATGGGGTTGGAGAGCGATGAGCTGGGTGAAATGGGGAGGGGGCCGCGCCGCGCGTTGGGGCTGCGGGGGGGATGCATGGGCGCCAGCTGCGGGGCTGCAGCCTCCGGGAGGTCTGCGGGGAGCTGCGCCCAGGGTCGCTCCCCGCAGTCCCGGGCTTGCTGGCGCCTGCATGGTGGCCAGCCATCCCCTGGGGCATTGAAACAGCCCCCCCCCCCCCTTTTTTTGGGGGTGGGTGGGTAAAGGGAACAGGTTCCATGCACAGGTCTGAATGGTCTGAGTCAGGTCCGGGGCGAGCCCGCATGCATCCCCGGCTCAGGCCGTGTGTGTGTGTGTGTGTGTGTGTGTGTATGTGTGTGCACGCAGCCGGCTCTGCGGGAGCCCATTGAACGCGTTCGGCGGTGGGGTGATGCTGTGTATGCGGATGGAGCGCTCACATGATGCT
Source organism: Nyctalus aviator (assembly GCA_036971965.1). Classification (NCBI taxonomy): domain Eukaryota; kingdom Metazoa; phylum Chordata; class Mammalia; order Chiroptera; family Vespertilionidae; genus Nyctalus; species Nyctalus aviator. Next base: position 181,974,436 of record CM072924.1, on the reverse strand, counting down.
GTGCGGCTTGCACATAGGCTGCTTTGGACTCGGTGGCCTGGAAAGGATGGAGGCCGTCTTGTGTATTTGCATGTCAGACGGGTAGGAAGGACAAACACACACACACACAAAAACGGTCCATGGAAACCCCTCCCCCGAAAAGGGTTGCATCTTAGAATGCTGGGCCGGGCAAGGCGTCTCCGGGAGGCAGGTTCCCAGTGCCAGGGAATTGGCGGTGGTGTGGGACCTGGGAGAACCGCGCAGGAAAGGCTGAAGGAAGGAGAGGCTGGCACCCTTTCCTGGTTTTCTCCTGACGCGTGGGTTTGACCGTTTGTATGCAATCCTGTGTAAGACATCATTTGTGTGTGTGTGTGTGTGTGTGTGTGATTTTCATCCCTGAAGAATTCAAGTTCTAAACACCGAGTCATGAAAGCACCTAGGAGCCCCGTCATGGCCAAGTCCCGTCTTCCCTGGGAAGACGGCTTGGTGGTTGGTGCTTAGGAGTCTAACCCCACTGTCTTGCTCCTAAAACAGCAAAGTTTAAAAAGAAACACTGAGGCAGTATCTCACGCTGTAAAAAATGTCCTGTGGCCACATCTCCATGAACAGAAAACCTAAATAAAATAACCATCTTTTTTTTAAAATTTTTAAATTTTTTTTTATGGCCAACCCTAGTGACCTAAGGATGTTGGGGTCCGGTTTTCTTTCAGAAACAGCCAAATCCGTAAAGGTTTATACGCCAGTAATTTAAGTCGATCGCAGCTGTGGTTGCTATAGTCTCCCGACTGGTGCGAGAGGATTTTGAAACGCACCTAGTAAATCTAACCTCGGAACGCGTGTGCCCAGACGCCCACGTCCGCCCTGAGGGCGCAGGCAGTCCGGGTTTTGTGTGCGTGAGGGTTTGCACGGCTTCCTGGCACACGGAATGGGAGGGTCCCTTTCCCGTTGCCCCTGGCCAGGGCTCAGACCCAGTGGGAAGCTACGGGAGGGCAGGTGGCCCTCATTTCTTCGACAAACCTGCCAGGCGCGTTAAATGAGTTCGGGCACCTTTGCTTGGAGCCCGTTTCTGTGGACCCGGGCACGGCTTCATTACGACCCCACTCCCGTTCTTCCCCCAAGAACGCCCGTGGTGCCAGGCGTTTTCATTTGGTTCTCCTTCCTCGTGTCATTTCTGGGCCCGCACGTGGCGAGCGCGTCTTGGGGGTGACGGTGAAGGAGACGCTGGCTCAGGCTGGTTGGGGGTTCTCTAGGCAGCTTCGACGCGAGGTTGCTTCTGAGAAAAGAAACCCAAAAGATGGGGGAAGAAGAGCTGTGCCATTCATTCAGCCTTTTCTGGAAATGCCCCCCCCCCCCACTGCCCCGGCCCCCCCCAAAGCCTTGCTAGGTTCTTTTTGGGGCTACGGGATGGCTTATCATCTGGCTCTGTCCGGGGAGGAGGGCCGCTATTCATTCTTTATCTTAAATGTTCGCCGATGCGAGTGAGAAAAGGAGTTCTCGCCCAGGGCCGGGGACGGTCAGTGTTCGGACAGGACAGTGAGCCTGGGAGAGCAGGTGGGACCTTTCTCATAGGCAGCTTTGTTGTTGTGGTGGTGGGGGTGGTGGTGGTTGGGGGAGGGGAGGGTCTCACCCATTTCCTTTTCAAATATGGCTCCTTTCCAAATAAGAGTGTTGGTGGGACGAGGCCGGGCAGGGGAGCCCGCTGAGATCCCGCACCGGAAGGCTCGTCCTCTTCGGAATGGCGCAGGAAGTCCACGTGGGTCAGGCCGGGGGGCCCCCCGGATACACACAGGAGCTTTGTCCCGAGGAAACGAAACGGAGAATGGAGCCGCTCGGGGGACACACGAGGCTTTTCGCGTTTCTCCTCTCCGTTTGTCCAGCCATTGGGTGTGAGAGCTGTTGGTGTCGTTATACTTCGCTGTGAGCAAAAAGGACTTTTTGTTGTTGGGTTCAAAGGATAAGACAAGCCTCTTCAGAAATAGACTGAATTAAATAACTTCATCGGGACTATTTTTAGCAGTCTCTCCCCCCCACTCCCCCAACAAATAAAAACTATGGGGGGTGGGTGGGAAACGTGTTTTTGTTTTAAACTTTAGGGAAAGAGAGAGACCCTTGAAATTTTCATTGATGGTTGTCTGGCGTCCCTATTACGGAGTACTAGGTACTTCACGTTTTCCTCTGTTGATTAAGGCAAAAAGGCAGGCTTTCCCTAATAGCTTTCCGATGGGACAGCACCCTTTTAAGCAGTCTTTTCCTCCACTAATGAGTAATCACCGGTTTGAAAAGTGATTTACAGCGATACCCTTGACATTTAGCCCGGCTTTTTTGTTGTTGTTGTTGTTGTTTTTGTACACATTCAGGATAAATTACGCTCAAGCTCTAGAGGTTAGCGCAGACACCTTTAACACTTAAAAATATACTGCAAAAGGACAGTCGGAGCATTCCACGCCTTCTCTGACCTTCTCATCCGGTGGATGCTGTCGGATCCACAGTGATCCTAAGCATTCACAGGCCTCCTGGCAACCAGCAAGTTCACAGGCCAGGGGACGAGTTCATTGTTCGTCTAGGAGATTAATTTCCCAACGAGAGTTTCTGGGTAGAAGGGGGTGGGGGGAAGTCTTGCTTTTTGTTCAGATCAAGATGGATAATCAAAAGTGCCTGCGTTATCTGAGGAAGAGAAGGGGGTAGAACAAATGGGGCCAATTCTCCCTCGTTGGCTAAAACGAGAGGTAAAGGCAAAACTCCCCGCGCGGAGGGAACCGTCTGTGGTCCTAGTGCTGTGCAGATGAGGATGCGCTCCTGTGCCTCTGTGGAATGTGTCCGAGGCCGGAGCCTTTTGCTGAGGGAGCCTCCTGTGTGAGCACTGTGTGAACTCTGACCTCTTGGCACCAACGAAGCTATTAGCTTCTAATTGCATTCACGGTCCTCTTCCCTAGCCCGAGGCTGGGGCTCCTGACGATCCCCTGTGGAACGCCACCAGGTCTGGGCATCCTGTTGGTCCAGATTGGAAAGTGGTTTTCCGCCACGAAGTTTACGGAGCCTGTTTGTCAAAGGGGCTGCTTATGAAGGAGACCCCCCCCCCCAAAACACACACACACACACACACAAACAAAAACCCCCAAAACTTTTCATTTGATATTTACCACTTTAAAGCGCAGTGAAGCCCTTTTCATAATATCGTTTTAAAGGATATTTGAAAAGAAAGATGGAGCAAAAGCCCCCAAACTGACATCTTAAGACAAGGTGAATCCCTGTGTGCGCTTTGTTTTTCTTGCTGATCTGCTGTAAACAGAGGGGAGACTGGGCAGCACAGCACCGTCTTTAGTTTATTAGTTTTCATTTTATAGAAACAAATACTGGGGCACCGCTGACTGTGTCCCAGTTCCTTGTGTCCCATTGCTTTAAGAGATGGGGGAGTTTTCTGAGAGCAGAGAGCGGACAGCGAGGTTCTAAGCTGGGCCTACCACGAACCCGCTGGGCTCCCCACCCCTCCCGTCTGTTCAGGCCCTCAGGTCCATGCTCCCATCACAGAAACCCCAATACAGACCCCCCATCACAGGCCCCCATCACAGACCCCCATCACAGACCCCCATCACAGACCCCCATCACAGATCCCCATCACAGACCCCCATCACAGACCCCCATCACAGACCCCCCATCACAGACCCCCCCATCACAGACCCCCATCACAGACCCCCATCACAGACCTCCATCACAGACCCCCCATCACAGACCCCCATCACAGACCCCCATCACAGGCCCCCATCACAGACCCCCATCACAGACCCCCATCACAGACCCCCATCACAGACCCCCATCACAGATCCCCATCACAGACCTCCATCACAGACCCCCATCACAGATCCCCCATCACAGACCCCCATCACAGACCCCCATCACAGACCCCCATCACAGACCCCCATCACAGACCCCCATCACAGATCCCCATCACAGACCTCCATCACAGACCCCCATCACAGATCCCCCATCACAGACCCCCATCACAGACCCCCATCACAGACCCCCATCACAGACCCCCATCACACACCCCCATCACACACCCCCATCACAGATCCCCATCACAGACCTCCATCACAGACCCCCCATCACAGACCCCCATCACAGACCCCCATCACAGACCCCATCACAGACCCCATCACAGACCCCCATCACAGACCCCCCATCACAGACCCCCATCACAGACCCCCATCACAGACCCATCACAGACCCCCATCACAGACCCCCATCACAGACCCCCATCACAGACCCCCATCACAGACCCCCATCACAGACCCCCATCACAGATCCCCCATCACAGACCCCCATCACAGACCCCCATCACAGACCCCCATCACAGACCCCCATCACAGACCCCCCATCACAGACCCCCATCACAGGCCCCCCATCACAGTCCCCCATCACAGACCCCCCATCACAGACCCCCATCACAGGCCCCCCATCACAGTCCCCCATCACAGACCCCCATCACAGACCCCCATCACAGAGCTCCCATCACAGACCCCCCATTACAGAACCGGCCGGCCAGGGGCTCGGGAAGGCGCCAGCGCAGGGGCTCGGAGCACTGGCACAGAAAACGTTAGCAATGACCTCTGCCCGTTCTCCTCGTGGGAGTCACGTGCCCTCGCCCATGGGGGCCCGTGGGGAAAGTGCTCCTTTTGCGGAGAAGCCCGTCTCCTGCCATCCCCACCCGTGTCCATCGCTGTCCGCACCTGAGGCCAGTCCAGGGGACGGAGGGATGGGGCGGGCGTGGTGGATGCACACCTGGCAGGCTGTAGTCGTACACAGGCGTCAGTAAGAGCATCTGCTGCCTTCGCGCCCCTCTCTGAGACCCGGTTCCAGCCGCCACCCCGGCCGGCCTTTCGTTTGAAACGACCGGTGTTGGCTGCCTTGACCAGGCAGGGGACGTGAGGGATGTTGCACGCGGGGGTGAATGACTTCTTTCTGTATTTCCCGGGAGAGCACTGTGCCTGCCAACGGTCACCTCCCTGGGTGCTTCCATACCTTTTACACTCGTCAGCGTTTTTATTCGGAAAAAGGGAATATGAGAGTATTGTATAAAACCCTGAGCAGTTTTACACCTCCAGAGCAATTCCGGCTGACGTCCCCTGTACCCTGGAGGGCCGGGACAGTCCAGACAGTGGTGTGTTCTCTGGTATGAAATCGCTACGCTCAGTGCAGGTACAACCCAGAGGCAGCCCCCAGCTGGGTCCTCGCTGCTGGGACCGTTTGCTGATGCGTGAATTGGGGACAGGCCTTTGTGGATCCATCCTAGGAAGCTGTGTGTGCCTTATCTATACGTAAGTTCCTCAGCGGCCATACGTGCTTTGTGCACATCTCTGCTGTGCCAGCCACCACGGGGCCTGGCACAGAGCAGGCCCTCAGGCCGTGTGTATTGGACGAACGAATAAAACATGGCTTCTCTTAAAACGTTGGATGAAGACTGCTGAAACCGGTTTGGCTCAGTGGATAGAGCGTCAGCCTGCGGATTGAAGGGTCCCGGGTTCGATTCCGGTCAAGGGCATGGACCTTGGTTGTGGGCACATCCCGCACTACAAGAATCTCTACGTTATACTGTTTAGATTAGGCACACACAGGTTCCAGTAGGGGGTGTGCAAGAGGCAGCTGATTGATGATACTCTCTCATCGATGTTTCTAACTCTCTATCCCACTCTATAAAAAAAATCAATAAAATATATTTTAAAAAAAGTTGGATGAAGAGATGGTTTGGACACCCAATGTGAGTCACCCTTTCATAACTATGGAATAAATATATATTCCCGTACATACATGTCTGTCACGATGGAAGATCCTACTCTCCAAGGACCTGTTGCTGTCGGGGTAGACCAAGGGCCTCCCTCTGCGGGGGTAGACGGGACCAGCTCTGCATGAGCCGGCCATCGGAAAGCGGGAGATAACAGCATTGGGGGGCGGTACGGCTGGCGTAAGTGGAACAGCGGGTCAGAGAGGAGAAGAACGTCCGTTCGAAAAGGCCGTCTGGAGGGAGGACTCTCTTGTGCTGTGAAGGACCGGGTAGGATTCCGAGAGCCCGAGGAGGAGGAAGACGGGGCTGGGGGAGGGGGTGGAGGCAGCACGAACCCCGGCGTGAAGCTGGGAGTGAAGATGTCCGTGTGAGACCGGCCACGCGGTCACTTCGGGGAGAAACTAGAAATCAGGAGGAGCTGGCGGGTGGGATCTGAAACGTGGGTGGGTTCGGGGCTTATGGGGTCGCTCGCAGGTGTGTGAGGTTCGGGGAGAAGGGATGAGAGGAGAGTTTTTGGAAGAGGGGCCTGGCTGGGTGTGCAGGCCACGTGAGGAGAGTCAGGAGGCCGGGAGGCCGGGAGGGGCCGTGTGGTCAAGTAGTAGGTGATGGGGGACCCCACAGAGCAGTGTTTTCCAGGGCTGCTAGGCATCAGCACCCCCTGCCCCCCAAGATTCTCCTACCCACGTCTGTGTACCACCTGGACTGTTCTCTACGTCGTCTTTTCCATTAGCCTGACCTGCCTCTTAATTTAAATGCGTTACAGAGGGAAGGTTATATTTTATGGGAAAGTAGAAGTTTCACTTGATAATTGTGGTTTTCCAGTCCCCATTGGAATGAATGCGCTGCTCTTCCAGTGACACACTCACCGGAGGCGACTTCCCGTACCCGCGTGGCCCTCATGCCGCGTGGCGGGGACCTGCAGCAGCCACGGAGGGCGGGGGTGGGCCGTGAGGAGGGAAGGGAGAGTCGGGAGAGCGAGGAACTGACCGCTCGCCGTAACTGACTCGATCTAAGAGGTGGAAGAAAATCAAAGGCGAATCCGAGGTGGTTGGCCAGGAAGCAGGGGGAGATGGAGCCGGCGATGAGTTCCATTTGGCACCTGTGGGTTGATGGTCCCGGCAGAGAGGTCCTTCAGGCACACAGGTAAACAGTAGGGGTGAGGGGTGTAACCCGCTTAGCCACGTTAGTTGGGAACATGAGAATAGCTTAGCTTTTTATCTTTAAACTAGAGGCCCGATGCATGAAATTCATGCAAGAATAGGCCTTCCTTCCCCTGGCTGCCCTCACCCGGGACCCAGGCTTCCCCCACAGCCCTGGCTTTGTCTGGAAAGTCCTCCGGTCTAATTAGCATATTTCACTTTTATTAGTAAGATACATTTTTATTGGTTTCAGAGAGGAAGGGAGAGGGAGAGAGAGCTAGAAACATCAATGATGAGAGAGCATCATTGACGGGCTGCCTCCTGCACACCGCCTCCTGGGGACTGAGCCCGCAACCCCGGCAGGTGCCCTGACTGGAATTTAAATCATGACCTCCTGGTGCATAGGTTGACGCTCAACCACTGAGCCACACCAGCTAGGCTAGCTTAGCTTTTTGTACTTCATGTTCCACACCTTAAAGGAGGCCGATGACTGATTTATCTTCCCGAAGATGGAGGATGGGTTGGATTCCGGTAACTTAGAGTCCTCCTTGGGTTTCTGAAAGCCTGGGCCATTGAGGTTAGGGGTTCTTGGGGTCCGACTGCTCCCCCACCCCACTCCCCCCCCTCCCCCGTCTCTAAAAACAAAGTACTTTTTAATTCTAGGGCTTGTTTTATTAGTGTTCGCATTCACTCAGAAGCCATTTAAGCTGTTGATGAAAGGGACATGCTTGTGATATTTATAGCCGGGGTTTGGAAAAAGTTTAGAGCCGTACAAGTAGCAGCACAAAAGACCAGACCAGCTCTGTAAATAACGTGTATTTTAAACATCTGTCTTATACCTGTTCAAGCTGAAAAATTATGGCTTAGGTAACTCATAGTCACAGTTAAAATCTCCATTTATCTTCCTCTGCTTCCATCCGCGATGGCCCCTCCAGGCCAAGTCTTCTCCTTCTGGAGATAAAAGGGAGCTGCCTGGCAGCTGCCTGCCGGGCACGGGGGAGGAGGCCCGTCTTTCCGATGGGTGTGGTTAGAGAGGGAGGCGCCACCTCGCTCCCAGGTCACCCCCAGTGCAACCCGGCCCCAGCTCTGCTCGCTGGCTCCCTGCAGACCGCCCGCACACCTCCCTTTTCGTGCTGTGGGCATATCCAGCGTTTGCTTTGAAATCACTTCATTGGGAGATGACACGGAGGCCCCCAGCGATGGAGGTACATTGGGTCCCTGTCATTTTTTTTGGCTGCCCGTCCTCTGAGCCCCTTCCTGTGCAGTTCCCTCCTGTGAGGAGGCGAGTCTGTCCTCCCAAAGGAGATGAGTTCAGGTCCTAAGGTCTGGTGCCTGTGGCTGTGACCGGACTTGGAAATAGGGCCTTCGCAGGGGAAGCTAAGAGGCAATTCTGCCGGAGTAGGATGGGCCCTGCGTCCAGCAGGACGTGTCCTTACAGGAAGAGAGGAGACACGGCTGCAGGGGGAGGCCCGGTGAGGAAGGAGGCAGGGACAGTGAGTGACGTGTCCACCAGTGAGAGCTGGTCACCAGCAGAAGCCAGGAGAGCGGCCTGGGGCGGATTCTGGCCCAGGACCTCGGAGGGAAAAGCTGCTTCTTCTTCTTCTTCTTCTTCTTCTTCTTCTTCTTCTTCTTCTTTAAATTTTATTGATTATGGTATCACATAATTGTTCTCATCCCCCCACTCCCATCCCAAACCCCTCCCCAAATATGCCCCCACACCCCTGTTGTCCATGGCCACTGGCTAGGCCCATGTGCATGCACACAAGTCCTTTGGTTGTTCTCTTCCCCTTACCCCCACCCTCCCCTACCTTCCCTCTGAGGTGTGAGAGTCTGATCGCTGCTTCTCTTTCTCTGGGTCTGTTTTTGTTCATCAGTTTATGTTGTTCATTATTTCCTCTAGATGTGTGAGATCATGTGATCCAAGAAATACCCTGACCTCAGCCTCCGGACAGGAGGGGGAGGGGATGCGTCTGGCTGTTTCCAGCCACCCAGCCGGAAAGAGGTGTTTGTTTTCAGCCGAAGGGCGACCTCATGCACCACCACCTCTGGCCGGTGGTGGGGGAGGCCATACCCCCTTTCTCTCTGCAGATGCTGCTGACCTTGGCCGTGGGATTGCTTTCTTGGACTGCCCGAGAGATAGAGAGTTAGAAACATTGATGAGAGAGAATCATCAACCAGCTGCCTCTTGCACACCCCCTACTGGGGATATGCCCGCAACCAAGGTACATGCCCTTGACCGGAATCGAACCCGGGACCTTTCAGTACGCAGGCCGACGCTCTATCCACTGAGCCAAACCTGTTTCGGCCTGTCCTGGGATTTTAAAAATGCCACCACGTGAGTCTTTGGTGAAATTATGAAACACGATAGCTTTCATGAATCCCCTGAACTTCTAAGACAAAACCTCAAGTTAGACCAGGTGCTGCCGCTTACGTTATGATGGGACAAGAAACCAAGGGAACACATCTGAACTTTCATCTTGAGCGGTTTTCAATTGAAAAGAGTATTTAGACTATTTTTTTCCCCCTCCACGCTGGCCCACTGGTTATTTGTAACAAAGGCAATGAGCAGCTGTTGATACCCTTTTAAAAAGTGCTTTTAGGAGGTGTGCTTAGCCGGGGAGAGAGCATGCCCAGGGGAGTGGAACCGTGAGTGAGGTCGTGGTGTCGGTGGGTTCCTGCTGGCGATGCTGGCTTCGGGCGGAGGTCCGTGAGTGACCTCAGACGGCAGAGCGTGTGACCTCGGCCTGCCGCCAGAGGCTCTGCTGCCCCGCACCCTCTCGCCGCCTGTGCAACCTCGGCCTCTCCCATGATCAGTGCATCCTGTTTCTTGTCTGTACAATGAGGGCAAAAGTATACCTGATTTATAGTTGTTATGTGGATTAAGTGAGCAGATAGATGCAAAATAATTAGCATCATGCTCCACGCAGGAAGAGCCTAGTGCATTTTTGCTGCTCTATCATTCTTCCTCCGGGGACACAACTCTGCAGGACCGACTGGTTCCTACTGGCAAGTGTTTTACAGCCGAGGGTGCGGGAGAAGGGGACCAGCCCAGCCGGCGTGGCTGAGTGTCGGCCTGTGAACCAGGAGGTCACGGTTTGGCTCCCGGTCAGGGCCCCGGCCCAAGTTATGGGCTCCGTCCCCAGTCTATAAATATATATATTTTCTCTCACTCCCCCGGGGTTCTCCAGGGCCCCCCGCCTGGGAGGCCTCTGTTGTGCGGAGAGGAAAGACATTCGAGTTCCTGCTCACTCTAAGGCTCTGACCTCCAATATTGGGGTACCTTCCATGACAGTGGTCTCCACCCTGCCCGCTGGAATTCTGGGAATGGCCGGGCCTTGCCCTCTCCCAGAGCGGACAGAGGGTGGGGGAGGGGGTGAGGGTATAGCTGGACATTTCCCAGCTGCTGGTTCTTACCTTCTCTTCGGAGCGGGCTTCTCCTCCTCCCGCGGTGAGCCCCTCGGCGGCCCTCGCTGGCTGCCAGTCAGGCCGCGGACAGCCCCGATCCTGGCGGGGCTGAGATGGTTGGGGTTCCCAATTCCCAGGACTCAACTTGTTTGGCACAGAGGGAGCTGACAACAACTTTGGAACTTCACATGGAAAGAAGTCCCTCCCCCTCTCCCCCCACAAAGCATAATTTCATTCACTTGTAAAGCGTTTGCTCCTGCTGACTCATTTTCTCGTGTATTCTTCCTAACGTAGGAGAAATTGCTGAAGAAACCCTGGATTCCGTGCAGTCTGCCTTACGCCATCTGCTTTTGTAAGGGTTTAGACTGAACATTATTCCGAGTAGAACAACAGGCCAGCATTCAAATAGCTGAGTGTGACAATGTCCAGCCCAGACATTTAAAATAACGGTGACGGGCCGAAACCGGTGTGGTCAGTGGATAGAGCCTCCGCCTGCGGACTGAAAGGTCCCAGGTTCGATTCCGGTCAAGGGCATGTACCTTGGTTGGTTGTGGGCTCATCCCCAGTAGCAGGTGTGCAAGAAGCAGCTGATCGGTGCTTCTCCCTCATCGATGTTTCTAACTCTCTGTCCCTCTCTCTTCCTCTCTGTAAAAAATCAATTAAAAAATAAAATAAAATAAAATAAAATAAAATAAAATAAAATAAAATAACGGTGCCAGGCAAAGAGGGAGGAGTTTAATGGGTCTGAAGGATGTAAAACAGGATTCAGTCCAAGGTGATGAAGAAATTAATAAGCTGGGCATTTAGATGAAGGTGGTTCAAAGGGGGCCAATGGGACCGTACTGTTGCTAAGAATCAGTTCAGGGTCAGAGCACAGCAGAGGGAGATTTAAAAAACCTTCCGTTGGGCAGAGAAGGAGAAAAGTGTCCTTGCCATTCCCCATGGGAGGGCCACTGAGACGACACGCAGGCGTTTCTCCCAGTGTCTCCGCGGTCCAGGAGGCTGAGTCCTGTAACCATGGCAACGCGGGGAGGGTGACTCACGGGAGAGCGTGGTCTCCACGCCCTGCCCCTGCCGGTGGGAGGGGAGGCTGATGCCACCCGTTTGCGGCAGCGTTTCTTTTTAAATTTAATTTGACGGATGATTTCACGACCGCTGCACGTGGGTCTGAAATGCAGAGGCAGGAAAACCAGACACTCGAACGTTCCTGGGATTGGCAGCTGGCCAGCAGGCTCAGAGCAGCCACCGTCGCCCCGTGTGACCTGGGCATGGGGCCGGCACTGGCCACCTCACCGGGGCCGTGGTCCTGTGGACGTGCCAGTGCCGGGTACGAGGGGATCGTGGGTTCGGCTTCCTCTTCTGGCCGGCTCCCCGGTGATGGTCATCTGGTCACTGACACGGCAGATCTCAGTGGGAAAGGAATGCAATAGGCAAAAATGTGGATCTTTTTCTCAAAGTTACCCAAAGCTCACTTTTGAAGTGGTCTGGAGAGTAATTGCAGTTTGAGTACAGTGTCTTAAGATTCCGCCGAAACCGGTTTGGCTCAATGGATAGAGCGTCGGCTTGGGGACTGAAGGGACCCGGGTTTGATTCCGGTCAAGGGCTTGTACCTTGGTTGCGGGCATATCCCCAGTAGGGGGTGTGCAAGAGGCAGCTGATTGATGACTCTCTCTCATCGATGTTTCTAGCTCTCTAGCTCTCTCCCTTCCTCTCTGTACAAAAATCTATAAAATATATATATTAAAAAAAAGATTTCTTTCTGATGGACCACCCATGTTCTTCTCTGGCTCTAGGCAAGAAAAATTGATCAACTAACAAGGCCGCTGTTGGGGGGACTTGCTATGCGTCTAATATTCCACTGGGCCAGTGGTCAGCAAACTCATTAGTCAACAGCCAAAATCAACAGTATGACGATGGATGTTTCTTTTTCTTTCTTTTTTTTTTTTTTTAAAGAATTTTTGTGATGAGTTTATTATTTATTTATTTATATAGTTTATTGATTTTTTTTTACAGAGAGGAAGGGAGAGGGATAGAGAGTCAGAAACATTGATAGGAGAGAAACATCAGTCAGCTGCCTTTTGCACATCAACTACTGGGGATGTGCCTACAACCAACGTATATGCCCTTGACCGGAATCGAACCCGGGACCCTTCAGTCTGCAAGCCGACGCTCTACCACTGAGCCAAACCGGTCCAGGCAATTTCCTTTGAGAGCCACATTTTTTAAACTTAAACTTCTTCTAACGCCACTTCTTCAAAATAGACCTGCCCAAGCCGTGGTATTTTGTGAAAGAGCCACACTCAAGGGGCCAAAGGGCCGCAGGTGGCTCGCGAGCCGCAGTTTGCCGACCACGGCACTAGACAATGTCATAACTATAACCAGGTCTGGAGTTACACTAATTTGGGATAATTAGGAGGAAGATTTCTCTAAATAAGTGAAAGATTTAAATTTTATAGAAGGTTTAATGAAATGGAGTCATTACTTTCATGTCCTCAGGCAGTCTGAGGAATGGATAAATTATTTATTATTGGTCTATCAATGGTTGCCATATCAGAGACTGCTCCTTTCGTATTTGAAAATAGGTTATTTTTTTCCTTTTTCAATTATTGATGTGGTTCCGGGAAACCTTGTTTAGGCCCCTTCTGCGTGCTCACTAACGATGACCTTCAGCCTCGTCCTAGCCCCTCATCCCCAAACTCCAAGTTGGCAGATTTCAAATTAAAATGCAATTGTGTTATATGGGAGGATGAGCTCATCCTACTTCCTTAAAGACATAGTGAGTCTTCAGCTTTCTTTTTAAAAAGGAAGAAATAATGCTATCATTATGAGAACAGATGTGTCTTTAAAACTCGCAAACAATACATTAAGAAATCGTAATACATAAATACATAATACATAAACAGATACTGAGGATAAATTATTCAAGATAAACTTAAAAGGTAAAGTGGAAAAAGATGATGTTCAAGATAAAAATAAATGACAAAAATTAAAAAAATAAGTGTACCGTTTCGAGATGAACATTCAAAATGATACATATCCCGGAAGAGGTAAATAATAGACACAAGGTTCTCTCCACATCTTATAATGTGTGGTAATAATGCACCTCACTTAATTGAGGGCCTATAAGATGCCAGCTATATTCTCTCACTTCGGGTTGGCACTGTGACTGCACCAGTTTATAGGCATCTGAGCTTGAACTTTAGATACAGTTACGCTTCAAATCCGGACCTGAGTTTTCTTGGTAAGAACCTTCAGTGCTTCACCCTCCCCTTGAGAATTACAGTCAAGCCAGCAGTGTTTTTGAGCAGACCCATAAAAGAATTAGGAGATGGAAACTGGGCAGCGAGCGAAGGATCAACAGGCCATTAACAGGAAGAAAAACGTGGTGTTAGCGCAGAAGTGGCACATGTGCTGAGGACCAGAGCAGCCCGTCCTGGTGAGTGGCAGTCACGGACCCTGGTCCTTTTCCAAGCCCGTTATCGACTCTGCGCGCACAGACTTCTCCGCTGGCTTTCGGCTGAAGAAAAAGTCAGCGCCAGCAGGTGGCAGGTGACTCCAGGCCCAGGTGTGGGAGAGGCGGCCTGTGGCCCGGCCTCTCTGTGTCCCGGGCAGCATACACGGGAATAATAATCGCACTCCTCGTGGGGTTGCTCTGAGGATTAAATGCCTTCATAGATGTAAAACCCCGAGAATAGTGCCCGGCACGTAATGTGTGCTCAGTAACTGTTACTACTTATTATTATTAAGAATAAGCTTGGGGTCTGAGTATGGGAATACGCAGCTTTGGGTCTCCAAAAAGGGATCAGGTATTTCTTATTACCCCTATCCCCCTTTTTTTCCTTAGAGGTAGGAAAGGTTTACCTGCCAGTAATGACAACCCCCTGACCTACAGGGAGCCGTTTTTTTTTTTGTTTTTTTTTTTAAATAATAATGTCTTTTTAAAAATTTTTGTTTGTTTGTTTTTTATAGAGAGAAAAGGGAGAGGGATAGAGAGTTAGAAACATCAATGAGAGACAAGCATCAATCAGCTGCCTCCTGCACACTCCCCACTAGGGATGTGCCCGCAATCAAGGTACATGCCCCCACCCGGAATCAAACCTGAGACCTTTGAGTCCGCAGGCCGATGCTCAATCCACTGAGCCAAACCGGTTAGGACGGGGAGCAGTTTTAATAGCGTGTTCAGAATAGTCTGGTTTTATAGAATAGACATGGCACTATCATGTGCTGCTGATCTGGAAGACGCCGTTAGGACGAAGTAGCCATAACGTTGCCAGCTGGTGCTTCTGATGGGAGGGAGGGGTGTGCCTGTGTGCTGGGGCGACGCCCTAATATTATGGCTGCATTCGGGCTTTTCGGGGGCTTCACCCAGCGCGCTGCATCTGGGGGCTCTGCCCCCAGCCTGCCTGTCTCCTCCGTCCTGTCGGCAGGTCGGTGAGCAGACCCCCAGGAGGGCCCAGGCTCTGAACGCACTCGGCCATGTGCCTCTCCCTCCGTCGGCGGATTGTCTTGGGAGGGAGGATGTGCTAGGCCAGTTGTCGGCAAACTCTTTAGTCCACAGAGCCAACTATCAACAGCACAACGATTGACATTTCTTCGGAGAGCCACGTTTGTTAAACTTCTTCTAACGCCACTTCTTCAACACAGACTCGCCCAGGCCGTGGTATTTGGTGGGAGAGCCGCCCTCAAGGGGCCAGAGAGCCGCATGTGGTTCTCAAGCCGCTGTTTGCCGACCACGGTGCTAGGACCGGCGTGGGGTCCTGGTCCTCCACGGAGAGGACAGGACGGCACCTGTTCCCCGCGGGACAGAGGGCCTGGCTCCGTGTCGCATTGCTGGCTCCCCAGCGTAGTGGCAGCTCCTTCCTGACAGACAGGCCTTCAGCCCGGCCGCCTGTCTGTCCTCCGTGCACTCGCTCCTGTGCTGGCTCAGGGGGGAGCCGCTCGAACCGGGAGATGGTTTGCGATCGGGCATCGCCCTCCTGCTCATCGCCGCGTCTTCCCAGCCCCCTGCGTGCCCGCCGCCCCGTCGCTGCCTTTCTCTGCGAAAGGACGGCTCTTGGGGTCACAACAACGGCAGGACGCCTGCGCGTGAGGCTGCGTCAGTGCCATCGGCGCGGGGAGGAGCGTGGGTTTTGCCCTCTCAGGGCTCTGAGGAAAGTATATCCCGTGGAGGGAGGGCTGCGGAGAGAAGGCGGGAGAGAGGAGAGCCCTGGCCTGCAGAGAGAGCTGCGTGAGAGGCTCAGTGATCACTGGGTGGTTGGGAAGTGGGTCCAGAACAGACTTGTTATTGTCTGGAGGCACACCTTTTACTCGCGTGTCCTGCCACGGTGGGTGTGGGCCCTCACCCCGCGAATGGCCCAAGCCTGACACCAGCGATTGGGCTGGTGGGGGTGGGATCTGGGGGACTGTCCTCACAGCTCCTGAGACAGGAGGGGGTCACAGACATGGCGTCCCTTAGGAAATGGCCCTACATGGGGTGCTAGGGATTTAGAGGAAACGGAGATGTCTGACAGAGCCACCTTGTCTCCAGAGAAAAGGAACTCTGGGGAACGTGTGACACACAGACCTGGGTGATGGCGTGGGCCTGTGGTATATAGCTCAAGCCCCGAAGAAAGGTACCCGCTGGAACCGAACTGAGAATGTACCCTGAACATATGCTAATGGCTGCCTTGGGTTTCATACACACAGTCTGTGAGGAGGTAACTTCACATTCCTAGTTATTGGGAAGATGTGGAATACCATCGTGTTTGGAAATGCAGAGATGTGTTGAAGTCGGGACCTGTCCATGACTAATGACTAGTTTCCTCCGTACAGCGAAGAGGGCGGGGCCAGAAGAACACAGGGCTGTGCCCCGTGGACCCAGTCCCCGTCTGTCATTAAGTCCGGGTTTAGAGCTCTATTCTGATTCTGTGGTGACACGGGCCTCCCCTGGGATAGTGCTGTACGTGGATGCGAATGTTGCAGGCATTCAGGGAAAAGCATGGCGGGTTCAGAAGAAGCAGGCCTTTTCTCCTTGCACCACATCACTTGGAAATACGGTGGGACATTGCCTATCTGGGTGCAGTATTGAGACATCCTCTATATCCATGATCCGCTGCCTGCCGGGCGCGCTTCTGGTGTTCTGAGTGAGACTGAGACGGTGACGGGCTCTCTGGCCCCAGATTGCACCGGGTTCTTCCCAGCCTTTCGTGAGCATTAGAACTGAAAGCACAGAGAGGCTCTTGCTCAGGGTTCATAACTCTCACTTCTCACTCCCAAAGAGACCGCTGAGCAGCCCCGAGTGGTAGGGGCTGGTGCCGAGCCGTAGTTGAATGCCTGTGTGGGGTGCAGCAGCCGGACAGGCAGATGCTCATTGCTGCCCGATTGCCTTTGCACATCCACGTACAGCTAGGTATCCCAGCTACATGGCTGTCTTTAAAAATATATATATATTTTGATTGATTTCGGAAAGGAAGGGAGAGGGAGAGAGAGATAGAAACATCAATGATGAGAATCATTGCTTGGCTGCCTCCTGCACGCCCCACGCTGGGGTTCAAGTCTGCGACCAGGCATGTGCCCTGACGGGGAATGGAACTGTGACCTCCTGGTCCATAGGTGGCTGCTCAACCACTGAGCCACACTAGCCGGCCATAGCTTTTGTTTTTTTAACAAGGAAATTGGATTTCATAAAGTTTTAAAACTTAATGTGATATTGGAAAGCTATATTTCTTTCCTTTTTTTTTTTTTTTGAGAAAGAGCCATCTTTCCTTTTTATGCCATCCCTCGGTGCTTTTTGAAAACCTGGTTCCAGACCAGTTCAGATCTACGGTGTTCTCTCTTTTTTCTTGCATAATATTCCAGGAGATGCCTGTGGCTTCCGGAAGTGTCTCCAGTCAGAGAGACTGAGCCTGACCCACACCAGGTGATTCTATTGGGGAGAATGAAAGTGTCTTGATTAGTGTCAAAATAGCCCTTAAAAACACCCTCTGGGAACTAGGATTTGTTGTTAAAATGGTGATACTTAAACCCACATTCTAGCTTACAAGAGACACTTAAAAAAAAAAAAAAAAAAAAAACCTCTCAAAAGGCCTTCACTTATCTGTCACACATGTTGGCTCTGGAGCTGCCATGTTCTGGTGTTCTCTCCTGCTGGCTCCTTCGGTGACACCAGCTTCTAGGTGCAGCGAGGTGTCCGTGCCGGGAGTCCGGGCCAGGACCGGCGCCGGCTCCCGCTCTTGGCGTTGCAGACTGCTGGGGAAGACAGGAGCTGGAGCAGCTCGGTCTGCCTGGAGGGCAGCGTGCGAGGGAAGGAGAAGCCCAGCCAAGTGTGGGGAGTAAGGGGACCGGGAGGGCTTTGGCGAGCAGGCGACCACGCGATTGATCACGGGAACCCCGTGGCCAGGGAAGGGGGCATGCTGGTCAGTGCACCTGCAGAGCGGTCATACACCCCAGCTATCCCAGAGGGACGAGACCCCTGGTCATCCTGCGTCCAGGGGTGAGGAGTCGGCATGCCATTCAAGAGGGGATCAACAAGGAGCCGTGCAAAGTGTTTAAGGTGACCAGACCTCCCGCTTTTGGCGGGATAGTCCCGATTTTTGTCCCGTGTCCCGAGGCGTTTTAAGTCCTGATTTTTTGGCGCGGGATGCGGGATAAATTGTTAAAAATCAGGACTGTCCCACCAAAAGTGGGATGTCTGGTCACCTTAGTTCAAATCTACAGCGAGTGATGTGATGAAACTTGGCATTGTGGGAAGCCACAGGGGAGGTGCGGAGACCATGTCAGTGCTGCCCCAGGACCCGGGCCTGAGGAGGGGCTGGCCAGGAGGGGTGACGGGAGAGGCAGAGAGGGGAGACCTGAGCTGTGTGTGGAGGCCCAGTGCTGTCCCAGGGCCCGGGCCTGAGCTGGCCAGGAGGGGTGACGGGAGAGGCAGTGGGGAGACCTGAGCTGTGTGTGGAGGCCCAGTGCTGTCCCAGGGCCCGGGCCTGAGCTGGCCAGGAGGGGTGACGGGAGAGGCAGGGGGGGAGACCTGAGCTGTGTGTGGAGGCCCGGCTGACCCGTCAGATGCAGTGGACGAGCAGGAAGGAATTGATGGCGTCACTGACCGAGGTGGCAGAGCCTGGGGGGGAGGAAGTTTGGGGGGCGGGGGATGGGGGGGGGGCGTTGGTGACTTCCGTTTTAGATGTGTTGCGTTGGAGGTATTTGTGCAGCTACACGTGTAGAGATATTTGAGGGACAGTTTCCCCCTTACGTGTTACCCTGAAAACCAGCCTGTGTGATAGGTCCTGGCATCGTTGCTTGTGGCTTCAACTCCCACAAAGGTCCCGAGAGCAGCGATTTGCTTTGTTTCACTCAAGGATCGAGTAAATCTTGAGTCATCCGGTTACTGCGTTGAGCCTTGAGGAAAGTGCTGCTGTGGCTGCTCCTCTCGAAGCAGCTTGAACGTGGCTGTGAGCCGGGGAGCCCAGCTTCCTCCCCGCCCCGCCCCTCAGCAGGGTGGACGGTGGACAGAGAGCTGAAGGCATGCCCGGCAGGAGAGCTCCTCATTGGACCAGTGTTCCCAGCCCCATGCAGAACACGGCCTCAGAAACACCGAATATTTGTAAAGTTCTCGTTTTCAAGAGCCTGCCTATATTGTCCCTTGTATTCCTGGGAACATACATATGAGGTTAGCAAGAGGCAGAGCCACATTCTAAATGGCCATGCAATAATAATTGTCAATATGTCAGTGCTTTCTGGATGCTTTATTGGTTCCCGTTTCCATTGCTTTGATATTTACATTTTTTAAAAAATATATTGTATTGATTTTTTACAGAGAGGAAGGGAGAGGAATAGAGAGTTACAAACAGTAGTGAGAGAGAAACATCTATCAGCTGCCTCCTGCACACCCACCATTGGGGATGTGCCCTCAACCAACGTACATGCTCTTGACTGGAATCGAACCTGGGACCTTTCAGTCCACAAGGCCGATGCTCTATCCACTGAGCCAAACCAGTTTCGACGATATTTACACTTTTAAGGTGCATCAATTTAGGTTTCTCCTGAAGCTCCTGGGTGATTTCGGAAACAGAAACATTTATTTGAATTTGTGGACAGATAGATGTATCAGAGGTTCCCCCAATGTGTTTTAAATGATAGTAGTTAATTTTATTTTGATAGTGCAGGTTTTGCCAAAGACATAATTGGGAACGGCTTTTCTTAAGTATTTAATTATATTGAAATGAAAGTGATTACATAAAAATCTATACAAAAAAAACCACACGGGAGTTCTGGGTCATAACACAGGATGCCCAACATGGGCATTATAATGATTTCCATTTTGGGGGATACTGTGCTTAAAACTGCAGTATCTTTATGTTTGGAAAATCATTTGCCATTTACTTATACTTTACCACATCCTCCCTTCCCCCAAAAGGGTTTGAATTGGATTAGGTAGATTTAATAGGGTGATAACATATTAAAGTGACTGATAACATATTTAAGTATAGTATGCTTTTAAAATTAAATAAATGGAAAAGCAGACAAAGGGAGAATAAAAGGAAGAAAGGTGGGGTGTTTAAGAATTCAGAAAAAGAGGATATAGTGCTGGAAGCAACAAGAAATTCAAACTGCATTGCAACCTATTAAGAGATAAAAATATAAATATGATATTTAATTGAATAATATCTTCTCCTCTCTCTTAAATGCCCTGTCCACCCTTGTTCTCTTAAATCAAGAATTAAGAGAATTCAGTTTGGCTCAGTGCATAAAGTGGCAGCTTGCAGACTGAAGGGTCCCAGGTTCCATTCCAGTCAAGGGCATGTACTTTGGTTGCAGGCACATCCCCAGTGGGGGGTATGACCATCATCCCTCAATAAAGTTGTTTGAAATATTTAAAAATTGAAAGCTGGCACCTACCAGCTAATCACAACTAGGCGTTTGAGCAGTGTCTAAGCACGCTGCCAGCGGCCTGCCCCACTGGGTCCGGGCGTGGTGTGTGAGCAGAGCTGGTGGGAAGTCACCAGCACACGCCCCACTATAAGAGGAGTAATGTCTGTAGCCAACAGGCCTTTTATTTCATCGGTGGGTGCTTTGAGCTCAGTTCCCTGGGCGAGTTGTTGGCACTGACTCCTGATGAGAGATGAAAGGTGAGTCTTGAAAATCCAGGACCCCTGGATCTATTTTGAGTAACCGTTAGAAAAAACATTGCAAGCTTGCTGAAATGGCTATAACATCTTCTCCCATTGCCATGAACATTCCTTGTGTGAGACGGGTTTCTCAAGTATGACTTATTAAAACAAAACACCAGAGCATTTTAGGTACACGTTATCCCTGCAAATAGCACCGCCACCCAGCCAGGTTGGATCAGTAACTTAGCACGCAGGAAGCAAACTCATTCGTCACATTAAAAACTTCACAGATGTACTTAGTTTGTTCAGGGGGTGAGCATAGACATTGAATAAAGGATGACCGTTTCTCTCTAAATTACAAAACGACAAAGAATTAGGAGGTTAACAACATTTCTTTAGATAAGTCACTGATGGACACACTTCCTAATATTTGTTTTATTCATTCTGATTGTATATATTGAAATGTAATTTTATCGCTGCAATATAATAAATAAAAATTTGGGAAAATGAAAAAGTGTAGGTTTACATTTTTTATTTTTTATTTCATTTCCCCCAGCAATTCATTTTTATTGTATTTTACGCAAGTATCCTTTGCCACAGGTAGTGTGAGAAGCACTCGTACCACGATCCATCTGCAGCTGAAGAAATAAGGGGCCATTTGGGTTATAAGCACTTAGGGTTTCTTTCAGTTTCTAGTTGACATTCAATATTATATTAGTTTCGGGTGTACAGCAGAGTGGGTACACATTTATATACCGTGTGAAATGATCCCCCGATAAGAGTAGTTCCCAACTGACACCATACATAGTTATTACAGTGCGAGAGGCCCAAGCATGAAAATTGTGCAAGAGTAGCCTTCCTTCCCCGGCTGCTGGCACCAGCTTCCCTCTGGCCCCCGGGACCCGGGCTTCCCTCACAGCCCTGGCTTATGGGCATCCCATTAAATTAGCATGTAACGCTTTTATTATTATAGATTATTGGCTGTATCTCATCTTACAAACGTTCCCTTTTCCATGAGATTTTAGTGACGGCCTGTGCCTTATCGGGTCTTCACCATCTTTTCAGTTCTTTTTCAACGATAGTTGTTTCCAAGTTATTTTTTCCCCGTCAGTTTGTTTACAGTAAGAGTCTATTTTATTCACAGAGTTTGTTCTTTCAAATGCCACGGCTTCCGCATGGTGACTTTGATTTCCATAACTCACTGTCACCGTGGAGACAACATCCTGCCTAATTTTAGGATGTTTGTTTTGAAATGCATTTTAGATTTCCAAGCCTTCAACTTGTAATATCACTCATTACATTATATCAACCCTGATTAAAAGTGCTGGTCTAATAGACTGCTAATTATAAATATCATAATTTCCTGATTCATAGGTCGAGGCTCAACCACTGAGCCACACCGGCTGGGCACAAAGGAGTTATTTTTAAAACGAGAGCTGTAAGGTAAAATTGGTGAATAGAGTCAGCTCCTTGGTATATACTGGGTAGAGGTCTGTCTTCAGATTTGTGACTTGTAAAACCTATCATTAGCTCATCAGGTGATATGGATTTTTACGTGGTTTATCACAAACTTCACTGCTTGGTGACCTGGACCTAAGGATGGGGTATTAGTAACTGGATAATATGGAATAAAAACACACATATATATATATATATATATATATATATATATTTATATTTTATAGAGGAATGGAGAGAGAGAGAAAGAGAAACATCAATGATGAGAGAATCATTGATTGGCTGCCTCCTGCATGCCCCCCACTGGGTATGGAGCCCACAACCTGGGCATGTGCTCTTGACTGGAATCGAACCTGGGACCGTTCAGTCTACTGGCCGACACTCTTATCAACTGAGCCAAACCAGCTAGGGTGGTAATAAGGATTTTTACGTGGTTTAACATACTTAACTGCGTGGTGACTGGGCCTTAGGATGGGGAATTAGTAACTGGGTAATGTAGACTTTTAAGTGGTTTAACATACTTAACTGCGTGGTGACTGGGCCTTAGGATGGGGTTTAGTTTCCTAGGGCTGCTGAAAGAAAGCACCATAACCTGGCGGCGTACAACAGAAGTCCATTCTCTCAGCGTCTGGAAGTCCGAAGTGGGAAATCTCGGTGTCAGCAGCTCAGGCTCCCTCCGAAGGCTGGGAGTCCTTCCTGCTGCTCCAGCTCCTGGTGGCCCCGCATACCCTGGCTGGTGGCTGTATCCCTCCAATCTCTGCCTGTCTCCTCAGGGCGGCCACCTCCTCTGGGGGCGTCTTCTCCTCTAGGTGTCTTCCAGGACCCTTGTCCTCGGGTGTGGCCTCACACAGCTAACCCAGGGTGACCTTCTCATCCCAAGATCCTTCGTCTCCGAAGACCCTTTTCTAAATAAGGTCCCACTCACTGGACTTAGACATATCCTTTTAGGGGCCACCTCTCAGCCCCCCGCACATGGTAGCAGATCTTTTTGGTATTTCCTGAGCTTCTCGTGAGGGTTGTATCTGATGTGGGACAGTGGCTGCTGGAGGAGAGGGAGCGGTGGAAGGGTGGGGCTGGCCGGCTTTGGCGTCCACAGTCCTGGGCTGGAGGTCGGGTTCGAGTATTCTCCTGGATCAGGTCCCTTAATTGCTGCGTCTCAGCTTCCTCACAGGCAAAAGGATGCGGTGAAGAGCATCGTACGCCTAAAAATCTCAAACATGGTAGATGTGTCAAGAGACAACATCATTACAGCATCCCCTTAATTAAAGATGGGCGTTTATTTATTTATTTATTTTTATTTATTTTTATCATTTCTGAAATCAGGGTGCCCCTTGCAACAAATCACTGGTTCCTTGACTTTGTGGGTTCAGGGTTTCTTTCATGCTTCAGTGAGTTTTTCATGGCACTCCTAAGGCAGCAATAATAATAATAACAACAACAACAACAACAACAACAATAAAAACATCCCCAGTATCCCTCCCCCCAAACCTCATGTTGTTCTGTTCGCTAGCTAGTTAGGTCCAAATGGCTAAGTAAGTATTTAAATGATGTCCTAAAACCTCAGGAGCAGTTTGGAAAGTATTTCGTTCTGCAGGAACTCCAGTTCCTACGGAGATGGGAGCATAGGCTGGGCCCGCACAGCTCCCCAGTCCGGGGAAGGAGGATGGAAAGTGCTCCCCACTCGTGCTCCACGCCGATTTTTACCCAGCGACCCCCACAGGGCTGGCGGCTTCCTCTGAGACTGAGATAACCCCGCCGGTGCCGACGTGATGCCTGACAGAGGTCAAGTGCTGTTTTCTAATTTGGTCAGACTAAACTTACCCCTCATTGCAACAGAAAAGCCTGGCTCTTTTCCCCTTCCCATGTCCTGGTCCTTGTTCCCCTTACTGATGTATCTTTTATTTTATTTTAAATATATTTTCATTGATTTTTTTTTTTTTTTTTTTTTTAACGGAGAGGCAGGGAGAGGGATAGAGAGTTAGAAACTCAATCAGCTGCCTCCTGCACACCCCACTGGGGATGTGCCCGCAGTCAAGGTACATGCCCTTGACCGGGATCGAACCTGGGACCTTTCAGTTCGCAGGCCGACGCTCTATCCACTGAGCCAAACCGGTGAGGGCTGATGTATGTTTTACATCTTATTCTATACGCATTGCTTCTCTTACATTTCCAACCCCATGGATTTTAACATCCTCAGGTTGTTTCATAATTCCTGCGTCCGATACCTGTTCCATGAATGCGTATTGGCGGGTACCCCTTCCCAGAAACGATGTTTCGTTCGGGCCAACAGAGGAAGCACCCGGATGCATAGAGCTTGTGGCTTTCTTCATGTGCATGGCTGCCCGCCACTCTACGCCACCAGCTCTGACCCAGCTCCGTTACATACATAGATCAGGGATGGGGGTTAATACAAAAGCCCTTGGTTGATCTTTTCATGAACCAATCTCACTCCTTTCTGAGATGACTGTACTGAACGATGAATTTGATGTACGGACAGAGACTTCAGTAATATGCGTCTGTTCATAATATTCCTTCTCCCCCAGTCTTCTGGTTCTCTTCAGTTCTTTTGTGGATTCAAAAAATATTTCTTGAGCACCTCGGTGTTTGTGTACACAGTGCAGTGGTCTGCAAACTCATTAGTCCACAGAGCCAAATATCAACAGTACAGCGATGGACATTTCTTTTGAAAGCCAATTTTTTAAAATTTAAACTTCTTTTAATGCCACTTCTTCAAAATAGATTCATCCAGGCTGTGGTATTTTGTTGTGGAAGAGCCACACCCAAGGGGCCAAAGAGCCACATGTGGCTCACGAGCCGCGGTTTGCCTACCACTGGGTATAAGGGACCTGCGCCTACCCAGTGAGTACCAAGCATACGGTGATAGGCAAGACGGCATCACACAACGTTCTTAAAGTACTCAGTGCCAGGCACATAGGAAGTCCTCAGCAAATGGAATTAACACTAAGTTCATGCTTTATGCATTAAAAAGCTCCGCCAGCCCTGGCCGGTGCGGTTCAGTTGGTTGAACGTCGTCCCATGCACCGAAAGTTTGTGGGTTCGATCCCTGGTTGGGTTGCGTACAGGAGGCAACCAATTGATGTTTCTCTCTCTTTCCCTCTCTCTAAAAATCAATAAACACATATTTTTTAAAATAGCTCCACCAGAAGGATGCACGGTACCTCCGTAGGTCGTGAATATTTTATTGTGAGCTTCGGCTAGAGAGAGGAAGCTGGACGTCCCTATGACGAGACAATGTCTCGCTTGTTGACATTTGTCTGAGCGTCATGCCTGGCCACCTCACTGCTCTTCAGCGATGTGGTTGCACATGTGTTGAAGGATGTGCCCTCAACCCACTGAAAAATGTGTCTAATCCTGAGGGATAGCTGATGCATCAAAAGTGGTAAAACCCCCTCAAGGATTAGGAAGTCATTAGCCTTCGTGCCTAATGTGTAAACGGCAGAGGACGCTGGTTTGGGCTCCATCAGCGTAATTCTGATGTTCGCAGATCAGCAGCCAGCAGCTAAATCAACTTTGTCACCAGGACAAGGCGTGTCAACAAAGGCACAATCCGATTTACTGCTGATTGATCAGTCCTCTAATTTCCTTTTAGTGTAGGCAGCTGTCAAGCACATTTCTCACCTCTTTGTGATGCACATATGTGCAAAGCTTCCTGCTTTAGAAAACAACGGAGAAGATATTTAGTGGGTGGGTGCAGACCACGCATGCCTCACTCGTAGGACTGGATTCGGGCTGTTAGGGCCTACAATGAATCACTAAGAGGTTCTGGTTCTCCTACGTGCAAGATAACCCTTCACTCTTCATTTCTCTAACCTTATACACACCCCTCTGGGTCTCTACTCCCCTTTACTTATAGCTCTCCTTTTCTTAAAGAAACCGACATTGCATAATTTCCATTTGTAAATGGGCATTTTCGGCACGCCACAAAAAGTTCTTGTTTGTAATATATGGGCCAACTTGAGAAAGCAGCAGCCAGAACCGCAGGGCTAGTGCCATGTTGAGACGTGACATTTACATGGATTTTCCCTATCATGTGGTTTAAAAAAAAAACAAAAAACAACACTTTTAAATAGTTCACTTTTGGAAGCAGTTCTTGTGGACATGAAATGAGTCATTCTTACTGTATTCGTCGTGTGTTTTCACTTCATAAAGAAATAGGCCTCTTTCTTTGTATTTTGATAAGCAATTACTTATCAACTCATTGCGTTTCTGGGGCTTTGAGTCCCAATCCTGGCAGGCGTGAGGTGGGACTATCAGGAAGAACTTCTAGGAAAACATCTGCGATGCCATCAGCTCGCAGAATGGCATAAGGAGAAACAGAGATTTTCCAAATTTAATTGGGCTTATTCTTCCAGATCAAAGTGTAGGCTGGAAGAGAAGAGTGGCCCTTCACTGTAAAATTATTTAACCCCTTATCTAGCACTAATCATTGGTATGGGGCGAATGGGACAAGGGCCCTGTGTTTGCAAAGTTGGTTTGGGATCCACCCATAGCCAATAATAGCCAATCAGCAATGATTTACATAAGACTGGCCGGTGGAAGTTGCTTCAGCTATCATTGTCTCAGTTAGGCAGTGAGTGATTGGCTCTGGCCTTTCAGAGCTTCCAAGGTTCACCAGCCTTCCGGGTTCCTTGTCCACAACTCTCTGCTAGTGGGATGATGATCAGTTTCCGACAATATGAGTGAGATCCTACCACATTTGTCTTTCTCTGTGACTTATTTCCCTTAGCATAATGTCCTCAACGTCTATCCATGTCAATATTTAATTAATTTTGATGGCCACATAATCCACGCATATTACATTTTCTTCATTCATTCATTGATGGGCCACTTAGGTAGATTGTTTTCATATCTTGGCTCTTGTAAATAGTGCTGCAATAAATATGGGGTACAGGTATCTTTAAGTTGTGTGTTTGTTTCCTTCAGATAATTGCTCAGAAGTGGAATTGCTAGATCAAATGGTGGCTCTATCTTTAATTTTTTGAGGAACCTCGACACCGGCTTTCCGTAGTGACCTCACCAGTTCCCATTCCCAACAGCAGAGAACAGGGCTCCCTTTCACCACGTCCTCGCCAGCACTTGTTATCTCTCGTCCTGACAGGTGTGAAGTGATGTCTCCTCATGGCTTTGATCTGCATTCCCCTGATGATTAGCGATGATGTGCACCTTGAGCATGCATTGAAAAATGGGTGAAAAAGTCATCTAAGTCTAAATTCTCTGTTTGCATTTGAGCACCAAGATGTCTGCTCGTGAAAAATGTCTGGAAGAATCTGTGTACTCAGCAAACAATGGAGCTGCCCTATTATAAACCCATCTCATTCATTCAACAAATATTTATCTGATATCTACCATGTCTGGACCCTCCTACTAGGGACTGGGCACTTCAACAGAGAAGACAGACAGGGCTGCCAAACGGTGCACAATATAATACAGTGCACTTTAACTTTTTATTTTGCACCTAAACCCCCCCGCACACATCATTTATGCATCCATTCACTCAGGTGAACGTGTTTTCCATGTATCGGGAAGATGGATGTCAAGTCTATGAGCATGATTTCCTCTGGGTATGGAGACAGTGAATGCATCACCTTAACCTAAAAGTTTCCATTCCTTCCATAGGAAAGATTACGACACAGTTTCCAACAATTGCCAATTTGGGGTGGTGACTATGCAGATATTTTAAAAGTTTTCTCTTGTATTTTTATTTTTTCTTATGTAAAAAAAAACAACACACAACTTAATTTTATATTTCCCGAAGAGGAAAATGCAAGAGAATCTTATTGGCAGAATTTGGGGAATGGAGAGCAGGAGAGAGAGAATTCGCTTTAGCTGAGGAGAGAGCTGTGACAGCACAACCATTTCTTGGCAAGAAAGCAAAAGCAATGTGACTTACTTATTGGCTATAACTGTTCATTTAGAACAGTGTTTCCCAAACTTTTGACATATGTGTACCCCTTCTATAATTTTCGTAACACTGAGTACCCCTCGTACTCCTGAGAAGATAGAATTAGGCGCAGCTAAGCACGGTGCAATGCATATCCCCACCGAACTCCGGTGCAATGCGTACCCCCACCAAACTCTTCCCGTACCCCTAAGGGTACGCGGACCACACTTTGGGAAACACTGATTTAGAACTATAAGTACTTTTATCTTTAGACTTGATAGATCGTTTTCAGGTTTCACCTGTGTTTTGAGCAAAGGTTAGCTGTGCTCAAGTTCCTTCGAATGGGCGGGAGGTTCTGTGTGCACCAGGCCTGCATTCAGAATAGAACCCATTGCATTTCTCGGGAGCAGATGCTTAGTGACAACGAAGAAGGTTCTGTTTCCTGGGGGTTAGGAGTGTTGCAGAGGATTGAGGGGAGCCGAAACCGGTTTGGCTCAGTGGATATAGTGTCGGCCTGCGGACTGAAGGGTCCCGGGTTCGATTCTGGTCAAGGGCAACCTTGGTTGCAGGCACTTCTCCAGTGGGGGGTGTGCAGGAAGGCAGCTGATCAATGATTCTCTCTCATTGATGATTCCGTCTATCCTCTCTTCCTCTCTTTAAAAAAAAAAAAATCAATAAAATATATTAAAAAAAAAAAAGGATTGAGGGGAACCCTGTGACATGGGACAGAGCACCCCGTGTTAGCGGGGACGAACGGACACTGTGGGTCCTGAGACTTGGGTCTGACCCTCCCCAGGAGTATATTCTTTTGTCTCCGTTTGGTTTGCGGGACATGTCATTCCCAGCCCCACAGCCACCTCATCATCTCATGTTTCCTAGAGCTCTTTAAAAGCCCATCATGAAATGCTTCATGTTCTCAATCTGAAGAATACATTTTGAATGTAACTGCATAGCTCCTTTAGGACTATGGTTTTTTAAAAAATGGAACAATCTGAAATATTTTCTGTGCAAATGGGCAGGCCAGGTAGATAGTTTTGGTATGGAAGCAGTCCTGTTTCCTAAGTGTAGCTGGTCCTTTTCCAAAACAAATACGAGGCCTACGCTGAATTCAAGGTAACAAACCCTTTTTAATTGTATGCAATGCCCTCTCGGTGTTTCATGAGATAGCAGGATCACCTAGTGGCTAACATCCCTCCGGGGCTTGCTTGTCAGACTGATTTGATCTAAGTCTGACTGAATCCCGAATTTATTTGTTGTGTGACCTCGGGCAAATGTCATGCCTCCACTTCCTCATCTTTCTATATAAAAGCCTAATATGCAAAGTGTCCCCTCGGGAGTTCAACTGGGAGACCTGGAGTTCGATCGTTTGCTATGATGTGTGCTGACCACCAGGGGGCGGAGCGGATCGAAGGAAGGCCCTGGCTAGTGGCCAGCAGCTTCTAGGGACCCTACCCATGCACGAATTTTGTGCACTGGGCCTCTGGTTGTAAAATAGTCGTCAGAGTAGCTCCTCCAGAGATGGTCGTGGTGGTGCGGATCAAATGGGATTGTGTGAAGAGCGCCAAGCATAGGGCAAGACCGGCGTGAGTCAGTCTTCCCTGTCAGTCTCAGCACTCAGTGCTGTTAGTTACCCACTTAGTGTGCGGGCCTGTCTTTTGCCTCTTATACAATACACATCCCAAAATACATGCTCTTATCTCCGTGGTGATACACAGAACTCCAATGTCCACTTGCTGTGTGATTTATATAATTTCTTTGCACTTCTATTTCCCACTCTGAAAAGTGAATAAGTAATAGCACCACTTCTTTGGCTCGTCCTGCCGATGAAGTCAAGTGTTGGTTGCCTCGCTCCGTTTCTCTTTTACACACACTCTTCGCTTGAAATGCCTTTTCCCTTGACCCCTTCCCAAAGTCTCCTCGGTTCGCACCTTCTCCATGGCATGTGTTAAGGATTCTTCAGCCCAGAGTTCCGGTGTTCCCTCCTGCGTGTCTCAGCCCCACGTGGTACATACTAGTATATACTAACCCTATAGCAGCTGGCCTGTTGTCGTGTCATGAGTTGGCTCTTGACTTGACTCTGTGCTGCCCTACGTTGTATAACAAGGTGCTGCTGTAACAAGCTCACATTTCAGGGTGTGTAAGGAGTGAGGTTTAACCATCTTGGGGGGTCTTATTTCCTTTTAAAACTAGAAGGCGATACATTGACTGTTCTTGGATTGCACATGTATTATTTGTCCTTAAGCTCATAGGGAGCATTTCAAAATGGCCAGGGTATGTGTTTTCCAGCTTAGGGTTACGCTAGTTAGTAGTGGGTTCAGCACACCATTTTGGGAATGGTCATTGGGCAGGGACCCAGGTGCTCTGGGCTGTTGCTCTAGGGACCTCATGGCTCTGGACAAGCGGTGAGCTCTCTAGTGTGTTCTTCTGAAAATGGAGATGATGAGGGCGCTGCTGAGGTGAAAGGTGAGGTGTAGGGTGTGTAGGAAGCAGTGGATCAATGACTCTCATCATTGACGTTTCTCTCTCTCCCTTTCCTTTCCTCTCTGAAAGCAATATATATATGTTCGGTGATTGGCTGTTTTCCCTGTCTAGGGGTTCTTACAGAACTCTTTCTTTGACACATTAAGCAGTTTGTTTCCAGGGAGGTAAATAGCACGGGGTCTCCGGCTGCTCTTTCTCAGAAAACTTCAGGACTGAGTGCCCTCAAAAGGCATGAGAAGCACATGAATGTGAGATAACTCAAGCCGTGCATATTTCAAAACGGGAACATTGCTGCAGAAGCCACGTGCTGCTTTCTTTTCTTAAAGGTGTTTTAAGGGAGGTCTTATGATACGGAGGCTATAATAATAAAAGTGTAATATGCTAATTAGACTGGACAACCTTCCGGAAGAAGCTGGGGCTGCGAGCGAAGCCCAGGTCCTGGGTGCCAGAGGGAAGCTAGTGCTAGCAGCCAGGGGAAGGAAGGCCTACTCTTGCACGAATTTCATGTGTCAGGCCTCCAGTCATTACACCATGTCCCAGTTCACAAGTTACTCACGATTCATACTGTTCTCCTAAACATGAGGGTAAAGCACTGAGTACTGATGTTACCTTTATTCTAGAAACTTCTTTGGAGCTTTTCCTTGGTTCTGAATGATTTGAAATCAACTATATGATCACTTTCAAAAGTCTATCAACATATCTAATCAACACATTAGATTCCTTTTCACAAAAGTAATTTAGTTAGGGGAGTTTCTGTTACATAATCTCTTTGCTGCTTTAAAAATATGGAAACTTTTCAAACGGCCAAAATAACTGGGATGGATGACAAGGGAACTGGAAAGGCTGAGAAATACGCATTTTTACGATCTGTGGCCGTGGCTCCCAGAACGTGTTAGTGGAGGACCAGCTTAGCAGCACTGGGGTCTCTGGAATGACCAAAGGGCTCTGAGGTCACATTTTTTGGGGAAAGACTGGAGTAAACAAAGGTAAACCATTTTTCTGGACTGTAGTAAGCGTGGAGCTATAAATATGGCAATCCGAGTGCTCACTCTCCCAAAGGATGTATAACTAATAGTTTCCCAGGCTGATTTGACCACAAACTGTTTTTCTAAGAAATGTTTACTGGGAATCGTGTTTTTCGAAGTTTACTTTGGAAATGCTGATCTTTCCTGCCAGGGTGCTGAGCAGAAGTGGGGTCTGTGAAAGTGTCTCCCGGCCCCTGAGCGGAAGTGGGGTCTGTGAACGTGTCTCCTGGCCCCTGAGCGGAAGTGGGGTCTGTGAATGGGGCCTGTGAACGTGTCTCCCAGCCCCCGAGCGGAGGTGGGTCTGTGCATGTGTCTCCGGCCCCTGAGTGGAAGTGGGTCTGTGAACGTGTCTCCTGGCCCCTGAGCGGAAGTGGGGTCTGTGCATGTGTCTCCTGGCCCCTGAGCGGAAGTGGGGTCTGTGAACGTGTCTCCTGGCCCCTGAGCGGAAGTGGGGTCTGTGAACGGGGCCTGTGAACATGTCTCCTGGCCCCTGAGCGGAAGTGGGGTCTGTGCATGTGTCTCCGGCCCCTGAGCGGAAGTGGGTCTGTGAACGTGTCTCCTGGCCCCTGAGCGGAAGTGGGTCTGTGAACGTGTCTCCCGGCCCCGAGCGGAAGTGGGTCTGTGAACGTGTCTCCCGGCCCCCGAGCGGAAGTGGAGCCTGTGCATGTGTCTCCCGGCCCCTGAGTGGAAGTGGGGTCTGTGCATGTGTCTCCTGGCCCCCGAGTAGAAGTGGAGCCTCTGAACGTGTCTCCTGGCCCCTGAGCGGAAGTGGGTCTGTGAGTGTCTCCGGCCCCTGAGCGGAAGTGGAGCCTGTGAACGTGTCTCCCGGCCCCCGAGCGGAAGTGGGTCTGTGAGTTTCTCCGGCTCCTGAGCGGAAGTGGGGCCTGTGCGTGTGTCTCCCGGCCCGTGGGCCTTTATGCCTCTATGGCCTTGTGTGGTGACTGCTTCCTTATCGCTGTCTCCCCGCGGGGGGCCTGGTGGTAGGGGCTGTCTCTTGTTCGTGTTGTTTCTCAGTGGCCAGCCCAGGGCCCTCCTTGTAATAGTTTGAATACTCTGCTGGGTGGAGCATTTTTTCTGTGCCACGCACCATTAATGTGGTATGTGCTATTCTTATTCCCCTTCTACAGAGGAGGAAACTAAGACCCTAGGACAGTGGTCAGCAAACTGCGGCTGGAGGTTTGCTGCTCTGTTGACTAATGAGTTTGCCAACCACCTGCACTAGGAGGTTAAAAACTTGCCCAACGTCACAAGTTAGTAAGTGGTGGCCCATAAGAGGTGCTCCATAAAGATATGGCTAATGGACTGATTTCTGCCCTACCCATGCCTGTGCTATTCATCATATTTTGTTGTTATAAGTTAACGTTTGCTTTTGCAAAGGTAATTATGCACACTGAATGGCCAGATCACTCAGAGTGTGTGTGTGTGTGTGTGTGTGTATGTGTGTGTGTGTGTATGTGTGTGTATATTAGAGGCCTGGTGCATGAATTCATGCATGGGTGGGGTCCGGCCAGCCTGGCCAGGGGGAGGAGACGTGTGGTTGGCCGGCCAGCCTGCCTGCTGGTCGAAGTCCTGGTCAAGGGTACATTTTGCTTATTAGCCTCTTATTATATAGGATATACACTGAGTGGTCAGATTATTATGTTTTCAGAGATCTTAATAATCTGGCCACTCAGTGTATATACTTTAGGAGGTCAAATAATACAAATACTGTAGTAAGTACACACACACACAGACTCTTTCCCTATCGAGTATAGTGAATAATACCAGTTACCTGTCACCTCCACCTCCTACCAATTCTGATTCCCACTTCCCAGGGGCAATCCTCTTAAGACACATTTAGGTGTTTCTTTGGTATTTATTAGTTTCTAAATAATTTGCTTGCGATGTTGTATCTTGATTTACTAATTTTGGATTTTACCTTTTGTCTTTCTGGTAAGGCAAATGAAAATTTCACTTTCCTAATATATTCACTTCCCCTTTCCACATTCTCTCAATGTAGTTATATAAGAATTTAAAAATAAATCAATAATCAGTGTTTGTATTATGATGTGGATATAACTTCTATTTTTTTTAAAAGACCAAGTATTGTACTATGTAAACATTTACAGCCACTTATTTCACCTGGAGTTAATGACTGTCTTTTTTTACTGGCATAGATTTTTCTGTGTCTGTCTTTAATATTTTTCTCCAAGTGCTCCATCAGATGGGCCCTATGCTGAGAGTGGTCTACTACAGTGGTCGGCAAACTCATTAGTCAACAGAGCCAAATATCAACAGAACAATGATTAACATTTCTTTTGAGAGCCAAATTTTTAAAACTGAAACTATTTACATTTTTCAGTTATCCCGATAATGCCCATATAAATATCCCAATAATGCCCCCTTTTCTCATTTTTAACTCTTGTTTTTCCATCCCAGGCTCTAACCAGCATCACGAGCTGTGTGTCCTTCATCCCCTTTAAGGCAGAACGGTTCCCAGCTCCCTCCTGTCTTCTGAGTGTTAACCTTGACCATCACAGGTCAGGTGTTTCGCAGAGATCCCTCTCCTGGAAGTGGGCTGTTGACTTCTTCAGGACTAGGCTTAGCTGAAGCCTTGGCTGGGGGTGCTCAGAGATGATGTTGCTTTCTTTTCAGTGCAGGGCATTCGGAGGCACAGGCTGGCTCTTAATTCACTGGTAGGCTAAGTTTGGTCATTGGGTTATGGTGGCATACCACTGTCTTTTCCCCTTTGTAATTAAACCAGAGGCCCGGTGCATGAAATTTGTGCATGGGTAGGGTCCCTAGGCCTGGCTGGCGATCTGGGCCAATTGGGGCCTTCCAGCTGCCTGCTAGGGCCTGCCTTTCCTGGCTGCTGTCTGGGGCCTTCCTTCATTCCGTGCCACCCCCTAGTGGTCAGCGCATGTCATAACAAGCAATCAAACTCCTGGTCTCCTGGTGAACTCCTGAGGGCACACTTTGCATACTAGCCAAAGATAGATAGGTAGGTAGATAGATAGATAGAAAGAAATTTACTCATTGCTATTCTGAGACGGTATGAATAGCTTGTTCTCCAACAATCTTTTACTCTAAGTTTTGTCATACTTCAATAATTCCTGCTTGAACACTTTTGTTGCAACGGTGGTTACAAATGCAAATTCTCATTCTGTAATTTCTTCTGAGGTTGTAAGTTGGCGTTCATTTGTGTGAAATGAGAGCCCCATCCTTTCATGCATCCCTGGCGTTTCTGTCTGTTCTGACACAGTGGACTTGTGGGAGCATTACTCCATGTCTTACAGTATTTTGCACACACGGTGAGCCCATCAGTCTGGTCCCTGAGTCTTTTGAGGTGTCCCGTCAGGTTTTGAGAGTTTTCTTGCTTTCTGGCACGTCGGGCCTGGAAGAAGTAACTTCCCTGAGGAATCCTTTGCTTGGCGTGGTGACCAGTATTTAGAACCCAAACCACGAATGCCATGTGGCTCATTGCACTGTGTAGAGTGGCTGCAGCGCGTTGCCTGGTCAGAGTGGGTAGTCAGGTGGCCTGTGAGTCCAGGCCCCTCTCCTGTCCCCACCGCGTCTCCGTGTGTCCCTTCTCCCACATGTGTTTACACACCTCCTCAGGCTCACTGTACACACAGTGTTTCAGACTCACCCACACCACCCTCATGGCTGCATCTCCTCCTGGGTGTCTGTTTACACTTCCTTCTCTCTCCTCACTCAGCCCCCGCCCTCCATCTGCTGCTCCAGCTCCCAGGACTGTGTGATGGCTCATCTGCTCTCGTCTTTTCTCTCCTCCTCTTCCTCGCACTGTCATTGCCCTGGGAGTCGGGAGGTGCTGTCCACAACCTGCCCTGTCTCACCGGGAGCCTCTCCATGGGTGACTTGACTTGAACTGAGAAGACAGTGAGAGAGCAAACAGTTTCCCTGCCACACCCCAGTCCGCTCTGCCCGGGCTCTCCCCTTGACCTTCGCTGTCCGCAGTCCACAGGCCTCTCCGTAGCCTCCAGGCAAATTCCAATTCCTTCCACTTCCTTCACAGTTGTACTTCCGACCCGCTTCAGGGGGTGGGGCTTTCTCTCAGGGGTGTTTGGTGACAGACCTGACAGGTCGGGGATGGATGTGGGCAGCCCTGGGGACTGTGGCCCATCCGCCTCACAAGAGACTTGGCACCGAGCCGCCCCGATGACTGCAGACAGGAGAAGTAGGAGGCCTGCCTGGAGGAGGCAGAGGCCGGCCTCTCCGATCGGGTTTTGACATCTTGATTTTTCCACTTAATGGAAATGAGTACAGGCGTCTCCTAGAAACTGTTCCCCTTGGATGTCCAAAACCACATTGATGCCTGCTCACTCACAATGGATGTGTGCTCACTCACAATGGATATAGTTTTAAATGTCAGTTCTCATTCTGCTCTTTGAAAGAGGGGGAGTGGGAAGCTGAAAAGAAAATGAAACGCAAGAGACATTTTTACCTTAGGATCCTGAGAATGCCTTTGGTGGCCATTCAGGTTATAGGCATAATGAGGGATACAAGGGTGTGGGTGTGTTTGTATTTTTTTTTTTTTTTTAAGGTGATATATGGGAGGCAGCGCCTCTGGAACAGGTGGGGAGGTTTGGTTGATTTCTCCAAGCTTGAGCAAACAAAAGCTGGCGTTTTCTCCCCGTGGGTTTTCCACTGCGGAGCTGCCCGAGCGGGGGCCCCTGTTGGTGGTCAAATCTAAGACATATGGCGGTCCACCGCTCAGCTTCTTGCTGGAACCGCGGTTAGCACTTGCCATACTGGCGGATTTTATAGGATCCTTCCCCTCCGCGCTTTATTTATTTATTTATGCTGCTGGCACTGTGGAATTGTGGGTAAGGCTGCTTTAAATCAGAACCGTGTTAAATAAAAATATGCAAAAAGAGCATTTTGGGCCGGGAAGATTGCGAACATGTCAACATAAATCACGTCTGCTGATTGGCTTAGCTTTCTCAAACCAGGAAGGACATCTTGAGCGCCGTGCCCAGTTCCGTTTTGCTTTGCTGCAGATTAGGTTTAGCAACAAATTCCATCTGGCTGGAGCTACATGCAGTCTCTCTATTGATTGGTTATGTGGGGACTTCATGGGAGTGTCCTTCAAATCCCTTTTCCTAGCATTTTTTAAAGCTCCATTGGGGGGTGG
This sequence comes from Nyctalus aviator, assembly GCA_036971965.1. Lineage (NCBI taxonomy): Eukaryota > Metazoa > Chordata > Mammalia > Chiroptera > Vespertilionidae > Nyctalus > Nyctalus aviator. The sequence goes on along the minus strand of CM072924.1, from coordinate 181,938,052 downwards.
GGCGTTGTGGGGAGGGGGGAGGCGGCGGAAAGACAAGAGAAAAAGGACCCTGCATTGTCTCGGTTGTTTCAGTGTGCGTCCAACATGCAAAAAACACGGTCCTAAATTTTTAATTAGCTAAGTGAGTGGTGAAAAGGGAAAGTCATATAACAAGCCTGGGTGAGCAGCTGGGAGGTGTTGCCATGACGACAAGTTCAGCAGGCTGCCAGCGAGCATGTCAATGGGCGATGCTGGGAGAGGGCTTTGAAACGGTGCCTGCTAGCCACAATGTGATTGGTCACGCCTCTGTTGTCTTTGTGTGAACCGGAGGATGCTGGGTAAGACCTAGAGTGAATGCTCAGCTTGTCTCAAGGCTGCAATGAGGTAATGCTTCTGAGTCTTTGGGGATTACGAGCTCCTGCCTCCAAAAGACCGCAGACTGGGAGTGTTTTCGTTCCTACGTGCATTCATTACTGACTGTAACGTGTGAAGAAGTTCTGCAGCTGCGTGTCTTCGTCCTTCCATACGTGCATGTGTATGTGGTAGAGAACTGAACACGTGTGTATGTTGCCTATAGGGTCTCGAGCGTATTCTAAAAAAAAAAAAAAAAAAAAAAAAGAGAGAGATAACCCTCCATATTAGTCATCCTGCTCAGCGCCAACATTCCCTCTGATTGCTGGCGTCAGTGGCAGCAGCTGTTGATGGATAGATGCTATGTTACAATGCATTCTGGTTGGGTAAGCAAACTCGTTCATTTTGGGGGAGGGTATTGGGCATTGATTTTGCTCTGAAGCCTTTTATTTCATGGTGTCTTCTAATAGATGGGAAGGCGGCTGTGCAGCATGTCGGGTTTGCTTGGTCAGGAGGTTTGGTTCATTTTGGGTTCCTTGAAGTCGGCCGGCTTACATCCCAGTATTGATCATAGGTGGTTTGTCACGATTGAATAGAATATTCGACTGCTCCAACAGGATCTACTAAATCATAGGTCGGACAGTGGAAACGCAGAGCGCTGAAGGGGCAGGTGCTTACGGATGCGGAGATATGGGGATGTTGGCGGGCTGTTTTGTGAAGCAAATACATCAAAGTGCCAACGTGACGGAGACGCGAGAGCTCAACCCCGAGCCCTCGCCGCGCGCCGAGGCGGTGACGTGGCTTCTCTCCGGGGCCTCGGCGGGCGGCGAGAGGTGATCATCGCACGCACGAGCAGCAGCTGGTGCTGGGAATGGACGGCGCGGGCAGCAGCTCTCGGGGCCGTGGGGATGACCAAGGGGGAAGCGAGTGGCCGGCCTGGGTCATCGTGTCCGAAACAGGAGGCCAGGGAGCCAGGTTTTGGCTGGAGCTGGCCGAGCCGTCATCTTGTCACTCTGTTGTGTGTCCCTCGCAGAGAGCTCATAAAATTTTATAAGCCTTTAAACGGACAAACAAAGAGTAAAAACACCTCGGACAATAACGTGTGGTTTTGGCGGCGGCGGCGGCACCGTCCGGCGAACCTGTCGGCTCCCTTGCTTTCCGGGAGGTCAGGCCACGGGCGTGTGGTTGAAGCCATCACAGGTCACGGGACACAGGGCTGTGCAGGGAGTCAGGACCCGGTCTGGCTGCAAACCACATCTTCTTTATTCTCTTAGGTAAAGCCAGCTCTGCTTTGACCCAGCTGTGTGCTTCCTGTATGTCAGTATTGGTGAAGGGAGGCCTGGCCAGGGATAAACAGGTGTGGTAGCATGTCTGGGTTTTAAACGCTGCAGTCAGACCGTGGGTTGTGACTCTTCCCCACCACGTCGGTCCTGTCTCATGGCGGGAATGACAGAGCCGGCCGCCTGGCTGCACTCACAGTCCCTGAGTGGGCAGGCCCCGGGAGGAAGCCAGAGTCCTTTGTCTGAAACGAAGCAGGGTGCAGCGACCCCGTGACCAAGGCAGGAAAAATCCACCTGTTGGTAAGATAGGCACGTTGTCTCCATGGGAAACGGGATGTTCTGCTACCTCCATTTCTCCGGGGGAGAAGTGAACGGTGTGGTTTTCCATCTTAGGCATGCTGTGTTCATTCACACGGCTTTCAGGTTCATTAACGATTCCGTTTTCCTAAGACCGGATGCTCTGTAGATTCGTCCGCGTGTGGCGCGCAGGACCCGCTGCCTTTGTCATCTTGCAAGCCGTGAAAGATCCTGACTTCAAAATGTAGGAATTATATGTATTAATCCTTAGAGGAAGGTATCCTTATGTTGTGTCGTGATAAGCTAACTTGTTTTCCTTTAATCAAGTAAAAAAGTTCTCATCTTTTATCGAGGCGATTTACTGTGTCTCTGGGGATCAGGTTATCTTCCCAGATCTTCGGTATTAAGTCATTTTGGAGCATTTTACGCATGCCACGTGAACATGCCGAAGATTAAGTGAAATGGAAAGTACAGAGGGTTTCTGTAGCATTGGCTGTTTCATAAGCTTTTTCCTAGTTCAAAAGCCCTCTCGGCGAGGAGAAACTGCGAGTCCCAACTAGCACGCGTCATGATGTGCCGTGACAGGCCCCAGCCTGTGGCTTCTGGTTGGTGAGCGCAGAGATGAATGGCAGATGCGGTGTTGCATCACCTTGCTTTCAGCACCGATAGGATCAAGGGAAGCTAGTAGCTTAGCGAAGGGCTTTGCTCCGTAAGAAAGTGCAATTGGTAATACTCGATGGTTTGTCAAGTTTTCAAAACTTTGGCCCTCTGGAGAAGTCTAGAGAGGGGGAAAAGTATGCTTTTAGATTGAGGGATTAAAGCAACTTAAAAATACATGCTTTCTTTAAAAACTCACCCATTACAAACAAGTCACAGGCCCACCACACTTGTAAAATGGGGTTCATTGAGCAGCAGGGGCAAAAGTTTCTGCAGGAAAAGCAAAACTTGAGCAGGAGAATGCAATGAGGGGCTGTGAGAGGTAGAATAACGTAGGCGTGAAGGCCTTGACATCAGACAAAGCCCCGACTGTTACCGGAGGGTAACTTTGGTCACTCACCCTCCCTGAGTGGAGCCGTCCACCCCATCCACCAGCCGCAGAAGTCCCCGCCTCTCGGGTGGGAGTGAGGGGACTGTACACAGCTCGGTCTTCATTCAGGGGACGTTCCTTTCGACGTATCTGTTGCACAGACAGCCCATCAGCGTTTCCAGAGCTTTGCATCTGTAAATACTGCATCCCTTTAGGGCTTTAGGTTTCAAATGTCCACCTTTTTGGACTAGGGAACTCAATACTACCTGTTGATTTTATCCATTTAAAAATGCAATGTTGCACTAGCTCCGTGGTGGGCAAACTGCGGCTCTCGAGCCACATGCGGCTCTTTGGCCCCTTGAGTGTGGCTCTTCCACAAAATACCACAGCCTGGGCAAGTCTATTTTGAAGAAGTGACATTAGAAGTCCAAGTTTAAAAAATGTGGCTCTCAAAAAAAATGTAAATCGTTGTACTGTTGGTATTTGGCTCTGTTGACTAATGAGTTTGCCGACCATCACCTTAGCTGATTTGACCCAGTGGTTAGAGTGTCAGCCCATGCACTGAAAGGTCTTAGGTTTGATTCCAATCAAGGGCACGTACCTCAGTCGCAGACATGATCCCTGCCCCCCTTAGGGCTCGTGTGGGAGAACACCAATCAATGTGTCTCTCTCAAATTGATCTCTCTCTCTCTCTCTCTCCCTCCCCTCCCCTCTCCTCCCCTCCCCTCCCCTCTCCTCCCCTCCCCTCCCCTCTCCTTCCCTCCCCTCCTCTCCACTTTCTATAAATCAATGGAAAATTTTTTTTGATGTTATGTTATTTATAATATGATAATAATAAAACCTTACAATCCATAGCACAGAAATCAGGATGTAATAACTGGGATGGAGACTAGTACAAAACCCCTTCGTGAAGAAAGGGTTTTTTAGTTGAGTTAACAGCAGGAGTCGTGCAAGGATGAGCACCCGCTTAGAGAAGACACTTTGCAAGTCTCTTCAGCTACTCATGGGGTTACTAACTCATATTCAGATGTTATATTTAAAAGAATGCGTTTTCAAATCTTCGCAATATAGCATCTCCTTTTTTATGGTGCAGTTTACACATTTGTGTGGTTTTAATATGTCTATTCCTCTTGTATTTGGAACTATTATTGCTTAGACTGAATGGGTGGCGAGGTTGTGTGTAACATATAATGCTGGTGTAGCCCATACTGCCCTTATCAATGACTACATTTTTATCGTGGCTTCCTGAGTTGATGGTTTACTTATAGGATAGTATCGTGTCTTTTTCTTCCTCATAGTCCTTAGCCCAATGCTAAGCATACAACAGATACTGATACAAATATCTTGCTTAAAAAATGGTGGGTTTTTATATGGAAATGTTATAGAAAGGTCCTATGAAATCTTAGATATGCTGCTATCTGCATTTTCTTATTGTCAAATAGTGTTTCTCATCTTTACCTAGTTCCCCTTTTATCTAATGTAAAAGTCATATATCCTTAAAATTTAAAATTAAGAAAAGGAAACGTGGTTGAATTTAAATGAAAACAATTATACTGTGTAGATGAACCACTTAGCCACTCATGGCCTCTGTAAGCGTCTGCGTTGTCTTTGTGAGAGCGGGCATGTGACATTCTCCAAATGTGAGATTCGTGTTTGAATCCTGGGTGCAATGTACCACTTACCTACCGGGAGACAGAAAACAACTTCCTGGGTCTTAGCTGTTTACGTGAGGATTACCCCTATGTCCCAGGGTGGTGCTAAGGAAGGTAACCTACGTAAAGTACTCAGCGTATAGTACCTGCCAGGTAGTAGGTACTCAATAAATGTTAGTACTTTTTATCTCCTGTTTGCACTTAATTGCTACAATGACCCTCTTCTTCTGGCCTTAATGGGATATCTTTCCTGCTGGGATAGGAGAAAAATGATTTGTTTCTTCCAGTTTGGTAAGTTATTGTACAGAGCGATCTTTCTGCTATGACAATGAAATTTTAATCACTTGTCTTTATGTAATACCCTTGGTTTTATCCCCTTGAAGATAGGGGTGTAATGGATAGCCACATACTGAGAGCATTTGATATTGATTGTATCCCTGTTTTCAAGCGGCTGAAACCGGGGACATCACATCAGTATAGGAGCATGGGCAGGAGGCGTATGCTGTCAGTCACGCTTAGGGTGGTGGGCGGAAGAAACCAACAGGGTTTTCAGTGGTTCTGGTGGGGACCCAAGGCAAAATCTGGCCAACAGAATGTTTAGACATTAAGTAGACTGGCTCTGTAGACTCTTTGGATTATGGGCTAGAGACGTGGTCGGCAGACTGTGGCTCTCGAGCCACATGTGGTCTTTGGCCCCTTGAGTGTGGCTCTTCCACAAAATACCATGGCCTGGGCAAGTCTACTTTGAAGAAGTGGCATTAGAAGAAGGTTAAGTTTAAAAAATTTGGCTCTGAAAAGAAATGTCAATTGTTGTACTGTTGGTATTTGGCTCTGTTGACTAACGAGTTTGCCGACCACTGAGCTAGAGGGATGGGCTGAGAAGTAAAGACAGGAATCTGGCATTCACTGGTCACATGGCTGCATAGATGGGGGTGTGTCATGTAAGCTCAGGGATGCAGGAGGCAGCAGGCTTTAGGACAAAGCTCACACATCCAGTTCTGGACCTGCTGAGGCCGAGGCGCTGGGGACGGCCACACGGAGCTGTCTGTAAGCAGAGAGAGGTGGCCTGGAAGTCAGGGGAGAGTTTCAGGCCAGAGAGGGCAGTTGGTACCCACCTGCTGGGCATGAGGGTGAGAGTGCCTGTGCTGGGGGTGGGGCTGGAGGAGAGAGGCCATCTGGGGGCGGAGCCCTGGCCAGTTCTTCCTTATGGAAGCCCGCAGAGGAAACGCAGACCTCCGTGTGAATGTAGAACCCAGGTTTCCTTTGAATGGTTCCCACATGCCTGGTTTCCCCAAAGGCATTGATAAGTTTACTGTTCGGAACTGGAAAGCCAGAGCTGGAAAACAGCACAGCCATCTAATTCTGCCCACCTGCATTTGATGGACAGCAGTCTAGTCCCGCCCACCTGCATTTGATGGACAGGCTGGTGGGTCTCAGTGCACCCTCCCAGTGACCAAAACTCGCTTTTCGCAGAGGCTGTGGCCGGGCAGCTATGCACTCAGGCCATACCACACAGTAGGTCTGCCTTTGGTGAGAGCACTGCAAGTGGCTGTGGAAAATAGAAGGTGCTACACTCTCAAAGAGAAACGTAGCATGAAAAGCTGTTATCCATCTTCAGAATGACACACTTTTAATGAGAGGGAATGGCCTAGCTCAGGCTCCCGAGCCACACGTGGCTCTTTGGCCCCCTGAGTGTGGCTCGGTGCTAGAACCACTTCTTCAAAATAGACTCGCCCAGGCTGAAAACCGATTTCTGCGCACGGGCCACGAAGTTCCAATCGCACTGTACGTGCGCGCCCGGACGTGGTGTTTTGTGGAAGAGCCACACTCAAGGGCCAAAGAGCCGCACGTGGCTCACGAGCCGAGGTTTGCCGACCACTGGCCTAGGACTCCTGACAATTGCGACATAGTCCTCTAACTTACTTTTGAGAGCTGTTAAATCAAGTACATTGTTCTTTACGTGGATGAATTTTGCCTCAAAACTTTTCCGCCTCAATGCCTCAATATAACTCTGTGGGTAGCCGGTGCCACTGTGGAACCGTGTAGTTGTTCTGTGCCCAGGCATGAGAACACGCCACACCACCTTGTCGGCTCTCTCGGCCTCCCTGTGTAACTGTGTGTGTGTGGGGGGGGGGCCGGGGGGCGGGGGGGGGTGCTTCATTTGAATTCCCTGTCCTGAATTTCAGTTAGAAATCAGATTTCCTTCATTTCATAATTTCTCATTGTTTTAAAAAACAGTGGTGTTGCGGGTGATATTTCTGACTTCTCCTGTGGCCTTTGTCCTCCGAGTACTGACCAGAGGTGTCCACGCTGGGATTCCGTGTACTTGGCTCCCAGCCACAGGGTGGACGGGAGAGCTGTGCCACCTCGGGAGGGTGGGAGCTCCTTGGGTGGGTGGGGAGCCCCTTGGTGGGTGGGGAGCCCCTCGGGGTGGCCCATGGCACAGGTCAGACCAAGCACAGCCTGTCATTCTGTGAAGGGGAAGCCCTTTGGGGCCCCATTGCATAGCCAGGCCACGTCCCTGTCCCCCACCAGATCCTTGCCTAAGTGTACCCTTCAAGTGTCATGGTGGTGTCATGTGCTCAAGGAACATGTTTGGGTGACTCCCCACTAACAGCAGGGGATCACCCCCTGAATCAGCTTGAGCTGAGCAGCCTTCCTCTCACCCCCCCCCCCCCCCCAAAGCGCTGCTGCCAGTAGCCAGGATTTACACCCTCATTTGGACAGGATGCAAGTTGTTTTGCGTTGTCTTACTTTTTATGTATAATGTGCTTTTAAATCTTTATTGGTTGTGTGTGTTTTTTATTGTTGACTCTATTACAGATGTTCCCCATCCCTCCCCGCTTTGCTCCCTCTGCCCTTCTCCCGCCCCTCGGGCCGCCGCGCTGACTTCCAGAGTGTGCTGGCAGTAGGGTAGCTCGGTGCATTCACCCGCCGCCATCGAGCTCCACTCAGGGCTGCTCCCTGGGCCCGTGCCGGCTCTCCCTCACTCCGACATGCCGGGTGTGCGTGCGATGCAGACATTGTCTTCACAGAGCTCTCTGCGACGTAACCGGGGGATTGGAAGAATTTGGGGGTCACGTTATTTCTGGGTGCAGCATCGTTGTTGAGATGTCATGTTTGAGAGTTTTGCTCTTGGTGGCATTTTTCGAGTTGATGGAGTGCAGAAGCTAGTCATGCTCAGAGACCCCTCTGGGAACCGCAGGTGCCAGCCGTGAGGAGGAGGAATGAACGCGTGTCTCGGGTCACACTTGTTTTTCCTCTCGGTTGTACCGGCCTCAGCCAGCCTCCAGAGGGGCCCTCACGCCTGTGGAGTGTGGGTCAAAGAGAGGGGGTCGAGACAGGCAGCCCTGAGCGCCGTGATTACCGTGGTGCCGGTGATCTGGTGTGCAGTGCTGTGGGCCTCCTGGCTCATCTCATGCCGGTGAGAAAACTCATTAGTGCTTGTGCCAGAGGGCAGGCTGGGGGAATGAGATAGCAGCTCTGGTGTCAATCACTTTAGCTTCTCATTAGCAAGTCCCAAGAATATATTGTGCCAACGAGGCCAGGACCGCAAAAAGGGAAGTAAATTCTAGTTGCCTGTGTCTCACCACCATTGTCACAGAAGGGTATAGAGGAGGGGTGTGGTATGTGGGAAACGGATGAACTGAAATTATATCATTTTGAGACTAAAATTAAAAAAAAAATAATCTCAATTAAATACTCCCTAAAATAAGTCTTTATAAAAGGAAAACAAAGAACAAAGCTAACATATTTACTTCTATTATCAAATATTATTATTAAGTAATAATAATATTTACTTCATTATTAAATATTATTATTGAGGTTATTAAAACAGTAAAATGAATTATAATAAGTAGAAGATTTCACTTCTGAGCGAGATGGAGCGATCACAGTCCACCCCTTCACTCCCCCGGAACAGAGCTTGAATCCTGGACAGAAAGCACAGAGCAGCTGTCCAAGGACTCAGGAAAGGTGATGGCAGCAGGCAGATGGGGAAGGAGGCCAGAAATCAAAGCACCACGACTGTGGCTGTAACTTTCCCGTTTCTCCCCCCTCTGGCATCACCTGGCATAGACCCAGAACTCAGCAGGGCATACTTGTATGGACAGAAAGATCTCTTTTTAAAAAATGTATTTGTTATTGATTTCAGAGAGGAAGGGAGAAGGAGGGAGGAATAGAGACATCCATGATGAGAGAGAATCATTGATCGGCTGCCTTCTGCACACCCCACACTGGGGATTGAGCCCGAAACCCAGGTATGTGAATCGAACCTGGACCTCCTGGTTCATAGGTCGATGCTCAACTACTGAGCCATGCCAGCTCGGTGTCAGAAAGATCTTTAAGGTAATTTCTCACTTTCTTGACCCCAAGAAGCAGGAAAAGGGACTGTGGCATTCACAGTACGTGGGGGAATCACTGTTCTCTTTCTTCTCTTCATTCTTTCCCATCCAGCCCGTACTCAGAGCTGCATGGGCGCAGTAGCAGTGGGGTCTGGTGGTCATCTGTCTGGGAAGGTGGGGAACCCTCCTCTCTGCGAGAGTAGCTGTGCTCCCAAGAGTATCGGGTGACTTCCCTCTCTCCTCCCACCACTTTGGCACCAGCCCGAGACACAGATGCTGGGAGTGCGTGGCTGAGCAAAGGAACTAAAGCCTCAGCCTTTTGGCAGAAGGACCGTGGAAGAGGGGCCCCAGGGAACCGCAAGGTGTTGAGATCACAGAGGGGAGGGAGCTCAAGAGAGAGATCACTCTTCTGAGCGGTGCACACGTGCCTCTGACCCCAAGGGGTATTTGCAGATTACGAACCAGGCCAGTGGTCGGCAAACTCGTTAGTCCACAGAGCCAAACATCAACAGCACAATGATTGAAATTTCTCTGGAGAGCCACATTTTTTAAACTTAAACTTCTTCTAACGCCACTTCTGCAAAATAGACTCGCCCAGGCTGTGGTATTTTGTGGAAGAGCCACCCTCCAGGGGCCAAAGAGCCGCATGTGGCTCACGAGCCGCAGTTTGCCGACCACAGAACTAGGCCACCACAGAGGCTCAGATGACCCATCAAACGTTACACAATCGGGGCCACTCTCGATAGCATTGCCAAGGCTTTGAGCACCTGATGGAAGGTGATTTGGAAACTGCAGCCTGAACGTAACCAAATCGATTGCATCCTTCAAAAGAAAAAAGACACCAACATGTTCCTTAGGATCTAAACCCTTAGATGTTCATAGCATAGTAATGAACATTATGCAAAATGACTCAGCATATACTAGTAAAGAACCAGGCTAATCTCAGTTTGTATAGGAAAGGACAGTCAACAGTTGACCATGCTGAGGTGTCCCATGTTAGAATTACTAGACAAATCCTTTAAATCAGCCATTATAATATGGCCCAAGAAGTGTGCTCAAATACTAGTGAAAGGAGTGGGAAAGTAGAGTGAAAAGGAATAGACGATAATATAATGTAGAACCACGTGGGGATTTTAGAACTGAAATATTTAATGTAAAAATATATGGCTGTGGTCAATAACAGAATGGAGAGAAATGGAGTCCATGGACTTAAAGACAGATTAGTAGAAATGATCCAGTTTCAACAATAGAGAATAAAAGATTGAAAAGTAAACAGAGCCTCAGGGTAAATGGGCCAATGCCAAAGATATCTAACATTTGTGTCATCAAAACTCTGGTGTGATTTGAAAAAGTATGAAGAAATAATGGCTAAAACTTCCTAAATTTAGTAAAAGATGTAAACTTCCAGATCCAAGAAGCCCAACAAATCCTAAACAAGATAATAAAGAAATCCATTTATAAGACACATCATAAACTGCTGAAAACTAAAAGGAGGGAAATCCTGAAAGCAGTCAGAAAAAAATGATATATAACATATAGTAGAAGAACAAGTTGAATGAAGATTTTTAATTAAAAACCATGAAAACCAGTATGAAGTAGAACAGTATTTTGAAAGTATCTTGTGAATATATCTTTCAGATAAGAAGGGGAAATAATATCATTTTCAGATAAAATAAAACAAAAAATAGTTGACTGCCAGAAGTTCTACTGTAAAAGAAATGCTGATGGACAGAAAACAGCCAGAGGAAAACTTGGAGCATCAGGAATGAAAGAAAAGCAAGAGTGATAAATATTTAGATAAATGTAATTAGCCATTCTTCTCTTTGTAGAATGATGGAAAACAAATATAACATAATAGAGTTTCAGTGTATATATGGATATAATACATTTGACAACTATAAGATAAAGAGAGGAGGGTAAAAAAGCCAAAATTTGTAAGGTTTATCACTTGAGGTAGTTAAATGTTAATTCTAAGTAGACTGAAAATTTAATTATGAATACCGAAATGCTTAAAAACAACACCTAAAGACACTATACAAAGAAGTACGTTAATAGCTCAATAGATCAATAAAAATTGAATACTAAAAAATATCCAGTTAATCCAAGTGAAAGTAGGAAAAGGAAAACAGGAAAAAATGATGGCAGAAACATTGAAAAATAATAATAAAATTGTAGATTTAAAGCCCAATGTTTAAAAACTACATTGAGCCGAAGCTGGTTTGGCTCAGTGGTAGAGCGTCGGTCTGCGGACTGAAAGGTCCCAGGTTCGATTCCGGTCAAGGGCATGTACATTGGTTGCAGGCACATCCCTGGTAGGGGGTGTGCAAGAGGCAGCTGGTCAATGTTTCTCTCTCATCGACGTTTCTAACTCTATCTCCCTTCCTCTCTGTAAAAAAATCAATAAAAATATATTTAAAAAAAATAAAAACTACTTTGAATATAAGATATCTAAACATATCAAAAACCAATGACCAGAATGGATTTTTTTAAATGACAAAAGGATATGTTGCCTACAAATAATGCATTTTAAATATGGCAAAATGAAAAAATAAAAAAATAAAAAAATAAATATGGCAAAATGAATCGGCTGTAAGTATAAAAGGTAAAGAGACATACCGCGCCAACACTAATTAAAAAAAAGCTTGAGGGGCCGTGTCAATGTCAGAAAAGGTAGCCTTCAGAGAAAGAAAAATTACCAGGGATAAAGAAGATCATTAATAAAATAAATGGATAAATTCACTAAGATGACACTTAAAAAATGTATGTACCTCTTACACTGTATACAAAAATCAACTCAAAATGGAATGAAAGATGTAAACCTAAGACCCAAAACTATAAAACTCTTAGAAGAAAATGTAGACAAAAAGCTTCATGACGCTGGTCTTGACAATCATTTTAATGGTTGTCACTGGGTATGACACCAAAAGTACAGGCAACAATACCAAAATTAGACAAGCAGACTAAAAAGCTTTTGCACAGCAAAGGGAACAATCAACAGAGTAAAAAATACAACATATAGAAAGGGAGAGAATATGTGTTAACCATATTCTAAAACATACAAGGAATTCCTATAACTCAATAGCAAAAATACAATAAAACAAAACCTCGAAAACTGATAACCTGATTTAAAAATGGTGTGAATAGAGATTTCTCCAAAGAAGACAGACAAATGGTCCATAGGTATATGCAAAGATGCTCAACATCACTCATCATCATGGAAATGCAAATGAAAATCACAATGAGATAACGCCTTAGACCTGTTAAGGTAGCTATTACCAATAAATAAATAAATAAATTGGCAAGGATGTGGAGAATTGGAGACTGTAATGCACTGTTGGTGGGAATGCAAAATGGTGCAGCTGCTATGGAAAACAGTATAAAGATTTCACAAAATATTAAAAATAGAGCTATTATATGGCAGAAGTCCCACTTCTGAGAATTTTCCAAACGAATTGGAAGCAGGATCTTGAAGAGATGTCAGCACTCCCATGTTCCTTGCCGTGCTGTTCACAATAGTCCCTGATGTATGAATGGGTAAAGAAAATGTGGTATATACATACAATGAAATATATTGAGCCTTAAAAAAGAAAGAAATCTTGCAATATGCTACAGTGAGTGAATCTTGGGGATGTTCTGCTAAGTGAAAAGAGCCAGTCACACAGGAGGAATACTGCAGGATTCCACCTGTGAGATATGTAAGAGGTCAGACTCATAGGGGCAAATAATGGAATGGTGGTTGCCAGGGACTGTGGGGAGGTACTAATCAACAAGCATAAACTTTCAGTCATACAAGATGAGTAAGTTCTAGGGCTCTGACATACAGCACTGTACCTGTAGATAACAATACTGTGTTTAGTCTACACTTACAACTCTGTTAAGAGGATAGACCTCATGTTAAGTGTTCTTATAAAAATAACTAGAGGCCCGATGCATGAAATTCATGCAAGAGTAGGCCTTCCTTCCTCCAGCTACCGGCACTGGCTTCCTTCTGGCACCAGGGACCCGGGCTTCCCTCGCAGCCCCAGCTTTGTCCTGAAGGATGTCCAGTCTAATTAGCATATTATGCTGTAATTGTTATAGATTATTTTCAAAAAAGAGTATATTAAAAGTATATGTGCTTAATAACAAAGCTTCAAAGTATGAGGCAAAATAGAAGTGAAAGGAGAAATGGGTGATTATAGTTGGGGACTTCAACAACTATAGTTATGATTAAACAAATAGGTAGAAAACCATTAGTAGAAATAGGTAGAAAACCATAAAAACATGGGAAAACAGAACAACATTCTCAACGAACTAGATCCAATTGACCTTTTATTTTTAAAGTTTTAAAAAATGTATTTATTATTATTAATTAAATTTATTGGGGGGACATTGGTCACCAAGATCATATAATATACATTGACCTTTATAAAATATTCATCCTCAAAATAGCAAAATATACATTTAAGTCATCAGAGAACATTCACAAAGATAGATTTGCTATTGAGACATATAACAAACCTAAAAGCAGTTTAAAGAATTGAAATAATTCAAAGTATGTTATCTTACCACAATGGAATTTAACTAGAAGTCAACAACAGAAAAATAACAGATAAATCCCCAAATACTAGGAAATTAAACACCATGCTTCTAAGTAATCCATGGATCAAATAGGAAGTCTCAGGGAAAGTGGAAAGTATTTTGAGATGAACAGAAATGAAAATAGAACATACCACAATTCATATGAAGCAGAAAAAGCAGCTTAAAGAGAAATATATAGATTAAATGCTTATATTAGGGAAGAAAGAAGAGATCTGTAGTGAACAGTCTAAGCCTTCACCTAAAGAAATTTAAAAAAGAAGAGCAAAATAAATCCAAAGCAAGCAGAAGGAAGAAATAATGAGTAGATACCAATGAATTTGAAAACAAAATTAATGGAGAAAACCAATGAAGTTAAAAGCTGATCCTTTAAAAAGAGCAAGAAAATTCATACAAGGAAATAAGAAGTAAAAATTACGAATATTAGGTGTGAAAGAGGACATATCACTACAGACTCCACAAACATTGAAAATTTAATAAGTGAATGCCACAAACATCTCTGTGCACATAAACCCAACAATGTAGATGAAATGGACCAAATCCTAGAAAGAACATCCTATCAAAACTCCTCAAGAAGCAATAGATTACCGGAAGAATCCTATATCCTTTAAATACATTTAACTTATAGTTAAAAATTTTTACCCCAAGAAACCCAAACCCCCAAACTCCAGGTTTAGATGGTTTCACTGAAGAATTCTATGAAATGTTTAGGAAATACCACCAATTTGACATGGTCTTTTCTAGAAACTAGAAGAGGAAGCAACACTTCCCAGCTCATTGTATGAAACCAGCATTACTCTTATGTCCAAACCAGACAGATAGTACAATAATAAATAAAAAAAACCCACTTCAGACCAAAGTTCCTCATAAACATACTAATAGATGCAAAAAGCTCCCCCAAAATATTAGTAAATTGAATCCAGCAATATGTATATATATAAAAATAATAAACCATGATCAAGTGGGGATTAGGCCTGGAATGCAAAGCTAAGTCAGCATTTGAAAATCAATTGATAGAATCCATTATATTAACATACTGCAGAAGAAAAATCAGGATAATATCAATTGATTCAGAAAAAGCAATTGATAAAATTCAACATACATTTATAATTAAAAAAAACTCTTTAGGAATAGAAGACCACTCCCTTGTAGGATAAAAGACATCTATAAAACTCTGCAGCTAGCATCATACTTAATAAGACTGAATACTTTCCCCTTGATTAGGAACAAGGCAAGGACTCCACTTTTACCATTCTTATTCAACATCAAATTGGAATTCCTTAAAAAAGAACTGAAAGATTTCCAGTAGATACCAATGGAATAAATTGTTCCTATTTGTAGACAAAATGGTTAACTACATAGAGAATCCCAAGAAATAAACCAGAAAAGTTCCCGGACTACATTTGTGGTTGAATTGCAAAATCGTATAGCCAATCTGGACAGGGGTTTGGTGGTCTCTTATAAAGGTAAACACATCCTGACCATAGGACCCCGAAATCCTGCTCTCAGTGTGTTTCAGTAGCATTGTGCTCAGTGAAAGCAGCTAGTCCCCAAAGGTTAAATACGGTCTGATTCTATTTATATGACAGTCTGGAGAAGATAAAACAATAGGGACAAGGAACGTATCAATTGTTTCCAGGGATTAGGGGCAAGTTAGGAGCATCTTAGGGTTTTGGGGGTGATGGAACTGTCCTATCTGACTGCATCCTGATCAGATGGTGGTCGCACAAATCTGCATATGTGTTAAAACTCATAGAACTTGTACATCAAGAAAGGCATTTACTTACTGATTAACTAGGTTGGTTCTGTCCTATAGAACATTCTGAGGGGATGGAAATGTTCTGTACAAGATGAGACAAAAGTAGGTTTTATAGTCGCAAGAGAAGCAGTTTATTCTTGTATTATTACTTATTAACTAGAGGCCTGATGCGCAAAGATTCATGCAAGGGCTTTCCTTCCCCTGGCTGCTGGCACCGCCTTCCCTTTGGCCTGAGCATCCTCTCCACCTACCCATGCTGCTCAGAGGCCCGGAGCGGCTGGGGTGGTGCGAACACCTGTGTCGTCGCCACAATGTAAGGATCCGGCCCTGGCCCCAGCCACTCAGCACCTGTGTAAGCAAATTAACCCTAAATCTTTGTTGGGTTAATTTGCATACACGCTCCTGATTGGCTGGTGGGTGTCATGAAGGGTATAGTTAGTTAGCATGTTATTCCT
Organism: Nyctalus aviator; assembly: GCA_036971965.1. Lineage (NCBI taxonomy): Eukaryota > Metazoa > Chordata > Mammalia > Chiroptera > Vespertilionidae > Nyctalus > Nyctalus aviator. Next base: position 181,922,331 of record CM072924.1, on the reverse strand, counting down.
TTATTAGTGTAGATTATTGTATTATTTTCCACATGAGCAATGGCAAACCTATTTTTGTCCGACTATGTAAATGCTATGCCCAATATGGTGAATATGAGCCCATGTAGCAGCTACTGTCGAATACTATAAGGAGCTATGGTTGAATATCTTATCTATATATGCTGTGCCCAATATGGTAAACACCCATGTAGCCACTGAAATAGAGGAACTAAGTTTTTAATTTGATTTAGTGATTCAAGTTAAATAGCCATGCATGGCTAATAGCTACTGTATTGGACAAAGGAAACACAGGTGGTTGCATAATTACTGTGAACCTATACGGCAAAGAAAGATCTTTTCCATCCACTCATTATAGAGATACAAAAGAGAATATGACTGGTTTGTATTTTTTAACATCAGGATATTATGATCCCCACCCCTTACTTTTATAAACACTTTATTAATAAGATAATCTAACTTCCATCAGATGATGTATGGTGATGGTGCTGAGGATTGGCCTAACTTTAGTGGATGAGTAGAAGTTGGTGATAAGGAATGGTTTTTTTTGTCATCGACAATTATTTGACCATTTGAAGTGCTGAAACCCCTGTTTCTGACCACTCTTTTGTGTACTGATCATACGGCCTGAATCCTGTTCGTTTGCTTGTGAGTGGAAATGGAAACAGAGTAGGCACAAGGAGTCAGCCTAGGGCAAGCACGTCTAACTCAAAGGCTAACACCGGCCAAATAAACGAGGCATGCGGCCCACAAGATACCACGTGCGGGCACACACGTACAGTGCAATTGGAACTTCGTGGCCCATGTGCTGAAGTAGGTTTTCAGCTCTCAAAAGAAATTTCAATGGTTGTACTGTTGATATTTGTCTCTGTTGACTAACGAGTTTGCTGACCATTGGTCTAGAGCCTATTGAAATATCAGAGAAGCAGCCCACAGAAGGCCCCCCACTTCCCTGAGCGTGTGCTGGGTTTGGGGCTTGTCCCGCCTAACGGGCTCCACGGAAGCCTGTGGGAAACACAGGGCAGCCCGGCTGCACCGAGGGCAGAGCAGGGCTGGAAATGTTGGGCCAGTATTTCTTCTTCCTTTTTAAATATGTTTTTATCGAATTTCAGAGAGGAAGGGAGAAGGGATGAGAAATAGAAACATCAATAGGAGAGAATCATTGATTGGCTGCCTCTGGCATGCCCCCTACTGGGGATCAAACCTGCAACCCGGGCATGTGCCCTGGCAGGAATCGAACCCAGACCTCCTGGTTCATAGGTCGACGCTCAACCACTGAGCCATGCTGGTCGGGTTGGCCAGTGTTTCTTACCCTGACACTCTGTCTGGCCTTAGTGTGCAGTAAGTTTTCCCATCTTGTTCATAGTTGTTCTTTTTTTTTTGGAAATATTGTGATACCATCTTATGTGTGTTTACTTTTCATTCCTCAGTTAATTGGAAGCACCTTGAGGTCAGAGGTTAGTTCTATAGCTGTGTCTCCTTTTTAAAAATATGGCAGCCTTGGCATCTTCCATAGTTCTCTGCCCCCACCCTCCACCCCCCGATTTCATCTTACAGAGTCGGAAGGCAACCCACAGAGAGGATACCTTGGCCGTAATTAAATAAGGCGGTGACAAAGTAGTTCGGTTTGTCTGCTCTAGCCTTCTAACTAGTTCCAGCTAAAAGAGCTCTCCGGAGCAGCAATGGTACAGCTTTGGAGCACTGCAGTGCAGAGTATAGCTTTGACAACCAATTGGGAAATACCACTTTCAGGGTGTTTTCAGCTGTCCTTGCTTCTCCAATTGGGGGCAGATTTGCCTCCAGGGGCTGGGGTTCACACCACAGGTTTATGCAGCCTTGCGATCACCATGGACGGTCTGCCTAGAGGGCCGGTAAAATTTGGAAAGTGATGCTGAGTGATGTTCAATAGAAACAGGTGTTTTTTTTTGTTTTAATTTTGCTATTAAGACAAAAAGCACCGTCTTATAGAGTATAACGTATAGCCGCATGGATTTCAGGGACACTTGAGAACAGGATCTTTGCCCCTGCATATCGTGGGGCCCCTTGGACATACCATGTATATGGTGGAAATACTGCGTACACATGTCCGAGATACGCTCAGCTGTGTGTTCACCCGGGAGGTCAGAGATGAAGAGCCCACACATCCCAGTGCTGTTGTGGGGAGACTGTAATGGAGAAGGGTAATGCCTCCTTCTCCACGCTTTCCCATAGTTTCCTTACAGTTTAATATCAACACTTCACATTTAAAACCTGTCTTTTTAGCTGAAAACTCACAGGTTCTCAAGTTTTACTCGCTTTACTTTCATCGTTTTCTTCCTTGTTTTCTGTGGGCATTGGTTGGAAGAATGGAGGGTAGGAAAGTGTGGGTGCACTGTAGAAAGGTGGACATCTGCCTGCTTCATGGGTAATATCTGACCAGATAAACGCATCCAGAGAAGCATTGGAGTTTAATTTTCTTCTAGTAAGTTCTGCAAGGCCTTGTGGAGCAATGGAAACCATGTCTGCCCTGGGAATAAGGACACCTGGGTGCTGGTTCTGGCTCTAGGACCAGCTCTTGCAACCTTGGGCTAGTCAGCTTCTCTCATAAAGGCCTTGAGAACTTGGAACTTCCTGTTTTTATTAAACTACTTTCGTTGAATTTTCAATGTGCCTTTTTATCAGCTTGCATTGCAACCCGGGGAGTCTGACCTGTGATTGGCGCCCAGGATTCTGTTCAGAGGACTCCTCATCCTCCCTTTATCCCTCACCTTGAACTACTACTCTACCCGGGCACTACTCTCCCCATGGCACCGACAGTCTTGGGGTAGAGTATGGCAAGCACTTCTGGAAGTGAATTTCTGCTGGCATCCTGATAGCGATGCTGGAAATTTTGGACAGTTCCTTTGTGAAACAAAGACGCACTTCCTCCCTCTGTGCTCCTCTCTGCTCCTGGCTGAAGCATTTAGGGTCTCCACATCTTGTTTAGGGTCTCACACAGTCTTTCCTTGTCCCAGTCATTACCTTTTCTCTTTGGATGGATCCTGTGCCCCGTTGCCAGAGTAACCAGAACGTTTCGCCTCAGTAGCATCACTTCCCTGTAAAAACCTTGAATGCCTTTTTCCTACAATTTGCAACTCCGATGCTATCATTAAAAGGAGCATGAGGCACCAGGGCGAGGAGGAGGGCTGCTGCTTGTGTCTGTAGTTGATTCTCGAGCTTCTCTCTTTGTCGCAGACTGCCATCTAAAACATCGGGGTGTCTTTCCTGCCTTTCTTTCTGTGTGGGGGCTCATCGGTGTCCATTCATAAAGCCCATTTTGCTGTTGGGAGGACCACATCATGAGCCTATGGTTATGGTTTTGCCTGATCAATTACCCTAACTTGCCTGGTCCTGTAGTCGTCGTCTGTGGATTGAGGCTGGAGGTCAGGCCATTGGGCGCTGTAGACCCGGGCAAACATGGCCACCAAGGGGCCAGAGCCCGACTTCACTGGCCTCCCATGCTAACAAAGCGAATGGGCCTCCATTTAAATTTAAAAAGTGAACTACAGGGTTTTTTACAAATGGTTTATCACGGTTGTTTTATCAGAGTAGTCGAGAGGCAGTGGGTGTGGTTATTAAAATTACAGACTCCGGGACCTCCTGCCCCAGATTCAAATCCTGCCACCCACCAGCTGTGGGAGCTGAGAAGAGCTCCTAATCTCTCTTTAAAACGGGGATGATAAAGGTTCTTTCCTTATTGGGTCTTTGTAAAATTTAGATGACTTTCTGTATATGGCATAGTAGGCCTATAAATAGACGGAAGCATACATGTTCGGATATTAGAAAATTTGGATACATTTTTGTTTGTATTTTCCCATCCCTTTGAGTATTTGTTTTTGTTTTTTTCCTTTATCTACTGGTTTAATCTTTCCTGTATCACAGAGGAAACTTGAGTTTTTAGCTATCAAGTGCACTGGCTACCAGGGGGCAGCTCCTGCATTGAGCGTCTGCCCCCTGGTGGTCAGTGCGCCTCATAGGGACTGGTTGTTCCTGGTCATTCTACTGTTAAGGCCAATGTGCATATCACACGTTTATTATATAGGATATCGGGTGAGTTATCAGGCTTCTACATTTCCTCAGCTTCCCAAGGATGGGTGGGCTCACCGCGTAGGGTTATACCAGAGATGCACACTGGCTCCGGTGAGACCAGGGCAGGTGGGGGAGGTGCCGGGAGACGGCTTCGTCCCAGGGTTCAGAGAGGACAAGCTTCTGGTGGAGTTTTAGCCCGGGGAGGTTTGGGAGTGTCTCGCTGAGAATCCGTTATAGTTTTGCTCTTCTCGCAGCTCGGATTCCGCCCTGCACTTGGTTTTCATCGTAACTTAGCTGTGTGTCCGCGAGGCTGTGGGAGAACTGGCTGTATGGGTACCATCTGCTCCCCGAATCTGTTAGTTTCTGGGGGTGGGTTCACTTGCTGCTCTCTCTGGCTCCTGAGTGGAGACTGTGAGAGGCGCCTGCTTTGCTTGGGGAGGTTGGGCGGTGTTCTTGCTGATACGACAGAACTTGCTTCTGTCTGGATCACTCTTTTCCTCTCGGACTCCATTTTTCTCCGGTTTGGATGTGATTGCTAACATCTCTATCATTCTCTCCTCCCCGCCCCCTCCACCCCCCTTCTCCTCCCAAGAGGGTTGTGTTGCTTCTTGTACTCCGAATGGAGACAGATTGTGTGCTCTGTGGTTCTGCCAAAACAAGTTCCTCTGTGTGTCCGTGTGTCTAAGTGTGTGTGTGTGTGTGTGTGTGTGTGTGTGTAAATACAATACACACACATGCCCGTGCGGGGGTTACTCAGCATGGAGTGAGTAGTGAGTGCGGTACAGGCAGTGGGGCCCAGGGAAGTTGTTGTTCAGATGTGTGATGGATTTTTATTTTTTATTTTTTGCCTTACTGATGATCTCAGAAGTAGGCCTTTTTTTAAGGCAGACGAAGCAGCAATGTAAAAAGATCCTATGAATCACACCACCATGGACTCCAGTTGTGCTGGGAGCTCAGGAGAGCCGCACGCTGAGAGCGTCCCTGACACAGTGACCTCATTCCCGGCGCTGCCTTCCCGGCGGCTGGGCCTCTGCTGCCAGGCTGCCGCTGGGCCTCGGTGAGACCCAGGCTTGCAAGGACTTGCAGGCAGCTGGAATGCATGGCAAAGGGCTCGCTGCAGCTACACTGCGATCCGGGCACGGTAGAATGGCCTGGCACACAGGAGGGAGACCCACCCTTCATGACAATGAAAAGCCAGGAGAAAGAGAGAGGGGGGGGGAGGTGGGGGGAAGAGAGAGAGAGGGGGGAGAGAGAGAGAGAGAGAGAGAGAGAGAGAGAGAGAGAGAGAGAGAGGGGAAAGTGTCAGATTTATAATTACAGACTGGTAAGTGTATGACGCTTGATTCATTTTAATGTGTGTGTGTTTTTCTTCAAGCATCTGGAGGTATGTGTCCTTTTTCCTGTTTTAATGATTAAAAATAATATATATATATAAAGAGTTGGTGCTAATGCATGCTCCGTGACCTGGGCCCCATGGAGAGGAGACCAAGCCTGCAGCCCTGGCCTGGGGTCCCTCCCAGCCCGGTTCCCGCAGTGCACAGACAAAGGAGCGCTTCTCCCAGGAGCGATGACTCACCAGCTCACAGAGGATCTGGGCAGGGCCGCGGGAGGCAGGCTGGCTGATCATCCCTGTGGCTTCACTTTGCAGAGAATGAGGCGGAAGAGGAGTGACAGTGCAGATTCCCCAGGCCCTGCGGGGTGGGGGGGGTGGGTAGGGGGACGCTGGCTCGGTGCATGTGGCCCAGGCTCGGGCGGCCTCCCGCCATGCCAGGCAAATAGGACGAGGACAAAGGATTGCCCCTAAAATTGTCACCAGCTGAGGCCATGGCAAAGCCCTTGTCAGGTGCTTTTGAGCTGAACTGGTGCCCGTATGTCGAGCCCTGGCTTTTGAGCAGAGCGGTGAGGTCTGTTGTAAGGTAGACGCGCGAAGGTAAATACCCTAACCCGCCGCGCCCGCCCTTGGCAGCCAGTCTGCAAGGCTCGCTGCCGATGCCAGTTGCTCTTCCTTCTTATTCCAGATTCTAGGACGTCCTTCTGCCACTGGCTCCTTCCTGTGCCTGGACGCAAACCCCTAGCCTAGCATGTGCCAGGCTCTAAGGCCAACGCTGCCCGGGGGATGGAGCCAGGTAGGGCGCCCCGCTTTCCTCTCCAGAGTGGTTGTGTGCGCAGAAGCGCAGTCAGCTATTCACCAGTCACGCCTCTGCAGCGAGGGCCCTGTCCTCGGAGAAGCAGTCTCGCTGTCACCGTCCCTGCAGCCTCAGTCCTCCAGCCATCCCGGTGTCCGATGCCCCCCAAGTCTGCCCTCTAGGGGCGACCTGGCCAGCGTGGTGTTTCCAGAGCATCAGCTCAGAACCGGGGAGTCCAGCAGCGCCAGATATTCACTCAGGAAATAATCAGAGGCTTCGGATTGCCGTCAGCCGTCATAGCTCTCCACCCCTCGGATAGAGGCCTTTAGGAAATGTTATTTGAGATGTTTTCTTCTCCATTAATCTGGCCTCAGAAAGGGGACGCGTTCACTGGCCTGTTAGCCTCCTCCCATCGCACTGAAATCCCAGAGAGTCTGATGTACCTGCTGAGACGGTCCCGACCTCCCTCCCATCTCACAGAGGCTGCTGCTGCCCAAGAGGGAAGGAGGCGGATTGCATCCCATCATGGCAGGGTCGTTTTCTTACAATATCTGTGGGCTTTTCACATACAGGCTTTTTTATTTAAAAAAATTTTTTTTTTAAATAGTGAGATGCTAGGTTGGGTCCTCAGGAGTGGATGATGGGCCCCACTTCCAAAGTGAAACTTGGCATGTCCAGAAGCATGGTTTTACTGCCCCCTCGAGTTTATAGCTGTGGCACTTTTTTATTAAAGACGTTTCTGAGTGTTAGATCCCTTATGTAATCCTACATGATAAAAGGCTAATATGTAAATTGTCCCCTCGACCCAGGAGTTCGACCAGGGGCACGGCCAGCTGGCCAACGGCCCATGTCCCCTCTCCTTGGCCAGCCCCATTTCCCCATTGCCACCCCTCCTCCCACCAGGGTAGGGGCCAGCCAACTTCCCACAACTCCTCCTACCCCCCACCCCAGCCCAGCCAATCAGCCCCTATTGGGGTGAGTTGCCAAATGCCCCCCTCCCCATGCATGAATTCATGCACCAGGCCTCTAGTTTGTAACAATGACAGCATTGGGAACGAAGGCAAGCTGTGTATTGGCTGGGCTCCTTGCACATTGATCTCCTCTTTGCTCGCATGTCTATCCCATAACTCACCCTCTCCCTGGAGGCAGGGAAGCACCGCCCTCCCTCGTGGCCCATGACGGCTCTTGTTTGGGTAGCACTTGTGGGCATCTTCGAAGCATGCTGAGGATGTTGGATGTTTCAAAGGATGTTTGTTCAGGAAAATCACAAGCATAGTATGTTGAGAATATCCTATCTAATAAAAGGCTAATATGCTTAGTGACTGGTTGCTATGATGTGCACTGACTGCCAGGGAGCAGACACTCAGTGCAAGAGCTGCCCCCTGGTGGTCAGTGCACTCCACAGGGGGAGCACCACTCAGTCAGAAGCCTGGGGCTCCTGTGCTGCAAGAGGGCAAGGCCGGGCTGAGGGACCCCTCCCCCCAGGTGCACATGTTTTGTGCTCTGGGCCTTTAGTGATTATGTAATGGCCCCACACTCATCGATTCTACTCATAATTGTATGCTCTGCCCCTCCCCCCCCCAAAGGGCCTTGCTACCTGCGAGAGGCATAGGAAGGAAAAGTGTGTTTTCTTTAGAACAACTTTTAAAAAATTATCATAGTAGACTGTCTCTTCCACACAGAGCTCTCCTTGGCTACTCCAACTGGAGGTCTTTTTTTCAATCTTCTAAGGGCATTCATTTCTCTCTCTGTGTGTGTGTGTGTGTGTGTGTGTGTGTGTACATATATATTTATTTTCCCCCAAAATGTATATACACTGTAACAGCTGATAGTTCCATTTTGAAAATGAAATGTATTTTAATAAACACTGCCTTTATAATTACTCAAAGTGAGTGTATACATTTTGGGGACCATATATATAGTTATATGTTAATAAATGTATATGACAATTGATTTAGGGGTCATGCATGTCTATTCTTGTTATCTATCTTCTCAGGGTGTTTTAAACAGTATATGGAACACGTTACAATTGCTGGTATTCTTGCACATTTATATCCTGTTTCCCCACCTGATTGGTAAACTCATTGAAGGCAGGGATCAAGATTTATGCATTTGACCACAATTCACATCTCCTGGAGTCCCCCACACATGGAAGCCACTCAGTGAATAGCGGATGAAGTTGATTTGTCACGGACGTGGGAGTGGTCTGTTTTGTTCATGCAAAGAGTCTTGGTGGAGTAGCGGTGTGCCAGGGTCTGCCTCGGGAGTTCTGCACGTGACTGTGGGAAGGGGCTTGTTCTTCCTGAGACGGGGGTGCAGACAGTGCCTCACGCTGCTCGCTGAGGACTGTTATTTTAAGAAAAAGGTAAAGGTGAGCCCTTACCTTGGACATCGATTATGGTTTCCTTAATTAGGAAGTATAATATCACTGGACAAGCCACCCTGAAGTAAGGAGAATGCATAACTCTGAAAGTTGGTGTGGGAGATTTTTCTTTAATCCTACAAGACCTTTTCCTTAGAGGAGAGAACCAGCATGACGATTAGCCTCTCAGGTTGCTTCCGAAATTATTTAATTCCTAGTACACTGGTCTGTGGTGCTGGCTTAAATGCCAAGTTTCCTTTATCCTTTTTAGGAAAAAGATTGGCCCAGCTAAACTTTTGAAAGAGACCAACGTTCTTTGATTTTTTTTTATATTCTTACAACTCTTTATTCATATTTTCCCCAACCCATAGTGCCCTTCTCTCTCCAGTGTCCCTATGCAATGACTGTTTCTCATTTGCTTTAAGACCATTTTCTCCCGACCTAGTAATACATCCCAAATGCTGTATGTTTATATATATTATAAATATTGACTTTTCTGCTTCCCAGTCAAAATATTCCATTCACTCGGTGCATATGCTCATAGATAAGAATCAAGAGGTGAGCAATCTGACCTAACGAATTAATTCTAGTGTAAGAAAGACCATTGCCCTCTTAGCCTTCCCACAGAACTGTCTGCTTTAAAAAAACAACAACACAGGGTGTTCTTTTTTAAGACCATATGGTTTCCCTATTCGTAGAAATTCAAACACCATATAAGAGTATCTTTAATAATAAAAACATAATATGCTAATTAGATCGGACAGCCAAACAGCTTTCCAGACATCCTTCTGGATGTCCTTCCGGATGAAGTCACCGCTGCGGAGGCAGAGGCAGAGGCAAGAGGCAGTTAGGGATGATCAGGCAGGCAGGCAGAGTGGTTAGGGGCAATCAGACAGGCAGAGGTGATTAGGGGCAATCAGGCAGGCAGGCAGAGGGGTTAGGGGTGATGAGGCAGGTAGGCAGAATGGCTAGGGATGGTGAGGCAGGCAGGTAAGTGAGTGGTTAGGAGCCAGCGGTCCCAGATTGTGAGAGGGATGTCCGACTGCCAGTTTAGGCCCCATCCTGCAGTAGGATCAGGCCTAAACTGACAGTCAGACATCCCCCAAGGGGTCCTGGATTGCGAGAGGGTACAAGTGCTGGGCTGAGGAATGCCCCTCCCCACCTCACCTCAAGTGCACGAATTTTGTGCTCTGGGCCTCTAGTATTGAATAAATTCAGATAGGCTGTGGAAGACAGTTTTAATACTGTCACGGAATATTTATTATGTCTCAGGGACAGTGTAGGCATTCACAGCCCTTGTGTTGTTATTGAATCCCCTCAATGGCTCTGTGAAGTCAGCATCACTGTGTATACTTTATTATTTTTTAAGTCTCTTTTTTCACTTTTTTATTAAGGTATTATACGTGTACATCTCATCATTGGCCCCCGCCCACTTCCATACGTGCCCTCACCCCCCAGAGTTTTGCATCCATTGGTTATGCTTTTATGCATGCACACAAGTCCTTCAGTTGATCTCTTATTTCCACTGTGTATACTTTATAAAAGAAGAAATTGAGACTCAGAAAATTCATTTGCCATAACTCACACAACTACTGAGGAGCAGAAGTGGGCTCTGCACCTGAGGCTCCAATGACAAAGTTCGTGGCCTCTGCCGCAGTCTCGTGATGCTGGATTTTGGGGAGGAAAGTTCCTTCTTGGTGCAGTGAGCTGGAGTTTTCTCTGGGCTCGTTCACCCCTGTGCAACCGTGTAGTTCTTTCATCACAACCTCCATGGCCGTCGGAAGGGCTGGCAGGGTGGTCAGCTGTTGGGGAGTCAGCAGCAGCCATTCAGTATAATTTTGTTGTAATTTGGGGGCCATCAACATACACATATTTGAACTATATTTAATTAGGCCTTCTTGTGCTATTCCCATTGTATTTTACAGAAATCAGTCATAGTAACATTGTGATTCCGAAACTGACGAGGAAAGGACACGGTTTTGAGAAACGGGGATCGCGATTTCTAACTTACGAAGAGGGGACAAGGGTGACCTTGGATTGGAGATTGATTTGTTCACTAGCATTGAGCAACACCCTCCGTAGGAATAGGAGCATCTAACATGTCGCTAGTCTTAGGCTGGGTGCTGATGTACAGTGGAGGGGGAAGAGAAGTGAAATAGGAACGGAGGTCCCATTCCGCATGGTGTCCTTTTAACAAAGTAAAGGAAGACACTGTATTCCGCAGGAACGGGTCAGCCAGAGCTTTACAGAACGGCATGACATCAGAGATCTCGTTCAACGTTGTCTGCGAGGACTGGCGTTTCATCATGATGTCATCCTTGGTGGTAAATGGGTTTAACTTAGTCCTGGATGAAGGACTAGAGAGCGAGGTGGAAGCTGGTGATGGAAAACATCTTGGTAGTTAGCAAGGTCTTGCCTTGCCTTGCCGGTATATGTAGTACCTGTTTGTTCAACAAACTTGAGTGCCTGCTCTGTGTCTAGCACTCCGCTAGGTTTTATTGCATAGTGCCACACACATCCACACTCAGGTTGTAATGTGTGACCTTAGCAATGGTTTGAAGCATGTAACCTTTTTTTTTTCTTTCCAATTCTCAGTCAAATATGTGTTTTTATTGAATTTAGAGAGAGAAAGGGAGGGAGTGAAGGAGGTAGGGAGAGAGGGAGATGGGGGGGGGAGAAGAAAATTGATGTGAGAGGGAAATATATATGTCCTGACCAAGGATTGAACCCTCAACCTAGGTATGTGCCCTGACCGGGAATCCAACCTGCAACCTTTTGCTGCATAGGACAGTGCTCCAGCCAACTGCACCACCTGGCAAGGGCTGAAGCATGTAACCGTTAACTACAGATCTATTGCAGTAGCAGAATGGTCCAGTGTGCGCTGTGTATTAGAGAAGATGTCAGTTATCATCCTAGTGATGGTGGATCGGCTAGGAGGTCTCACCCATCACTGTCCATTGACTGCCCTTCTTTCCCTGGTCCTCCACTTCTTCTGGCTTGTCTGCCTGCTTATTAAAGAAAGCCTCTAGACTGGGGCAGATGAGAGTCTTTTGTAAACCAACGAGCCGATTGATTTGTCATTTCACTTGGCTGCATCAGACACCTCTCTGCATTAGACAGAAAGCATAGCCCATGTGTGTGTGTGCATGCGTGTGTGTGTGTGTGTGTGTGTGTAAGAGAGACCTCGCTGGCTCTTGGGTAACCCTACTGTCATTAGAAGTTTCTCAGTATGTCAGAGCTAACAATGGCCACCATGGACTTATTATTAACAAGAGCTTCTAATGTACATTGTCCTTTGAATTAAAATCATTTATTCACATACTAGCTTAGGATTGGGACCTTCTTTAAGAGACCCATCAAATGTTGAAATAGAACATTCACAAACTTTAGAGACGCTCTTACAGAATTCCTGAATGCTCTGAAATCCCTTTTCACGTCCACTTACCCTCCATTGACTGTTGCAGCGAGGGCTCAGCCTTAAATTTCTGAAACCAGCGGCATTTCAACCAAACAACCAAACAAATATAAATTGATACAGAGTGCCTTCTTTCAGTGGCAGTTTTCTTTGAAATTTCAAATATGGACATTTGAAAGCCAGCACAGCCCTTTGGTTTCACTGGGGAGGCAGCAGCATTGGGCTCCGGGGCGCCGTGTGCTCTGCCCCCCACAAGGGCCTTGCCGCCTGCGAGAGGCCTGGGAGAGGGACATGTGTTTTCTTTAGGACAACTTCTAAAAATTACCGCCGTAGACCAAAGGAAACCGAGCCACAGCTATACATAACATCGGGGTTCATACATTGAGCTAAATTGTAGAACACAAGATTGGTCCGATGCTTTGCATCAGAGAAGTTGTTTGCCTAACCCCGGTGAGCTTAGGTTTCCCAGGCCCGTGGGTATTTGAGGTAGAACGTGGCCCATTCGTAGTTGTATGGCTGTTTTGTCGAAAGGAATAGAGTTGTATTGTCGCTGTGCGCCTGTATGTTTTACAAGCAAGTTGGACCGTTTTTATGGGCCGCAGGATCTGCTCCATGTGGTAATTTTACGGGCATCTATAATTGTAACTTCAGTGTTAATTTTGGCAGCTCGGAGAACAAAAACAGGCTCTCGTGGTCCTGAGGAGCCGCGTGGGGCAGGACTTGGCATTGGGAAGAGTGAATGCCGGAGCCTGTCTCAGAGGGGAGTGAGCAGCCCTCTGTTGGGCTGTTCTTCTCGAAACCCGAGCCCTCGCCCTCCGATGGGATGGCACGAACACAGTGTCTCCGGCAGGAGGGAGACAGGGTTCTGCGTAGGGCTTTGATGCCAGGGTTCTGCTGCCTCGATTGGGAACGTGAGCACTTGAGCCCGAAGGGATGTTTGAAATCATGACATCTAGCCCTGACCGGTTTGGCTCAGTGGATAGAGCGTCGGCCTGCGGACTGAAGGGTCCCGGGTTCGATTCCGGTCAAGGGCTTGCACCTTCGTTGCGGGCACATCCCCAGTGGGGGTGTGTGCAGGAGGCAGCTAATCGATGTTTCTCTCTCATTGATGTTTCTAACGGTCTCCCTTCTTCTCTGTAAAAATAAACAAACAAACAAACAAATAAATAAATTTAAAAAAAAATCACTTCATCTAAACTGTCATCTCACGGATGAGGAGCCGGACCCAGGGTGGTCGCCATGTTTGGGCACTTTCACGGTGTCCCCCGAACCTCCTGTTACAAATCAGGTCAGGTTCAGAGCCGTGCTCGTAAGCATGAACTTCACTAGGATCACAGGTAACTGTCCGATCCGGAGGCCAGAACACATGGGCATTGATGGTGGGAGATATCATTATAGCATTAATCAGGGGAATGGGGATGCTGGGCCGGGAAAACCAGATTACTGGAAGACGGGCGTCAGAATACGTGAAGGTTGCCGTTTATTCTGTCGTAGTTCCGTACACGTTAGTATGCAGATGGTCACTTTCAGTGGAAGAAAATAGAATTCTGTTTGCTCTTTTACTCAGTGTCTTTTGGAAAGTGTGGGTATGTCTTGGGAGGGGATGGACGAGAGTTGGAAGTCACATCTTCTTAGGAGTCGTGTCCTCCCTCATACGCTGAGGTCCGGTCCAGAGAATTAAGGACCGAAAGAGAAAATGGGGTTCAAAAGACAGGGCTTTATTACAGGATGGTTTGTGGAGTTTCCCCTCTCGCCCAAATAGAACCAAGATTGGAACAGTTTGGGAACTTGAGTACCTCAAGGTATTGGGTCGATAATAAGCACTCAGATATATTTCTTCAGAGGATGAATTATGTGAGAGAGAATTAAAAGAAAGAATTCCAGCTAAAGGAACTAGCCACAAGTTGCAAGGGAGAATGCATAGAGGGGAATAGGTAGTAAGAATGTATGCATGAGAGGAAGCTGTTTCTGAGATGGTAGCTACCTGCAGACAAAGACAGCGAAGGTCAGCTTGTGCCTGATTCCTGCCAGTCGTCTGGCCCCTCCTTGTCCGTTGCCTGGGTGATGGTAATAGTCACCGGTTTGCCCTCCACCTTTGCACAAGCGTGGTGTTCTCACACAGCATGTCGTGTGATTCCTCTGTGTGAATGCATGCCCTGGTTCCTCATTAGCATCGAGAACAAGATCAAAGCCTTCTGGTCAACCAGGATCTGCCTTCTATTTCCTCTCCCCTCCCCTCCAGCCTGCCCCTGTGGTGCCAGAGTTTGCCTGGCACCCCGGGCTGTGCGTGTTGCGTGCTCTGCATGACTCTCTCACCTCCTCCGTGGTCTCCGTCCTCCATTCCGTCATCTCCGCCGGTCAGACTCCTCGCGGTCCCTGTGTGTCTCAGAGGGCCTTAGCTGGAAGCAGTCTCCAAGTGCCCACCGAGGTCTGTTAAACCCGATGCTCAGTGCTCTTACACGCCAAGACGTTTCCCTTCGGTGGCAACATTTTCACGTCTCCTCACATTTTAAACTCACCAGAAATTTATCGAATGCTGGCTCCGTCCGAGGCACTGCACTTGGCTTTATCGGAATCATCCTGGATTTGACAAGTGTCCCCTGCGGACGGTGCCTAAATGGATGTTTGTAAGAAAATAAAGCTGGAGTAAAACCTATGTACCCATTCTTGTTAGAACAATGGGACAGCATTATTGCTGTTTAGAAAGAATTTGCTAGCCCACAAAGTAGCTGTGAGTTTTTAGAGGAGTTGTCTTGATGAACGTGTTTGGAACTAATTGTGGCCGTGGGAAAATTTATCCTCTAGACAAGCAGCAGTTCAGAGTTTATGCACAATATCGTAGTTTCTCTAGATGGTGGTGGCCAACAATGTTTCAGCGATGTATTTATATCCCCTTGTTTTCTTTGAGCATAAGTGCGGTGCAGTTGGAAGAATGTTCTAGTAGTATATTTTAACAATGACTAGTTGACTCATGAAGCAGGTCTGACATAAGACCCGTGGTAAACTGGAATAATGTGTTACGTTGTTTAAGAGATACCTGTGATTTCTTTAATACAGATCTAAATGCATCACATAGTATATAATTATGTTTCTATGTTAACTGCTCTTTTTGGGGGGAGTTTTTATTAATAAGGGGGTCATAGAAATTGCATATAAATTAGGTATATTTGACCTGTTAAATTTTGTTTGTGTTTCAATTATTGATCAAAATATGATAAGAAAATCACAGTCCTTAAAATACCCTGAGAAAGTCCTTGGGTTGTAATGTTATAAATGGATATTCATTCATTCCGCAAACATTTGAGGGGTGTCTGGCGTAGGCTCTGCATTATTCTAGGCTCTGGGAATGTGGTGGGACCGTGGCTCATGTTTCCTGCTGTCCAGCAGCTTATATTCTCATGGGAGAGACAGATAGTACACCAGGACACACACACCCACACACACACACACACACACACACTCACACTCACGCTCGGAGTGAAGACAGCAGCTGGGTAGCAGTCTGGTTCCAGTTCCAGTGTGTGGTTTTTCCACACCGCCAAGCAATGCTCGGACCCCAGATGGGGCGTGGTGGGGTGGTCCCAGGGGCGGGCTCGGACCCTGCGGGTCTCTGTAGGCCTGGCGAGGAGCTCCGATCTTGTAGGGGCCGTTGGCAGGCGCTGTAGGAGTTTCTGCAGGAGATGGCGTGTGCTTTGTGCTTCTCTGAGAAGGCCCGGTGGTTCTGTGAAGAAGAGAGCGTCAGGGCAGGAGGGAAAGCTGGTCACCAGCGTTAGGATGGGCGAGGACGAGGCGATGGCGGCTTGGAGCAGGGATGGAGGAGAGGGAAAGGACTCGGATTGCCGATGGGGCTGGGGGTGGGGAGGGAGAGCGTATCCATTTATCTTGGTGCAGCTCACAGATGACATGACGTGGAGACAGCCACCTAGAGCCCCCACATTCCAGTTTGCCCAAGTTAAAAGTCGTTGCACATATCCTTTATTAAAGTGGGGCTGGGTGTTTTTCAACGCAAATGCAAGCCAGACACTTAGAGCCTGCTGCCTCTTATGTTTACTTGGCTGCAGTGAGTGCAGAGAAATTTGCGTAGAAGATGGCATTTAAACCAAACAAATAATGTCAGCTAAAAGCACGAGGGCAAGCGTGGCCTAAACTAGTTAAGTTTGCTAGAAGTTATTTTTTTTCTACGGAGAGATCAAGTTCCCTGTGTAACTTGTACAAAATCAGAAAATAGATCTGCATTTTAAAAACCAGATTTAGTAACCTTGTGATCTTCCTGACGTCCTGAATGATGATGGCGTTAATGGTACCCAGGTCAGAGGTCTTGGGGCGGGCTCTAATCTCCTCCTTTGCCTGCAGGCCTCCCCTCTTTCCGTCTAATTCACAGTCACTCCAGGCCAGGCAGGTCACCTGGCCATCCTACCAACTCATCAAGGGACCTGGCCTGGTGTCTGGTCCTCTCCTGCAGAAGGCAGAGGGAGAGAGGGAAGCCCAGACAAGATCTCAGGTCTCTACTAAGTGGCTGTGGCTGAGCCGCAGGCCCCCGAGGGGAGGGAGGAGTTGAACAGGTGTAGCTCCCAACTCCCTCCCACCTGCCACCACTGGTTCATCTTTTGCACGGTGGGCTTTAGAGCGGGGGTGGGGAGCCTTTTTTTCTGCCAAGGGCCATTGGATATTTCACACATCACTCACGAGCCATACCATTGTCTTCCTGCAGGTGTGGCCAGGGGAGGGCCGTGTGTGTGAGGTGCGCATGTGACAGGTGGCACATGATATGCTCACATGACCATTGTCTTCCTGCAGGATTCTCACATTGAAACTCAGCCCGCTGTATCGGGTCAAACACCTCATTAACTCACCCCTAGTGCTTTTGCGGGCCTTAAACGGCCCGTGGGCCAAATGTCCCCCACCCCTGCTGTAGAGTAGTAAGATTTTTCTTAAGTTGAATGGTAAAACAAGTTCTTAAATATTTAAATTTGCTCTTCTGGGGAGCCGCACGCCTCCCCGCTGAGGCGGTCACACCACAGGACCCCGTCGTTTCTGAATCCCCAGTAGCAGAGGCGCCCCGCCAGCCGGGGGGACACTCACACCCACAGCACAGCCCGGAGCGCCATGGTCCAGCTCCACCCGCTGCCACTGCAGCCAAGACCCCCTCCGGGGCCTCCTCTCTGGGACACTCCTACCCCAGGGGCCCCCGAGTCGGTGGGTCCCCGGCTTCTGCTGGTGTTGCCCTCTGCTGGCCTGACCCTGTTTTGGATTTGAGCTCTCCTCACTCTCTGGTTTTGGGGAAAATGTCTCTGTCTTATCCTCTCCTCTTACCTATCTGGCAGAGAATGCAGCTCAGCAGAGCTGATTGGGGCTCCAAGGGGAGCATTGATGTGAGCTGGGGGACGGGGGAGGAGGGGGTGAAGGGCGAGGAGGCATTCAGACCTTCGGCACCGGGATCCTGCCACTGTGTCTGTGCCCCTCACCCGGTGCTGTCCTGCCCAGGCCCTGCTGCCTGCTGTCACCCATCACCTCCTTTCCCACCCCATCCACCAAAGCAGGGTGCGTGTTGTTGCCCGAAGGGGCCTCTGGAGTCCATCACACCCGGGCTGTGCTGGCACAGCTCTCATGGCCTGGGGGCACGGGCTGGGGGCAGGAGAGGGCAGATCACACCCAGACCCTCCCGGGAAGGTGTTGCTGAATGCTGCTGGCTGGCCGTGTGGCTGAGCGAGAGCGGACACGCTTAGGAAACAGAGAGGAGAGGCTGTGGGAGTGCACGTGGGAGAGAACCATAGCGCACAGACGTTCTACCCTGCCCCTGGCTTCCACCCTCTTCCTGTGGGGCCTTCTCAATGAAGCCTCACAGAATCCAAAGTCTGGCCTGGGAGGCCTGGGTGTGGAGCAGACTTCCCACCTCCCAGCCTCTCCCTCTGTTGGGGGCTGGGACTTCCCGGGGCGGAACTCGGAAGTGATTGCCCTGTGCCGCAGAGAAGAGATGCGGGAGTGAAGGCGGGAGTAAAGATGAGCATTCCCCATCGCCACCTCCTCCGAGCCCGGCCAGGTAGCCCCTGGCTGCAGGGGTCAGCCTCCCTGCCGCTGCTCTGAGATGCAAAGCAAGCGTGTGCAGAGGCCACAGCCCCTCCTGGGTGTCATCTGCCCTCTTCTGTCCCCAGCCCGTGCATTACCCGCCCACAGTCATCCTTCTGAGTCACGTCTGTGTCACTCCTTATGATCCCTCTCTGGCTCACTGTCCCCCAAAGGATGCAGGCCGTGGGCACCCCGCTCTCTCCTCTGCCTGAACCTACACCCTGTGGGCCTCCCTGCTCCCCAGAAACACCTGCTGGCAGGTTCTCCCCCACCCTCGATCCCCGCACCCCGCCTCCCCGCCAGACACACTCCTGCTTCAGTCCTGGATTCAGGCTACTGGCCCCCCATGAAACCTCCCATTTTCCCGCTTCTCAGCCTCCCCCCATCTCCCCTCCCTGCTCCAGAGTTGGGGTTCAGCTTCCTCTGGTGCACCGTGAACTTTGGTCTAGGTATCTGTCTCCTCCACTGGCATGGACACTCCCTGAGGGCAGAGGTGTTTGGGGGAGAGGCCCGCTTCACGTTTCCAGGCCCCCAGCATGCCTGGCTGGAAAGGCACGCACCGTGTGAATGAATGAGTCCCTGTGACCACAGAGGCATCGTCCCCATGGAGATGCCAGTTAGCAAACACCTCGGCTTCCAGTTAATCAAAGCTGACATGGTTGCTCAAAGCCTCGAGCCTTTCGGTGCCCTGGTTTGAAGGCGGGTTTTGCATATGGAGGCCCCTGGACAGTGCCAGGGTTTGGCGTTGGCCGTGCTCATAGCACAGGGGCAGGTGTGGCCGTGGGAGGGCCGTGTGTGTGTGTGTGTGTGTGAGGTGCGCGTGTGACAGGCGGCGGGCCCTTCTAACGATCCGCTCACGGGACCATTGTCTTCCTGCAGGTGATGTGTCGCCCATCAGTATGTCCCCCATCAGTCAGTCTCAATTCATTCCACTCGGGGAGATCCTCTGCTTGGCCATCTCGGCGATGAACTCGGCACGGAAGCCCGTCACGCAGGAAGCCCTGATGGAGCACCTGACCACGTGCTTCCCAGGTAACGGGAGGAGCGGGAGCGCTGGCCGCGCCGGATGGCGTGTGGATACCGCCTAGCGTGGTTGAATCTCACAGAAAATACATCGTTGCCGAAAATGACCGGAAACTTTCCTTAGCTTTCTAATTAAACGTGAAGACACCTGTGTTCCTTCAAAAAAATAATTTGCCTTCCTTCAGCTGTAATACTTCTTTAATTGGCACTGAGCAAAAGAAATTAAATTGGGATCCGGGAGGAATTCTGGCAGAAACTCCTGAGATTCCATTCAACCTTTCCAACACAACCTCCTTTAAATACAGGAACATCGTGAGTCCCGGGAGCAAGTCAGAAACAACTGAAACACTTAATCCTAAGGGATTAAACGAGAGAGAGAGAGAGAGAGAGAGAGAGAGAGAGAGAGAGAGAGAGAGAGAGAAGAGGGAGAGAGAGAAATCAAGATAAATGTATCTGGCATGTTTACATCATGGCTTGATGAGCTTTAAGAATATGGTATTTAGTAAATTAGTGAAGATCTCATGATGAAAGAAAAAAAATGAAATGTTTTTTCTTAATGTTATCATCAGAAGGCAGTAGCCCAGCTGCTGTGTGGAGGGCCTTGCTGCCCCAATGCTTGAAGGTCTTAGGATGGGGAGGAGCTAAAGACGGGGGCCCCATCTCCAGGAAGCACCCACTCCTCAGTCCCAGAGTGTTGTCCCCTCTCCTCCAAAATGTAAGGCCCTGCCAGCATTGCCAAACCTCCACCTTCTTCAAGAGAATCTGGAAATTCAGTTTCACGTGGCATCTCTGCGTCACCCTAAGTATTGGCAATCGTGTGCGTGTGGATTTTACCCTGGTATGCCGACGGCACGCAAGCCAAGTAAAACACGTTATTGGGTCATCGGTTTGTCAGCTTGATTTGGATGCAACCTCTGCCTCGATGGAAAGAGAGCTTCCTTAGGTTGAGCACAGATGCTTCACCTATTTTTTCATCCAGCGGACCAGAGACCGTAGTAAATACAGGGAGTCCCCAAGAAATGAGCACGCACTTGAGATGCTCATAAAGTCAGTGTTCATTAGCATGCCGTTCATGTTCAAAGTTTAAAAGAACCCGCAGAAATGAAGAATGTTCTTGTCAGCGCCTGTTTTCAAAGTGATGACCGTCCGGTCCGGGCACTGCTGATAACTCGAAACAAGGGAACCTCAAGCATAAAGAGTCATTTCGTTAGATTTTTGTGTGCCCTCAATTCGGCGACTGTGCTGGTTTTGTACCGTAAACGTGGTCTTTTATGTGTCTCCATAAAATAAAGTCTAGAGGCTCTTTCGGATAAATTTCTGTTGTTCGAAGCTCAGTCTGCCTTCACCCATGTTTCAAATCAATCACCCCTGAAAAGGAGGGACAATTAAGGGAGCTGTCAGCTGTTAACATATGTGTACATTGTTTTCGGTACACCCCGTATAAGCGGTTGGTTGCATCAGTTAGTGTTTGCCGCAGAACAGCTGGGTAACAAACAACCACAGAACATCTCTGGCCTACAAATACACATTTGGTTAGCTCCAGGAGTCAAGACGGTTCAGACGAGTCCTAGCCAGGTGGCTCCTCTTCCCCTACACCCCATCCTCTCAAGCAGAGTCCTGTTCTATCTGTTGGGGTGGCAAATGCACAAGAAAGCCCAGCCAGTTGCACAAGGGCTCTTCAGCCCTTCGGCGATGCCACGCCCAGTCACGTGTCGTTGGCCAAACTCAGAGTCCAGGCGCGGGGAATCGCTGTGGGGGAGGGCAGAAAGACTGCTTCCAAACTGAGGAGGAGCTGACCAGACTGAGTCTCCCAACTTTTCTTGGTCATGTGTTCTCCTCTTTCAGCTTCTCTGTTAACACGTGTGAGAATGATGTGTATTGTTTAAAAACCCCAGCAGGAACCCGCCCTGGGGACGTATGAATTGTCTTAAGTTTTATAATGTTTTCCAATCTCTGCATGTCCTTCACTGTATGATGGTCTCTCCTTGTTAACTTCCAGGCAAATTCGTTTCCTTTTGGTAGGAAGGTGAGAGAGGGCTTGGGTTGGGTGGAAAGCTGGTCTTAGTTGTTGAAGCTCTCAAAGCCTGAATTCCTGACGAACTTCGGGGGTAGAATCAGAAAGGGATGGGATGTTCCTAGTATCCATCCCAAACATAGCTCTTTCAGTGACAGGTGACCCCCAGGGATATAGACAGTTCAAAACGTCAGTCATTATACTTGGGGGGCTTACAATAAAATCATCTTCATCAATATCAGTGGCTGTTAGAGAAGACTGTGAAAATGCACAGGCAGAAGCCTGGACAATGACTGAACAGAGGATGTTTCTAGGGATGTGTTTTTGTATTTTTAATTAAACATTCTTTGATTGATATACTTCCAGATACAAAACATAAACACTTGAGATGTAACATCTCTATGGAAACGCTTGGTAAGGAATGATTACAGTGTACTCACGATTCTGTATAATGTTGTAAGTGTTCTGAGATCATCCCTTAGAAGACCTACAATCAGCAAATTCTAGAACATAGTTAAATTTTCATTTTGTAGTAATAGCCATTTTTATGAATTAGGCCATTTCCTTTAATATAACCGCATAGTAAACTCAATCGTGAAGTCTTAAAAATGAACCTTACCTTAAAAAAAACAAAAAAAAATTTATTTGTATTTTCTTTTAATTTTTTATTTTAATTGATTTGAGAGAGAGAGAGAGAGAGAGAGAGAGAGTGAGTTAGTTGTGGGGAGGGAAGGTTTGATGTTCCACTCACTTATGAATTCATTGGTTGATATTGTATGTGTCCTGACCGGTGATTGAACCCACAACCTTGGAGTATTGGGATGATGCTCTACCATCTGAACTACCCAGCCAGGGCAACTTCTTTCTGTTTTAATATTACTGTATGGGTGCTACCGTGTGAGATCTCTGTTTTACATGTGTATCTGCCGTCTGGATGACTGTGCTGCACAGCTCCTGGGGTGTCATCCATGAGACTGCGGTGTAAGTGGGGGTCTCATCCCAGGAACTGAATTCAGCGTGAAGTTGTTCTGACTGATAATGGGCATGGCAGCTCCTTTGAAGTTGCATTCTCATTGTTTTATGCCAGCGCTCAAGAATTGCATAGATAAGGATTGGGTCCTATCACTAATTCAACTGGCATTTGTTTTTATTTTGTGCAGAAACGCGCATGAAATTTAGGGGAAACGTTGTGCTTATCCCGGCCTTGGCATCATTTGCGTGAAAACCAGTGTGCGTTTCTCAGGAGTAGAGCCTAGATCGAAAGTAAGCATGGGGGCCCACAACGAAACAATCTGTGAAATAATACCTTCTTCGTAGGCACCGCTCCCTTTCCCACCCGGTCTCTAAGGATGGCATCATGCCTTCTGAAGGTGGCAACGAAACATCACGTTCATGGCCTCACTCCCCTTGAGAACTCCAGGCTCTCACCTGATGCTTTCCTATCCCACCTTCACAGGGTGAAGGATGGGGGGAGCCTACCCTTCTCTGCTTACCCAGCTGCTCTAGATTGCTATACAGAGTTCTTTGAAGGTGATCTAGGTTTCCATGGGACTTGACCC
The DNA here is from genome assembly GCA_036971965.1 of Nyctalus aviator. Classification (NCBI taxonomy): domain Eukaryota; kingdom Metazoa; phylum Chordata; class Mammalia; order Chiroptera; family Vespertilionidae; genus Nyctalus; species Nyctalus aviator. Next base: position 181,899,722 of record CM072924.1, on the reverse strand, counting down.
AAAGTTGAGACTACTCATAGCTAATATGTATTGAGAACTCGCTGTACGTACATGAAACTCAAGTGAACTCACAACTCTGTGAGCAGAGGTGCTATGACGGTCCACATTTGGATGGTAATAAGTAGAGGCTTGGAGAGGGTAGGCTGCCTAAGAAGATACCAATTGTATTGGTTTTGTAGAGCAGCTACAACATGGTACAGGTGGCTTACACCGCAGAAGCAGATTGCCTTACAGCTCTGGAGGCTAGAAGTCCGACACCCAGGTGTTGGTAGAGCTGGCTGGCTCCCTCCGAAGGCTGAGGGACAGATCTGCTCCAGGACTGTATCCTTGGCTCGTAGACAGCTGTCTTCTCCTGGGGTCTCCTGCCGTTGTGTTCTCTACGCATGTCTCTACGTCCCGACTTCGCCTCTAAAGATGATACCTATTATGTTGGCTGAGGGCCCACCTGATGACCTCACTCTAACTTGATTATCTCTAGAAAGACCCGCATCTGCAAGTAAAGTCACATTCTGAGGCCCTGGGAGTTAGGACTGCAGCATATGAATGGCAGAGGGTGGGGGGTGGGGGCATAATTCAGCCAGCCGCATCAGTGAACGGCGATGGATTTCTATCCTGAAGCCTGGCCCTGGAGCCCAAGCATTGGTTTCAGGCGTGGTTGAATATCGGCAGTATGATTCAACCAGACTTGCTTCCAGATTACCGTCATGGACCTCATAGGATGTTTGGTCAACAACACACCGAATAGAGGATGGTGGTCCCGTGAGATTACAATGGAGCTGAATTTCCTATAGGAGATGGAAGCACATGTGTAGTTCAGGAGTTTTTCTCTCTGATGGGGTCAGTGTCTATGGGGCTTGGCAACCACACTTTACTGTGCCTTCTCTGTGTTTAGATAGACAAACGCTATCATTACATTACAACTGTCTGCGGTATTCAGTGCGGTAACATGCTACACAGGATTGTAGCCTAGGAGCAGTAGGCTACATACTCCATGCAGCCTACGTGTGTAGTAGGCTGCACCCCTTAGATTTGTGTACGTGCACTCGGAGATGTTCATCTGACGGTGAAACCGCCTGAGAATACATTTCTCAGCATGAATCCCCGTAGCCAAGTGACGCATGACAGCTCAGTGTTAAGTTCTGTCTTGGAAATGCCATCACCTTCAGTGTGCCTGGCTGTGCGTAGTGGAGAACAGCCAAGAAGTAAAGCAAATGCACTACGACCTGGAGAACGTGCACTTTCTTAAGTACGCATCCTCCTCATTCTGCCTCTCACCATAGCCAGACACAAAAACGCACACAAAACCCTTTGAAATCTTTCTTTTCCTTCTGAGATCTCTCTTCTAACAAATGTGGCAGCATGGGACCAGGGACCAGACAGACGTAGAAGGTCTAAGCTTTTATGAGTGTACTTCTTAGGGCTCTCTGGTTACGAAGTAGGAAACCCACCTCTGTCCTGCTGACATATGCCGATTAGAAGGCTATGACCTGAATTCCCTCCGGGGTCTCATCCCGTCCCAGATTGAAGGTGATGCTTGGGAAATCGGAGAGTACTACAGAATTAACAATGGTCAGGTCCATTTGCCTTTTTGTATAATTTACAAAATTCAGTTTATTAAGTAAACTTAATCTTGGAAAATATATAGAATACCTTCAAATATATAGGGGAGCCTCAATCAAGTTTAGATTTGTTTTTCAATACCAAGATGGCTATTTCAACCCTGTCCCCTAGTTGCTTTTATTGAAAAAAAATCTTTTGTTCATTTATATCCTATCATGTAAAACATTTTTTATGTCTCCCCCCATTTAGAAATATTCTGCCTTTAAAAACTCAGTTCAGTAAAGCTTTGTAACCACAGTAGCAACCTAACCTCATCTAACATCCCTCCCCCGCCCCCTCCAGCTCATTTGTATTTTCCCATTCTGTTGGTGGTAATACTCATGAGAGTCATCAGAGAAAACCAGGATTCCCACTAAACTTAGTGAGCACCTTTGAAAGCTGTTTACCTGCTACATGATAATCCTTGGAAGCGTGGCCAAATCCATAGGATTTTGTCTTAGTCCGTTTGGGCTGCGGTAACAAAAGACCATAGACTCGGGGGCTTTGACAACAGACACTTGTTTCTCACGGTTCTGGAGGCTGGGAAGAAAGTCCAAGGTCAGGGCACCCACACATCTGCTGTCTAGTGAGGAACCTCTTCAGAGAGCAGGCTCTGGTCTCTTCTTCTCCTAATGTCACATCCTGAGGGCTCCAACCTCATGACCTCACTAAACCTATGGCCCAATCTCCTAACACCATCATGTTGGGGTTTGGGGCTTGACGCTATGAGTTATGGGGGGACACAACAGACTAAAAAAAAAAAAAAAATCAGGAATCACATTTGCAACAGCATGGATGGGCCTGGAGAGCATTATGCTAAGCGAAATAAGCCAGTCAGAGAAAGAGGAGTATCCCATGGTCTCACTCATACGTGGAATCTAATGAACAAAATAGATCCAGAGACATAGAAGCATGGAACAGACTGGACTCTCAGAGGGAAGGTGGGGAGGGTGGGTGGGTGGGTGGGAAAGAGGTCAACCAAAGAACTTGTATGCATGTGTATAGGCTGTACCTACGGACATAGGCAATAGGGTGGTGAAGGCCTGGGGTATGGGGTGGGGTCAGGCTAGACAAGGTCAATGGGGGAAGAAAGGGAACATATGTAATACTTTCAACAATAACGATTTTTAAATCCTATATAATAAAAGGCCAATATGCAAACTGACCAAATGGTGGAACAACCAATCGCTATGATGCACACTGATCACCAGGAGAAAGACGCTTAATGCAGGAACTGCCCCCTGGTGGTCAGTGCACTCCCACGAGGGGAGTGCTACTCAGCAGAAGCCCTGAGCTGGGCTCATGGCTGGCAAGCACAGCAGCAGTGGCAGGAGCCTCACCTGCCTCCGTAGTAGACCTAAGGATGTCTGACTGCTGGCTTAGGCCTGCTCCCCTGAGAACATCCCCCGAGGGCTTCCAGACTGAGAGGGCACAGGCCAGGCTGAGGGACCCCAGTCATATGCACATTGGGGGCGACCAGCTGGCGAGGGAGCAGTCGGGCATTAGGCAGGCAGGCAGGTGAGTGGTTAGGAGCCAGTGGTCCTGGATTGCAACAGAGGGATATCCGACTGCCAGTGTGAAATTGGGCCTAAACCGGCAGTCAGACATCCCCCGAGGGGTGTCCCAGATTGGAAAGGGTGCAGGTTGGGCTTTTAATTTAATCCTGTGCACCGAGCCTCTAGTAAATAAATAATTTAAGAAATCAGGAATCAACAACGTGTTTCCTCTCCCTTCTCAGGAGTGTGTTCTCTCGCTCTCAGGTGTTCCCACCCCCAGCCAAGAGATCCTGCGGCATACCCTGAGCACGCTGGTGCGGGAGAGGAAGATCTACCCGACCCCCGATGGCTACTTCATCGTGACCCCACAGACGTACTTCATCACCCCTTCCCTCATAAGAACCAACAGCAAGTGGTACCACTTGGACGAGAGGATCCCCGACCGGTCCCAGTGCACCTCCCCCCAGCCCGGAACCATCACGCCCTCCGCCTCAGGCTGCGTCCGGGAGAGGACACTGCCCAGAAACCACTGCGACTCTTGCCACTGCTGCCGGGAGGACATGCACAGCATGCACGCGTCCACCCTGCAGCGGAAGCCCGCCAAGGACTGCAAGGACCCCTACTGCCCGCCCCCCCTCTGCCCGGTGCCCCCCGCTGAGAAGAGCAAGAGCGCCGTCAACTTCTCCTACAAGGCGGAGACGCTCTCCAAGCCCAAGGACGGCGAGAAGCCGTCCAAGAAATTCGGGCTCAAGCTCTTCCGGCTGAGCTTCAAGAAGGACAAGACCAAGCAGCTGGCCAACTTCTCCGCCCAGTTCCCCCCCGAGGAGTGGCCCCTGCGGGACGAGGACACGCCCACCACCATCCCCCGGGAGGTGGAGATGGAGATCATCCGGCGCATCAACCCCGACCTCACCGTGGAGAACGTCATGCGGCACACGGCGCTGATGAAGAAGCTGGAGGAGGAGAAGGCGCACCGCAGCAAGGCGGGCTCCTCGGCCCACCACAGCGGGAGGAGCAAGAAGAGCAGGGCCCACCGCAAGCCGCACGGCAAGCCGCGCTCCCACAGCAAGACGCGCGCGTCCAAGGGGGACCCGTCCGAGGGCTCCCACCTGGACGCGCCCGGGGAGCGGGAGTACGAGCTCTGCGACCCGCTGAGCCGGGTGCCCCGGGAGGGCTGCTTCATCATCGAGCACAAGGGCGAGAACTTCATCATGCACAGCACCCCCAGCCTGCTGGAGCCCCGCTTCCCCATGACGCCCGAGTGGGACGTGTCCGGGGAGCTGGCCAAACGGAGGACGGAGATGCCCTTCCCCGAGCCCTCCCGGGGCAGCTCCCACTCCAAAGTGCACCGAAGCCACAGCCATACCCAGGACCGGCGGTCCCGCAACGAGAGGCCCAGCAAAGCCAAGGAGAGGTCCAGGTCCATGGACAACTCCAAGGGCCCCCTGGGCACGTCCTCGCTGGGGACGCCCGAGGACCTGGCCGAGGGCTGCAGCCAGGGCGACCAAACCCCCGTCCAGGCGTCCTTCGTGGACGACGGCACCCTGAGGGCTGCCCAGGCGGCCGGCCACCAAAGGGCTCACATTCTGTCCCCGAGCTACAAAGAGGCGTGCATCCCCGAAATAGTCAGCGGCGGCAAGGAGCCGTCCAGCAGCCTCCTGGAGCCAGGCAAGGCCCCCGAGAGTTTGCCGTCCTTCGGGGACCTCAATTCCTGTCCCACTAAAGCGGCAACGGACGACTATTTCCAGTGCAACACCTCCAGCGAGACGGTGCTCACGGCGCCCTCGCCTCTGGGAAAGAATAAGGAGGACCATGACCCTCTGACCATGGCCGAAGGGGTGAAAAAGCTGCCGCTGTCCGACAGGCAGACCCCGGTCTCCTCCAGGGAGTCCGGAGGACACAAGGAGGAGTCGCCTGCGGGGCTGGGCGGGGGCCCGGCCGCTCCGGGCTCGGCGGGGGCGGCGGACGGGCTGGCCAACGGACGTCTCGTGCAGCATCACGGCGCCGAGCCCAGCAGCCTGGACAAGAGGAAAGAGATCTTCAGCAAAGACACCCTGTTCAAACCTCTGCACAGCACCCTGTCCGTCAACAGCTACCACAAATCCAGCCTGTCCCTCCTCAAAGCGCACTCCAAGTCCCCCGTGGACACGCTGCCGGGCCGCTGCGAGAAGCTGGAGCCGGCCCCGGGCTCGGCGGCCGCCCAGGTGCTGCCGGCCCTGCAGCGCCAGCAGGAGCCCGGGGGCGCCCAGGAAGCCTCCTTCGACTATTACAACGTCTCCGATGACGACGACTCTGAGGAGGGGCCAAACAAGGCCGCCGAGGAGGAGAAGAGCCGGGACGACGTGGGCACCATGCAGTGGCTCCTGGAGAGGGAGAAGGAACGGGACTTGCAGAGGAAATTCGAGAAGAACCTCACTCTCCTCGCCCCCAAAGACACGGACAGCAGCGGCCACCAGAGGGCCACCCACTCGGCACGCCTGGACAGCATGGACAGCAGCAGCATCACTGTGGACAGTGGATTCAACTCCCCACGGTAGGGAGGGGCGCTCTGCACACACATACACCCCCCACCCCTCCCCCCGGGGGCCGGGGGCCGGGTGCAGACACCTGGAGAAAAAGCTTCAGGTTCCACGGGCTCGGCTCATGGACGAGGGTGCTGGCTGGGTGCGCTGTGTTGGTAACCGCCTGTCTCTGGCTTCTTTTGCAGGACTTGAAACAAGTGTTTCTGCAGCTGTAGAGAGCGCCAATCTGGACTGGTGGGTTGGCTGGCCCCTCACACTTGCCTCAGTCCAATCTAAGACCATCATTTCCCAGTATTTTTTTCTTCCATGTTTACATTGCCCTCATGCTGGTAAAGAAAGGGTGTTTTTGTTTCGTTTTGTTTTTGAAGTGCTTCAAAAATTGAGCAGAATGAGGAGTTGGTGGGGGTCGGGAATGAACTGATGGACTCAAGGATGAGAGTTCCTCTAGTGAGAACATACAGTTGACTCTTGAACAATCTGGGTGTGGACTGCCCGGGTCAATTAGGGACAGCTTTTTTTCTTTTCTAAAATATATTTTTATTGATTTCAGAGAGAAAGGGAGAGAGCAAGAAAGACAGAAACATCAATGATGAAAGAGAATCATGGATCAGCTGCCTCCTGCACATATCCCTACTGGGGATCAAGCCCGCAACCCAGGCATGTGCCCTGACCGGGAATCAAGCTGTGACCTCCTGGTTCATGGGTTGATGCTCAACCACCAAGCAACACTGGAAAAGGGAAGATTTATTTTTTTTCCATAAATACTATAAATGTACTTTCTCTTCCTTATGACTTCCTTGATGACATTTTCTTTTCTGTAGTTGATTTTTAAAAATATATTTTATTGATTTTTTTACAGAGAGGAAGGGAGAGGGATAGAGAGTTAGAAACATCGATGAGAGAGAGAAACATTGATCAGCTGCCTCCTGCACACCTCTTACTGGGGATGTGCCCGCAACCAAGATACATGCCCTTGACTGGAATCAAACCTGGGACCTTTCAGTCTGCAGGCCGACGCTCTATCCACTGAGCCAAACTGATCAGGGCTGAAGCTGACTTTATTGTAAGAATACAGTACATAATACATATAACATACCAATAACTGTTATCAGTAACGCTTACAGTTAGCAGTAAGCTATTAGTAGTTAAATTTTGGGTGAGTCCAAAGTTACACACACATTTTTGACACTGCAGGTGGGGGAGGGTCAACACTCCTAACCACTGTGTTGTTCAAGGGTCAACTGTAAAAGTAGATCTCAACACCTTGCCAGTGGATGTAGAAGCTTGTTGCCATGTTAACCAGCTTCCTGGTGGCTCTCTCCACCTTCCTCATGCAGCTTCCTCTCCCCACTCATGTGCCCACCGAGAAATGGACCTGATTTCTCCTGCAGAGGGAATGGGGGACCGTGCTCTCCTAGATCAAAGCACGTGCCAGCACTGCTGTTCCTCCTCCTGGAGCACTGACACAACCAGTCAGGGTCCTCTCGTCGCAGTGCTTGTTTGTAGTGGGTGCTGGTGGCTCGGCAAAGGCTGGGCAGTTGAGAGTACGTAACGCTCAGTGGTCACATCCAGTGCACTGAAGTGGTTCAGGGGTTCAGGAAGCAGGAGAGAGTCTATGCACCTCCCCTTTGTTTCTGCTTAACTCTTCCTTCTCCTCAAAGAGCAGCGCGGGGCCTCATTCTCCTCCTAAATTTTACTCCAGATTGGTGACTCTGAGGTGCAGAAATGCGATGAGAGATGGACATTTCCCAAGATTTTATAATATTTATAAATTTAGCAAGTATCCAGATATGGTTCTTTTCATTATTAAGAATTATAATTAGTCCTAGTGTGATCATTTCACTGTATCTCTGGGTAACTTGGGGACGGAGCATCCCAAAATTAGAATTTGGGAATTGTCAGTCTGTTTGTCACAGATTAAGCCTTTATTTTTTTAAAGGACTAGTTCTTGATTATTATCATCATCACCATCATTATCATCATCATTATTGTAATGTAACCTTTCATCATCATCATCATCATCAGTGTCATGTAACCTTCTTTTATCATAATCATCATCATCATTATTGTCATGTAACCTTTCTTCATCATCATCATCATCATCATCATCATTGTCAAGTAACCTTCTTTCATCATAATCATCATCATCATCATTATTGTTATGTAACCTTCTTTCTTCTTCTTCATCATCATCGTCGTCATCATTGTCATGTAACCTTCTTTTCAAGTTAACGCGTGTGGAAGTCTAGTATCTAAACGGACCACAGGACTGGCACTCTGGTTGGAGTGGTGAGAGAGCAGGGGTCTCAGGTCTCTGCTGCCGTCCCTGGAAGAGCCCTCAGGGACCTCAGGGAGCTTGGCACTCAGTCTGAAAACTACTGGCCTATTAAGTGACTTTTCTAAGTCATAACCTTTGCTCTCTATTTTCCAAATCAAATCTTATTTACCAGTTATTTGGTACATCCTTCCCTTTCTATTTCTTCCTTCTACTCCTTCTCCTCGTGAGTTTCTAGCAGTGGACACCATACAGACATAATTGAAGGTCTGTAATGGATGGTAGACGTTCAAGACCGTCACTTACGGAAGGTGCTTTACCTGCCTGTACCTTAGGCTCCACTCCTTCTTATTTCTACCCACCTGATGCTTCTCACACAGCAGTTTCCTACCCTTCATGTTGCCTCTTGACCCCTGGACCGCCACTGAGGGAAAGCATTAGACCTCCAGAGATACTAAAGGGTCATTGAGGGTAGCTTAATGGTTCTAACTCAAGAATTTATAAAGAAGTTTATTTGAATTTCTCCAAGTGCTTTGTCATGGTAGAAGGTAAAGGTTGTTCACAGGAGGCAACCTTCACACATTAGCTCTGTGTCTGCCCACTGTGACTAGGTAGAATTTTCTCTGTAAGACTATGTCGCTCACCCATAAGTTTCATGCAGTTAGCACATAGCGTTTTCTTCTTGTATCCCTTTCATATTTAATACGCATTGGTTACAGGCTAGATGACAAACTGGCTTTCTATACCCATTTTTAAACTGTATTTCCTGTACGCCTCAGTAAATTCCCTGAGCTGCCTTTCTAATGGATGGGTGAGGAGAGTCTACAAACGAGAATGTTTGAGTTATAGGGAGTTTTACTCACGAGCGTGAGGAGTATTTTAGCCAAATAGTATTATCATACTGACACCTCCCCCGGGTTGTGAGATACAGAAATCTTAAGTGGGCCATTTATTTGGGTCTTTCAGTAAATAATTCACCGAGCAACTAAGATTCAACTGAAAAAACACACAAATAATCCCCCCCCTCCAGAAATGGTGATTGTCACATTCAGCTTTCAATCAAGTTCAACCACATTCCCAGAATTCCTCAATCCCTTTTCTTAGAAAGGGGGTTGAGAAGGAAAAAAAACATAGTAACTTAAGCTATGTCATAGACCTAATATTGAAAAGGAATTTTTTTTTTATATGAAAAGTCTGCTGTTCCAAATTTGAGCCCCTAACTGGTGGGTAAACATAGTATGAAAATCAGAGGCTGCGGCGGGGATGTGTCTGTCTAATGTACCGTGTGCCATGTGCTGGGGGCTGCACGAAACGCATGTTCCAGGAGGGCGGGCGACAGAGCTGTTGGGACAGGTCATCTGCCTGTGAGACATGGAGACCTCCAGGCGGCACTCCATTCATTATCTTATTAAAAAACAACAACAAAAAAAACACGTTTAAATTTGAGGGATATTTTTACTGATACTGCTCCATCTTCATGAACTTTTTCATCATCATATCCTGAGCCCTCGATAGGAATGCCACACACGGGAGATCTGTATGCATTTGTCACGATGAATAGGTTGGCCATGGCAGAGAGGCAGCTTGGAGCACAGACAGCTACCAAAATGTAGGCGGTCCATCGCAGGGAGGTGTGTTTGCAGTGCCTGGCACAGGGCCTGGCCTATAGCAGGTATGTGTTAGGCCCATGCCTTAAAAGCCTATTAAAAAGTGGGGGTTTTGGAACTTTAAATGTATTTTCTCATAAAGAAGGACCCCCATGGATTCCTACACCAGCCCACACAGTAGCTACTCTGTGCATGACACGCTAGATACAGAACGGAAGTAACTTCCACATGTCTAACTTCGCAGTGTACACATTCTGCATCAATGCTTGTTTCTTCATGGCCGCTCTGTGAGTAGGTAAATCACGTAACTTTCCTGATGTTAAAAATGAAGTGAAATACCTGAGGAGAAATATTATCATGGTAAGGATGAAACTGAAGGAACCTGCCATGAAATCTCTGGGATTGACATGTTCCCTCCCTCTTTGCCGCCCTCCTCCCTCCCTGACTGTGCCTCGGCTGGGGCTGGCAAGCCTCCGATGGGCTTTCCTAGGAAAGGGGCCAGGTAAGTGGGGAGCCGGGCACGTTCCATCCCTGTAGCCCGGATGTGTTGCGTATTCTCTCGGCAGGCCCAGAGTAGCCATAGGCACAATGGAAGGACTTCTGTAAATGTCTTAACCTGCTGGCGGGACCCTCGGAGTCCCGGAATGCCCAGCGGTCTCTTTGGTAGTCGGCAAACACAGTTTCCTTTGAACAGCGAACTCTTGGCTCCTTGGTGAGACGCAAACTCAAGGCCACGAGGGCTTAGGATAAAGTAACCTGTTAGTAAGGGCTGCCAAGGTCTAGGGTTTAGGCAAAATTGCCATCAGTTTTGGAGGAGGCTGAGAGAGTGGATGTCCACCATCGCCCTTTGACCTGCAGGCTAGCTTCCGCAGGCTTCGCTCAGTCCTGGGACCAGCGCTCACCAAATGTTTTGTAAACCTTGACTCTGTCCAGTAGGATGGGTGCTTTGGTCTCTTTGTAAGCTGGTAAGTTTCTTATTACCATTTGAGGACTTTGAACATCTGTTCAGTTCCCATCAGTCAGGCCAATAAACCTTATTCCCGCTATTGCTCCACACGTTTGAAATTTTCAAATGTTTCTAAATCTCTTGGAGCAATAAACTAGCTTTTGGTAATCTAACTCAGAACAATGAAGAGAAACCAAAATACTAACGTCTTTAGTTCCCCTCTATTCTCTAAGAATCTCTTAAAATATAAAATATTTCTACCCAAAGTGCATGTGTGTGGGAGGGGAAGGTGCGAGGATAAATGCAGACTTCACCAACAAGTGAGTAACATCTGAGATGCCTCATCAGAAAATATTAATGTATTTTCTCCAAAGTGTGAACATCTGACCCAGAGGTATGACAGTGTCTGCAAAGGGTTTTATTTCCACCAATGCCGCAGGGTAGCCATAACATGCTTGAAGTCCAGCAACGTCAGAATCTGCCCCTGGAGAGTGAATACAGAACCATGAGGGTACAATTACTGAGCTGGTAGAGGGGCAGTTGTATCAGTGAATTCCCGGCCTGAAATGAGATCATTATAGGTGTATATTTAAAAGTATTTTATTTTTAATTTATTTTTATTTTTAAAATTTTTTAAATATATTTTTTATTGATTTTTTACAGAGAGGAAGGGAGAGAAATAGAGAGCTAGAAACATCAATGGGAGAGAAACATCGACCAGCTGCCTCCCGCACACCCTCCAGTGGGGATGTGCCCACAACCAAGGTACATGCCCTTGACCGGAATCGAACCTGGGACCCTTCAGTCCGCAGGCCGACGTTCTATCCACAGAGCCAAACAGGTTTCGGCATATTTATGAGTATTTTAAAAAACCCGAAGCGGTAGCTGTAGATCACGTTGAACTTGGAAGGAGTTCTCTCGAATGGGAAGGAGGGGAAGGCGTTTAAAGGGCACGTAGCTGTAGAAGACCCTCCGTGCCTCGGGCTGCCGGTGGCACACGTGTGTGCCGCTGCCGGAGCCGTGCAGGCGCGTGTGTACATGCTCAGGGGGAGGCGGCCTGTCTCTGGCATTCTGAGCCCACAGAGGAAACGCAGTACCTCCGTCGTGTGCTCTCCCTCTGGAACTCCCTGCGTGATCGTTTATGTCCCAAACAAAACAAACCCTTTTTGCTCTTCCAGCACCAGGGAGAGCCTGGCCTCCAACACGTCGAGCATCGTGGAGAGTAACCGCCGCCAGAACCCTGCCCTGAGCCCGGCCCACAGCGGGGCCGGCCCGGCCTTCAGCTTCCGAGCGAGCGCGGACACCCCCACCAGCGAAGCCGAGAAGCTGCAGAAAGCTTCCAACTGCCTGCAAGCCTCGGTGACGAGCGTGTGACCGCCGTCCGGCCCCAATCTCCGCCCCGCCCGGCACAGCCGCGTTTACAACACTGGGACTGATGTTTACATCTTCGGGAAGACGAGCATCTCCGCCGCAGTTTGGGTGTTTACCTAAACTGTGCTGCTAAGTAGCTAGAGCAAAACACACCAGTCTTTCTTTCGGAGTATCGCTTTCTCCCACGTATGGCTCTGTAGCGACAGAATAGCGGTAGGGGTGATACGTACACTTTTTGCTTCACTAATTGTAACTGAGCACACCTAGGAGAGTCTAGACACTGTACGTGTAAGAGCATTTCCAATGTCACGCCAGCACCGTTTCTAAATGCCACAGGTGCGTGCTGCTCCCCGTCTGTGGGCAGATGGTGCCCCAGAACTGATGCTCCACACTTACAAACCACCAAACCCAGCGAAGCCACTGCTCAGTGTCCCATGCCACGGCCCGCGGGGAGGGGAGTCCATGCCAAACAGCCGAGAAGGGGCCCCAGCCCCCGGTGTGCGGATCATGTGGGCACCGTCACTTCCTCACTGTGAGTTTCCGTGGCGCGGTCTCGCAGGGGCCCGTGGAAGTGCGTCTGCGGGGGTCGGGGTGGAGGGCCTGGGAGTGTGTATTGTCAGGATTTTGTTTTTAAGTCCAAGATGCTTGTCTTGAGTTCTAACCGTCACCATCACTAACAGGAATATAGGCCTTTGGATCTGAAGTGGGTAGAAAGGAAGGGGCCCCAGCCTGGCGGGGCTCCGCGCTCCTGCTGGACGCGGGGACGCGGGCTCTTAGGAAAGGTGCGAGTGGGAATCGGTGCGGGGATCACTTCCTGTCCGGGAAAGGGACGGTGATCCTGTCTTACCATCGTAGATGCGATCATGAGTTTGTCTAAAAAGCAAAATGTTCTTTGTGATACAAATGAAGAGTATGGCCTGGGGATGTTATTCTTTCTAATGGAAGGACGTAAATCTATTTTATGTAGTTTTAGATAGAATGCCTAAATTAGGCTGTGGGAGATAATTTTTAGTGGTTCTAGGAAAGAGCAGGTTGAGGGAGAGTTGGACTTCAGGCCTTTTATTCCTGGGAAGATATCTATAGAGAAGACATGAAGTGTAGTTTTTGACCAGAAATGTATAGGTGTGCCCCTGTAACGAACAACAGAATGTGCTCATTCTGCGAACATGGTATGATTCTAACCTGTACTCCCCTTACGATCGACCGGAACGACCATTATGCATACGTGGACTATGCCAGAGTGATGTTTACAGAGACCGGGGCCCGGTCCAGGAGGTGTGTGTAGGTGGGTGCGTGTGGCGATCGGCCGGCGCATTTGGCTTTGGTTTACAATGTCGCGTGGAATGCAGAGGAAGCCGGGCGGCGGCAGAGGGAGGACGAATGGCCAAGCTTCAGCTTTCCAGGAAAGGCTCTTTATTTATTTTATGGGAGCAGTGGAATCGACGTAGATCATGGGAAAAGCATTCGCAAAAGGGTTACATAGGACACAAGTAAACGGTCTGACAAAATAAAAGTTTACTTAGCTCAGTGGCATGTGATGTTTGGAGCCAGAAAACACATATCCAAAAGTCAGTCTCGGAGCCAGCCACGGCTCCGCGTGTGTGAAGCCCCAGAGCCGGGCTCCATCGCTGGTGGTCCGTTCAGAGACCGCAGTCGCCTGCGCGGCCAGACTGATTCCTGCATCATTGGGGTGCTCCCTGGTGCTCCCTTGGATATTTGGAAGTTGCGTGGTGAGCCAGACGCCTCGGGGCTGTATCGGCTCCTTGTCTGTGCTTAGGGCGAAACCTAAGCACAGGTCGCAGTCGGCTCCCACACCCCTGACAGGCTCCCGTCGGTTGGCGTGCCGTGCCATGCCCCACTTCCTCCGAGGCATGCCTGATGGCTCCGCCAGCCCTCTGTCTCACAGCCTAACCGTGTCCAGAAGGAGGGATCGCGTCTCTCAGAGACTCCATTGCGAGTCCGTTTCCCTGGGGAGTTGTATACCATTCAGTTACTAAATTCTCCTGTCGAAATTCATCCTCCCCCTCCCCTTCTCCCCCCCCAAAAGAATCCTGCTCTGCAGTGTTCACCGTACTCTCAGCTCATAAATAACATAACATTGAAACAGCCCGCCAGCCTCAGGTTGATCCTCTGAAAGTCCCCATCCTCCGAATCCAATGCTGGATGACCTGGAAAAAGAAATCACTACCTTTAGGAGCTTTAAAATAGGGATTTATCACTATTTTGCAAGAAAACGGTTTACAGAAGGCATTGTTCCAATAAAATGTGTACACTTTCTGCCTGGGACATGATTTAAAAAAAAAAAACCACACACACACAAAACAACTCCCTTAGCCAGCAGCCATGAGCATAGGAACGATGGACTTTGAAGGTGATGTGATGTAAGGCCCAGGTAGAAGCAACCCATCTGATCTCTCCGGGCTTCCAGAAGGGGGGGTGGTGGTGGCAGGAACCATTTAACAGATGTGACCCAGGATGGCCCCCAGGCGAGGGTCTCGGGGACCACGCTAGGAGGCCCCGTGTCCTCCGGGGAAATGATAGCTTTGTGCCCATGGCTGCTTTTCGAGTCGTCACTTCACAATGAGCTGGCCATCCGAAAGGTTTACAGAGCCGAATCCGGTTGAATCTCTGTGTAGTGTTCAACGTCCGAGGGTCAACCCATCTGTTGGCATTTTGCACACTTATGTATTATTATGATGCAGCATATTACTTTATGGTAATTTTTATTTTTGCATATAACTACCTCCATAAATTTGATGAAGCGGCAGCCGTGCGTTGATGTGTATTGGTCAGAAAAATCGGAGTTCAGAACTCGCGTGCCATGAGGCCGTGGCGCACGCGCGTGTGTGTGTGTGTGTGTGTGTGTGTTGGCGATCACCTCCGTGGACTCATGACCTTCTCATCGCCATGGTTTTCTTTCGCGGCATTATTTCACTTTCAGACGTAAGCCTGTCTCTCCCCTCCTCCCCCGCAAAGCGCACTTGGCTTTGTGATGAATGGTAGGAAGTTTGAATTTCTTGTCTCCCCTCCCCACCTGCTCCCCCCCCCCCCAATTCTTGCTAAAAAGTTCCCCCTGGTGAAGAGCCCATTGGTAAACATAACGTAGCCAGCGGTTTACTCCCATAAACATCTGAGGTGAACTCTAGGTTTCAGTCACCGGAGACACACGGGACTGGGGAGCACTGGTCCTCTGCCTCCCCCACTCTGGCGTTCTCCCGGGAAAAGAGCTGTGCCTGTGCCCAAGCCCCCTGTCACACAGGCTGTGTTCCGTTTTATATATCTGTCCATCTCAGGGGACCTCAGGGAAGGGGTGCACCAGACACAGAGAGTGGATGGGAGAGCCGAAAGGCGATGGACTAGCTGGGTAAAGATGACAAAAAAAAAAAAAAATTAATAAAAAATAAATGACGGCTGCTTCTCTGACTTCAGGAAGCAGACATTTTTTAAAACAGTGAATCCGGGGTAACGGAGCCGAACACCAGCTGTCCCCAGGTCTCCCTTCCCCCCAGCCCAGCCAGCATTTCTAAAATGCAAATTTCAGTTCTGTTAGGTCACCTCGGGGAGAGAGAAGCCCCCTGTGATGACAACAGAAGCATCGCCCCCTGTTGGGCTGGCCCGGCTTCTGCAGATGCCCCCCGGGAAAGCCACTCCTCACCACGAAGTGTCCTTGGACACAGGCTTCTGGTTCAAAGCCCAGGCCTGTCGCTCACACTCCCGTTATGGCAGCATTCTGCAGAGGCTCGGTGCGCGCCCGGGCAGCGCTTGGAGCTCCATGAGAAACCCGCCCCGCCCCGTACTGACTTTGCACATCCGTCCTGGGGCCTCGGAGTGCTCCGGGAGCACCGGGCCCACAGGCCTCCCCGCGCTGGCCCGCCCTCCGTCGCGCCCGTGCCTGAACACGGGGGGAGGGACACGGCGGCCCGGGACCCAGCGGCAGCTGTCGGTGGTCTCTGTTCTATCGGTCTGATAGACATCCTGAGCAATCAGCCAACACAATGCTGCTTTTTTTTCTGACGTGTGCTAATAAAGTCAAAGAGAACGAACACAGCGTCCCACCTTCATTCAGAAAGCCCAGGACGCCTGGCATGTGGCACTGCCCCCTGTGCCCCTCCGGGAGCGATGGGCAGAGGGGGCCGTCCATCCGCTCCACGCAGAGCCACTGCAGGCGGCGGTAGATCTGGGCACAGACCCGTGTTCCCGGTTGCCTGTCGGCTCTGTGATTCCTGTGTCTTTCAAGGAGCACGGCTGCTCCGGGCGGCGGAAGGTGCCGAGACGGGAATCTCAGTGAAGAGCCGTATCAAGGTCTCGGCGCTTCAGCAAGCCGGCCCTTGGCGAACCCTGCTCGGGAGAAGCCGGGTTTCCCGGGGAGCTGGCCCCACTGGGAGTGTCCTCGCATTGGGAGATGGGACGTCCTGGATGGCGGCCTTCCCTGTGGCCACAGGCGGGTCACGGGACTCGCGGGCCGTGTTCTGCCGGAACGGTGGACCCCAGAAGTGGCCCTCCCCTCCCCTCTCCCAGCCCCTGCGCCCCCTGCCCGTCCTGCCCGTTGTCTCAGCGGCCTGTTCTCATGGGTTCCCGAGCGGCTCTCCCGCACATGTTTAGGGCTCGGGGAAGCTAGGACACAGGAAACAGGAATGCAACGGCCATGGAGAACGTTGCTTTGCTTTGGGTCAGTCAGATAGGGGCAGGAAAGAGATTGCCATCGGTCTGATCGTGGCCACGTCAGATAACCGAATCGGCTGTCACTCCGTCACTCTCCCAGAAGGGTTGACGGTATTGAGGCTACATCCAATATTTCCCCATTTCACAAATTACACACACAATTCACGATTAAACTTCCTGGTGTGTCTGAAACAGACCTCCCTGACCGACTTCATCTTGGCGTCTTGCAGCAGCATCCCAGCGATGGCTCCCCTAGCACACCCTCCCGGGTGCTCACAGTTGTGTTTCCTACGACTTACAGTTGCTGGTTTGCAAGGTTCAGCATTCTACCCAGCTCAGGGGGAATTCAACCTCCTCCTTATGATTGTACCTTATCTGGTATTGGGCTTTACGTCGCTCCTGTTGGCTTCAAATGCGAACACACACATGCGTACACGCACACGCGCACACACGCGCACACACCCTGCCAGCGAGGGAAGGGGCTGTTTCCCACAGGAGGCAGTGACCCCCGGGAGCCCACGGAAGGCTAGAAGCTTGGCTGGTCCACGTATCGCCGCCTACCTCCCTGTCTGAAGGTTGACCTTGGCACCCCATCCCCTCGCTCCCACCAAAAAAGAGGTGCCCAATCTGAGATGGGGGGTCTCGAATCTCAGTCCTCGGCAGTTCTAGGACATGTATCATGAACGACACACGCAGCAGCTCCTCGCCTTCCTATCCTCTGCGGTCCTCCCTGCCTCCCCCCTGCCCCCCCCCCCGGCTGCCCCCCTTCCCTCTAGAGACCCATACACCACCTCGGTTTCCACATTGGAAGGGCGAAGTCGTGTGTGTGGCGTTGGCACACATGGACGGTTAGCCCCAGAGCTAACGCCGGGTCACCTTCCTGTGAGTATCGACAGCTACAGATCAAGGTCCTTAGAGTAGTTGACATAGATGCGACTTCCTAGCAGAGAATTAAATTTCGGCGTACAGTTTAAAAAGGGATCGTAATTCTGCAGGTACCCTCCTCGGAGTGACTGAATGTGACTATTGCATTAGGGGTAAATGAATTAAGAAGTGCAAGTGGGATTTACTGTATGTTAGGAAGGAGTTTTGCAGCCAAGACTGCCTTGAATAAAAATGTGTTTGCACTGAAAAAAAAAAAAAATTTTAAATTACTTGGTCTCTGGTTGCTGTAAAGGTCATCCAAGATGGATGTTCTGTTTATATTGTATAGTATTTCATATGAAATAATTACAGTTCATGAAATGTCTTCCCTAATGTTACTGATTTATAACAGCACATTTGTAACATGGTTTTTATCGTGTCAGTGTGCCATATTGTAAATGATGATTACTTGTCATGCTTAGTATAATAACTTAAAAGGAAAAAAAAGCACAGGGATTTTTGTAAGTCTATATTTGAAAGTCCCTCCACATGGTAATATTGTGTTCATGTTGTTTCTGTAGTGTTGTGTGGAATATCCATTTTGGATTGTGTTACTTTTTAAGATATTAAATAACATTTGGTTATATGTCTAAGTGGATTTTTTTTGGCACCCAGGAAAGAATAGATGAGATCAACTTATGTCTCTGCTCTGTTTAATATGATTTCGTAACAAAGTTTTATTACATGATCGTGATTAGAGCTTTTGAAGTAAAACAGCTGAAAATAGGAATTTCTGGTCAAAACCTTTTCCCAGGAATGTTGAAAAACATCACATTTTTGACTAGCTATTCAAATGTAAAAGACGGAGACTTAGAGATGCATATAATTAAGTTTTCTATAGGAAATTATAAAGAGATGTGGATGTTGTTTTGTTAGCACTCAAATCCTATCCTCAAATAAATGTGATGTCTCACACTCTCACACACACTCACACACACACACACACACACACATGCACACACACACCCCAGTGAGCATTCACAATACGGGCATCCTCCGATGAGGTCCTTGCACAAGGTCAGAATGTCTCCAGGCTTGATTGCCCTCAGATCTGCCCAGTGCTCCTTTGTCTCCGCTCAGTGGTGGCCAATCTTTGTCCTGGGAGAATGGACTTCGTTTTTCCAACCTAAAAGTGATCTGTTCAAACAATTAAGCCAGGGCTATGGTTGGCAAACTGCAGCTCATGAGCCACATACGGCTCTTTGGCCCCCCGAGTGTGGCTCTTCCACAAAATACCATGGCCTGGGGGAGTCTATGTGGAAGAAGTGGCGTTAGAAGAAGTTTAAGTTAAAAAAATGTGGCTCCCCAAAGAAATGTCAGTCGTTATACTGTTGATATTTGGCCCTGTTGACTGAAGAGTTTGCCAACCACTGAGCTAGGACACAGCATTCTTTTCTTTAATGTTGATTTTTAGGGGGAGATAGGCAGGGAGATGGATGATAGCAACATCCATAAGAGAGACACACCATCGTCAGCTGCCTCCTGCACGCCCCCTATTGGGGATCGAGCCCACAGCCTGGGCATGGGCCTTGACCAGGAATCGAACCGGTGACTTCTTGGCTCCTGTTTATATTGTATAGTATGGTTAGCCCCAGAGCTAATGCCGGGTCACCTTCCTGTGAGTATCGACAGCTACAGATCAAGGTCCTTAGAGTAGTTGACTCAGCCACTGAGCCACACCAGCTGGGGGAACCAGCATTCCTTTCCTTTTTTCTTTTTTTTCTTTTTTTAAATATATTCTATTGATTTTTTACAGAGAGGAAGAGAGAGAGATAGAAACATCGATGAGAAAGAAACATCAATCAGCTGTCTCCTGCACACCCCCCACCGGGGATGTGCCCACAACTAAGATACATGCCCTTGACTGGAATCGAACCTGAGACCCCTCGGTCCACAGGCTGATGCTCTATCCATTGAACCGAACCGATCTTGACAGGAGTGGGGCCTGACTTTCTTGTCAAGGCGACGCGCAAGCAGGCTTCCTGCTTCGGACAATGGCAGGCATGGGGATATGTGGGGAGACCTCAAGGCTACAACTCGGAAGGACAAGCCTTATTTCAGAGGAAAGAGTTTGTCTCTGTGTCTCAAACGGCCCCAGACAGACACTCCATTTTTTAGGAGTGAAGTTCGGAAGAGCAAGAATACTGAGAGAGCATTGTGAGCTTCACGCCAGGCCAGGGGCTGCGATGTTGAGGGGAGGGCGGGGGGGGGGAGGGGGGGCTCCCAGCTCGGTGTCAGCTGGACACGGAGGCAATGCTGCGCTCACTGAGGAGAAGGAAGGCTGGACTCGGACCCCTGGGCGAGAACGGTCATGGGTCAGAAGAACCTTTTCTCTCCAAAGGAAACGGGATGGTTTTAACCTATTTTTACGTATGTCGAGTGGTGGGATTTTTCTTTCCTCCCATAAAGATAACCCAAGCAGAGTACTCCGTATTTACCCCAGCCCTGTTCCAGCTATGAAATCTAGAGCCACTGAATAATAAAAAGTTATTCACCCAACGTTAATAGTTCATTTAATGGTGAAAGCTTATCCCTGCTGTGGGAATACATGGATTCGATGACAACCTGCCTGTTTGAGCTCAGTGGCTCCAGACTTTTCCTGTAAAGTGAGTAGTTCATCATGGGACACATGTGTGTGTGTGTGTGTGTGTGTGTGTGTGTGTGATGAATATTCACAGAGCGTCTTGCACGCACCACACAGGAGTTTCAAGAAAAATCAAGGCACCTGCTCTTGAGATAGACTGGAGAGGGTTTCTGGCAAGTCTTAAAAGAGTTGCATTAGCTGAAACCAGTTTGGCAAGGTTTAGTGGATAGAGTGTCAGCCTGTAGACTGAAGGGTCCCAGGTTCGATTCCAATCAAGAGCATGTACCTTGGTTGCGAGCACATCCCCAGCAAGGGATGTGCAGGAGGCAGCTGATCAATGTTTCTAACTCTCTATCCCTCTCCCTTCCTCTCTATAAAAAATCAATTTTATATATATATATATATATATATATATATATATATATATTTTTTTTTTTTTTTTTTAAGAGTTGCAGTAGAAGTAGGATGTTAGGTGTGAAAGGGAGGGTCAGCACCTTAGCTGAGACGAGGGAGGCCAGCGGTGTGGGACTGGGATGTGAGGGGTGACATGGAGCAGATGCTCATGAAGGGGCCGGTCTCCCTCCTCCGTCAGCGAGGACTTGGGGACTAGTGTCTGCAGCTCACATGGAGGGAACACCCTGCACCTTGGGCCAGCATGGGCTTGTCTGGGTGACCACTTACACAGGTGACCTCACACTCCATCAAACGCTCCTCCCAGGCCACCTGCCTTCATGCCCTCCTTTCTCCTCTTTGTTGTTAAGTTCCATGCATTATTTTTCTTTGCTGTTACCTAGGGTGCATTTTACTTTACTCTTTTCTCCACGTAAAACCAATGATTTGTGTTTGTTATCTTGTCTCTTAATATTTTGACTCATTCCTGACCTCCATTATATAAATGTAAATATCTAGAATGTTTATTAATATAGTAATATATTAATAACACAGGAATGTATAACATATAATTAATATATATATATATATATATATATATATATATATATACCACTGCTTGCTAGTGTTTTATTTATTTATTAAATATATTTTATTGATTTTTTTTTTTTTTACAGAGAGGAAGGGAGAGGGATAGAGAGTTAGAAACATTGATGAGAGAGAATCATCAATCAGCTGCCTCTTGCACACCCCCTACTGGGGATGTGCCCGTAACCAAGGCACATGCCCTTGACCAGAATCGAACCTGGGACCTTTCAGTCCGCAGGCCTACACTCTATCCACTGAGCCAAAGCGGTTTCAGCTGACTGCTAGTGTTTTACATTTCACATTTATATTGCCTTTCCCTCTTTGCATCTACAGTCCACTATTTTCCTCCAATCTCATTTTCTCTCATCTTTGTGCTAAGAGCCTTTTGTTCTTCAACATTTATACAGAAATCTGCCAAAATTTCAGAGATAGATGGATGGATAGATAGCTTTTGCATTAGACCAGAGACCCCTGGACTGATGTAGTCTGTAAGTGGCAATGAAACAAAAAGACATGCAAGAACGTTCAGTGTGGCTCCTAACCAACCACAGTGAGGAAGGTATGTGTTCACTGTGGTGTTTTTTTTTAGCCCTTCCAAACTTTCTGGGACTTT
Source organism: Nyctalus aviator (assembly GCA_036971965.1). Taxonomy (NCBI): domain Eukaryota; kingdom Metazoa; phylum Chordata; class Mammalia; order Chiroptera; family Vespertilionidae; genus Nyctalus; species Nyctalus aviator. Next base: position 181,878,145 of record CM072924.1, on the reverse strand, counting down.
ATTTTAATTTTCATTTAATTTTTAAAATTTTTATTTTAGAGAGAGGAAGGGAGAGATGGAGAGAGAAACATCAGTGTGGGAGAGAAACAGCGATTGGCTGCCTCCTGCACATGCCCCCGACTGGGGATGGAACCCGAAACCTGGGTATGCACCCCGTCAGAGGACTGAACGGACCACCTGCTGGCACACAGCACGTTGCTCCCACCAGCGGGGCCACACCAGCCAGGGCTCTGGTACTTTCAGCTGCTCTGGTTCACGTGTACATTTTCTGATAGGATCCGCCGTTTTTCTGAGGAGCCCGGGCTTCTTTCCTTGGAGGATGGCGTTAGAAACCCAGTCCGAGGTGCTAGGAAAGCCCACCGCTGCTGGAGAGCCCACGTTTCTAGGCCCTTCGGCTGAGGCAGCAAGGAGATAGAGCAGGGCGATACCGGTACATGTGAGTATACTCACCTGTTTATATGTGTGTCCATAAATATTGCCACAGGTAACATCTGTATCTCCAGTGAGCTCCATGCGAGTTCATTCTGATAGAGCCAATGCTGATCCGTTACTACAGAGATCACGCCAGCCTTGCCCCCTGCTTATCTGTGACCCCTGCTCCAGCCTGAGAGGCACGGCCATGCTTAGCTGTTCACTTGCAGTAGATAGGTTTGGAACTTCACCCATGGCACTTTATAAAACTGGCTAGAGGCCCGTTGCAGGAAGATTCCTGCAACAGTGCTTCTTGTGGCGGTCCCTGCAGCCCCGCCTGCTTCCCTCCCTTCTCTGCCCCACTTGCTTGCTTCTCCACAGTTTTGCTCCCTTCTGCAGCGCTTGGCTTCTGCCTGTCTTCGCTCTGTGCCTGGATATGCAAATTAACCACCATCTTGTTTTGGTTAATTTGCACACCAAATCCTAATTGGCTTGTGGGTGTAGCAAAGGTACGGTCAATTTGCATGCTTCTCTTTTATTAGATAGGATGAGATAAATACGGTTAAACACGGAAGTGAAAAATAGAACATTTTCTAAAAAAAATAGACTAGCGTGACAGAACGGTGAAGACCACAAACTTACTAATGGACGTATTGTGTCCTACTAAGATTGACCTAAAGAACTGTAAGGTTCAGAGTAAAGGGGGTCATGTTAATATTATTTCATGTGTGTCTTCCCGTATGTCACCCTGCCAGGGCTTGGAAAGTGGTGTGTGGACATCACAGTAATTACCACATGTTTGGTAAGCCCCATGTCCTTCCCCCACGCCCAATCTCCCATGTCTAAATGTTAATCACGTTTCAGGGTCCGCACCACATACCCGTCTTTCCCCGAGGGCTTTTCTGAGCACCCCTTTCCACTCCCCTGCCCTGACCAAGTAGGGTCTCTTCCCCTCCCTCACATGTATCATTTCCAACCCTGGGCCCTCCACTTTGTCTTAAAGTCAGGAGTTCAGACCCCTGCCCAAGACCATGACCTCAGCTCAACCATCTGTGCCATGTTTATGCTGTTTCCTGGATTTCCTGGGGGCACTTCCTCTTGCCACGGCTTCTCCGTGACCTTGTGAGCGCTGGAGCTCCAGTACACCTTCCGTAGGCCTGCTGCGCAGGGAAGGGCCCGGTGTGTCCGCCTTAGGAGGGATCTCAAAAGGGCGGCGTGCTGTGCCTGTGCCTGCTTCTCACCTAAGTCGCCAAGAAATGCGCTCACTGCGCTGTTGGAAGTGTGTCTTCCCTGTCAGAAGAGGAAGCCGGGGACCAGGGTATGGCTTTGAAAGTCAAAGCTGTTCAAAGAGGGAGAGCGGATGGGAAGCCTCAGTGCCTGCCTTTGGCCCCTGGGCTGGGCTCCGGAGGGCCAGTCTCCACGGAAGAGGGGTGCAGGGATGGGGCCAGAAGCCAGAGAATTCGGCAGCAGAAGCTGTGGGTGTGGGGGCAGCTGGAGGGCGGAGTGCAGAGTTCACTGGCAGGGAAATGAGTGCTGAGCAGGGTGCCTGCAGGGCTGCGGGCGGGCTCCTCCCAAGCACCCGGTGAGCTGCTGGAGTACTAGTGCTTAGGACCCTGCCCACAATCTGTTTCCTGTAACCGTATCTGAAAGCTAAAGACAGCTGACCATTATTTATGCAAGCTTTCCATAAAAGTGGAACAAAACTTTCTCTCTCTCTCTCTCTCTTTTCCTCCCAATTTCAGTTTCCTCCACATCGTAGCCACATGTTTTCCTTTCTGTTTCTTGTCATTTCTTCCCCACCCTCCTGCTCCTTCTCCTTTTGCATCTGTGAGATTTACGCCACAGCTAATTTTTCATTTTAATGTTCTCATTCTCCTCTCCGACCCCCACCCCCCCACCCCTCTGCTCCCCATCCCAAGCTTTTAAGGCAAGTTCTTGGTTTTGATTTCTTGGTAATCTTTCTGTATATCTTCCCACAACCATGTCCCCGGTGGTGGCTAACTCATTTTGCCGCTGTAATGTGACCAGAGAGTTCTAACCAGCTGCTTGCGATGATTCCCAAATACCCAGGTTAGCTAAAAAGAATAAAGCAAAATAAACAAAACAATAAAATGGAAAGCCTCGCTCTGGGTTGCCATGGACATCAGACCCCACGCTGCCCTCACAGCTCCGGCTTACCGGTGCCGCTGGCATTGGCGATTCCGCCATGGCACCAGAATGCAGCTGTCCTCTGAGGCACAGGGTGCAGAAACCGTGGCTGGGCTCCTGCCCCGGCTGTGACGGGGGTCAGAGTGCACTGAGTGACCTCAAGGTCAAGTTCCCAAAGGGAGCGGTGGCGTTGCAGGTGTGCTGGCCAGAGGCTCCTGGTTCCCGCCTCTTCAAAGCCTCGCCTCTTCAAGAAGACTCCTCTTCATCTTCGCTTTCTGCAGGTGCCCATCTTTTATCACAATCAGCAGATGTTATTTTTTTAATTAAGGTATTCTATGTGTGCATATCTTACCATTGCCCCCCCGACTCCCATACATATCCTCTCCCCCCTAGAGTTTTGCATCCATTGGTTGCACTTATATGCATGCACACAAGTCCTTCGGTTGATCTCTTATCTCCCCCTCCTCTCCCTCACCTTCCCACTGTGATTGGACAGTCCGCTTGATGCTCTACTGCCTCTGTATCTACCTTTTGGTTCATCAGTTTATAATGTTCTTTATTATCCACAAATGAGTGAGGCCATGTGGTGTTTCTCTTTCATTGTCTGGCTTATTTCACTCAGCATGATGTTCTCCAGTTCCATCCAGGCTGCTGCAAATGGTAAGAACTCCTTCTTTTTTATGGCAGCATAGTATTCCGTGGTGTAGATGGACCATGGTTTTCTGATCCAGTCAAGCAGATGTTATCTTTAACTCAGATCACCATTCATAAAGGAAGTTTATGAATAACAACAAGCAGAGGAAAGGCCACCGTGTGTCCTCTGTTCTAATCCTCTCTGTTAGCTCCGCCCTTCCTTTCTCTGGGCACCTTCTGGCCGCCTCACCTCTGAGGAGGGCTGAACCCCAACGCTCGTCGATTTCTCTTGAGCACGAAAAGCCTTATTAATTTTCTAAAGTTGCAGATCGCTGTGCTCCCTGCTTTCCCGAGCAAAGATGTCCTCCTGGGCTCGGTGACGTGCACTCGGATTTGTCACGGGAGGTGGGACTCACGGGGGGACGGTAAGGAGGCCTCTTCCTTCAGGCACCGGGAAAATGCCATCGTGCTGGGAGACCAATGCACCCCGTGTGGCCAGGGTAAGCGGGCGCTTGATTTGTTCTTATGCTTCACGTTAGCGCTTAACCATTCTCCCCAGACCATTCGTCACAACCAGCCCCGTTCCCCCGGAATCTAGTGCAGAGTCTCCACATACTTCCTGCTGGGCCCTGAACCCACGCTTGTCAGTTCATGTTGTAGTTAATGAGTCCTTATCGTCATTTGTAATCAATGCATCTAAATCGTAGACTTGAAAAAACATCACCCCCCAAAAGATAGTCCATTAAAGGGGATTTTTTTTTTTAACTTAGGACCTTGTTATTGTAGATTGGGGCTTTGCAAAGCTAGGTAGATAAATGAAGCTTAAATTTGATAGTACCCTGAATACTGCTTGTCTAAATTCAGAAATAAATAAAACACCATTTGAGTAAGGAATCAAAGTCAATAGGAAGATTATACACAAATATACCCGCATGTGTTGTCATGTCATTTGAATATTCATTTGATACAAGGGGTGTTTTGAGCAGCGGATGCTCAGCGCTTTCCTTCTGGCTGCTAGGGTTGGCTCCGGGGACACAGCGTGAAAGCCATCATCGCTGTCTTCTAGGGGCTTCCGAAGGAATGTCACCCTATGCCTGGACCAGGAGTGAAGCTACCAGGGTTCGAAACGTTGAGGAGAGCGTGGGACAGCCCCCTGCCCGGTGCGGCCCCAGTTCCGGGGCGCTCCCTCCTGCTCCCCACGGAGGGAGCTCGCAGCCAGCCCGCTCATCCAACCTCTGAGGCTCAGCATCGGACCTGCTACAAATATGGGGATGGCCCTGCCACCCCTCCTTCACAGGGACGTCTGTGAGGGTTGCATGAGCTCCATGGGATAAGGGACAGAGCCAGCACGTGCCACTGTGGTGACCGAGGGCGGCACTGTTGTGGCAGAGGCATTCCTATAGGCGACAGGGATGGAGGCTGGACCCTCAAAGCAGGTGAAAACCGAGGGGCCTCAAGAGTGCTCTGGGCATTGATGAGAAAGATTTTTATTTTTATTTTTTTAAATATATTTTTATTGATTTTTTACAGAGAGGAAGAGAGAGGGATAGAGAGTTAGAAACATCGATCAGCTGCCTCCTGCACACCCCCCACTGGGGATGTGCCCGCAACCAAGGTACGTGCCCTTGACCAGAATCAAACCTGGGACCTTCCAGTCCGCAGGCTGACGCTCTATCCACTGAGCCAAACTGGTTTCGGCAAGATTTATTTTTTAAAATTTCTTTATTGATTAAGGTATTACATATGTGTTGTTATTCCTCCCTTACCCCCCACCTCCCATTCATGTCCCCCCCCTACCCCCCCCCCCGTTGTCTGTGTCCATTGATTGCATACAAGTCCTTTGGTTGATCTCTCCCCTGATGACAACGATTTAAAAGCAGGAGGAAGACACATTGGAAGACAGAGACCATGCATAATTCACCCTTTACACGTAACGTTTACTTCCATGGACGCTGTGAGTGCATGTGGGGGACAAGGGGAGCTAGCATTACATATAAATTCTCTAACACAGTTTTGGTACAGAACATCAAAACTGGTCATCCAGAAAGTGTGGAACACTGGAAGACTGTCATTCCGTATGCCCGTGTCTGGGGATGGAGCCGTCAAATCCCCTGCCCTTCCTCTTCCCCCTCTCCCCCCTGGCCCCCAACACACACACACACACACACACACACACACACACACACACGCTTTACCATCTCCAGCCTGACTTTCAGCAGGAAGTCCTTGGTTGTAGCCCATCCCCCTCAGGTCATTTCAGCGCCAGGGTGTTCTCTGCTGTTCTTCCTTTCCCCAGGCACGTCCTGCGGCCTGTGGATTCTGAAGCCCTTGAAGCTGGGAAGGCTTCTCCATCCTCACCTCCCAGGGCCCTGCAGGTGCTGGTGAGCGGTTCTCCCCACTTCCTGTTAGCACACACGAATTCCGACCGTCACACCCACTTGGGGTCCCTTGAGGGTGTCAGGGCATCATTCACAAAGCAATTCGCTTGCACCTGGCTGCAGAAAAAGCCTTCAGAACTCTGGAAACACCTACGGCTTTGTGCTGAGTCACCACACCACCCGCGGTCATTGATGTGAGTTTGCCGTGATCTTGCTCTATTTCCCTTTGGATTTGAAATGCTTCAATACCAAATCTGATACTGAACTCAAAATACAAGTCCACATGTGACTCTTCTGCTTCACTCCTTTCGAGGGTCTAAATATGTAAATCCTATCAAACTCTTTTTTCAAAAAAAAAAAAATATTTTTGAATATTTGCAGATTTGAAAAATAGCTTGAATAAAGTTAGAATAACCTTATAATACAAACCTGTCCTGAACAATCTCTAGCCTCGTCTGTGAATTACTGAGCCGTGTAGCACCGTATGCTCACAGCCTGAGAGAGTCCAACACACGTATATGTGTTCACACGTGCAACCAAGACAGGTGTCATGTTGACATATATATTTTCCTTTGAATGTTTCTGTGAGTTTTTAAACAAAACTGGGACCATACAGCCCCAACACTTTTGCCACCTGCCTGTTCCCCATAGTCTCACGGACATCTGTCATGTTTTTAAACCTTCTGCTCCGTGCCTCTGATGGCTGCACAGCCAGTCTCTCCTTAAATCCTCTGCCTTCTGCTCCTCATCTGTGGTCATTTTTTTTTAAATGTTTTCCTCACATTGATATCCTGGGCTGCAACGAACGCCCCTAAAGAATCTGGAATTAGAACTCTTAGCTATTTGCGTCTTCAAGGCTTTTCAAACAGCTAGTCAAATGACCCTTCCCAATGCTTGTGTGTCCCCTGACCCTCCACCAGCGGGTATTAGGAAGTGTATTTCTTAACACATGTAGAGGTCACGTTCACGTTGGCGCTTCTGCAACTCTGGCCGGTCCCCGGCTCTGCGTCCACGGGGCGGATTCTGGTGTGTAACCCAGGACCCTCTTTAGCAGCTGAGGTTCCACCCACGTCCTCACCCGGTTTTAGCAAAACGCATCTATGACCAAGGGTCCCTGGACTTTGGCCCCTCTCGAAGTATACCACGGGGGAACCGAACCGGCCATTTCTAGCCACCAATATTTCGAGAGAAAGTAACCATTTCACTTGTATGTCCCTTTCCTCTGCCTGGCTAGGAGCAGCGTAGGCAGAGTTCACCAGACGCTGCTTTATGGCGTGGTACCCTGGGAACCCGCGTCCCCGTAGATCCAGTAAAACACTTACTCCCACATGGCTCTCGTTCTCAAGTCCCCCAGCACGGCGTGAGGATAAGGCGGTCTCCCGCGCGGCAGGGACACGTGCACAGAACGGGCCGATGGGTCCCTCCGGGGTGTCTGGGCCGAAGAAAAGCATCTCTCACTCGCTGGAGGATGCAGCCTCTCGCCTGCGATGCTTTTTAGCGCAGCCCCCAGTCACAGCCGCCCAGAAACTGCTTGACAGTGTTCCTCTCTGTTGGTGACACGAGGCCCCCAAGATGCAACAGGTTTTCCGATCTCTTATGCTCAAGGATTAGAAGCTCAAGGATCCTTCCCGCTGGAGGAGCTTTGTGTTCGACATCTCTCTCTCTCTCTCAAGGCAGCGGCTCTGCCGTCCTTTGCCCGGAGGGCACCACTCAGTAGTGGGAGCTTTCTGTGCAAATGGGCCGATCAAGAAAGAAGGATCTAGCCCAAACCGGTTTGGCTCAGTGGATAGAGCGTCGGCCTGCAGACTGAAGAGTCCCAGGTTCAATTCTGATCAAGGGCATGTATCTTGGTTGCGGGCACATCCCCAGTAGGGGGTGTGCAAGAGGCAGCTGATTGATGATTCTCTCTCATCAATGTTTCTAACTCTCTCTCCCTCTCTCTTCCTCTCAGTAAAAAATCAATAAAATATATATTTTTTAAAAAGAAGAAGAAGAAGGATCTACAGGGAGGAGCAGCTGCTCCAAGTCACAGATTATTCACAAATGGCCCCCCCTTCCCCCGAGGGAGGCCCCCTATTCTCAAGTTACAACAGTCAGCAGAAGATCAAAACCCCATCGGGTGATAAAGAATTTAAAACCTCCTCCTCTCTGGCATTTGGAAGGCCTTGTAATGAGGTACGCTTTCACGGAGCCAGAAATTGCCTGTGATAAAAGAATATGGGGGGAAATGTTTAGATTCTCACTGAACTCCAGAATTTAGGAGGAATGGTCTGGTTTCACTGTGAAAGGTTAATAGCTGAGCCTATGTCATAAGCTTCCATAAAATGAGGGTTTTTGGTCCCATGCCCCCAATAAACAGTTACAATTTTTAACATATAAAAGCTGGAGACCTTTTTGTCCTAATTTAAAAGAGCTTCACTAATAAATAAATAAAAAGCTAAAGGAGTTCATCACCGCCAAACCAAAATTATATGAATTGCTGAAGGGGGTTCTTTCGGAAGAGAAAGTAAATAAAGATAAAAACTATGAACAACAAATATGTAACTATCAACAAGTGAATCTAAAAACCAAGGTAATTAAAACAAAATCTGATGAACAATATTAACTGGTGAATATAATAGAATCAGAGGTATGGAAGGGGAGTAAACTGACGATTCTCAGGGAAAAGGGGAGAGGGGTGTGTGGGAAGAGACAGAACAAAAACTGTGCACCTATGGATGAGGACAATAGGGGGTGGGGAAAGGGCAGAGGGAGGGGAGGGAACCTGGTGGAGGGGAGCAATGGAAGGGGGGGAAATGAGGAACATTTGTAATAATATGAACAATAAAGATAAAATAAAATAAAAATAAAGGATGCAAGCAATTTGCTGATAAAAAAATAAAATAAAATAAAATAAAATAGCAGGCACATAAATTTCTTGGCAACAAGCAAATGGTTGCTAAAAAAAAAAAAAAAAAAAAAAAAAAAAGCCCTATAAATATTTCATGTGTTTAGGTCATCAAACAAGAAGTAACTGCTACTTTCAGTTACTTCTTGTGGACTTACACCTGTGGACTTACACTTATCGCTTCCACGTACACAGGGAACAGATACCCTTCTTCCTGCTAATCATGCTGAGGCCCTCCTGGTTCTTAGCCATCTGCTCATGCAGGACTATGCCTCCACAGTCCTGGAGGCAGCCTGAGCTGGCCGCTTCCTTCCGCACAAAAGGAAATCAAGGTCTCAGAGGAATCATTTCAGAGTTCCCCCAAGACCTGTTGCGACTGAAGTGGACTCTGAATGAGCAACCTCGATAGCGGTCAAGGCCCTGTGGGTTCCGGCCTGTGGTGCTCTCGCTGAATCCCGTGCCCCACGAGAGGTGACCCCAACACCAGCTTTCCTTAGGGGCTTCTCTTTTCAAACTATTTAATAGAAGCCCCGAGGGAAGGCTGGTTAGCAATCCTCAAGGTCTACGGAGGAGAACCCCAGCGGCAAAGAGACTGTGTCCTCAGGCTTGCTGACCAGCATCTCAGATGTCCTTGACCTTGAGATTGTTGGAGTGCACGCACAGAGAGAGGAAGGAGCGTGCGCTTGGTTTCCGTCCGAGCCTCCCTGGAACAGCTGGGGCTCCTGCTTGTCTGGAGGGGGAGCGTCCAAGGACTCCCGCCTGACATTGCAGTGAACACGTCCCCTCAGACCCCGGAGTTCTCTCGTCTGGCACAACGGAGGAGGAAAGCCTGCTGCTCCCTTTGGTGGGCTTATCACGTGCCCCTGAGTTAGGTTCATAGCCAGACTCAGCGCTTCCCTGGTGTGGCAGAGGCAGAGGATGCGTCCCAGATGTTCCTGCAAGGCTGTCGTCCCAGACATGATTGATTACCCAGGAAGTCCAAAATAAAGAGCTGTGTGCTTTCTTTCCTCCTCTCGTCCTTCCCATCCTCTTCTCTTCTCTCCCTCCCTTTCTTCCTTTCCTCTTCTCCCTTTTCTTCCCCCTGCTCGTCTTGCCCCCTCTTCCTCCTCCCATATCTTCTCCTTCTCCCTATCTTCCCCTCCTCCTCTTTCTTCTTCTTCTTCTTCTTCTTCTTCTTCTTCTTCTTCTTCTTCTTCTTCTTCTTCTTCTTCTTCTTCTCCTCCTCTTCCTCCTCCTCCTCCTCCTCTTCCTCCTCCTCCTCCTCTTCCTCCTCCTTCTCTCTCTCTCTCTCTCTATCTCTCTCTCTCTCTCTCTCTCTCTCTCTCTCTCTCTCTCACACACACACACACACACACACACACACACACCTTTTTCTTTCTTTCCTGATACATTCAAAAGGTTTGAAGGTTGACTAACAGCCTTATGTTATGGGAACTTGCACACACTTCAGTCACTACCATGGGTGCATTTGGCTGGTTGGAGATATTTTTGATGTAACAAACTTTGGCATCACGCCTAAAGGTGGAGGGGACTGTCGGATGAATAGCACCTCGGGGCACTGGCCCACTGGCCATTACTATCCTTCCTCATGGCTGAGCCCCTTGTGATTCTATTTTGGAGATAAAAGCTGTGGTTGATTCCTTCCTATATACTTTATCCCTTATAGCCTTAAAAATCACAGGGAAAGCTAGCAGAGCTCCCTAGAAAATTCCAGAAAGTCTTCAGCTGCTTTAGGGAATGTGAACTTAATCCTATATAATGAAAGCGGGGAGTGGCAGGTGGGGCAGCGAGAACACTATATAATCCTATATAATGCTAAGTGTCCAGTCATCCAGTTGTCTGTTCAACCCAAGTGTAATATGCTAATGATATGCTAAGGCTGCTCAACTGCTCATTACGCATTGACCACCAGGGGATAGTCCACCAGTCAACCAGTTGCTATGACATGCCCTGACCACCAGGGGGCAGATGCTCTGACGGATAGGTTAGCTTGCTGCTGGGGTCAGGCGGATCAGGACTGAACGAGATGGGCCAGACATGCTCTGGAGCCCTCTCTTGTCCTTCCCTGGCTGGCCAACCTCCCGCATCCCTCCCTGACCTGATCCTGTACTGGTGCAGTTCCTCAGCCTGGCCTGTGCCCTTTCGCAATCCAGGATCCCTCGGAGTATGTCGGAGAGCCACTTTCAGCCAATCCCGCAGGCCAGTCTGAAGGACCCTACTGGTACAAGAATTCATGCACTGGGTCTCTAGTAATAATAATATTGAGCCTCCTTATTTCCCCACTACTATGTTAGGCACGTGAATAGGCTAGCGATGGTGATCTTAAGATGAATTCATCACCCTGGTTTCAGAGACCAAGGGTCTAAGAGTCTTGAGAGCACATGGTCCTTACTCATAGTACAAAGCTAGTAAGACTGGGAACCCAGGCTGCAAATCCAAACCTGTCTGACTCCAAAGCACATGTGCAGCGGCTGTCAGTAGGAGCGCTCCCGTCCCGGCAGATTACAGGAATCAGCACGTTCACAGAATCCGAGGAGTTGGGAAGGGATATTCCTGATTGCTCTTGGGGGCTCAGTCACGGGCTGTCGTGCCTGAGTCCCTGAGGCACTGGGTCCCATAGCCTCGTCATGATGTTGGGGAAGGACAGGGACAGGGACAGAGATGAGTGCAGGCCTTTCTCATGGCTACGGAGTTCAGAACATGCTTTCCTAATGGCAGGGCTCTTTCTTTTCTTGCTCTCAAATTCATCCAACTGGGATGTACTAAAATTTATTTGTCTCAAGTAAAGGCATTTCCCAAGCTAACATGGAGAACAGAGAGGAAGGCCAGAGCTGGGCTGGAGGGCTTGTCTGCTGCCTTCACCAGAGTAAACTTGCTCTGTGATCTTACAAACCTGTAAACACTGCTTCCCATTCTGTGGTTTCCGGGCTGACTGCGGATGGGATGAGGCGGTTGGCACCCTCTATTTCTCAAGAAGAGGAAACATGGACTCGGAGGGCAATTGTGTGGTCCAAAGTCTGGTAAACAGCAGAGTCAGAAATCAAACACCAGCCAATCCCACCCCAAAGCCCAGACCGCCCAGTGGTGCTACGCTGCCATGAAGGGTTTGGGAGGGACAGAAAGCCTCTCATTTCTTATTCTATTTATACACCGAGTCCATGATAACAACCGTGAGTCCACTGTCTCCTGAACCAGGCTCACACAAGGTCATGGTGGGCCGTGTCCACAGGCTCACCAGCCGCAAGGTTGCTTACAGAATTCAAACTTCAGAGGAAAATGAACTCCACGGAGCCTGCCAAACGGGTTTCTATGGTGCCGAGCCATAAGGAGGTTCCTTTCCAAAACAATAGTTAACTCTTTTCCTGTTTATAAAAGTAATACACAGTGGGAAAATCTAAGAAAATAGAAAGAAAATAAAACCACTTATAATGTTACCATTATGGCATACAAAGTTTTTATTTTACAATTACATGCATATATAATATATCTATATATTTATATATGTACATAACTATGTGTGTGAATATACATGTATATAACTACATTTGTGTGTGTGTGTGTGTGTATATATATATATATATATATATATTAACATACATATAGAGTTGTGGGTTTTTAACCAGGACATTGTCTCTGACCATATGGCCACATGTTAGTCACATGGATCAATGCAGGGCCCTACCCCAGGCCACCTCCTCTTTAGGCTAAGTGCTTCCCATTGGGACTATTTCCTTCCCCCAGTGTTCAGGGCTACCCCTAAGTTGGCCTATAAGGACTGACCGCAGTGGTCCACTTTGGGCTGGCACTGGCATGTGGCACAGAGCCATCTACCCCCCTGGAGTGGCTTTCCTTACAGTCAGTGGGTTATTGAGAATTTGCCATGAGGCCACAGGTGTAGACAAGGCTGCCGTGTGGCCACGGGAAGCTTGGGGACCTGTGCTCTACATGCTTGTGGGCCTTACATGACCTTCAGGATGTGTCAGGCATTGACCCGTATGGGTCATCCTTCTGTAATGTTTGAGCACCTCTTGGGATTTCCAGTTTTATGGCCACGCGGGTCAGATGACACCCAGGTCATGAATGGCAAGTGTCCAGTGTCTGTCCCCTGGTGGCCGTGGTCAGTGGTCTCCTCCAGGATCCGGTGGCAAGCCAGGAGCTGTTACCCACAGATGGAGAAGAGTCATTTGTTGGAGGTCTCACTTCAGACCTTAAGATCCTTCACTTTTGATGCTCCCTTCAAGCTTCTAGGGCAGTGGTTCTCAACCTTCCTAATGCCGCAATCCTTTAATACCGTTCCTCATGTTGTGGTGACCCCCAACCATAAAATTATCTTTGTTGCTACTTCATAACTGTCATTTCGCTACTGTTATGAATTGTAATGTAAATATCTATGCTTTCCGATGGTCTTAGGTGACCCTGCTAACGGTTCTCAACCTGTGGACTGCTGTAGAGCTTAAAGATATTTACATTACGATTCATAAATCCTCCTATATCTGCCCTGACCTGGGATTGAACCCACAACCTTTGAAGATGACAGTCCAACCAACAGAGGTACCCAACTAGGGCTAAATGCCACTTTTTGATACGCTGTGAAAGTGTTGGAAAGAATTCTGTGCTTCCATTTACTCACTCATTTAACACCATCTATTGAGGGCCGCTGTGTGGCGGGCTGTAGTTTAGGTGAAGGAAGCAGCTTTGTAAAGGATACCATGAGCTCACCTGGAGCGGGAGCGGCAGGTGGGGCAGCGAGAACCCTAAACAGCCTGCAGGGAAGGGAGGCCTGGTGGACAGAGCAGAGGTCAGGAGGTTTGGCATACCCTGGGATGGTGGAGGAGAGATGGGGCGGCAGGCATAGGGGGGGAGAGAAACAGTGTCCAATATGGAGGTTGGATAAGCCTTTTAGAGAAGGATCGATGTGAGCTGAGACTTGCAGGAGGTTAGGGAGTTAGACCTGTTCCATCTGGAGGAAGTCTGTTCTGTGCAGAGGGAATTACTACGACAAGAGCAGGGGCTGGGCAGGGAAAGCGGGCAGGCAGGAGCTCTGAGAGGGAGCACGGAGCAGCCCTGACAGGTTTTGAAGGTCAGTTTGGGGCTTTGACTTGCACTCGGAGCGAAATGGAAAATCACAGGGTTGGCCATGGTCTGGCACATTGACAAGAAGGGCTCTGGCTGCAGGGTTGAGAGGAGGATGTGGAGGGACAAGCGTGGGAGCAGAGGCTGTGGGGGCCACCAGGTGAGATAAGGGTACAGAGGTGGTGAGAAGTGCTCAGATATGAACGTCTTTGAAGTTGGAGCAGCAGGACTTGTTTCCATGTCAGATTTGGGCTGAGAGGAAACTCAGGATACGGAATGGGACTCATGGCTTTTTGACGGCAGTACTGATGGCGCCGCCACCAGGACGATGCGGGAACTGCAGGTGAAGCAGGTATGAGGTTCCTTGGATCTCTTCCATACCCAGTGACACACAGGCAGTTAGATTCCACAGGACAGAGAAGTGGCGCCAGAAATAGAGACTGATTCTGTGAATACCTGTCTACAAGCAATTTATCTCATTTACGACTGGGAATAACTTTTGAAATAATCATTGGGAACAGCCAGGAATTCTTATAAAGTGAGAACTTGGAACTACAAACTATTTCAAGTAAACATTTGTGAATCCTAAATCAAATCACGTGGACATAATATATTTTATAGGTATCACGAGCTCACTTGTGTCTCCCCAACACTCACTGTTGAAGTGCTAACTCCCAGTATCTTGAATGTGACTCTTTAGAGATAGAACCTGTAAGGAGGTAATTAAGGTGGAATGGGGGTGTAGGGGAGGCCTTAATTTAGTATAACCGCTGTCCTTCTAAGAAGAGATTAGGACACAGACACACACACAGGAAGGACAGAGGGGAAAGATGGCCTTCCACAAGGATAGAGGTCTTAGGAGAAACCACCCCTGCCGATACCTTGATTTTGGACTTCCAGCCCCCAGAACTGTAAGAACACACATTTCTATTATTTAAGTTCCATCTTCCCCCTCAGCTGTGTTAGCAACTAGTGCAATCTATAGTAATAAAAGGGTAATATGCTAATTAGACCAGATGTCCTGGACCAGGCTGTGACTGTAAAGGAAGCTTGGGTCCTGGGTGCCAGAGGGAAGCCAGTGCCAGCAGCAGGGGAAGGAAGGCCCACTCTCTTCTTTTTTCTTTTTCTTTTTTTTTCTTTTTTTAAAATATATTTTATTGATTTTTTACAGAGAGGAAGGGAGAGAGATATAGAGAGCTAGAAATGTCGATGAGAGGGAAACATTGACCAGCTGCCTCCTGCACACCCCCCACCAGGGATGTGCCTGCAACCAATGTACATGCCCCCGACTGGAATCGAACCTGGGACCCTTCAGTCCACAGACTGACGCTCTACCACTGAGCCAAACTGGTTTTGGTGGAAGGCCCACTCTTGCATGAATTTTGTTCATCAGGCCTCTAGCCTACACTAATAAAAGAAATATGCAAATTGACCATAGCTCTACAACACCCCACCAGCCTATCAGGAGTGAGTATGCAAATTAACCCAACAAAGATGGCGGGTTAATTTGCATATGTATGTGTGGAGTGGCCGGGTGGGGTGAGATGCCTGCTATGAGGGGGAATGCGAGGGGAGGGGATGGAGGGAGCTACAGGAGTGGTGCTCCAGCCAGGAGCAAAGACTTGCAGGCTCCTGGGCGGCTGGGAGTGAATCCATGGGAAGGAAGGCCTATTCTTGCATGCATCTTCATGCACGGGCCTCTAGTAGATATATAATTGAACCTGAATGTATTTCAATTGTGTATTATTATTTTTGTGTTTCTAAGGCAGTTTGTTAATTTTTCTTTAAAATTTTCAGCGTTTTAGAAGTACTGAAATACTAGCATAGATAACGCCTGGGTGCTGAGCCTCAGGCTGAAGTGGAGGTGTGATATAGGGAGAGACCTCAACAGAAGGCATGGGAGTCTGGACTTTCCTCACCAGAGGATGGGGCATCCTGGTCTCTGAAATGTACCCCAGTGATGATTCCTTTGTGCATTCTTTCTTTTCAACGTCTGCCTCTTTGCTCTCTTCCTGTCTGGGCATTGCCTTTCCCAGGGAATGCTGGGAACAATTCCCTTTGAACTTCACTCCTTTCAGGAAAAGGCTTGATTAGCACATTCCTCTTACCAAAGGCTAGGGAAGTCCTGGTCACTGAACACAGTTCATTACCCCGCATCTGTGGTGGGGGTATTCTGCGTCCGTGTACAGTCTGTTAGTGGACGAGCTATTGTTAAAGCAGTTGTTAGGAAACTTGACCTGGTGCAGTTACAAATCTGGCGGCCGGGGCACAGCAAGTTCCTGCCTGTTCATCACACAGGCAAACAGATCAGTCACTCAGCGAGGCGCGAACCACCATGAATAATGAGTGAGAACACGGTCAGCTGGGATCGGTGCCCACACTCCGCCTGGCAAGGATAGGAGGGCCCAGAAACACTGGCCCCAACTGCTGGTGACATCGGATAGTCCCACAACGGCGGGGAAAACGTCCCCATTCCCTGCCAGAGAAGGGCTGGGCGGGAGGGCAGGAGGTGCTGAGGTGGGGGAGGCCGGGAAGGGGCACAGCCCGAGCTGCAGCCTCCTGACCTCTTCCTGGAGCTCAGTATGCAGGGAGCCTTGGGTACGTTTGCTGGTTACGTAGGTCTGACTTCTTTTCCTGGGCAGCAAAGAGCCTGGCCTGAAACATCCAGATGGAACGAAATCCAGAACCAAGAATCAGAACCCAGGCTCCACGCGTAGGCCCAGAAGGAGAACCTCCATACCCACTGGGCTCCCTCCACCAGGGCCACCTTCCGTGGCGGGGGGTGGGGGGGGTCTTACCCCTGGGAGCTCTGCGTCTGTCCCCAGCCCCCCGAGGGGGTGGAACATACTTGGAAGTGCTTGCCTGAGCCTAGAGGCCCTTGCCTTCTCCGTGGGCCCTTAACCCGCTGGGCCCTTCGAACATGGTTCCAGATCGCAAAGCAGATGGAAAAGAGAGCGGAGCCCGAGTGAGCGCGACAGCCCTGCCTCCAAGGCTGAGTGCCCCGCTGCCCAGCTTCCAGACCAGGCGCTGGTGAGTCCCTGGGCCCGGTTCTGGAGTCCCAGCGCCTGACTGTCTTCAGAGAGCACACTCAGGCATCCGCTGAGCCCAGAGAGCCAGCGTCCCTCTCCTGTCCTCTCTGGGGCTCTCCTGACAAACCCCGGGCTCCGGTGTGGGAGGTGGGCTCCCTCCGGGGTGGCTGGGCCTCCCGCCCTCACATGCGGGAAGGGGCCCTGGGCTAGGACAGGGGTAGCATCAACGGGGCAGAGCAGTGTCCGTGATCACCCACCACCATGGCGGGGCCCGGGCAGACCCCAGCACACTGGGCGGTGGGCAGGAAAGACACGTCACGAAAGCAGCTCTGATGGAGACAGCTGGGGCCACCCAAGAGCCGGCCGGCCGGCCGCCCATTCTGCCCCGGGGCGCCCGGCATCCGGCATCCACGATATTCGAGCTGGTAATCCGAGGACTGAGACAGAGAGATAGTGTCTGTAAAGAGGTCGCAGGAATGTCGAAAACAAGTAGCAGCTCCATTCTACTGTGTTTCTTGTTTATTTTTTTATTGTTTATTTTTAAATATATATTTTATTGATTTTTTTACAGAGAGAAAGAGAGAGGGATAGAGTGTTAGAAACATCGATGAGAGAGAAACATCGACCAGCTGCCTCCTGCATGCCCCCTACTGGGGATGTGCCTGCAACCAAGGTACATGCCCTTGACCGGAATCAAACCTGGGACCCTTCAGTCTGCAGGCCGACGCTCTATCCACTGAGCCAAACCGGTTTCAGCTGTGTTTCTTGTTTGTTTGATTTTTCAGGAGGAAGGAGGCAGCCTGGCTCCCAGGACCCCACCCTCCTGTGTCCCGGTGTCCGGAGTCAGGGCCCCCCCTCTGAAGGGAAGGCCCCGTCTGGAGAACAGGTGGGCCCCGTCTTTCTCTCGAGGCGGGATTCTGTGTGTGAAACCCAGGAAACCAGACTGCTTCTCCCACCTGTCCCGCAGCCCTCGGGCCCGTGGGCCAGCTCCCTCGGGTCTCTGTGGAGCTGTCATCGGCTGACAGATGCCAAGCGGCTTCCCATTCCAATCCCCTCCTCACCCGTGTTCCCTCGGCACCTCGCCCACCTCCCCACGGGCCTGGACCTGCCCCCGTCCACACGGGAGCGATGGAGCCGAGCGCTCCCTTTTGTGGTTTAATTCGCGGCGTTTGTTTTACCCTTTTCCCTGGAGGGTATGGATGGGATCCCAGCCAGCTGCACGTCATGTTCTCACCTTAATCTCCCCTCTCCCTCCCTGGTTATGCCTCGCTCAAAAACACTCCCCCTGGCCGAAACCGGTTTGGCTCAGTGGATAGAGCGTCTGTCTGGGGACTGAAGGGTCCCAGGTTTGACTCCAGTCAAGGGCATGTACCTTGGTTGCGGGCACATCCCCGGCAGGGGGTGTGCAGGAGGCAGCTGGTCGATGTTTCTCTCTCATCGACGTTTCTAGCTCTCTATCCCTCTCCCTTCCTCTCTGTGGAAAACCAATAAAATATATTTTAAAAATAAATAAATACTACCCCTGGTTCTGTTCTGAGTGCTAATATGGGAAATAGACTCAGACGATGTCTGGGGAACAGGTCACAGGTTTTTCCTGTGGCCAGGTGAGGTATGGAGGGGAAAATGCTTCCCCATAATCTATAAAATGTATAAAAAGTGCTTCTCTGGTTTCTTTTCTTTGCTCTTTGGGATGGACCGGAGGCCGCTGGAGAGTCTGAGTGTGTCTTAGGGTAGATCCTGGTTTCTCGGGGCGGGCACTCTTGTCCTTTACGACTTCCCTCTCCACTGTACTGTACTGAGGAGGGGATGTCCACGTGAGTGTCCAGCAAAAAGTCAGCTTTACGTCTGTCTGCGGACTGAAAGGTCCCAGGTTCGATTCTGGTCAAGGGCATGTACATTGGTTGCGGGCACATCCCCGGTAGGGGGTGTGCAAGAGGCAGCTGGTCAATGTTTCTCTCTCATCGACGTTTCTAGCTCTCTCTCTCTCTCTCTCCCTTCCTCTCTGTAAAAAAATCAATAAAATATATATTTTTTAAAAAAGTCAGCTTTAAAACAAAACGCGAGTCAGAGGCGGAGTCTTAGTTCTCTAGGAAACCACAGGCGAGGAGGGCTGTCCGGTAGTCAGGTTTTCCTCCTTTTCCTTCCGAGGAATCCCATCTCTTCTCCGGAAAGAGCTCGTGGCCACAGATTCTTCTCAATCACACGTCTTTTCGCCTCCGTGACTTTTAGTCCAAATAAAGCGAATGCCTTTGACTCTCCGTTTCGTTTCTAAATGGGGAAACCATGTGCTTTCTAGAGTCCCTGGGGGGGGGGGCTTTTGGCTATTTTGAACTTTTTTCCCCCTCCCACATTATGCCTGCTCCTCAGTGAATCCTGACAGTCATGTCTACCTTCGCCCTGTCTGAACTTGTGCTCAGTCATCTTAAGCATGTAACCGTGAGCGTTTCCCGGCAGGTGTCAGGTTAAAAGGACAGTGGGGTGGCTGTAGTGGTTTTCTGCGCCAGGAGCAGGCAGTGAACATGCTCTCTCATTTTAGGGTCAGAGCAGTGACTTCGCCAGGGTTACCCTTCGCCCCTGGGACACTGCATCTGTCCAAGGAGGTCCCTCGAAGGACACACTGGTTAGACAGCCGCACGGTGGGAGGCACTGGAGCAATTCTATCATGAAGCCGGGAAGCCAGAGCCAATGCACAGCCCTGTCTGCAGAAGTGGTGACTGCACACAGCTCTGGCGACCGGAATGGAAACCATGCTTTCAGATTGGATTAAGAGAGAATGGGGGGTGGGGGGTGAGGGCATGTACAGAGTGAAGGGGGGGGGGCAATGGTAAGATATGTACACATATGATACCTTAATAAAATAAAATAAAAAGAAGTACAAGAGGAAAAATACTAAATTATTAGTCACAGTTGCTTCTGGCATTATGATTAGATTTTACGTGTACCTCTAAATCATTATTGATTGGATCCTTACTTTTCTTTGGTGTTTAGAAAAGCCAAATAAAATGAATAGAAAACCAAGAGAGAGAGAGAGAGAGCCGGGGGGGGGGGGGGGGGGGCGGGGGAGGAGAGAGAGAGAGAGAGAGAGAGAGAGAGAGAGAGAGAGAGAGATTGTGTTACAGGGAGACTCAGATGTTGAGAGAGTCTGCCCTCTGGTGGTCAGTGCACGTCATAGTGACTGGTCATTTGCCATTTGGTCAATTAGCATATTAGCCCTTTATTATATAGGATTACATTATTTTATTTTTAAATTATTTTAATATCATTAGGTCTTGCTGATGGTGGTAAAATTTGCTTAACACAAAACGGGCCATTTTTAAAAGGAACAATTCAGTGGCACTTAGTGCATTCACATGTTGTGCAATCATCACCTCTGTCTGGTTCCAAAGTCTTCTCATCAGCCCAAGGACACCCCACCCACAGCCAGTCACCCCCTGCCTCCCTCCCTCCAGCCCTGGCAGCCACTAACCCGCTTTCTGTGTCGACAGATTTCCCTACTTTTGATGTTTCCCATGACTGGAGTCACATAACATGCGAGCTTCATGTCTGATTTATTCATTAACGGTCTCAAAGCATGTTTTGCACATTAAGAAGGAGATAAGGTAGAAAACTTAAAACTGAGTAAGATTATTATGTGTTCTCTCCTTAGCTGACTTCCATGGTCAAGGGGATGGTGAATTTTTATTTATTCTTCTTAAAAGACAACAACTAAAGCCCAGAACATATGCGTCATTTTATAACTGCAGGTTTGTACCATTTGACTCCCCTCCCCCTAATCCCTGCCTCCAGCAGCCACCCAACTTCTCTCTGGACATATGAGCTTGTGTGTGACTGTAGTTTCCACATATAAGTGAGATCATACAGTATTCGTCTTTCTCTGTCTGATGTATTTCTCTTAGCACCATGTCCCGAAGGTCCAATGTGGTTCAATAAACTTAAAAATAAACGTTTTATTTATTCTTCTTTGAAGAAATCCTCACTTGAGAGTGTTTTTTTCCATTGACTTTTTTAGAGAGGGTAGAAGGGAGGGGGTGGGAGAGAGAAACACATCGATGTGAGAGAGACTCACCCACTGGTTGTCTCTGGTTCCCACCCAGACTGGAGCCAGGCATCGAGCTTGCAACCGAGGGATGTGCTGTTGACCGGGAATTAAACTCACAACCCTTCAGTCCGTGGGTCGATGCTCTAACCACTGAGAAAAATGTCAAGGCCAGGGCTACATGTTACTTATTCTTAACACATCCCTTCACCTTGGCAACCTAGTAAGTAGCATTGCCTTGTACGTGTTTTATTAGTATTATTAATGGGCTTGGCTTGTAGAACAGTTTTAGATTTACTGGAAAATTAAGCAGGTAGTCCAGAGATTAGGAGAGGGAGTATATAGGGATATACTACTCCTGTGTCCTTCACACATGTTCCTCACTTGTTGACTTCTGACATTAGTATGGTACCTTTGTTGCAATTAATGAACCCATGTCAATACATTCTTTCTTTAAAAAAAAAAAAAAAATATATATATATATATATATATATATATATATATTGATTTTTTTACAGAGAGGAAGGGAGAGGGATAGTTAGAAACATCAATGAGAGAGAAACATTGATCAGCTGCCTCCTGCACACCCCCCACTGGGAATGTGCCCACAACCAAGGTACATGCCCTTGACCAGAATCAAACCTTGGGCTGATGCTCTATACACTGAGCCAAACCAGTTAGGGCTCGATGGATTCTTATTAATTAAAGTCCGTGGTTTATTCTGATTCCTTGGTTTTCCCTCATGTCCTTATTCTGCCCCAGGGTTTCCCTCTAGGATCCACATTGCATTTAGAGGCCTTGTCCTCGGGCTGCCCTGGCTGTGGCTGAGTTTCAGACCGCCCTGTTTGCGATGACCTTGACGTTTTGAGAAGAACTGGCTGGGCTTTCGCAGGATGGAATCTGTCTGATGTTTTTCTCAAGATCCGACGGGGGGTTATGGGCATTTGAAAGGAAGGTCACGGAAGTAAAGTGCCATTTCATCACGTCATACCAAGGGCACATTTCAACATAATTTATGACTTTTGATCTTGACCTTGGTCACCCCACTTAAGCAGCATTTGTCAGGGTTCTCCACTGCCAAGTTATGCTTTTGTAAATTTCAACCAAAAAAAATCTTGTTCCCATGACTAACTTGCACCGCTTATGTAACCAAGTGGATGCTTTGTGTAGACACAGCTTTGGAGGTTTGATTGGCCTTGCAGTTTGTTCCAAAGAGTGGCATCCAAACAGAGGCGAACACATTCAGGGGCTGTGTGTACTCAGAAACGGGCATGCACCCCCTCTTCCCGCCCCCAACAGGAGAAGCACAGTTCTGCTGAATGACAGACGCGTTCCTGGGGAGAGTCACTAGTTCTCCTCTGCTTGAATTCTTATCTAAAAAAGTGCCCAGATTTATCCGCCATGAAGTCACAGCCAGTATGAACCTGAGCAGGAATGCAGAGGTAGGGAGCAGAATCCGGTCTTCATGCAGCTATTCAGCAAACATCCCCGACACCTGTGGTCGGCAAACTGTGGCTCGAGAGCCAAATGCGGCTCTTTGGCCCCTTGAGTGTGGCTCTTCCACAAAATACAAGGCCTGGGCAAGTCTGTTTTGAAGAAGTGGCGTTAGAAGAAGTTTAAGTTTAAAAAATGTGGCTCTCAAAAGAAATGTCAATCGTTGTACTGTTGGTATTTGGCTCGGTGGACTAATGACTTTGCCGACCACTGCCCTACACCAGGCAGACATGCCGCAAGGGCACTCCAACCGGATCATTAAGCACTGGTGACACTCAGCATGGCTCCTCTGTCCTGTCGCCCGCGGCCAGGGAACCTCTGCAATGCATGGTGGGTAACGGAATCCCAGAAAGAACATCTGCAAAACCAATTAAAAAAAAAAAAAAAAAAAGTCGCTCTGCGACCTCAATGAAAATCCAGGTAAGCAAGGAATTAACGCTGGGCTCCTGACACTTACATTTAGGAATCCATTTTTTGCTTCGATGTTTTCAATTTAAGATAAAAGGTCCCAAAAATGATTCAGATGATGATGGTGAGATGGTGCCCAGCCGCCTGCACCATACTCGGTCGTTCTTCCAGAATCTTCAGTGATAACTCCTTGAGCATAGTACTTGCCATTGGTACAAACATCTGAAAAGAGAGGAACATGAGTACCCCTCCTTATCAGATAAGACAGGAAGGGAATTGGGTCAAGTTAGCTGAATACATGGAGACTTTATACAATTATATGGGAGGTAACGTTCTGCGCTGGGGACTTCGAATATGCAGGACAGAGCATCCGGAAGTGCTGCCATGTAGTGGCAGGGATGTGTGGTCATGACTTTGGACTCCAGAGTGTTGCCTTTTCTCTCTCCATTGACCCATGCCTCTGGGTAAAGCACCAGAGGGGGGAGGGAGGGCAGCAGCGATGGTTGGGGAGGAGGGTTGTCTGTGGCAATGGGTCTGAGGGAAGCAGTTTTTAGGGCTCATGTGAAGGCACCAATAACAAGCAGCAGACAAAAGCCATTGAATAGTTAATACACTCAGAAAGGTGGGCGAGAAGAAGTGGGTGTTTTCAGTCTAAGACAGAGAACACCATCCAGATGGCCAATCGGCACCCGGTCATCGCAGTATGATCAACCCATACAGGGCATTCTGGTCCACCAAGGGCTGTCATGTCCATGTTCTCAATGGATCTTTACAAATGGGGATTTAAAATTGGTCATTTGCGATGGAGTGACCTAACTGTTATGGACTGCATGTTTATGTCTCTCCCACATTCCTGTGTTCCCTGAGGTGGCTGTATTTGGAGAAGAGATCTCTAAGGAAGTAAAGTCAAGCAAGATCATAGGGGTGGGGCCCTGAACCGATAGGATTAGTGCCCTTGTAATAAGAGACACAGAGAGCTTCCTTTCTCTCCCTCTCTCTCCTGGTCCCTACACGCCAAGGAAAAGCCCTATGAGGACACAATGAGAAGGTGGCTGTCTGCAAGCCAGGAAGAGAGCTCTCACCAGAAACAGGATTAGCTGGGACCTAGGTCTTGGGCTTTCAGCCTCCAGAATGGTGGGAAAATAAATGTCTTGGTTAAGCCGCCCCAACTGGGTATTTTCTTCCGGCAGCTGAGCAGACGGAGACAATCACTCCCACCACTGATGGAGCAGATGGAGCCTCCGGCTGGAGCTTCGTGCTGGGCCGTACCTGTCACTTTAGATGGGGAAATAGGCTCTAAATCTAAAGCTTCCTGTATCGGGGAGCTTTGCCATCACTGCCGAGGACATATTGCAGTCTCTTAGGGAAGGGCGACATGAGCACTGTGTTGGGGTTCGATTACCACCTCCGGTCCACCCAGTGGGGTGACCAGCGCCTCCATCTTTGTCCGGTTCTAACACTGGACGTCCACCTCAGTCCCTGTCAAACCAGACGGTCACTCACCCCACCCCCCAGCCATGGGCCCCGAATAGCTTCATTTTACTGTAACTTACGCCTAAATGATCTGGGTTTCCTTTAGTCTGGAATTATTAACTGACTCTAAAAGGGTGTTTCTTTCTCCCCGCTCTTGTAGGGCACCCGCTCTGCCCAGGCTAGGGTCCGAGTTTCTCAGGGACCCTGGTGAAACCTTGGAGGCCCTTGCTGACTCCCATGGCTCCAGGATGCCGCTGGCCTGACTGGCTGGCCAGTCTAAGTCCGGAGAACGCCAAGTGCTGGGAAAGCTGGGACTCGGGACCTGAGCGATGACGGCAGGAGAAGGAAAAGTCCTGGGCTGGTGGCGGAGTGGGGAAACGCCTGAAGCGGAGTTCCTGAGAGAAACCCAGCCACATCGGCCCCTCATGCCTGGCGGGGAAGCTCAGAAAAGGAAGGAGCGCCTTCGGAGGGGGGTAGGGGGAAGAGGGGGGTCTGTTCTCATTTCTCCTGGCGTCTCCTTTGGGGCTGTCCCTGCTCCCGTGACTCCTGACAGCTTTCATCTCCCAGACGGGCCAAATGAACCCTTCGATTTTCGTGAAATAGTAGTATTTATTTATGTTTCTATCATATCTGCAGACATATATTACGTGGGTTTCCTCCACTGTGTTTCCTCAGCTGCACTCCCATAATTTATTCTGCCAGGCTTGGCCTGTCCTTGACATACCGAGCCATTAACTGGAAATCAGGAGAGTTCTGTGAGGTCTGGACGAAATTCCTTCCTCTGATTAGCGGGCCCCGCGCTAGCCGAACACCGAGGCACGGGGCCGGGAGAGGAGGAGTAATTGGCCTCCATGGTCATGGAAAAGTCTAAACAGAAGATTTTCTTTCTCTTTCCTCTTGCAGTGATTTATTTTCATGGTTTTATGAGACTTTAATGAGGAAACCTTATCTGTACGCCTGGTAATTATCAACCAAATTCCCATTTCCTGACAGAAAACCCACAAGTCAAACACAAATGGTGGAGTTGGGAGAGCCTTTGACCTCTGACCCCTGTGGCTGAAGGGTAACGCATTGCCACTCGGGGCATGCTGCCACCTTCAATTTAGGGTAACTAGGGCAAGCAGGCTAAGGTATAAGGCAAGCAAGCAAGCTAAGACTGTGGTCAGCAAACAGAGGCTCGAGAGCCACATGCGGCTCTTTGGCCCCTTGAGTGTGGCTCTTCCACAAAATACCACGGCCTGGGCGAGTCTATTTTGAAGAAGTGGCGTTAGAAGAAGTTTAACAAACTTGGCTCTCAAAAGAAATTTCAATTGTACTGTTGATATTTGGCTCTGTGGACTAATGGGTCTGCCGACCACTGGGCTAAGATATAATGTGGGCAAGCAGGCTAAGACGCCGAGGGCCCTTCCCGCCATCCCGCCATGCGGCTGCCTCAGGCAGGAAAGGTACCACCTCCCTCTCTGCGATTTAATGTGATTTCTAGCTGGTCCAGCTCCTGCTGCTGGGCCAATGAGTGCCCACCTGACTCCAAGGCCTGGCGAGATGCCATCTGCTTTGCATTTGGAAACATGGGTTGTTGTTTTTTTGTGTGTGTGTGTTTTGTGGTTGTGTTTTCCCTCGTGAATTGCAGCTCTTGTCTGTCAATAAAGAAGCTACCGTTTGGGCGACTCAGCGAAGCAGCGGTGGCCCTGGACCCCAGGCCCGGGATGCAGGACCACACCATCTGGGGACTCAAGCAGAGAGATGGCCAGGCCACGGCGGGCGCCTCCCACGTCTCAGGACAGAAGGCACAGGTACTAGAGGGACGGGTCCGAGCTCTCCCGAAAGGCGGAGGCGGGGAGAGGTGAGGCTTTTAGGATGGGAGGGTGCCTCAGCCCCAGAGCAGCCAGGAAGCCAGAGCGCGCCTGGTTCAGTGAACAAGGTGAGACTCTCCTTTCCTTACGCTTTCCTCTGCGCGTAAAACGTGTCCTGCTCCCCAATAACCTACACAGGCATCTCTGCTTGTTCTGTCGTTGGAACAGAACGTTGCTGGTGCTCGAATCGTGTCTTCCTTGGCATCGGGGCCCAGTGATTAAGGAGCCTGGACAGGAGCGCAGTGGCTTGCTTTGAATTAAAGAAATGTTCTTCAAACATCTATGTGAAAGGCACTGCACAGGACTGGCTGGGCGTTTGCAAGGCTGACTCCTGGAGAACGTGATACGGCCCATGTTCGCTCTTGCCCTCTCTGGAGCTGGGGACCCTGCTCCCTCACCCCAGTTCCCCCTTCCCCGTGGGAGCAGGTCGGCCCCGGCCACCAGGAGATAGAGTTACTCCAGGTCACTCAAATGGTCACCAGCATTGGACACTGTTGGGGTTTTAATTATCGTTTACATTACTCACCTATGGAAGCCCTTTGCCTCTCTGTAATGGGGGGCATGTGTGTCTGCCAGGCTTCGGGGACTCACAAATGAGCTGGGTGAGGCCTGTCTTCTCTCTCTGAAGGGGCCAGTACAGCGTGTGTGTGTGTATGTGTGTGTGTGTGTGTGTCCCCGCTCATACGGAAATGGGGAAGTGGCTCTGGGCACGCCAGTGTGATCCAGAAGGAGACATGCCGAGCTCGGGGAATCCTATACACCAAGACCCAGGCAGGGAACAGATCCAGAACAACACCGTCCAGTAGAAATATAATGTGAGGGACGAAAGCAACTTAAGATTTTCTAGTAACTTCATGTAGAAAAGGGAAAAGAAGCCAGTGACATTAATTTTCATAATGTGTTTTTATTTAACACACTATTTCTATAGTATCAGGTCAACATGGAATCACTATAAAAGTATTGCTGGAAGCCGATCATTATTTTAATAATAGAGAGCTGTGGACAGGGAATCCGGAGGGCTGGTCAACCTTAATTGTTCTGAAGGGTCAGAGCTAATCACTAGACATTGGTAGCTGAAGCAGCCTCCACCTGTTAGTTTCAAGTAAATTCGCCAACTGGCTATTATTGGAGTTTCCTGCCTAAGGGATACGGGTGTATCCCATAATCTTAATCTTAATAAAAGGGATGGCAAGGCCGGAGCGGGTAGTAGTCCTTCCACTAGCATTGGACTACCACCTGGTCCCCAATTCCCAAAGTGATGCTTTCCTAGTCTCTTCTTTTGTGTGCGGCCTTCTCCAGAACCCGAACTCTGGACGGGAACCCTGAATCACACGGGACATGAAAGTAGGACAAAGTAGGACAAAGTAGGAATCGAATACTTTATGTTCTGTTTCATACTAAGCCTATGAGATCTGATATCTACTTTGCACTTCCATTAAATCTCAGTTTCTCCTAGCCACATGTTAAGTGTTCAGTAGCCATGTGTGGCTCGTGGGTGACGTCTCAGCTGGCACAATACGGCTAGCTACCTACTCCAGCTACTACCTAGCCGGGCAGTCAGCTGCTCTGGGCACAGGAGCGACTGTATCAGTATGGGTGCGGACTCTGTCCCAGAAAGGGTTGCTTCCCTGTCCTCCCCACAGTCATTTGAAAGCACATTGGGAACTGGGGTTGTACTGCGGATACGCCCAGCCCATGTAAGCAACTGTTAGGACCGGTCGACCAAATGACTGGTTGACTGGCCGCTCTGATGTGCCCTGACCACCAGGGGGGCAGACGCGCAACACAGGAGCTGCCTCCTGGTGGTCAGTGTGCTCCCACAGCCAACCTCTTTTGGTCCCTCCTCCCGGAATTGTCCCAATTGGGACTGAGCGAGACCATCCCGATGGCCCCAATTGATGGCCAGGCTGAGGGGCCCCACCCACGCATGATTCATGTACTGGGCCTTTAGTTTAAAGATAAAATCCCTAGGAGTTTTTACTGATACTTGTAATTCAAATTCAGGACCCTAAGGTCTTATTGACCCTCCTCTGGTCTATATCCTCTCTTCCACACTGGAAACCCTATCTCTCGATAGCACAGGGGTTATATAATTAAAACTAGAGGCCCAGTGCACGAAACTAGTGCACAGGGGTGGGGGGGTCCCTTAGTCCACCTGTGCCCTCGCACAGCCCAGAAGCCCTCAGGGGACATCCTTAATGCTGCTGTGGAGGCAGGAGAGGCTCCTCCCATAGCTGCTGGGCTCACCAGCCATGAGCCGGGCTCAGGGCTTCTGGCTGAGTGGGGCTCCCCCTGTGGGAGTGCAGTGGGATAGCTACTGCATTGAACAGCTGCCCCTAGTGGTCAGTGCACATCGGTCCTTCCACCATTCAGTTGATTTGCATATTAGCCTATTATTATATAGGACTGGAAGCTAGGTGTATGAAATTTGTACACTTAATGTTCTCTTATTTTATTTTTGATTTTCACTTTACTTTCTATTTCCCCTAAAGCATTATCTGTTGTGAATCGTAACCCAGTTCCATCTAGCGGAGATCTCATGTCTGGAACTGATTTGCTGGGGAGGGGGGGGTGGGGGGGAGTGTCCTCTCAGCTTGGCTTGTATCTTCTCATAGTCTGGGACCCCTCAAACCTCACTGCCTGCCTGCTCACTCCTTACCACTCGGCTCACTGTTCCTGGCTTCTCAGGGGTGTTCCCCCTGTGGGAGTGCACTGATCACCAAGGGGTAGCACCTGCATTGAGCGTTTGCCTCCTGGTGGTCAGTGTGCCTCATACCAACTGGTCGTTCTGCCATTCTGTTGATTTGTATATTAGCCTTTTATTATATAGGATAGCGCATATCGGCTCATCCATTTTCTTCCACATTAGTTATGTGATAGCAGCACAAATATTCCCACCACTGATCAGATTGCTCACGACAGTTCATTTTGGGGCACATTCTCTCCCCACCTCCCTGCCCCCCATTTAAAACCAGCCGTGTCAGGGGTTTGTTGTCAGCGTGTACGGCCTCCGTGTGCTGCGCTCTCTCCTCGCTCTGCGAAGCTGTTTATTTCCTGTTCAACGCCAGGCCCTGTGCCAGTGCTTCTCTGGTCACTTTGGTTGTCTGAAGCTTGTTTTCTAATAGATTCATCAGAAAAGAGGAATATTTTCTGGGCACAATATTTCCTGAATTCTTTCATGTCGATGACAGTTTGGACTGCTCATACTTGAAAATCCGTTTTTGCTGGATATGAAATCCTTGGCTCACATTTTCTTTCCATTAGGACCTCAACTATGTTAGTACATTTTCTCCTGCCATAAAGTGCTGTGTTTGAAAAGTCTTTTTCATGATAAATCACTTTCTTTTTTTGCTTATGCCTGAAGGATGTTTTCTTTGTCATGAGACCCAATAAATTTTCGCTTTGATATTCGCGGTTCTGGTTTGCGTTCCCAGGTCTGTGAAGCGTTCCATCGGGTCAGCTTCATTCCTTTACATTTCAGGAACGTTTCTCTGCGTTCTGGTTTCCACACGGGTCCTCTTTCTCTACTTTGGTTTTCTTCTTCTTGGGTTCCTGTTACTTTACGTTAGATGCTCTTAGCCTCTCTTCACTACTCGTCACTTTTCTCTTATTTTATTTTTGATTTTCACTTTACTTTCTATTTCCCCTAAAGTATTATCTGTTGTGAATCGTAACCCAGTTCTATCTAGCGGAGATCTCATGTCTGGAACTGTTCCTTCATTTCTAATTCTTTCTTGAGTTTAACCCTTTCTGAGATTTTATCCTTTGATTCATGTTTCTTCCATTCTTATATTGTCTCTAATGTAATTGAGTTCATCTTGAAACAGTTGTGGTTTTGATTAGTTCCGTGACTGCGTTTTTTCTGGCAGGTTTTCATCGATTGTCCCACTGTGATTCTGCTCCTTATTTCCACTTTGAAACAGTACCTTAGTGGAGGATTTGACGTCAGTACTTTTCACATTTTTCTTTGAAAGTAGTTTTTCTAAACTGTAGAAGGCGATGGGCGTCAAGCAGTCTACCTAATCTACTTAGAGTCCCTGCTGCCGAGAAGGTACAGAATTATCTCACCTGCTTATTAAGTATTTATACGGTATATAGCAATCTGTGCCTTTTTACCGGTATCCATTTGCTTATTGGAGTCTGATTTTGTTATTGAGTCATATGGGTTTTTTAAAGATTGAGGATATTCACCATTTATCGTATTTACTGTGATTTTTTTCAATGTTCTTTTGATGATGGGGAAGGAACTTGGTTTTGCTTAGCTTTTGACACGGACGTTTAAATACTGTATGCTTCCTTTATAGTTGCCATCGCTGTTCTTCAGCTTTAAAAGTTCACCTTTCCCCTCCCACCACCCACATCAGAGTCTGAGGATTTAATGACTCAGGTTTCATTATTGCACTCACGTGAGTAGCAGCCTGGGGCTGAGATGGTGCAGCCAGGAAAGAAATAGTGATGCTTACCTCCCATCAGGGCAGGCACACAGGTGAGGTGAGCTTGGAAGTGAATGAATCGGGAAGAATCTCCTAATCTGACATCTCTGTTCTCTGCTCTGATTGGCTGGCTGGCCCTCTCCCTCTCCTCGGGGTCCCAGCTGCGTGTGGGTGCTGAGCCGGTGGGGCTGCTCCCAGGATGGCCTTTCCTTAGTAAGTACGGGGGTGGGGCTGACCGCTCGAGATGCAAAGCATCTACTGAGTCTTTGCTCAGTGGTTTGTTGACTCTCTGGCTCTCCCAGTGGGACTGTCTGGTCCCTGCCGGCCTTAACCTCATCCGTGTTCATTTCATTGCTAGATTGGTTTTCTCGGTTCAAACTGACAGTTAACCAGGTGAGGCCACTTCCCACAAAGACAAATTAAATTCCATCCTCCACGACCTCTCCTGTCTGGGGCCCAGAGGGAGGCTTGCTGCATTTCTGACTGCATCTCCCTCAGCTGCTGCGGCCCCACTGAGGGAGCTGGTCCCGGCGGCGGTAGATGTCTCTGAGCGGGATTCCTGTGAGCGGCCCGAGGCGGCTGGCAGTAGCTGTGACTCACTGCAGTGAGTGTACCTCCGATGCGGTCCGTTTGGAGCAGAAACCATTTCCTGGCTGGTGTTTGATGACTTTGCCGTTTATTACAAAGCACTGAAGACCTTCCCGCAGCCTGACACATGTGTTTTCCACAACATGGCAGAACACAACGCTTGTCCTAATCGGGACAAATTCTAGCATTAAAATTATGCCAGCCATGCATGCTCCCTTAGCATGCTTCCAAGGGCCCGGTTTCTACTGAGGTTTTTCTTCTTTGACTAATTTTTTCCCCATTCCTGGTTGGACATTAGAATAACCTGGGAAGATTTTTTAAAAATACCAACACCTGGGCCCCCTCCAGACCATTGGAATCAGGATCCCCAGGGTTGGAGCCGGGGCATCAATACTATGAGTTTCCTCACCCAGTTCGGGGTAGCCAGGCTTGGAACCCAGCGCCCCAAATCCCTAAAACGGAATTTGTTGAGATTATTACAATGTGCATAGAAACACGGGGCTGGCAGAGACCACATGATGGGGCTTTGGGGTCATCATTGGCAGCTTCAGAAACGGCGTGAGCC
The DNA here is from genome assembly GCA_036971965.1 of Nyctalus aviator. NCBI lineage: Eukaryota > Metazoa > Chordata > Mammalia > Chiroptera > Vespertilionidae > Nyctalus > Nyctalus aviator. The sequence continues at coordinate 181,846,736 of CM072924.1, read as the reverse complement.
GAAACCGGTTTGGCTCAGTGGATAGAGCATTGGTCTGCAGACTGAAAGGTCCCAGGTTCGATTCCGGTCAAGGGCATGTACGTTGGTTGCGGGCACATCCCTGGTAGGGGGGGTGCAAGAGGCAGCTGGTCGATGTTTCTCTCTCATTGACGTTTCTCTCTCTCCCTCTCCCTTCGTCTCTGTAAAAGAAAAAAAAAATCAATAAAACATATTAAAAAAGAAAAAAAAGAAAAAAGAAACGGCGTGAGTAACAGGTTGGGAGGGCTGGTGCTAAGAGAATGTCTGAAGCCATCCATTCAGATCCTGCTTTGACTTTGCTCACTCGTTTTTGGAGGTGGGGGGGTGGGGGCATGAGGGAGTGCTGACGGACATTGCTGGGTTCGGCAGGTTGAGCCAGGGCTGTGCCCCCTCTCTTCACGCCCAGGGTCACACTCACCAGGACCTCGCGTTCCTAGCTGTGTGGCCTCGGGCAGGTCACTTAACTTGCTGGCTGCTCAGTTGCCCAAGACCAACAAGAGACGCTTGCTGTCCAATGCATTTCCTGATACAGGCACCAGGCCGGTGCTAATTCTATGCCGCGGGCAGAGAGCAGCCTGGGTCCGGGATGCCAACGCCTCCACAAGCCACCTACCCTCCATGCAGGCTCCCAGAGATGCCAGGGAAAGAAGGTTTGTGGCTCATTGACCCCCAAGCCCCTCTTAGCTGTGTTGAGCTGAACTATATGGTCTGGACAGTGCTGAGCTGCCAGAATCCCTTCTGATTGTTTCCTCTAAGAGCAGGAGAACCACCTCCTGTCTCCTGCTTCTCTTCCCCTCCCCAACCCCAGTCCCATCCCTCTGGCTCTCACCACCCGCTGAGCGAGTGGAGGGGCGTGGCTTTGGTGAATTTCGGTTCCCACTTGTCCCCCCAATACCACTGAGGCCAGAGGCTCTGAAGCAGTAGGAAACAGAGGAGAGAGGAGAGGCTAGACAAGGCTTCTCCAGGAGAGGGTTCCCTCCCTCTGAAAGCTCCTCTCTACCTCCCCCTGCCACCAACTCCCCGGGTCAATGGCCAATTGGACTGTCTGCCCAGCTGCTCCACTTCCCCTGGTTCATGGCTGGAGAGGCGGCTCCATATCATCAAATAATTGTATCACACAGCCAGCGTGCTCTTTCAAAACATTAGACGCATCCATTTTTCACGTATTTGAGAGCCTACTGTGTGCCCAGCTCTGTTCCAGGATCTGGGTGTACAGAGATGCGTTAGCCAGACCTGGGCTCTGACTTGATCCAATTAAATGTATTTGACTGTGTGTTCAACTTGATGAGACTATAACAAACTGTTGGCAATTACGTGACAAATTTCTTTCCTTTAAGAGGAAAGGAAATGAATCATTCTTTTGCTTAGAGTTAAGTAAGACTCATAATTAGGAGAATGTTTGTTCACAGGATTTTGGCTTATTTATGAGGGCTTCTGGCAAAACGTGTGAAACCCAATAATTTTAGAGTGCCCTGCACCTGAGCTCAACGGGGAGACCAGGGCAGCCAGCAGGGCTGGAGGAGGGAAGAGGTGCGGGGGGGAAGGGGGGGTGAGCTGTGTGGGACTCCTTTCCAAGGACCAGATGACAGGTGGTCCCATGTGGCCTCATGTAGACCAAGCCATGCCGGGTCCTCCTAAGTCACCTTGGGGACCCTGGAACCAGCACAGTGATGCACGTTCCGGTGGCTCAGGAAAGAAATGCCCTCGCAGGCATTCAGCATGCAGCATCGGGAACTCCTGGGGGTCTGTCTTTGAACCTCCTGACTTGGCACACCAGTGTCAGCTGCAAAGCCCTTCCAGGTGCAGGACCCATGATGAGAAGAGAGAATCATTGGCAAATCATGTCTCTGAAAAGACGTGTATACAGATCATATAAAGAACGGTTACAACTCAATAAAAAAAGACAGACATTTAAGTAAAAAATGTGGACAGAGGACCTCAGTAGACATTTCTCCGGCAAAGCTAGACACGTGGCCAACAGGCACATGGATTCTCAGTATCATTGGTCATGAGGGAAACGCAAAAGAAAGCCACAGCGAGAGATCACACCCACCAGGATGGCTTGTCATGTAAAACCCAGGTGTCGGTGAGAATGCTCAAAATCGGGAAGCCTGCTGGTAAGTTCCAAAGCAGGGTAGCCAATGTGGAAAACAGTCTGACACATTCCTCAAAAGTTTAAGCATAGAGTTACCATGAGACCCAGCGATTCCATTCCAGGCATACTCCCAAGAGAAACGAAAGCATATACCCAGAAAAACTCACCCATGAATGTTCCAAGCAGCAGTATTCATAATACCCAAAAAGGTGTGCCTATCAACTAATGAATAGATAAATAAAATGTAGGATAGCTGCACAAAAGAATAGTATCTATGTATAGAAAGCCCTAATATGCACATAGGCCAAGCTGGGGAACAACCAAACAACCGAACAACCAGTCACTATGATGTGCACTGACCACCAGGGGGCACGCACGGGAAACGACAGGCTTCGGCAGCAGGCAGCAGAGCACAGAACATGGTAGGTGGCAGAGCACAGAACATGGCAGGCATTGGCAGCAGCGGGATGGTGGAGCAAGTGAACAGGGATGCCAGATCAAGGCGTGGTGCCAGTCACTATCAACAGGGCAAGCCTCTGGTGGTTACTGAAAACTCTTTGCTCTTGCACACCAAGGTCCCACTCAGCACTCACACCTGCTTCCAGTGCCAGAGCCTCTGCTCACACCTGTTGCCATTGCCTGGTGCTGGCCCCAATCACTTGGCACCACCAGTGGGTGCAAGGAGCAGCTGCTGGCCTTGAACACCCTTTAGGGCTTCCCCACCTTCCCCTGCTCCTGAGGGTGATGGAGGCCAGCACCTGCCTCTCACACCCACTTCCAGTGATGGCCCCACTCACACTCTCTGCCGGCACTGAAGCCATTGTGCCAGTGCCAGCATTGCTCGAACCCACAGCTGGTGTTGGAGCTGCCACTCGTACCTGCTGTCAGTGCCTGGCACTGGTCCCAATTACTCGGAACTGTTAGTGGGTGCGAGCGGCAGCTGCTGGCCCCAATCGTCCCTGGGTGCTTCTTCACTTTCCCCTGCTCCTGAGAGGCAATCAGGGCAGCAGCTACCATTTGCACCCACTGACTCTGCTTGCTCCTGCTGATGGTGTGGAGGGATTGGGGCCAGCGTAAGCAATGCGAGTGGAGCTGGCACTGTCAGTGCATGGGAGTGGTAGCAATGGGAACGGGGCTGCCAGCAGACAGGGGACCAGGGGCCATGGCAGGAGGGGTCAGGTTGAGGCATGGAGGATGGGCTGAGACCTGCCCCTGTACCCACTGCAGCCTTGTGGCCCACAGTTCCTTTCAAGGTGCATAAACTTATGCACTGGGGCCCTAGTTTTGGAAATAACACTGATCTATGCTAAAACCTTGAAGACATTATGCTGTGTGAAAGACACCAGCCACAAAAGACCAGATTGCATGGTTCCATTTTTTTATGAAATATCCCAAAGAGGCAAATCTGTAGGGTGGTGGTGGGAGGACATGGGAGTGACAGCTAATGGACATGGCATTGAGGGCTGATAAAAAGGCTCTGAAACTGATTGTGGTGATGGCTGCAGAATTCTACATACTTGCTAATGGGGTCTTTTATGGCACATGAATTAAACCTTGATAAAGCTGTCACATTTTTTAAAGTAAATATGCTCAGTATATTTAAAACCTAATTTTCTTCCTTTTTTCCCTTCATTTCCCATCCCTTCTTTCTTTCCTTCCATTCTCTTTCCCTTCCTTCTTTCTGTCAAATGTATAAGGATGGGATGGAATATGTCTGGTTTATGGAATGAAATATAATGACTGGTTAGGGGATAAGGAAGCAAGCCAAAAGTGCAAAGCTTATTTAACTTGAGGTACTCAAGACAGAATATCTGAGGTGTAAGCACATCGTTTTAATGACATTTATTCTTTTTTCTCATTCAACACACATTTATGGGACATTTATTAAACATTTGAGGCACCTGCACTCAGTGCGATTTTATGATTTCAAAGCAACACAGAAGTGTATTTTCATAGCACGTACCCGAGGCCAGGTTTCCCGTGTTTATAACCAGTCTGCCAGGACCACGCACACCCTCCCTTCCTACTCGCCAGTGGTATGTACGTGCTGACTTTGGTCTGTCACGAATTGTTTAAAAAGAGTAAACATGTAATAGTGTTTGGAAATCCCTTGATATTTACAGAAATGCAAACCACTTAGAAAACCCATAAAAGAGTTGTGTCTTGAACAAGCTTGTGTGATAGCACCGCTGGGAATCACGGACCCAGGGAGGAGCGGGTGTAGGGAAGCCTGCGATGCCTCTTTGGCTCCTCTCTCCATCACCGGGGTGAACCCATCAGCTTTGGTTTAAGGGGGGCTGGAGGCCCCAGGAGAAACTGCTGGGCTATGAAATGACTGTCGGGAGACTCGGGTCTACCAGGGTCCTTTGGGCACCATTTCTCCTTAGAGCAAACCCAAACCTTCCATCAGTGAGACGTCAGCATTGCGTGGGGCCTCACCCAGGTCCCGCCAGCCTGAAGGTGGGTCAGGGGATGCAAACTGGTGTCTGGGTCTGAACTCAGATCTGGCAGGGATTCCCAAGGTCACTTTTAGAGGAGAGGGAGTTGGAAGTTATCACTCAGAACTCGTTTAGGTGAGAAAGAATTCTCTGGACCTGTTCTACCTTAAGCTTTCATCTTCAGGACGTAATTGGATTGGGTTCTGGAGAGTATGCATAGAAACAGGGGAAAGCGGCCGTTCACCTCTTCGATGTAAGGATCTTCCCTTTATCTTTGTTATTGGCAGGTCGATCCACTGGTCATTATCAGCCTCCTGGAATTAGCCACGAAGTGGTAAAATAATCCAGAAAAGGTTGTCTCTATGTATTCCTCACAGATGTTACTTCTGTGAAACAAAACCATTTAGAGAAAGTAAAATTTTCCTGGGGGAAAGAAGGCACCTTTAAAACCAAAAATCAAAGGGGTTGGGGAGAGAACTTTAGCCAAAGAATCCAGCCACTAAAATGTATGTATTCTTTAAGGCACAAAGTTGTTTTTTCCCGTTAGGGGCTGGATTTTCTTAATTAGTTACCAATAGTCATCATTCCAAAAGTTCTTTATTCTCATTCATTGCTTTGAGAGCGTTTATTGAGTAACTTCGTCAGACCACTATCTGAAATTTGATTATATAACTTGAAGGTTTTAGGCATGAGTGTGTGTGTGTGCGTGTGTGCGTGTTGTGTGTGTGAATGTGTGAGTGTGTGTGTGTGTGTGTGTGTGTGCGTGTGTGAGGTGGTGGTGGTGGTGGTAGTAGTAGTGGTGGAGGTGTGGGTGAAACAGAGCAGGAAAGACAAATGCAGGACAGCATACATGTTTAGACCCCTCTTCATTCAATGATCCACTTTTAACCAAGTTTCTTGTGTCTCTTTTCAGGATCCTTGCTTCACAGGAAGGCGGGTGGGGTGGTGTTCATCAGAGCTCCATCCTTTAAGGACAGAGGAAGCTGGAACAATGGGTGTGCACTTCATATCCGCTGCCAGTGTTGAGAGCACTGATTTGCTTTCAACCAGACAGAGGCTGGTTTGCTTCTGTCCCTTGGATCTGATGCTGCATTCCAAAATCACGTTACATAAGCCCTTAGGAAGCTTGTGTGGAGATGAAGTGGATGTTTTGAATCAGGGACCCTTCGTTCCCATGATTCAAGGCACAGAGGCGGCTGGCTTCGCCTTCTGGAGTCAGGGTGAGCGCGGATATCCGCTTTTCGAGGTCAACACCCTGGAAGGGCGTCATCCTCCCGAAGAGACCGGAGGTTGTTTTCCTGACACAGAAGTCTCACTGGCAGGTCCGCCTCGCTTCCTGCAAAGTCATTTTTAAGGCAGTGATGTGTGTCCATGAGTCGGATCACTTAGACATTCAGTTGTCCCTTGTCTGTGTAAGATCCTCTGCGCCCAACTCGATGACGAACTGAAAACATTCCAGCCAGGCTCGGCGGCTCATCTCTCGCAGGTGGCGGCTGCACCACTTTCCTAATCTAATGGCTTGTTGGTCAGCGATGGGGGTGTGACTCCATCAGGTTCTCTGCCCCCACCTGCCCCGGTTTTCCTTGGAATTTGTGGTCACACAGGGATCCACTTTGCTGCTGTTGTTTAACAAGCAAAGCTCCAGGACACTGACGCATCTAACTTGTGTTTAATGCATCACCATTCCAAGCAATGGCCTGAGATTTCTGCAGAGGTGTCCCCTCGCTCACCAGCCAGATACCTTTCCCAGCTGTAATGTGCATCTGGCATTGCTATAGTCCATATTGTGTGTGGTGACCCAAAGAGGGTAGTCTCTGAGAAGGCCTTCACGCTGGCAGGCAGCAGGCAATCCATTAGCCCACCCACAGCACGCAGGGGCTGCTACGGGCGAGACTTCAGGCCTGGATACCCCGGGAGAAGTCACAGGGGAGCCCTGATCTATGCTAAGCCTTTTCTGCTCCTCAAGGCGAGGTGGACATTTTTGTGCATCCCGACTCTAGGAGGGCAGTCATGCCTGCCGCCTTATTCTGAGTTCTCCAATCCTTTGGGATTTTGATTGACGAGTGGCCCACGCTAAGATAACACCCTTTTTGGGTCTTTGTAGAAGATGGAAAAGCTCCAGGAGCTGGGACAAGAACAACAGATGGCAGCCACGGCTGTGAGGGGGAACCTCCTCTCTGGGAAGGAGTGTGGCCGGGGAGGGCTCCTGGGTGTGCACAGGGCACAGGCGAGGGGCTGCTCTGTGCACAGCGGGGCGGAGCGGGGTCCCAGACCCTCACACAATAATCTCTCAAAGGCTGCTTGCTAGGGACAGGCCCTTGCTTAGACAGTTCATCTGAATTTCCAAATGAAAAAGAAGGGACAAGCTGACATACAGCTGAACAGATTAAGAGCAAGATTTTCCTTATCTTCAGTTCAGATATTTGTTTTTTAAGAAGTAGAGATTTTTTTTTTTTTTATGTATAGAATCATCCAAGTATAAAATATTGGCAGTGTGTGTGGCCTTGATTGCGTTAAAGAAGCTATTACTCAAATAGGACATAAAACCGTTCCCTGTGAAGGCCCCCTTGGCTGAGTGTTTGGGACACGGAGGAGCAGCTACTGAAGGAGCAAGAGCAGAGTCAAGGCCAGGGCCAGGCCGGCGGGCAGAGGCCGCGGGGCCGAGCTGGCCGAGCCCTTCAGCATGCACATCACCCGGGACCAGGACCCGTTGTTGGGCAGCGGGGCGATGCCGGCCGCATGGCACATGAGGTTGTAGACGTCCACGGAGCGGATCGGGGCGGCTCGGAAGTTGGATTTGAAATCTGAAAGACAAAGGCAGGCAAGCAAGTCATCACCATCCGCGACCTCCGTCCATGACCGGGCAGGGAGGGGCGAGACCCCGGGTGGAGGAATCACGCTCAGACTCCCGGGGCTTTGGGATTGCACCACCAGCTCTGTCGGGGGGGCACAGCGGATGCAGAAGGCCATGGGTCGTGAGAGGAAATAGCTCTCTATGGCTCCTGGAACCGAGTTCCTTTAAGAGACAAATCCGCCCTGGCTGGATTGGCTCAGTGGGTAGAGTGTTGGCCTGGAGACTCAAGGGTCCCAGGTTCGATTCCGGTCAAGGGCATGTGCCTTGGTTGCGGGCACATCCCCAATAGGGAGTGTGCAGGAGGCAGCTGATCGATGTTTCTCTCTCATCGATGTTTCTAACTCTCTATCCCTCTCCCTTCCTCTCTGTGAAAAAAAAAAAAAAAATCAATAAAATATGTTTTAAAAAGAGAGAGAGAGAGAAAGAGAGAGACAAATCCCCGCCAGGCAAGGAGCACGGTTACGCTAAAGGTCAGCCTGGGCCAGACTCCCTGACTTCCTAAAGGGCACGTGGGCAGCCGCCAGGATGCCGGGCCTCCTCCCTGAGCGAGAGGCGCCGACAATTAATCAGGAGGGCTGGGCCTTCATCTCCTCTGAGCCAGGAATGGCCTTGCTCTTAAACTGTCTTCTGAGTGAACAGCCCGCGTGTAAAGCGGTTCCACCTCTCACGGGAGCCGGAGACGGGACGGCTGGCACGGGCTCTCCCGGCCCGCTCTGCCCGGGAACGTGTCTGCAGGGAGCCCGGGCGGTTTGCATCAGGGGTCGTCTTTCGGCCTCTAAGAGACTCAGGCTTTTAGTAGGCAAGGAGCCCGGGAGGGAGGCCTGTGCTAACGGACAGAATCTCCCCCACCGAAGCTAATGCAGCTCTGGGTATTTTGTTTAACGTTTCTGGTTGGCTTCTGCTTTAAGATACAGCCCGGGCCGCGCTCATAAACACTCCTTCAACGGACAACTGTTTTGCATTCATGATCTTTTTTTTTTCTCTCCGGGGAAGGGAGAGGTGATGGTTTTGAACGAAAGCCCGGCCGTCTGGTGCTCTCCTGGATCGAGGCTGCGGCCCTGGAGTGTCTCCAGCCTAACCTAGCAGTTGACCTCCACGGAGTCCTCGGGGTCTCATCACTCATTCCCTCAGCTCTGAGCTGCATGGGCCTGGCAGGGCCCGGGCTGCCGGGGAGCACCTGAGAGCTATTACTGGTTGATGGCAACATGCTGGACACCCTCTGCACGGCCCCCTCCCACCCCCCGCCCTGCTCTGCCCCAACCCCAGGTCCAGGCCCAGGCCCAGGTCCTGACCCGGTCAGGGCTCTAGGATGTTTGCCGCTACTGTTTGTGATTCTTCCTTCGGCATTGGGAACTTGGCTCACGTGTGGGGAAGGATTTGGACCCATGAGTTCGCTAAGCTCAGGTTGCCAGAGGCCCCGCGGAGGAAGCGGACACAGACACCTCGGGCTCTCAGCAGCTGTGTCTGGGTAGGGAGAGTGGGCCCAGCAGGGGGTCGGTACGGGCCTTTGCTGGCGGTATCAGGGAGAGGAGCTTGGCTCCCCAGGGTGGTCTCTAGCTTATACTTTGTAAGGAAAGCGTGGCTTTCATGGATGGGAGCATTCTTTTCAGCATCCAGAAAGGGGCATTTGGAATGTGGGTATCAGGGTCGGCTCGGTCTCCTTAACCGGGAGGGTGGACAGTAGCAGGAATGTAGCTCATGAGCCAGTCAACTGACTGGTGATGGCTGTTGAATGCTCTTTACCCTAATTATTATTATTTTTTTTTAATCCTCCCCTGAGGATATTATTCCATTAATTTTTAGAAAGTGGGAGAGGGAAAGACGGAGAAAATCAGTGTGAGAGAAACACATGGATTGGTTGCCTCCTGCACGGCAGGGCCCGGCTGGGGGAGGAGCTTGCATCATGGTACATGCCTCACCCAGAATCCAGCCAGGTACCCTGCAGTCCACAGACTGATGCCCTCTCCAGGGAGCCAGACCAGCTAGAGCTAACCTAATTGTTTGTTTTTAGAGAAAGGGGGCTTCAGGTAGTAGTATGATCCTCAGAGTATTTGATAACCTTTTGCAAAATGTGAATTTTCGGTGCTCTACAAAATGAAAGCAAATGGCCAAATAGGCCCTCTTCACCCCTGCTCTCTGCCCACCTCAGAATTCATCTGGTTGAGGAAGTCAGCCTCCGGGTCATTTCCCAGCCTGCCCTGGAGCGCAGGCCAGCTTCTGGTTGCTCTAAACCGAATGCCCCCCCCTCCCCCCCCAGGCTGGGCGCTCTCGACAAGGAGTGGGTGTGGGGAGCCTGGCCGGGGAGCAGCCACACCAGTGCTGAAACTCGCAGCTGTCAGCACGCCGGCCTCCGGTAAGCGTTCCCGGCCATCGGATGGCTGTGAACTCACATTCTGATGAATTAAGTGAAAAATGAATCGCAAACATGTGGAACACATTTTCCGCACTGCACTCAGGGTTTAAAATTTACAAGGAAAACTATTTGGCCACATTTGCCAAACCCAAGAAGCATTTGAAAGCCAGCCAGCGAGGGCTGTCTCCCGGAGGCCGGCTGGGTCTGCTCAGCGTTGCTCATAAAGCAATCAGGCCGGCCTCCCCTCTGCCCCGAGCCCCCGGCCCCCGGCCGGGGGCGCGGCCTGGGGAACGGGTGACGGACAGAACCCCGTCGCTCCCCCGCCTACCGGGTCCGAAGGCCAGGAAGATGCCCCTCATGTCCATGAGCTCGTTGTCGTATCCGTGCCACCCGCGCTGCCAGCCTTCCCTCCTGCCGGTGCTGTTCATCCAGAACGGAAGCTGCTCTCGGCTCTGAAACCAACAAGGCGGTTACTTTCCCGGGTCCCAGCCCCGTGGCCCGGGAGCACCTGGCCCGGCCACCACCCAGCGGCAGCGGGCACTTCCTTCTTGGCATCCAGTCACCCCTCCGATCACTTCCACTCCAGGGCTCTGCCCCTGGGAGGCAGCCCCCACGCTGCCAGGCAGCTCTGGGCATGCAGGCGGTCTCTTCCTCAGAGCTGAACTACCCCCTGCACCTCGTAATCAGATGTTTTTTTGGGTTTTATTTTATTTATTTTATTTTTTAAAATATATTTTATTGTTTTTTTTTACAGAGAGGAAGGGAGAGGGATAGAGAGCTAGAAACAAGAATGAGAGAGAAACATCGACCAGCTGCTTCCTGCAAACACCCTACTGGGAATATGCCCGCAACTAATGCACATGCCCTTGACCGGAATCAAACCTGGGACCTTTCAGTCTGCAGACCGACATCCTATCCACTGAGCCAAACTGGTTTCGGCTTTATTTATTTATTTGTTTATTTTATCATCTCCCAGGGATATTTTCCCATTGATTTTTAGAGAGAGTTGAAGGAGGCTGAAGAGACACAGAGAGAGGTACATCGAGTGGCTGCCTCTCACAGGAACCCTGACCAGGGTGGGATCCAGCCTGCAACCGAGGTCCATGCCCTTGACCGGAATAGAACCCGGGACCCTTCCGTCTGCGGGCCCGACGCTCCATCCCCTGAGCCAAACAGGCTGGGGCCATCGTCAGGTTAGAATCACTGGCTACCAGCAGCGCACAGGCCGGCTCACCAGACAGCAAGAGCCCCATGTAGTCAGCATGCCGTGCGGTGCACCGAGAGCCGACACCGCCCTTCACCAAGTCACCGAGCATCCCAGCACGGCGGTATGTCCCTGCTTATAGCTGAAGAAACCAAGGCACACCGGGTGAACCGCTGCTCTTAAAGCTGCCGAGAGGCAGGCCTGGGACCGAAACCCAGGCACCATCTCCCGTCCTTCCACTGACCACAGCCAGCGGTCCCCCCTGCACGGGAGGCCCTCCCTGACCCTGCCTCCTCATTCCCCAAAGTGGTGGCCAGTTAGAGAGAGAGACTTTGAAACGGGATGGGCATGGGTTAAGTCTCTGCCTAGCCCATGATCCAGCTGAGGCTCGGGTTCCCTGCGGAGCCATCCACCTGCCTCAGGAGGGTTGGAGGATGACCTGACTGCGTGCTCAGGGCCTGACACACAGGAGGTGCTCGCCGAATGGCTGCAGCGGGGCAAGGCGCTCTGGCCCTGATGGCCAGGCAGGGGCGGCGGTGAGGCCTGAACTCGCCTCTGCGTATTTAGCTGTCAGATGGCATCGCACACCATCCCCTCTCAGCCCATCCATCACCCCCAGCATGACCACTTGCCAAATGGCACTCTTTCACTGCCGCTCCGTTTCCTGAGTCTCCGTCACCCTGGTCCCTCCTCCTCCTCCAGCTGCAGCTCGTGTTTTTCCACGGGCACGCTTTCATTTGCGTGTTGCATTTCTGACTTGCTAGACCGTTTCTGTTCCTTGTCTGCCTGATCCTGAGCTGGTGATCAGGACGCGTCCCAGTTTAGCTTCGTCACAGTCAGGGAGACTCCTGGATGCCAGGTAGGACACCGGGTTGCTGGCGACTTCCCTGATTATGAGCCCCACCAGACACAAGAACCCCGAGACAGAGGCACGGGGGGAAGAGAGATGGAGACCAATGACCTGATTTAAAAATTCCAGTGGAAATTCCACAAATACAAACACACCACCATGAAAACCTGTGCTCACAGGGCGACCCACGAGTTTCCAGTCAGGGACAACCTGCTCCAGGGACCACTGTCCTCAGATTTTCAAAAGCAGTGGTAACCCGGCTGCGTGTGCGAGAAGCTGGCCATTTCCGGTGAGTGACTGGACGGGATATGCTCCGTGTGGGGCACTGTGTGAATGATTGTTGCTCCTCCTTTCCCACCGAGCGGCTTTCCCCACCGGCACACGGCTCCTACGTTCCCCTCCCGGTGCTCACTCGGGGGCAGCACTGACGAGGCTTAGACCTGCCCCAGAGGGCGAGCCCCCGGCTACCCATCCTCCAGCTGCCGGTCGAGGAGCCTGACCCCACCTGGAGAGTTCCTAGGGAGGTGCCCAGACTCTCCAGATTTGGCCAAAGGTGAGATGGGGTGGGACGTGTGTGTGTGTGTGTGTGTGTGTGTGTGTGTATGTAGCCATGGGGAATGCAGAGGCCACACGGGAAGCTCTTGCAAAAAGTAATGGTGGGTAGAGCATCAGCCTGCAGACTGAAGGGTCCTGGGTTCGATTCCGGTCAAGGGCATGTACCTTGGTTGTGGGCACATCCCCAGTAGGGAGTGTGCAGGAGGCAGCTGATTGATGTTTCTCTCTCATCGATGTTTCTATCTCTCTATCCCCCTCCCTTCTTCTCTGTGGAAAATCAATAAAATATATATTAAAAAAAAAAAAAAAGAAAGAATAAATACAAGGTGAGTGCTGACCTGGGTGTGTGACGAGCCTGGGGGTAGGGTTTCCTTACAGACCCCTGCCGCTCAGAGTCTGGCATCGCCATTCTAAGTGCTCTCCCGAGAGGCCCCATCAGTGAGGCCCCACGGCCCAAGGAGCCTCGCTGACGGGGCCTCTCTCGGGAGAGCACTTAGACGTGTGTGCCACAGGCCGCTGCAAGGAGATGTCCTTCTGCCCGTGCCTCTGTCCCTGTCTGAGACGGCGCCCTCTTTCTAAAGCAGGCGGGACTGCACAGGCTCAGGCTCTGGCCCTGGAAGTGAGAAATGCCTCACAGGGAATCCAGCCTGGAGAGGAATGGAGCTCCCTGGGCGAGGGGAAGGGAAGGGAAAGGGAGCGGGGAGGACGGCACCGTATGGATGGGCTTTCTCTCCGTGCCCCTGCCCCATCTTGTTTGTTGATGTGTGCCAGGGGTGCAGAGGGCAGGCGTGTGTGCTCAGACGGCTGACACAAACCACCCTCATCACCACCAGAAAGCCAGCAGCTCCCAGCACTCAACCCCCGCTCCTGGGAGCGCCATTAGCCAGGCCTGGACAGTGCCACTCCGGCTGCCATCGCCCATCGGAGCCGTCTCCCCTGGATCTTCTTAGAGCACTAGTTAAGTATACAATTTTACCTATATGTTCCCAAAAATTCTAGTTTAGCACTTCTTAGTTGGGATTCAGGAATCTTTAGTTTAACAACTCCACCAGGTGATTCTCATCATGAGAGAAGTTTGGGACACACTGAGTCTAAGTCAATAGGAAAAATACCCTCAGGTGAGGACTAACAAAAACAAATAAATAGAAGTCACCTGACCAAGCCTCTTGATTCCCTAAAGAAGGAAACCATGTAATGAGCTACATCTAAGTGAAAACAAAATCTCTTCCCTGGTACCTTTGGTTGTTTGGGATAACTCATCTAAGGCAGGGGTCGGCAAACTCATCAGTCAACAGAGCCAAATACCAACAGTACAACGATTGACATTTCTTTGGAGAGCCACATTTTTTAAACATAAACTTCTAACGCTACTTCTTCCAAACAGACTCACGCAGGCCGTGGTACTTTATGGAAGAGCCACACTCAAGGGGCCAAAGAGCCACAGTTTGCTGACCAGAGGCCTAATGCGTAAATGGCCGTCTGTTTTATAATTACCTCCGTTATGAACCACCCTTCATCCGCCAGTAAGGTCAGGGGAGAGACGAACTTCCCTTTCTTGTAGTGGAACCTGCTCGGGATGGCTTCCTTCTCGTAGACAGTCATGTGCTCCACGGTCCGCAGCTTGTTGTATACCTGCGAAGAAAGGCAGGGTGACTGGGGTTGCGTTCTCTTTGTCACATGAATGTGAATACTGAATGCACCTGGAGGAGAAGGCGGACTTGATAAGACTAAAAAGAAAGAAGAAGAGAAATTACTCAAACAGCTGATAGACGTGGCTAGGTAAAAAAAAAAAAAGAAAGAAAAAGAAACTCCTATATGCCTCAGAAAACAAGGGGTTCCCTTAGGGGCATTGTGAGAGCCCCGGTGCATGTGCACCTGTGTGTCCGTAGAGGGACACGTACTGCAGAATGGAGCAGCCCCAAAGCCTAGCGACAGTGGATGGGGTACCTGGGTCGAGGTGATAATGGCAGTGGAATATTATACAGCAATGAAGAGGAAATGGATTATAGCGACACAGAACACCTGAATTTCAGTTTGAGACACACATACACACACACACACACTCACACACTCACACAAAAGCAAGTTGCAGAAGAATACAGACAAGAGTTTTCTTATTTTAGAAGGTTCAAATAATTACAAAAACTAATGACCATATTTGATAAAACTATAAAGAGAATTAGGGAAATGATCACTCGAAATTTAGGACAGTGGCTTTCTCTGAGGAGGCTGCACAGGTGATAGCGTCTGAGAAGGGCACACAGGTGTTCCTACAGGTAACGCTACTGTGCTATTTCTCAGTATATTGAATATACACTGAATGGCCAGATTATTATGATCTCTGAACATATAATAATTTGACCACTCAGTATATATTAGAGGCCCAGTGCATGAACTCCTGCATGAGTGGGGTCTAGCCAGCCAGGCCAGGGGGAGGGGACATAGGCAGTTGGCTGGCCTGCCTGCTGGTTGAACTCCTGGTTGAGGGCACAATTTGCATATTAGCCTTTTATCTTATAGGATATACACTGAGTGGCCAGATTATTATGCGTTCAGAGATCATCATAATCTGGCCACTCAGTGTAAGGTGCCATTGTAATATTATCCTTTACACCTTACACACATTTTATAGTAATTTTTGGTATTTAATAACAAATGAACAAATTTCAAAAGCTTATGTACGTCAAAAATGCTAAAATAAAATTAAAGAGAGAATGAGAAATCGGATACCACCATGACCAAAGAAAGAGGGTTTGTTCTCTGACTTGACCTAGAGCATGTCATACCTACACTCCAATCTTTTTTTTTAAAATATATTTATTGATTTTTTTACAGAGAAGAAAAGAGAGAGATAGAGAATTAGAAACATTGATGAGAGAGAATCACGATCAGCTGCCTCTTGCACACTCTGTACTGGGGATATGCCTGCAACCAAGGTAAATGCCCTTGACTGGAATCGAACCTGGGACCCTTCAGTCCACAGGCCGACGCTCTATCCACTGAGCCAAACTGGTTTCGGCTCCAATCTTTTTTTATTTTTTATTTTTATTCAATTATTATCTTTGTACATATACCATTGCCCTCCCTCGGCTCCATTCTTAAAAGTACCAGTAGTTTGCCACTGATTACACTGCTGATTTCCTGATGACATGTAAACTCGGCACACACCTCCCATATCTAGCAGCAGCTTACATGTTTCTGGCCAAAATGAAAACCCACTGGCTGACGCTGAGGAGCCGACTGCAAATTGGAGTATATCCACTGGACTCTGAAATTAATTAGCCCTAGGGCTGTTTGGCAGAGTTTCCGATGGGCCCCTGCGTTGTGACTTCTGCCTTACGCAAGTCCGTACTTCGGGGAAGTGGGGTGCCTGTGCCGCAAGCTTTTGGAGGAGGGGAACGTCTGAGGACAGACTGTCACCCAAACACGGCCCCCCCGTGTGGATGATCTACCTCCTGCTCTAGGCAGCTGGCAGCCGCCCGGTTGGGAGGAGCGCTTCCCAGCTCGGCTCGCAAGCTGCCACCGCCTAGGCATCCTGGAAACAGTGCCCTCCTAGGTGCCAAATTGGGGGTGTGGGGAGCCTGCCTGCCAGGGAAACAGACTGTCTCATCTCCGAGAGAAGCGCTGACTGTGGCTCCTGCCCGTGTGTGAGACCGTCTTCCCACTTCATGGGACATAGGGCAAACACGCTTCCCTTCCTGAGAAAAAGGGATGTCTGCGGGGGGAGGGGGCAGAGCTGGAGAGCGGGGGCTGTGGGCCACTGGGTCCCTCAGCCCCACACGGACAGCTCTCAGGCTCTCGATGGGTTGGTTGGGATAAAATAAAAAGAGGAGTCTCTCTGAGCCAAAGAGAAAATGTTGGCCAAAGTCTACACCTGCGCTCCATCTACACCAGCAACCTCCCAGCACCTGTGGGCCAGTGTTTCGCAGCTGTGAGCATGGGGGAGGCACCAGACCCGCCAAGACCTACTCCCGGCACCCAACGGCTGCCTCCTCCACAGCCGGCACCCACCTGTCCTGGCCCAGAGCAGTTTCTCTGGGAGGTGGCAGGAGCCCCAAAGCCCACACTGGGAGGCAACCATTGGGTGGGCCGAGTGGTCACCCAACGGTACCACCTGCTCCTCCTCCTTTCCTCGGTGACGCAGCACCCAGTTCTCCAGATGTACCTGGTGTCTGGGGAGAAGGGTGGGTAGAGGCCTGTGATCTCAGGGTGCTGGGTCCCCGGAGGGCAGAGATGGGGGGATCTGCACATGTGGGAACTCCGCCACGCCCCTTGGGAGCACCAGCCTTTGACGGTGATGATCACAGTGGCACGTGCATCGTCCGTGCAGGGCCAGCGCGCACCTGTGTCTTCCCGCAGCCCCGACAGAAGCTGGGTACGTGGCCGGGGGGGCCTGGGTAGGAAGATGCGGGTTATGGGGAGCGGGATGGGACCCCAGCAGAGTGGGTCCTGAGCCAAAGCTGACCACAGCCCACACGGCCTCAGCGGCACATCCACCTGCTTGTCTGACTGGTGGAGAGAAAGAGCATGTGCGTCCGATACTGCCCCACAACTGCTACGGGGCCAGCCTCAGGCCCGGGAAGGGCTCAGCACTCAGCCTGCGAAGCACTGTCCACGCTTTCTCTCCTTCAGTGGCCACTAACAGTCAGCGCGGCAGGTCCCAGCACGCCCACTTTAGAGAAGGGAAAACGGAGGCGGGGGAGGCTGAGACGGTGATGGAGATCACCAGCTGTGGCGGGACAAAGATCAAGTGCAGAGTGGTGGCCGGGCCCCATTCCCTCCCCTCCCGCGTCCGCCTCCATCCCCCGCCGTGTGCCGCTTGCCTCTGCGTGCTTCCCGGGGGCCGGCCAGACGCTCACAAGGGGCCCTCGGTCCTTCACTTGCTGCAGGTCCCCCAGGCTGATGTGCCGCTTCAGCTCAATCACTTTGTCCTCCCAGAAGATGTCCGTCATCCCATGATCGGAGAAGATGATGACATTGAGCTTGTCCTGCAGGTCCCGCTCCTGTGGGTGGACAAAGGCGGTCATCACAGCAGGGGAAGGGAGGGGGAGGGGAAGGAGGAGGGGGAGAAGGGAGAGTAAGAGGGGAGAGGAAGGAGGAGGGGGAGAAGAGGGAGTGAGAGGGGGAGAGGAAGAGGGGGAGTGAGAGGGGGAGAGGAAGAGGTAAGGGAAGAATGCGGAGGGGGAGGGGGAAGGGGGAGTGAGAGGAGGAGGGGGAGGAGGAAGGGGAGGAGGGGGAGTGAGAGGGGGAGTGGAAGAGGTAAGGGAAGAAATGGGAGGGGAAAGAGGATGTGCAGGTGAAGGGGAGGTGTTTTAAGCTGCACTTTATAGTCGAAAGGACACATGACCAAGTCTGAATTCAGTCGTCGGCTCCCCTCCTGAAGATGCAGTTCGCACTCAGCAGAAGCACTCTGGGGAGGGGGTGGGCACTGATCCCGCTCCAGTGACACGTACGGGCCTCTCCTCCAGCAAAGTGCCCTCACTGTTGTCATCTCTGGCTCTTTCCACCAGCTCGCAGGGCACTAGAGCGGTCCCTCCCATCTCACACTGTGCACTGCGCCTTGCCCAAGTCACTCAGCCAGGCCGTGGCCCACGGGGGACGGAGCCCGACCTGGCTCCCAGGCACTGACTTCGGCGCGGAACCGGGCCATCTGGCCAGCTGGGCTGACAGTGCCATCTACGCCTCTTCCCGCCCCCAGGCCCCGACTGCCAAACAAGGGGTCCCCTGGTCCCCGAGGAGGGTGAGGGAGGGAGGGAGACCATCACGGCCTGGGGCTGGCCTGTCAGCTTCCACAGCAGGAGAGGATGCTGAGGGGCGTGACCCTCCAGGGGACAGGCAGGGGGTGACAGGAGGGAGGGCAGCGGGGGCCCTGCTCTCGGTCCGGTCACCTGGATCCACTGGGCCATGTACTTGAACACGTTGTCCACGGCCTTCAGGGCGTCTTTCCTCTGCGGCGACGAGGGCCCGTAGTGGTGGCCCTCCACGTCGATGCGCTCGTGGTAGACGGCGGCCAGGTCAGCGCGGCCACTCCTGGGGGCAGCGGGGGGAGAGTCAGCGCCGAGAGGCCCCAGGTCTCCACTCTCACCCCGCTGCCAGGCTCTGGGGGCATCAGCGTCCCCAAACCCTCCCTGAGGGGACAAGGCCGACAGCCCTAAATGACAGGGTGATGTGGACACGGGGGTCCTTGGAATATGGGGGCGGGGACACTCTCTAAAGGACATGATGGTCTAACCACCATGCTGTGCCTCTGAAGCAGGTACGGAATAATACCGAACATAAGAACTGAACTAAAGGATGCAGAATCCGTGTTGAAAATGAACAGGATGGGAGCTGCAGGGAGAGGCAGGAATTCAGCACCAAGACACGCCGGTCCTGAGCACCTTGGTGACAAGGGTCAGAGGACACGGGCATGGGCCACTCGTCTCTGGCTGCTGTGGCATTGCCCGTCACGGCCCAAGGTGGAAGGCGTGGGCACAGGCAGGGATGCTCTGATAGCTCCGCCCCCGCCCCCTGCTGGCATCGGGGTCCAGAAAAAAGAGAAGCAGCCCTTTAAATAAGGGGGTCCCGTTACTGCTGGGCGGTCGAGGGGCCTCTGACTAAAACCCCGGACTGCGGGGTCACTGATGGGCCAGAGCAAACGTCACCACGGCCTTCTGGAGGCGAGCAAGTCCGTGCTCGGGCTGACACCGGCACACACTCCGGAGCCCTTGTCCTCTGGGGACACAGCAGGGCCAGCTCCAATGTGGACAATGCGGGAATCCTGCAGTGACCACACTGCTGTGGGTCCCAGGAAAAGCACCCGCTGTGGCCAGAGGACCCCCGAGGCCCGGCCAGGAATGGCCAGAACTGGTGAAGGAAACCGGAGATGGAAGAAAAATGCCTCACGCGGCGTGTGCCACCCGAGCTTCCTCCTCAGCCCTGCCTTTGCCCAGAACCTCAGGAAGCAGCGATGGTGCTGCTGGTGTAATGAGCTTCTTCAGTAGGAACTGGTACGAACTGAAGTAATGGGGAGGAAATGAGAGCCAATTGGTTTGCTTGGACTTTACAAGGGTTGATAATTGACACTCTGGTGGAATCCCCGATTTCTCTTGAGAAGCTTTATGTTAAATGCCAACACACACACTCACAGACTCACACACACTCATAGACTCACACACACACACTCACACACACACACACACACACACACTCACAGACTCACACACACACTCACACACACACACACTCACACACACACACACACACACACTCACAGACTCACACACACACACTCACAGACTCACACACACATACACACACTCACAGACTCACACACACACTCACACACACACACACACACACACTCACAGACTCACACACACACACACACACACTCACAGACTCACACACACACACATACACACACACTCACAGACTCACACACACACACATACACACACTCACAGACTCACACACACTCACACTCACAGACTCACACACACACTCACACACACTCACACTCAGACTCACACACACACACACTCACACACACACACACACACACACACAGACTCACACACACACACATACACATACACTCACAGACTCACACACTCACACACACACACACACACTCATAGACACACACACTCACAGACTCACACACACACACACACACACACACACTCACAGACTCACACACACTCATAGACTCACACACACACACTCACAGACTCACACACACACACACACACACTCACAGACTCACACACACACACACACACACACACTCACAGACTCACACACACACACACACACACTCACAGACTCACACACACACACACACACACACACACTCACAGACTCACATACACACACACACACACTCACAGACTCACACACACACACATACACATACACTCACAGACTCACACACACACACACACACACACTCATAGACTCACACACACACACACACACACTCACAGACTCACACACACACACTCACACTCATAGACACACACACTCACAGACTCACACACACACACACACACACTCACAGACTCACACACACACACACACACTCACAGACTCACACACACTCATAGACTCACACACACACACTCACAGACTCACACACACACACACACACACTCACAGACTCACACACACACACATACACATACACTCACAGACTCACACACTCACACACACACACACACACTCATAGACACACACACTCACAGACTCACACACACACACACACACACACACACTCACAGACTCACACACACTCACACACACTCATAGACACTCACACACACTCTCACACACTCACACACACACACACACACACACTCACAGACTCACACACACACACACACACACACACACTCACAGACTCACACACAGACACACACACACACTCACAGACTCACACACACACACACACACACACACACTCACAGACTCACATACACACACAAACACACTCACAGACTCACACACACACACATACACATACACTCACAGACTCACACACACACACACACACACACACTCATAGACTCACACACACACACACACACACTCACAGACTCACACACACACACTCACACTCATAGACACACACACTCACAGACTCACACACACACACACACACACACTCACAGACTCACACACACACACACACACACACACTCACAGACTCACACACACTCATAGACTCACACACACACACTCACAGACTCACACACACACACACACACACTCACAGACTCACACACACACACATACACATACACTCACAGACTCACACACTCACACACACACACACTCACAGACTCACACACACACACATACACACACTCACAGACTCACACACACTCACACTCACAGACTCACACACACACTCACACACGAGGTGGCCTCGTCTCTCCTGGTGAGACCATGCCTTCCACCCTCAGGACATGACGGGCCTTCCCATCCTTGGAACGCGAGGAAGGAAAGACAAGGTGTCCTCGGAGTCTGCTGTGCCCCTGCTGTGTCTAGCAACCACCGCGGGAGCAAGTAGCCTCAGGGCAGTCCCGACAGTGCGGCTTACACTACCATCCCCCGGACTCGGGGAGGTCGGCCATGATGCTCAGGCCCAGCCCGGGGCCCTTCAGGTGCCGACATGGCACTCCAGGTTCATCTCTGGTTATGATTTTTTTTTTTTCCTATTGACTGTAGTTGCCCATGTATGCATCTGTCCTTCTCTCTAAATTGTGAAATTCTTTTACCCTAGGGGTGGTGATTCACTGGCCTAGCTCTAGCCTACTAGTTGGCACACAGTAGGTGCTTTAAAACTGTTGGTTGGGCCAAAACTGGTTTGGCTCAGTGGTAGAGCATTGGTCTGTGGACTGAAAGGTCCCAGGTTCGATTCCGGTCAGGGGCATGTACATTGGTTGCGGGCACATCCCCAGTAGGGGGTGTGCAAGAGGCAGCTGGTCAGTGTTTCTCTCTCGTCGACATTTCTAGCTCTCTATCTCTCTCCCCTCCTCTCTGTCAAAAATCAATAAAAATATATATAAAAAATAAAATTGTCCGTTGGATATATAATAATAGTAAGTGCTCTGTGAATTATAGTTTCTCTGGGTCAGTGATATGTTGAGGGCTTTTACAGACATTATCTTGAGTAATCCTCACAACAACCCTATAAGATTTGTATGTATTGAACAGAGAGTTCCATATAGTTGCCAGCAACACACAGCTGGTGAGAGGTGTATGGGACTCAAACCCAGGCGGATCGACTCTGTCACCCTGAACACACTCACTGAAAACTCTGAAAAACCTCAACAGCCCACAGCACATGCTGCTTAACCCAACTGATCTTGGGAAAATGGTTCTCATCTATAATTATAAAAGTATATATGCTAATTAGACCGGACAGCCGAACGACCTTCTGGACGACCTTTCAGATGACCATGCTATGACAACCACTGGTGCCAGGCCAGCCAAGGCAAGTGCGATGCAACTTCTCTGCCGTGACTCTTCCTCCTTCCTGCCCGTCCACCCCTTCCTTCCTCATCCAGCCCTTCAGCATCGCTTCTGGGCAGCGTCACACTGTCTGAGGACAAAGCCTCAGGCCTGCTGGCCCCACAAACAGCGTTCCGGCCACGCTACAGGAGGCATCTGGACTTCAGCTGTGTCACCCAGGCCCCTGAGAGCAGAAAGACCCCCAGGGACCAGCCCACGAAGCCAGACAGAGCCACGCCGTGCTGACGTCAGAGCCTGAGGCAGTGATCAACTACCCTGCCCAGCCAGTCAGAGAGCCCACGACCCCACTCCTTCCGTCACCGCGAGGAATGACTTCCCTTCCACACAGCCCTCCCAGGACGCTATCGGGAGCCAGGCTCTGGGCACCAGCTCCCTGACTCTTTTCCTCGGCTAGTAAACTCTTCTTTCCTGGCTGTTAACTTCTGTTCCCATTTGGTTTGGCTTTGATGCACACAAGTGAATGGCCCTCCCCCACTCTTTCTGGTGGTCGGACTGCTTAATGACCCCGTGTTGTTGCTCTACTGCCAGCCCTGAGGTGGGCGTCACAGTTTTGCTTTCAAAGTAAGAGAACTGTTTTTTTGTGTGTGTGTTTTTCCCCCCTCTCTTTTTATTTTTATTTTATCAAAAATTTTGTTGATTTTATGCTGAAACCGGCTTGGCTCAATGGATAGAGCGTCAGTCTGCGGACTGAAAGGTCCTGGGTTCGATTCTGGTCAAGGGCATGTACCTTGGTTGCGGGCATATCCCCAGTAGGGGGTGTGCAAGAGGCAGCTGATCAATGATTCTCTCTCATCGACATTTCTAACTCTCTATCCCTCTCTCTTTCTCTCTGTAAAAAATCAATAAAATATATATATATTTAAAAATTGTGTTGATTTTTGAAAGAAACATCGATTTGTTCATCCACTCACTTATGCATTTATTGGTTGAGTCTTATATGTGCCCTGACCAAGGATCGAACCCCCAACCTTAGCACATTGGGACGATGCTCTAACCAACTGGGCTACTTGGCTCTCTTTAGAACAAACATAAATTGGCTCTTCTTTACAAATGCCAAGACCACTGTCCTACACAACGGGGGTTGGGTTAGGCTGTTATTTAGGTGTTTCCCACAAATGGTGCTATCACTGGTCACACTCACGTGTGAGGGGCCAGCCCTCACTCCCTCGGCATGTAAGACAGCAGAGAACAAGCCACTGAGATCTCCAAGTGCATCGGCGGCGGGTGGACCTCTTGCTGGCCCTGATGCATTTCCACTTATTCCTAAGCTTCTTTGAGGCCCAAGTTCATGACAATGAAGGGTGACGGTGCTTCGTCTGAATGTACGGAACCGTCCAGAAAAGTCATTCGTTTAGGTAAGCCTCAGCACACGGCTGCGCGGCTTGCATGGTGTGTCCTGTGTCTCAGTATGCACCCTTCCAGGGTGGGGCTTGTGTGTGGGAAACAGTTCCCAGCCAGGATTGCAGTCAAGTTCAATGAAATGCTTTTAGGTCATTTTGTCTTAGACACCTCGCTTCTCCGCGGCAGCCACTGGGCTGGTCTCTCTTAGCCTAGTGGCCATGTCCACAAATCTCCGTATGATCAGACAGCCAGGGTTTCTCTCGGAGGTACCTGATGACTTCGTGTCAGGAAGCTGTCAACTCCAGGTGCCGGCCGCTCCGGCCTTGGGGTGCTTGAGAGTCCGGGATTTATGCATGTGCCTTGCGTGAAAGCTTCGATACTGGGGTCTCCCTGATTCATGAGGGACCCACGTCTTCCAGGCCGAGAGCTCTCGCCTGCTTGGAGTCTAGCTGACAAATTCTTGGTCGCCAGCTGTTTCCCACCTGGGCCTGGTCTCCATCACAGGCCAGCTCATTTGTAACGGAGTGCTCGGGTGAGGAGCGATGGGTGGGAATGTCTGCAGGCCTGTTATTGGCTATTTATGGCTTAAAGGTCCAGGAACAGAGCCAGGACATGTGGCCATCAGCCCAGTTACCTGAGAGCTGTAAGGGGCCTCTCGTCCCGGACTTCAGGGACACTCCGGTCCCCCATCACCTCGGGATTCTGTCCAGATTTCCTTTCAATGTAAAAAGTTCATAATGCCACATTCATTTTCCTGACTGACGAGGGTTGGAAAGAGAAAGAATGAGGGAGAGAGAAAGGGAGGCAATTTCAAGGGATGGCGGACATTACTGACTGTTAACAAAGGCAATCCAAAACTTAGAAATAAGGCCAGTAACGTAAGCCCCTGTCCTTGCAGTGCGGTACAAGGCGGCGTCTAGTAATCTTGCTTACGCACCCAGACTTAACTACGGATTAGCGTCCAGATGCCAGAAGCACACTGGTAACCTGTGGGAGCCTGGCAGGATGGAATTACTCTAGTCTGATAGAGATTGTGGTTTGATGATCCTCTACGACTCAGTATTTCCCAAACTTTTGACATATGTGTACCCCTTCTATACTTTTCGTAACACTGAGTACCCCTTGTACTCATGAGAACGTAGAACTAGGCGCAGCTAAGCACGCTGCAGTGCATATCCCCACCGAACTCCGGTGCAACGCGTACGTACCCCCACCAAACTCTTCCCGTACCCCTGGGGGGTACGCGTACCACACTTTGGGAAACACTGCTCTACGTTATTAAGCATTTCTGCATCTTACAATGATAGTATCCCATAATTCTCCACCATCCTTTTCTGCTTCTGTGTTTCTTAGAGTCTCCTTCCAACCTGTCTTGTCATCTCCTGAGTCCCTCAGAAAGAAACTAACATGGACTGTTGCATAATTCTCAGATACTCATACTTCTGTACCTGTGAGTCCCTGGGCGGTGCCCAGTGGGAGACCACTCAGCTGTCACGACAAGATGGATGCAAAAAAGATCCCATGCCCCGCAGTGTTGCATTTTTGGGAGGTGTTTGTGTGGCAACTGTGTTCCACATTTTCCCATTTGGCAAGGTGGTGAGCTGTAGCGAGCGAGCGCTAGCATTTGTGCATGCTGCAGGGAGTGTTAGTATTTGTGCATGCTGGAAACAGCCTCATGCAGACCGAGACCCATGGAAAGGTCCAGCTCCTCTGCTATGCCTGCCACGCCATTCTGCTTTGTTTGCACAAATGAGGCTGCCACACACATTCCAGTTCGTCATGTGGGTGCCTTTCCAGCACTTGTGGGCAAGAAAAGATAGCAGAGTAGGCAGGAGGCAGATCCCATGGCACATTCGAGTTACAACCCTCGTGGAGAACATTGCCATATAGGTGACTTCCTCCAATCCCCGTCCCTTGCCTCCATGCCCCCCCCACCACCAACCCCGCAAATACCCTAAAATTTTACTTTGTCCCTTCTCCTTACGGATTTTAAACCTATTTTCTCTCTAATCTGTGGATCAGAGCCTGAACCCTTACGTGCCCAGAATGCCCTCTTGATAGACGTTCGTGGAAGTGGAATCACTCTAAGACAAAGGCAAGCCTGTTGTCTGCTCCGTCAGCTCTGTGGGGGTCACTGCTACTCCCCACGATGCCTGCGGTGCTGGTGGCAAGAATGGGATTCATACTTGGCCGATGCTACCTGAGGTACAGTCCCGTGGCCAGTGCCTATGGAGTGATGGCTCCCCAGAGCTGCCCTGCATGAAAGTCCTTCCATGGTCTCCACCCTCTGAACATGATGGGTCTTCTACATTGACCCCGCCCAAGAGGCCCCTTCTGTAGCCATGGCGACCCCATGTCCAGCCTGGAAACATAAGAGCCCCAATATCCTCAGCCTCTTGGCGGGTGATTTTTCATGGAGACCACCCCACCTGGTCATCCATCTTGACATCCACATCGTGATTTCTGAGGCTGACTGAGACTTTGCCCTGACTTGTCTTGTTGGTCACATTCCCTGACAGACTCGCATGTGCTATTACTAGTTACTGCATTTTCCAAACTGGGTGCTATGGTTTCAAGGGAGAGAAGATAAAGTTCTATGCTCTGATATGCTCATTGCTTTGTACCTTTCCAAGAAGAGGGTAGAGCCATTATCCAGACCTATTTCACCACAGACCCTCCCTTTTGGTCACACACTTGTTGATACCGTCTGAGATACAAGCACTCACCACGTCACGGCCTACCTCCCATCTATACCAATACATTAGAGACATTCCACCTACACTAAGCCTCCTTCATTCACGTTAGCATTTGTCTTTGGTGCTGAAAACAAGGAAGAACAATGGCATGGCTAAGAACCCGGGGCACTTACTTCAGGGAGTCGAGAGCATTGCTGACTGCGTTGGCAAAATTGATATCCGTTGGGGAAGTTTTGTATTCCAAGCAGTAAGTGGGTCTGACACCAAGAATCTCAACCTCGCAGCCTAAGAAGGAAAAAGGTGGTAAATGGTTATTCTCTTCAGTGATTGAGGGAGGGCGATAAGCCTATTTCAGGATGTAAGCTCCATTAGTTTTTGTGTTTTTTTTAATTGTTGTTGTTCATTTTCAAGAAATTTAAAGGACTTATTGCTGAGAAGTGGCATATTTAACTGTAATTTTGTTTAACTGGGGCAGAAATTCTCAAATGTCATTCCTATTCAACATCAGTGTCCCCTAACAGGGACTAACAGAAATTGGTTAATAACTGTCTTTCTTAATTCCTACATTTGAAACAAAAAATTTAATAAGTGCATAGAAATGTCTCAATTAAAACATTTTCCTGTAGTTTTTTTTTTTTTTTTCATAACCACTAATTCTTTTTTTGTAGCATTGACTATTCTAGAATCCGGTGTTAGGTATTAGTCCAGGAATAATAAAATAAGTAAGCATTTCACTAGTCTGACTGGACATAGAGGGACTGCACTAGATTAGCAAGTCTAAAAATCACCTAGTGAATGCAAGGGCTCTGAGCCATGACCTCTCCCAAAACGAAGTAAAAGAATAAAAGGCACTCAGATGTTAGGGGCTGCTATGGCCTCAGCCTCTCTGCCCCAGCCCCCTGGAAGGTAGAAGCAGTTGCCCTGAAGAAGAGACACCCAACCTTCTCAGGATCTAAGGCAGCAGAGGGTTGAGCCCGCTTCCGTTTGACTTAGTTGGGTACATTCATTGAGCACCTACTACGAACTAGTTGCCGTGTTCAGACCAGGCGGAAAGAGACATTTATTAGCCGGGGTCTCCCACCTGGAGCGTCTCAAAGAGAAGTCCAGAGGGAGGAGACACACAGGAAAACAGGGTACTACGTGAAGTCTGGGCGAGGTGGTGAGGGGCACTTCCTCCTGGAAGCCCTCCTTGAATGCCCGTGTTGGGCTCAGTCTTGCAGACTGCATCCAGGCAACATGTCAGGGGCTGGAAGTGAAGGTGGGAAAGAAAGGGACATCCCGAGCAAAGAAAGCAGCAGAAGCACAAGTTCAAAGTGAGAAGCAATAAGGTGTGTGTGGAGAACTGTCCACCCAACACAGCTCCAGACAAGGGGTGTCCAGAGACCAGATGGCGAGCTTTCCTGCAGCCCCGGGAAAATGATTTCCAGGGTGGACGTGAGTAAAAGTGAGATAAGTTGGGAATGTGGGGAGAAAGGAGTGTCTGTCAAGAATCACATTAAGCCCACTCCTGGGCACAGCTGGTTACAGCTGGTAGCCATCTGGTCTGTAGCTGGTTACAGCTGATTTATTAGAAGGTGGGGCAGCCTCCAAGAAGAATTCTTTTACCCGGCATTCCGGAGCAAGCTCCGAGTGCTCCGCGGACACACCATCCCTCTCTGGCTGACATCACGGGCGCAGGGAGAGCAAGTGTATCTAAGAGAGGCCCAGAAGGCAGGAAGCTGCCTTCCCAAGATTTGTTTGTTGAGAAGGATGAACAGGTGAGAGGCCCCAAGGATTCTTAGAAAATATTCATCATTGGAAGAAATGCCAGTGGGATCCTGGCCAGTTACAGCACTTAAGATACCTGCGTTTTATCAGGTGAAGATTAATTTGTGAATGTTTGTTGTTCTCTCAAAGCTATTTCCTCAGCCAGGTATAAGTGGGCCCACACTTTGTGTCTATCTGTGCTCAAGGCCAACAACCCAAATGCAAGCAAGACACCACTTATCCTGCAAAAGATTACCAGCCTTACATAGAGCGGCCAGGTAGCTGCTGCTGGCACATCTGACATGTAGTTATGGGAGTTTACAAGCAATGGCATTTTGACCATGCTTTTGCAGATAAAGCAAACTGTGTTGAGAAGTTCTGCCATGGAGTGGTGGGCACACTGTGCAATATTCAGATCTTCTAAGATAGAAACCCACACCTGAAACCTATACAATCATGCTGACCACAAGTACTCAACTAACACATTTCATAAGTAAAAAGCTGCACAATTTTTTGTGTTTATTCATTAATATCAAACCATCAGTATTTTGTGTAATAATAATTATGTTTGTTAATATTATCAATCATATATTCTTTTAAAGCTTTGTTGGATTAAAATGAATCTGGATTTAATATTAGCATAGTTATATAGTTTGCCTGAGAAATGTATACTTGCCTAGGTTAAAGGATGATGTAAAAAATTATTGATTAATTACACGAAGTTATACAAAATGTGTGGCAACATGGACCT
Source organism: Nyctalus aviator (assembly GCA_036971965.1). Lineage (NCBI taxonomy): Eukaryota > Metazoa > Chordata > Mammalia > Chiroptera > Vespertilionidae > Nyctalus > Nyctalus aviator. Next base: position 181,817,818 of record CM072924.1, on the reverse strand, counting down.
GTTGTAACACTGTTATGGATTTTTTTTTTAATTTTTAGAAATTACAATGAATTTAACTTAAGGACCATGGCAGCATCCTTCCAGGATTGCATCCGTGTCTTCGAATCTTCCCTGGTTGCATGTAGCCTGTGCAAAAGTCCCCCTCAGATAATAGGCTTTAGAAGCAGCTGTAATTCCTTGATCCATTGGTTACCTTAAAGAGGTGTTGGCTTGAAGGAGAATGTCCACTCTGACATTAGGAAAAAGATAACCAGTAAAAGGACAATGTTCAGGAGCAGGGTCAACAATAAGTAAAATCTTGAAAGGTACGTTATTCTCCAAACGTCCTTCTCTCCATTTCACTGGCATAACAAGCCAGCAGGCAACCTGGAGGAGGAGCGGGGTCACCGTGACTTCTCAGGGCCCCGGCAGCTCACTGGCATGAGTGCTTACACATGCGCTGGAAGGCCTGCGGTTCCCACCTGCCAGAGCACAAAGGGTTTCAATTTGCATCCTGCAACATTGCCCCCAAGCAAGATGGCCATCCTGTCCTTAAGCGCCCTGAACCTGGAACCCACTTGGCCTCCGTGTGGACGAAAGTCCTTCCAGGCGCTCGTTTCCAGATTAGGGAGGTTTTATCAACTTGATTGTTTGCTTTGGCAAGTCATTTTCCTCCACCGCCAGCTTATCTGGAGTTTCCAAAAATTCCTCAGCTGCCTTCACACCAGCACTCCCAGCTAACACTCTGTTCACATGACGTAATTAATGTAACTGATAACGATTCTTGCGTCATTTAAACCACCCAGGGCTAAAAGTCAATTCAACATAGTAGGTGGGCCCAGCCTCTTCTCTCAGCACCGCAGACGCTTTGCCTTGGCCGTGACCGCCGTGGTGCTGAGGGGAAAGTCCCGCGGCTGGTCTTCGATCCAGGCCATTCGGAGTTTCTGTGTCTGATATGTGCCCTCCTCAACGTGGTCTCATTGCCTTCAGACCCTCCACTGAAGCAGACCCTTCACATTGTCCTTGTTCTTCAAGCTCGTAGCGATGGTGGAGGGACGTGCGTGGCTGGAGAACAATGACCATCGCCGATTTTCCACCTTTGTGAGTCCATCACTTTTATTTCACTTCAGGCCAATCGCTCAGCATGGCCTCTTTTTGGCGACTTTGGCGGTGGGTTTTGTATACTTAGGGGCCATGATAAATTTAAAAACATGAGATTAAATTAGGCACAGGAGAAAATAATGCAGTCAAGAGACTCAATGAACACAAGATGTATGAGGCTGCTGCCACCCTAATACAAACGTCGTCAGTAGGGAGATATAAAGAATAAAAGATAGAGAAGATGTATCTATGTGAAATATAAAATGTAGTTATAGGAAGACATGGAGGATTGGGATGTTAGTATCAATAAGCTGAATGCAAGTCCTGCAGACACGGTTACTTTGAATAGAAGTTATACCTCCATGTCTTTGAATAGAAGTTATACCTCCATGTGCCCTGAGCAGGACTAGACTCCTACCCCCAAGTGGACAGAAATGGGGAGAAATGGAATCTTTCGGCTCCCTTATCCAATGGCCTCTCCTTGGTGAAGTCTCAAAAGGAGAAGCAGCCCGAGCCAGTTTGGCTCAGTCAGCCTACTCTATGGACTGAAGGGTCCCGGGTCCAATTCCAATCAAGGGCACATGCCGGGGTTGTAGGCTTGATCCCCAGTAGGGGGCGTGCAGAAGGCAGCCAATCAATGATTCTCCCTCATCATTGAGGCTTCTGTCTCTCTCTCCCTCTCCCTCTCCCTCTCTGAAATCAATGAAAATATATTTTTTAAAAAGAAGCATTTTCCCTTACCTCTAACCTTCTAACCCAGAATGAATAAATGACAGGGAAAGCAGCCAGCAAGAAATGACAGCCACGATGTAATGGAACATGAGCTAGTGAACTGGTGGTTTTAGAGAGAGCAAGGCTAATTTTGCGTCATGAATTAGTGCGGGTGCTTGGCTTTGTTTTCCTTGGTGTTTATCTGATGGAAATCAGCCGACTGGAGGGGGCGTTGTGCGGATGGATCCCACGAGATGGTTCTCTGGCCCCTTTCTGGACCTACCACAGGTGGGTGCATTGCTCAGCCTCGGGGCTGCTGTCTCCAGGCCGTTTCGGGGCCTACCCAGGAGCATGGAGTCTGGTTAGCGGAGGTCATTGCAGGTCACTCAGAGGTGCCTGCCTCTGCAGGGGGGTCTGTGGGGTGCAGGGCCTCGCGGTTTCACAGCACAAACAGGAGCTTTTGAGTGAGATTCTGGTTTCACAGCCACTCCCAGGGCAGGTCTGACTTTGCACCACCTTGTTTGCTCATGGCTCCCAGGGAAATTGGATGGAAATTACCCTTCATTTACCCTTAATTAGGGTTCATTTCTAGGGCATCGTCTCATCGCTGCTTCGAGTCCACTTTCCCACTGACATTCCCACCTGAGGCTGGGTGAGCATCTTCTCCCACGACCGACCGCATACAGATGCCCTAAGGGGAACACAGTTACAGGGCCTCACAGACAGCCAGAGGGCCACCTCAGCACAGGCACCTTTGTGCAAAATAAATGAAGGAATGAAGGAATGAAAAAGACAGTTCTTCAGCCCGGCCAGTGTGGCTCAGTGGTTGAGCATCAACCTATAAACCAGGTGGTCATGGTTTGATTCCTGGTCAGAGAGCATGCCTGGATTGCCAGCTTTATTCCTAGTAAGGGTCGTGTGGGAGGCAGCCAATCAATGATTCTCTCTCATCATTGATGTTTCTTTTTTTTTTAATATATATATTTATGTATATATTATATATATATATATATATATATTCTTATTGATTTCAGAGAGGGAAAGGGAGAGGGAGAGAGAGACAGAAACATCAATGATGAGAGTCACTGATTGGCTGCCTCCCCAATGTGCCCCACACTGGGAAACAAGCCTGCAGCCTAAGTGCCCTTGATTGGAATCGAACCTGAGACCCTTCAGTCCATAGGCCAAAGCTCTATCCACTGAGCTAGGGCTCATTATTTATGTTTCTATCTCTCTTTCCCTCTCCCTTCATCTCTGAAATCAATAAAAAAATATTTTTATAAAAAGACATTTCTGCCGAAACCGGTTTGGCTCAGTAGTAGAGCGTCGGTCTGCGGACTGAAAGGTCCCAGGTTCGATTCCGGTCAAGGGCATGTACATTGGTTGCGGGCACATCCCCGGTAGGGGGTGTGCAAGAGGCAGCTGGTCGATGTTTCTCTCTCATTGACGTTTCTAGCTCTCTATCTCTCTCCCTTCCTCCTCTCTGTAAAATATCAATAAAATATATATATTTTTTTAAAGACATTTCTTCAAAACACTTAACTTCCATTATTTTATTACGCCCATTTTGTCACAACACCACTTGGCTGCCATGGGCCCCAACTGTCCAAATAAATGTGCAAATCAATGATGTCTACAAGGCAAGCGACGCCTCATGGATGCCTTCATGGCAGCCTTCCATCCAATCTTTGCATTGTACAGGTGAGGAAGGAAAAGCCACGGATAGGAGACGTGACCGTCCCAATGTCTCCCTCCCTGCCCACTGGTCTCCGGCTCTGGGACATTCTCGCCATGCCCACGGCTTCCCCGCAGGAGCCTGGCTTCCTGGCAACTCTCTCCAAGGACCACCAAGGGGATCCCCTAAAACTCGCATTCCCCCCACTTCCTGGAGCACAGGGCTCACCTTGCAAACGCTCCCAGCTTTGACACATCTTGTAACAATGAGCCCTGAGAGCGGCATTTCCTGTGATCGGAGGCAGGTGTATGATTGTTGACTACATGTCTCCAGAGACCTTATTAAAGCAGCGAAACCAATTAACTCAGAATCATGGGACCTTTTCCAGAAAAAGGCATCGGAGCCACAGGAGCTTGTGGGAACAGGTCCGGGGGGTGCGGGGGAGAGGGGGCAGCGGCCCCTTTGATCCCCTGGGTCAGGAGGGCCCACAGGCTGGGAGACCTCTGACTGCATCATCGCTCTTCTGATGGAGCAGAGGGTGGTGGGCGGGCCTTGTGTGCAGGGGCAGAGAGCAAGCCCGGGCGACAGAGGAGATGAGAATTAACTCGTCCATGAGAGCCGATTCCAAAGCCTCAATGAAAATGCCTCAGTGGCAGCAGAAGGGACTCATAGGGAGCCAGGGTGAGAAGAAAAATCAGGTGCCTCCCCCATGTCCGCTTAGAAGTCGGTGGTGAAGCCACCGGTGGGACAGTCTCTGGGCCAGGGTCGGGCCTGCCCTCCTCCCAGGTGGAACCAGGTGAGGAATGAGTGACCACCGCTGGACTGATGTCCCCGGAGGCCTCTCAGATAGGCTATCCAGGCTGAGGCAGGTGCTGTGCTTCAAGATCACCCCAATCTTACAAATGAGCCCATGATTGCAGCGAGCTCATCCTGGCCCATGGGGAGCCATCTTGACCTCTGCCCCACATGGTATTCCTAGCCAAAGCCTCCTTCCAGAACAGGTACTTTGCTGAGCGCTGGCACCTGTCCCCACACCCAGCCCCTTAAATCTGAGCCTGTGATCCCCAAGTCGGACAAATGGCCCTTTCCCCGTGTGTCTGAGGGGACCTTGGACTCTGACCCGCGAGGTGGTTCTGGGTTACTTCCAGGAACACTGGGGCCAGGAGTGAGTGCTGTGTGTGTGGCCAGGCAACCTCACCTCTCTGCCACCCTTGGGCCAATCGCCAGAGGCCAGTCCAGTGCCCACCCTGCCCGGCGCTGAGCGCACCTTTGCGTATGGTCATGGGTGTGACATGTCCTGTGCGTGAAAAAGCCAGACTTTGTCCTCCTTTCCTTCTCCAGTGACCAAGTGGCCAGCTCCAGCTGCCCGCCCCTTTTCTGTCCCTTACCTGCCCTGAATCCTCTTGGTGAGTTAAAGCAGGGCTTGCGCTCCCTCTGCGCTCTTTGCTGAAGGGCAGATTTGAATTCCTGGTGTGAATTCAAACATTTTTCTTTGGGGCTAAGAGTGAGCTGGGTGGGAGCTCTTCCCCGTGTCTCATGAAAACGGACATAGGCTAAGCTCTCGTTCTGGAATCTGGGGGCAGAGGATGGATTGAGCATCTACTCTGGTCAAATACTCTACATCGCTCGTCTCATTTCACATGCCCAGCAAGCCTGCGGGGCACATATAGTCATCACTGTCGGACAAACAATGAAACTGGAGGACAGGTAAGGTAAGTGACTGTCCCCAGGGAGGAAGTGGCTTAATGGGTCCAGTGTGGGGTGTGCAGGAGGCGGCTGGTCAATGATTCTCTCTCATCATTGATGTTTCTATCTCTCTCTCCCTCTCCCTTTCTCTCTGAAATATATTAAAAATTATAAAAATGAAATCAGTTCTTATCCTTTGCAAAACATTACTAGGTCCTATTCATGCCTTCCCAAAGAAATATTCCATCGTGGGCCTGGGATCGTGTCCCAAGGCCTGTTGCTCCCTGCATGGCTCCATGGCACCGCTGGGTGTGGGAATAAAAGGTCTGCTTACAGTATTCTCTTTCTCAGGACTGGAAGTGAGGTGTTTTGGACTCCTCCCCACTGATCAATTTTTCAGTCTGCTGCTTTATCTACCTGACAGGAAGACTTGAACTCCTGCCATTTCTAAATTGCTCTTCTAAATATTGACTTAATGGCGAGACTCAAAGTGTCATAACACAGCTCACTGGAGCAATGAAGATTTTCCAGGCCTCGTCAAGGGGCCTGTGCAATGTCCTGTGGGATTGGGGAAGGAAGAGGAGGATTCGAGAAGGAAAACAAAATCCAGCCGTGTTTAGAAGAAAAGCCACCGCCCTTCGCTTCATCTTCCTGAGACAAATGGACACTTGCTGTGCTATTAGCTGTGGCTGGAGGGGACCCAGGGAGAGAGGAGAGCAGTGACCCTCATCCCTCAGCTGTCAGCCAGAGTGCCGGGCCATCCCGGCAGGCTGGGCAGCCACTATCTGTGTCTCCAGTTCAGTGGGACTGGACGGTGTGTAGGAAACCAGAGTCTTTTCATCCCATTCCTATCAAGAAATTTCTATCAAGTCACCAAGGCTAGGTCTTTAGCGAATCCTCTTGCAGGTCACTGGGGAAATGCCAGGAGGCTATCCTTTTAGCTGCTTTCCTCCTGGTAGTGAGCACCCTAAGCTGATCTTAAGGCAGCGCACCGCGTTAGCTATCGAACTGCGAACGTGGCCCCTGAGGAGCTGTTTTGGAGGGGCAACGAGATATTTTACATGCAAATTAGCTTTGAGGGGTTTTTTTGTTTTGTTTTTTTTTAATATATTTTATTGGTTTTGTACAGAGAGGAAGGGAGAGAAATAGAGAGTTAGAAATATCGATGAGAGAGAATCATCGATCAGCTGCCTCTTGCACACCCCCTACTGGGGATCTGCCCGCAACCAAGGTACATGCCCTTGACTGGAATCGAACCTGGGACCCTTCAGTCCCCAAGCCGATGCTCTATCCATTGAGCCAAACCGGTCCCGGCTATTTTTTGTTTTGTTTTTTACAGATACTCAGTGATATAGAGGTTCAAGTTGTTTATTATAACGAAGGAGCCAGATTCTCCATCATGAGATCAAGAATGGTGCTCTGTGGCCCTCGCTGGTGTGGCTCAGTGGATAGAGTGTCGGCCTGCGGACTGAAAGGTCCCAGGTTGGATTCCAGTCAAGGGCACATATCCAGGTTGTGGGCTTGAGCCCCAGTAGGGGGCGTGCAGGAGGCAGCCAATCAATAATTCTCTCATCTTCGGTGTTTCTATCTCTCCCTCTCCTTCCCTCTCTGAAATCAATATATATAATTAAAAAAAAGAATGATGCTCTGTGACTGCTCAGGAAGAGCTAGGGTTCCAAAACCTAGATGTTGGTTAACCAGATCCCGTGGACAGTGTTTGCCTTGAGGCCCTCGGGTGTATTTTAAGGTGGTCTCTGAGGCGGCTCACTCAACCCCACACTCCTGTGTCTGCATGTGGACCTTGTTTGTTTGTGGGGTTTTTTTGTTGTTGTTTGTTTGTTTGTTTTAAATAATGATTTCTGAGAATGACCTCAAACTGCAGCTCAAGCTTTTGGCTTCAGACCTCCCGGCATTGGGCTGAACCATGAGCTTGGCTCCTCCCGCAAGTCTGATCAGCTTGTCTCCTTGATCTCAATCTAACTTCGTGCAAAAGCTAGAGTCTCCTTTAAAGGCAATGGAGCTCTCTGCAGCCCCTCCCTTGCCTGAAAGCTTCTTACTTTCCCAGCCAAGGTGTCTGCGATGGACACTATCCCAGGTGTCTTCTGGGGAAACTCTAGCATTCTCCCCGAAACTGCATCTGCCCGCAGGCCAGCCTGTGTCTGCCTGCTCTCCTGCCCGGTTTTGGATGAAGGCAGCCTGCTCCTGCCTTCACAGCTCCTCTGAACATGCCAGGCTCTGCTCTGTGGCACTTCCAGGAACCATGCCACAGCATGGCTCTCCATGGTTCTATCTGTTTGTGTTCTATGCTCCTGAGAGAAGGCGGAGCCTGGAGTGCCCTGAGTGAGCAGCTCTCCATCCAGCATCTTCCAAACTCCTGCTGAAGGCCATGCCCTCAGTGTGGGCCATCTATGATTCAGCCTTGGCTTACTCATCCTTCGCCCCATTCTCATCCACCGTCCCCCACAACCCACCATGCTCTCATCATTCTATCAGGCCGCTGCTGCCTCCAACCCAAGCCCATGAGACCCCCTCAGCCGCTTCTCCCTATCTGTCACTTCATTTCTTCTAGACCTTCCCTGAGCCTTCCTTCCACATGGCAACCAGAATTAGGGAGAAAGTGTCTACAGCCATGCCCATGGAAAAGTCAAATTGCACCCTTACCCGAGAACAAATCCCTCCAGTGGGAAGACAATGCGAAGTTGGTTGTTTCATTACCACTGAGTCCTCTCATCCTTAATGAGCTATTCTCCACTGCGAGACAAGAGTGTCCTGAAGATGCCCCAGAGCAGCCAGGGCAACTGGCATGGTTGCTCACCTCATTACAGTAAATGAAGTAACTTCATTTTTCATTGAATATTATTTTGAGGGGCTCCACCAAATACACTACTGACAGTTGTAAGTATTCTGAATCACCTTTTCAACGCAGTAGAGGAGCTCCAAATCTAAAGAATTGGTATGCCAGATTCTCTTGCCAGGCAAATAGGCGCGCTGTAACTATCTCTCGTATGTATCTAAGATTTTGTACGGGGAAAAAGCATGATAGACTACAGCAGCACTGCTAAACCAGGGGCATCTGGAATGGCATTGTGCCTGCACTGGTGTTAGTTCAAAACAAAAGTTTACAAACACATTCAAAAGCCATCTTTCTTGACTAAAGATCTCATTTTCCAAGCCCTGGCTCGGGCTTCACACATGTCATCCCTTGTCTTTGGGGACTCCACGGTGTTTTGAGATGTGGGTGGACGCACTCACCTGGCCAGTAGTACATGTGGACCTTCCTCTTGGCTTTGGTCAGGGTGACCCACAGAGGTTCTGACCCATTCCACCAGAGTGGCATCAGGCTGTCTTTGTTGACACCGATGTCAAATGACTTGTTGGTGTTGGAGTCCCACATGTAGTTCCCGATCATCTGGTGGACCTCAGTATGTCTGCCTGCAGTAAATAGAACACAAAGCTGTCATTACTGTTCCGGGATTTTTATATTGTACTAGTGACCTGGTGCATGGATTCGTACACATTAAAGGGAAATTAATTAGGAGGTGGCCAGTGGGGCCATGCTGGCCGAAAATGCCCTGGAGCCAACACCCCATGGCCTCTCCCCAGCATTTGTGGAGTGAGCAGGGTCCCTCTGGCAAGTGGGGTCCCCTCTGCCTGGCCTGTGGGAATTGGGCCGAAACCAGCTCTCCAACATCCCCTGAGGGGTCCCAGAGAGCACTCTGCAAAGTAGTTATCGTACGCAAACACAAAGTGTGCGTACAGGAAACCAGATTCGGGGACAGTAGTGCCCCAGCAACAACATAACCCATGACCGAAGTTGGAATCACCTGGGGTGCATCACCCGAGAACCGGTGCTGCTAAGTCACTGTAGCTCCGCAGCTCCTGTGTTGAGCGTCTTCCCCCTGGTGGTCAGCACTCGTTATAGCAACCAGTCAGACAGTTGGAGAGACACTTAGCCTATTAGCCTTTTATATATATTTATCTTTGTTTTTGGCTTATAAGAGCTGTTCAACCTCACTGAGGAAGTATAGAGCAGCATAAAGATTGGTGTTTGACTTTTTTTTTTTTTAACATAGATGTTTCTCCTCTCTCAGTTGTACCATAATGGCACACAACAGAGTGAAAAGTCCAATAATTGATCGAGGATGGGATCATTTTGTGTGAAATCCATCTGCCAAGTCTAAGCTATTTTAAGTTAAACTGAGGCTGCTGTGTGAAAAACGTGACCCATTGCTCCTGGCTGGAAGTCTAAGTGTGAATCTAAATGGAAATGGCAGACCCCTGTGGGGCTCGGGTTAGGGTCTCTCCCCAGCACTCCCGTTCCCCCTCCAAGCCGGTGACCTTCCTGCGAGATCACAAGTACAAGCTATAGAGCTCATTCCCTTCCTTCCTGTAGAAGCGGAGTTACAGCTTCCATGCAGAACAGTGACAGAACCTGTGGCATTTGGAACAGAACGGCGAGACCTAGATGCAACACAAAAAAAAAACAACAGTCCAAATGGAGTGTTAGAGACACGGCGGTTGCTTCTGTTGGGCACGGCTTCGTCCCAGAAGAGAAGCCAGAAGCGAGAGACACACGCACTTGGACGCCTTTGAAACGCGAGGCTTACATTATTTATGTGGCGGCAATCTGTTACATCTTTAAAGTAAAAATAACACAAACATTGGCAAGTGCATCAGAAGTTGCTGCAGTTGTAGAGAGCGTCACTTGGCACGGGATAAGGCCTGCTTCCTTGAGCTGACTACGCTTCACCAACGTGGGCTTTTGTTTGTTTGCCGTTTCTTCCTGACTGTCCACACCCCAACACACACACCCACACTCTTAATTTTTAAGCAAAAACAAGGAAAAACCATAACATAAAATTTGGAAATCCCACATAGCAAAAGGGAAACCTTTTATTTCATCCCAGAAGCCCAGGCACTGCACAAGTCACGCTTTGACCTTAAAGCCCGGAGGTCCACAGAGAGTGGGTTTTTACCCAGAGCTTTGCCGGGACCAGTGCTTTGTCCTTGTATGAGGGAAAGGGTCCCGCGTGTGGAGGGGAGCTCTGCCAACAAGACCCTCTCGGACCCTGTTTGGAGAGTGGGCTTCACTCTGCTGGTGGCCGGGGCCTGGGCTTGTGACGGGAGGCTGTGATCCCATCACTCTGAAATCAATTTTTGAGAAAACAGCTGGTTGAAACGTGAAGAATAAACTTACATTTTAGGCGCATCCATGTGTTCCAAGCATGACAACATAAATAGTTTACACATACTAATGAGGAGCTGGAGACGATTCTTTTAGGACATTGTGTTTTCACAGAGGCAGCCCCCGGGAGCTGAGTTCCAAGTTGCAGGCTGGAAGTCTGGGTTACAACTGACCCAGGTGGAGGGCCATCTGTCCAGCTCTGAAAGGAGATGGATTCGGTGGGAAGATGCCAGCCAAGTGGTCAGAGAGACCACAGCTAGCCCACCTCTCAGGCGAAGCCACTGGGGCCCAGAGAGTCTCACACCAGGAGGGGGAGGGGACTCAGGCATCGGCAGGCGGCCTGGCCCGGGGCCCTGGCTCTCTGCGGCTGTGGCCTCCTGCAGGAATCACAGGGTAGGAACTGGCACTTGGTACAGGTCCCGGCCCTTTGCAAGCCCGAGGAAAGGGAGCTGGTGCCCACACGCTGGCTCTGATGCCATCGGCCAGCTCCACCCTCCAGACAGGAGGGCTGGGGACTAGCTCTGTCCCTGGTGAGGGTCTAGGCTCCGCCTCCTCAGGCAGCGCTGCACCTGGGGCAATGCATGGAGGCGCTGGGGGGGGCCAAGGGAGGCGCAGGAGGGTCCCCACTGAAGGCAAAGGCCTGAGCCAATTCTACAGGTGCTTGCTGGTGGGCTCTGTGAAAAGACGAGCTAGCAGTGTCGGGCCACCTCCCATGGGGTGGGAACTAGAGCTTCCAGCTTCCATCTCACTGGGCCTCCCGTCACTCCGAGAGACAGACAATAGCAACCGATGCCATGGGAGGACCGGGGTTCGGTGTGGCTGGGTGACCAGGCGGTGGGCAGAAAGGCAGAGCCTGGTCCAACCCAGGCCTCTTTGCCCCAGTCCACATCCTCTGGTACCAGCGACCCTGTAGCCACTGGGCTCTCACTGCCCAGCAGGGCCGGGCTGTCTTCATAGAAATGGCCTCAAAATCCAGGTCTGCTTCAGAGACTTTCAGGAAAGTAGCCACAGGGAGTTTCGTGGGTCTCAGAAAGCCAGGCGCACTCCTGTCTCCTGCCCACTGTCATGAGCCGTTACCGTAAATATCCTAAAGGAGGATGCTGCCAGCCCAGGGGCACTAACAAAGCAAGCAAGAATCTTCCATTCCCTTTCACTCTGGAAAGAGTCTAGTTGTGAAGAGTCATCCAAAGCTCTGGACCCTTCGGGCCTCACGCTAATGAGTGCCTTTTGGAGGTCAAGTGTATAAGCATCACCTCACATTGACACGGCCCCAGGAAGCAATCATAGCCAAGTCCCAGCCGGCGGCCCGAGCGGGTCATAGAAGGCAGGGTTTCCTTCCTTCCCGGAGTCTTTGAGGGCCTGAGAGCAGTGGAGACCCTGCCTAGTGCATTTTCAAATAAATACTTGCTATCCAAGGGACTCGGATGCATTGCCCACAAAAGGAAATGTGCTCCCCAGATCGTCTCTGCCGGGGATACATCTTATTAACCGATCCGAAGGCAGAGCGTGTGCGTTAAAGACGCGGCTTCGGACGGGGCCTGCCGGCGGAGAGCAGCCCCGTTAGCTCCCCTGCGCATGCCGCTCCTGCGGGAGGTGCCAGACGTGGGCGCCATTCGGTCGGAATCACAGAGATTGCAAGACCGAGGCAGCAGGCTTTGGTTATTGCGGGAGGCGCCGAGGCAAAAAGAACCCGAAATGTTCAAGGGGTGGCAGGAGGTTTGATTAGAGACATTCGTGCTCCTGCTTTTGAGGTCGCTGGACTCTGTTTTTCTGGCGGGCGCTGGCTTGGAGCCGTTGTTTAACGACTAGAATGCAGGAAAGGAGGCAGAAACAGTTTTCCTGCGTCAGGACAAACACGCAAGATTGGCAGTTCTTATGCAAACACTTTTTGGTTTGAGGAAGCGAATTTTTAGCAAAGCTCAGAAATTTCCAGGTAACTGAATCCACGATCCCCTCTGCGAGGATGTAGGAGAGAGCTTGGATTACTTTCTGCTTTGGGGACGGGATCTCTTTGTTTTATTTTGTTTAAAGTATTACACAATATATATATATATATCCTTTTTTCCCCTCCATTGACCTTCCCCCAGCCTCCCCTACCCTCTGTCACATATCCTCATTCCCCCTCTGTCACATACCCCCCCTCCACAGGGTCTTGTGTCCATTGGTTGTGCAGACAAGTCCTTCGATTGATCTCTTCCCCACCTCCCCCACCCCTCTCTCCAACACTCCCCAGCCTTCCCGCTGTAATTTGACAGTCTGTTTGGTGCTTTACTGCCTCTGTGTCTATCTTTTTGTTCATCAGGTTATAATGCTCTTTATCTTCCACAAATGAGTGGGATCATGTGGCACTTTTCTTTCATGGCACACTTCCTCTGCACCGAGTCCTCCCAGTGCGTCTAGGGATGGGAGGTGCTTGGAGGGGAAGCTCGTGGCCTGTGGGTCCGTACACAGGAGGGAAGCCAGCGGTGTCTGTCCTGAACTTCCTTCTCCCTGGTGATCAGGCGCCCACCTTCCCCACCCACCAGCTCCCTCCTGTCCCCGGACATGGTTCTGGCCCAGGCCTCAGGCTCCTGGGCGGTGACTTTGGCTAAAACAGTCTCCTGCGCCTTCCATCCTGTCTGCTGTGGCCAGGCAGAGGCCTCTTTGCATCCTCTTCTCTGAGACGGAATGGGGGGGACGGGAGGGGGCGCGCACACGGCTTGCTCTAGCTGCCCTCCCCACCCCCGTGACTGGAGCAGGATGGAGGGTAAGAATGGGGAGTTTGATTCAGTAAAAATAAAAAAATAAAAGGGGGGGGTGAGGAGAAGAGGACACTTAGGCTTTGGATCCAAGCCTCGACCTCCCATCTAGCTTCTCCATCGGTGCAGAACCCAGGGTGACCGATGGGCGACCAGACGTCAACATATTATTGCAGCAGCCACCGAGGCCAAGAGCTGATACAGAATGATGGGCTCCAGCTGCTGGGGAGTGTGCGGCCATCAGCAGCACCCGCAGCTCCAGCCAGTGAGAAGCAGCCACGCCACCGGAAGCAAGCGGACGAGGACTCGCGTCTCCGCCCGGTCCGCCATGTTTGTCTTTGTGAGAAGGTGTGAGGTCAGATGCCGGCCTATCCATCCGTGTTCACTGCCTTGGGCCAGGTGTGGCCAGAGAAGTGAGACCAGCCCCCCGAGCCTGTAGAAGAGAATGTAAGTCATCGCGGCAGCCCAGCCCACCTGTTCTGACCCATGGCAGCACGCACACAGCCATGTTTGGCACTGACAAGGAGCCTCACCCAATGACGTGTGGCCAGCATTCCCTTGGGGTGCTCCTCGCATGTGTAAACACGTTCACAGACAATCTGTCTTCGGGATGGAAGCCTAACTCAGATGCACAACTCACCCCCTGGCTGGCTGTGAGGAGGGCCCCTCTGACGTGTTCCGAGTTTCCCTGTGCAAACAGTAGGCACCACTGGAATACAGGAGGTTGTGAGTGAGAATTGGAAGCATCGGGCAGGATGGGAGCAGGCGGGAACAGAGGGCCTACGAGAAGCCTGGGGCCCAGCAGGAAGCGTTTTTGGAGCCCAGCACACTGACGTGTGAACCCTATGCCTGCCTGCCGTGGGACCCCACACGTGACACGTCACCTCAGTGGGAAATGGAAACAATATACTTCAGCCCTGGCCAGTTTGGCTCAATGGATAGAGCGTCGGCCTGCGGACTGAAAGGTTCCAGGTTCGATTCCGGTCAAGGGCATGTACCTTGGTTGCGGGTACATCCCCAGTGGGGGGTGTGCAGGAGGCAGCTGATCGATGATTCTCTCTCATTGATGTTTCTAACACTCTATCCCTCTCTCTTCCTCTCTGTAAAAAAAATCAATAAAATATTTATTTTTAAAAAAAGAAATCACATACTTCATCGCAGGGGTAGGTAATTTGGGGAAGGTCAATTTTGCACCGAGTCTGGAACACAGTAGACATTTGATAACCCCACCTAATCCCCTCTGAAGGGGGATGTTCTCAACCAGCATGCAGTGATCAGTGGTTTCTAGGGAGGGATGAGGCTGCAGCCTGTTTCTTGCTTCATATTTATACATCACAGTCTGGGGAAGACTCTCAAAATTCTTGACTCAGAAGAAAAGAAGCCTGACCACATTTTACTCTGGAAGGTTTGCCAGAGGCGAGTCCCAAACTCAGAAACTAATCCCCGGCTCACCTGGGGAGAAAGCGCGCCCTGCGCCTGGGACATGCCTGGCCCGACACTGCCCTCTGCTGGCGGCCACAATGCCTCCACGGCCCGCAACCCGGGTGCTGCCCATGGCCGCCTGTCATTTGTTTTCACATCTCACTGTTGGAAGGAGCCCTGGGGCTTTTAGAGCTGCTGGTGAAAATGCTGAACCCGCCCAAAACCCAGACCGAGGCCGACAGCGAGGCTGGGCAGCCCAGCACCCAGGCAGCCCCGCACCCTGGCAGCCCCGCACCCAGGCAGCCCCGCACCCAGGCAGCCCCGCACCCAGGCAGCCCCGCACCCAGGCAGCCCCGCACCCAGGCAGCCCCGCACCCAGGCAGCCCCGCACCCAGGCAGCCCCGCACCCAGGCAGCCCCGCACCCAGGCAGCCCCGCACCCAGGCAGCCCAGCACCCAGGCAGCCCCGCACCCAGGCAGCCCCGCACCCAGGCAGCCCCGCACCCAGGCAGGCCCCCCCCCCCGCAGCCCCGCACCCAGGCAGCCCCGCACCCAGGCAGCCCCGCACCCAGGCAGCCCCGCACCCAGGCAGCCCCGCACCCAGGCAGCCCAGCACCCAGGCAGCCCCGCACCCAGGCAGCCCCGCACCCAGGCAGCCCCGCACCCAGGCAGTCCCAGGGTCCCAGGACCTGGGAAATGAGGGGTTGCGGGCCGTGGAGGCATTGTGGCCGACATCTGCCTCTCCTCTCTCTGCGTTTCCTCTGCCTTCCCCTGTCCTCATCACCTGCTCCTGTGTAGTCAGGCTTCCCTTTTCCAGATTTGCTCTGTTGGGTATTTTATCATCCCGACCCCAGCCCTGCACCACCCTCCTCTTTTCCCTTTCAGTTAAGGTCAGTGACTTTTCACTCCAATCGGCAACGGAGCTCCAGTGGACACTTAACTTCCCTAAGACCCTTTGTCCTTCTAGCCACCCCGGCCCTTGGGAGATTCCTCCTCTCTCCCCCAACGCCTCTCTGACCTTCCGGCTACAGCGCATGGCCGAGAGTGGACATGTGTCTCAAGCTGTGCCCCCTCCTCTTCCCCAAACACACACACTCACACACACACACACACACACACACACACACACACATACCGTGACAGGGGCTCCAGGATGCAGGCGGGGTGGGTCAGACCCTGCCCTCGCTCCTCTTCTGGGAGGAAAGGCCCCGGGGAGAGCGCAGGCCGCAGGAAAGGTGAACTGTGGGACATCATCACATCACGGGCCACAGGAAGGAGCAGCAGAGGCAGGAGGAGTCTTAGCTCCGCCCCGGCTCCATCTGGGCCTCCGGGGCAGGAGCCACCGGACCGCCATCGCCATCGGGAGCAGCAGCTTGGATTCAGTCCCTTGCCCTTCCTCACTCTCAAAAGTCACCAACCCCTCCCCCCCAATAAAGACCAACAGAGCCAAACCCACGTCCCAGGACCCCCCCTCCAACAGCACTGAGTGGCCAAGGGTCCCTGTGAGCGTGCCCTTAGAATGCCTGTGAGGAAGCCCAAGCGAAGCCGCAGGCTCCTTCCCTGTGCATGATGCTGTGGGGAGGGGGGAGGAGAGAGGGGAGGAGGAGTGAGGGGGAGGGGGAAGGGGATAGAGGAAGGGGGAAGGGGGGGCAGAGACCCTCCGCAGGACAATGCCCAAGCCTCGCCCACTCCCAACTCACACGAAACCGAGTCCTCATTTGGATTTTCAAAATGTCATATTCTTGCCAAAATGAGGCTTAACTCAGATCTAACCAGAGAGAAAAACCAGAGGAATCCAAAAGCCAGCCTGTTCACAGGACCACGGGCTGGGCTTTCCAAGAATGCCAAGGTCACTCTTGAAAACAAACAAGACACTTCCTCTTCGTGGAGAGCAAAGAAACGTGGCAACCAAAGGCACTGCCTGAACCTCTCGGTTTTTATGTTTTAAAAGCTATGAAGGATCCTTTTTGGCCAGTGGAGGACATGTGGTGATGCAGGAGAACATGCCCCACATGCTGAATTGTTTAGGGGTGAAGGGTCATGATGTTAGCAATTTACTTTCAACTGGTTCTGAAAAAAAAAAATAAAACAACACCAAAACTGAAAGCTATATTTCTCACCTGAGAATAAATGAATGTGCCAAATGTTAGTGATTAGGGAATCACAGGAAGGGCACACAGATATTCATAACACTGTGTCAGTGCTCCGTAGCTTTGAGGTTTTTATTATAAGAAATGGCTGATATCCATGTGGTGAAACACTACTCAGCACCACGAAGGAACAGCCTGTGGTTACATGTGGGTGAACCTCAAAAATATTATGCTCAGTAAAAGAAGCAAGATCCAAGAGACCACACATATCGAATGACTCCATTGGTATCCAATATCCATACGAGGCAGAGGTAAGAACACGTGAAGCACACGAGTGGCTGTCTGGAGCCCAGACAGTGACAAATGGGAATTGTCAAAAATTGCGAAGGATCAGACCTCTCAGGAGGTGAGACCGCAGAGGTGATGAGAGAAGGAGAAAAGAAGATTGAGGAACAAACTCTGAGCTGCCCCCAAGGTGATGGGGCTGACATAAGAGAATTCAGTGGAAGTTTCTGGAAGTGAAGTTGAGGGGAGGGAGGAAACTCAGAGCCCAGTAAAGAGCTGGTCTCTAGAAAGCTTGACTGTCCGAAGGTAAAATACCACGTGGAGAGGCTGAACGACATCATTGGATGTGGCTATCAGCAGGTCTTGGGTAAATTCAGGAAAAGCAGGTATGGTAGAAGGATGCCATCGAAGTCAAGTTGCAGTTCCTACATTTGCATGGCTCTGGTCGGAGCTGAAGCCTCCTGGAGACCTCCCCACTTCCGCCCTCACCGGAAGTGTTCCCATGCCCGCATGGCCAGCATGACCTTTCTGTCACACCACGCCCCTGCTCAAACCCATCTCCCTAAGGCATTTCCTGCACTACAAAACCCAAAGTCTGCACCACGACCCACGGGGACCTGGTGTGGCCTGTGGCCTTCAAGTCAGAGATGGAGCCTAACCGGTGGTGCTCAGTGGATAGAGCATCGGCCTACTGACTCAAGGGTCCCAGGTTCCATTCCGGTCAAGAGCATGTATCTTGGTTGCGGGCACATCCCCAGTAGTGGGTGTGCAAGAAGCAGCTGATTGATGTTTCTCTCTCATCGATGTCTCTCTCTCTCCCTCTTCCTTCCTCTCTGTAAAAAATCAATAAAAGTTAAAAATTAAAAAATAAAAATAAAAAGAGAGATGGAGATGAAAGTAGACACACCTGAAATGTACTGGGAGAGGTTCCGGAGGATGGGGGAGGGGGGAGCAGAACTAAGGAAAACCCCTCATTGGTGAAGGTCTGGCACTGGTGGTGGAAGAAGAAGGAAGGGTTTGGGTAGAAAGGGCCTTTGCAGTTCTGAGAAATCTGGGACAGAATGAAGGATACATGTTTGCTATTTCTGTGGCCCTGCCCGGGGAACGCAGCTCCGGGAGGTAGAAACGTTGCCCAGTTTGGTGCCCGTGTGTCTCCAGGGCCTGACGAGTGAGCCTCTGGGCTGGTAGAAGGCTCTCGGCATAGATGAGTGTGAATGAGGAACACCTGCCGCAAGCCTGAGCGTATTTATGTCCAGATGAATGAGTCAGGCACGGTTCTGTGAGCTGGAGGTAAGGACCCAGCAAGACAAAGTCCTGCTGTCATGGGCATACATTCTTTAATGAGATAAACGACTGTGTGTCGGGGACTAGAATCTAACTAGTCATTTGTGAAAGTGGTGTGAGTCCCTTAAGGTAAGGTCAAGGGAGCATGTTCCTGTAGGAGCCAATCCCAGGACTGGGTGTAGCACGGCCCGTGGGTGGAACAAGCCCAGAGGTCTCTGTCTTTATTCTAGGGTCTACGCTTCGATTCTAGAAGCCAACTGTTGTGCCCTAAGCCCTCCCCAGTGCTGTGTCCTTACGCAGACGTTATCCGAGCTCGGCTCCTGTGGGCTAAATTTGGAGGCTTACAAAGCAAACATTCTCTTAAAATGCCAACCCAATTCCATTTAACGAAGTCAAACATTGGCAGAGGCTTTTGCTGCCAGCAAAGAAAGTCACCTCTTCCCCAGCTGCCCCCTTTCAGCCCTCCCAGGGCCACCGGAGGTCTGGAAGACACGCTCCCTCCTGTCGCTGGCGGGCACCTGGCCACGCTGACCGCTGGAGGTCACTAGGAGTCCCCTCCTCGGGGCCACACACAGGCATCTCCTGTAAGATGGACATGGAATACCGAAGAAGCCACGTGTGCAAACTGACCCCAGTAGCTCCAGACAACAGTTTACCCTCAACAAGGTAAATTCTGAGGACCCCAGATGAGAAAATGTGCTGCCAATTAAATGGTGGAGACAGTTCTGAACAAAATAAACTAACAAACAAAGTAGAAACAGACTCATAGATACAGAGAACAAACACGCTGACAGCAATCAGAGGGGAGGGCGGGGGCTGCAGGGCTGGGTGAAAAGGTGAGAAGATTGAGCACAAAAAAACAAAAACAAAACCCACAGACAACAGCATGGCGAGGACCAGAGGGGAAGGGGTGGGGGAGGGAGGTGGAAGAGGCAGACTGGGCGTTAATGGTGACGGAAGGAGACGGAAGGAGACTTGACTTGTGGTGCAGAACCCATAATACAATATTCAGATGACGTACTATAGAGTTGTACATCTGAAACCTATTTCATAACCAAAGTCATTCCAATAAATTCAATTTTTTACAAGTGTAAAATAATAAAATAGATAAATAAATGGTGGAGACATCTGAACATACAGATGTTGGGTTCCCTGTAAATCCCCGGGGCTGTGGGCGGAGCCACTCTTGGCATCTCACGTGCTTCCTCCCGTGATCAGAGAGACAGACGTTGCCTGGAGGAGCCAACCCCTGGCCTTGGGAACACTTGGACTTGACACCCATGAGATCTAGAAAGATTGATCGGAATCAGCATGACAGATGGGGTGACTAAGCGAGCAAATGTCCTAGCTGTCCCTTAACCTCCTGAATCTTTGTGCCCTTCGGGAGTGGCCCGGAGCCCGCCTATCAGGCCATTTCCCCCCAGGCCGAGGCTCGGAGCCCAGGGCTCAGCGTGCGGAGCGGCCTGGCTGGAGAGTGGGTTGGCGTTGATGTGATAAATCACCCTTCAGGGTCATGCCGAAGGTTTCTCACCAAGGCTGCCCTCCTTCTGTGACTCTCTGTGCGGGCTGCTCCAGTGAGATATTTTGCTAAAATGTCTGAACGCTGTTCTTTGGGGAAATGGGTGGTGAAGGGTGTGATTTTTAAATAGAGATTTCTGGCCCGGGTTTTAATCCCAAAAATCCTACCTCAAACCAGGCTGGTTTTCCCTTTTCTATTTTTTTTTAAATCACAGCCCTGAGCGTTACCAGAGTGAGGAGTATGTGCAAAACTCTCACGCCGGGCTTTGGGAGTCAATGGAAATGCTGATAAGCTTCCTGTGGAGGACATGCTGGGAAGAGGGGCGGGAGGTCACTGTGGAGAAAGGGGCCACAGCTAACCTGACCAGCTCAGGGGAGGCCTCCATGGACATGGTCTGGCGAATTCAGAGACCTAAAGTCACCACAAAGGATGGTTTGAAATCAAACTTTAACTAAAAGCAGTAATGGTAGGTAGTTATATCCTAGGCCAGTGGTCAGCAAACCGCGGCTCTTTGGCCCCTTGAGTATGAGTCTGTTTTGAAGAAGTGGTGTTAGAAGAAGTTTTAGTTTAACAAATGTGGCTCTCCAAAGAAATTTCAATCATTGTATTGTTGATATTTGGCTCTGTTGACTCTAGAGTTTGCCGGCCACAGTCCTAGGCCGGTATCTTCACTGACAAGGTCAACCTTCACCTTAACTGAGCCTATCTGCCTTTTCGCATCTATGATAACATGCCCTTGAAATGACTAGGTAACCTGTAACTTCCCTTTTCTGGACCCCTTGAGGTACAACCTAATGTGCCTGGGCCGGCACGGAGACAAATACCACAAATTCCTTCATTGTTATGTTAATTGTTCCTGTACCGCCTAAGCATGTGTCTATCATTGACTTTGCTTTCTCTCGCCTCTCTAGTCTATCACCAGTGGACTTCACGTATGTCCCTTTCCTTTGATGGCAATGTATAAACACAGATGTAACCCGCCATTCTCCGGAGCATTTCCTCAATTCACTGAGGTTCGGCATATATCAACAATTTGGCTCAAATAAACTCACAAAAATTCTTTACACGTGTCAATGGTTTTTTTTACATTAACATCACCTACACACCTTGCCTTTCGTGGGCACAAGCCAAGGTCAAGGACATGAGCCAAGGTCTGGAAGTTCAGGGGAAGCAGATCAGGGATGGTCACAACAATAGATTAAAAACAAAGAAGATGGCCGGGCCTGCAAGGCTCAGTGGTTGAGTGTCAATCTCTGAACCAGGAGGTCACGGTTCAATTCCCTGTCAGGGCACAAGCCTGGGTTGTGGGTTCAATCCCCAGTGAGGGGGGTGCAGAAGACAGCCAATCATGCTGATCGTTGATGTTTCTCTCCCTTTCCCTTCCTCTCTGGAATCAATAAAGATATTTTTTTAAAAAGAAAAGAAAAAGAAGACGATGGTAATGTTCAGATTCATTCCCTGGAGCCCTCATCTGCCTCATTTTGTCAGGAAAACAAACCCTAAACCCAGGCCATGAAGTTGGCCCAGACTAGAACCTAGTCTCTTGCTTTCGGCCCGTCGCTGACCTCACCCAGGTATCCTCAGGGACAGCATAGGAGTGACCAGGCCAGAGCCCAGGAAGGGGCCACGTGCGGGGAGAAGTGGATGGGGTTGGCCATGAGCTGAACACAATATATTCACTGCGGCGGAGTGAAATCCAAGCAAGTGGTGTTTGGCAGAAGCGATGCCTCTTTATTTCTGATCGGAGTTAAGAAACCCATACTCTCCCGCCGCCCACGGAGCCACCTGGCCACGGAGCCTGGGCCAGAGCAGGAGGCCGCTCCCGCCCACAGGCCTGAGCGGGTCGCTTCTGAGGATGTTTCCAGACTCGTTACAAATGGCCTAAGCTCCCAACCCTCTGTCTCCTGGGAACATGAGAGCCATCGTCTTAAACCGCCAGAGCCCTGGGCCACTCACCAATTTGAAATTCAGTGAAAAGGCAAACCATCATAATCTTAAATTGGGCGTCTACTTGCCTCTTAAAATATTCGAGTTTGCAGAAGACTTAATTATACCCATTTCTGCTCTGCACTCTACATCCGGTGTGGACGGCCCTGGGGAGGAGAAGCAGAGAGGGTCATGGAGCTGTGTCGGAGGCGACCCTGGCCACTTCCGCTGGCTTTGTCATCTGCTGGGGGACAAAAGCGTCCCCCTGGACAGACGGGCAACAGAAACCCTTCCTGTCAGGGGTGGGGGTGGGATCGGAAGAGAAAGAATTACGAGGACACTGGCTGAGATTTCAGATAACGCAAATTCCGAGTAACTTCAAACAAATACAAAGAGGCATTCATTGAGCTGCTCCGCAGTGTCAGGGCCATGAGCCACCTGAGGGGGAGGTAGGTGACTGAGCCCTGCCCGCATGTGACCACCAGGCGCCCAGGCCCAGAATCAGGGCAATCTGGAGGGGCTAGCCGGGGTGGGGGTTGCAGCTCAGGAAGGGGGAAGTCAGCTCCCAGATGTGGCTTATCAAAAGAGGCCTGTCCGAGCCCTTTTCCCCGACTGTTCAGCCCGGGCCCTTTGGGATAAGCAGCTGAGTGTCTGGGGTTGAATCCTCCCTTTTATACTCCAGCCCAGAAGGGCCAATTGTTTGCATTGTCCATTGAGACACACAAAGCAGGGATTAAAAACAGTTGGTTGCCCGTGAGGTGGCTCCGTCTGGAGGAAGCCCAAAGACGGAGATGCATGCCCTCCTACGGGTGTCTGCATGTGTGCGCATGTGCTGTGCACAGGCATGTGCCATGTGCAGGCATGTGCCGTTTGTGCGTAACACAACCACCTCCTGGCAGTCAGAGGGTCAGACACGGAGAGCGCTGCCCTGAGAGCCATTTCCTTAAAAGTGGGAGAGCGGCAGCGTGAGGTCATGGGATCACACGGGAGTTTGACCTCACAGCCTGCTCTCCATGGGCTCTGTGATCTGAACAGTCATTTCCTATGGCCCAGCCTCGGCTTCCTCGCTTGTAAAATGGGGATAACTGTGCCCGCCATACGGGGTTTTATGAGGATGGATTGAAAAAGTATTTGAAAGCGCTTAGACATACACATACTTAGACAGACGCCTGGGAAATGCACATTCTGCTCCCGGCTGGACTGAGTCTGGCTGCTTGTAGGTCACAAAGGGAGGCTACAGGAGGCTGCCGGGACAGAGGCCACCTGCTGTCTCCTCAGGCTCCCAGGCTCCCCCGGGAGGCCGTGGGGTGAAAGCTGAGTGAGCCCTGGGGAGCAGCAGTCTTCTGTTGGGTCCTGATTACTCACTTCCTGGCTGGGTGATCTCAGACTCGTTACTTATACTCTGTGTAGACCTGACATCTTTTGTTTGCAAAAATGCCCTCCCATAACTCCCAAGCAAAGGTATCAAGATTAGAAAGGAAGAAGCAGCTGTCTTATTGGCAGAGTGGACGAAAGGGGCCACCGCTAACCTGGCCAGCTCAGGGGAGGCCTGCATGGCAGAGTCTTGCAAACTCTAAAGACCTAAAGTCACCACAAAGGAGGGTCTGGAATTACACTTGAACTAAAAGCAGTCATGGTGGGGGGTCACCTCCTAGACCTGTATCTTCCCACACAAGGTCAACCTTTATCTTAACCGAGCTTGTTGCTTTTTTGCATCTATGATAACATATCATGGAAATGTCAGGGTAATTTGTAACTTCCCTTTTTTCGGACTCCTCAGGGCACAACCAAATGCCCTAGGTGCCAGGACAGGTACCACAAATTCCTTCATTGTTATTGTTGTCATGTTCATTGTTGACTCTTAACTATCCTGCACCCAAGTAAAAGAATCATGTGTCACCCAGCCTGCATGGCTCAGTGGTAGAGTGTCAACCTATGAGACAAGTTCATGGGTTCGATCCCCAGGAGGGGGCAAGCAGGAAGCAGCCAATCAATGATTCTCTCTCATCATTGCTGTTTCTATCTCTCTCCCTCTCCCTTCCTCTCTGAAATCAATAAAAATATATTATTTTAAAAGTATGTGTCTAGCCGAAACCTGTTTGGCTCAGCGGATAGAGCATCAGCCTATGACCGAAAGGTCTCAGGTTGGATTCCGGTCAAGGGCCTGGACCTTGGTTGCAGACACATCCCCAGTAGGGGGTGTGCAGGAGGCAGCTGATCCATGTTTCTCTCTCATCAATGTTTCTAATTCTCTATCCCTCTCCCTTCCTCTCTGTGAAAAATCAATAAAATATATTTAAAATAAATAAATAAACATGTCTATCATTTTACTCTTTATCCAATCCCAGAGGCTTTGCTTTCTCCCACCTCTCTAACCTATAACCAATGGATTTATGTAACCCACCTATGTCTCCTCCTTTTGACTGCAATGTAAAAAAAAAAAAAAAAAAAAAAAAATGAAAAACTGCCTTTCTCTGAGCATAATCCCCATTCTGTTGAGATTCTGCTTCCTGGCAATTATTGACAGTTTGGCTCAAATAAACACACAAATTTTATTTACGGGTTTTAATGTTTCTATGTTAACTGCAGGAATCATGACCTTGTATATCCGTATATCAGAGAATCCTAAGGAATCAATCCATAAAATACTATTATAAATAATTTTTTAAAAATTCGTTAAATTAACCAGATATAAGATTTACACCCAAAAGCCAATTGTGTTTTTATATGCTGAAAAAGGATATTAATAATTCTATTCACAATGACATCATAAAGAATAAAGTGCTTAGAAATATTTCACAAAAGTGTGAGACTTTTCCTGTCAAAATCTTAACTGGATGGATTTTTTGCTTTGTTTTCAGAAGTTGACAAGTTCATCCTAATTTCCTACGAAGTCAAGTAATCAGGACAGTGTGGTCCCAGCATAAGGATGGAATACAATTGAGGGCCCAGGAATAAATGTTTATGATCAGTTGATGTCTAACAAAAGTGTCAAAAAAAAATGCAGTGGGAAAGGATAGACTTTTCAACCAATGGACCTGGGACAACTGCCTCTCGCTACACACACAAATTTTACTCAAAATGGACTACAAGCCTAAATATAAGTGCCAAACGTATAAAACTCTTCATGATGTTGGGTCAGGCAATTATTTCCTAGCTATGACACCAAAAGTACAGTCATTATTATACTGTACTTCATCAACATCAAATGGTTTTGCACTTTAAGACACTCTATCAAGAAAGTGAAAAAACAACCACTACCCAGAGAAAAATATTTGCAAATCATATCCCCAAAATATATAAAGAACTCCTACAACTAATAATAAAAAGACAAATAACCCAGCTTTTAAGTAGATAATAGAATTGGAAGACATTTGTGCAAAGAGGTTATAAAATAGCCAATAAGCTCATTATGTTACATAATTTGCATTCAGTCATTAGGGAAATTCGAATGAAAACCACAACAAAATACCGTTTATACCCAATCGAGTGGCTATCATATTAAAAATAAAAAGTGACAAATGTTATCAAGGATGTAGACAGATGAGAACCATCATGCATTGCTAATGGGAATGAAAAAAAAATGCTGCAGCCGAAAAGCATCAGCAATTTCTCAAATGTTAATCATAGAATTAGCATAGGATCCAGCAATCCCACTTCCAGGTGTGTGCCCAGGAGAGAGGCCAACCTGTCTCCACACAAAGACTTGTATGTGAATGTTCACAGCACCATTTCTCACAAGAGCCAAAAAGTGGGATCACCCAACAGCAACACGAAGTAGTCTCTGTTCATGCCGTGGAATGCTGCTTGCCAATCAGAGGAATGAGGCACTGATAGAGCACAATGAACCTCAAAAGCATTATGCTAAGTGAGAGAAGCTGGACACAAAAGGACACGGATTCTGGGGTTCCACTTGCGTGACCTGTGAAGGCAAATCCCTGGAGAAATAAAGTAGATTAGGGCTTTCCCGGCCAGTGTAGTTCAGTGGTTGATCATTGACCCATGAACCAGGAGGGTCATCAGGACACAAGCCTAGGCTGTGAGCTTGATTCTGAGTAGAGGGCATGCAGGAGGCAGCCAATGGATGATGTTTCTCTCTCATTATTGATGTTTCTGTCTCTCCCTCTTCCTTCCTCTCTCAAAATCAATAAAAACATTTTTTTTAAAAAAAGGAACTAGATCAGGGCTGAAGGTGAGTATGTTGAACACCTACAGGACACAAGGTTTCTTTGGTGTGGTGGAAATATCCTAAAAGTACACTGGTGACAGTGGTACAGCTCTGTAAGCAAGCTAAAAATCACTGAGTTGTCAGTGGGAGGTCTATGTTTCTGAAACAGCTGCTGATACTGCCTGCTGGACGCACGCTTTATCATCTCACACTGAGCCCGTCGGAACTCACTGTGAGTGTCTCTGGTGGGGAGGGGAGAGGAGCGAAAAAGGACATCTGCCTTTGGGAGAAGCGAGGAAGAGAAGCAGGCAGCACAGGCCGCAGGATTTGCAGGACCTGGTGCAAAATGGAGATGTGGAATCCCTTGTCCATAAACTATTAAGAATTGCAAAAGGTTGACAGCAGAGCAGAAAAGCAAGCACAGGGCTCCATGGGAGTGCCCAGGTCACCCGCCACGAAGCTGGTCCTGATGGAAAGATATGAGGGAGTCAGCTGGGCCAGGGAGAGCAGGAAATGGGGAGGACTGCTCGGGGGGAGTACTGACAGATGAGAGACACCGGGATGGCCGGAACCCAAACATGAGGTTTCCAGCTCAGAACAGCAGAGCTAGGGCATGGAGCTGTAGGGACCAACATGTGG
The DNA here is from genome assembly GCA_036971965.1 of Nyctalus aviator. Classification (NCBI taxonomy): domain Eukaryota; kingdom Metazoa; phylum Chordata; class Mammalia; order Chiroptera; family Vespertilionidae; genus Nyctalus; species Nyctalus aviator. The sequence continues at coordinate 181,791,411 of CM072924.1, read as the reverse complement.
GCATTGGGGGAACCAGGATGGACCAGTGACCAGGCTGCTGCCCGGTGCCTTCGGATTATCTATGAGCCAGGACCTCTGTGTAACCCTGGAGGAGAAAAAGTCACCCTGTTACTCACAGTAGTATCTGAGACTGATAAAAAAAAATTTTTACCCTTAAATACATATAGATATTTCAGAGAGGAAGGAAGAGGGAGAGAGAAAGATAGAAACATCAATGATCAGAGAGAATTATTGATCGGCTGCCCCTTGCATGCCCCCTACTTGGGATTGAACTTGTATCCTGACCAGTAATAGAACCGTGACCTCCTGGCTCAGTAGTTGACACTCAACCACTGAACCACACTGGTCAGGCCTGAGACTGAATTTCTATTGAGCCCAGTGGGATGGGGGTCAAGACCAGATTTGGGTTTATTTATTTATTTATTTATTTTACCGTGGTAAAAATAAACAAATGCAAAATTTATCATTGTAGCCATTTTTAAATGTACAGGTCAGTGGCATTAAGTACATTCACATTGTTGTACAACCATCACCACTGTCATCCATCCTCAGAATTATTATCCCAAACCGAAACCCTGTCCCATTAAACACTCCATCTCCCCAGCTCACAGTACCCACCACTCTGCTTCCTGGTTCTGTGACCTTGACTAGTCTACCTACCTCATGGAAGTGGACTCACACAATGTGTGCCCTTTTGTGCAGCGTGTTTGACTTAGAATGTTTTCAAGGTGTCCCCATGGGTTTAGATTTTGTTAAGAAAATCAAAGCATGTACTATTTCTTATGCACTCAACTTTGTGAACACATGTTGATTCATTAATTTATTAATTATACCCTAAGAGTCGCTTGAATTCTTGTCTGATCCTCCGATTTTTTTTTTCTCTCTCTCACTGATCCTCCACACCAGTGGTCAGCAAACTCATTAGTCAACAGAGGCAAACCGAGGCTCACGAGTTTTGCCGACCACTGCTCCACACAGTCTTGCCTTCTTCACAGAGCCTATCAAATCTTTGACCCAGGTTCATTCTGGCCCTGGGGCCCAAGGAGTTGACTCCAGGTTTCCACATTCTCGCCTTAGACTCCGATGGCCTCCCTGAAACCCACATGCTCAGAGATGTCAGAGTGAAAAGAATAAATAAACAAAAAGAAATGTCAGAGTAACTGTCTCTAACCACAGGTCTGGTCTCCAGACTCTCATTATTGCCACCTGTTCGAATTCTACAGGCTTTACCCAGACACCATCCCTTCTCGAACCTTCCCTTCTCACCTCGCAGCCTCAGGAATGGGCTATGCATCCCCTGCGCCTATTTTGCTTTCTCCCGTGCTTATATTTATTTCAACATGTATTTATTTCGTTGCTCCGTCTTAATTACAAGCTCATTCAAGACAGACTGTCAGAGGCCATGTCCCAGTCATCTTTAGACCAGCCCTCCTCACAAAGTAAACATTCAATATACCCCTCCTGGGAGACTGTTCATATACAAATGCACTGTGTGAATATACGCCGACATTATAGGCTGTGACAATTGCCAGTTTCTGTGGTTCTGACAGTCAGTGGTGAAGGAGTCCACGAATAGATAGATTAGAACACAATCAATCCAAGCCCCATCCAGCCCTGAAACATTACCACCCGGAGGCCAAGGCCTTTCAGAGGAGGGATGACTTGTTGGGGAAGAGCAAGCTGGGCGGAGGGGAGCTGGGCCCGGGCGGCAGCCAAGCAAAGGGGAGGACTGTGCGTTCCCAGACGGGCCTCCAACGAAACAGGCGGCAGAGCAGAGGCGGAGAGGTCAGCTTCCAAAACTCCAGGCCACCAGGGGGGTCACCACTGGCCCCCTGGACCAGGTGACCACTTTGCCAGAAGGTTAGGAGTCAGTCCGATGTCTGCTGATGGAATCTCGAGGCGAGTTCTCAAGACCCCCACCCAGTCCAACAGGTGGTTGGGAATTGGGGAAATAACACCGTTTCTTTTGTTTTCATCTGATTATCTTGGCTTCCAGCTTCATGTTGAAAAGTGCATGTTGACACAGTCTGAGAGTGAATTCTTTGGAACAAGATTGCCTTATCTGTTTCATCAGAACTTGGTGAAATTACGTCCAGAATTTAAAGAATAGCAGCCGGCCTTCCAGTGTCACCCAGACAGAGCCCTGGGACACAGGGAGGACGGCTGCGCGGAGTGCAAGCACCACCCCAGCATTCTAGGTGGTTCTATCTCCTCTCTGACAGATTTTTGATAAAATCTACAAGAAAGTGCCAAAACCGGTTTGGCTCAGTGGATAGAGCGTCGACCTGCGGACTGAAATGTCCCGGGTTTGATTCCGGTCAAGGGCATGTACCTGGGTTGCGGGCACATCCCCAGGAGGGGGTGTGCAAGAGGCAGCTGATCAATGATTCTCTCCCATTGATGTTTCTAACACTCTATCCCTCTCCTTTCCTCTCTGTGAAAAATCAATAAAATATATATCTTTTAAAATCTACAAGAAAGCTTCCTTGAATCTCATCTCCCGTGCAGCTCACCCATCCTGGAGGTGAGGGTGAGAGAAGAACCAAAGCCCACCCATGAAGAGTGGAGTGGAGAGCTCAGAGCCCAGCTGAAGCCCGGGCAAGGAGGTGGCCTGGGTCACCGGGCAGGCAGGTAGGAAAGGACACCTGGGCTTCCCTCCTGGTCACCGGAGGGAGGCCTGACCTGCCCAGACTCGGAGACCTGTGCTAAGTGAGCTTCTCTCCTGCCCTAGCGGTAGGACCTGAGTCAGGGCTCAGTCTCCCGTGCTTTGCAGCGAGACAAATAAACGCATTCAGATTTCCAAAGCATCTTCTGCTTTTTACATTTTGTAACTCTGAACACCTTCGGGGGAAATTCTGGATCAGGATATTGTGGGTTCGGTTACATATTCCTGAGCTCCTCCACATGGTTTCCGTGTTATATTTTACGGACAAATGCACGCTGAAACGAACTCTGAAAGGCCCAGGCAGACACGGACAGGGCGGGCTGCCATGGTTTGGGACAAGGCCAGCTGGCCAGGCTGCCGGGGAGCGGGCCAGACGGGGAGGAACCGGAACCTGGAATGAGATCGACCACAGACCCCAGCTACACCGGGGACATCCCTGGGTGCCGGGAGGCCATGAGGACAGAAGGAATGTGGCGGTGGTGTGGCTCGGGGCCCGACAGGAGAAGCACGTTCGGTGCGAAGAGGAAGGAGGGAGCTTAGAGGCTCTGGAGTATGGCGGGGGCTTCGTTAGCAAATAGTGGACCCTCAGCAGATGGGGCGCAACAACGAAAGTCTGGAGGCCGGAAGACAGAGGACATGAGCCTCCCACCACGAGGTCCGAAATCAGTTCCTGGCACTGACCCAGTGGAGTCCGACAAGCACCATCAAGAGTCTCCTCCGAGCCGAGACCGGTTTGGCTCAATGGATAGAGCGTCGGCTTGGGAACTGAAAGGTCCCGGGTTCGATTCCGGTCGAGGGCATGTACCTTGGTTGCGGGCATATCCCCAGTAGGGGGTGTGCAAGAGGCAGCTGATCGATGACTCTCTCTCATCGATGTTTCTAACTCTCTATCTCTCTCCCTTCCTCTCTGTACAAAATCAATAAAATATATTTAAAAAAAAAAAAAAAAGAGTCTCCTCCGAGCAGGCACTGGGACCTGACACTGCCCACATCCCCACATTCTCCTGCCCTTGAGCAAGTCTAGACCAAACGCAGGGTGAGGTGCAGGCTGGCCTGCAGGGGGAGCCTCGGGGAGCCACCTGGGGAGTGGGATCTTCAGGGCTGGTTGGTTGCCCTCGTCTTACTCCTCAGAGGGGCAGCTTCCGGAGGTGAGAGTCTTCAAAGGGCAGTGACAGCTCCTGAGCCCCGGCTGGCTGTGGTTTGTAAGCTGGCAGCACAGACCGAGCATACCAAACATTGCTCTAGGCCCACTGGGCTGGGGAGCCACCTGTAAACAACCCCTTTAATGTGATTCTGTTCCCCGAAGTCCCAAGGAGAGTGCGGTGGACAGGATGTTGGTGTCCTCTCAAACCTCATCGATCAAAATCTAATCCCTAATGTGAGGGCATCAGGCTAAGGCTGAGCCTCTGGGAGGGGATTAAGTCATGAGGGTGGGGCCCTCGTGAGTGGGATTAGTGCCCTTAGGAAAGGGACCCCGGAGAGGTCCTGCCATCTTCCCGCCATGTGAGAACTCAATGAAGAGGGCCACACCAGCACCAGCACCAGCACCAGCCCTGCCAGCACCAATATAGCACACGCCCATGCCTGTCGTTGGTAAGACGCCCAGTCTGCGGTACTGTCACAGCAGCCTGAATGCAAACAGGGGCTTAGCCAATGCTAAGTGAACGTGTCCGATAGTCAACCAAAGATGAGCAAGTTCCACTGGATCCAGATAACCCTTTCAATTTGATATTTTGAACGGATAAATCACACTGTTCAAAAAGAGAGACAGCCGTCCCATGTATTTGCTTCTCGTCCATCCAGAGGGCCCTCCCATAAGAAGCCAGTGCCCGCTCTCTATGTACCTTGAGAGATGATTTTCCCTCCTGGTGGCCCCAGATGGTGGTGCCTCCGGTGCCCGCTGCCTCTTCCCTCCCTCCCCGGGGAGTCTGGCTGGACCCAGGGCAGGGGGTGCTGCCTCCACGCACGGAGCATTCCTGACCACAGACTGGGGGGACGGGTGTGAAAAACTTAAAATAACTGGCTGTGGCCTGGCTTCCGGGAACATCTCCACGGAGTGGCTTCGTGGCATTCTCCGGGGACTGCTGGAAGCAAGCGTGAGGACCCTGGGGACTTCTCTGAGGTGCCAGCGTGTCCCGGGTTACTTCTCTGGTGGACTCCGGGTGGGGCGTGTTGCAGGCCAAGGGTGTAGCCTCGAGAGGGCCCGCCTCCTTCACCAGAGACAATGCTGAGCCCTGGGGGAGTCCACGTGGCCCAGGAGGGCTTGCGTGGCTTTCCATTGTCCTGGGCCGGAGTGGGCCGGGCCTGTGGTCTACTAATGAGGGACTGAGAGCCCAGTATCTGAGGTTTCCTCCCAAGTTCCTGTGTTTGCTTAAGGTTGTGCCTTCCACCAGTAAATCAGCATTCTCCGGTCCACCTGAGAGGCACGCCCTCCCGTGCAGACGGAGCCCTCCTGCTCAGGGAACAGGGCGCTCTGCGCGGCGGGTGGCCTCCCTTGTCTGATTTGTGAGCACAATCTGGAAGCAGAGCCCACGCCCAGGGCCCCCTCAGGAAAGCGCTGTGGGTGTCTGGCCCACTTTATCCACAGGCATGGGACCTCCCTCTGCCGCCTCCCACCCTGCCGGCCATGCTCTCCAGTGTCCAAAGCGGTGGGCTTGTGACCATCGGGGAAGAGGGCAGGCAGTCACTGAGCCCCCTGCCAGTCACCTGTCCCTCTGCCCCGACCTCCTCTGACCCTCCCGGCATCCCCAGTCCCGGAGCAGAGCGCCCAGACCAGCGGTCACCAGCCAGCCTTTCAGACCCCGCGGACCACCAGTGGTGCCTGCTGGCCCGGAGTCCCCATGATCAGCAAACTGCGGCTCTCGAGCCACATGCGGCTCTCTGGCCCCCTGAGTGTGGCTCTCCCACAAAATACCACGGCCTGGGTAAGTCTATGTTGAAGAAGTGGCGTTAGAAGAAGGTTAAGTTTAAAAATGTGGCTCTCCAAAGGAATGTCAATTGTTGTCCTGTCGATATTTGGCTCTGCGGACTAAGGAGTTTGCCGACCACTGGGCTAGACCACCCCACACTCTGCACTCGCTGAGCACGCGGCTAACCCCAGGCCTCTCGGTGGGAAGCAGTGAGAACTCGGGACGGGAGAGAGCATGACTCATCCCAAGTCCCAGGGAGTCGCACGGACTCCAGAAGGAGCCTGGCCAGCTGACTCCCCCGGGCTCACCCCGTCGGCTTTCCAGCCTGCTTCCCATCGGTTGTGCTGGTGGGACAGCCTGGGCGCGCAGACAGGGCTGCACAGGCCCAAGGGGATGAGGAAGGGGGCCTGGGCTCCCCACACACCTGGAGCATTCACCCGCAGCCCAGGCCTGATGCACATGCTCACACCCATTCTCACAACCACCGCTGGTCCCCTCCGGTCCCGCCTCCTCAGGAGTGCACGCTCTTAGGGGCCTGGGGTCGGGGAGCTACCCCCTCAGGTGCAGAGCACCCGCAGTGTCCCCAAAGTCCATGTGCGATGTCCACCTGGCAGCCCTTCATCCCAAAGAGCCAGCCCACCCGTGTGGCCCGGGCCCTTCCCCGGCCCCTTTCTCCTCCCTCTGGAAAGGGCCGAGGGCAGATGGTTATGATCCAGCACAATATCCACCGAGAGCCAATGCTCCATCTTCTCCAAGAAGCCCCCCAGCTGCCCGCCCGCCCGGGAGACGGCAGACAATGGCCTCATTCACGAAGGGGGCTCTGAAACCTGAGGAGGCGCTGCCTCGAGTCTCCGAAAGGAGCGCTCCCATGCTGACTCAGGCTCCCTCGGAATTGGCTTTCAATGCCCTCTTACCCGAGTCTGGCACATGGCACTCCTGATGAAGCCTGGGTGGGAGGGCACGTGCCTGTCACTCAGCAGTAGCGGGAGGAGGTCAGCCCTGGTTCGCAGCCTCGGTGGCTCTGGGGGCGGGGGGGTGGGGGGAGTGGACCTTCTTGAGAAGGGCTGGCTCTTGTTATAATCCAAAGCTCTCACCACATTCGGAAACTTTCCCCACCGCCCTACCCACTCCCTCTGCAGGGCCAGTTCCCAGCAGCTGAACGCCATGTAGCGAGGGGTGCCTCTCGTCACCATGGAAGCCAAGAGAAACACGCCTTCGGAGAAGTGGCCCTTCAGTGCTGTTGAAGGAGCTGAAATAATGACGTGCGGGAGAGATGAGAGTCTTGCAAATTCTTGGAACACACTCTTTTCTCAGGGCCTGAGCCGGTCAGCGCTCTCCGCGGCTGCCTTTGGCTGACCCCTCCCTGACCCAGCCCGCCTCTTCAGGCAGCTTAACCAGGGCCCCTTAAGACCTCCGTTTTCAGTAGAAACCTGTTGTTAGGTGTCCCCAGGAAGTAAGTGACAAAATTTAGGGGGAAATCATGCAGGTGAGAAGACAGACTTGATTGTGCTTCTGGGAGAAGAGTCCCCTCCTGCTGAGTGGCAGGCAGAAAGATAGGAAGCCCATTGCCTGGGTCCCCTGGCACCCACAGAAGCAAACTCCCCCCCGCCCCCCCCTAGGTATTCTACATGTTTCTGGACGGACTCTCCTTTAAGACGTTGTCTCTGATCCCCTGAAGTCTCAACTCCAGGTAGATATCCTACTCCAACTTGAAATCTATTCTGATGAAACTTTACCTCCCCAATAAACAGTCCCCCAAACTTTCTCTTCTCTGCTCATAGGGGTCCCAGACTCCTGAATACCTCACAGCCTCAGAACTGATGCAGGATCCCTTACTTTTCATTCTTCCATATTCACTCCTTATCCGATCAGCAAGTTCCGCATCAATGGCACTCTTCCAATTCAACCACTCACTCCCAGCCATCAAAAGAAAAGATGCTCAAATGTTTCAAGTGAAAAGGGAGAAAAGATGAGCTCATTGGATTATCTTCCATTCAGATTTCTTTTTAAAAATGTTTTTATTGATTTCAGAGTTGAAGAGAGAGGGAAAGAGAGATAGAATCATCAACGATGAGAGAAAATCATAAATTGGCTTTCCTGCATGCCCCCTACTGGGGATCAAGCCCACAACCCAGGCATGTACCCTGACCTCTTGGTCCATGGGTCACACTCAATACTCAGCCACACTGGTCAGGCTCAATTTAGCTTCCAAAGCCTTCCACCAACTGAATGTCTCTAAAGAAAACAAATGCATCCCTCTCTAACGCTCTATCCCACACCTGAGTGGTGAATATTGTGAGCACCTCCCTTCTTGTGAATGCGTCTCTGACTTTGCTTATGTTATGTCCCTCAGATCAATCATTATAGATTTTTTTTTTTTTGAAGACCTGGTTCAAAATTCATCTCTTGCTACCAATCTTTCCACTCATCCTTCAATGTCTAATTCTAGTTCCACCTTCTCCTGGAAATGTTCAAGACCATGGTAACCCTCCCAGAGCTGCAGATATGTAGGTCTCTAACTCATTCATTTTCATTAAGACCCACAAGGTTCTTCCAAAATGCAAGTACCACCAAAACCGGTTTGACTCAGTGGATAGAGCGTTGGCCTGCGGACTGAAAGGTCCCAGGTTCGATTCCAGTCAAGGGCATGTACCTTGGTTGTGGGCACATCCAAGTAGGGGGTGTGCAGGAAGCAGCTGATTGATGTTTCTCTCTCATCGATGTCTCTCTCTTTCTCTCTCTCTCTCTCTCTCTTCCTCTCTATGAAAAATCAATAAAAATATATATTTTTTAAAAAATGCAAGTACCCATTCCGTGTCCATGATGTTAAAGATGATTCCTGCACCCACTGCACCACCCTGACTTACTGGCATCGAGTGAGCAATAGGATTTGCTGTGGCCAATGAAATGTTAGTGGGTGTGACTTGTGACCCTGCTAGGTAGAAGTTTTAAGCATTATCACATCGTTTAGCCATTTTCCATTTTCCCTTGGCCAAGTGACTAGCATGTGTTATTTAGAAACTGCTTTTTCAACCTGGGTCTCAAAACGAAGAGGAAACGGGGCCGAGTTCATCCTCAGTGTTCATATACATGAGTGAGAAGCACACCTGAGTTGTTGTAAGCCTCTGGTGTAGCTTGTTATTGCAGCACAGGTTAGTCTGATCTTACTGATACAGTGTGTAATGTGGAGTTTTCAGAATGTTGACTTTACACGTTTCTCATTCTGACCTCACCCCAAGCCTATTTGGCCAAGTTTATTTTCTCCATTCTACTGCTAAATAATATCAAAATGCAAAAGAACTGCTTCAGTTCCAAAAGCCAGAAAGTCACATAATTCATGAGCCTGGGTCTTCTGCAGCAAACCCATAGCTCTCTCCGCGACATCAGGTGTCACAGGTTGAATTGTGTTCCCCAGTTTAAGCTCTATCTCTCAGCGTCTATGAGTGTGACCTGATTGAGAAACAGGCCTTCACACTTGTCAAGGTAAGATGAAGCCATTAGTATGACTGGTGTCCTTGGAAGAGAAGAGACACATACAGAGATACACGGAGAATTCCATATGACAGAGGAGGCAGAGACTGGAGGGCTGCAGGGACATATCTACAGGCCAAGGAAGACACGCACGAGAAGCTAAGAGGAGGCATGGGACAGTTCTCCCAGGAGCCTTCAGAGAGAGGGTGGCCCTGCCGACACCTTGGTTCTAGGTTCCTGGCCTCCAGATCTGGGAAGAAATCATTTCTGTGGTGTTAAGTAAGCCACCAGCTTTGGGAATTGGTTACAGGATCCCCAGGAAACCAGCACACCAGACTACCTCAATCTCAGGGCAGAAACCACCGGAGAGCCTCAGTACGTAGGTTTGGGGGTGGCAGGAAAACATTCATTCTTCTACTAGCCGCGTAGTCACCCTCCCACCTGACTAGTGTCCAAGAGCTATCGTAACCATGTGCACAGCTGGTGGCTCCAACCACAAACATCAGATTTCTCATCATTTTGGAGGCTCGAAGTCCAAGGTCAAGGTGTCTCAGGGTTGATCCTTTCTAAAGCCCCTCTCCTTGGCTTTATCATCTTCTCCCCGCAAATTCCTTTGTCTTCCCTCTGTGCCCACCTGTGTCCTGATCTCTCCTTCTAATAAGCACACCAGTCATATTGAGTTGGCATATCCCCGGCTTACTGACCCATTTTAACTTAATTACCTTTTGAAGGACCCTATCTCCAAATACAGTCACAATGTAAGCATTGGGGATTGGGACTCCAACTGACAACTGAGGGGGACAGGGGGAGGGCCTGCACGCAATTCAATCCATAACACCATGTTTCAAACATCGAATGTTGACAGCCTGGCCGCTTGAGCAATCTGAGAACACAGGGTGGCCCTGCCTGACCCAGCCCTGGTCCGACATCCAGGACCACACACAACTTGGCCTTGGCTGTCCCTTCACAGCTGTTTGTGAGGTTCGGAGCTGCTTGCCTTTCTCATGCTTTGCTGTGCTCTCAGCTCTCATAGCTTCAGCAATCTTGGCTGAATTGGGCTCTCTCTCAGGCTATGCCAATGGCTAGCATTCTGGTTAAATTCCCAACAGCTTTGATCCCTCACTTGGCACAGCTCCCTTCTCCTCTCGCTGCCACCAACTTTATCATCAAAATCTGAAACAAAATAGATAGACACAGTTTGAGACATAGGATCATTAGACATGATAACCAGTTCACCTCAATGACTGCTAATTGCTCAAATAAAACAAAGCATAATTCCAACCTTCTTCTTCTCCTTATTAATTTGGGAATATCTCATCGCTTCTCGGCCTTTTGGCTAAGATCAAGTGTAATTTGGGAATATCTAAAAATCACTTACTTATATGTGAACTCTAAAAAAGACAACACAAAAGAACTAATGAAAGAAAACAGAAACAGACTCATACAGAGAACAAACTGATGGTTGCCAGAGGGAGGGGGTGGGAGATGGGTGAAAAAAAGTAAAGAGAAATAAGAGGTATAAACTTCTACTTAAAAAATAATTAAACCACTGGGTAGAGTGTACAGCACAGGAATATAGTCAATGATATCACAATAACTTTACACAGTGATATGCAGTCACTAGACGTATCCTGGTGATTACACTCTAAGGTATACAAAGGTAGAATCACTGTGGTGTACATCTGAAACTAATAAAATATTGTGCGTCAACTATATTTTAATAATAATAAAAAGAAGTGTTCAAAGAATTACAAACAAATGTTGCCATTGGCCTTGGTAAGTATCATGCCGTTTGAAAACATACTCAACGTTCTCTCTAACGCATGATCTGGAGTGAACACACCAGTTTTTCTTCCATGGATTTCATGTGAAACTTTAAATCAAATGTGGATTTAATTCAAAAAGCAAATAACCTTACGGAAAGATCCATAGTCATACTAACATAGACAGCACCCCAATAGCAGTTCCTCTTGTGGTTGCATTTTTAACCTCAATGAAGTTGAGTCACACAGCTCTTCCTGAAGAGAGCTTATGCGTCCAGTAAGGTAGACTGACCCACACAATGCTTGTGGCTCTTCCTCCCAGCACAGAGCCCACCTCACTCAAAATGTTCTCACCCGTTCCTCCAAAAGGAAGAAAACCCCCTCTCCTCTGGTCCTCGGTAGCATGTCCGGAAACTACCCGTTGGTCTTCGTGCATTTGTTTGCTAGGGTTGCCACAGACTGGGTGGCAACACAACAGAAATTTACTTCTCAGTTCTGGAGGCTGGAAGTCCAAGACCAAAGTGCCGGCAGGTTTGGTTCCTGCCGAGACCTCACTCCGTGGCTTACGGACGGCAGCCTCTCACGGTGTCCTCAGATGGCCTGTTCTCTCCTCTTCCTAATAGGGCTCCACTCAAGGGCCTCGTTTTAACTTAATCACCTCTCAAAGGCCTAATCTTTTTATTTTAATACATTTTTATTGATTTCAGAGAGGAAACGAGAGGGAGAGAGAAATAGAAACATCAATGATGAAAGAGAATCATTGATAGGCTGGCTGCCTCCTGCATACCCTAAACTGGGGATCAAGCCTACAACCCAGGCACGTGCCCTACAGGGAATTGAACCATGACTTTCTGGTTCATAGGTCAATATTCAACCACTGAGCCATGCCTGCTGGGCTAAAGACCTTACCTTTAAACATGGTAACACTCAGTGGTATCAGGGATTGGGAATTCAACACATCAATCCTTGTCATTCATTTTAGAATATTACCAGGTAGTTGAGGTGTTTCCCATCCTCAACTTGAGTGTAACTTTCCTGGTAAAAGGCCCTCATTTAGGATCCTGTGTCCCCAGGAGTCAATGGTTTGATGGATTTTTCCAATCACTATTTTCCCAATCACTATTTTGTGCATATGTATCTCGATACACATATAACTTGAAGGAGAACATAAAATCAGCTGCCAGGGCATTATGTCAATGACTGGGCTCTGAGCTTCCTTCCACATCCTGTTCATTTCCCATCACTTGCCACATGGCTTCCTTCCCATGAAATTCTCTTTCCCAGGAGTTTTAGACATTCACTTCCTTATATGTAGGCCTACCAAGACGTGCCATCCTAACTTGTTCTAGTTCCCTCTGTGAAACTCTACTTAAATCCCTCTGTATGGCTCGTGTTCACGTCTGCATCTGGTGGCAACCTAAGAGCTGGGGAAACAGACAGTGCAATGCCTTTTGCCCCAAGTCTTCCCGCGTCCCCCAGCTACTGAGAGGACTCAACCCAAGCTCTTCCAGTTCCAAGGCCAAGGCTCTTTCCAAGAACCCAGGCCTCCTCTTCCCGCTAAGAGAAGGACACCAGGGCCTTGTGTCTTATGGGCAATAATTCCCGTAATGAGGTGAGGTCGTAGTCTCGCCTACGAATCCTGGGGAACCCTGAAACAGCGTCCTTTTCAGAACCCAAAGTATCAACATGACTCTTTAGTTGGTTCATAAAATGCTCCAATGCTCAAACCATATGTTCAAGTATAATTCCCCATGGTTATATTCTTCCTTACATAAAAAAGAGGAATTTTTGAACATCAGGTAGAGAAATAAGCATGAATGTTGGGGGAAAGAGTCTGCACTTAGCCTTAAACCACTTCCAGGGCAGCAGAGCTGACACCAGCTTCACAGCCTGGCCTCTCCGGCCTTTGCTTCCTCAGAGGGTACCAGAAAGCCCTGCCCAGAATCATCCACACATGAACATGAGCCTTGCTAGACACGTCCTGTGTTAATATTGCTTCTAGGAAAGGGGGAAAGCTGACCTAAGTATCGAGCAGTCTTTCCCATCAGAGTGTACATTTCATGTTACCATCTAAATAGATATAGACATAACAAGGAGCTTCAGTTTGAAAGTGAAGGTGAAACCCAGAAATCAACCCAAGCTCAATTAACATTTGACAAAGAAGGCAAGAGCATACAATGGAGTCAAGAGTCTCTTCAATAAATGGGATTGGAAAAATTGGACAGATGTACGAAAAAACAATGAAACTAGACCAACTTACACCATACACAAGAATAAACTCAAAAAGGATAAAACACTTAAATGTAAGTCATGAAACCATAAAAATCCTAGAAGAAAACATAGGCAGCAAAATTTCAGACATCTCTCATAGCAATATGTTTATAGATACATGTCCTAAAGCAAAGGAAACTGGGGAGAAAATAAACAAATGGGGCTACATCAAAATAAAAAGCTTCTGCACAGCAAAAGAAACCATCAACAAAATGAAAAGGGAGCCCACTGCATGGGAGAACATATTTGGCAAAGATACATCTGATAAAGGGTTAATATCCAAAATATATAATGAACTCATACAACTTAACAAAAGGGAGACAAACAATTCAATTTAAAAATGAGTAAAGGACCTAAGTAGACAATTTTTCAAAGAAGACATACAGATGGCCAAGAGACATGAAAACATGCTCAAAGTCACTGATCATCAGAGAGATGCAATAAAAAATGACAATGAGGTACCATCTCAGACCTGTCAGAATGGCTACCATCAACAAATCGATAAATGACAAGTGCTGGCGAGGATGCGGAGAAAAGGGAACCCTAGTACACTGCTGGTGGGAATACAAATACTGCAGCCACTGTGGAAGACAGTATGGAGTTTCCTCAAAAAACTAAAAATGGAACTCCCATTGATCCCAGTTCTAGAAATATACCCTAAGAAACCAGAAGCACCAATCAGAAAGAATGCATGCACCCCTGTATTCATAGCAGCACAATTTACAGAAGCTAAGATACGGAAACAGCCCAAGTGCCTATCAGTAGACCAGTGCATAAAAAAGCTGTAACACATTTATATCATGGAATACTATGCAGCAGTAAAAAAGAAGAATATTTTACCCTTTGAGACAGCATGGAGGGACCTGGAGAGTATCGTGCTAAGTGAAACAAGTCAGTCTAAGAAAGATAAATATCACATGACCACACTCATATGCAAAATCTAAGTAACAAAATAAACTGCTGAATGGAGTGGATCCTGAGACATGGAAGCATGGAACAGAGTGCAGAATCTTGGAGGGAAGGTGGGGGACGGTGGCTGGGTGGGAGGTAATTAGCCAAAGACCTTGAATGCATAGATGCATAGCCCATGGACAGACAACGGGGTGCTGAAAGCCTGGGGCGGGGTGGGGGGATGGGGCTGGCTGGAGGGAAAAGGGGACATATGTAATACTTTCAACAATAAAGAATTATTATTATTATTATTATTATTTTTTTGCAGAAACCGGTTTGGCTCAATGGATAGAGCATCGGCCTGCAGACTGAAGGGTCCCAGGTTCCATTCCGGTCCAAGGCATGTACCTTGGTTGCGGGCACATCCCCGGTGGGAGGTATGTAGGAGGCAGCTGATGCATGTTTCTCTCTCATCCATGTTTCTAACTCTCTATCCCTCTCCCTTCCTCTCTGTAAAAAATAAATAAATAAATAAATAAAATATATTTTTAAAAAAGAATTATTTTTTTAAAAAGAAGTGAAGGTGAAATCTTTGTCAAGCACTTTGGGGCGCTGCCCGGCCCCCCATAGGAAGGACGCGTGACAAAGCCATCCCTGAACCCGAGGCGTGTCTCTGCGTGGCGGGGCTCGGTGCCAATCAGTCCTGGTGCCAATGTCAGGAACGGGGGTCCCCCCAACAAAAGCCCGTGTCACCGGCCCGATCCCTCTGTGCAGACGGCAATGGCCCCTTTGACTCCCCGGAGCCTGACTTTCTGAGATGGATTTTGTTCGCTCTCCACGGAGACCGGGGACTGCACGTGGCAGCTGTGAATGGGGTCTCCCGGGAGGCTCTGGAAGCGGCTGGAGGGGGTGGTCTGCGTGTGTGAACCTCCCGGGACGGGGCTGCAGTCGGGCTGTGACACACAATGGCCTCTATGTGTGACCCGCTGCCTGCACACTGCTTCCCAACGAGGGGGCACGCACGCCCAGGGGGACCAGCGGGCTCTGTCTCCCCCTCCCTCGTCTCAGAGTGGCTGCTGTTTGTCTGCTGGGGAAACATTTGAAAACCAACAAATGCATTGTTCTTAGGCACAGCCTTTATTTTTCCCCCGTCTCCACCCTGCCTTCGTGTCTAGTTCTCCAAAGTCTCTTCCCCTTTCATTTGATGGCATTTTTATGGGCCTCTGCCCAGAGAACCCACACAGGAGGTCAGATATGTCCATTGCCTTTGCAGGCTCCTGCGGCTGAGCTGTGCTGTGGGGACCCATGAGGAGATCCCGAGTTCTCGTCCCCTTCCCGCTCTCATAACCGACGGCGCTCCCTGCGCTCAGAGCACACAGCCGAGCTCAGCAATCGCAGCCATCACGGCGCGCCCTCAGCACCCTCCCCGGCAGCTGCCTCCGTTCCTCCTGGGAGTGCTCGCTGGTCCTCACACAGGTTACTGGAAAGCCAACGGGGAGCCAGAACCCAGAAAGTCCCTGCGCAGAAAGTCCCTGCTGAGCAGACGGGACAGGACCATGGACTCACACTGACCCTCTGCAATCCTGAGGGAAGGCCGCCCCCGGGCCCCACCCAGCTTCCTCGCACCCGGGGCCCAGTCTGCGTTAGCTGGCATCTTTGTCCTGTTTTTTTTTTTTTTTTTTTTTTTTTTTTTTTTATTCCAGAGAAGAAGGGAGAGGAAGGGAGAGATAGAAAGATCAAGGATGACAGGATCGAGCCCGCAACCCAGGCATGTGCCCTGACCGGGAATGGAACCGTGACCTCCTGGTTCATAGGTCGACACTCCACCACTGAGCCATGCTGGCCGGGCTTGTTCTGCTTGGTTTTCATAACAGATGCTACCGGTGAACAGTGGGGATCTGAAGCACAGCACACCTCTTCTCTGTACCGTGTCACCTGCCCCAAAACGGCCCACGGGCCGGGTGACGTCACTAAGTGATACTTCACAACCCGACTGAGCCATTCCCTCCTGCGACCCAGGAATGCATGTGGACCGCGCACAGCCCAGCACGTTGATAAACATGCCGACTCCCCAGGAATAACAGATGACTGCAGGGCAAGGGGACGGAAGGAACGTGCTACAGGCTCCTGAGGACAAATGGGCCCTTGAACGTTGAACTTGGAAAGCACGGGGTGAGCCAGCATTCTGAGTTGCACACCGAATAGCCCCCTTTTCCAATCACCCATCCGCGCAGCTCCCTCTGCCCTCCACTCTCCGAGAATCCAGAGCAGGTCCTTGGGATAACTTCCGGAGATCAGCCCTGTGAAAACAGCAACCTCGGCCGAGAACACAGACTTCCTGTCTTTCTCCGGCAGTCCCCGGGGACTAGGGGAACCTGAACATGCACCTCAGACTCCGAGGCCAGGCGCTGAGGGACCCCTGTTGGACGCCAGCACCCTCCTCAACCCCCTTACCCCCACCCCCACCCCTGCCAAGCAGGGGAACAGGCACTCACCGGTCATCAGGGTGTAGTAGTTGGGATAGGAGAGCGTGGGGAAGTCGGGGGTCAGGTAGTCCACTTTCACCCCCCGGCTCACAATCTCCTTCAGCCCGGGCAGGGACTCCAGGGCCTCGTCGCTGATGTAGTCCGAGCGGAAGCCATCCAGCAGGAACACCAGCAGCTTCCGGGGGGCAGCGGCTGGCTGGGCCAGGCCCAGGGCGAGGGCCAGCAGGAGGGCCTGGAGTGGCGCCGCCATGCTGCCAGGAGCCTGCCGAGTCGGCTGGCACGGTCGTCCCCGTGCAAAGACCGAGGATGGAGAGCCTGTAGCTCTTCTCTCTTCTAGGGGCTGGACCTTGACTGCTGGCCTTCCTGAGCCAAGTTCACTTTCAGAATTTAAAGGTACAGCACCCTTTTTTTTTCTTTCTTTCTTTTTCTTTCTTGAGTCCTCTATGAGCATTGATTCCAAGCAGCAGGTCATCCACAAAAATCTGCTCTGCAGCCCCCCTCAGAAGCCGGCTGCTCTTATAAGGTAGGACACAGATTACACAGGCATGACAGGCATGGGGAAGGACGAGGCTGGGGCGGGGGCAACAGGGTTGTTCCTCTTTCCATGATCTCGGGCTGTTCTTGAATGGAATGGGCCACATTCCAAGGATGACCCCTCCCCCTAGGTCCCAGGTCGACTCCCAGGTCCCCACAATTCCCAGCCAGGTCAGAAGGTCCTTTCCTTAATCCGGGGGATCCTGGTTAACAGAGCAGGATTAATATTTCCCATAACAACAGCTAGCCCCGGCTGGGCTGGTCCGAGTGCAGGGGTGTCTTACAACTAATGGAACACAGCCAGTTAGATTTCTTTGTTCCTTCTCCACTCCCACTGCTTCACTTGACTAGCCTCAAAAAGAAAACAACAACAACAACAAAAAACAATAACTAGCCCCCAATATTCTATTTTTTTTTAATTAATTAAAAAAAAATTTTTTTTTGCCCCTAACATTTCCCCGCTGCTGTTTCTATCGTCTCATAGCTGTGAGATTAGTTTTAGATAAGAAGTCTCACCTGTCAGAATGGCCAACATCAACAAATCAACAAACGACAAGTGTTGGCGAGGTTGTGGAGAAAAAGGAACACTCGTGCATTGCTGGTGGGAATGCAGACTGGTGCAACCACTGTGGAGAACAGTGTGGAGTTTCCTCAAAAAATTGAAAATGGAACTCCCATTTGACCCAGCAATCCCACTGCTAGGAATATATCCCAAGAAGCTAAAAACACCAATCAGAAAGGATATATGCACCCCTATGTTCATAGCAGCACAATCTACAATAGCTAGAATCTGGAAACAGCCCAGGTGCCCGTCAGCAGATGATTGGATCAAAAAACTATGGTACATCTACACAATGGAATACTATGCTGCCATAAAAAAAAAGGAATTCTCATCATTTGCAGCTACCTGGATAGAACTAGAGAACATCATGCTGAGTGAAATAAGCCAGTCAATGAAAGAGAAATACCACATGGCCTCACTCATTTATGGGTATTAAAGAACATTATAAACTGACAAACCAAAAGTCAGATATAAAGACAGTAAAGCAACAAGCAGACTGTAAAATTACAGCAGGGACAGTAGGGAGATCTGGGGGGGATAAGAGATCAACCGAAGGACTTGTATACATGCATATAAGTACAACCAAGGACTGGAAGAATCTAAAAATCTCAATAGGCCAGTGACTTGGGAAGAAATTGAAACAGTCATCAAAAAGCTTCCAAAAACAGTCATCAAAAAGCTCCCTCTGGGGAGGGAGGGTATGTATGGGAGGGGGGGAGTTAAAATATGTACACAGATAATAATTCAATAAAAAAATATTAAAAAAATAAATAAATAAAAAAAAATAAAAATAAAAAAAAAAAAAAAAAAAAGAAGTCTCCGCATCTGTTTCTGCCTTGAAAGCAGCGCCCAGGATAGAGTTCACCACGCGCAGGATCCTGGGCATGGTTTCTGTCAGCGGAGGACTGTCGGGAAGAGGAAAACAGCACATTCCTTCCCGTTCCTCCCAGCCGCGGCCATGCTCCAAACAGAAAACGGTCCACGGCCTCCCTCCTGGCTCAGCTCAGGATGTTCCCGTGGATGGCCTTGGAGGTGACCCTGGAGGTGGCCCTGGAGGTGGCCTTGGAGGTGGCCCTGGAGGTGGCCTTGGAGGTGGCCTTGGAGGTGGCCTTGGAGGTGGCCTTCATGGCTCTGACCTTGCTACACGCCAGCCGGGTCACGGCATCGCGAAGGGAGCCGGCCGGCCCCAGCGTCACGGACGCAGTCCGCGGCAGGCCTCCAGCAGGCTCCGCAGGTGGCTGTCCCCGCAGTCAGGGCCACTGCCCTGTGGTGTTTCTGGGGTCCCAGCTGGTCAGGCACCCTAAGGCACAAGGCCTACCGGGACAGCACCCATTTTTTTTCATTTTTTTTTTTTTTCAAAAGACATCCCTGCTCACCCTTCCCTAGGAAATCAGGAGCGGACTCCTTTGGAGAAGCTGGATCCACAAACAACCCGGAATTGATGCCAGGGGAGACCGTGCCGCCCTATTATTATTATTATTTGGGATGAAGGTTCCGGGATCACAAGCCCCCGCAGAGAGGGGGAAGGGCAGGAGATGACAGAAGGCCACGCTGACTGTGCACCTGGACTCCGCGCCGGGGAAGAGCCCAGGAGAAGGGCCTTCTTTTTAATTGGCCGCCATCCTACCGCTTTGCTCCACTTAAACTCTTACTTACACTCGGTGGCTTTTGGTTTGGAAATGCAGACCTCTGCACCCCGTATATAAGCTAAACTCGGTGGTCCTGCTTGTGAATTTTTTGGCAAATTCCTGGCCATAGCTCTCCCAAACCAACTGTTCGTCTCGTGCTTTATTTTTCAAGTTGCTGGGGTCCAAACCCATCCTTGGGAGGAGTGGTTCTCCGCTGAGCTGTGGTGCCAGAGAGGAAGTTCCCCAGTGGGCCAGCAGGGGTCAGCAGGGGTCAGAGAGGAAGTTCCCCAGTGGGCCAGCAGGGGTCAGCAGGGGTCAGAGAGGAAGTTCCCCAGTGGGCCAGCAGGGGTCAGCAGGGGTCAGAGAGGAAGTTCCCCAGTGGGCCAGCAGGGGTCAGCAGGGGTCAGAGAGGAAGTTCCCCAGTGGGCCAGCAGGAAGTTCCCCAGCACTCCAGCAGGGCGGAGTGCTCTGAGGCAGCACTGCCCTGGGAGGCCCCGGGCGGAGGCTGGAGGTAAGAGTTTGCGATGGGAAGGCAGAGTTGGAAAGGATGCAGGCTCCCTCCCAGGACAGGCCGGGGCGGGGCGGGAGGCGGAGGCTGACCGGGGATCAGTGAACTACAGCCAGGCACAGGGATGAGAGCCTGAGCACTAATCCAGATTCTCAGGGTGCCCAGGGTGGCAGGCAATGAAAAAGGCTTATAAAATGTGCCAGACCCACAGCTGGTGCTTCCAAATGCTAGCTAAGCTTTGGGTTCTGGTGAAGGCTGAAAGGTCAGGGCCACCTCCACTGGGACTGAAGGCAGGCGGACACCAGCCACCTGACCTCGATCAACTCCAAACGCCTCTCTCAACACCCCCCTCCGTGCCCTCCCGCCTCCTGTTCTCCCGTATTTGGGGCCTAGTCCTCACCAGAGACCACCGGTCACTTTCTAAATTGTGTGACAAAAAAGAAAACACACCGGCCAAATTGCCATCCCCCTCTCCGCTGACTTAGACAGGCACAGACTTCATCTTTCCAAGGAAGATAGCGCCTTTTACGATTGAAAAATAAGAAAAAGAGGAGCCAAAACCGGTTTGGCTCAATGGATGGAGCATCGGCTTGGGGACTGAAGGGACCCGGGTTCGATTCCTGTCAAGGGCATGTACCTTGGTTGCGGGCATATCCCCAGCAGCTGATCGATGACTCTCTCTCATCGATGTTTCTGGCTCTCTATCTCTCTCCCTTCCTCTCTGTACAAAATCAATAAAATATATTTTTAAAAATTAAAATAAGAAAAAAGAAAAAGAGGAGTTTATTCGTAAAGTGTGTGACTTTGAGAATATGATGTTACTTCTCTTTCTGTGTGTTGTGGGAGACTTGTTCTTCTAAACAGAAAAAATAAAGGGTGGGAGAGGGAAAGGCAGGGAGGGAAATGAAGGGGAAGGAGTGAGGAGGGGGTGCCGGTCACTGTCACACACTCTGAAGAAGAACTTTCTGGGGATAGAGGGGCAGGGGGTGGGGGGAAGAACTTCCTCCTGGGGGGAGGGAGGGTCCCGGGAGGCAGTAGACAGGCCCTAAGAGGTTCTGAAGCCTCCGGGCCGTGAAGATAACGGTGAGAGGATTCTATAAAATAGAATACCCCCCTCACTTTCCTCTGCTGCTAGCTGGGAGTGCAACCCAAAATACAGCCCCCTGAGTGCCCGATACAGCTGTGAGGGGGCCAGGCCTTCCCTGACTCGCTCTCCTCAGAGAATCCACAGGCCCCAAGGGCCCCAAGGGCGCACCCCTCACACTGGGCCGTGTGGGTGGCGGGATTGCTGATGTGCCCTGTATTGTTTATGATGACCGTATTGTTACATGATCATGTTCAGTAGTTTCTCTAAGGTTTGGCGTCAAAATTATTGTCCATAACCATCTTTATCATACATGCCAACATATGAAGAAAGGAACAAGGAAAGTTTGAGATGGGGTTCCAGTCAGACTCCTGGGCCATGTGACCTCAGAAGAGGTGGGAAGTCAAAGCTAAGCAATGATAAGCAAAGGCGCTCGATCAGAAAAAGTGGTCAATATTAAGTGCCCAAGGCCATGTTTGTCTGTTCGGGGAGGCCCTCTAAAAGGGCTTCCTGCCACTTGTTTTTCCAAGGTTGGCAATGCCCTAAGGTCATTGCCTGCGGGGGTGTAACCTTAGTGCAGAAGAACGAGAACTTTCCGTAGAACAGGGACCACCTTTGCCCTGGGACACGCATGAGCTCCCGGGAATGTGCTGCGCAGACCGTCAGCACCGTGGCGCCGGCCTCCAGGAGGGGCACTGAGATGGGAGGAACGGGTCGGAGGAGGGACAAGACGGGGTTCTAGGGCCTGGGAGTCTAGCATTGGGGAGCTGTGTGATTCTGAGAAAGCTACCTCCCCACACGCGGTTTTCACCTCTGGGGATGTGCCCGTAACCAAGGTACATGCCCTTGACCAGAATCAAACCTGGGACCTTGCAGTCTGCAGGCTGACACTCAATCCACTGAGCCAAACCGGTTTTGGCAATAAAATATAAATAAAATAAAATAAAATAAAATAAAATAATTAAAGAAGGAAAGAATGTCCTTTAGGTTTAAGGTCCTTTCCAGCTGTAGAATCAATGAGCTTCAGAAGGAGTGATCCCAGTCAGCCATGCTGGCCAACACTAGCCTTCACTGGCCCTGCTAATCCATCTGTTCTGCCCACCCTGTTGGGCCTTGTTGGCTCATGTCAACACTTTCATTTTCTAGAAATCAGCAGTCGTAGCTCCTCAAAGTGTTTGCCCCGATCCCAGACCAGGGCGAGTGTCCCATTGGCCCTCTCTCTGGTAAGGCGTAGGAACTAGAATCTTAATACATTTTAAAGGGCTGACACCCTACAGAATATGTTCTAGACCCATGAACATATTCTTCTAAAATTAAGAGTATTAGTCACCAACACACTTGTACTATAAGAAATAGGAAAGAATGTCCTTTAAGTTTAAGGGAAATAATACAAGATTTAAAAAAAAAAAAATTAAGACCTGCAGGAAGAGAAAAAAGTTATCAGAAATAGTAGATATATGGATAAATATAAATGACTATATATTTTTCTTTTTTAAATGCTCTTTAAAAATAACAGTGTAGCCCTATTCAGTATCTGTAGATAGAGCCTTGGCCTGCAGACTGAAGAGTCCCAGGTTCAATTCTGGTCAAGGGCACATGCGCTTGATCCCCAATAGGGGGCAGCTGATCAATGATTCTCTCTCATCATCGATGTTTCTGTCTTTCCCTCTCCTTTCCTGTCTGAAATCAATAAAAAAGTATATATTTTAAAAATTGCTTTTAAACAAAAAAATAAGTTTAAAGTCAAAATAATAACACTAATAACACTATGCTGGGACTTATTATTTAAACCTTATGAAGAATTAGAAGACAAAAACAGTAGCTTAAAATACAGGGGTAGGATGCTTAAGAGGAATTAAACTGTTGTGACATGTTTTCATTTTCAAAGTGGGGAAAGTCAGATATTAAAGAATAAAATGTAAAGTGATCAGATATTAATTTTAAGTAGATTACAATAAGGATGCATATGTTAATGCTAAGAGCAACCACTAAAAATAATACGAAGAGGCATAGCTAAAAAGCAGATGGAGAATTGAACTTCATCAACATAGTAAAGGCCATATATGAAAAACCCACAGCTAACATCATACTATTAATGAAAAAAAAAAACATTCAAACCTGTAGAGAATTTTTGTGAGTTTATTTGAGCCAAAGTGTGGACTTAGCAGAACCTCAATGAACTGAGATAATGCTCAGGTTCCATCTGTACTTATACATTGTGATCAAAGGAAAGGGACATAGGTGGCTTACATGAAATCCATAGGTGATAGACTAGAGAGGCGGGAGAAGGCAAAAGCAGGGAAACCCCTGGAATTGGATAAAAAGTAAAATGATAGACACGTACTTAGGTGGGTGCAGAAACAATTAATATAATAATGAAGGGATTTGTGGTATCTGTCCTGGCACCCAGCACTTTAGGTTGTGCCCCAAGGGGATCTAGAAAAAGGGAAGTTACAGGTTACCCAGACATTTCAAGGGCATGTTATCATAGATGCAAAAAGACAGATAGGCTCAGTTAAGGTGAAGGTTGACCTTGCCAGTGAAGATACCGGCCTAGGACTGTGGTCGGCAAACTCAAGAGTCAACGGAGCCAAATATCAACAGTACAACGACTGAAATTTCTTTGGAGAGCCGAATTTTTTAAACCGTGATCTCCTGGTTCATGGGTTGACACTCAACCACTCAGCCATGCTCGACCACTCAGCCAAAACTATGGCCGAGCTCTATTTTTAAACTGTGAGATGTCAGCAGCAAACCTGTGTCAGGGAGCCCAGAGCCTTCTAACGGAGAACACGCACCCTGACTTCTACTTCAGGGCAATGTTGTCAGAGGACACGTGGTCACAACAGGGTTTGTCTGGACAGCCGGGGGCCGCTGGTCAGACCCACGCAACAGCACTTGCAGACTTGAAATCGATGTGATTCTGTGTGTTTACTGGCATCGGTTCCGACAGGTTCGTGGGCTTTCTTTCCACCAAGAATTCTGATTGAATGTGAAGCTGTAAGCTGCCGATGGCGAGGTTAAGAGGCCCTTGCTGTGAATGGCCTGGGGGACCATGAAAGAGGCAGCCTGGGAAGGTGGGGAAAGAGGTTCACTGAGGTCAGCATTGAGGGCAAGTGTGGGAATTGCCCCTCCATTGTTCACCTGTTAGGTCAGCCCTGGATGCCATTCATAAACAGTAACAGCGTTTCCTCTGCCTGCACCCACAGACCTGAGAAAAGGCCTCAGGGCCTCAATGAGTTGTCTCCCTCTAGTGGCCAAAGATGATGATGATTTTTATTATTATTATTATTATTATTATTATTATTTTATTTTTTTTAAAGATTCAAGCATGGCCCTAAGACCGGTTTGGCTCAGTGGCTAGAACGTTGGCCTGAGAACCGAAAGACCCAGGTTCAGTTCTGGTCAAGGGCATGTACCTTGGTTGCGGGCACATCCCCAGTAGTGGGTGTGCAGGAGGCAGCTGATTGATGTTTCTCTCTCATTGATGTTTTTAACTCTCTCTCCCTCTCTCTTCCTCTCTGTAAAGAAATCAATAAAATATATATATATATATTTTATATTCAAGCCTGCAAGAAAGCATGAGTCACTGAGAAAACCTTCATCTTTTTGTGGGGAATATGTGCATAATCCTTGAACTTGACAATGTAATTATAGCGTGTGATTTAATAAGTGTCCTCACCATAAATCCTGGAATGACAATACCAGTTTCAAAGGGTTTTGTGAGATCTAATCTGAGCATCATTAAAGGAGAGCAACAAAGCTGTGCTGGGGCATCAAAGCGGGGAGGCCGGCCAGGCCCCCTCCCTGCTAAGGTGCTGGCTCTGCACAGCAGCAAAGACGTGAAAGGCAAACAATCGTTGTCATGCTCTGTCACCTCCAAACTATTGAAACCAAAAGCATTCAAATCTTCAAAGGTCAAGACTATGGGTGGCGCCGAAACTGGTTTGGCTCAGTGGATAGAGCGTTGGCCTGAGGACTGAAAGGTCCCGGGTTCAGTTCTGGTCAAGGGCATGTACCTTGGTTGTGGGAATATCCCCAGTGGGAGTGTGCAGGAGGCAGCTGGTCAATGTTTCTCTCTTATCAATGTTTCTGACTTTCTGTCCCTCTCCCTTCCTCTCTTTAAAAAATCAATAAAATATATATATTTTAAAAATCAATAAAATACATTAAAAAATAAAAATTAAATTATCTCTTAATTGGAAAACCAAAACAACCTTTAAAAAAAAAAAAAAAAAGACTATGGGCAGCAAAGGCATGCTGTAGGACTGTCCCAGGGCGTGCCCTGTGGGAGGCAGAACCACGGCTCTCCCAACGGGTCAGGAACGTAGCAGATGGACGTGCCGTCGGAAGGGAGATGATCCTGGATGACCAGGGAGCATCCAATGGAATCACGGGGTTCTTAAAGGTCGGTGGGGAGGTCAGAGGGGTGTCCTGAGAGAACGAGAAGAACTTGCCCCAGGCAGTGAGGTGTGAGGAGGCAGGGAGAGAGCAGGAACCAGGGGTGTGGGCAGCCTCTGGAAGCTGGACGGGCCCAGGAAACAGATTGTCTCTCCCGAGAGTCTCCAGCTTGGTGTCCGCCCTGGAGACCTACTTCGCATTACTGACCTCAGGACCGCGAGGTGACATGTGTGTGTTGTTTTAAGCCCCTGTGACTGCTCCGCGCCTTCATTGCTCTCCCCGGGGCAATGCGAGACCCTGTCAGACCCTGAAGCTACTTCCTGACCGAAAGTGACCTGCCATCAGCCTCGGACTGAGGGCTCAGGAGGCTCCGATCTGAGCGGGAGAGGCTCGGACTGAAGACCAGGCGCCCGTGGTGAAGCTTTTTGTGCTCCTCCCCACCCTGAGAGGGGAGGGCCCTGCCTTCCTCCAGTCGGCACAGTAGCCCATCACGTAAGCTGACACTATCCACTGAGCCAAACCCGTTAGGGCCAGGCTTGAATCTTAACAACAACAACAAATAATAATAATAATAATAATAATAAAATAATAATAATAATAAATAATAATCTTTGGCCACTAGAGGGAGACAACTCTTCGAGGAACTGAGGCCCTTTCTCAAGTCTGTGGGTGCAGACAGAGGAGGAGGGTTTACATGTGGCCACAAGGAGGAGGGTCTCCCTCAGCCCAGCTTGCATACTCTCCAATCCTGGACCACTTGGGGGATGTCCGACTGCTGGTTTGGGCCCAGTCCCGGGAATTGGGCCTAAACCGGCAGCCAGACATCCCGATCACAATCCTGGACTGCTGGCTCCTAATTGCTCACTTGTCTGCTTGCCTGGTCGCCTCTAACTGTCCCCCACCCCCTTTCCGCTGGCCTGATCGCCCCTCACTGCCTCTGAGTGCTGGCCTGATCGCCCCTAAGATTTAACTACCTCGCTGGCCCCCTCCAGCTCCACAAACTCTGTGAATCTGTGAGTCCTTCAGCCTCTCACGCAGTTGATAAAGTAACAACGATCCTTTTGCTTCTGCAATTCTATCTGTTCTCTGTTCCCCTACGGGCTCCATCAAAGCAAGGCCCAGGGCTGCCGGCATCTAGAGGGCATTTCTGTGAGGCGCTGCGATGAAGGGGTGACCCCTGCCACAGGCTTGGGGAGGCCACGGAGGCACGGATCCCCCCTGAATCGGACTCTGGGTGCTCACTTAAGGGCAAAGCATCATCTCCAGCCTGAAGTCACAGGGGCTTCTAGGAGCTCGGGGTCAGAGGTCAATCCCGAAGGTCACAGGAGTCACCTCGGGCCCACCTGGGGCACGCCAGCCTTCCAGTCTCGGGTTCCTCGGGGCCTGGGCACTGGCACTGGAGCCTGTTCCTCTTATCCAGTCAAGGTCCGTGGCTGTCTGACATACAGCATTAGGAGTGAGCCCTGCCCTTCCCTGCAAGGAGCAGGGCAGAGAGGACCCCATCTCCCCTTCCTGGTCCTGGGGATCCAGGAGGATTGATGAGGATGTTGTTGTTGCTGCAAGTGAAGGAAGCCGGCCTGGAATTCGTTTAGGCACAGCCAGGAGCAAGGCCCAGGGGTTCCAAGAGCCTTAGCCCGGTGTTCTTCCCTCCACCAGCCGCCAGCTGCCTCTGAGACCATGGGACAGCGGCCAAGGTGGGCCTGGCCCTTCGCCTTCTGTCTGATCGCACGGCTTTCACCATCCTCCAGTCCTAAGCACGACACACAGGTTCCTGACCAGCGGGTGAGCGGACGCTGAAATCCCGCTGACACGTGGGAGCAGAAAAGAGAAGCAGGAAGAAAGCGAGTTGGGAGAGACTCCTCGGAAACCGGGACTTGGAACTCAACTTCAGAAGGCAGCCCGCGAGCGGCCACTAGGCGGAGCCCTACGTTCAAAATGAAGTCCATCCCTCAGCTCCGAACTGGCTGACAGGTGCAGCTCCAATGGCTTTTTATCTTGACAATATCAGAGGCTTATTGCAAGGACTTGCTCAGCAAATCTGCTAGCTCCCATTCACACTTTATGCCAATCTAAAGTCTACAATCTATGAGTCTATGAGCTAAATGTTTCCATTTTGGTCCCTAGATTGTTGTGTTAAAAGTAAATACAAGGCAGGTGTGAATGCGTGTGTGAGTTTAAAACTAAACCAAGCCCTAGCTGGTTTGGCTCAGTGGATAGAGTGTCAGCCTGTGGACTGAAGGGTCCCGGGTTCCATTCCAGTCAAGGACACGTACCTCAGTTGCAGGCTCCTCCCCAGCCCAGGACCTAGTCAGAGCTCATGCAGGAAGCAATCAATCAATGTGTTTCTCTCCTATCAATATTTCTCTGTCTTCCCCTCTCTCTTTCATTCTCTCTAAAAATCAGTGGAAAATTATCCTCAGGTGAGGATTAAAAAAAATAATAAACAAATAAAAATAAACCAACGAAGTTGCAAAATACGTATTTATCTCAGGAACAAAGTATTTAAAGTATATGTTTAAAATATATTCCAACTTATAAACTCCTTGGGGAGTTTATAAATGAAATATATTTTTTTATTTTTTAAAATATATTTTATTGATTTTTTTTTTTTTTACAGAGAGGAAGAGAAAGAGATAGAGAGTTAGAAACATCAATGAGAGAGAATCATTGATCAGCTGCCCCCTACACAGCCCCCACTGGGATGTGCCCACCACCAAGGTACGTGCCCTTGACCGGAATCGAACCCAGGACCCCTCAGTTCGCACCTATAGGATCTCTATCTTACCATACAGCCAATGTCTTGCCCCACACCACAAAATTACTAAGTAGAAAAGTCAGGGCTTGAGGTCAAGCCTGGCACTGAAGCTCGTTCTCTTTTTTTTTTTTTAATATATTTTATTGATTTTTTACAGAGAGGAAGGGAGAGAGATAGAGAGTTAGAAACATCCATGAGAGAGAGTCATCGATCAGCTGCCTCTTGCACACCCCCTACCGGGGATATGCCCGCAACCAAGGTACATGCCCTTGACCGGAATCGAACCCGGGTCCCTTCAGTCCCCAAGCCGACGCTCTATCCATTGAGCCAAACCGGTCCCGGCCTGAAGTTCGTTCTCTTAACTTTCAGAGAGAGTTCCAGGCCAGGGGACAAGAACGGAGCACGGGCGCTTGGGTTTTGTCAGAGTCTCCACCATGGCCACCCTCCCGAGAGCAGACGCCTCACTGGCAAACATCCTGCGTGTTGATGCTGCGACCCTCACGTGACTTTGTGCTCCTGGACTTTCTGCCGTACGCATGTAGGCACCGTCTATATTTAGCATCGCTGAGTGTTTGTGAGCGGTCTTGGGAATCAAAATATAATCCATCTTGTTTCTAAGTTACAAACAACCAACTTCCAAGGGGAATTTTGGTCTTTCGCCTGTTTGTTGAGTCAGGCACTTTCTGAACTTTCTGCTACGAGAGGAGAGACGGAATGAACATGTGCACAATGTTCATTAGATGCCACCGACCCTACAGAACAATCCCATCTGGCCCACCAGCCCACGGGGAGCGGCCCTTCCCCCATTCCCTCAGTGAGAAATGGAAGCTTAGGGCACAGGAGCGGCAGAACCGGGACCTGGACCAAGTCCCATCACCAAAGGCTGACCGTCTCCAAGGCTCCGCTCACACAGCTGGCGATGGCCCCCTGAGCACCTGGGGCAGGGCTGAGAGCGGGCACAGCCCAAACACTCCCCAGGAAAGGAGCGACCGTGTGGGCAGGGTGCCCAGCACATCGCTGGCAGCGGCTGTGGCGTGGTCCGGGAGGCTGCCCACAGAAACCTGAGGCGGTGTGAGACCTCCACTAACGACCTTCAGCATGAAGGGACCACCTCCCCCAGTGCCAAAGGTTCTCGTCGCGCCCGGCAGGCGTGGCTCGGCGGTTAAGCATTGGCCTAGGAACCAGGAGGTCACGGTTCGATTCCCTATGGGGCACATGCCCGGGTTGTGGGCTGGATCCCCGATGTGGGGCGTGCAGGAGACAGCCAATCAATGATCCTCTCTCATCACTGATGTTTCTATCTCTCTCCTTCTTTCTTCCTCTCTGAAATCAATACAAATACTTAAAAAAAGAGAGGGGGGGAAAAAAAAGAAAGAAAAGATCATCAACTGCAGCCAGGCCCCTCTGAGCCCTATTTCCCAACTAAGCCTCCAGCTTGGCCCATAAAGACTTGAACAAAACATCAAAGTTGTGTCTAAGAGCTCAAGGCCGTATTCCTAGGCTGACTGTACGCCCCCCTTAAAGGGCCAGAGAGCTCAATGCCAAAGGAACTGCCTGTTAGTTCCAGCTGACACCTGGAGCAGGCCCTTCCCCTCCCAGCCTCTGAGGGGGGTGGAGCCTGGCTGGTGGCTGCCAGTCAGCCAGTCCAGATGGCGCTCACAGGAGCCCATCCCACGCCCATCTCGCCTTTTGTAATTTTTCACTTCCTTGCTCTATGTGGGACCTATCATCCTCCTCCCTAGCCCCTCGCTCTCCCTTTAACATGCTCAGTTACTTCTGTACAAAGCAAACTGGAATCCACTCACGCTTTTACAGTGGTTGGCAAACTCATTAGTCAACAGAGCCAAACATCAACAGGACAACGACTGATATTTCTTTGGAGAGCCACATTTGTTAAACAACTTCTAACATCACTTCTTCAAAATAGACTCGCCCAGGCCGTGGTATTTTGTGGAAGAGCCACACTCAAGGGGCCAAAGAGCCACGCGTGGCTCGAGAGCCGCAGTTTGCCGACCACCACTCTATTACAATGGCGTCTTACTCATGAAAACTCATCCTGTCCACCTTAGCATCCAGCTTTGTTTACCTTTGACACCAGCCAGCTGGGGCAGACCGAGCTGTCCCCCACCCCAATGCCTGTCGCTCAGTGCTCCACGGACCCCGCCTGGCTGCTGCCCCCACTGCCCAACCCCAACCCCAGTCCTAGCAGCCACCACCTACTGCACCCCTCGTCCTCCCGCCCCCTGCCTCTTCTCCCCCTTCCTGGCTTCCACTTCTCCTTTCTGGGAAGGAAAGTGGAAGTCGCTTGAGCTAGGCTGTGGCATGAAATAGTCAAGTGTTTGGGCTGGATGTTTGCTCCAGTGGCTGAAACAGCCCTCTCTCTTACCCCCTCCCCCGCCCCTGCCCCGCCACACACACACACACATTCACACACACACACACACACCGCCACCCCTGGCCTTCCTCTTTCAGATCTCACAGAGTTTGTCCAGGGCAGAGGTCGGCAAAATCATTAGTCAACAGAGCCAAATATCAACAGGACAATGATTGACGTTTCTTTGGAGAGCCACATTTGTTAAACTTCTTCTAATATCACTTCTTCAAAATAGACTCCCCCAGGCCGTGGTATTTTGTGGAAGAGCCACACTCAAGGGGCCAAAGAGCCGCATGCAGCTCGTGAGTCGCAGTTTGCTGGCCACGGGTCTAGGGCATTGGGAGAGAGCAGCACCCTGCTCAGAGCCCACGCATGGGGAGCTGCAGAGAGAGAAGCTGCTGAGTGCTCTGGCCTCCCTGCCTCATGGGGCCAGAGCCGCCTCTGCAGGGCCAGCACCTCCCCCACCCCGTGGGGAGGAGAGGGCTCCGTGGGCAGGGACGCAGGGGTCCCGGGCGCCTGGCAACCTCGCGGGGGAGCAGTTCCAGGCTGGCTTCTGCAATCAGACTTGGGCCTGATCTTCAGAGCCACTTCAGGAGCCTGCAGCTGGGAATTTCCGTGGAGGGGTATTTCCCAGAGGGCTCCGTGTTTCCTCCAGCTGTGCACAAGGCCTGGTCATCCTCGCCCTCCCGTTTTCAGAAGAGGGGCGTCCCGGGCGTTGCCATGGCACTGGTTCGCGGTGAGCGTGGAGGGCAGAGCCAGCGTCTGAGCCGGGCTCCCCTTCGTGGATTCGGGCACGCGCCCTCCGTCTCTGGACGAGAGGACGGGCCTCTGTGGTGTGAGGTCATCTGAGTTCCCACAACCAAAGTATCTTCAAACTTTAAAATAATACTCGAACGTTTCACATTCTTAGGTTTTCTTAGTGCCATGCTGGGCAAGCAGCCGTAGAATGAGACGTTGAATGACGGGGAGGGGACATTGAGTCCTGGAGAGTCCTGCTGATCCCTTCTGACCCGTTTTCATGTAGAATCGCGTCCAAAAGAAATAGAAATTCAATTTCAAAAGCAGCGAAACCTCATGAAGTTCCACGGATCCCAGAAGCTGCTCTACCTGAATGTCTCCTCTCACTCGCCCCTCCCCACTTCCCAAGCCTGCGAGCTGTCTTTCCCACCCCACGGTGCCTCCAATGCCCCTTTGCCTGCACCCAGTGTACGTGTCTGCAGCCCCGAGAGGGGAGGAGGGCGAGGGGAAGTCTCCCTGCTCTTGTTTCTGTCAAATGTGAATCTGAGTGCATGCGTAACCATATCTTCCCAGAAGACACTGTTTTATTACAAAAATAAAAAATAAAAATAAAATAGCAGTATAAGTCCTTGGCCTTTCATCACAGTTTCTCTGTGTGAGCTCACTGGGAGAGAAGAAGCATCTGTTTAGGACAGTGGTCAAATTTCCTTGTCACATGAGGCAGGGGCAGCCTGGATGACATTTTATTTTACTTTTTTATTTTTTATTTATTTTTTTAGAGTGTTACACTTTGTATTCACTGATAAACTAAAAATCCATTTCTAGATGTTTCTCTTGGCACACTTCATATGTTTTATTAGTAAGGAAAGGCCTATCTAAGGTGCCCATCTTCATCCTGACTAATCTGGAAGTAACGGAGTTCATAGGTCTCCTTGTCAGATGCAACCACACGGAGCCAATCACAAAGACTATTTTTCCTGAGGTATTTCGTGGTAAGGTATTTCAAATATCCTTTAGAGAATCGTTTCTCAGAAACAGCTGTGACTTTATTCTTGAAGGGTTCAATGTGAACAACATCCCCAAGATTTCCAGTCTTCCCCTTGACTTTAACCTTCTCCCGCAGAAACTGTTCAAAATTTGCAGCGTCAAAAACACCATCTTCTACTGGGTGAGTAAGGTCCAAACCAGACTTCCAGGTTGTCTTCTTAGGCTTCTTGGCTTTTGGCACCATCTTGCAAGCAGGCCGTGTGATCCCCTAGATGACATTTTAATATAAATAATATAAATATAAATAATATAAATATAAATATAAATATAGATATAGATATAGATATAGATATAAATATAAATATAAATATAAATATAAATATAAATAATATAGATATAGATATAGATATAGATATAGATATAGATATAGATATAGATATAAATAATATAAATATAAATAATATAAATATAAATAATATAAATATAAATATAAATATAAATATAAATGTAAATATAAATGTAAATATAAATATTTATATATAAATATATATTATTGATTTTTACCGAGAGGAAAAGAGAGAGACAGAGTTAGAAACATCGACGAGAGAGAAACATCCCTCAGCTACCTCATGCACATCTCCTACTGGGGATGTGCCCACAGCCCAGGAGCGCTGGAGGCACTTTCCAGCAGCTGCTCTGGCCTCCTGGGCTGATTAGCTGGAACAACAGCGCCTGTGTGGGTGGCGGGAGCCCCCTTTCTCACCTTCCTTCCTTCTTTCCTGTCCTGGCTCTGGGGCCAGGGCCACCCAGGAAACGGCCCACGCGGACAGCAGGCGTGGGTAGTCCCCCGCTGTGCGGCCACGTCCACGCAGCAAGAACACAAGGCGTCCTGCCGTCCCCACATGTTGGGACCAGGGGGGAAGGTGGTCTCTGCCGTAACCGGCGCGTCTGTGCTCAGCACCGACACCACATCGGGCTTTGTGGGGTCTGCAGTGGGCAGGTCCGTGTGAATCGGATTGCTGCTGGGAGGGAGATTCCCCTCCATCTTTTTAGTAGGCTGATGGCCCAGGTCACTGTCCACATAGATAAATCCGCCATCTCCCCCACCCCTGCCCACACACACTCTCTCTGCCTCCCCACCCCCCCGACTCCCCACCCCGCAGGCCTGCAGCGGCCACTAGCCTGGTCCGCTGAGAGCCTTACACAGGGGATGAGACACGGAGGGAGTGAAGGCCGGAGCTGGGCCCTGGAGAGAGGGGGCTGCAGGAGGAAGGGAAGGGATGGCTTGGGAGAAACTGTGGGGCTCCGGTACCCCCGCTCAGGACCAAGTCTTGAGCAGGAAGAGAGGAGCGTTGGGAACTCCCCCATCGGAGAGAGAGCTGGAGCCCCAGGATGGAAGTGTTGGGTCCTCGGAGAATGCCTGCCTGCATCTCAGCGCGGCATCTAAAACGGGGGACACGCTTCTGGGGGCCCGGGGCCTGCGGTGGGACTGGGTCCCGACATCCGGGGTGCCCCGGGGACACGGCCATGCCAAGAAGGCCTCCGCCGGCAAAGATCACGGACCGGGAATGCAGACACCGAGACGGGGGCACGGCCGGTCCCCGGCCCCGCGCAGGCCAGGGAACGAGCGGATCTCAGAGGGACCGGGCAGGAGGCGGCCGCTACCAGTGGACACAAAGGGACCAGGCGTCCCCCGGGCCGCGAGGTTGCACGAGCCCGGCCCGCGTCCCGGCACAGTTACTCACCGCGCTCCCCCCTCCCTCCACCCGTCCTGAGCTGATCTGACATGAGTGGCTGCCAAGCACTGGGGAGAGGGTGCAGCTGGTGGTTCTAGCGAGTCAATAGGAAGAAGGCACCTGTGTGTCTAGGGTTTCTCTGTTCCTAGAACGTGTTGGAAAGGCTCAACCGCGCTCCCTGCGGGTGGGCAGACGGGAGCTGCCTCCTCGGCATGCCGGGCGTGCACCAGGCGCGTGTTTCCAAAAAGTGTCCCCTGTGGAGGACGAGCGGTGGTGCTCACTCCGCCCGGGAGGCGGGCGCCCACCCCGGGGAGGAGCCGAGGGCTGAGCCTCTCGCTGCAGGGGCAGGGCATGCTCCTCAAACCCGGGCCCCGGCTGCGCTCCCAGACCTTCTGAGCTCAGTGCGGCCTGTTCTGCTGCTGCCGGCGGGCAGGGAGGAGGGGGCTGGTTCCGGGGAGAGGGGCCATTGTCCGGCGGGCAGGGAGGAGGGGCTGGTTCCGGGGAGAGGGGCCATTGTCCGGCGGGCAGGGAGGAGGGGGCTGGTTCCGGGGAGAGGGGCCAGGCGTGTCCTTGTCCGGCCGGTACCGGAGGAGTCCTATGGCCACAGCCGAAGTCTGCCTCCTGGTGTGCAGGTGGCTCACTCACTTCCTCCAACAGGCAGGAGGCATGTTCTGTGAGAGAGCGACCTGCTTCATTTCTCACTGGAGGTTCCTTGGGCTCACAGCCACCACCCCCCTCCCCCCCGTGCTCAGGTGGTTCCGGGGTACAGACAGGCCCCCCTGAGCTCACGGGGGTTCCGGGGTACAGACAGGCCCCCCTGAGCTCACAGGGGTTCTGGGGTACAGACAGGCCCCCCTGAGCTCACGGGGGTTCCGGGGTACAGACAGGCCCCCCTGTGCTCACAGGGGTTCTGGGGTACAGACAGGCCCCCCTGAGCTCACGGGGGTTCCGGGGTACAGACAGGCCCCCCCTGAGATCACGGTGGTTCCGGGGTACAGACGGGGCCCCCCCTGTGCTCACGGGGGTTCTGGGGTACAGACGGGGCCCCCTGGGCTCACGGGGGTTCTGGGGTACAGACAGGGCCCCCTGGGCTCACGGGGGTTCCGGGGTACAGACAGGCCCCCCTGAGCTCACGGGGGTTCTGGGGTACTGACGGGGCCCCCCTGAGCTCACGGGGGTTCTGGGGTACAGACGGGGCCCCCTGTGCTCACGGGGGTTCTGGGGTACAGACAGGCCCCCCTGGGCTCACGGGGGTTCTGGGGTACAGACAGGCCCCCCCCTGTGCTCACGGGGGTTCTGGGGTACAGACAGGCCCCCCTGGGCTCACGGGGGTTCTGGGGTACAGACAGGCCCCCCTGGGCTCACGGGGGTTCTGGGGTACAGACGGGCCCCCCCTGGGCTCACGGGGGTTCTGGGGTACAGACAGGCCCCCCCCCTGTCCTCAGGGGGGTTCTGGGGTACAGACAGGCCCCCCTGGGCCCACGGGGGTTCTGGGGTACAGACAGGCCCCCCCCTGTGCTCACGGGGGTTCTGGGGTACAGACAGGCCCCCCTGGGCTCATGGGGGTTCTGGGGTACAGACAGGCCCCCCTGGGCTCACGGGGGTTCTGGGGTACAGACGGGGCCCCCCTGGGCTCACGGGGGTTCTGGGGTACAGACCGGGCCCCCCCTGTGCTCACGGGGGTTCTGGGGTACAGACGGGGCCCCCTGGGCTCACGGGGGTTCTGGGGTACAGACGGGGCCCCCTGGGCTCACGGGGGTTCTGGGGTACAGACAGGCCCCCCTGGGCTCACGGGGGTTCTGGGGTACAGACAGGCCCCCCTGGGCTCACGGGGGTTCTGGGGTACAGACAGGCCCCCCTGGGCTCACGGGGGTTCTGGGGTACAGACAGGCCCCCCTGGGCTCACGGGGGTTCTGGGGTACAGATAGGCCCCCCCCTGTGCTCACGGGGGTTCTGGGGTACAGACAGGCCCCCCTGGGCTCACGGGGGTTCTGGGGTACTGACAGGACCCCTGGGCTCACGGGGGTTCTGGGGTACAGACGGGCCCCCCTGGGCTCATGGGGTACAGATGGGCCCTTCTGGGCTCACGGGGGCTCCAGGGCACGGCCCGGGGAGGTCAGGCAGGGGTCAGCGGCAGCCCCGGGCGAGCGCTTCCAGCCCGGAGAGGCCTCCCCCTGGCCCGGTGGCTGGGTGAAGGTTTGCACCTGCTCAGTGTGCCAGGACATGACAGATTGAAGAGCATCCAGCCACGATGTCACAGCACGTGAGACCCTGTGACGGCCGTGGTGTGGGAGAAACGCCATCGCCCAGCGCCCAGCGCGTTGTGACAGACCTCCCTCCCCGCGGGCCTGTGGGGACGGGCTCGGGGTCCCAGGGCAGCTGGCAGAGCCGGGACCTCCTCCTGCCGGCAAAGCTCCTGAAGGGGAGACCAGGGGTGCGGAGGGTGGCAGATGGGGAGCCCCTGCAGGAACTCACTGTCCTCGGGGCACCGCGCTCATGGTGGGGGAGAGGTAGTGAGGACAAACCACTTAGGTCTCAGGGAGAGGGAGACTCCCGTCACGGAGAGATGGGGGCCCCAAACGCACAGCGTGCCCCATACAGGCCACACACAAGACTAGGCTTCCAATCGAACCTTCCCGCTCTCTGTGACTTGCTGCATTTCCTTCATTCTTTTTTTAAAAATATATTTTATTGATTTTTCACAGAGAGGAAGGGAGACAGAGAGTTAGAGACATCGATGAGAGAAAAACATCGATCAGCTGCCTCCTGCACACCCCCCCACTGGGGATGTGCCCGCAACCAAGGTGCATGCCCTTGACCGTAATCGAACTTGGGTCCCTCCAGTCTGCAGGCTGCATTTCCTCGATTCTAGGCACGTGGACATCTCTGAGCAGAGATCCCCTTCAGATCCCAGCCTCTCCCCTCAGGGTCTGCCAGGCAGCAGCCGGGAAGCAGGCATCATCGCTTAAAAATGCTAGAACATAAAAGCGTCAGCAGCAGAACTTAGCCTGGCTGGAAGGAACATTCTGGAAATAACAGCGTAACACGCTTTCAAGCACAGGCTTCTGAGGATGGAGGGGAGGAGGAGTGGTGAGCAGATGTGCTCAGCGACATTTCTGGAGGAGGAGGAGGCAGACGCTGGCTGATGCGGCACAATTGTAAGTGCAGCTGACGAGCCAGACCAGCGGCGTTGGTTCCTCCATGGATTGTTTGAAGAACGGTTCCCTCACCAGTGAGTTTTGGAAGAAATAATAAGAAAAAAACCTACCAAACCTTGGAAATAAGAGAGAGCGGCATAGTTTTCCACGTGCTCCATGTCACGCATTTGTGTAGGGGAATACACTTTTTTAAAAATATATATATATATTATTGATTTTTACAGAGAGGAAGGAAGAGAGATAGAGAACCAGAAACATCGATGAGAGAGAAACATCTATTAGCTGCCTCCTGCACACTCCCCACTGGGGATGCGGCCGAAACCAAGGTACATGCCCTTGACTGGAATCGAACCTGGGACCCTTCAGTCCGCAGACCGATGCTCTATCCACTGAGCCAAACCTGTTTCGGCTGGAATGCACTTCTGTTTCATGTGCAACGTGGGCCTGGGGTGTGTGAAGTCACAACGTGGGTCACGGTGTGTGAAGTACATGTTCACGGTGTGTGAAGTCACATGTTCACGGGGAGGAGTTTGTCCGGGTTTTTTCTGACCCAGCGATCGGCCTCCAACACCGCCTCTCAGCGCACACCTCTCCCGCAGCCTCCGCTGGTCCCGCCTGAGCTGGGGCATGTGTTCTTTCTACACCCGAGTGTGAATCGTGTTAGACTTTTTGAAAAGCGCACACATTAACGACTGAGCGGAAACACGACTGACAAGAGTCAGACTCGGAATGTGAAGGCGTTTTGGAAAGGCCTTCGCCGATTTGGTTTACATTTACTTTGTTTTTAGGTCCCGCAAAAGGTGATTCATGCTAAAAACATAATGAAGTGCAAGAGAGAACTTTCAGTCCATTTGAGTAAAAACCCTAAGTGACAGGATCCTCCTCTAGTCGGTGATGGTGCACACCAGGAGCCACAAAATGAAGATCTAGCTGCAGCCGACAGAAATAGGGTACCGTCTTCACGGGGACCAAGGAGGAAAAAATCCCAAATGTCTCCACCCCCGAGGTGTGGAGCCCTCGCCAGACGGTGCGGAGACCCTGCAGTTCTGGAATGGTGGCCCTAAGTTAGTCGCCTGTGGGCCACCCGTGTCATTGCAAGGATCAGTACTGAGGCCCCCGCGGGCTGATGACTACCCTCAAGCATCCATATAAAGATGGACTTGGGCTGGGTTGACATTAACAGTTTATAGGGTAGGTGTTTTTTTTAAGACCAGGAGGTTTGAGTTCATATGTAAATCAAACTCATTATCAATACCATCCTATTGCATTTTAGGATAAGCTGTGCTTACTTGGAATTTATTATGTTTGTAAGGATAAAGATAATTTTCCCCTGTCGAAGCATCTAAATATTGAGTCTTGTGATTACAGTTTAAAGTGTGTTTTGAGTTATTTGCACTTGGGATTTTAGTGTAAAGAATGATACAATTTCTTTTTTTAATTTTGAAGACAATATTGAGTCATTTTAGTAACTTAAATTGCCTTAATTATATCTTATCTGATTTTAAAAAGTTATCTTAGGTTGGGGGAGTGGGTGAAAAAGGTAAAGAGATTAAGAAGTACAGATTGGCCCTAACCGGTTTGGCTCAGTGGATAGAGCGTCAGCCCGGGGACTGAAGGGTCCCGGGTTCGATTCTGGTCAAGGGCATGTACCTTGGTTGCGGGCACAACTCCAGTGAGGAGGGTGCAAGAGGCAACTGATCAACGTTTCTCTCTCCTCGGTGTTTCTGACTCTCTATCCCTCTCTCCTCCTCTCTGTATAAAATCAATAAAATATATTTTTTTAAAAACAAAACCAAAAAAATCACAACAAAACTGAAGCTGTCTGACTTCGGGCGCATCACGAGGGGGCAGGGCTCTTTGGCAACGACAGTCACGCTGGGGAAATAGACGGCAGAGTGCAAAGAGGAAGGCCAAACAGGAGAGGGGCCGACTCCATCAATGAAGCCACAAGCGCGAGTGTGGAGGAGCCGAGCTGGGCTGTTGAGGACAGAACCCTGTGGCCCATCCCTCATTCATAGGGTTACCAGGCATCAGCGTCCACTTAGTGACATGCAACACACTATCTGTTCTACCCAAAAGGACTCTCCCTGCCCCACGCTCACAGGGATGGCCACGTTCACTTCTGAGTGGAGCCAGCCCGGTGCGGAGAGAGAAGGTGGACGAGAGCTCATCATCAGGTCCCTTTGTGGGCCTCCGTTGACGCTCAATAAAAGACAGCAGCTGTATGTAGGGTGTCGTCCTCCTCCTCCTCCCTGCTCATTCTTGGTTTCCTTTCAGCCCTAAAAATTCAGACACTGGGTGTCACTATTGCTCAAAAGCACAGACCTCGTCTCAGCGTCTGGATAGAAACAGTTTAAGTAAATCCTCTGACAAATCACCCAGAAAGGTTTCTACCATGTTTGTGAGCTTGACCGTGGAAACAGAACAAATTTGTACCCAGATTTCTGCACCTGGTGTGCACCTGGCCGGGCAAGTCTGTACTAGTTCCGTTAGGAACCTGGGGAAACAGCTACCTTCTAACCCATCGGTCCCTTCTAGGAGCTTCCTTTCCAAGCAAGGGGCCACTTGTTATCAA
Source organism: Nyctalus aviator (assembly GCA_036971965.1). Lineage (NCBI taxonomy): Eukaryota > Metazoa > Chordata > Mammalia > Chiroptera > Vespertilionidae > Nyctalus > Nyctalus aviator. The sequence goes on along the minus strand of CM072924.1, from coordinate 181,751,915 downwards.
AAACAAACAAACAAACAAATCACGAGGGGCTTTGGAGTGTTAGTCTCCTTCACGAAGAGGAGCTACTTTGTTCAGGTTTTTTGTTGTTGTTGTTGTTGTTGTTGTTGTTTTTTGTTTGTTTGTTTGTTTTTTTGAGTGAGCATTTATTTGCACAATTACAACATGCGGACGAAACCCAGAAGAGGGGAGCAGGCTTGGCATTGGCACCCCAGGGCAGCCGGTGGTCACTCCGCCAGCACAAAGCAAGACACACAAAGGGGCTGCTGTCTGCGATGACCTGTCAGTGGTGGCAAAGGGAAGGGTGCAGGAAGACTCTCTCTCACAGGTGCAGGCCATGAAGCAAGCGTCGGGTCTCTTGGGGACACGGGGGTGCCCCGGTCTCACAATCTCAAAGTTCATCCAGGTTTAAAAGCAGGAACAGGGAGAGGGATTCCCACTGCAGAGGAGAAACGAACAATGAATGAAGGAGGTACGTTGAGGACAGAACTCAACTCAGCTCGTTGGTTGAATCACAAGCTCGTGGCTTGTGGGATTGGTCCAGGCGCCTGACACTGCTTCCAGCATCAGAAATGCTTCTTCCTTATTCCCCCCCCGCCTTGTTTTCTTTCCCTTCTCTACTCCCAAACCAAGGGGAGATTCGGATGTGTTTGGTTGGTTGCTTGCTTATTTTAATCATTTTAGCCGCAACTGTCCAGTGCTTAGAACCCAAGTTATTTTCCCCCTGGGTTTTCAAATTGGACTCTTTACCCTGCTCCCTGATCTCATCTCACGGCTCTCCCCGTCCTCCACAAATTCTCTCAAGTGCCAGTGCTGCTGGGAGTTGGGGGGCAGCATTGTCATTCGTGAAGGTGGGGACCTCTCTGATGGGTTTTTTTTCTCCCCGTCCTCTCTCTTCCCTCACTGCCACCCACTCTTTTTTCTGTTCTCTCTTCTTTCTCTCTGTTCCTTTTTTGTAATGTAAAATCTACCTATCCCAGTAGAGTTTCCCTTTGATTCATCCCACCGCTTCATCTTCTAACATTCATTCTTGACTTTCAAGGTAGATCCTTGCCGTGTTGTGGGGCCCTTCTCATGGTTTAGTGACTGTGGACCAGTTTCTCAATCAGCCGAAGGAAAGGGGCCTCGCAGGCATGAACGGCCCGGCTTGGCCCTCGGAAAGTGCTCTGTGCTCCATGGAGCACATGAAGAGGTGAGCCTGGATTGCATGCTGCTACCTGGCCAGCCCCACGTGCCTGAGCAGTTGGGGTCACACTCGCTCCTCTTTGAAAAGACCTTCCAACAGAAGAGGGCCATTGTCCTTGGCCTGAGCACGTCCCTGCTGGAGCAGTTGGAGGGAGGGGACCAGGCCACCTCCAGGCTGGCACAACTCGTGAAGGATGAGATTGTGTGGGTACAGCTGAGCTGCTTTGAGTCTGAGCCTAGACTCCAAAAGGGTCCGGAACAAGGGGAGGTTGAGATGGATTCACCCTATAGCGAACTCTCAGGTGTAGGTTAACATTCTTAGTGTATGTAAAGAGATCTTAGAAAAGCTCACAGAAATAAAGGTGAAAAACCTCACACAAACATAAAGAAATAAGCCCATCGCACACAAGTTAGCACTTTGCTACATCCTCCACTCAGCTGCCTGGCCACACTTTCTCCTTCCTCAGTTTCCCCTTCCGGTGCCAAAGAGAGGGTCTAAAATTCAGGAACACTCGATAAATGTTTGGGATGGATGGATGGATGTTATAAATCTCCACCAAGGAAACACCTGGGTCAATCACTCTGTGAAGTGAATAAACAAACAACAACAAAAAAAGCACTAGCTTACCCCTCAGGTCAGCAAAGCTTAAGACAAGTTCATAGTTCATGCCTCTTTGCAGTGCTTTTGAGGGGGGCTGTGCTGTCCAGGTTTTGTTCGGTTGGTTGTGTTGGATTTTCCGTCTCTGCCTGCAGAGGTTGAGGACGCGGTGTTCTCAGTCCCGGATGCAGTGTCACTGCGGGGCTAGGCCAGGCCCCTCCCGTGGTTATTCATTACCTCGTCCTGTGGCTTTTCCTTCTCCAGCAGCCGGTCACTTCATGGTGAGAAATTTATATTAGTCTTAGGAATAGTATTCTATGTTGTATAATAACACATTAATATATTAGGAATGTTATTTTTACTGAACTACCCAGGCTTTATTGAACTCTCAGATGTAGGTTAACCTTCTTAGTGTGAGCAAGGAGTTCTTATAAAAGCTCACAGAAATAAAGGTGAAAACCTCACACAAACATGGGGAAAATAAAGAAATAAGTCAATCACACACACAAAAAGGAAGTATAACCAGTCAAAAATGATCAGAACGTAGTCACCTTTACTCTTAAGGAAACCAACTTAAAATAAACGAGATGCTATAGTTACCTATCACATGTTTAAAATGTAAAACTCAGTGCTGTAAGGAGTGTTTTTAAAATGGAGTTTACACATCTGTATGAGGGCATTCATTTGATTCAATTATTATAGAAGGGCCCTTTGGAAAAAATGTATAACCTTTGAAGAGTAGACGATAGATACACACACACACACACACACACACACACGCACACACACACACACACACACACACACGTTGCATATCTTTTCGCCTACCTAGCAACTAAACTTTCAGGAATATGACCTACTAAGGCCAACGAACTTGAAAAAACAAACTTAATCTCACTAGGTACAAGGGAAATGCAAATAAAACACAGAAAAGCATTTTTAATCAGAGTTAGATCATACGAAGCGTGGGTGAGGGTGTAGTGACAAACACACCACCCTCCTCTGAGCTCTGGGGGGAGTGTGACTGTGCAGTCACTTTGAGGGGCCATTTGACAGTATCTGTTAGAATAAAATAAAATAAAAAGTGCCTCCTCTATGATGTAACAATTCCGCTTCCCTGAATTTCTCCAGATAAACATTTGCACATGTGCATAAGGAATGTGTTTGCCTTCGCAAAACACTGAAAGGAGCCCAGATACTAGGCAATAGGGAAGGAACTCATTAAACAGGGATTTGTCCTTGTTATGGACTCTCACACAGCACGGCAGGGTGCAGTGCAGACCTTCCTGTGCTGATATGGAAATGTTTCTAAGATATGCTACCGAGTGAATATATGTGCCCCGATAGTATCCCAGCACCACTAGCAGCATCACAGATAGAAACTATCCAGCACTCCTAGTATATACTCTACTTAGATACAGGAGAATATACTATGTAAACACATTATAATAGACAGTTACTCAGTAGCTAGTCACAGTAGTTATTTCTATAAGAGTGACAGCGACTACACTGAAGCTGATCATAATGGGGACTTTAGTCACTTCTGTAATGTCTGTTTGTTTGTTTGTTTGTTTTTACCAAGAAAGGTGTTCCTTCATTACATAGGCATTTAAAAAATATTTAAAAGCGTGACCGCACAGAGCTGGCTACGCTAACACTTATCACAGTGCTATTTGGTGGAGTGGGAAGTTGGAAGTAACCTGTCCAATGGCAAGGAATACATAATGGATGACAACACAACCATCAAAACATCACACCTTCCATCCGCCCAGCAGGAGTGAGCTATGAAGAGGGGCAATGCCTAGAGCTGTCTTCAGGGACATTTCCTTCAAGGTGCACATGTCAATTCTATTTCCATTCCATTGGCCAGAACGCAGGGGTGACCACATCTACATGCAAGGCAGTCTGGCAAATGCAGACCCTATCTGGGAGTTCACTGGCAGACTGCTACTGCCTGCTTCGGTATATCATTTTCTTTTCCCTACTTGTTAACTCTTTCCCCTTTAGTGCTCACATTGAGTGACTGAGGTGTCTTACCAAGGGTGGGAGGCCATTAGACTACATCCCTATGAGGCAAGGACTAACCTAGAATATCTCTTAGGATATAAATCTTCTTGGAAATTGTAATTTTTAAAAAAAAAGGTAGTATAGTTTGGCATACATAAATTCAATAATAGAAAAATATTGAAATGCAAAAAGTTTGGAAGCAACAGACTTGATTTCAATGTACATGGAATAAAACATTGTGATAATCATCTTCACCATGGCACTTTACAATTTTACATTCTTTTTCATATTTTGATGAATATTATGCTTTATAATGAAAATAGCCACCATTTGTAGAAAGTTGTATTAGTTTCCTATTAAAATTATCATAAACTTAATAACTTAAAAAACACACAAATGTATTATCTTACTAGAGGCCTAGTGCACGAAAATTCATGCACTACAGGGGGAGGGGGGTAGTAGTGGGGGGAGTCCCTTAGCCTGGCCTGCCCCCTCTCACAGTCCGGGAGCCCTCAGGGGATGTCCTACTGATGGCTTAGGCCCACTCTCCATGGTAGTTTGGCCTCCCTCTGCGGGAGGTGACTTGGTTGATCAGGGGAAGATGCCACCCACATCACCCCTCTGCTGTTGCCACTGCTAGCCTTCACAGCCACTATGGCCCAGCCCTCCTCAGCTCTCACAGCTGCTATGGCTTTGTCTGGAGGACATCCAGAAGATGCCCTGTCTGTCCAGTCTAATTTTTGCATATTACCCTTTTTTCAGTATAGATAGTTCTGGAGGTCAGTGTCAGAAATACTCATTTCTGGGACTAAAATCAAGGTGTTGGCAGGGTGGGTTCCTTCTGGAGACTCGGGGAGAATCCATTCCCTGCCTCTCGGGCTGCTAGAAGCTGTCTGTGTTCCTTGCCTTGTGGCCGCATCACTTCAATCTCTGCTTCTGTGGTCACACCACTTTCTCCTACTCTTCATTTGTCCGCCTCCATATCCCCTCAACAATTTCTTATCTGTCTCATGTAAGGCCCACCTGGGTCACCCAGAATAATCTCCCCATTTTAAGATTCTTGACATAATCAAACCTGTGAAGTCTCTTTTGCCATACCTGGTAGCATTCACAGGTTAACATTCAGAGATTAGGACGGGGACATCTTTGGCGGGGTCCCTATTCAGCCACCCACAAAAGGAAAATGCATCCCGCGTCCTGTGCTCGCTGTTTTCTGTGCCCTCTCCAATCTCACAACATCCTGTAGGTGACCTGAGTGTGATAGCCAATGTAAGTGTTACAATCAGTCTGCAGGTGAGACAGGACATAACTAACAGGTGCCACACAATCTAAGGACTAAAGACAGAACCCAAAACTACATCTGCCCAAGCAAAGGTCATTCTCCCTTCATCACGACTGACACCCCCACTTTCCAGATCATCCCCCACTGTCATTGAGAACAGCCCCGAGCAGGTCGGGGAGCCCTGAGTGCTTCATGAATGCTCCTTTCCACCACCATTTCCACAATTCTTGCAATTAATCCAGAAACCTGGGCCACTGTGCATTGTTTGCCCTCACTTCATGAGAAAAAGCATCCCTAAAATGCCGAGAACACACACACACAACTATACAACAGGTGGACCTTGAGACAGAAAACCAACTCCAATGTTGAAGAAAGGAGACCTCACTGGGGCATGCTCTGGGATTTCCTTGGAAAGGGCATGGCTGTGTTTTTCTACGGAATAGCCTCAGGGGACACAAGCCCAGCCATTAGTGAACTACGGGAGCTAGACTGCCTTTTCTCCGGTAAACAGCGCCCGGAGGTGCTTTCTGCTTCCTCCTCGCAGCCATGGCAACCGTTGTTGGGTGATCCATGGCTGCCAACTCCTCAAGTGGAATGAGATTTTTAAAAACCTGTGTCAATCCAGGACACACGAGAAAAGTTTTTGTGGGTTTTTTTTTTTTTTTAACCCTACTAGGCTCCTTTATAACTACAGTGTTTCAGAAGAAATATATATATATTCCCTGATATGTCCCTTTCTACTACGTTGGAAAATAATTCACATACCGAGATGTGTCTCAGTTCTAGCCTACACCAGTCCCTTCTCCAGTTGGCACCCGAGCCCACCCCGTGACCGGAGAAGCGAGTGCCCAAGCCCACCTGGGGGCGGCACTCCCTCCCAGGGGAGTCAGTCAGTTCAATGCTGCACCGCCCTTGCCTCAACCAGCCCCGCTCCCAGCCGCTCCTGCTGTCTCCTCCGGGGGCTCTGGGAGGGGGTGCGTTTGTCCCTCAGGCCCCCCTTCCTCTCGATCTTGATCACAATACCCCCCTCTCTTCCTCCTACCACAGACCCCGTTATTTCTGTTCACACGCCGACTCCACAGCCCGCTGTCTGAAGACCAATGCCCTCTCCAGGTGCCCATCCCTGGGATATCCAGCAAGAGGGGATCGTGGCGGGCTTTTATGGTTTTCTTTTAAGTTTGCATACCATACATCTTAATATATATATACACACATATATACATACATATATATATATGTATGTATATATATATGTGTGTGTATATATATATCTATATACATATTATTATTTTTTTTTTTACACAGAGGAAAGGAGAGAGATAGAGAGTTAGAAACATCGATGAGAGAGAAACATCAATCAGTCGCCTCCTGCACACCCCCTACTGGGGATGTGCCTGCAACCAAGGTACATGCCCTTGACTGGAATCGAACCCGGGACCCCTCAGCCCGCAGGCCGACGCTCCATCCACTGAGCCAAACCAGCTTCGGCAGCTTTTATGATTATTATACCACAATCTTTGCTCTGTCCGCCTCCATGTCCCCTCAACAATACCAACAGACACATGAACGGTACGTGTCAAACAAAACATGCCGGAGTGGACCCAACACAGGCCCACACATGTCCAGCGCAGCCATCACTGTTCGGTGTGACTGATGGGTTTGCAGGTCTCTTTCCTACATCACCGCTGGTCACATCACCCCTGCCAACACCTGCGGGCAATTCACCTCTGTGGCTTCAGCCACCCAGGTTGTGGCACTCTGTAAGGGTTGCCCGAGCACACGAATGCACGTGCCATCATGTCTTGTTTTCTGCCACTACAACCAGGACATACATACTAAAAGGACAATCCGTGCCTGGAGAACCAAGAGGAGACATCCTCACAGACGACCTGATGCGATGGGTAAGACACGTCAAAGTGCGCATCACGCCACATCAGAGACACAGACCGTGGGGCTCCCGTGGGGCCACGCCCTGAACTCCGGCGGGGTGGGCAGTGCCAGGCGGCTGGCCTGGGAATTTCTCAAAGCCTGACTCCTAAACTACAGGTCAGTCAAGCAGAGCAAGAGAAATAGAACAAAGAGAGAGAACAAAACCAGCCGCAAGAGGAGCCCGGGCTGTGTGGACTCTGATCCTCTGGGGTTCGGAGAAGCTGGGCCTACGACCTACAGAGTCCAGGGACACATGAGTGCATTGAGACAGGAAAGTGACCTGTGTGGTCAGGCTTGAGTTCTAGAAATTTCTCTCTGGCAAAGTGAGGACAGATTAGAGCGGGGGATGACTCTACATCAGGATGGTCACCGCTCTTTGTGGACATTAGAAATGGGCCAAACCAAAACCTCAGGGGGAGCCAGCACCCCCAGGGCCGGGCCTTGCTGGGAAAAGCTGTGAAGGTCTTTTAATGGCAGGAATAGCTCCTCGCCAGATGCGTTCTCCTATTTTTAAATATAAACAATCCCCACCCTCCTGGAATCTGCCTCTGATTCTTGGAAATTGGGTGAAACCAAATGTTTTCCATCATTCCTCAAAACCAGGAGCTGAGGCATGGGGTTCTGGCCATAAGCATGTCTGTCCCCAATCTTTGATGGTTAGAAGGTCATCGGGGAGAGTGGGGAGCAGCCAGGACCCTAAAGGAAGGAGTCTGCCCAGGCAGACCCTGCCCCAAAGGGCACAGAGGCAGGGGCAGGGGCCCAGGGCACACATGGGGAGTCTGCTCAAAGCCCGCCCTCTGTCCTGGTCCCGTCATCTCAGTCTCCCCCTTTTCATCACCTCGCAGGGGACGGGGTGGCCCTGAGCGCTCTGCTCAGTAGGAAGGAAAGCAACTGGCATCACCCATACTGAGGCCGCCCAGGCTCTGTCAGGGGCTCCCACCCCCTGCAACACTGTTCCAGCCGGCCCCGGGCCCACTGGGAGCCCCTAGCTGGCCACGGCCTTGGGTCCACAGGTTCCCGGGGTTCATTGGCCCCGCGGCCCCCACACGACCACACGCCAGAGGAGCGCTGGGTTGGGAGAGGGGCTGCCGCTGACTTGGCGTGATGAGCTAGCGCACCGTCACCGCCGGCCATCCTCTGGGCGCGCAGGGGCACCGGGATGGCTGTGGGTGGGCTGCCATCAGCAGGAGGGACTCCGTGGAGCAGCCCTGCGAGGATGGGGCGGGGGGCAGGGCTTTCCTCCGCCTCCCTCTTGCCGACCCTGGGACAGCGGTTTTGCTGATGGGACGGAAGCCATGTGCCCCTCGCTCTGGCCGGCGTGAGTTTCAGTCCCGGGAGGTTTGTGCCCAGCCCGGAGGGGCGCTGAGCGTGGGCAGCGGCACACCTCGCCTGCCCATCAGGCCCCAGGGTTTGTTTTTGCTGCAGTAACTGTGGCAGCCCTGCCCCTGCCCACCTGCCAGGGCATTGGGGAGAATCCAGCAAGTCACGTATTCTGCACGCTGAGGGAGGGGTGGGGGAGAGCGGGGAGAGGGGATTCGAGTCCACGGCACTGCTGTCCAGGGAGGGATCTATACGCAGTGTGCGAGAGTAAAGTGTTAAGACAGAAAACCTTCGCCTTTGGTGTAATCAACTCGCCGTGCAGATTTTTAAAACTATGATCTGGTACCCATAGTCCAGTGGAGATATTTCACATTTAACAAACCAAGGAATAGTCCCAGGATGAAAAGGCCCATTTCTCAGGATGCCGAGAGAACAAGGCCAGTTGGCAGATCAGCGATATTTGATGGGAGGGAGGCCTTTTAAAGAGTCGTGGGTAAATATGGCAAGATTTCACCACCTTCCAGTTCATCATTAATTCCTAAACAATGACTCGTGACAATAATTATTCACAATAGCTAGTTAATTTTAGTAGTATTGTTATTTAATAATGGCTTGTAATATGCTTAATTGTTCATTGTAATTATTAATTAATAATGAACTCTGCCCCGTTTGTTGATTAGTGAATGCATAAATGATGAAGTGGGTTGTGGGAAGCCGTGGCAAAGGACAAAAAAATCAGAGGGAGCGGGCAAGGGAGGGCACTCATCCACTCCGCTGGGCTGCAGAGAGAGCCACGCGGATGGAGACCTTGGACCAGAGAAGGGCTTCTCATCTAGGATATGCTGTCTGCATAGGAGTTTTTAAACTGCCAGTCATTCTACCTGATTTTTTAAAAAATAAATCTTCTCTTGTGTAGATATTTTATTTTAAAAAAAATGATGCCCCCCCCCCACCCCAAATGTAATCAGCTGGGGAAATGTTATCAGGTGGATGTTTTCTCCCCCCTCGAAACTGAGGACCCGGAGGGCATGCTCTCCCAGGGCCCGGGGGAGAGCGGGCGCCGGGCACACGGGAAATTACCTTGGTCTGGAAGGTCAGAGGAGAGGAGGATTCCTGTCAGCCTCTCCGCAATCAGAGGGGCCGTGCGTGTGCTTCGCGGACGCCTGCCCACCACATCCTCTCCCATACCAAGGAGCGGGATGCGGCCCCCCAGCAAGGAAATGCGCGGCCGTGAGAAGGAAGGGGGCTCTGACGCATGCTCCCTTGAAGGCCTTGCGCTAAGGGAAAGCCAGCCCCAGAAGGACAGACACTGATTCCACTGGTGTGGGGTGCCTAGTGCAGGCAAATGCACAGACAGAGTAGTGTGGAGGTTACCAGGGGCTGGAGGCAGGAGGATGGGGAGGAATTGCTTCATGGGGACAGAGTTTCTGTTCGGGAGGGCGAAAATATTTGGGAAATTGTGGTGATGGTTACACAACACGATGACTTATGCCACTGTGTCGTAAACTCAAGAATGGCTAAAATGACAAATTTTATGTTTTGTATGTTTGTCATGATAAAAAAAAGTACAAAAATAAAAACGAGTGAAAAGTTGGGATGTGTTGGGCCATGGAATTGCACATGATTCTTTTGCTGCAAGACAGACAAGACGGTGTTTCTGAGTCCTCACAACTTCCTCTTCCAACTGGACAGACCTTCCCCTCCCCCAGCCCAAACATTCTTACCAGATTTCAACTCTGCTTCTATCTCAGCCCTACTGAGAAAAGCTTTGGAATCCCAGAAACCCAAGAATCAGTCTGCTTGAAGCCTTCATGTTTGGTTTTAATTTAAAAAAAAAAAAAAAAATTTAAGATCTTAAAAAGCAAAATTGTTATTTAAAATAGGCTTAAAACAGCCGAAATCAGTTTGGCTCAGTGGATAGAGCATCAGCCTGTGGACTGAAAGGTCCCGGGTTCGATTCGGGTCAAGGGCATGTCCCAGCAGGAGGTGTGCAAGAGGCAGCTGATCGATGATTCTCACTCATCGATGTTTCTAACTCTCTATCCCTCTCCCTTCCTCTCTGTAAAAAAATCAATAAAATATATATTTTTTAAAATAGGCTAAAACAAACTGCAACTTTTGAGAACCTTCATTACACACGGTATCGATGCCTAGCCCATGATCAATCCATTTCTATTTTCCTTTTCCTCTTAATCCGGGAAGTAAAAATAAAATGGCTTTGCTTACATATAAAAACTCCTCTCTTCTCATCTTGCTTCTTGCTTGCATTAGATGGTTTCCCCAAACTGGCGGAGACGTCCTAAAGGTGGCTCTAGCTAGGGTGCTTAGAGAAGGCCTGTGTGTTTTATAATCACCCACATCGGGTTTGCCTTTTATGTTTCAGGAGGCAGAACATTCCTTCAAGATTGACTTTGTAAATAAAGACTTTGTAAACAGCACGGACTAGACATTTCACATAATACGGGGAGCGTTTGCCCAAGGTCAGTGTGCTGGGCTTGAACTCCACTTAAGGTCGCCAGGGAAGCCATGCTGAGAAGAGCCTCAGGGTGATAAGAAGGGGCGTGGGCTTTGCCGTGAACAGGCGGTGGTGGTGACTTTGATGTGTCAAGCTGGCAGGGCCATGGAACCCACATAGGCGATCCAACGTTCTTGTGGATGTTATTGTGAGGGCGTTCTGGATGAGACAAACATTTCAATTGGTGAATTTTTTTTTTAAATATATTTTATTGATTTTTTTTACAGAGAGAAAGAGAGAGGGATAGAGAGTTAGAAACATCGATGAGAGAGAATCATCGATCAGCTGCCTCTTGCACACCCCCTACTGGGGATGTGCCCGCAATCAAGGTACATGCCCTTGACTGGAATCAAACCCCGCACCTTCGGCTCAGTCGGTGAATTTTGAGAAAAGCAGCTGCTCTGTATACTGTGGATGTTCCTCACCCAATCCATTGAGGGCCCACATGGAACAAAAGGCTGGCCTCCCCCACGCAGGACAGAACTCGGCAGCAAGTTCCCTTTAGACTTGAACTACAACATCCCCTCCTGCCTGAGTCTCCAGTCTGTTGGCTCACCTCGCCAACTCTGGACTTGCCCGTAATTGCATGAGTCGGTTCCTTACAATAAAGCTCCTTCTATACACACAAACACATCCTTTGTTTTGTGTGCTTCTGGAGAATCCTGACTCACGCAGATCCAACATCTCTCTGAGCCTCGCTTTCTTCAGCTGTAAAGTGAAGATGTTTATATTTCCTTGAAGTGTTCTGGGGAGAATGTGCATAAAGCACGTGACATGTCATGGATGTGAATAAAAGGTAGCATTTAAGGGGGAGCACTACAAACATGGAACGAGAGAAACGCTTCTCTCGCTTCCGCAGCTCACACCTTCGCAAGCGGGATCCTAACAATGGGGGTGGGAGAGGGTGTCGATACCACACGAACAGGGTTACAGGTTTGTGTTCTCAGGTAAGACGAGGACTAAATTCACCCCTCAAAACATGGCACTTTGTCCTAAGGGTCGTTTTGATCTGCAAGCAATTAGCCTCTGCCCCTCTTCTCCGTCTAAAAGCAGGACGTGAATTTCCATTTGTACAGGTGTGTCCCTTTCCCACCAGGAAGAGACTACTCCAGAGGCAAAACTCAGCCTCTACAATCTCAAGCCTGTTTCTTTCTCCCTGGATTGATGGCGTGTCTACCAGGAGAAGACAAAGGCAAAGCCATCTGGGAAGGTAATACTGGCAGTCAATGGGGTAGACTAGATGGAAAAGCCCACGTAAGAGTGAAATGATCCGTAATTATGGGCGGATGACCACCAGTTTTTTCTTATTCCTGCTAGATGTTGAAACCAGAGGGATTGAATAAAAAGCATGGGGCTTAAAGTCAGAGCAGTTTTCAAATCCCAGCTGTGCTTCTCAGCAGCTAAGGGCACAGGGAGAGTTACACATATTCTCTGAGCCTCACGTTGCTCATCCGTAACATTCTTATGGAACGTAAGAACACAGCAGATCCTGGTGTCATTGGAAGAAAATTTGTTTACCAAGTCCAGGCTTAATGGGCCCAAGACAGAGACAGTGGCTTTGGCAGAATTGTGTTTGAATGGGATGACAGCATAAGTGGGGGGAAAAAAGAGAGAGGATGATTTGGGGAGAGGTGAAAGAGCTTCAGAAATAGCGAGAGCCTCCTGACTACAAGGGCTTGTTGGAGTGGTTAAACTCCAACGTGCTTTTCCAGCCTCACTTTTAGTAAAGGAAGGGAGCTCTGTTTAAGAGAACAAGGGAGAAAACCTCTAAGAAGCAGGAGAAAGCTGGTCTCTACCGCCCTCAGGGTGACCAGCCAGCCCAGGCATAGCAGTGTGGATGCTCAGGGGCCTCGAGCATCCCCACCTCACTGGCCTTACGATGGTTCTGGATGAGCCCAGGAGACGAGATGCTTTGTCGGACTCTGGTCCAGCTGTGCGGACCTCGGAGAGTGAGTCACACATTGGGGTTCCCGCCAGGACCAAGGAGGAGCCGGTCGTGTGCATGCCGGTGAGCACACGGACGGGATGCTCCACACTCTGGTTTCCTAAGGAGCACAGAGGGACTCTGAGAGAGTAGGGTGTGTGCTCCTGTCCGCCCTCCGCCTGCCCAGGTGCCCTCATAGGAAGCGAGAGCAGAGAGGCCAACCGCGTGTTGATGGGGTGATACACACCAGCAATGCGTGTGCTCTGATTTCCGTCCCAGCGCAGAGAGAGGGGACTTTAAACTCGCTGGCGGACAGGGGGTTCCTCCATTCTCTCTGAATTCTACCCCCAGCTCCGCCGCCGCCCACCCTCAGTACCCAGGGGCCTTTCTTCGCTGAGTCATAGGGTAACCTCTAGGCTATCTCTAGAACTAAGAGGAAGTCCCCTTATAGTAGCACTGGGTTTTCTTTAAGATCTTCCATCCATTTGACAAAAAATAAATTAAAAATTTAATATACATCAATTCCTTATACTTATTGCTATTGATTTTATTTTTTATTTTTTTAAAAACCATAGTATCAGGAACCTACCCTCAAAGATGGTATAGCCTGCTTGGGGAATCAAGCATAAAAATGGAGTAAGAGCTATACCCAGCGGGTAGGCATCTTACTGACTTTGAGGCAGGCGTGAGAGCACTAGCACTTACTGAGCACCTGCTCTGTCCCAGGCCTGACTGGTGCTTTCCTGTGCCCTTAGATTAATCTTCTCTTAAAGGTAAGGGTACCAAGGAAAGCTCTGGTTAAGGAGCCAGAGGGGGCTTCCCACCACAGTTTCTGGTTAAAACTCCAGGAACCTTTCGGCTAGCCCAGTGGTCAGCAAACTCATTAGTCAGCAGAGCCAAATATCAACAGTACAACAAGTCTTGACCTATTTGGAAATGTCTTTTGTCTGAAGTGTATCATTGGGCATGTGGAGGTATTATTCATATGAGAAAATGCTAAGTAACTGATTTACTATCTGAAAAGGGATTTACTATCGAGGAAAGGGAGGGAGGAAGAGACTGAACATAAACTGTGCACCTATGGATGAGGACAATGGGGGATGGGGTGGGGGTGGAGGGTGGGGTGGGAACCTGGTGGAGGGGGGAAGAAATGAGGAACCTTTGTAATATTATGAACAATAAAGATTGATAAAAAATAAATAAATAAAATAAAATAAAACAAATATCAACAGTACAACAAGTGAAATTTCTTTGGAGAGCCACATTTTTTAAACTTAAAGTTCTTCTAATGCCGCTTCTTCAAAATAGACTCGCCCAGGCCATGGTATTTTGTGGAAGAGCCACACTCTAGGGGCCAAAGAGCCACAGTTTGCCGATCACTGGGCTACACCAAACCTAATCAGACATTTTCCGCATTTTCAGAGAGTGAGCACTGCCGTGGGCTGCACCCAGAAGCTGTCCCTGGCTTTCCCTAGCAGCGTGCTCCCAGCAGGGTAACGCCGGGCCATTGGCACAAACCCCATCCCAGTCCTGTCCCGCCCCCATCTCCCCAACACCCCTAGGCTTTCAAGAAGGGTAGCTGCTTTCCTAAGGAAACTTTATTTTTTTCCTTTTTTGTTTGCCTCTAACAAAGAGACAAGGCCCTTTCTGAGAACTCGGCTGGCGGCCAGCAGCTCCTCTGCAGGATCATTCAGCACGGGACAGTTCCGTGTTGATGTCGGCGTTGTTGTCACAGAGTGGCCCCAACGCTTCGCTTCGTTGAAGGCTGAGAAGTGACTCAAAGTTAAACTGATGGCAGCTTCCTCGGCTTCCAGTGGCTTCTCACTGCGGTGGCCCGGCCTGCCCGCCGTCTCTGCTTTCCCGTGGTGTCTACAGACACGTTACATGTACCCATCTCTGTGGCATTTATACATTTCTCGTGATGAGTTCCTGTAGACAGGGGTGTGTCACTCTAAGCGTCACACAGGTAACTGCTCACCTGGCGGCAGTGCCGTCGTGTGAACGTGAAGAAGAGACAGAAAATGGGGTGTTTAGACTCTGGAATGTCAGGAGCCTAAGGACTCCTGCTGCTCTCACCTTTTGTACTTGTGGGGCTCCGATCACTGGGCTACACCAAACAGCAGAATTTCACAGCAGTGAAGGCGACAGGCACAGAAGGGGAGCCGCTGGGGGGGGGGGGGGGTGCTACAAAGAAGTGAGATTGAGAGCAAAGTACCCCGCGTGAGGAGCCGGTACTTAAAATATTAAAGGAGCAAATACATGGCATCACTGACTCCATTACAAAGCAATTTGGAGTGAGGCAGGTTTTCTGTGCCTTTTGGTGTTTGTTTTTTTTTAAATATTGATTTTGGAGAGGAAAGGGGAGGGAGAGAGAGAAACATTAATGATGAGAGAGAATCATTGATTGGTTGCCTCCTGCATGCACCCTGCTGGGGATCGAGCCCGCAACCCGGGCATGTACCCTTGACTGGAATCGAACCCGGGACCTTTCAGTCCGCAGGCCAATGCTCTAACCACTGAGCCAAACCGGCTAGGGCTTCTGTGCCTTTTGTAAGAAGCACACCCGGCGGGCTCAGGGAGGAAGAACGACAGGCTCAGGATCCTGTTAGCCTAGGCCCGTGGTCGGCAAACTTCGGCTCGTGAGCCACAGGCGGCTCTTTGGCCCCTTGAGTGTGGCTCTTCCACAAAATACCACAGCCTGGGGGGAGTCTATTTGGAAGAAGTGGCGTTAGAAGAAGCTTAAGTTTAAAAAATGTGGCTCTCCATGGCTGGAAACTTTTGTGGGAACTTGAGGGTCTGCTGAATCAAGTGATGAAGGCTTAGATCTGGATGTGTTGAGTTAGTATAGCGCTGGGGTGTTGATCTGTGAATGCCTTGGGTGGGGCCTGGATGAGGTTGGTTGACCTATTTGGAAATGTCTTTTGTGTGAAGTGTATCATTGGGCATGTGGAGGTATTATTGATATGAGAAAATGCTAAGTAACTGATTTACTATCTGAAAAGGGATTTACTATTGGGGAAAGGGAGGGAGGAAGAGACTGAACATAAACTGTGCACCTATGGATGAGAACAATGGGGGATGGGGTGGGGGTGGAGGGTGGGGTGGGAACCTGGTGGAGGGGGGAAGAAATGAGGAACCTTTGTAATAATATGAACAATAAAGATTGATTTTTTTAAAAAATGTGGCTCTCCAAAGAAATGTCGATCGTTGTCCTGTTGATGTTTGGCTCTGCTGACTAATGAGTTTGCCGACCACTGGCCCAGGGACAGCAGCCTTAAGTGTGATTCAAAAGCCCAAACCGGCTCGTCCGCACGTGGTTACATGTAAACACAAACCACACGTGGCGCCTGGCGCGGCAGCTTCTCCCTTTTCAGTCACCCCCAGCTCAACGCCACTGAGTTTCGTTTCACAAGTCCTTCCGATGACACAAACCGAGGTGTCCTGAAGGACAGGGTTTCATGAAGAACCAAGACGTGGCGACAGGAGGGGCCACAGGAATGAAGAAAACCAGCTGCAGCCAAGGTCCCTGGCGAGAGCTTCCCGCTGTGTCCAAGCCTCAGGTCTTCTGAGAACTTTCCGGAACCCAGGGGCACAAGCACCCAGTGCGGGCGTGTGTGCCAGGTGCCTGCGGTGGAGGTGGGTGGGGGCCTCGGTGTCCCCTCCGCCTCCTCCCCAGGGGAGAGGGGACCATGAAAACAAGGCTCAGACTGAATTCAGCCATAAAAACGTGGACGCCAGCAGGCACCCGAGAGCCACAGAACCAGCCCCGGGGACCTGAGGGAGTCCCGCTGCTCCCCCCGGCGCGCTGACAGGGCCTGCAAACACTCTCGCTCGGCACATGTGACAGCGTTCTATCAGCAAGCCTTAGCCCTCCCCCCGTGAGAGGCAGGGCGAGACCCTCCTGCACGTGGGCCCCGGCCCCGTGTCCAGCCCTGAGGCAGAGGCGGCGTTTGGGAGGCCGTGCACTGCTCAGGAGGCTTTCTCCATCCCCGCGCCCTGGTGAAGCCAGGGCAGGGGTGTCTGATGCGGTATTTCGCACACAGCAGTCCCCGACACCCGGGGATCCACTCCAAGACCCTCTGTGGATGCCTAAAACCACGGATAGTGCCAATACCTACACTCAGGCCAGCCTCTCACAATTCAGTCCCGGCACCATGTTCAGGCCTGCGTACATCCACACCTGTGATCAAGTTCGATTTATAAATGTGGCACGGTAAGAGGCTAACAACAACAGTAACTGAAAAGAACAGTTATGACAACACCCTGTAATAACATTTATACGATGTGTTCTCTCTCTCTCAAAGCATCTTCCTGGGCTGGGCTCCCCTTCTGAGGAGGTAGGGATATAAGTGCCTGTAAAGTCATGAGCTTTCACCTTTGCGAGCAAAGGCAGTGCTCTCAACTTCCTTTTGGCGTCTGCGCTGCCAGCATCACTCGGCCTGCACTCCGGGGCCGTTATTCAGTAACATAAGGGGCCCTTATGCACGAGCTCTGAGATGACAAGAAGTGGATGTGATGACGGAGACAGCCACCGAGTGACTCAGGGACAGGGCTCGCTGGCAGCGGGGGACCCCGGACAGAGGGAGGGGCCGGGACGGGGCTAAGCAGAGCGGATGCTCAGGCTTCCTCGCCACTCAGAACAGCACACATACAGACTTAAAACTTACTAATTCTTATTGCTGGAGTTTTCCATCTAACATTTCCAGGTCGCTGTTGACCACAGAAAACGAACACTGCAGGAAGTGAAACGGCAGATAAGGGGGGATGTCTGTGTTTTGAACACCTCCCATTTCACCCATAGAAACCGTTTCTGAGATCCATTATGCCGATTAGAGCCGGAGGTGATGATGGAGAACGGAGACGGGAAGGGCTTACAGCTGCCTCTAGAGCAGGCGCTTCAGAGTGATCGTTCCGATTCCAGCAAACCTCTCCTGGAGCGTGGACTCGGCTAAGGAGGTCCCTCAGTGTGAACTCAGCCCTGGTGTCCTTTAAAGGCCCAGAGGCAGCTAGCTCCCTGCCTCGGGCGGAGTTCTTTAGTGTTCACTGCAGACAGCGAAGAGTTTTGTGACTGTGCTTGATTGCTTC
The DNA here is from genome assembly GCA_036971965.1 of Nyctalus aviator. Taxonomy (NCBI): domain Eukaryota; kingdom Metazoa; phylum Chordata; class Mammalia; order Chiroptera; family Vespertilionidae; genus Nyctalus; species Nyctalus aviator. The sequence continues at coordinate 181,734,073 of CM072924.1, read as the reverse complement.
TAGCCAGAGCCCAGACCTGGCATCTGGGCGCTCTCTCTCTCTCTCTCTCTCCCCCTCTCTCCCTCCCTCCTGCGCTGTGGTGTGGAATCTTTTTCAGACACTCCCCAGTCAGTTCTGTCTTCTCCAGCCCCTGCCTCGAAGCAACCCTGTTGACCAGGTGACGGGGATAAGGGTTAGAGCTCAGCTCCTTCCCAGGCTGAGGGGGTGATTGCTTTTTTTGCCTCTAACATTTTGTTTCCAAAGGTCCTGAAGTTTTTAAATATTTTTAAATTGATTTCAGAGAGGAAGGGAGAGAAAGAGAGAGAGAGAGACAGAGAGAGAGAGAGAGAAAGAGAGAGAGAGAGAAACATCAATGATGAGAGAGAATCATTGATCTCTGCATGCCCCCTACTGGGAATCAAGCCCACAGCCCAGACATGTGCCCTTGACCTGAATTGAACTCCGGACACTTCATTCCACAGGCAGACACTCTATCCACTGAGCCAAACCAGGTAGGGCTGTCCTAATGTTTTCTGATTCACTATGAAAGTCACAGGATATCAGCCTCTCAAAATTCAGTAATAAAGAAACAAATACACTTTTAAAACAGACAAGATATTTTAAGACTCTTCACCTCCCAAAAATAGAGAGATAAATTGAAAACAATTACATAAAAATGTGCTCAACAGCATTTGTCACTTAGAGTAATGGGCATTGAAACCACCAAGTGTTCCCAATACACGGCCTTAGAATGGTCAACACTCAAAAGACTGAAAACATCAAGATTCAGCAAGAATGTGAAGGAATTGGGGCTCTCATATAGTGCTAGTGGAAATGTAAATTAGTACAACCAATTGGGAAAATAATTTGGCAGCTTCTTAAAAATAAAGATATGCACTTATGACTATTTCATTTCTAGATATTTGCGTAAGCGGAAGGAAAGCATACGTCCATACAATACCAGTATGTAAATGTTGTAGAACCTTTCCTTGCAATAGCCCAAAACGGGAACAACCCAAATGCCGCTCCACAGATGGATGGGGAAACCAGCTGTGGTGTATCCATACAGTGAAACCGCACTCAGCAATCTAAGGGAGTAAGCTACTGATACACAAGACACGCTGGATGAACCCCAACATTTTGCTGAGTGAAAGAAACTGGAGCAAAAAGAGTACATCGTGTATGGTTTCACTTATGTAAAATTCTAGAAACTGCAAACTCATCTCTAGCGACAAGAAGCAGATGGGGGGTAGGGGAAGGGAGTGTGGGCAGGAGAGAGGGGGAGGAATCGCGAAGGGACACAGGAAACAGAACTTTGGATGGCCATGAATGTGTCCAGCATCCTAACTGTGGTGATGGTTCCTGTGTGTATACATATGACAAAACTTCCCAAATTGTATGCTTTCCATAGGTGCACTTAAATATTTCATTGAAAGGCATCAGAGTTTGCCATCCCAAAATATACCTCTTTGGGATATTGATTATATTAAACTGGTTACTAATATTTTTTAATCCTCACCTGAGGATATGCATTTGTTTTTTATTGATGAGAGAGAGAGAGAGAGAGAGAGAGAGAGAGAGAGAGAGAAATATCTACCAGTTGCCATCCATATGCACTCTAACTGGGTATCAAACCTGCAACCTAGGCCTGTGCACTGACAGGGAATTGAACCGGTGATTCTCGGTTCATGGGTTGACACTCAACCACTGAGCCACCCCAGCCAGCCATGCCTGAAACAATTTAGACGGAGCATCTGCTCCAGGAAAGGAGTGGCCAGCATAAATAACTAAAGTGTAATATGGATTAGTGTGGTAGACAGGGAGGAGCCTAGTAAGGCCCCCTTGGTCAAAGTCCTCTCTGCGTCCCAGGGTTAAAGATGGCCCTGCCAGCATTGATTTACCAATATTTGCTTTTCAATCTCCAGTGAACTGCCTTCCTTCCCTGTGAAGCCCCAATCCACTGCCTACCCCCTCTTTCTCCTTAGCGCAACATGGCATACAAACCTCAACAGCCTGATTTGTGCCTGGGATCCCATATTCTTATGGAACCCCCAAGTGCACATACACATGTAAACTTGGTTATTTTCTCCTGTCCATCTATCTCACGTCAATCCGGTTAGTAGACCAGCCAGGAAAACTAAGAGGAAAACGCAGGAACGTTTTCTCTCCTCCCACATTATCATATGTCAACTATACTTCAGTAAGTCCCGCACCCGTTCACACTTTGTGCTCACCACACTATTTCCCCAGTTTAAAGGGTCCCTGCTCTGGTTACTGCCAGCCTGGTTATTGGGTGAGAGATTCGATCTTGATGTCAAGTTGCAGCTCACAGCAGAGTGACTGGCTCCTCTAAGTGCTTGTTAATGAAGGCCAGGCATCGTGAAGATGCTAAAATGAATGAGGAAACTCAGTGGGAAAGAATCAAGGAGGCAACCTGGGTGGGTGGAAAGTGCATGGGACGAATGTGGGTTCGGGTGGTCATGTGCTGGTGACTTTAAGCTGGCTGCTTACTCTGTGCATGACTGAGGGGCACCTGGTCCCAGCTGATTCAGGATAAGTTTTGGACAGACAAGAACCAGCAGCTCCAGAGCATCCTTTAAAAATTAATAATAATATATTGTTATTGATTTCAGAGAGGAAGGGAGAGGGCAAGCGAGATAGAAACATCAGTGATGAGAAAAAAATCATTGACCAGCTACCTCCTGCACACCCCCTATTGGAGATCAAGCCTGCAACCCCAGCATGTGCCCTTGACTGGAATAGAACCTAAGACTCTTCAGTCCACAGGCAGACGCTCTATCCACTGAGCCAAACCAGCCAGGGCTCCAAAGCATCTTAATAGCAGGTCTTAAAAGTTTCACTCAGAATTTTCTTCTCTCTGGTCCAATCAAATTCCAGAGATAGCATCCAATTAGACCAGTTGAGTCACTTGCCTGCCCCTTGACTAGGGGAGGGGAAAGCATCTTATTAGCAAGTAAAGGAATTTGAGATGCTATCAGCAAATGAAAGTAGAATAGATGCTTGATGCCAAAAACAAACAAGAAAATGACAAATGGCTACTATACCAATTATACATTGAGCATAACAGATTATAACCGATTCAGTGGCTGAAGACAGCACTGACTTGTTACCGCTCACACATCGGAGGCTTACCTGCGTGGCTCCCCTCCCACCAGTCGTTCTGCGTGGTTCACTTGTGCAGTTGAATTCGGCGAAAGGCCATCAGGTGGAAGGTCCCCGTGGCCACACTCACGTGTCTGGAAGCGGGTGCTGGCTGTCGGCTGGGACATCCTGTTTCTTCTCTGCACGGGCTCTCTCCCTCCGATGGGCTCTCACCCTCCGATGGGCCACGTCTGCTGCATTCAGGACGTCCAGCACCTGCTCCTCCCGAACAATGGCAGAACCTGCCAGAGCTCTGCTCTGGCTCGCACACATCTCTTCTGGAACGTGGTTTAAGCCAGAGTGAGCCCCACGGTCACTGCACCTTCGAGGGTGTGGAGACATAACCTGCACTCGGAGGGTAGGAACGGCGAGGTCACATTGCAGTGAGTGTGCATAACTAGGACGAGGGACTTGTAGCCGCTAAGTAGCCAGCGCCCCTAGAAATGTTTTCTTCTTCTCATGTATGAAATGAGGATAATTATACCCAACTCCTAAGGTTATACGATCATTAAATAAAATAACACACTTGAAAGATATTTAAAAAAAAGAAAACCCACGTGGTGAAAGAGCACCTGTTATTAATGTCATTGAATTGTAGGCAGGCGCCCCTCAAAGGAAAGTCTCTCATTTAAAACCCTTGTGTTACCCTCTTTTTGTTGGTGAAGGCTGCAGTGTGAATGGCCAGGAACCGAGTTCTGTTGTCCAACTTTGGGAGAAAGTCTTGCTTATGGTTTCCTTCCTGTGAGCCTCCAAATGCCAGCGGAGTAAGGGATCAAACACATGGAAATGTTCATTGGATTTGCCTTCAGATTTTGTCTTTAGTCGACATGTGTGTGTTGGTCAGTGTCCAGTCAGCAAAACAGAACTACTTGAGGAATTCCAAAGAGAGAGGCGTTGACGTGGGAGATTGGCTGTGAAGGTATTGGCGGGCCAGCCAGAGGAGAGGAAAAGGGAGCTCACGCACAGATTCGTAATGGCAGAGAGCTGCCTCCATCCTACGGCTGACGGAGCCAGAGGGAAAATGGCCCGGGATCCACCACTGCCCTGTTCCCGAGGCTGCTGGTATGCCCACGGCTGCCCCGCTGTGCCTGGGATATCTTTCGAGAAACCAGGAGGCTGAACTCCCGCCCACGGTGCCTGGCACTGAGCCAGGGCTGCTGCCAGGGCCAGACTCCGGGGATCCTGAGCTACGGAGGCTGCAGGAGCCCCCGCCTCCGCTGCTGAAATTCCTCTCCCTACGCCCAAGCCCACACTCACTCAGAGGCTGCGGTCTCCGCCACAGACTTCATTCAGCAAAGCTGGGAAAACTTGGCTTCCCCCTCCCACTTACCCTCCAGACTCCCACCAGTGCCTCCCATCAGCAGAACCTGATGGGAAGCCGGCTCGCTGAGGCTCTGGGAAATGTAGTCTTCAGGCTCCTAGCCCCTGCGGAGAAGGACCTGGAGAGGGGGAACTGAGGTGAGAGCCTACAGACAAATAGCCAGCCCAGCCTACGGCGTACGCACAGATGTTTCACACACAGGGCTGCTGTGTGTGGGTATCTCCAGCTGTTCTCCATTCGGGTTTGTTTGAAGCAAAGAGAACACATGTCGGCTGTCTCGAGCTTCTAATAGAACACCATCGCAACACATTTAACCACCCGAGGATCAAACTCCTCTTCCTCCTCGCCATCCACTCCTTTCCTCCTTGGATTTGGCAGGGGATGTGAAAACGCTGGCAGGCACTGCAGTTCACACTCCACTTTGCAAAACCCCAATGGAATCTTTCTAGCCTCCTGTCTTTTGCCCCTGAGTGTCTCCCATGTGTAACCAAGGTAATCCCATATAATAAAGAATAATATGCAAATTGACCAAACGTCAAAACAACCAGTCTTGGGGAGAGGGCCTAAGCTGGCAGTCGGAGATCCCCAAAGGGCTCCTGGACTGTGAGAGGGCATAAGCTGGGCTGAGGGACCCCCTCCCCGAGTGCACAAATTTTGTGCACTGAACCCCTAGTCCTATATAATAAAAGGCTAACATGCAAATTGTCTCCCCAGGAGTTTAACCAGGAGTTTAATCACGCCCTATGACATGTGCTGACCCCCAGGGGTGGGGCAGGGTGGAGCATGGTGGGCGACCAGCAGCAGTGGGGTGCTGAGGGAATGAGGGAAGGAGGAGGCAGGGAGGCCGGGAGGTGGGAAACCTGATCAGCCCTGATCACAGGCCTAGAGACCCTACCCATACATGAATTTCATGCCTCTAGTATGCTAATAAAATTGTGTTCTTTTTTCTCTTGTTAATCTGTATTTTATTACAGAGATCTCAATGAACAACTCAGAAAGCTGGAGGAAAAATTATTTCTTTTCTCCCCTACACCCATGAAGTCTGCTCGATCCATAATAATACCAAAGGTTATTCTACTGAACTGGCAGTGACTGTCCCTTACGGAACAAGCTCACTTGCTCTTAAGACCCAAGCTTTAGACTCTTCTTGGATTTTTCTCTCAGGTTAACTGAGCCTGGTGTTTCTTCCATGGGCTCAACACACGCTGTGGTCTATAAGGCGAGCCCTAGGGACGGAGATGGAGGAGGATGTGACAGGCCAGAGCCCCTGACAAAGGCGATGTGGCCAGAGCTCAGGAAAACCTCTGTCCCGGAGTCAGCTTCCCAGGAATGATCAGGTCACGCCGAACAGCTCAGGCAGGCATGAAGGTGGAAACGGAGCGAGGCTTGTTTTGGGAGTGGCGGTCCGTGGAACCTCACGTCGGCCCCTGTACCTCGCTGAGTCCCCCACAGGGGCGCCCCCTGAGGTGATGACAGGGAATGCAGCTGTAAACGGGGTCACCTTGGGGTGAGGGGATGGGCATGTTACAAAGAAGTTTAAAGAAGGGAACTAGCCTGTATTGAGGTCCTACTCTAGAATAGACATGTCTTATCACATTCGCATTTTAATCCTGAAAACCTTATGACATATCACCTCTTTAGAAACAGGGAAACTCAGGGGGATCCCACATCTGGCAAGCAACATAGCCAGATTCCATGCCCTGTCTGTTCCTCTCACACGTCAATGCAGGCAAATCCATGAGACTGGCACCCCTTGAGGGGACCGAGGGACACGTAACTTTCCCTGGGCCTCTGTCGCGTACCAGGCACCACGTGTGTATCTGACACTCATCACCTACTTCCCCCTTTCTAAGCACCCTGGAGAGCAGGTACTGGCTCTTCCATTCTATAGGGCAGGAACATAAAGTCAACGTCATAAGTGTGTGAACACAGCATTTCAACCCAGGTCTGACTCACTCCAAAGCCATATTGTTTCCCTGAGCCTTCAGCTTCCCCATCTACTTTGGGAGTTAAGATACAATCCCCTGAAGATCAGGAAGCGTGCTGGGCAGAGCACCAGAGCCAGGTGACTGGTTTGGACAGAGTGAGTGTCCACAGAGAGAGAAGAGAGTCCCGGGGCTGGACGGCCTCGCACTCGGCACACTGTCTCGCCCCTTGTGTCCCTCTTCCCGGCCAGCATCTCTCAGAGATCCAGAGAGGCCCTGGCCACTTCCTTTTATTTCCCAGAACCCAGGATGCTTTTGGCTTGAGGTCCCAGCCAAATGTTCTTGCTGCTCTCCTCACAGTGGGCCTCTTTGCTGCCTGCCCCTCCCTCTGCCCACACTCCGATCTGCTGGGCTCCGTGGGGTAAGCGCCTCTCGTTACAGAGGCCTCCTCTCTCTCAAGGTCATAAATACAGCCGGGCAGGGCCCACGCCTGCGCTTTAATTGGTGCCCCTGCAGACCCGTTACATCACCGTGCTCCCGGGGGAGGGCCTATAAATAGCTCCTGGCCAACCGAACACACACACACAGTGCCCTTCAAAACAGTCCCCAGCATCTCAGGAAGAGCGTGGCCACTGAAGTCCACGGCAGGGGCTCCGTTTGGGATTTGCCAGCAACGTTTTGAGTGACTGCAAAGCATGAAGATGTCAGAGGCACCGAACAAAGTGAAAGAAGCAAACCACAAATATATTATCATTTCTAAAATCTCTTCCTTTTAAAAATTATGTCATGAGATAGCATTTTCTGCCCTAGGCACTGCTTGTAGTCATGCCCTCAACCCACACACCCTGCTCTGCTCCTCCTCCTCCTCCTCCTCCTCCCTCTCCTAAGAAGAAGAAAGGAGGAGGAGGAAGAGGAGGAGAAGGAGGAGGAGGAGGAGAAGAAAATGGAGGAGGAGGAGGAGGAGAAGGAGGAAGAGGAGAAGATGGAGGAGGAGGAGGAGGAGGAGGAGGAGGAGGAGGAGGAGAGAAGGAAGCAAGAGGAGGAGATCTTATGCTATTGGGAAATTGCTGGCTAAAAATTTCTCCTATCTCAACACTCTGTCCCCCTAACCTACATCTGTGAAAGGTCTCAGTGGTCAGAACTTCACACATTTAAGCCAAACAGAACTCAGAAACAGAGAGGAGAGTGAGAGAATGAAAATGAGACCATCCGAGTTCATAAAATAAACTGTTTTAGCCCAGTTTTCCATTCTAGGTAAATGCCCTCTACAGAAAAATGTTTTCAAACACCATGTTATGAAAAACCATTACTGGGAAGCAATGATTAAGGGATTTCCTCTTGGCAAGGAATGTGAATCTGTGTTTGATATTTCACATCCACCCTATTGCAGCCGGTGACCAGAAATGGCAATAATGCTGGGCCAGTCCTCCATTGACAACAGTGACAGGACAGACATCCAGGAGCCTGAAAGGCTACGTCCCTAGTAATGATCCCTGGGTGGTTTTAAAGACAGATCCCTCTGTTACTCTCAGCGAACTCCAGACACATTTCCAAAATGTCGCTTTCTTCCCTTCCTTTTTAGTTCCTCTTTCAACTGTGGCCCAGCAAATGCTGCGGCCGAAGTGACTTTCTCCCACTGCTCTGGAGTTTTCAGCTCTAAGTAGGAAGGGATGGATGGATGGATGGATGAATGGGCGGACGGACGGACAGGTGGGTGGATGTGCACGGCCTTCTGTCTCTGGTTCCGAGAGCCTGGGACTGAAGGAGCTAGCTACTTCTCAGCAGTGTCAGGTTTCTGTTGACTCAAGAATCCACCCAGAAATCTGGGGCAACAGCCCTTGTACAGCGATGCCCATGCTCTCTCTTCCAGCGCATGCCCTGGTCAACACGTACAGGAAGGAAGTCACAACTTAAAAATAAAATTCACACCTAAACCATCGGCCAACATTTGCACCTTCCTCTGAAGTCTCACTGAGTTTTACCCAATGTCATGAACAATCACGTGGGTACTCGGCAGAGCTGCCCCAGCAGAAGCCCTGGTGGTGTCCTCTGCTGAGAGGACCCTCCTATGGCTGGCTGGGCGTCCCATCCCGACTCCCGTCCATCTGCGTAGGGGTACATTCCCCAGGCTTCCTGACCTCCTCACATTCTGCTTGAGCAGGATGTGGAACTTGCCTCCTGGACATTAATGATAAATAAAATAGCTTGTCACTGAGTCAAAGGAACCTCCATGGAAGTTTCAGCTCTTCCACAAAATTATTCAAGCCAAGGCTTCCTCCTCTGGATCCTGCCCTCCCTGACAGAGGTCCCTGAGTGTGCTGTGGTCACGCTCCGAGCCCAGAGCAGCCAGGAGTGGGGGTGGGGGGTCCCCATGTCTCCACTCAGGGAGAAAGTGGGTTTTAACGCTTTGAAGTGAATGAACTTTCTCCAACTGCCCTTCAGTAAAAGATGTTCCAACTTCTGATATGCATAGATATCTTCATTTTTTAAATATATTTTATTGATTTTATTTATTTATTTATTTATTTATTTATTTATTTATTTATTGTACAGAGAGGAAGGGAGAGGGATAGAGAGTTAGAAACATCAATGAAAGAGAAACATTGATCAGCTGCCTCCTGCACGCCCCCCAATGAAGATATATTACCTAACCAGTTTCTGTAATATATTTTCATTTTTTAAGATCACTTCCTGGCAGTAGCCAGGACTCATGTAGATGACTGGCTCCTTTTTCTAATCCCCCAGGGAGCTCCGTGGCTCTCCCGAAGCCTCGATGCACTGCCTGTCCCCCGATGGCAAGGCTCTGCTACCCCGAGGTCACCGGGAGACCAATGGCAGAGCCATCTGGCACCAGGACATGGGAAGTCCCCATTTGAATCCACGGATCATCTGGATTAATAGATCATCTGTTAAGAGGCCTCTCCGTGTAGTCTAGCACCTCATTAGAGGAATCCTTTTTCTGAATGGATGCTCCAAACCATCACTCTGACCAAACAAAAACTAAGCCAGACACCTAGCCCTAGATAGGCCCTCAAAAATACCTCTCTGTGCCTACTCTTTATTTTATTGATTTTTCTTTTTCTTTTTCTTTTTTTTTTTTTTACAGAGAGGAAGAAAGAGGGATAGAGAGTTAGAAACATCGATGAGAGAGAAACCGATCAGCTGTCTCCTGCACACCCCCTACTGTAGATGTGCCGGCAATCAAGGTGCATGCCCTTGACTGGAATCAAACCTGGGACCCTTCAGTCTGCAGGCCAATGCTCTATCCACTGAGCCAAACCTGTTAGCGCTCTGTGACTTCTCTCAGCCTCAGCCCCTTCCTGGCCCTTCTCCCCACCCCTTGGCTAATGCGAATTGTGTAATTGTTTGCTGACCCAAGTGCTTTCCCTCCGGTGTCAGAGTTCCCCTCTTCCGTGTTAGAAGTTGCATAAACAACCTTATCTTTTGGCAGCACTTTTTCAATACCTAAGTCCTTTCTCTTTCCTCCATTCCCCATGCCCGCCCAGGCAGTGCCAGTGCCAGCTTCCCTGGCTCTCCTCAGGCCTCGTCCCGGGATCGGGCACCTGCGCCTGACAGCTCTCCTAGCCCAGTGGGCGACCCGGGCTCAGGGGATTATGGAGCTTGGCGCTCGGAGGCGTTCATTGAAGGCAAGGTCCACTGTTCCTCCGGCCCCTCCTTCAGAACACAGAGGCCCACATCCTCCTCGCCCAGCCGGCTTACAACCTGATACTGTGGAAGCTGGTAGGCGCGGCCCCACAATGGTTCCCTCCGCCCCGCTGGCCGGCGAGCAAATATTTACCACGCTGGGCTGCTGCCCGCAGGTGGGGCTCAGGGCCTGGCCCCTCGAAGTCACATCCTCAGCTCTTTCCTCCTCTTCCCCTTTCACACTCAATGGACGGAGCCTGTTTGTAAAGACTGCTGAGAAGAGCCACAACCGGTTTGGCTCAGTGGACAGTGTCGGCTTGTGAACTGAAGGGTCCCAGATTTGATTCCGGTCAAGGGCATGGACCTTGGTTGCGGGCACATCCCCAGTAGGGTGTGTGCAGGAGGAGGCTGATCGATGATGTTTCTAATTCTCTATCCCTCTCCCTTCCTCTCTGTAAAAAATCAATAAAATATATATATTTTTTTTAAAAAAAAGACTGCTGAGAAGGGTTCATAATTGGTTCGTAGAGGGCCTTGATGCACAATTTAAATCTAATTCCTTTACGCATTCAACCTGCGCCTCAGCAGCCTTTAGTAATCCATTGCATGGACGCCATCTCTCTTTCTGGTTTCTGGAATATGGCAGGGGTGGGGGAAGGGGGTAGTTGGGGGGGTGAAGCTGCATCTCACACCTCATGCCCTCATCTCCTTCTGAATCCTGGGGCATGTGGGGGGGCAGATACGGAAGCTGCAGCTTCTCTTGGCCGGGGGGCCCTCCGGTGGCGCCTGGCAGGGAGAGGTCAGGGGATGCTGGCTGTGTCCTGGCAGAAAAAAACGGCCTTCCATCCTCCCCGGAGGAGCTCAGTCCCAGGCCCCAGCAGGCAGTGAGGCCTGTTTTCCGTCGTCCTCACAGCTGCCTTTGAACCCTCCCAAGGAGCTGCTTCTCTGCCGGCACTGCCTGCTCTGGGGCCCACGTCTGCGCCTGAGGACACAGCGGGAGAGTCTGGAAACGCGGTGGTGACGGCAGTCCTGTGAGAACAAAGGCCAAGGCCAGCCCGAGTCCAGGGGGCAGAGCGGGAGCAGGGCGGGAGCGCCACTGGCCAGGGCAGGAGCAGGGCCCCACGATGCCCGTGTGCACAGGGCGGGGCAGCCGGGGCCCCGGGTTTGGCTGCAGCTGCAGCACTCACTGCTCCTTCCCACCCAGGGTCACCTTCTCGCGTGGGGGGTGGATTTGAAGGGCGAGGAGGAGAAAGAGACGCAGACTGGGAGGAGGTGAAGAGGGGCAACCAGGGGAGGGAGGGGAGAGGATTGCCTGCGCCATAGACAGGGACTTAGAGTGGCTCCGAGTCTGAGAACGGCCTGGCGGCACCTGCTGAGTGAGCCCGGGAGGTCCTGATCCCGGTGGGCAGGTGTGGGTGTGAAGGCCCTGCCCTCCAGCGGCCGGGTGCATGGGCCTTTCTCTCAGAGACATGCACATTATCGGAAGGGCCTTGGCTGGAGAAGCTGAGGGAGGATGCATCTCTGGAACCTGCTCTTCTATGTTTACTTTTTTATTTTATTTTATTTTTTAATATATTTTATATATATTATATATTTTAATATATATTTTAATATATTTTATTGATTTTTTTTTCCACAGAGAGGAAGGGAGAGGGATAAAGAGATAGAAACATCAATGAGAGAGAATCATCGATCAACTGCCTCCTGCACAGCCCCTACTGGGGATGTGCATGCAACCAAGGTACATGCCCTCGACCGGAATCAAACCTGAGACCTTTCAGTCCGAAGGCTGATGCTCTATCCACTGAGCCAAACCGGTTTCAGCTGTTTTCTTTTTTAAAATATATATTTTATTGATTGTTTATAGAGAGGAAGGGAGAGTGATAGTTAGAAACATTGATGAGAGATACATCAATCAGCTGCCTCCTGCACACCCCCTACTGGGGATGTGCCTGCAACCAAAGTACATGCCCTTGACCAGAATCAAACCTGGGACCGTTCAGTCCGCAGGCCGACGCTCTTTTCACTGAGCCAAACGGTTAGGGGTTCTATGTTTTCTTTCCTCCGAGAGAGCCAGTGCCTCAACAACCCAGGAGGTGCCTTACGGGGAGACTGCAGGGCGCGGGGGGTGGGGGGGGGGGAGGAAGGGGTGCTAGAGGAATCAGGAGGAGATGCAGTGTGCTAAGTGTGAGCAGAGGCCTGGCACTGCCTTCATGAGAGAAGCTCCTAAAGGCCCACCGTCCAAGGTCACGTGCAGCAGCCACATGTCCGTGAGGACCGCTACCTCTGGGCACGGTGACCGCCCCCACGGGCGCCCTGAGCTCGCTGCTGCCGCCCAGGCAGGCTGCTCTCCCTCGCTGGCTCTGAGCGGTCACACTGGGAAGCAGGGAGACGCAGGGGTGTTCGCGTTAAACAGAAAGTCCCCGCACTCCGTGAAGACATGAAGAAAACAATCGGAATCTTTTGCAGAAGTGTCTCCTGTGAGTGCCAGTAGGCGCTGGTTTCAGAACCCCCAGAAACTGGACTTCCCGTGCATCTGGGGAAGTTGAAAGTGAGGATGAAGGGCTTGCCAAGACCTTTCCCCGGCGTTTGAGAAGCACTGATTGACCAAGAAGGCCGTCTCAAGACCCCACTTCCCCTTTTAATGAGATGTCACGTCAGAAACACGTGCCCTTAGACACATCCCGTACTCCCAAGCCGCTGAGGTGGGCTGGCCGTGGAGACGCAGGGCGGGTGGAGGCTACTGGACTCATGTCTTCAACTGGCATTAATTAGTGCTCTGGTGGTACATCCCACGGTGTTTTGTTTGGTTTGGTTTAAATATATTTTACTGATTTTTTTACAGAGAGGAAGGGAAAGAGATAGTTAGAAACATCGATGAGAGAGAAACATCGGCCAGCTGCCTCCTGCACACTCCCCACTGGGGATGTGCCTGCAACCAAGGTACATGCCCTTGACCAGAATCGAACCTGGGACCTTTGAGTCTGAAGGCCGATGCTCTATCCACTGAGCCAAACCGGTTGGGGCCATCACACGTTTTTTTGTTTTGTTTTGTTTTGTTTTGTTTTAATAATCTGCCCCAACCCTCCTTTTCTCATAAACCCAATTGTTTTTCACGCCTGATTTTGCAGAAGTAAGGTTTTAATCTTTTCAGGGTGGGTGGGAGGAGGGGAAAGAGGAGGGAAGGGGTGCATGGATGGCATTACAGTAAGAACTTTGGTATTTGGGGATTCTTGGCTTATTGACCTATTTTCTGGATTCTTGTCTCATTTCACGTAGCTGCATTGCTTTCCCAATTATCCCAGGCTTCGTGGCTTAACACAACTCAAATGTGTTATCTTATCTGACAATCAGAAGTCCTAAATGGGTCTTTAAGAACAAATACCAAGGTGCAGGCAGAGCTGTGTTCCTCTCCTTTGATCTGGGCAGGTTTGCGATACACATGTTTTATTCTGCAAATCACTGGTGGTCATGACAGCCATTATGCACGGTTGTATGAGAGTCCCCATCAACCAGCATTTGGAAGAAAACGTGGACTCTCTCTCTATGCCCTCCACCCTGTTCCTGCATCACTGTCATTGCTGACGCAACAGGACACTCCCTGTATTCAAAGGGCCAAAAATTGTACACTTGGAACTACCTATATCGTTGTATTAACCAGTGTCACCCCAATACATTTAATACCAAATTTTAAGAAAGAATAAATGCTTTTCTGTCGGCTACGTCCACAGAGATAGCAGTAACGCTGACATTTGTCAAACAGCCCTTCCGAAATTACACCTGTGGGATAGAAAACAAATGGATCGCTTAATTTCTATTGGAAAGTGCAGTGCAAATGATGCTGCAGGACTTCGGGGTCATACAAGGCCCTTGGCTTGGTCCTGCTCCTGGTGCACTTGCCCTTGAGCTCTGAGCTTCTATGTTAGGAGTCCCACGGCTTAAGGCTGCGGTGCCGGGAGGAAGCCACACCACGGGGAGAGGCCCGGGAGGCACTCCAGTCAACAGTGCTCGTCTCCCCATGCTCCGGGCCCAACACCAGACATGTGAGTGAGGGAGTCTGCAGGTGACGTCAGCCCCAGCTGCTGTGTCCCCTCAGCTGCCTAGGCGCCAGGTATCGTGGAACAGGACGAGGCAACCCTGCTGTCTAAATCCCAAACCCACAGATCCCCTGGGCATCGTAAGGGGGTTGCTTTAAGCCACTACATTTTGGGGGTAACTTCTCCTGCAGCCACAGGAGCTCGGGCGCCGGGTACATGGTGTTCACAGAACGTGCCGCTCGGGTGTTCCTGCAGCACAGCTGTGCTGACAGCCATCATGCTGTCAGAACATCTAACACCCGGCACAGAGGAAAGACCATCAGTGGCTTCTCCAGAGTCCCAGGTGCAGTGCTGGGTGCGAGAAAACGTGACACAAAAAAAAAATCCATTCTAAGCGTTATTTTGGGGATTAAACCAGTTTTCTAGAAATGTGGTGCAGAATGTGGGTGCCTAGAGACACTGAGCGTAGGCACCACACCCCTTCGCCATCACCTCCAGGGTGAGCTGCCCTCCTGGTGTGAGGGGATCAGCACCCAGGCTGGGTGGGAGTGGCCTCTGCAGGAGGAGGTCAACAGAGGAAGCTCCTCAGGCAGGTGAGGAATTCCAGACCGTCTGGGAAAAGCCCTTTCTGCCTCCTCATCTATCTATCTATCTATCTATCTATCTATCTATCTATCTATCTATCATCTATCTATCCATCTAACTATCTATCATCTATCATCTACCTATCATCTATCTATCTATCTACCTATCTTTCGTCTATCTATCCATCTATCTATCATCTACCTATCATCTATCTATCATCTATTTATCTATCATCTATCTATCTATTTTTATGCCACATTGTGGTAACACACACACACATACACACACACACACACACACACACACACACACACTGCACAGCTGTCCGTGGCCAGGACTTCCTGGTGACTGAGTAAAATAATTGTTGCTGGGAAGAGAAGGGAAGTGCCCGCTTCCGGTGAGTTTTGCCTGATGTGGCTGAACTGTGAGGAACTTGGCACACTTCCCAGCCGGAGCAGTCTGTGTGAGAGACTGATAAGGCAGGGAGACTAAGTCAGTAATCAAAGTTACTAAAGTACAGCAAGCTGTCCTTACGCCAGACCCTTCCTTATATGGGGAAGGGTTAAAATACAAAACAAAGCACAGTAGATTCTGAAATATTATCTCGACAGTTAACAGTCACCCACAGAGACTGTCCAGACACTAAGGAGTCCAAGTGACAATTATTTGGACTTTTTTTTTTCCTTTGCTTAAGACAGCTGGACAATTTTGCACAAAACATGATGGGAATACAAAATTCTTAGGTTTCCTTCCCCAATTAAATTATTTCATCAATAAATAATTCCTGAGCAGGTAACTCCAAATATGTTCATTCACATCAAGAAATTTCAAGCAAGTAACCTTTATAAATCTGTAGTAAATGGATGTTTCCTTCTGTATTTGCTGGGGCTCATTGTGTATTCTAAATTTGCTCAACATTCGAGGCTCTCGACTGAAATTTTAAAGATCAGGCTTTCTTTTTCTTCTCCTGAAAGGTGCAGACTTGTGCTGATGATTGGTTGAAGGTAGGTTTGTTGTTGTTTTTTTTGTTGTTGTTTGTTTGTTTTTAAATATATTTTTATTGACTTTTTACAAAGCGGAAGGAAGAGGGATAGAGACTTAGAAACATTGATGAGAGAGAAACATTGATCAGCTGCCTCCTGCACACCCCCACTGGGGATGTGCCCGCAACCAAAGTACATGCCCTTGACTGGAATCGAACCTGGGACCTTTCAGTCCGCAGGCTGACGCTCTATCCACTGAGCCAAACTGGTTTTGGCGGTATGTTGGTTTTATATAGTGGAATCACCTACTAGATGCCCTGATAATACTACGGAGCAAAATTTCCAGAATTCCTGGGCTGATATCCCGGAAAAAGCTGGTGATGTTATCTTGTATAAGTTAAGATGGTACCAGCTGCTATCAAACATGATCCTCCAGCCCAGCCAATGTGGCTCAGTGGTTGAGTATCAACCTATCAACCAGAAGGTCAGGATTCAAATACCAGTCAGGGCACATACCTGGGTGGTAGGCTCGATCTTCAGTAGGGAGCATGCAGGAGGCAACCAATCAATGATCCTCTCTCATTATTGATGTTTCTATCTCTCTCTCCTCCTTTCCTCTTTGAAATTAATAAAAAATATTTTTTTTAAAACATAAACTCCCAAAACTCATTTGCAAAATATTATTTATTTGTATGACATAAAATGTTGCTTATGAAATTTACTTCCCTCTCATGTAGTGTGCAATTGACATAGGCAAGGCAGCCCACTCTGCAGAATCCTGTGGAGACCCCAGCTGGACAGGGCAACGCTATCCTCAATGCGGGACCTACCCACTGAGAGCAATGGATCACACAGGCCAGCCCTGGAAGTGTCTACATCACTTTGACCCACATCTGATGGCCAGAACTCAGTCAAAACGGCCCAAATTAGATGCAATTATTTCTGGGCAATGTCACCCCTGGCTGAGCACCCACTTCCCAGCAATCAAAGTGAGCATAGTTCTTTGGTGACAAACCACTCCTCTACCACCCATCTCATGTACAGCATGGATTCTTTCCATCCCCAGGCCTGTGGCTAGTGCCCTAAATGATCAGGTCAAACCTCATCCCACCAAGACCCAAAAGACGCATGCTCTGCTGTCTGGGTCTCTATGACATTTAGTTTGGAATGGTGCTATGGAGCTGAGACGGTTCTCCCCAGGATGGTGAGGGTGTGCTGGCCCAGCTCACCTCTATTGTGCAGTAGTGCTAGCACCTATTTTGGGGTTTTTAAAAATGTATATTTTATTGATCTTTTTACAGAGAGGAAAAGAGAGGGATAGAGAGTCAGAAACATCGATGAGAGAGAAACTGGGGATGTGCCCGCAACCAAGGTGCATGCCCTTGACCGGAATCGAACCTGGGACCCTTGAGTCTGCAGGTCGACGCTCTGTCCACTGAGCCAAACCGGCGAGGGCATGCTAGTGCCCGTTTTGTTTCCAGTGCTCATCCGCCCTGGGAATGCTACCCCGTGTGGGAGGGCCCTGTGACGGAGGAGAGTATTCCCTCGGTCCAGGTGACAGGTGGGCACGCTCAGTGCCCCCGGGCCCACTTTGGGACGCCAGGGCCAGGCATCACGAAGATTGCCTACGGGACCAGGCCCTGGTCTGGATTTCACTCCGTAATAAATCCCAGCGGCCCTTGTTCTCCTGTGAGCAGCTGTAATGATGCAATGCCCAGGGCAAACAGGCCTGTGTGGAGATGGATCGCTTACATAATAAACGAGCCTGCACACTACCCTCCTTGTATGCAGACCTGGATTGTTTTTAAAAATGGCAGTGTAAGCCATCACTTGTTGTTATCCCATTATACTAAGCACTGTGCAAAGTGCAGTACTACTTTTCATCTATAGTAGTAACAAGTGTTCTGGTAGGCAGAAACCGGGTTTCATCTTAAACTGAGGTACCTCACCAAGGTTAAGCATAGCTCATTCAAAGTCAACGGATAGAGGCTGAGTTGAGGTTCATATCCAGACCTATGTAACTCTACAATCTGTTCTCCATCCACTATGGCATATAATGAGTACCACCACCACCACTACCACCACCACCACCCCCA
Organism: Nyctalus aviator; assembly: GCA_036971965.1. Taxonomy (NCBI): domain Eukaryota; kingdom Metazoa; phylum Chordata; class Mammalia; order Chiroptera; family Vespertilionidae; genus Nyctalus; species Nyctalus aviator. The sequence goes on along the minus strand of CM072924.1, from coordinate 181,716,340 downwards.
GGCACCCTGGATTGCTTACCATCAGCTTCCAAGAGCAAATGCTCAGCACACACAAGGAAAACATCCACCCATGCATTCCTCCTGGCAAGACTCGCCCAAGTAAGATTTCTCAAATTGCTCAGGGCCAACCGGATGCCTTCACCTTGATAGAGTAGCCCCATGTGCAGGAAGTTTGAAGAACATGTGTTCATTGGAAAGTGAGATTTCATTGTATACAACTGCGCACAATAATAACTTAGGGTCTGTGGCCACTCGCGTACTAAGGGTAAGCTACAGAGATGCACAAGTGTCTTAGATTATTGTAAGTGTTCATGTCATCATCATACAAGGCTGATTTCCCTTCCCATAGCTGCTTCTTCCCAGTCAACAGCAAGGCATCCCTTCTCTCTCTCCAGAGAAGTGACAAAAGCAACATCGAGTCAGAGAGTGACCAACTGGTCACCAAGTCAGCCTGTTTGCCAAGCCACAGGACATTTAAACAGATAGTTCCAGTAAAGCCAAGAACCCATATGACTTAGTAGCACCTTCTCAAATGGGACATTTTGTGTGTGGGTCTTTGGAGGCTTTAAGTAAAGGCACAGTATTTTGGTGTTGGAGATCAGGACAAAGAAAAGAACATCACGTGTTCCCTTTGTGCCATTATTACCATAATGGCTTCACTTAGAGGATTTAAGGTAGCCAGGCACTATGCCGGATGCTTAGTCAGCCCTCACAGTGGTCCCATAGAGACTATACTGTAATCACTTCTATTTCATAGAAGAAAGCAAAGCCAACTAAGAGACGGATGAAGTAAGCGCTTCGCAAAGGACAGCAAAAGAAGTTGGGCCCAGATGTGTCTGGCTCTCTCTAAAGCCCACGAACTCTTGGGTGCACCAGCCCACCCCGAGCCCCGGGGGGAAAGAACGAATGAACGCCAGCGGGAGGAAACTCGGCCTGCAGCGGGAAGGCTGTCCGGCGCTCCAGGGCTGTGTTGTGCAATCTCAGGAAAGGGAACACAGCGTGCTGAAGTTGCACAAGGAATGTAAACAAGACCAATGAAATCTCTCAGAATCCATGCTAATCCCTGGCCGAAGTCTGATTCCAGAAAAAGCTTCTGTGTATGTAGCGTTTGACGAGGTAGCTTGGCTCTCAAAAGACTCCAAGTGGTGAGAGCGATGGCTGAGTTTTGCAAGTGTCTGTGTGTTGAAGGTAGTTTGTTTCTCCCTCAGCAAACAGTGCCTGTGCGTACAGCAGGTCTAAGTGCTCGCTGAGCGGTTTTAAAGTTCCAAGGAAGACCGGACTTAGCTTTTATAAGGAAAATTCCGAAGCTGACATTTGTTGATGCGATGTAGCTTCGTTAGTTTTGACAGCATGGCCCTTGTGGGTCCCAGTACATTCCGATGCCATCTACTCAGGATTTGTGAGCACTTATGAGGGCAGCAGGGGGATGGAGTTCTGTGAAGGCCCCTGCCAGCAGGTCCCTTCGCCACAATAAATAAGCAGGTCAAGGTCATGGCTCCCAGGAGTGCTCCAGTGGCTTCGCATGAAAATGCTCGTAAAACACACATACCTACTCCGTCACCGTTTATTTGTAACTGAGGCTTTTGGGAATCACAGGTACAAACAAACGAGTTCGTAAAATGGACCATCTATTATGTGTCAGAGTCTACAGCAAGCATGTTAAACTCAAAGACTAACACGGGCCAAATAAACAAGGTTAAGTTTGTGTGGGCCACAAAAAAAAACAAAAGCTTCCATTTTCATAGAAACTTTAGGTTTATTTCAATAGAGACATGCTGAGTACAAGGGCTGAAATAAGTGAGTCACTGTTAACATAAAATAATACAATATTTTAATAAAAATTAATTTTTAAGTGGAAATTTATTATTATTTTTTTTAAATATATTTTACTGATTTTTTACAGAGATGAAGAGAGGGATAGAGAGTTAGAAACATCAATGAGAGAGAAACATCGATTAGCTGCCTCTTGCACACCCTCCACCAGGGATGAGCCTGCAACTAAGGTACATGCCCTTGACCGGAATTGAACCTGGGACCTTTCAGTCTGCAGGCCGACGCTCTACCACTGAGCCAAACCGGTTTTGGCTAATATTTTTTCTTAAACATTAACTTACCAGACACTGAATAATTGCACAAATTAATAAGCGTGACAGAAAGAAACCTATTTTTCTTTCTCTCCGAAAGTGAACTATTTCCTGTTGTGCACACCAACTAAGTCAGTCCAAGACTAATGACCTGGCCATCGGCCGCTAAAATATTCGCTGCTGGTATTAGTGGAGATAAATGATGTGCCTGCATATAAGGTGTGTAAGGGAAATGAATGCAACACGATTATAGCAATCAGTCATTAGCAAATGTTGTAGTTTGTGATTAATAATTATGTATATTAGGATGTTGTAAAAATTAAGTTACAAAAATGTATTAAAACATTTCTTACATACTGTTATATCGGCTGGACCGCAGAGATGTTAGCTGTGGCCTGTGGGCCGTGAGTTTGACATGCTTGCTCTGCGTCTATTGTTTCATTTCATTCTGACATCATTTGTGAGTTTGCAGAGCAAAGGATTTTCATGTCCCTGGACACACAAGGAAAATGAAATTCGGAGAGCTTATGAGATTTTTCTCAGGGACACAGAGCAGCTGAGCTCAGATTTTAACCCAGGTCTCTCTGCATCATTTTGGGGTTCCTTGAGGAATAGCAAAGGGTGATTTTTGTATGTACTTGGAGAGAGTTTTATATATATATATATATATATATATATATATATATATATATATAGTGTCCTTTCTTACTCGTCACCATTCACATACCAGAGTCCCCAAAGTCTACCATCCACATAAAAATCCTCCATTTAACCCAAGCTAAATATACCTCCAACTCAAACTCCATGAAAGCAAAACCACCCGGGCCCACTCCCAACACTAACACAAGGGAAATAGAAGCAAAGAAGTCAGACTGGAATAAGCCAGCAGTCTTAATTCATTGCTTAAATGTCTGACTTGCAAATTTTATAAATATCTGACCTTTGAACCCATTCTTAGCCCCTCAGGGGGACGTGGGAGAGGACCCAGCAGGTCGGGAACCCTGCTGCGTATGCTTCTAGAACCTTGCGGTAGATCGCCTGGGGATTTCCATGTCAAGGGCTCCGTGTCCTGTGCCCTCCTGGGCACTGCGGGGCACTGCAGACCCCCTCTCTCCCTCCCCCTCTCCCCACCCCCCCCCCCCCCCCCGCCCCAGAGCTCCAGGACTCACAGAGCACACAAGGAAAAAAGTCAGAGGGAAGAATTCAGTTTATGCAAAAGAGGCAGAGGCGGAGTTTAGACCTCAGTTCCAGCAGAAGTGAACAGAGGGCCGGCACAGTGACCACACTGAACTGCAGAAAAATAGAAGCTACATTTGGCCATGAGACCTGGAACCTGCTATAAGTGTACCCCCCAATTCATAGATGCCAAGAAGCTTAGAATGCGACTCTGAAAAGAGGGACTTCGCAGATGTCACTAGTTAAGGAGCTTGAGCTAAAATCATCCTGGTTTCAGGACATGCCCTAAATCCAATGACAGCTGTCCTTACAAGGGAAGGGGAGGACAGAGAGACCCAACAGAGGAGGCCCTGTGAAGACAGACACAAACCAGGATGGGTCAGCACAAACTTTACTACCTAACCCCTACATTCCATTCATTTCCCTGTAAACTTACCTTCCCGTAATTTACCACTTCTGGAAGCTCAAAACGCCTTTCTGGTGTCTTTTCACCTCTTCACAAATGGGTGGGCCTTTTGCTACTATCCTATATGATAAAGAGCTAATATGCTAATGGTCGTCACACCATCACACCATAACAACTGATCAACAGAAGACTGCATGCTTGGCAAGGTGCACGCGGGTGGGCGGGGACTTGACTTTCTGTGTCCTTCTGGACAAAGCCACAGCGGCTCAAGCAAACTGCAGATGGTTACTGCCACTGCCCAGGGCTGGCCCATGGTTCAGACAAGCCACAGAGGCTGCGAGGGCCAAGGCTCAGGCAGCCGCATGGCTGGCAGTGGCAGCAGCAGAGATGTGATGGGGGCGTCACCTTCTCCTGATCGCCAGGTGGCCTCCCACAGAGGAGTAAGGGCGTGATGGGAGTGTTGTCTTCCCCTCATCAATCAAGGGGAGTGGGCCTAAGTTGTCAGTAGGACATCCCCTAAGGGCTTCCAGGCTGTGAGAGGGTGCAGGCCGGGCTGAGGGACCCTCCCCACCAGTACACGAATTTTCGTGCACCGGGCCTCTAGTAGCAGATAAGCTCCGAGGTGTGATGGTCTTTTTAGGGTTTTGATGTTGTGAGGGTGCCCTCCCCTCTCACGCACAGGAAGTAAACCTTTTTGTGCTGTTCACCTGCCTTTTTTTCAGTTCCATGTCTAGGGTTCCAGCGACTGAACCGAGGAGGGCAGAGGAAAAGGGGTTCCCCCAGCCTCACATCTTCGGCAGATGAGTGGATGAACACACCGGGTCCCTTCCACAGGATGGGGTACTGCTCCCCAGCAGAAAAGAATGAACGACGGACACGTGATGGAATGACATGGCTGGGTATCTAATACAGCATGTGAGGGGGACGCCGGACACCAAAGGCTGTGTGTGGTATAGTGCCATTCACATGACATCCTGGAGTGCTCGTAAGAACAGAAAGCTGACAAACGGCTGCCAACATCTCGGAGGAGGGAGGGGATGACTCCACAGAGGCGGGAGAGAGTGCCTGGATGCAGGAAATGTTTTACCATGTGGCTGTAAGGATGGACAGCTACATGGCTACGCGTTTGTTGAAACTGAATGGAATACATTTAAAAGATTAATTTGGCCTGGCCCGCGTGGCTCAGTGGTTGAGCATCATCAACCTATGAACCAGGAGGTCATGGTTCGAGTCCCACCCAGGTTGCCGGCTCGATCCCCAGTAGGGGGTGTGTAGGAGGCAGCCAATCAATGATTTGCTCTCATCGTTGATGTTTCTACCTCTCTCTCCCTTTCCCTCCCTCTCTGACATCAATAAAAATATATTTTAAAAATAAAAAGATTCGATTGACTGCATGTAAGGGATATCTCAATCATTTTTTTTTAATGAAGGTAAAAGAAGAAAATGACACAGCATGAATGCCAAACAATTTTTTTAAAAAATTTAAAGCCAATTCTCACCCGCTGGAACTGGTTTCACATTCCACAGGACGCAGTGTGTCTGTGGGTTTGACATCACAGGGGAAGCACTCAGACGGTCTCACCAGGATCCATCGAGTACCTGTTCCTGCCACCAGGATTCAGGGAACACCTTCCATGTGCGTTGTCCATGGCGTGAAGGCGTGTAAGGGCCAATGGAAATCAGAGGCGTCATTCTTCCTGTGGAAAACGAGGGAAGAGGTTTCCCCTCCCCCCTGCTCTTCCGGAACTCCCCTCCTCTCTGTCCTCTTCAAACGTGGACATCTTTCCGACGGCTAACTAGGCCTGTGCCCGTCTCTTCTCAGGACTCTTTCTCACCACCTGAGAGCTAGCTCTTTGAAGTGTCATCATTAGAGAAAGTGCTGTCTCTCCCCATCTCCCTCAAATCACAAAACTTGTTTATTTCTTCATCGGAGAGTCACTCCTCTTCCAGATCATTTTGGACTCCCGGGTTATCTGCTGCCTTACAGGGGCACCCAGCCTTACGGGGGCACGCAGCCTTACGGGGGCACGCTGTCTTATGTGGGGGGACACTGCATTATGGGGTTCCTGCCTGCACTTTCCTCGGTCACACCTCATTCCTGGTCCAAGCTCGGGTGGGTTTTGGCTCCTTTTCCTCATCTGATTAGTGTGGACACGCCGTCCGATAAGGGAATGAAGATGAATCACATGAGAGGATTTTACAGTTCTGCGTGTTCACCTGTGTGGCTCTGGATGTTGTTTGTTTGCTTGGCATGAAGTTACAGAGCAAACAGCCTTTGGATTCTAGTTTCACGTTCTCACGCAGCAAGCCCCCTCCCTTCCCTGTGCCCTGCGGCCTGGTGAGAAAGAGTAAGTCTGGAAAGAGGTGACGAGAACCTGCACAGGAGGGCAAAGCCAAACCGGGCCAGATGCACACATCTGCAAGGAACTTAGGAGAAGCTCTGGAAGGAAATGCCTCTGTGGGCGCTCGGTGCTTGTCCCTGGGAGAGAATGAGGGAGCCCCATGCGTATTTCTGCAGCCGCCGCCGCTGTGGGCACACGCAGCCCTCAGACCCCCGAAGCCGGAGCACCAGAGAACGGGCCCCCGGGCCTCGGCTCCTGCACCGCCACTCCTCACTCCTGTGCTGGGCAGGGAAGGGCAGCGTCTCCGTTAGGGCAACCGGAAGCCCTTCCCTCTCCTTTCCGGCCAGGGACCCTCCACTTTACCCTCCTCCCTCGCCACGCAAGTTTCTGGGCACATCTCACTTCCCTGGGTGATTTATGGAGGAAAGCCTCATTCCCCGTCCTCATTCCCCATCCTCCTGGAGGACCAGACTTGCCCAGCCACTAGTGGGACATGGGCGGAGCACCACTGAAAACAAAAAGAATTCGTTTAAAATATATATATTCGTATTGATTTCAGAGAGAAAGGGAAAGAGAGAGAGAAACATCAGCGATGAGAGAGCATCGTGGATAGGCTGCCTCCTCCACACCCAGAACTGGGGATGGAGCCCGCAACCCAGGCCTGTGCCCTGACTGGGAATCGAACCGTGACCTCCTGGTTCACAGGTTGACGCTCAACCACTGAACCACTCTGACCAGGCGGAAAGAATCCACTTTGAGGAAGAGGCCTTGGATCTAAATTAAACGCCGTTACTGCTTCTCAGTGCTGAGTTCGTGTGCATGCATCTTTTGCAGCTGCTCATGCAAAGTAGCATCATCTTCTTAACATAGCTACTCATTTTCTAGGTAGATGCGGATGCTTCTTTAGCGGATCTTGTCCACAGGTTTTCTTGTGGTCAGTGATATTGCCACGGTCCCTTCCTGGATCATAAAGACCTACGCACATTTTGTGCAAATTACATCTTTAGCATCAACTTTCTTGAGAAGCAAAAAGATAGCAGCAATACGTTTCTCAGTGAGCACGCACTTTTTAAAAGACCGTGTTGTCAAGCGAGGTAAATGGCAGCCACAGCGGCAGGAGCATGCAGAGCGCTTCCTACATGCTCTGCGGCGGGAAGGAATGCTCAGCTTTTGTTTTCAGCTCGCAGTTCAAGTGCAGCGAACCTATAACGGCCCACGTTTCTGCTGGCCTTGACGCTCGGCAATGTGATGCCCATGTGCACGTCCCAAGTTGTGGCACAGCCCACACAGCACAGTGGACGGGCACAGTGGGCGGGCACAGCGAGGGGCAGGCAGAAGCAGCATCAAATCCCTCCCTGAGGCCGAGGGCCTTGCAGGAATTATCTGTCCTGGACACTGTCTGGAGGCTCGTTTTACTTACGCCTCCCACACGCTGTCCTTAAAAAGGAGATGGCCATTGTGCTGTGTCAGGAAACAGCCAGGGACGCGTGTGAAAGTGAGAACTGTTTTCCCTGCACCTGCACCTCATCCTTCCAATAAGACCACAGAGACGCCACCACTGTCAGTGTTACTGCTCCGCCTTCCCGCTCCTCTCCCTGCCCGTCTCATTTTTGGTTGCATGATTTTTACTTTACCAGAACCTATAATATACAGATACCACACTTCAATCTATGCCTTTGCCTTTGTTTTAACCTTAGCTATATAATTAATATATAATTTTATAATTATACATTGCTTATGTTATATTTATATATTTTATATATATATAGTCTCATATTTACATATAAGCATATAACAATTGTATCTATACTAATTAAAGGGTAATATGCAAATTGGTCAGGATGCCCAGTAACGACTGAACAGCAGGCTACATGGGGCGACCAAGCCAAAAGGGGGTTAATGAGGGATGACCAAACGACTGAACAGCAGGCTGTGAGGGGCGACCAGGTTGGCAGCGGGGGCAGTTGGGGGAGACCAGGCCAGCAGGGGAGGGCAGTTAGGCAGTTAGGGGCCATCAGGCCAGCAGGTAGAGGCAGTTATGGGTGACTAGGCTGGCAGGGGGGGCAGTTGGGGCGATATTGCAGGCAGGCAGGTGAGTAGTTAGGAGACATCGGTCCTGGATTGTGAGAGGGATGTCTACTGCCGAGGAGGAAGCCCCCCCATAAATGAATTTCTTAATTATAGAATATACTAGAGGCTCTGTGCATGAAAATCCATGCACTGGAGAGGGGTGGTCCTTCAGCCTACCCTGCCCCTCTCATAGTTTGAGAGCCCTCAGGGATGGGAGGTGACCTGGTGATCAGGGGAAGGCAACTCCCCATCACACCTCTGCTGCTACCACTGCCAGCAACGCAAGCCTCGTCTAGCCCTGGTTACCTGAGCCTCAGACAGCCCTGGGTGGCTGGGCAGCTGCCATCTGAGGCTTGCGTGTGCCTCAGGCCAGCCCTGGGCCGCTGGGGGGTTTGACGGGACTGGGGGACTCTGGAGGCAGGTTGAGGGAACTGGACACTGCCATCTTGTGGCTGTGGGCGCCACCATCTTTGAGGACGTGACAGCCAATTAGCATATTCCCTCCTTATTGGCTGTGGGCGCTGCCATCTTTGTGATGGCGTGAGGGTCAATTAGCACACTCCCTCTTTATTAGATAGGATGGTCTATCCTATATAATAAAAGGCTAATATGCAAATTGACCAAACCACAGAACAACCTGTCACTATGACGCACACTGACCACCAGGGGACAGACATTCAATGCAGGAGCTGCCCCCTGGTGGTCAGTGCACTCCCACAGGGGGAACACTGCTCAGACAGAAGCTGAGGGCTCCCGGGCTGTGAGAGGGTACAGACTGGGCTGAGGGATGCCCCACCGAGTGCATGAATTTTGGGCACCAGGCCTCTAATAAATAACATAATAATTAATGTGTCAAAATATATTACAAAAACAATTGCATCATAAAATAATTTTCACCATCACTCTCTTTGCTAAAGTTTGTCCAGTGGTCGCTTGGTGAGAGCACGTTCACCCCTAGAGGAGTCCCACTGTCCACATGTGCCATATCCCCTGGTTACTGCATGTTGAAACTGTGAACTTTAACCTTAATGCTTGAAGGGCATCTTGGCTGGAGAGACCATCTTTGGTTCACGTTCTTGCTCTTAAGTCTCTTCAGAATGCTGCCCCATTGTTGACTGGCTTTATAACTTGCTCATGAGAAGCTGGTTTAATAGTCTCACTCTTGTAAGTCATTAGACCTTTCAGCTTGGAGGCAAAAATCCACCCCCCGGGGCACTATGCTGGGGTGTACAGGGAGACCCCACTCTCTGGGCATTCCAACCTCGGAGCTTTTGCTTCGCTCAGTGTTCTCGGGGAAGAGTGGCGACCTCCAGACATGCGTGGCCTAAATAGGTAGGCTGGACCCACTCCCACCTCCCTGCACTTCCCTCTGCTGCAGAGGAGCCGTGTGCCCAGCCCTGGGCACATTTCCTGGGCTTCCTTGCATTTGGGCTTCTAGCTGTGTGTCATGCTCAACTAAGCCACACGCACTCACATGAACATGGAAACCAGAACCGAAGCCAAAGCCACCTTTGGCTGTAACCACTGGCTGTAGCAACTCTGGAGACACCGGGACTTTCTAAAGCTGTGTCTCAGCGTCCGCCCGGTCACTAATGTGACGGTGTTGGGAGGCAGGGTGGGGTGATGCTCCCGTTTCAGCTGAAGCAGCGTGTCCTCACGGTCAGCACGTCCTTGAGGGCCCCCTGATGTCCCACCTTCATGGCGGTGGAGAGGTGGGCGCAGCCTCCGGGGCTCAGCGTTGGAAACATCCGCCTCTCTGCGTTCGGTGACTTCTTAAAATAGCCAGGTGGTTTCTGTTTCCTGTGACGGAGCCCTGCTGATACCCAGTTTTCCTCTTTCCCACTGGCTGCTGGCCTTTGCAACTGCCAGCCTTTACCTCATCCTTGAGGCTCTCAAGTGAAGGCTGGACTGTCTCTGCCCCTCCTGTCTCCCTTATCTAGCTTCATTTTCCTTACTGTCACTCCAAGAATATCGATTGGCTGAATGGCCACCCTGGCTAGAATTTACGCTTCTTTCCCACAAGGACTGTTTTGATCACTTCTGAATGGCAAATAGAAGGGACCCAATAAGTAGTTAAATGAATGAATTTACTTTTCTTAACAGAGCCCTTCTACTAAATTAACATATTAGTAAGGGACTCATCGGTAATAAGCCCTCAAGCCCTAGCAGGGTTGGCTCAGTGGCTAGAGCGTCAGCCTGCAGACTGAAAGGTCCTGGGTTCCATTCTGGTCAAGAGCACATGCTCCGGTTACAGGCTCTATCCCCAGAAGGGGGCATGAAGGAGGCAACCGATCAATGATTCTCTCTCATCTTTGATGTTTCTATCTCTCTCTCTCTCCCTCTCCCTGCCTCTCTGAAATCAATAAAAACATATATGAGAGGAAGAGCGAGGGTTAGAAACATCGATGAGAGAGAAACATTGATTAGCTGCCTCCTGCATACCTCCTACCGGGGATGTGCCCGCAACCAAGGTACATGCCCTTGACCGGAATTGAACCTGGGACCTTTCAGTCTGCAGGCTGATGCTCTATCCACTGAGCCAAACCGGTTTCGGCAATAAAAACATATTTAATAATAATAATAATAATAATATGCCCTCAATAACACCTCCCGTGGAGCTTTTCACCTGGTTGAGAAAACCCTCTGAATGTCAGCTCTGAATTTAGGGCGGCCAGCTTCTCCCAGCTTCCCTGTTTCAGCTCTAAAGTTCCACGTCCCAGGAGCCCCTTCGGGCTTGGCAAAGCAAGACAACTGCTTTCCCGGGTTACATCCCTGAGGAGCTCAAGAAAGGCATTTGGAATTATAAGCAACCAAAGGGCCCTTAAGTCAGAAGTGAGGACCTTTTTCTCGCCAAGGGCCAAGTGGGTATTTATAAATATCATTCAAGGGCCACACAAAATTATCAACTTAAAAATAGCCTGCTCTATTTGGGCAAACAGTAATTAATTCCCCCCCAAGGCCTTGGCAGGGCCAGACCAAATGATTTCGCAGGCCTGTGGGCCGGATGGTCCCCACCCCTGCTTTGAATCAATTTTGCAGTTAAAAGTTTGCTAACACAAACCTATTAAGCTGGGCTGTGATTTCCTCCCCGTGTCATCGCTGTGTCGCAAATAATCCCGGACGCCACCGGGTGAAATTTGAGCAGCAGCTCTGGGCTGCATTTTACATTTTTGCTAGAATTTCTATTTGCCTACACCCGTGGTTGGCAAACTGTGGCTCGCGAGCCATGTGCGGCTCTTTGGCCCCTTGAGGGCGGCTCTTCCACAAAATACCACGGCCTGGCCGAGTCTGTTTTGAAGAGGCGTTAGAAGAAGTTTAAGTTTAAAAAATGTGGCTCTCCAAAGAAATGTCAATCATTGTCCTGTTGATAGTTGGCTCCGTGGACTCATGAGTTTGCTGACCGCTGACTGTGTCCGGGCTCACAGCCTGTGAAATCGCTTCTGTGTTCGGAAACACAACACATGAGCTTCCCAGAGAAAACATGTGGCATTTACGCCCCAGATTTTGCAGGGGAGGCCAGAGAAGTCCAAGTTCATCATCCCGTTGGAAGACAGAAGAGCCAGCTCTGCAGTGAACACTTACCCACGCAAATCCTAGGAACGAACGAGGCCTTAGCCATCTCTAGCCTTGAGGAACTCACCCACTCTAGCTGCTGACATCATTCTGAAGCTCCAGACAGAATCATCAAGTATATTTTGGGGATTTGACATGTCAGCATCTTTGAACTGGCACATTAGAGGGAACGTGGAGAATCTGGAGCACTCTCAGATCCTGGGCCCAAGCTTCTGGCAGAGGGGCGGGACGTCACGCTATTCTGTTTCCCTGATGATGCATGGGGAGGGAGGTTTGGGTGTTTACATTTTAAAAGGCTCCTCTCAACCAAAACTGAAACTTAGAGATGCTGCCAGTATGGAATTTTTTTTTCTTTTTCTTTCTTTTTTTTTTTTTTTTTTTTGCACCTGCAAAAACTGTCGTGTTACTAAAACCAACTGTTTTTGCTGCACAGGCTGCTACACGTGACAGGGTTGTTTCTCCAGCCGTGTGAGCGAGGGGCTGGCTGTGCGGCCGTTGCACAACCCAGCACAGTACACCTCGCAGGGCCAGCCGCCTCCGCTCCAGCGTGTTTACAAAGCAGACCCGGGGGATGGTGGCCCTCCGGAGGCGGCCTGCGGAGGATCGGGGGCTCAGGCACGGCTCCCCCACTGAACACCGGCCACGGGGCTCAGACCATTGCTCCCCACAGGCCGTGTGAACTCTGAGAGGCCCTGCATCTGGATGCTTCCACAGCATGACTCAAGTTCTTGGACAGACCGAACCTTTTTGCTAAACCGGCTATTAGGCCTGGCCACTTCCTTCCTCCCGGCACTATTTTCAGCAGCAGCAGCAGACAGGAGCCCTGCACCTGCCGTCACGCTGGCCCCAGCAGGGAGCCTCCGAAAGCCCTCCTTCGCCTGCTCAGCAGGGCCAGTGGTGCCCAGGCCAGGGGCACGGGATGGCCTGTGTCCAGAGGGTTGATGGGACCCAGAGGCCAGGCAGTCCCGTCCCCCCCCCTCCCCCCCGTCAAAGGCAACAGCTCACCCACCACCTCTGGTGTCTCCTGGCCGGAATGTGTGCCCGATCTCCTCTCCAGGGCTCTGGCTGGTCATGTTCCCTCAGGGTGCAGCCCAGGGCCCCAGCCCGGTGGTCTTGACCTCCAGGAGGAGGAGGAGACCCTGGGGTGACTGCCTACTGTGTAGCCAGCCTCTGTCCACATGGTGGAGGGAAATGTGGCTGAGACACAGCCCCGAGAAGCTGACAGTCCTGGGGCCTGTGACAGCCCGGGGGAGAGGTCTACTGCAGCCTGCTCCCAGGTTCAGGCCCCGCTGGCCTGACCACCCTGGCCTGGCTCTGCCACAGGATGGAGTTTCAGGACGAGGTAGCTGAACACCTCCATTCTCTTTCCAAGCCGAAACCGGTGCCGAGACGCCGGAGAGCTGGCCCGGGATTCCAGGGGCCCACGTGGCTACCTGCTGGCCAGCTCCCCCCGCACGCCTTCCTTCTCTCTTTCTTCCACGGAAATTTGGCAAGACGGTGGGGTGCTTATGCTCCCCTTTTATCTGGGTCTGTTTGTCCGTAGCTAGAATAACAGGGGGCTTTTAAAACCGAATGAATGCAACATCCAAAGAATGGCCTCAGACCAATGGAATGTCTCATGTTCCCTCTCTCTGGCTCGGAGCAGAGGCCCTTTGGGGCTTAACATCTTTTTCATTCACTTGCAAAATACCTCCCAGAGCACAAGTTTGAAAACTCTGAGTCCTGGAGCGGCTCCCTCCTCTCCCCGCTCCCATTTCCCTCTCAGTGGCAGTCACCTGATCAGCTGGTACACTGTAGATTTTCGGGGGGAGGGGAAGAGAAGAACTGGTACTATTTTGGGTTTTAATTTCCAATGCATTTGTGTTGTACTTTTTTTTTTTTTAATATATATATATTATTGATTTTTTTTACAGAGAGGAAGGGAGAGGTATAGAGAGTTAGAAACACTGATGAGAGAGAATCATCGACCAGCTGCCTCCTGCACACCCCCCACTGGATGTGCTTGCAACCGAGGTACATGCCCTTGACCGGAATCGAACCCAGGACCTTTCAGTCTCCAGGCTGATGCTCTATCCACTGAGCCAAACCGGTTTTGGCTTGTGTTGTACTTCTTACCCATGTCTGTTTCTTCTTCTCTAAAAACATTTAAGTCGACTAAACACCGCCTTTGGCCCACCGGTCACCCACACACAGACCCTGTGCCCTGGTGGGGCATGGATTTACCAGGGACCCGCGAGTTCTGTCAGCCTTCCTCCAGGCGGAACCCCTGCCCCTGGAGTCCCAGGTCACAGCTATACAATGTCCTCAGGACCAGAGAAGGACGAGTGCTGGCTGCAGAGGATGGAGACCACTGAATGTCCCGATGGCTGTCACTCTGCACCACACACACACACACACACACACACACACACACGGCCCGTCATAAAAGCCTATCAGCTCACACAGATGCCGGCTGAGGAAGCACCTGTCCGGTACTTCCTCTAACTGACACGAGGCAGGGGCCGGGGCACGCCCCAGGGGTTTGTCTTCATGTCCGCTACCGGCAAGCAGCTCTGAGAGACCACGCAGCCTTTCTCTGAAACAACTCACACGGCTTCTGTTTCTCACGGCCTGCTGGCCAGGGCCGAGGTGACCTTTAACACTTACTTGTGCGTTTCCAAACCCCGAACTGCCTGTCACCTGGTAGGTCCTGGAGGCCAGCTGTAGCCGCAGGCGTGGAGGAGCAGGGCGGGGCAGGGGGAGGGGGGCGGCCATGGTCTGGGGCCCGCAGAGCTGCTTGCAGGGGCAGGGCGTGAGCTGGGAGGAGGGAAGGGGGACTGGGAAGAGGGGCCACCTTTAACCCTTGGACGGCCAGGCAGGGCACTCGGGCCTCCCTTCTGTTACCGTTTCTGTGAACTCATGTGGGTGCCTGCACGGAGAGCGGAGAGGAGGGCATGGCTGAGCACCTCTCCTCCTCCCGACTCCCCTCTCCCCTCAGAGGTCACCCTCCGCCGTCCAGTGCTGCTCACAGAACCAGCAACCACCACCGCAGGCGGCGAAACGCTCCAGTTAATTTCTGCTCAGGGCGCAGCCGTGTACAGCACTAATTACCTCTGCAGCCTCACACCCGGCATAAAAACAGCCCTTTGTCCTCCACCGGGAGCCTGTTCAAATATTAACTCAGCCCTCTCCTCCACCCCCCCTTAGCCCTCTCCTCCACCCCCCCTTAGCCCTCTCCTCCACCCCCCCTCAGCCCTCTCCTCCACCCCCCCCTCAGCCCTCTCCTCCACCCCCCCCCTCAGCCCTCTCTTCCACCACCCCCCCCTCAGCCCTCTCTTCCACCACCCCCCTCAGCCCTCTCCTCCACCCCCCCCCTCAGCCCTCTCCTCCACCCCCCCCCTTAGCCCTCTCCTCCACCCCCCCTCAGCCCTCTCCTCCACCCGCCCCCTCAGGCTTCTCCTCCACCCCCCCTCAGGCTTCTCCTCCACCCCGCCCTCAGGCTTCTCCTCCACCACCCCCCCCCTCAGGCTTCTCCTCCACCACCACCCCCCTCAGCCCTCTGCTCCACCCCCCCCCCAGCCCTCTCCTCCACCGCCCCCTCAGGCTTCTCCTCCACCACCCCCCCCTCAGCCCTCTCCTCCACCCCCCCCTCAGCCCTCTCCTCCACCCGCCCCCTCAGGCTTCTCCTCCACCACCCCCCCCTCAGCCCTCTCCTCCACCCCCCCTCAGGCTTCTCCTCCACCACCCCTCAGGCTTCTCTTCCCCCCCACCTCAGCCCTCTCCTCCACCCCCCCTCAGGCTTCTCCTCCACCACCCCTCAGGCTTCTCCTCCACCACCCCCCCCTCAGCCCTATCCTCCACCCCCCCCTCAGCCCTCTCCTCCACCCCCCCCTCAGCCCTCTCCTCCACACCCCCCCTCAGGCTTCTCCTCCACCACCACCACCCTCAGCCCTCTCCTCCACTCGCCCCCCTCAGGCTTCTCCTCCACCACCCCCCCCTCAGCCCTCTCCTCCACCCCCACCCTCAGGCTTCTCCTCCACCCCCCCCTCAGGCTTCTCCTCCACTCCCCCCTCAGGCTTCTCCTCCACCACCCCCCCCTCAGCCCTCTCCTCCACCCCCACCCTCAGGCTTCTCCTCCACCCCCCCCTCAGGCTTCTCCTCCACTCCCCCCTCAGGCTTCTCCTCCACCACCCCCCCCTCAGCCCTTTCCTCCACCCCCCCCTCAGGCTTCTCTTCCACCCGCCCCCCCCCCTCAGCCCTCTCCTCCACCCCCCTCAGGCTTCTCCTCCACCACCCCCCCCCTCAGCCCCCTCCTCCACCCGCCCCCCTCAGGCTTCTCCTCCACCACCACCCCCCCTCAGCCCTCTCCTCCACCCGCCCCCTCAGGCTTCTCCTCCACCACCCCTCAGGCTTCTCCTCCACCCCCCCTCAGCCCTCTCCTCCACCCGCCCCCCTCAGCCCTCTCCTCCACCCGCCCCCCTCAGGCTTCTCCTCCACCCGGGGCGGGAGGGCGGCGGCTCAGCTTCAGCGCCCCGCTTCAGACACGTGGGAGCGGAGGTCAGCGCAGAGGCTGCCCAAGGTCAGGCCTACACCTGGACGTACATTCAAGCGGGTGGTAGAGTGTGGGGTCACACTTCTCACTGGAAAGACGTGCCCTACGTCTGAAACTTCCGTCTGTGGCCCCGGGGCCTGGAAAGAAGATGGGCTTGGCGTAGGAACCCAGCAGACAGCGCCAGCTGAAGATGCCTTGCCCGGCAGCCCGTGATGGAACATAGATGTGACATGTCAGCCATCCCCCACGATGGGACATAGATGGGACATGTCAGCCATCCCCCATGATGGGACATAGATGGGACATGTCAGCCATCCCCCTCGATGGGACACAGATGGGACATGTCAGCCATCCCCCACGATGGGACATAGATGGGACATGTCAGCCATCCCCCACGATGGGGCATAGATGGGACATGTCAGCCATCCCCCACGATGGGGCATAGATGGGACATGTCAGCCATCCCCCACGATGGGGCATAGATGGGACATGTCAGCCATCCCCCACGATGGGACATAGATGGGACATGTCAGCCATCCCCCACGATGGGACATAGATGGGACATTTCAGTCATCCGGAGACGCCCCTGGATGAGGAGAAGAGCACGAGGCGGTGGCATGTGCTCAAGCAGAGACAGTGGGTGGAAAAAGGACACCCCCCCCCCATCTTCACCCCAGACCTGGGCCTAATCACACCCTTGACTCTGACTACCTAAGTGACCTTGAGGAAAGGCATTCACTGGGCACAACTGTGATGACCGAGGAGGGTGACTCCGGTGAAACACGCAGCACAGAGCACAGGGCCAGGCTGGGGACCGGCCATCAGGGCCATTCCCACCCTCACAGGAGGAGCCTCCGGCGTTTCCCGCGGCGAGAACGGGAAGACGTTTTGTTCCCCAAGGAGCGACGATCCTTTGTCCGTCCCGTCCGGTGACTGTGCTCCGAAGTCCGTACAAAGCCAAGGCGTGACGCCCATTAAAAATTTAACTATATATCATATTCATTTATTATCAATCCACAGGATAATCTGATTGCTACATGAGCTCATAAAAGCTTTTTCACCTTTACAAAATTAAAAAACAGTGTGCCACAAGGGTGTCATAACAACTTGCTGAGAAACAAGAAAAGGAATCTTAAAATTATAAATTTGCTGTAGAAAAGATAAAAAACGATTTTATTTTATTTAGAATTCTTTTCTTATACCTTGAATAAAATATTCCCCTGTATAAAAAATAAAAAAGCTTGCTCTGGTTAGAATTAGAGTATTCTCTCTTTCTATCGCTCGCTCTCTCGCTCTCTCTCTCTCTTTTTTTTTTGTCTTCAAATCTGGGAATTTGCATACGATCTCCGAGATCATTCTCCTTAGTACCGCGTGGCCTTCAAGCATAGCAGATTCAGAAAGATGCTCCCTCTCTCTCTCTCTCCTTCAAAGCAGTCTTCATGTGGGACATCCGAGGAGAAGGGCCCTTTCCTCTCCTCCTCCTCCTCCGGGTGCGAGGCCCACAGCCGCCCTCCCGGGGAGGGGGAAGAGGAGAGGAACCGGGTGGGGGGGCAGGGGAGGGCCGAGGGTGAGGGAGAAGGAGGGAGAGGGCTCGAGAAGGTCGGTCTGTAAGTGCTTTACGATAAGGTGCAGAAGCCGGCGAGTCGCTAGAACTGCCCTATGTACATATTCACAAGGATCACCACTCCCAGCTCGTTCACATTTTCTCCTCCGCTCGCTCCGACGACCGACCGCCCGCCCGCCCACCCGCTCACTGGCGAGGTGGCCGGGCCGCCCCGGGGGTTGGTCCTGTGCCGTCCTGGCGCTGGAGGGGGCGGCCCCGGATCCAGCAGGCTCTCCAGGCGCTGTCCGCCACCTGCCGCCGCCTGCCGCCTGCCGCCGGGCTGGCGTCCTGAGTTAGAGAGAAGCCCGGGCCGCTGCCGTCGGACCCGGCGGCCCCTGTCCCGCGGCCCAGGCTCTGTGCCTTGGATTTGTACAGGACGGGCGTCAGAGAGGAACACGGAACACAGACACACAGCACGGAGCCGGGGCCGGCCGCCGGGCAGCCGCGGGCCTAACAGCTCTTGACGCGGGCGATGTCCGACGTCTTCTTGATGACGCTGGCCCGGGTCTCGCGGTCCGGCCGGCCGCCGGCGGGCGCGGGGCTCACGGACGCGGCGAGCGGGTGGTCCGGGTACGGGGGCCAGGAGCTGCTGAAGGGCATCGGGTAGTTCTCCTCCTTGATGGTGACCTGCAGGTCGGGCTTGTTGGAGGTCACGAAGGTGGCCATGCTGGGCAGCAGGTAGGTGCTCCGCGTGCCCATGTTGCTGAGGTACTGCTTGCCCTCGATGTTCCGCTTCCGCCAGGGGGGCCGGCCCTTTGGGAGAGAAAGAATGAGGGCGTGTGTTTTCCTGGCCTCCGGTCGGCCGGGCCTTAAAAAAATAAAAGGAGCCGCCGAAACCGGTTTGGCTCAGTGGATAGAGCGTCGGCCTGCAGACTGGAAGGTCCCAGGGTTCGATTCCGGTCAAGGGCATGTACCTTGGTTGCGGGCACAGTAGGGGGTGTGCAAGAGGCAGCTGGTCGATGATTCTCATCGATGTTTCTAATTCTCTATCCCCCTCCCTTCCTCTCTGTAAAAAATCAATAAAATATAATTTTTAAAAATAAAAAAAATAAAATAAAATAAAAGCACCGCCAACCCCCATGCCAGGAAACGAAATTTCCTAAGCGTTGTGGAAGGAACGGGAGCTCAGCAGCCCTAAGTCCCTCCCTTGGAGCCCTCCCTTGTCAGTGGTTCCCCTTGGCTGCCCCCAGGAGGGCGGGCAGGGCGCTCGGTGCAGGCAGGAGGGCAGGGCAGCAGCGTGGTGTCTGCGTCCCCTCCACGCCCGTGCCCAGCCCCGTCCCTGGTTCCTCCAGGATGGCCCCATCAGAGGGAGGGGAGTGAGAAACAGCCCCGCCCAGGGAGCGCCCCTGGACGGCTGGCCAATGGGTGCTGCTTGGAGCTCCAGGGTGCCGAGCGGAGAGCCCCCTCCCCCCAAGGGTGGCCTCCTTCCGAGAAAGAGCCGGAAGGCGGGCCTTGGAGATGTGGCCAGGATGTCTGTGGGCCTCTGCACTGTTTTCTCAGAGTTCCTGGGCTCATTGAAATTGGGTCTCAAAAGAACTGGAGGCCCAGAAAGAAACTCACTACAGACTGATTCATATGCCTCTCAGCATAACCATTAGTGACTGTCTCATTTTTTATTCTTATAAGTGTATTTCCAGTAGGACATGATCTCACTCATCTAGGGCAAATGGTGGACGACATAGACTGATGGACAAGAACAGACCCGGAGATGAGGAGCCATGGGTCAGACTGCTGGACCTCAGAGGGAGGGTGGGAACAAAAGGGAGAGATCAACCAAAGGGCTTGTGTGCACACATATGAGCCTAACCAGTGGTCAAGGACAATAAGGGGGTGGGGGCATGAAAGGGGGGGGGGATTGGAATGGGGGGCTGAGGACAAATATGTGATACCTTAATCAATAAAGAAATTTTTAAAAGAAGAATCCCTGAGCTGCACCAGAAGCGTGTAGTGCCTGGAGAAGCCACCAAGTCCAACAGCCACCAGTCGGTCAGACTCCCAGCCTCTAACGCAAACCCAAAGCAGGCTCTGGCAGGGCTGCTTTCCACCCCCCAGCCCTCTCCTGCCGCTTGCGGGGCGGCCTGGCAGCGGGCGACCCAGGGGAAGCAGTGACTCGGAATCAGGACCTACACACCTGCCCGCAGGGGGCGGGGCTGCAGGAAGCGGGGCGCAGGGGGAGGGGCCCCCAGGGCGGGGCTCCAGGTGCACTGGGGATGCTTTGCTTAGCACGGTCAGGTCAGATCCTCACGTCTGGCTCCCACTTTGGGTCACGGGGACACACGATCGCCGCCAGAGAATCGGGCTGTTTGTAGTGGTTGGGACATCAGCATTGGCTGGCCTGCATTTCGGTTTCCTTTTCCTTCTCTCTTTCCGATGGCAACGGCAGTTCCCCGCGTGTCATGTTATCATTCAAAACCCCAAAATAATGCACATTTTCTGTTCTGTACACTTAACCGCGCGCGCGTGTACGTACACACACACACACACACACACACCCACGAGTAGGACTCGGGACCAGAAGAGAAGAAACGTGAGGAGTGTGGGAGCGGGCGGGTGCTTACCTCGGCGCTCTCCTCGTCGCTGGGCACACTGTCGGTGGTTTCGCTTTCTGTTCATGGGAGAGAAACACAGGCTGTCATTCCCGCCCGCAAACTGTTCCGAGGCTCAGGCGGTATTTAGAAATCCTATCAGCACCTCTTTTTCCAGAAGCGAAACGGGTACCTGATCTCCCCATCTCCGTCCCCTTCCTGAGGTCAAACACTGACCTTGGGAGATGCCAGAGTGGCCACGGCCCCTCAGGACTGCAGGGCAGCTACAGCTGAGCACGTTCGCTGTGGACAGGCCTCGTCTGGCCTGGAGGGCTGCTCATGGGGAGCGGCACCCATCCTCCCCCATTAAGCACAAGAGCTCTCAGTCTGATGCCTCTAAGCCTCCCCCCCCCCCCCGGACCCACTGAGGAACTGGGGCTGGAAATATGCAAAAATGGGATCCCACAGCCCAAGCCACAGCTGGGGAGGGCGAGAGGGAGGGGCGGGAGGCAGCCCCTGGGCAGGTGAGGCTCCTTGCGAGGACCTCACACAGAGCCTGAGCAGATGTCCACCCCACCCCGGTAAGTCCCAGCTTCTGGTCTCAGGGAACGGCCGGGGACAAAAGACACAGACTCTGACTCTGGCTTCGGCTGACACTGTGAGTGCAGAGCATGGTTCTGGCGTAGCTACAGAGGCTCTCCACACCGCCACACCGTCCCCACGCGGTGAAGGCCGGCCTCGGTGCCTTCCGCCCTCAAGCAGGAGCAGCAGGCGCTGCAGCCGAGGACCGGGCCCCTCTCTCCGGTAACAGTGGCCCTCGGGCTGCCCGGGAACCAGGCGCCAAGGGCTTTGCTGGGTCGCGCAGGCCGGGTTCCGGTTTGACCTCACCGCCACCGCCACCGCCACTTCCGGGGCCATGCTTACCCCACAGAACAGCCCCTGGGGCTGCTGCACCCAGATCGTGTTAGTGTTAGCGGTGGTGTCAGTGCCTGCACTCCAGCAGGAGTTACTTCCCTTTCCCTGCCGATCACTTGTAATTTGCCTTTCTTATTTACTTCAAATGCAATGGAGTTAAAAAAGCATTGGGAGCTGCTTCTGCTGGTCTCAGTTCTGAGAGTGTTAACAAGCACGTGATCATCCATTTCACCTTCCTGGGCTCTGCTTCCCCAAGGCCATTGGGGGAGGGGTGGGGGGGGAAGGAGGGCCAGGCTGATCGCAGAGACCTCTTCCTGAGCTCGAGGAGGACACCTGCTTTAGGCTCCCGCTGCCCTTCAGCCCAGCGTTCTCGGCAGACCTTCTCGGGAACATACGGGAGGAGGGACGGTATGCTTCACAGGAAAGCCGTTCTGCACGCTGACATCCTGGTACAGTTTCTGGAAGGTTCTTGTTCGATGCGTGTGAGTACAGTTGAGGAGGATGTCTTTCCCACAATCCCTTGCTCAATCGCTTTCATTCGGGCTCGAGAAAAAGGTTCCAAGCAGAGTGGTCTTCATCTCGAAGCCTTTATCCCACCTCCCCTTGCCCCCAGCAGAATGCAATGATTTCTGTTCCGGCCCCGTCTTTGCTGCCGGCGATCTCCGTTCTCTGGGCCGTGGCCGGTCAGTCCCTCGTAGCATGCTTTCTTCTCCCACCCTCTCACCCGCCGCTCCAATCCAAACTCTCCGGCGGCTCTCCTTTCCCACACCAGCAGCCACAGGCAACACCCTGCTGCCACCCTCGGCAAGAGGCCCTTCGGGGACCTTCAGAGACCAATGCCTCTCCTCTAGGCTCCCCAGCCCGGCTCCGGGACCCCCCCCCCTTCCCCAGGACGGAAGTCTGACAGATCCAACCAGAGAGAAGACAGACTTGCAAAACCGAGTGTGGTTCTGTGATCCTGCTGGGATTATAGTTCAGGGATCAGAGGGCGAACATAGCTAACGACAGCCTCCAAATGTCAGTTCCCTAAGCAAAGGCATGGGAGTGGTTCATGGAGGCTGAAATACAGTTGAATAAGCAAAACCAAAAAAGAAAAAATAGAAAGAAAAAAAAAAACACAACAAACAGACAGACCCTCACCCTGTCACGGAAAGCAGGCAAACAGCCAATCCTATAGCAACACGCAGGTGGAAAGGGAGCTACAACCAGAGCAGCTGCCTCTCTGAGCAGCAGGCTCCAAACCCGACTCCTGAGACGGACACTGTCCAGTCTGGGCCTGGACTCCAGAAGGGTCCGGACGCCAGCCGGGCCCAGGAACTGGGACGTTCCCACGTGCCCGTCGGCTCTGGGAACGCCGCGGCGATGAAACGTTTTGGCTCCAACCAGCAGCCTCCCTCTCCCGAGGGCTCTGGAGAATCCAGGCAACGAGAACAACGGGAGGACTGGAGGCCCAGGACGTCTGCACGGGCCTCAGAAGGTCCGCGCCGGGCTGGCAGGCAGGAGGGCCGTGCGGACACGGTGCCCCATGAAAGAAGCCCTTTCCCCAAAGCCCAGGTCCCGGAGGACTCCACTTCCGATGAGGCACCCGGAGCAGCTGAACTCCCCGGAAGCAGAACGGCTGACAGACGCGGATAACGGGGGCGGAGGTTCCGTTTGGGAAGGTGAGCAAGTTCTGGAGCGGATGACGGCGACAGCTGCACAGCAACCCGAATGCACTTAATGCTGCTGACATAGCGAAGCTGGCCCGTTTCATGGGATGCGCATTTTACTATAATTTTTTAAAAGTCAGTCAGACAGGCACTTAGGGTTCGAGTTACTGAGTAACCGGTGGCTCTCAAACGGCCTGTCCGTGGGGTGGCCCCAGGCAGCCAGGCGGGGGACCCTGGGAAGGACTCCTGAGCCACGTGGTAGAGCCGCCTGCGTCGCTCAGTGTGGCTCAGCAGTTGAGTGTTGACCCAGGAACCGAAAGGTCACTGGTTTGATATCCGGTCAGGGCACATGCTCAGGTTGCGGGCTCCATCCCTAGGATGGGGCATGTGAGAGGCAGCTGATCGGTGGTGTTTCTCTCTCATCGGTGTTTCTACCTCTCTCTCCCCTTCTCCCTTCCCCTTTCTCTGAAAATCAATACTACATATAGATTCCTTAAAGGGGAATGTATGCGGGAGTCACACATAAACCTGGTGGAATGGAATGAGGCCTGGGGTCTGAAGGCTGAGGCCAAGTCCTGACCCGAACACTTACTACCGACCGTGTGGCCTGGATTAAGTCCCTTTACTTCCAACACTGAAGGCACCGGAGGACATGATCCTGGGGTCCTACCCAGCACGCTCAGCTCGGCTTCCATCGCAAACACGCTTCCAAATTTCGGAGAACTTGTGCAATAAAATAGACTCAAACGAACTTGCGTGTCCAGAGAAACGTTATTGCGTGTTGTGTTTGTCATGCATGGAAATGTGTGGGCGATCACGCGGAGACACGCTGAGGCCCTGTCTGTGGGAGCTAATGTGTCCAAGGCACGGCGGTCAGGAGAGAGCAAGAGCAGCCCCCGGGACAGAGGGGAGGCTGCTGCTGGGCACGGCTGGCGCCCGGACGAAAGGAGCCCCCCTGGCCCTCAGAGCCCCCCCGCCCCTCACCTGCGTAGGAAGACACGGGGGAGATCTGCAGGGGGTACAGCTCACTCATGCTGACCGGCTGCTCATCGCTCTCGGTGGTCACCTCCACCACCTGGCAGATGTCCGGCGGGTTGGTGACAATTTCTTGGTCCTCGATGTTGCTGTCCAGATGCGACTGTCCTACAACTTCAGAGAAAGGAAGCTGTGGTCACGCACCAACGCCTCCTGGCCCAGCTCCCGCACACACTCTCAGTACTGAACGCCTTCCCCGAAAGAGCCGGCCGGCCAGGGTGCAGCGTCTCAGTGATCACGTGGCCATGGCCCTGAGACTGAAGACCAGGCCCCGGGCTCCCGGGACCGCTCCCAGCAGGCCTGCCAGCGTCCCCACCCCAGCCCAGGCTCAGCCCCGACTGTGGGAGGACCAGAGGCTGCCTCCCCACCCTGCCCCGGCCCAGGCGGACAGCGCCTGGAATGGACCCATTTCTGTTCTCTGCTCCCGCTCCAAACGAAGCTGTGTGCTGTGCTCGGAGTCCTAGGGCTCAGAGACACACGGTCAAATCTTAGCAGGAAGGAAGCAGCTTCACCCCAATCCGCCCACCGGGTCATTTCTAGCTGTGGGGTGCCCTGTCCATTCTCCCCAGGCCGTACCACCGCTGGATGGGAGGGCAGAACGGTGGGGCAGCCGCTCGCCCGGTTCTCACAAACACACAGACTCCCCAGAACACGGGGAGGATGAATTCTGACCGCCTGGCTCGGAATCCTGCCTCACGTTTTTAAATCAAACTTTTTAGTTTGAGATTATCCTGGATTCGCACGCCGTAGTAAGAAATGACAGAAAGGGGTCCCTTCGCCCAAGTTTCCCCCAATGGCTACACCTTGCAGAACCACAGGTCAAGCCGAAACCGGTTTGGCCCAGTGGATAGAGCGTCAGTCTGCAGACTGAAAGGTCCCGGGTTCGATTCTGGTCAAGGGTATGTACCTTGGTTGCGGGCACATCCCCAGTAGGGGGTGTGCAAGAGGCAGCTGATCGATGATTCTCTCTCATCGATGTTTCTAACTCTCTATTCCTCTCTCTTCCTCTCTATAAAAAAAAAAAAAAAAAATCAATAAAATATATATTTTTTTAAAAAGAACCACGGGTCAAGGTCAGCATACTACTGACAGCCATCCACGCATCCGCTCCGATCTCCTCGGAGGCTGGATCCTGCATGTGCGTATGGGTGTGTATGTAGTTCTAGGCAGCTTTATCACAGATGTAGCTTCACATACCCGCCCACAGTCATCTTCGAAAGCATCTCCTATGCTACCGGAAGGAGCAACCACACTTGGGTAAAAACAGCTGTTTGAATTTTAACTGCTATACTGGCTTCTGCACTCACTTACTTGCTTAAACAATAGGGTAGTTACCTCAGCTTCCAGACTGAGACCTGGAAACTCAAAAGGTAACTTTTCTGTGGACCAGGACCACAGGAGATTGATTCCCACTGACTCAGTAGCTCCAGGAGTGGAAACTGCAGGTAACCTTTAGAGATTAACTTGGCTCAGTTCTGCTTCTGTACTATCTGCTTTCGCAAGATAGGTCCACATTCCACATCCAGCCCTGCGGGCTGTTCCCAGCCTTTAGAATTTAGAATTTAGAACAAAGGAAAATGTTTGTGGTTTAGAACTTTAAAAGGACTGCCTACCCCTGGAATGGTGCAGTCGTGAGTGTGGACTCCACCTGCGGGTGGTGCTCTCTCGGCCGTCCTGGCCAGTTCAATAAATCCTTGCCTGCATTTTTTTAATCAATTAGCAGCCTCCAGTGGTCTTATTTTGTCTCCAGGGTTCGACCCCACAACATTACCCTTCTGTAACCATACCCCTCTTCCTTCAGCCGCCCCTTCTCGTTACTCCCTGACACCCACCAACCTGTTTCCCACTTCTCTAATCTTGGTCATTTCGAGTGTGTTCTCAATAGACTCACACAGTAACCTTTTGAGCTTGTCTTTTTTTTTTTTTTTTTCCACTCGGCATAACTCCCTGGAGATTTATTCATTCGGGATGTGTATGTCAAGAGGTGTGTGTATCGAGACCTGGTCCCTTGGCACTGCTGAGTGGCATAACATGGTCTGGCTGTCCCGCAGTCTGTCCGCCTTCTGAAGGACTCTGGGGCCATGTCCATCCCTTGGCTGTTACAAATCAGGCTACAGAGAACATCTCTGCACAGGTTTTGTGCAAATGTAAGTTTCCCTTTCTCTGGGGTGATGTATCCCAAGAGTGCAGCTGCTGGGTGATGTGGCAATTACATGTCTAGCTTTACAAGAAACTGCCAAGCTGCCATCCAGAGTGGCCGTAGCATCTTACAATCCCCACCAGCGTTCTTTTTAAAGCCTCACCTGAGGACATGCTTAGAGAGAAGGAAGGGGAGGGAGGGAGGAAGAGAAAGAGAGAGAGAAGAGGAGAAACACCTTTCGGGTTGCCTGCTGTACACCCCAGAACTGGGGATCAAACCCACCATGCAGCTCTCTGCCCTGACCAGGAATCAAACCGGCACCCCTTTGGTGCATGGGATGTTGCTCAACCAACTGAGCCACTCGGCTGGCCTGGACGATCTAACTTAGGCACAGTGTCTCCAGCCTTTAGTGTGGTCATTGTTTTATTTTTATTTTTTTAGCCACTGTGACTCATCACAGCTTTAATTTCCTGCTCTACCCATACTGCCCTGCTCTACTTTTACCCAGCGCTGACCTTATACTCCAGTGGGCAATTAACTGGATGGAACACACCCGAAAACTGGACCAGTCATCAAATGCGAATAACGCTGTGTTCCTGGACCTCCGCATGCTGCCATCACGTATAAGTTATTTTAACATTTTCTGGCAGGGCAAGCATCACCATCCTGTTACAAACACAGACACCCAGGCCCAGAGACGCGGAGTGACTTGTCCAAGGCCACACAGCTTGGATCGCATGCAGTGCTCCGTCCCGCACGTGAACGCTCAGGGCCCGCAGGAAGATGACACTAAGTCAGCCTCACAGCCTGCTCCTGGGTCCACGCTCACAGTCTTTTCGCTGCTCGAGCATTTGTTTAGAAATGGTTCCTGCTTTGTGGGGGTCTCGGGGTGATGAAAAGACGTGTGTCAGGTAGGGAAGGGCTGGGAGGGGTGGGCGGGCCGGGAGAGGAGATGTGGGTGTGACCAGGGTCCACAGCGCAGCGTACAGAAGGGGAGGGAACGTGGATGCTGCCCAGGTTCTCCTGGAGGGGAGGAAATTAAAGAAAAGAAAGGCAGGCAGGATCCCCAACTCTTACTTGACCCCTGGGGCTACCTCTCTGAGCATGAAGACATCAGTGTTGCCATTCATTGCCCTCGCTGGTTTGGCTCAGTGGATAGAGCGTCTGCCTGCAGATTCAAGAGTCCCAGATTCAATTCCAGTCAAGGGGCATGTACCTTGGTTGCGGGCACATCCCCAGTAGGTAGTGTGCAGGAGGCAGCTGATCGATGTTTCTAGCTCTCTATCCCTCTCCCTCTCTGTAAAAAAAAAAAAATCAGTAAAATATATATTTTTTAAAAAATTACGCTATTCACTAGACACACACTGAGCAAGACACTAACCCCTGTCAGTTCCTCCTGCCTCTTCTCCCAAATAAAGTAAGACAGCAGGAAGCGAGACTTTCTAAGTCCTAGAAGCAGAAATCTAACGGGTGTCAGAATGTGTCTGAGGAGAGGGGTGCCTGCAGTACCCCCTCAGGCCATTCGGATCTCATATACCTGTGGCTGGGGTCACAGCCGCTTTACCTTCCCACACTGCCTGCCTCCCCAGACACGGCAGCTCGGCATCTTCCCAGTTCTGCCCCTTTGCTCTGACCCAAATCCTCTCCCTCACTGTTGCTTTTGAATCCTCATCCGAGGATACTGGCTTATTGATGAGAGAGAGAGAGAGAGAGGCTTATTGATGAGAGAGAGAGAGAAAGAGAGAGAGAGAGAGAGAGAGAGAGAGAAAGAGAGAAAGAGAGAAAGAGAGAGAGAGAGAGAGATCATTGTCTCCTGCACATGCCCCAACCGGGCTCGAACCCACAACCTTTCGGCGTACAGGACGAGCTCTAACTGAGCAGGGCTCTCCTCACTGCTTTTCCCACAATGCCCAACTCCGTGATTCCACTAACCAGGACTAATGGAGCACCTCCTCTGCACAGGACTCTGCTGTCACGTGCTGGGAGCGGAGATCACGTGCTCTGGGACCTGCCACAGGGCTGCGGCCACACACGGCCATAAGGAGTGCGCTGAGCAGAGCGGTGGGAAGGGGAAGCGGGGAGCGGCCATGTGATGGGGGTGGAGGAAGTGCAGTGCTTTTTTTCCAGTTCAGGGAATCAAAGGCTTCAGTGAGGCGGTGACGGGGGAGGGGGGAGGGGAGGAGGGCCAGCCACGGGCAGCGCTCACAATGCCTGCTTCTTTGGAGCCTCTTCCTGGCCACCCCCAGCAGGCTGACCTCTCCGTCCGGAGCGCCTCTCGCTCCCGGTCCCCGCTGCTCAGCCAGAACGACAGCGTGACCCGCCCCGTGACAGCTCCTGACGTCCTGCTCCCCGCGGGGCGTTAAGTCCGTGTGTCTTCTGTCGGCTCCCGGCTGTGTGCCACCGCCCCGTCACACTGGGCCTCTGAGAGCCGGGGACCCAGGCCCCGAAGACGGTGCCAGCACGGGATGGCAGCTCAGCGATCGCTGCCGAGCGAACAAATGGGCAGACCGGGCTCGCCCACGCCGCCTGCAGACACCGGATTCAGCACGCGTGTTTTCTGGGAAATGTCAAGGCCTTCGGCACATGGGTTCTTTAGACCTGGGTTAGTCTGACGTCATCGTCCCAGAAGCTGCAGGCAGACGAGGGATGTATTGGGGTGATGACATGTCCTGTCTTAACTAGACTGGCAGTGGTGGTTCCACAACAGCATGCACCTGTCAAAACTCAGTCCTGTGCGCCTAAAAGGGGTTCAGTCCACTGTGTTTCCCCTCATCCAGACGACGTAAGACAAAAAATCAGATAAGCAACTTGACTCAGCTTTTAAAATTACATTTACTGGGTAGCATCAGCCAGTGTCAGGTGCACGACTTGATAAAACCACATCTGTCTCCTCTACTGTGCTCACCACCCGAGCCTCGTCCGCTCCGTCACCGGATCTGGGACCCCCTTCACCCTCTTCTTCGAAGGCTGGTGACGGGGTTCCAACGTCAGGCGCTGTTCTGGCGACAACCCGCATCCCCCGTTGAGCTCGTTCCATCGTCCCTGAGGCGGCGGGGCCAGGGGCAGCGCTGTGGACTCTAGACACTGTCTGACTCGGGGGCACAACCCAAGAGAGAAGCAGGGGACTCCCACCATCTGAGATGCTCTGCATGTACTGCAGGCACCATTCTCCCTCTCCCTCTCCCTCTCCCTCCCTCCGTCCCTCCGTCCCTCCCTCCCTCCCCGTGAGCGCACTTTCCCACCACCGTGCTTTGCCTCAGTGATAACATCAGTAACCCTTGACCCCTGACAACTGAAAGGTCACAGAAGAGCAAACGCTCAGCAATCTAGAGCAGACACGGTCAGGGGCGGCGCCCTCTGATACACAATCACAAACCCCACCATCTCCTGAGCACTCACTCACCCGTGCCCCTCCCACCACCCCAGGACCCCAACCCCACAAGGAAGTACAGCTACCAGCCTCATCGTAGACAGGAGGACAGACTTCGGGACAGGCAACAAATTCGGGGCCAGTCACCAGGCAAGCGGCAGAACCAGGACTCACACTCAGCGTTCCCTGACCCAGAGTCACCAGGTGTGCCCGGGAGGGTCTCCACCAGCCAGAGCCATCAGCACACTCGGCTCACACATCCTAAGCCCCCTCAGCACACAAGCATGCGGTTCTCACCTCCTGCACCCCCTCCCTCGGGCTCACAGCCAATAGCGAACCTGCTTTTCACCGTCCCGTGTGGGGTACAGAGGCTGGCTCTGGAGGAGCTGGAAACCCACTGGGCGGCCCCGGCTCATTCCGGTCAGCACATGAGGCAAGGGCCGCCCACGGGAATGCAACCCCCCCCTGCACCCGGTGCTGAGAATCACAACATTATTCACGGCCGGCCGGCTCCTGAGGAACCGGCTCCATGCCTTACAAGGTCCGTCTGGCTTTATTAACGATTGCTGACTCAACCCAGGGCTCCCCCAGAGAAAGCAGTGCCCCCGCGCCCGGGAGCGAGAAATAAAAGACTACCGGGAGCTGAGAGGTCCTGGGCGGTCCTGAGACGCTCCCGTGGGGCCCTCCTGAGCAGCTGGGAACAGCAGAGACCCAGAGCGGCTGGGAAGACGGCCAAGGTCCCTGGGAGCCGCAGGGTCCGGGATGAAGCTCCCGGGCGGCATCTAAAGCCAGCCCTCGCCGGGGGCCGAGGGCCCACCTGAGGCCTCAGGTTTTACCTGTAACATCAGCCCTGACCCCGCAGCACGGGGCGGGGCTGGGGACGCTTTCTGACTCAGATGGTCTGAATGGGTTTTGAAGACATCACAGCCCTCGTCATCCTGGTATTTTACCCCCGTACACCCACCGGCTCCTCTCATTGGATCCTCGTACCTGTGAGGTAGGCAGGATCAGTACTATTTTTTGTTGTTGTTGTTAATCTTCACCCAAGGGTATTTTTCCATTGACTTAGAGAGAGTGGAAGGGAGGAGGGAGAGACAGAGAGAAGGGGGAAGGACTCTCCAGGGGTCTCCACATGGGGAAGATCTTCTCTGCAAATTCAGTCCTCCCTGTGGACACCCGAGCATCCGAGCTTGCCTAGAAAGCTACCCAAAGTTTACTTTAAAGTTAATCAGATTTGGAAGCAATTACACACACACACACACACACACACACACAGAAAGGACGTTCTATAAGGTGCGTTTTGGGCTGTCAAAGCCCAAATTACACTCTTTCCTGATTTCTGTGGTCTAGTCTCTTAGGACTGGTTGATACTTCAGCGTGTGAGGACCAGCCAGCACACCCCCTCCCCCCGCCCCCCCGCACACACACAAACACACACACCCCCACACACACACCATTCCCCAGCAATCTCTGCTTCATTGAAGGATTGAAGGGTGTGGCTGCCTTTTGTCAAGAAACAAGGGGCCTCAGACCCAACACCCGCAACTGCCCCAGACCCTGCCCCTGCCCCAGACCCTGCCCCTGCCCCAGCCCCTGCCCCTGCCCCAGACCCTGCCCCTGCCCCTGCCCCTGCCCCTGCCCCTGCCCCAGACCCTGCCCCTGCCCCTGCCCCTGCCCCAGACCCTGCCCCTGCCCCTGCCCCTGCCCCTGCCCCAGACCCTGCCCCTGCCCCAGCCCCTGCCCCTGCACCAGACCCTGCCCCTGCCCCTGCACCAGACCCTGCCCCTGCCCCAGACCCTGGCCCAGCCCCTGCCCCTGCCCCAGACCCTGCAGTGCAGCCCGGCCAGCGCTGTGGCCCAGGCCGGCGCCAGCGGGGAGTGGGAACCACCCAGCAGGCTGCCGCTGCTGCCGCTGCTGCCGCTGCTGCCGCTCCCCAGGAGCAGAAGTCCCCGCTCACGCAGGACAGTGCAAGGCCAACCTCAAGCGAAAAGAAACGCGGCCGTGCTTCCCCTCCCCTCGGGGAGCGGAGATGGCCGGTGCTAACCCGAGCCTTTCACCCCGGGCAGCGGAACCCCGAGGGACAGGCCTTAGACAGGAGACGGCACCCTCCTGGGGCCGCACAGCCGACCCGACGGGAAAGAGCATCGGGCTGTCCCAGGCCGGCAGGCGAGCCCAAGCACAGCCTGCGGACAACTGCGAGTGCGCGCGTGTGCCTTGTGCGTGTGCACACGTGTGCACGTGTGTGTACCTATGAGTGTGTGTGCGTGTGCCCGTGTTTTCCTGCTGTGATTTGTGGCCAGAATCAACGTGAAACTTAGCAATCAAGCAAGAGCTCACGTGCCAGAGCAACAGTGCACTCTTCGCTTTGCACCCTTCGGGATCCGCTCACAAACAGCCATCCCGTCCGGAACACACCGCCAGGCCGGCTCCACCGGATCGGGTTAACGACTCAGCCACGGCCAGCCCGGCCGCGGGCCCCGGGAGGGATTCCCGCTGCGGTCACCGCTCGCTTCCATTCCCGCTCTCGCCTGGTAAGCACAGGCTCCTAAAACCGGGCGAAGGCACCTCGCCCTCCCGTCCTGGTGCCTCCATACGAACCAGAAAGGAAGCCTGGGTTCAGACTGGACCGGGCGCCACAAACAGCGTCCTGGGACAGGAGACGTTTTTACAGACTCCCCCGCTCCCAGCGGCTCCGATGAGGGTCCCGGTGTCCCCCTCTCTCCCCACCAATCACAAACACGGGGTGGCCCATGAGCGGTCCCCGGGCGGCGTGGACAGGCGCCCCGGGATGGGTTTGCGGTCCAGGCAGGGCCGCTGTCAGCAGTGAGCACACGTCACCCACCCCTCCAAATGCATGATGGCCCACGTCGTTTATCATCAACGTCCCTTCAAAACGGCCACCTCTCCAGAGAGGTCCTCACACCCCTTGCCCTGCCACCCCTTATTTTATCGCAAAGCCAAGAAAGAGAATCACGTAAGGCCGCGGTCGGCAAGCTGTGGCTCGCAGGCCACAGGCGGCTCTTTGGCCCCTTGGGTGTGGCTCTTCCACAAAATATCACGATAGACAGATATGTTAAACACATCCTTCCTCATTTCGGAAGTAAATGAAGACCTCCTTCCCGTGGCCTGCAGAGGCTCCAGGACCTGCCCTTGGCCCCCCACCCCCCCTACCCCGGTCTGAGGGACCCACCGGCTGCTCACTCTGCTGAGCTGTCACCCTGGCCTTCCCTCTGGCCCCCAACACTGCCCTCCTCACGGCTGCGGGGGACACACCGCTCCTTGGAGGCTCCAGCCACACCGATCCCCGGCTCTCGCCCGCCCCCCCTCTGGCCGCGCAGCCTTCGCTAATTCATGTGGCTTCAGTTTATTGTCTCCTGCAAAACCAGGGGCTGGGCTGCCTGCTCCCCAGGCCTCTTCCTGCTCGTGGCGTAAGGAAGGAGCTCAGATGGAAGCCACGTCTGGAAGCCACGTCTGCAAGCCTCCGTCTCTCCACCTGCATGACGCGCGCGGCCGCCGCTGTGGCATCTCTGCCGCTGGCAGGTGTGGAGCGGACAGTGCCCTCCCTCTCCCGGTCCCCGAGTTAAAGGAGGACGTGTCCCCCCAAGCAATCACTGAAAGGCCGCGACTTGCTCATCGTCAGCCACAGGCGCTAAGCCATCACATCTCCCGGCCTCCTTCCCGGAGGCTGGGCCATCGGAGCCCCTTTATCAGCCCCTCACACCCCTCCCTGGTTCAGCCCTGAAACCTGGGGGCCGGACCTGGCAGTGGAGACCGCCCCCAGACCCCGCCCCCCCGACGGTGTTATTTCCCGTCACGGTTCCCTGAGTCGGACCCCCGCGGCTGCTCGCACGGGTGAGAAGGGAGATGTCGGAAGCGGTTTACCTATGATGTTCACCGTGCTATCCACTTCGTTTTTTATAGCCGAGGCCAGGACCGCGTACTCGGGAGAAAGGTCACTTACTCCGTTACTGAGCCCCAGGGATGACTCAACTGGTTCTTGCTAGGAAGAAGAAGAGAAAACAGAATTGAGAACACGTCCTTCCCCGCCTTTCCTCGGCGCCACTCCTGCCCTCCGTCCCTTCCCTCTGTGCTGGGTCCTCCCTCCCTCCTTCCCCGGCAGCCAGGAGCCAGAGCGGCCTGGTTGTGTGCAGGGTCCGAGGGGGAGGGAATGGCCCCTGCAGCCGGCAGCCCAGGCCGGGAGAGCTGCCCCAGGCCTGCCCCCGGCACCGCGTGCTCCACCCCAGCGCTGCCCCTCCAGCCCAGCGCTGCCCCTCCGAGGGCAGGCGTGGGCACAGGGAGGCACCGTGCCACCTTTTACGGTTTCTGAGGAAAAGCTCCGCCCTCCCTTTCCAAGGAAAAGGCCTCCATCCCGGCCCAAGGACAGGAGCCTGCGGGTGAATTCCTCCAGATAGGTCTGCCCTGGACTCTGGCCACGGAGCTTCCTGCCCTGGGGGGAGAGGCCGGACTCCGGGCCAGGGCCTCCCTCCCCCAGTCCATGGAGCACCCACACTGCAGCCTCAGAGGCACGGCCAGGTGCCTGGATGTCCTGCAGCACGGAGCCACATGTTCCGGTGAGTGAAACAATGAGGCCATTTCCTCCTCCTGGGGTCACTGCTCAGCCTGCCTTCTTCCTGCCCCAGACCCCCCTCCCCCCCCCCACAAGAGCACAGCCAGCTCCGAGGCCACGGTGACTCAGCGCTGTGCTGGGAGAGGCCTCCCACAGCAAGCTGCACGCGTGTCCGAGACGCAATGGAGCCGGACCAGAAGCCTGCCACAGGACAGTGCTCTGGGGACCCAGAGGAGGGTGGGGGCGGAGGAACGCAGGCCGGGAGCAGGCCGGCGGGGCGGCAGGACTGCGCTCTGAAAAATCCGGGTGCTGCACACCTCCAAGGTTTTATAAACGTATTTACACACTACTTGGAACCAATGATGAACACACATCCCTCCCACCCCCAACACACACATGCACTCACACACACACACACACACACACACACTCACACTCACACACACACACTCACACTCACACACACACTCACACTCATACACACACACAGACACACACACACACACACTCTCTCACATACACACACTCACACACACAGACACACACACTCACACTCACACACACACACACGCTCACACACACACTCACACACACACAGATACACACACACACAGTCACACACACACCACACACACAAACACATATACACACACTCACACACACTCACACACACACTCACACACACACACTCACACACACACACAATCACATACACACTCACAGACACACACACACTCACATACACACTCACACACAATCACATACACGGTCTCACACACACACAATCACATACACACACACACTCACACACACAATCACATACACACTCACATACACACTCACACACACACAGTCACACACACTCACTCACACACACACCACACACACAAACACATATACACACACACTCATACACTCTCTCTCACACACACACACAATCACATACACACTCACAGACACACTCACACACACACAGACACACACACACAATCACATACACACTCACATACACACACACACAGTCACACACTCACACACAAACCATATACACACACAATCACACACACACTCACACACACACACAAACACATATACACACACACTCACACACACTCACACACACAGACACACACACACACAATCACATACACACTCTCACACACACAATCACATACACACTCTCACACACACACACACACTCACACACACACACAATCACATACACACTCACATACACACACACACACACACTCACACACACACACAATCACACACACTCTCACACACACACACACACAAATTGACTTAGGAAGCCACTTAGAGAGGGAGGGGAAAAGTCTCTTCCTTCATGATCCCACATGGAAACGCCTCCCCCAGGACCTACACCTTCGGCCCTAAAAGAAATCCCACTGCGAGGCTGACGGAGGTGGGGGTGGTGGGGGGGGTCCGGGCAGCCTCTCGGATGGAGCGTCACCTGCTCTCTGGCAGCCTCGTGCATCTACCAAGAAGCCTGTCCTTCCAGGGAGACCTCACTGGTCGGTCCCCATGCGGGTGTGCTTTCCTGCTGTGATTTGCGGCCAGAATTAAAGTGAAACGTAGCAATCAAGCAAGAGCTCAAGTGCCAGGGCAGCAGTGCGCTTTGGGCTGTGAGGAAGTCTCAGCTCTTGGACAAGTGCCTGCGCCCCAGATAATCTGCGGCCTGCCGCCACCCCACCCAGGAATGGGCTCTGACTCCCGGGCCCCGGGGCAGGGGAGACCGGCCTGGCTCTGCAGGACCTCACTAGTCGCTGGACTGCACCCCTTGAAGCCTCCCTGAGGGATGGAGGACAGCGCTACACTGAGGACAACAGGGCCCGTGTCATCAAGTGAGGACCAAATGAGATAAATGCACACCCAGCACAAACCGCACCCGGCTGGTGTGGCTCAGTGGTTGAGCGCTGACCTACAAACCAAGAGGTCACAGGTTTGATTCCCTGCGGCTGCCTCTGCGGGATAGCACCTGGCGTAGCTGCACCCACCCACCTTCCTGACGGCACCCTCCTCCTCCCCTTCATCTCCCCTCCTTCTCCTAGGCTCCTCGGGGCCCCTCTCTGCACGCCCCCGCCCCCTCCGCCCCACCTCCAATCACCCCCCCTTCCTCACTTCCCTCAAAAGCAACCACAGAACATTGGAAGGCATTCTGGAAGGAACTGCTCATTTCCATGGGTTTCTTTTGCTGCCTCAAGTTACTGTTCACTCACTCGGCTTCCAGGTTTCTTATCAGAGTAATGAGCCACTCAGACTTGCCTAATATTTAAAAACCTGAATCACTCCAATTTCTCAGTCGAAGACATGTGTTCCACACGATCTGCAGTGTGACTGGTGGCCAGTGGTATTCTGTCACTGTGCACCTGAGAAAACCGTGACTCAGACACTAACCTCCTTTTCCCAGGCCCGGTGGGCACACGGGAACTGAACGCGGGCTTTGGCCAGGCAACCTGGTCCGATTCCAGGGGCTCCCCGGCTCCATCCACCCGGCTGCACACTAATCCCGGCGGAGCCGTCAGAACCACGGCCAGCCTCTTCACCCGCCCCCACCTCGCACCCTGCACCGCTTCTGTGTTGGATGGAGACCGAGTTCCTCTGTCCTCCACACCGCGTGGCTCCTCCCGTCCCCGCTTCAGAGCAGCCTGTCCACGTCAGTCCCCAGTGCCACTGTCCCCTGGGCACAGCCACTCGGGGAGGACCGCGCAGCGAGCCGCACGGAGAGGTGTTCCCCGTGCTCCCTCCTGGGGAGCCTCCATCCGGGTGAGAACGACAGGGAGCCTCACCATCCTCGGCCGGAAGCCCAGTGATGGGGTGAGAATACCTAAGCCTCGCCTTAAACTCTCTCTCCTTCTGTCTCTCTCCTTCTGTCTCTCTCTCTCAAGCAAGGACCCCAAAATAAACACGGGCGTGCCGCTGTCTATGGGGCATATACATCTGGGGATGGTGGGGGTGCTGAGTGAGCAGCCGTGCCCCCCGGCCTCTGAGGCGCCCCCTCCTGCCTGGCCTGGGACTCCCCACGCAGCCTCCTCTTCGCCCCCTTCCTCACTCTGGAGAGAGGCTCTTCTCCAAACCACCTTGGTTTCACACCCTCTCACCTCACCCCAGAGAGGCCCCTCCTCCGTAGTACGTTCATGATGCCACATCATTACGCCCAAGAATCTTTCTTTCTCGTAGAATCCAGGGTTGGTCTGCAGTGTAAGGGATTTTAGGCAAAAAAGCAAACTGGGAGGGAAGCCTTCTTTCTAAAATAGCATACCATCGGCAGGAGGGGCCTGAGTCCCAGGACACTAAGGTCCACTCACCCTCTGCTCCAAGCCCATTCTGTCTCGTCCCTGTGCCCCAGTCTCTTGTCTAGATGTCCCCTCCCTGAGGCCAAATTCAACGGCCTTAGGACCATTTCCCACCCTCGTGCAATCCCACCCCCGAGGGCCATAGTTCCCCTGTGCAAAGCCAATCTTCTCTAAGATAAAAGAGCATCTCCAGCCGAAACCCGCCTGGCTCAGTGCATAGAGCATCGGCCTGTGGACTGAAAGGTCCCAGGTTCGTTTCCCCGTCAAGGGCATGTACCTTGGTTGCGAGCACATCCCCAGTAGGGAGTGTGCAGGAGGCAGCTGGTCAATGTCTCTCTCTCATCAATGTTTCTAGCTCTCTATCCCTCTCCCTTCCTCTCTGTAAAAAATCAATAAAATATATTTTAAAAATAAATAAAATAAAAGAGCATCTCTAGGTCTCTCTAAAACACACATTTGAACCTGACTGCCGGGCCTCACGGAGCAGCCCAGGGCATGCGCCCTGCACCGAGGCCACCAGGACAGGGGCTCTCGTGCACAGACAGAAGCCGCCTGCTCGGTCCCAGAATCCTTCCTTTCCTTCGTTCCTGGGAATGGACCTTCCTTCTCCGCTTCCGCCCCCCTCCCCCCCCACGGCCCCCCAGGACCTTTCTTCTTGGCTCCCTTTCTCCTCTCGTCTCCCCCTTCCTCCTCCCTTCTCCAGAGAAACATCTTCTGCTCCCCCTTCCCGCTGCCCCTCCTCCGCCTAAACCTCCTCCCGCAGCCCTTCCTCCCGCAGCCCCTCCTCCCCGCTGCTTCCTGCCGCCACGAGAAACCTGCCTGCAAGGCCCCGTCCATCCTGCTCCCCGTCCTCCCGAGGAGCTCAGCTTCACCCCCCGAGCCCCCCGCTTCCACACGGTGCTCTGAGCAGCACCCCACGTGATTCGGGTTTAAAGCCTGAGACCTCTTGCAAGCAGAGAAGGGATCGCTCTGCTCCCGGCCCTGACGGGTGGCCACATGGCCTGTCCCGCTTGGGACAGGGACACGGAACGCGCCGGTGTTTAATCCAGCGCACCTGTCGGAGCCAGCAGCTCTACTGGAAAGTTCTGCCAGACCATGACCCGCTTTCTGTGACTTCTACCCAGAGGTCTGCGTTCAGAACTCACCCAGACCATCCGGCCCGCTCCTGGCCTGGTGAGCCAGCGGTCCTCCCAGGTTCCGTTTCCCACCCCAACGCCAGTTCTTTGATCTGGAAGCACTTTGGAGTTTCAAAGCTCACATCTTTCTCTGCAAACAGCCCTCTGAGGCAGGAAGTGTTCACCGTCACCCCCTGGCTCCCCGTCTTTGTTTCCCATTGTTCCCGTGCGCCGTTTCCTGGCTGGTCCACGGAAGGCCACACGGCTTATGTTATGAGACACATAAACAAGGATGCGTCTTCACCCCCATATTGGTTTGGATAGTCGATGGAGTGTGGGGGGCACGTCTCATCGAAGTTAGTTGAAAAGGGAGCATCTGTTACTCCGTGAACTGAGACTGTGAAGTGAAATCTGTGTGTGAAGCCCTGTGTGTGAAGCTCCCAGTGCTGGAGAGGGAACTTCCTTTTATCGGACCCGCCCCCCAGGGCCTGGCTCCCATCCCACCACCTCTCAACATGGAAGCCCTGAGCGTGGGTGCTGGGATTGGACGAACCTGAATTAAAACTCCAGCCCCGCCCTAGCCGGTTTGGCTCAGTGGATAGAGCGTCAGCCTGCAGGCTGAAAGGTCCCAGGTTCGATTCCAGTCAAGGGCATGTACCTTGGTGGCGAGCACATCCCCAGAGGGGTGTGTGCAGGAGGCAGCTGGTCGATGTTTCTCTCTCATCGATGTTTCTATCTCTCTACCCCTCTCCTTTCCTCTCTGTAAAAATCAGTAAAATATATTTTTAAAAAAAAACAAACTCCAGCCCCACGAAGCAGTGCAACCTCGGGAAAAATTCCTCAACCTCTCTGTGCCTCCATTTCCTCACGTGCGACAGGGAGATGCCTGCCCGTCACACGGAGCACTAAACGAGACGACAGTCAGAGCCTCGCCCTTGGTGGAGACCCCACCAGTCAGCTACCACCCCTCTGCTTCAGTCACCTCTGTCCTCATCCATCTTGACCTTGCAACGTGTTGAAACCCAGATGCACAGCCTAGAGCTACTCACTACGGTGTCCCTGCGCCTGACTTCCTCAGACAGGCAGTGAGTCCGTGCAGGTGGGTCTCCCTCAGGTGAGAACGGCTCACTGAGCACACAGGGTTTTCTCCCCAGGAGACCGTGGGGCACACAGAGGCAGCGTTTCTGCACCTACTGCCTGCCAAAGGGGCCTGGGCCTCCCATCCCGGGGAGGCTGTTTGCTGGGAACACGTGACATGGAGTTCAACTGCCCGAGTGACCCCAGGAGAGTTCTGACAGCTGGCCCGCACGCTCCGAGCATCCGTGGCTAGCTAAACCTCCATCCAGCCCGGACTGAACGGAGACTGGGCCGGGCTTGCTATAACCGCAGATCCTCAGACATTGTCACCACGCACAAGCCGAGCTTTCTCAGCGGAGGGACGCCGCCCGGTCTACCAGGGGCCTGGTGCACGGGACACATGCCTCGGAGCTCAGGGGTGTCTCGTGCAGCAGAAAGCAATGCATGCCTAGCCTGTGAGGATGAGGCCCTTCCTTCGGTTACATGGTTCCAAGACCCGCAGAGTGAGCTTGGGAAGGCCCTGCAGGAACGGTCAGAGAGCACTATGGCTCTTGCCGTCACAGGCACAGGACGCGGGCGGCCTTCCCCAGGGCTGCCTGCAGGACGATGCACGCAGGCTGAGATTACAAGGTGAAGCGCCTGCTTTCTGCTGAAGGAACAGCCTCCCTCTGAGGGACCAGACCTTCCTCACAAGCAGCCTTCACAGAGCACACCTGGCTGGGATGGAAGCTGAGCTGCATGGCTGCACCTGGCAACAGGCCTGTCGCTGCTCTCCCAGGCGGATACGGCCGCGCCCCACCCAGGCCTGAGCCTTTCACAACCTGCTCTTCCTGGGAAGACGCGGCCATCGCCGATGGGACTGCAGGTGTCCTGGACTTAGAACACCACATGTCATCAACTCTGAGACACACCTTTCCACATCCCTTTGATAAGATGTGCCTCGTCATCAATTATGCCAGGGTTTCATTGCAAGCCGTTTTTCTGGCCTAGAGACACATAAACAAGGATGCGTCTTCACCCCCATATTGGTTTGGATAGTCGATGGAGTGTGGGGGGCACGTCTCATCGAAGTTAGTTGAAAAGGGAGCATCTGTTACTCTGTGATTATGTCTCCATTAACTGAGACTGTGAAGTGAAATCTGCATTCTAATGGAAAACCCCACTCCCACCCACATGTTGTATCTATTTAAGCATCTACTTGGTCAGCAAACACTCACGTGTGTGTTCAGCGATCAAATATACACCGATCACCTGTCCTGTACCGGGCACTGAGCTACATGCTGTGAAAGCAGGAAGTCATATCGATGAATATAGCAATTTCTTCACACCCCCATATCTCTGGCGAACTTACATTTTCCTGACTAAACAAAACTAATCAGAATCTAGGCCCTTTAAAAAGCCCCAACTATGGGAAACTTGAAACAACTAATAGCTAGGGTTTTGGTTTTGTTTTTCAATTGCAAGGGAAATATTAATTATTTTTTTTAAATGAGGTGGGGCAACCTGTAAATTAAAAAATAAGAAACATATACAAAAATCACAACATGTGAATCCTGATTTAGGAAAACAGATGCACACCAGTGAGGATGTGTAGGAGACGGCTGGAAATCGGGCAGAGACTAGATATTTGACGATACTGGGAATTGCTGTTACTTCTTTTCAATCATTCGTGATACTGTGCCATCTTCAAAGACTGCCTATCTTTTAAAGATACAGATGGAAATAGTCATGGAAGAAACGATAGTGTCTGGAATTTGTTTCAAAATATTGAGCTACACCACATGACATTGTTTTTTTGTAGGTCACAAATGACAAGAGCTGCAATTCCATATCAGATGTAAGGAAGTGGGTGGAGGAACGAATGCAACCCAATGACGGTCAGCTGATTGGTGTTGAAATTGGGGTGATGGTGTGCAAGTCAATTCTACTCATGTGTCTCCTTCCTGCGTGCATAAGATGTATCTACAATAAAAAGCTAAAACAAAACTGGTCCTTAACACTGTGCTATATTTAAAATAAGGCAGAGGCTAAAAATACTGAAAGTGAAACTGGAGGTATGGCTATTAAAATACTCTGCCTAAAATACTTATTTTCCATTGTGCAGGTAAGTGTGGCTGCAACGCTAACTACTTAAGTTTTCCCTCCAACGCTTAACTACCTTCCCACGTGTAACTGATCTCTGAAGTCGATTTTTAAATCTCTTTTCCTCCTAGTGTGACTAAACCAGCTTATTTTTAAACACTGCAGTGTCTGGACAGTTTGTTTTTCTTCAACAGTAATTCTAGGCTAGAAATCAGGATACTCGGCATCTCCTTTACGTCCAGTGCTAACTAACGGTGTGACCTTGGCCACGTGCCCCACAGCCTCTGGGGTCCACGTCACACCGCCCTCTCAAGCCCCAGCTTCCTCTGCAAACGGAGTGCAGTGATCCAGGGGGTCTCCCCTCTGCTGGCCTAGGGGCTGGGCATGGCGCTGCTCTCTACCCAGCGGCTGAAGCTCATGCTCAGCTTTGCACAGCATTCCTGACTACTCCCTGGCTAGCTACAGGAGCTCCCCAATCTACACACAAAGATTCCCCACTAGAGGGGTTTCAGATGCACAGCCTACCGGAACCCCCCACAGACACAGCCCTGCGGGAAACCGCGGGGGAGGGTGAGAGCTGGCTGCAAGGGAGTGCAGGCCAGAGCTACTGAGGTCCCCACTAATCCAGCGATTGATCTCACCCCTGGGCCCCCAGCTAATGGCCTGCCATGGAATAGATCTATAAAATATGGGTGACGTGGTTAATGCAAGTATAATATTTAACATACCTTCCAGTATATGTGATAGCCTGAAAATGTCCTTCCCGGTTATCAGCTAGGAGCTGGCTGCTGCAGCTCAGCTGGAACTAGGTAACCAGCTGGCAACAGGGTGGGGACCAGAAGGAGGCCTGAGACTGGCCAGCTCCGTGCGAGTCGGTGACCTCACTCACAGATTTCTCAGTGAGGCTGCATGAAGCAGGGGTATGTGTGCCCGAGTCTACAAGGGAGACCAAGCCAAGAGGAGATGTGGAAAGCACGTAGAACACACACACACACACACACACACACACACGCACGCATATGGCCGTAGAACACACACACACACACACACACACACGCACGCATATGGCCAAAGAACAAAGATCAAGTACGTCACAGAGGCCCTGTCGCTGGTGTTCATGAGCCAGAACCAGAACCGTTAATACGGTCACAACACTAGGCCTCTCCCCAAGCAGCCCGTGATAGATTACCTTGATGTGCTTGACTCTGTCTTCCTTTTCTGTCTTTGGTTTCTTTCCTGTGGCGACAGAAAACAGTTTTGGATCAATGCATGAGGAACACACAGAGAAACAGCTCCCCTCAATGAAACACTGTCTAAAACTCTCCTAGAACGACCAGCGTGCGTTCACCTGCACACGCGTGAACCTGTACACGGCCAGAATTCCAAATGCTTTTCTGCCTTTGGTGACCCAAGAGTCCTTCCCCCAGCCAGGGAAGGGCGGGATTACCCTCCACGGTGCGGACTGCAGACGTGGACACAAGGAAATCCTAAGTTGTCATCTACACTGAGAGATCTCGGCATTAGCAAGTCCAAATGTCTACCTTTCTTAGAAGGCCGCTCGGACAAGGGCAGCATCCGGTAGACTCTGAAGGCGTTATTTCCTTTCTTTATACTTTTATCCTTGACTTCTTCGATGTCAGGCAAGGAGTTCATGGCACATCGAAAATTCGCCTTCCATGTTTTCGGATCGGGCTTATCGACTCCGGGTTGATGCTTTCCTAACAAAAGAGCCAGGAGAATGAGAAAAAATAGCAATGGTGGAAGAATGGGGACTCTGTGTGAGCAACACGGAAGACTGGGAAGCCCATGAGCACAGGTACCCGGAAGTGTCTCTTTTTCATCTGACTGTCAGATAGTAAAAGTCCCTTCCTGTAAATAGCCCCCTACCTAAATTCTGTTGTAAGTAAATACATTCTTGACTACCTTATAGGGAGGTAAACCCACCCAAGTTTACAGCTGCAGAACAAATACGTTCTTTATGACCCCAGAACACCCAGAATTCTACGTAGAGGAAACACAGCACTGAGTTTCTGTGGGATGGGTGGAGCCTCACTTCCAAGTGGCGAGGTTTGTGCCCCGCACCCACCCCCATGTCCTGATGCACTGGTGTTAAGCCACAGGTTTTTCAGAGCCGTCTTTATGAGCCCATCATCCAGGAGATTTTATATGGGTAGGAAACATAAAAACAAACACTGCGGTATAACTGAAACCTGCTAAGAGAGCAAACCTTACATGGGCCCAAATAGCTGAAACCGGTTTAGCTCAGTGGCTAGAGCATCTATCTGCAGACTGAAAGGTCCCAGGTTTGATTCTGCTCAAGGGCATGTACCTTGGTTGCTGGCGCATCCCCGGTGGGGGGTGTGCAGGAGGCAGCTGATCGATGTTTCTAGCTCTCTATCTCTCTCCCTTCCTCTCTGTAAAAAAAATCAATAAAATATATATATTTTTTAAAATAACCCAAATAATTAACAGGTACGTATGGGAGGAAGTGAAGGTGTGCAATAACTCGATAGGGGGGCATCCTTTCACGAGGATCACATATCTCAGAGCATCACTTTCAATGTCCTATTGGTCAATTGCACCACAACTAAGAGAAAAAAGCCAGCATGCACAGGACACAGTGTCCCTGCCCCACCCCCGCCTGCGGGACGCGGAGCAGACACCTGTGTGGATCGCCCAGTTCCTGAAGAGCGGCGCGTCCTTCTCCACGTCCCAGCCATGTCTCGCTGCGTGCATCCAGGGGATCTGGAAGATCTTCTTTTCCTGGAAGGAGAGGCGAGTGAGAACGGAGAACGGCAGCCGCGGGTCTCAGGCCCCCGCCGAGGAGGCGGCTTAAGTCCCAGCTGGTCAGGTTCCCTGCCGAGCATCCACTATAGAACATACTGCACACCAACCCACTTCCCCAGGTCCAACCGGGCAGCCCGCCGGTGAGGCCGGGAGCCAGGCAGGCCGGCAGAGCAGGAATGCGACTGGTGCCAAGGTCACAGGCACCACCCGGGAGACGCCGTGTGCCTAGCCTGTGCCGCTTCTCTTTCGAGAACCACAGACAACTGGCCTCTGACGGAAACGCCTCGTCCTTCTTTTATTCTTACCACGCATTCCCATCATTTGGTCAAGAGGAGCCCCCGCTGCCCCAGGAAATTAAAAATGAGGCAGCTCTCCGAGCGACCCCACTGGTGCTGGGACAGGGAAGTCGGGTGGACGAAGCCGCTGTCACGGGACCCAGTGTCTCGATGGGCTGGGCCGCAGCAGACACAGGGGATCCTGCCTGTGCTCAGCCTGCGTCTGCGCCCTGCACGGGCCGGCCGGAG
This sequence comes from Nyctalus aviator, assembly GCA_036971965.1. NCBI lineage: Eukaryota > Metazoa > Chordata > Mammalia > Chiroptera > Vespertilionidae > Nyctalus > Nyctalus aviator. Next base: position 181,671,452 of record CM072924.1, on the reverse strand, counting down.
CGTCCAGGAGCCTCGATGACCACAGCGGACACTCCTTTCTTGGAGCAAAGTCCCTCCCTAAGATTCTTCTATCGGACCCTTCCCAGCTCTCTCACAGCCCGAAAGGCAACCCGAAATCGCTTAAGCCACCCCTGGCAAACACGACTAGAAACAAGTGTTTTTGAAACAGTCACACTCCTGGTAAAACCACACATGTAACCTGGTTCAACCGGCAGCACCCAGTGGCCTCCCAGGTCCCCTGGCACCTTACATGTAACAACACATGCTCTCATGGTCCCTCGCTTCTGCTTTCTGCAACAACCTAATGAGCTACATGTGTGCTATTACTTCCGATTCTCAGTTGAAGGAGCTGAGGAATGGAAGTAAATTATTTAGCCAAGGAACTTAGGACAGTAAGTGTCTAAATGCCCATCTTCAGTCGCATCACAGCATCCCTTGCCTCTGGTGCTCAAATGTACGAGATTTCTAGTTTCTAGTTTCACAGGAGAACCTGCTGACTTGGATCCTATGGACACTGAATTGTGTTTTTTTATATATATATATATAATTTTATTGATTTCAGAGAGGAAGAGAGAGGGAGGATGAGATAGAAACATCAATGACGTAGAGAATCATTGATCAGCTGCCTCCTGCATGCACCCTACTGGGGATGGAGCCCACAACCTGGGCTGCGCCCTGGCCGGGAATTGAACCGTGACCTCCTGGTTCATAGGTCGACACCCAACCACTGAGCCACACCAGCCAGGCAGGAAAAATGCATTTTTAAGTTCTTAGGCCAGTTTGATCGTTTCCCAGGTCTGGCGTCTCCACGGGACACACAGGCAGGAAAGTGCTGGTAGGGACCTTCGCCACTTGGGTCTCACAGTGAAAACAGAAAGGGTCCCGCCGACCCGAAAAGACTCGGTGCCTGAGCACAGAACCAACTGCACAGCCTGAACCAGAGGGTGCCAGGACATTTGAGAGTTCCCCAAAAGCTGTTCACAGGGGAAATCCTGCTGTGTTTACAACTCAGTGAGTAAAGGAGAACCGAAAGTGGGAGATCTTCGTTAACCCGTTCCGTTCGCTCTGTGTCATCACGGACACAGCGGCGTCTCAGGTCGGCCACCTCCCGAAGGGCCCGGCCGGAGCGGCTGAGCGGCCCTGGATGGCTTCGTGCGGATGAAAACCCCAAAGGAAGTCCCCTAACGCAGGCTCGACGTTCACACGAAAAGGAACCGACTTCGGGGACAGAAGGCTTCCTCAAGAGCACAACCAGAATCTAAAGGCTGTGCTTCCAGACAGGGGCCCTGCAGGAACTGGCTGTTGCTTTTTTTTTTTTTTTTTCCCCTAGGTCAAACGCGTTCTGTGGGACACAATCTGAAATCCATCTCGTAAGACACAGAGCTGATTCTCACAAGTGGATCTTTTCAAGCATCTGCCTGCGTGCAGGAGATTGTGTGTACACATGCACGCACGCACGCACACACGCACACACACATGCACACACACACGCACGCACGCACACACACAGCTACACAGCTATACCGTCTCCCAGAACAGAGGTCCGAAAGGTTGGCGATCTCTGTCCCAGAAACTGGGCCCAAAGCATGAAGCTACCAAAGCAACGACTGAACTGAGCAATCCTCCACCACAGAGCCTCGTAAAATGGGCCCAGGGCCCAAAGAGACCAGAGAAATGGCCAAAAAGCACATGAAGAACGACTTGACACCACCCCTCCTCGGGGACATGCCAATTGGAACAACGAGATGCCACTTCACAGCCACGAGGATGGCCAGAGCAAACACACAACAACATCCTAAGGGCTGGTGACGATGTGGAGGAATGGGAACGGCCACACAGGCTGGCAGGAGGGGAACTGGGGCGGCTGCTGCGGAACACACATTGGCTGTTCCTCATAGAGGTCAACGAAGTCACCACGTGGTCCCGTGACTCCGCTCCCGGACGCATCCCCGAAGAATTACAAATAGGTGATCAAGCAAATGTGCAAGTTCATAGCTGCAAGTTCATAGTGCAAGTTCATCGCTGCGCTACTCACAACAGCCGAAAGGCAGCAGCAACCCCCAGGTCCATCAACGGATGGACGGGTAAGAAAATGTCGCATACGCACACACTGCATAACCGGGAGCCTTCTTCACCCCCGGAAGGAAAGCAGTGCTGACACACATGCATGGCAACACGGGGGGACCTGGCAAACACTGTGCTAAGTGAAAGAAGCCATGCATACATATGAGCCTAACCAGTGGTCAAGGACAATAGGGGGTGGGGGCATGAGTGGGGAGGAGTGAGAGATGGGAATGGGGGGGCGGGGATGAGAACAAATATGTGATACCTTAACCAATAAAGAAAAAAATTTTTTTTAAAGATTAGAACTCAAAGAAGAAAAAGAAAAAAGAACGAAGCCAGACACCAATGCCACATATTGCATGAACCAGGCGAATCCACATACACAGAAAGCACATCCCTGGTTGCCATGAGCTAGGGAAGGGCATGGGAGTGGTCACGTGAAGAGTAAGCATCGTGTTTCCTTTTCAGGTGATGGAAAAGTTTGGAATTAGACACTGGCGATGGTTGCATAATATTGTGAATGTACTCACTGCCACTTTTAAATGATAAATTAAAAAAACACTTTAAAGTGATAAATTAAAGAACAACCTCATGGGCCTGGTCAGTGTGGCTCAGTGGTTGAGCGTTGACCTTTAAACCAGGAGGTCACTGTTCGATTCTCAGCCAGGGCACATGCTCGGGTTGTGGGCTTGACCCCCTATAGGAGGCATGCAGCAGGAGGCAGCTGAACCATTATTCTCTCTCATCATTGATGTCTCTATCTCTCCCTCCCCCTTCCTCTCTGAAATCAGTAATAAATAAATAATTCCTACATGGAACTTTTAAATAAACCACTAATAAATGCATCACACATCTCTTTTTTTCAAAAAGACCATGTTGAAAGGTAAAGGTGAAATTCCTTTTAAAACTGAAAGGGATTCTGACCAATAACCATCTGGTCATAGATCCCTGTGTTCTATGGGACGGTGATGGCACTGGGCTGCATCTGTGCAGACCGTGACACCAGCATGCGCTTCAGGGGCCCTGAGTGCCCAGCCCTCACAGGTGGTGGGCGCTCACACCGTGTACGGAAGGACTGCGAGGACCAGAGCCCACCTGTGTCTACCTCTGAGGGCAGGAGAGAGAGGCACTGCTTGAGGTGGAAAGAACATTTAAGATGACCTCGACCAATGCAGAGCCATCAGGCCTCGGCCCCACGTAGAAACCAGTTCTCTCATCTCCCTCTGCCTCTCCTCTCCCCCAATGTTTATATAAGACATTCTTGTTTCCTTTGCTATTTTTGTTTGAACTCCTTACCTGTTCCGAGGTAGCCTGACAGTTACACAAGCACACGCTGCTCTCAGGGAAGAGCAGGGGAAAGTATGGACTCCCCGCTGGGTCCAGGCAGACCCCCAGGATGAAACATCGGGAGCCCGAGTGGGCAACCAAGGAGGGCGCACTGTCCACAACCAAGAGGGACTTCGAGTCACACAACCAAACACAACACGCGGACATCTTTTGGATTCTGGTTGAACAAATCAACTGTAAAAAGATATTTTGGGAGTACTCATGGCATGATACTAAAAACTTATGGTTAATTTTCCTGATGGACAACAGTATTATGAAGACATGAGAAAATGTTAAGTCTTATAGGTGTACACGGTCAGGGAGTTGCTCTGTAAAACCACACACACATAAGCACACACACACACACACACACACACACACAGATAAAACAAAATGTTGTTAATGGTTAAATGGAGATGTGCATTACTAAATCTAAATGGGAAGGCACTACACTATTCTGTCCAGTCCTTGGGCCATTCAAACATACTATCTGTGATTGCAAAGACTCGGAATAAAACGTTACTGGCCCCAGACAAGGCCCCATTCAGGTCACATGAAATGGTCACATGGTTTCCTGAAGTCATTCCAATTTACTTCATACCCCATCTTGTTTCTGAAACGACTCACTTAAACAAACACATTCAAATACAATAACATTAGATTAAAAATAAGCACCAAAAAAAAGTGAATGAGAGAAAAGGAACAAAAAATGTAAGATCTGAGAGGTATCTAAAACGATCAAATGAGGCCAGGAGTGATAGTAGTTTAAAACAACAATACTGCAATACCTGTACACCTGTTAGAAGTGGCCCAATTGGGCTCTCCACTCTTGGCACGTGATATAGAGCTAAAGACTGACCGGCTAAATGAGTCAGTGTGTCCTTAAGATTAAAGACGAGGGGGGAGGTAGAGGAGGACAAATAAACTTGCTCAGAAGAACTGCAATATCCCTGGTAGTGGGAGAGAAACCTCCCTCAGGCCCTCTCAAAGAAGGCATCTATATATATAAAAAGCCAGCGACTGGAATGCCGGAATGACCAGAACAACCAGAACAACCGGGTTGCTATGATACCCACTGTGGCCAGGCAACCTGCCTGATCAGGGGCAGGACGGGCCAGCCAACTTCCCATGTCCCCTCCCCTCCAGCTGGCCCTGCCCCGGGTCAGCTCCCCCACCCCAATCCCGGGGATAAGCAGGCCAGCCAACCTCTCACGTCCTCCCTGCCCCAGCTGGCCCACCCCAATCAGCCTCCACACCCCAATCAGGGGCGGGGCCGACCAGCCAACCTCCCATGTCCCCTCCCCACTGCCGGCCTGGCCCAGATCAACCACCATTGGGGCGGGCAGGCTGAGCCCCACCTGTGCACGAATTCCTGCACCAGGCCTCTAGTAATCTATTATACTTAGTTGCTTTTCTGAATTTTAACTAAATAATTTCAGGTGTTTTTTATCTTTTACAGATACTGTCTTCCTGATTCACCCCTACCAGTTAGGATCCATTAAATGGAGAGTTTGAGAAGGATCAATAAGAAGTGTTTATGTATATGGGGGCGGAGTGTAAATGGTAGAATGCTTACTTGTTAGGACAGGTTGGCACACAAATAGAGTTTCACTACAAAGAGACGTCGTTTTAAACCTCTAGGCTGCACACATGAAACTAATATAATGTTGAATGTAGTAATTGAAAAATAAAAAAAAAGAAATGATAAAAATAAAAAAAAAACATTCTAAGAGAAGACTTTTTTAAAAGACAAAAACCAAAGTTCTCTTACATAGAAAATATTGGACACCAATGAGTACGCCCCATTCCCCACATGGCACCTCGAGCCTCCTGTCCTCTGGCCCCGGAGAGCCAGGAGGAGCAGGCAGTCTGAGGGAGGAGGCACCACAAGCACAGCCAGAGGCCGCCACCCGCGGTCGCCGGAATGCCAGTGCCAGCTGTCACCGCAAGGCAAGAGGGCCACCGTCCGAGATGAGGATACAGACCGTCATACCGCCACTTGATGTTTCTATGGTCAATTTCGCTCAGTTGGTTTTTACAATTAACAAGCATAAGATTGTGAGCACAAAGAACAATTTTACTTTCAGAGGTCCACATGCACCTGCTTTAGGCACACACTCGCACATAAGTACACTCATGTGCACACATGCACTCACACACGCACATTCATACAGACAGACATACTCATAGACATACACACATGCGCACACATATATACCCACACGCTCGCATACATGCTTGCACACTCACACACACTGGCGCACCCACCTTGTTCAGCCACTTCAGCCCTGGTATCGTGTTCGAGTTGATCTGTTCCTCCAGCCACGGGCGCATGCGCATCCTCTCCACCGGCATGGTGCCCGTCTGCAGAGAGACAATCCATATGAGGCGCTGGTGCTAATGACTGTCTTGTTCATGCCAGCCTGACCCCCTTCTGCTGTCCCCTTCCTCGTAATCCCATAACCTGTGTCCGGGGCCCAGGGAGGGAGGCATATTCAGGGGCTCCACCCTCGAGCCACTGGCCCCTGCTCTTGTAGCTATGTGGTTCCAGAGGGGCTGTCTCCGTGGGGCAGTGCTGCGGGCCAAGCAGGCTCTCAGCTGAGAGGCTCCCGCAGAAACTCAGCCACCCAGAGAGCCCAGCACCTGAGTGGCCCCGCCTAAGGCTAGGTCTCGCCCCCTCCCAGCCAGGTTACCAGCACACACCAGCATTCGGAGCACCAGTACTGTACACCTGTGGGTATCATCCTCCCAGGACCAACAGGGACGATGCAAAACCGTTGTTGTGGGAAAGACATTACAACCTATTCATTCCTTTGAGATGTTAGGGCTACAGAAATGCTCTGAACCCCAACACTGCCACCGTAAAGCTCTAAAGGATCAATTCACTGGGTCCAGGTCCCTCCTGATAGATCCCAGCTCCCCTCAGCGCTCGCAGCGCCTTTCTCCAGCTCAGCCTTGCTTTCTGTGTACGGGCACTCACTCACTCCCACAGAGATCCTCCTCACGGTGCCCCTCCCTCTCCCGACACCATCCGGCCTCTCCTCCAGCTGGCCTTCCCTCTGAATGCTGTCCCGTGGCTCAACACCTTTCCTCTGGCCGCTCACACAGTGCTCTTCCCTCCCGGATGCCCTGGAGGCAGCTTTCCCATGTCCATCGACATACACCCAGAGTAGAATCACTAACATCGCACTGTCGCCCTCTCATTCATCCTGTTTACACAAAAATTTCAATTTAGTGCAGATTCAAAAGCCAAGGTGATGCCAGGTCAAGCCTTCATTCTATAGAACTGGGGGGACGGTGTGACATAGCCCTCTTTCCCCCCTTAGCTGTCTTTCTTTTACCCATTCCCTCTCCATTCAGATAAACTTGGGCTAAGATGATCAAAGCCTCATTAACTCCCTCTTCCAGCTCCCAAAGGACGTCCTCCCTCCTGGATGCCCTGCCCCCAGCTCTGCCCGAGTGCTAGCATCTTTGTGTGACCGGATGGGGCCTCGCCCTTTGCTGATAGCGCCTAATCAATTCTAGAACGGAATTCCAGAGCTCGCCTCTCCCAGATACATCTTTCCCAGTTCGGATGCACTTAAGGCTGCAGACGCCTCCTACTTTCCCAGACCACGCCCTCTCTCCACTTTCCCGGTCCTTGCCAACCCTCAGCCTCCCTCCAAAACCCAGCTCCCACCCTCCTTTCTCCACGGGCCTTGCCCGTCCACACCAGCCTGGAGGAATATCTCTTCCACACTGCTCACTGGTCTTACACACTCACTTAAAAATCAAGCATGGCTTTAGGAAAGCTATTGTAAGCTGTCTTTATTCTTACCTAACTCTTACTTTAACTATGAACTCCCAACTGTGTGCTCGCTTCCTTCCTAACCGAAGGGTAAGCTCTCTGAGGAGGAACTCCACATCTTACGGGTCCTTTTATGACCCTACAAAGCCCTCCACCCCGGAGACCCTTCAATACAAGACCCAGGCCAGTTCTGAAGATCAGCCAGCTGGGTGGCATTGCACGCAGGCTCCATCCACTCATCTGGTCACCACCCTTTGAGACGAGAGAAAAGAACCTCAAGGACAGTCCAGAAGGGCGTGCAACGGCCACAAGGAGCCCCAAATACAGCTGCTCTTCGTGGTTCTCAAGTCCTTCCTGTCAGTCACGTACCCACCTGTTCACAGAGCACTTACTGAGAACGATATTCCAGCAGCGGGAAAGGTAAGACATTCCTGCCTAACAGAAGACCGGGAAGAAGAGAACTGTCACACCACACAGAGCCCTGTTTGCAGAACGAAGAGGAGCTACAGGGGAGCACTGGGAGGAGATGTCCACAGAAGACCCTCCTGGGCGCCTGGCCACTGGGAGGGCTCTGCCCAACAGGGGGATGAGCGCCAACCCGGTCTCAAGATCTGGGGGTGCAGAGAGGGGGCAGCTGGGTCCACATGAATGTGAATTATTAATACCAAGTAACCAAAGTGACTTATATATGACCATGTGGTGTTTTGTTTAACAGCCGGGACATCCCTGCTGATACACAATGAAAAGCCAACCGATTTACGCGAAGGCACTTCCTCTTTTTTACTCATTTTATTGCCAGGCCCCACCTCCCACTCTGGACAGGTAACGGATGACTTGGTGTTGGCACTTGACACAAATGAGAAAGAGCGCAGTTCGACACAGATCCCTCATGACTCTCCGAATGTGAGCACGAAAGAAAGCGACGGTGGAGTTCTACAATAAGCCTGACATCAGAAACTCATCAAGTAGTTTGCACCAGAAATATATCCTATTTCCAGAGACTAAGAGACTGGGGAGACAGTCCCGGGGGGCAGAAGACTGAGTACTCAGCATACCGAGGAAAGAGGCTCGTTTGGCCTGTATTTCCTCGCTTCCATCAATGAGATTCCAACTGATCGACAGGACAGTCTTCTTTCTATCAGGCAAGGTTCCCACGGGCACCAATACCCCAGCCACATGACTCTTGAACCAAGCTAAAGAAGGTAGAAAAGGCCCAGAGAGTCAAAATACAGCAGGAAACAGAACACCGGTGTGCAGTCCTGACGTTGCCCTTACTATGGCCAGTCACTCCCTCATTCTAGCCCATACTTTGATCGTCTGGAAAAAAAAAAGAGAGAGAGAGAGAGAGAGAGGTTTCAAAAAGATAACTTCCGGGGTTATCTAAGATTCTAGGAATCCTTGTGTAACATGCAGGCTCCTTATCTGATCTCTCTGTTTGGTGAGCTTCTCATCTTGCGCACTGTGTTGGTTTTAAGAGAGAAATGCTGACACGCTGACATTTCAGGACTCTACAAATCTAAAATATGAAGTAGCCACCCTCCAGCCTGACAACAGGCACTTTCTGAAAGCAGCTCCCAGGACACCTCTGCACGTTGGGGTCATCTCAGGGCACGGCGGGTATCTGGACGATGACAGGCCTCAGGGCTGCGCCATGAAGACACGCAGCTGGTCACTGTGACGTGCAGGGTGTGAATTCACACATCCTGTGAGGCGCGTCCCCCAGAAAGTTAACCATACCTCGTTAGCAGCGCTCACAGTGATCCTGGATTTTAATCTAAAGGGCTTGGATCTCAGTGTAGAAATAGCAACGGCCCCTCCTTGTTGGCACTTACTCTAGGCCAGCACCGAAACCAGGATTTCCTATGAGTTTCTCCTTTACTCTTACAATCCTGCAAGGGAGGAACTTTATTACCCCATATTACAGATGAGAGGATAATTGGGGAAGTGATTAGAGGCAGTCTGCTCATAAGTAGGGACACCCAGACTCCTTTGGGTGTGTCTGAAAGGGACGCCCAGGGGCTCAGCAGCCCTCACCGCTGCTCTCTCCCCACTTCAGGAAGCAATCAGGATGGGCTTGTAAAACGGTTCTTCTTCCTGAGCCTTTCCCGGCTCCTCCCTGTTTTGTGTATCGCTGACATATTCATCTTCCTAAAATGCCACCTAAATCATGTTCACAGTCTGTTCAAGAGACGTCTCACCCTCCCTGCTGGATGTGAGATAATAAAATCCTTGACTGAGAGAGGGAGCCTTACAGCGACTACTCAACATGAACAATGGAAGGCCGGAGACAATGGGAAGATGTCTTTACAGGACTGAACGAAAGTAACTGCTATTCAAAAACATAAATGCAGCCAAAGTTTCCTTCCAGAATGAAGAGGAAATAAAGGCATCAGGGAGAAGCTTAGAGAATGTTCTTCCAGTAGCCCCATAGCTCATCAGGGACAGGGGACAGATGATCCTCCACGGTCACAGGAGACAGGTCAACACTGGGCAGGAGAGAAGGCAACAGTATGGGCTCCGGAAAGCTCAGCCCAGGGCTAACGCTGGGGCCTGTGGCTGGGGCCTATGTCACAGACGCTGACCACAGCAGTGCGTGGCTCCATCTCTGGCAACTGTATCATTTCCTTTACATAAACAGTGAGGATTCCTGTTACCTAATAGCCCGCCCTTCATAGCCGTGTGCTCACCCATCTTACCAACCAACAGCAATGGGACGCTCCCAACAAAAGCTAGCCCAAATCTGTGCTCATCATGACACCTTCTCTCGCAATTCCAACCATGAGACCCTCTTCTCCTACGGTGCTTATTGCCTGCAGTAGCCAGTCATCCACATATACCAAAAAATATTTACTACACACGTATTATCACACACACACACACACACACACACACACACAAAAATACTGTGCTAAATGCAATAGAGGATTCCAAGATGTGCACGACATGCTCACTACCCTCAAGGAATTCGTAAGTTAATTGGGGATATGAGACGTAACCCTATAAAGGTAGCGAGTAATACCATAATTATTACAGTAAAACACTACACTAGAGGTCAGAAGGCAGCCCGGGGCTAATGGCCAGCTAAGTGAACTAGATCATAAGGAATACGCCAATCAGTCTTAGATGGGCCTGTAAGGGAACGCTTAGGGAAAAGAGCTTATAGAATGGGGAACTACCCAGGCAGAGAGCAGGGAGCAAGCAAGCCAGGCAGGCAAAGGCTGGTGTCCACGGCCAAAGCAGGACGGAGGACGGCGTGCGTGATGCTCTGGGCAGAGCACGTGACCGTGACACTAACACGGAGGAGCTTCATAAGAGTGAGCGGGCGCCTGGAGGCACACCTGGATGTTTTACATAAACCATCGCTCGCCCTCCCAGCAGCCCGAATCAGTTAAATATTACCATCCCCGTTTTTAGGGACGAGGGGAAGTATAGCTTGAAATGATGACAAAGGAAAAATGTGTCCTAGCCCGTCGATGAAGAAGCAAGGTTTGAACCCAGGTCCTTCCGGGAGGTCTCAGATGCCCAGCTAGAGGCGGAGCTTGTTTGCAGAGGCTACGAAACCTTCCGGGCAGCCAAGGGTCACTGCCGTAAGCCAAGCAGCATTTGGTCCAGGGGCAAAGGGAGGCAGGAGAGGCGCTGGAAGTGACTGCGTGGGCCCAGGATGGTGGCTGTGGGAACGCACAGGAAACACCGCACAAGTGGCAGTCCACCTGCAGGAATGGAACAGCAACTCCCAGTAGTGGAACAGCAACTCCCAGTAGTAATTTTCCCAAGATTCACGGAAACCCCTCCCATAACACAAGGTCCTCTTTCTGACATTCTACACTCCTCACTGACTTGTGTGTGCCTTTTTAGCAAAAGCAAAAATGTCAGCACAAAATTACATGGACTGAGAGGAAACTGGAGTTGAAAACTGAAAACTCCTCCTCCTCCTCCTCCTCCTCATCATCATCATCACCACATCCGTTCAAGTGTGTCCTAGGAATCAGACCTGAGGCCAAGTGCTTTCCCTGCGCTATTTCACTCCATCTTCACACCAGCTACGTGAGCACGGCTCCTGTCTCCCTCTTACGGACGAGGACATGACGCTATTTACCAAGCTGTGGAGCTATTAAGAGGTAAAGCAAGGATTCAAACACAGGTCCACCTGACCCCGGAGACATATGCCAAAAGCCTCTAGACCAATGTTCACCAAATCTCAGGTTGCAATGCATCGGGGGAGGGGGAGGGTCATGAAATCAATTTCCTGGGTCGGTCAGCAGTTTCATGTTAGTGTGCGAGAATACAGGGTGGAACTACAGAATCTGCCAAATAAGAGTGAGCATTGCACCCTGGCTGGTTCAGCTCAGTGGTTAGAGTCTCAGCCAGCAGACTGAAAGGTTGTTGATTCTGGTCAAGGGTATGTACCCCAGTTACAGGTTCAACCCCCTGTGCTGGTTAGGGCAAGTAGGGAAGGCAACAGGCCAATGTGTCTCTCTCCCATTGATGTTTTTCCTCTCTCTGTCTCTTAAAAATAAGTAACCTTGGGCCAGTTACTTAACCTTTTGTGCCTCAGTTCCTTCCACTTTCTTCCTTCCACTCTCTCTTAAAAAAAAAAAAAGGCAATGGAAAGAATATCCTTAGGTGAGAATTACCATAACAAAACAAAGCAAAACAAAAAAGAGCACTGTTTCATTAAACATTTGTTTCAATTTTATATTATACTGGCACTGTAGGGGGGGGAAAAAAAGTATAAAAAGCAGCTCTGGGCTGAGCTGCTCCCCAGATGTGTGAACAGATGTGTGTAAGCATGTGGGTGGCGGGTGGAAAGTGGAAAGCAGAAGGAGCAAACCCTTAGAACCAGACTGGCTCCTGGCAGACACGTGGAATGTAGGAGCCGTTTAATAGCATGTTCGGAGCTGAGAGAGCGTGGCTGTACATTAGGGGAGGGCTTCGGGACGCACCCGTTCGGCTCTGCGTACTCCTTCTCTGCCTACATTATTCAAATCACTGCATCCTCCCGTGGGAGCCCGGGGGATGAAGTCATGAAATGAGAACGACACTGAACATGTGGACGGCGTGGCGGACGCAGAGTCAAGCACGCCCCTCAGCGTACATGCTCTCCGCACGAATGCAAAACCAATTTTAAGTTTTATTAAACTTCCGGAGAGTTAGTAGGCAATGGAAATCCAGCGTGTGATAGCCACAGTATCACTGATGTGATCCTTACGTCATGCATTTATTGTTTTATTTTAATGAACTTCTATAAAAATGCACGTCCATCAATTCATTCAAGAACTGTAGTCTCTAGCCCAGTTTTCCTCAAGGTTTTAAGCAATTCGAGCATGCCTTCTCCTGCCCTGTGGACTTTTTAGAAACCCAGCCTTGACTGATGAGGCGGGACTGCTGCAAACGGTCACCCTAAACGTATCACAGTCATTTGTGCAATGTTATCGCCTGGAGGGAAAAGGGGATTAAAAAAAATCCCTGCCCCACCCCAGACCTACTGAGAAAGCCCTTGCCGGCGTGGGAACCAGGGATGCTTCGTCATCTGGGGCATTCTGACCTCCCTGGGCTGTCACCGGGAGGCAGTGCCCACTCGCCCAATAGCCTTCCAGATTCCACGGTCAGCAAACATCTCCCACGGAGCCACGGAAACAGGCGGCCAATGGTGAGCCAATTTCGTGAGCCATGGGTACAGCTGCACATGAAATTAAAGTTCTACAATGCCTTTCCATACCGCAGAACAAGTTTCCCACACCGAGAGTCATCCAAAGGAGAGTTCTGCATAGTCGCCGTTCTCCCCACAATTTTCTTACGAGGTGAAGGTGACCAGACGTCCCACCAAAAGCGGGACGTCTGGTCACCTTATTCTAGGTGCGCTTTCTGCATCGTTTGAGGAGATATAACCAGAGTGACTTGACCAAATCGACCCTGTCTCTGACCACAAATGATGCTGGTGCCCAAAGAGGGCGAGTTAGTCCCCGAGAGTGATGGCGGCCTCGCAACCCCGGGGCCGGCAGAGAACCTGACATGTGGCCCGCACGTGTGTGCCGGAACATACACAGTACCCCGGCTCTCAGCACTGCGGGGACCCTGTGGGCTATTCCAGAAAACAGTGCTCCCTCCGTCCAGGGAGCCAGCCCTGGAGAATCATGGACCGTGTGACATCTGTGAGGGCGGATGCCAAGAGAGACCCATCTCACGGTCATCCAGAACAGCGAGCTCTGCTTCCTTCCCTCCTCTCTTCCCCTTCCCCTCCCCGTCCCTGGGATCCCCACTCCCCCACTCTCCCCGCTCACATGCGACAGTTCACACCCCATCACAACCCGAAGGCCCGGGAGCTTCATGGCAGGCCCTCCGCTCCTCCCTCATCAGCTGTTCGGGCCCCGCAGGAGCGAGCTACCCACCTCTCACGCCCTCACCCATCGGTCCCGCCACTGGTCTTGCCTCCAACTTCGGGGAGGAGAGGGGAGGCCGGCGGACTCTTCTTTGTACATGTCTGACGCCCTTCCCTCTTCCGACCGACTTACGGGGCCTCTGTGACCCCTGCCCGCCCTCCCCCAGCAGGGGTGACGGTGCCTCTCCCTGCGGCGGGGCATGTGAAAGGTTTAAGAGGAGAAGCACTGGGCTGCGCCTCAGATCTGCAGAATGTGGCCTGTCTCTGGGGTACCCAGAGAGGTGCTGGGGGCACAAGTAGATTCGTGAGGTTCGGGCAGAAGGTTTCGCCTGGAAATAGCCAAGCATCCTTCCGCATCCTGTTCAAACGCCGTCTCTTCCACAGCCTGTCGGGGCCAACGCAAGCCTTCCCTTGGATTCGTAAGCACGCTGCCTCTCGCACGCACCTTACGCTGAACCTCTTCTATTTCTTTCTTTTTTAAATATATTTTATTGATTTTTTACAGAGAAGAAGGGAGAGGGATAGAGAGTTAGAAACATCTATGAGAGAAACATCGACCAGCTGCCTCCTACACACCTCCTACTGGGGATGTGCCTGCAACCAAGATACATGCCCTTGACCAGAATCGAACCTGGGACCCTTCAGTCCGCAGGCCAGTTTCACTGAACCCCTTCCATTTCTATGTGCCTCCCTCCTGAGATGACAGGTCCTTTCCAGCTGGAAACCGACGTTAACATTGCTACCTATGTGAACTATCAGCCGCGCGCGCACACACACACACACACACACACACATACGCCAGCCCAAAAAGCTAGCCACGAGCCGAACCCGGTGTGGCTCAGTGGTAGAGCATCAGTCTGTGGACTGAAAGGTCCCGGGTTCGATTCCGGTCAAGGGCATGTACCTTGGTTGCGGGCACATCCCCGGTAGGGGGTATGCAGGAGGCAGCTGGTCGATGTTTCTCTCTCATCGACGTTTCTAGCTCTCTAGCTCTCCCCCTTCCTCCTCTCTGTAAAATATCAATAAAATATATTTTTTAAAAAAAGCTAGCCACAAGCCCATGTGGCCACTGAACACCTCATGTGCATGAGGACCCACTTGTCCCCCACGACGGACACCGTTTCAAGGCTGGTCCCAGTCTCTCCAAACCACCGGGAGTGGCCAGGTGTCTATAAAAACAAAGTATCTGCCAAGAACATCCCTGTGGGTTCCGCAGAGGCAGGTACCCACCTGACGCCAACACTGTTCTCTTTTGAGAAAAGCCGGACTCACCCTCTGGAAGCACACACTCCCGAACCCTGTCCACGCAAAGGGGTTGGGGAAGCCGTTCTCTAATGGTGACGAGCAAGGCCGGGCCCAAGTCTTAGTTTCTAAATACCATTCTCCACGGAAGGAAAGGGGCTTCTTGGGGAAATGGCCGACTCCAGGGCAAGGGCAGGAAAAGCAGAGGATGGGCCTGAACCATGTCGGGGAGGGGGGAGCCAGAAAGCAAGGAGGTGCTCAAAGCATGCTGGGAAAACCTCAGGAGGCTATAGCAACCAAGGCAAAGGGCTCCCACTGGCCAGATCGGAGACGATCTGAGCATCCAAATAATGACAAAAAGATGTGACAGCCCGTGGACTAAAACGGGGGCCTATGAAAAAGTAAACAGGGGGGAAGAGAAAGCTTTTCCATAAAGCAGAACGCCAACGCGTAAGTGTGGGTCGCTGGTTGAACTAGATCGCCATTTGGCAGCTATCAAAGAGTAATTATTCAGCCAGGAAGCATCAATGGCCGCCAAGATCAGTGGGTGAAAGGTTGATGGGAATTGGGCCACCTTCGGCGTCTCAAAGTACCTCCCACAAAATACTTATTACAAAGGGGAAAAGAGCAGCTTCACAATGAAGACGCCTGGCAGATACCTCCTAAATCAAATGACCGAAAGAACATCACCAATAAGAGAACAAGGCAAAGTCACGTACCCCTGAGAGGATGCAGTAAGAACAGAGGTTCGGCCAAAACCCGTTTGGCTCATTGGATAAGAGCGTCGGCCTGCGGACTGAAAGGTCCCGGGTTCGATTCCGGTCAAGGGCATGTACCTGGGTTGCAGGCACATCTCCAGTAGGGGGTGTGCAAGAGGCAGCTGATAGATGATTCTCTCTCTCTCTATCCCTCTCTCTTCCTCTCTGTAAAAAATCAATAAAATGTATATTTAAAAAAAAAACAAAAAACAACAACACAGAGCTTTGCTCTGTGATATTCTCCCAGAAAATAAATAGCCCCAATCTAATCACGAGTAAGCCACCAACAGGTTAAGTTAGAGCACAGAAAAGAAGTGAGCAGGATGTTCTCAAGATGCACCCCTGTTGTCACAAACAAGCAAAACTCACAGACACGGACCACAGTGCGGTGGTTCCCAGAGGGGAGGGGTCATCAAGGGTAAAGGAGGTCAAAGACATGGTGACGGAGAAGATTTCACTCTGGGTGGTGAGCACACAAGGCTCACAGAATTGTGCACTTGAAGCTTCCATAATTCTACTAACCGATGTCACCCAGAAAAACTTAACTTTTTAAAAATATATATATATATATTTTTTTTTTATTTTTTTTTTTTACAGAGAGGAAGGAAGAGAGGTAAAGAGCCAGAAACATCGATTCAGCCACCTCCTGCACACCCTCCACTGGGGATGCGCCCACAACCAAGGTACATGCCCTTGACAGGAGTCGAACCTGGGACCCCTCAGTCTGAAGGCTGATGCTCTATCCACTCAGCCGAACCGGTTCAGGCTGATAAATTTAACTTTTAAAGAAGAAGTACTAAAAGGATGAAGATGGCAAATTTTACGGATGTGTATTTTACCACAATGAAAAAAAAAAAAAAAAAGAAGAAGTTAGGAGCGCCACCCCTGGGCGGCCACTGACCACGCTGATCGGATACTGAGCCGTCAGAGGCCCGGCCACCGGGTCCCTGCAGGGCAGGCCAGGCCAGGCCAGCCCCCAGCTGTCCCCGGAGCTCCCAGGCTGGCACTCCCAGCGCAGTTTCATTTTCTTCCAGGGCAACATTCCCGCTGCCAGTGCCTTTCAAGAGCTTGGCTCAGAGATGGGCCCCGTGAGTCAGGGTTTTGCTTTTTGTTTCTCATGTACAGCTTTCCCTCAACGTGTAGAATCCGGGGCCTGCGCGCCCTGCAGCTCCCCTCGCTCTGACTCGGCTGGAGGTCTCGGCCGCCTTGGCCTCCCTCTGAGGACACAGGACACGGTGCCCATATTTACATTCTCCCGGAGCCGCCAGGACGCCGTCAGAATAGAAAATGAAACCAGCGGATCAGAAACAAACCCTCCTTCAACTCAGCCACACCCTGAGCTACTCTGAGGCCCTCCCCACCTCCACCCCAATCTGTTCTGGGCCTGCAGCCGGAGCAGGGAGTAAACAGCACAAATACGGCCTGCCCGACGCCCACTGCGTCCTTCCTCCTGGACCTCCAGCCTGCGGTCCGGCCACAGTGTCTGCACCTATTATTGTCCTTGGGCTCAGGAATGTCCCCGTTCCCTGGCTAATTACATCCTCCAGGTCTGAGCCTCCAAACCACCTCCTCACAAGCCTCCTTCCTCCCCCCCAGGCCTGGCCGGGCCGGGCCTCACTAGAGCTCATCTCCCTGAGGCCCAAGACCAATTCTGCCTGTTCACCCCGATTCCCAGGGCCTGGAGATGCTTGCCTAAGAGACCGGGAGCTGACCGTGCATGCCGGCACCATGACAGTCAAAGAGGGAGCTCCGAGGGACCCTGCAGCCTGAGAAAAGCAGTTACAATGAGGAACATGACCATTTGCCCATAGAACAGGAAAGGTACATGGCCACGCCGTGGGGCGTCTAAGACAGCAGTGGGGTACACATTTTAAAAAAATCACTTCTCATAAGCAATGCTTCCTACTGTTTTGGGTTTTCGAGACACCATCTGGAACTTGTTTACCTGAAAGCTCTGTCTGTGAGAATTCACTCAAAGAGTACTGATGCTCACCAATACGGCGCTGCCGTTCCCAAGAAGCCAACAGCCCTGACCCGTCTGGCTCCATGGATAGAGCGTCGGCCTGCGGACTGAAGGGTCCCGGGTTGGGTTCAGGTGAGGGGCACGTACCTTGGTTGCAGGCACCTCCCCGGTGGGGGGCGTGTAGGAGGCAGCTGATGGATGTTTCTCTCTCATTGACTTTTCTAACTCTCTATCCCTCTCCCTTCCTCTCTGTGAAAAAATCAGTTTTATATATATTTTAAAATTGATTTAAACACACACACAAAAGAAGCCAACAGGTGCATGTGGCGACCCCATCCACACGGACCATCTCCGGGTATGAACGGGGCCTGGTTAACAGTTACACTTGCCTCTGAGCGGATGTCAAGAGGGACGGTCCCTGCGGAGACCAGCCGTGAGGCTCCCCTGTTCCAGGAGACAGTTGCTCCGGGAACAGGTTTGGTATCTCTTATTGAGGAGGCTTGGGCCAGGTGTGTTTAGAACTCAGAACGTTCTGGATCTCGGGGAGATGATACGGTGCACACACCGTCTGAAACGTAAGGCTCCCGGCAATCACCACCACTCTCCCAGCGCAGTAGTGCTTCTGCTGTGAAACATGGACAGTCACACCGGCTGGATTAGCAAACTCTATGAATAGCTTTACTCTGCCCAGTGACTCACAACAGAAATTCTCAGTTTTCAGAGCTATTTGGGTTGCAAATGAGGGATTTGGGATCCGTAATTGATTTCAAGTTATTTCTGTCCTGAGAAAGTATCACTGTTCCCGTGTTATTCAAGAAAATCAGCCTCTTCTTCCTTACATGGTGCTCACATTATAAATTAATCCGGTACTCACTCTGTTTAAATTAGCGAATCGATTAACAGCACCTTTATAGTCCTGAAATGGAACAGTTTAAATGCACACTGCATTTGCATATTAGAGAGTGGGGAAATACTTTGGCTTAATATTTTCACAAAATTTGAAATCCTAGGTTGCCATTTAAAAATTACTACTGACGTAAAATTAGGTCTGCCTAGCAAAGTGTGTGTGTGTGTGTGTATACACACTACCGTGTTTCCCTGAAAATAAGACATCCTCCGAAAATAAGACCTAGCACATGGAAAGATAAGACATCCCCTGAAAATAAGACCTAGCGCAACTTTGGGAGAAGAAAATTAATATAAGACACTGTCTTATTTTCGGGGAAACGGTATAAAGTACATGTTTTACTTTACCAATCTAATACAAAATATTTATTTATAAAATAAGAAAAGCTTTCAATAAGACTCAAAACATCTTTTAAATACCTTCCCTAAGGTTCCTTTACAATGACACTATTCCTTCTCTTATGACATTTTAAATTTTAGTTAAAAAATTAAATTTAGCGCCAGCCAGGTGGCTCAGCTGGTTGAAGCATCATCCCGCTCACCAAAAAGGTTGGGGGTTCGATCCCCAGCCAGGGCACATACCCAGGTTGGGACATACCCAGGAGACAGCCCGCAGATGTTTCTATCCGTCTCTCTTCCTCCTTCTCTCTCTAAAATCAACAGACACATCCTCGGGTGACGATTTTTAAGAAAATTAAATTCATTACAAAGAGCACTTTTATGCGTGTCCGTTACACTGAGCTGGTGTATCGCTGTTCCCGCAGAATGAGCGAGGACTATGCCATCCTCTGAGGTGGGTCCCTGAGCCACTCTCCCGGTTCATAGAAGCCCGACGGCTCGCTGGGAACCGTGACATGAAACAAAAACACTACCTGTGGAGGCCCAGAGGCCCTCAAGGAACCTTCTGGAAAGTGTGCCTCCTCCCTGTCCTATCACTTACTATAGCTCTGCACCGAGGGCAAAGGAGGGTCCGCACACGGACCTGCTTAGGTGCCTGGGCACTGGGTCGCACCCGGGGCGGGCCGCGTGAAGGAAGAAAACACACGAGGCTAAGGATGGTCCAGATGAGGGAGTCCCAGGCTCCGCCTTCCCTCCGCCTTCCCTCCGCCTTCCCTCCACCAGGGCCCCGCACTTAGGCTTGCGTTTACATCCACACGCGCTGAACAGAGCTGTTTGTAAACAGATGCATAAACATGTCAAAACTGCCTCCAAACACCCACCCACAGCCCCCTGGTAGTGAGCTGTTGTTTTTTTGTTGTTGTTGTTTGTTTTTAATATATCTTTATTGATTTCAGAGAGGAAGAGAAGGAGAGAGAGAGAGAGAGAGAGAGAGAGAGAAACATCAATGATGAGAGAAACATCCGCTACTGGTATCAAGCCCGCAACCCAGGCATATGCCGTTGACCGGAATTGAACCTGGGACCTTTCAGTCCGCAGGCTGACGCTCTATCCACTGAGCCAAGCCAGCTAGGGCTACGCTGTGTTCAGACACAGGATCTCTCTAATCCCCACCATCGCCCGGCCCGGCAGGTACGCCTCGTCCTGACTTCGGAGCAGGAAGCTGCGGCTGGGCCTGCGCCCGGGAGGCGCTCCGTTATCTGAGAGCAGATGTCCCGGAACAGCTCCCCTCCCGGGACAGCGTGTGCCCTCCGGTCCACGCTCAGGAACCTGCGAGAAAGCTGGCGCCCGGTTCCGAGCGGCGCTTCCCGGTGCCGGGAACACGTGTTCCTGGAACACCAGGCCAAAGTCCCCGCCCCGGACCGGACTGCGGGCGTGCATTTCCCAACACACCTCCCGTGGTATTTGCACTGGGGGAGGGGAAGCTCGCCGTGCAAATGCCCCCCATCCAGGATGGAGCTAGGAGGTGAGGGAGCTGTCTGGGGCTTTTCCTAAAAGAGGAAGTCTTTTGTTTGACCCTGGGTGACCTCAGGGCTGCACTGGTGAAAACATATTCTATTTATTTATTTATTTATTTATTTATTTATTTATTTTAGTGATTTCAGCAGCAAAGATAAGCATGGGTTTAAAAGCTGAAATACCTAAGCAAAGCTTTACTAAGTCTCCACACCTCCGTTTGAACCCCTGGCCCCAGGAGGCCCTGACCAGGCCCGAGTCCCAGCAATACCTCGGGGACTGGGGCAGGCAGAGTCTTAAAGGTAAATGATGTCACGCTGTCCCCTCCCCTGCTCAGCCCGCAGCCAGCAGGACAGGACAAGACCCAGGGGCTGGATCAGACGTGCTTCTCAGAGAGCACTTTCCAGCTGCCTGAGGAATGCAGAGGCCAGAGGCAGTGCCTCCGGGAAACCGCTGCCCCTATCTGATGAATGGAGAAGGAGGGTAAAGGAGGTCACGCCCAGCGCCAGGGACTCCCAGGAGGAGGAAAGAGTCTGGGTCCATCTCCTCAGGCCGAGCTGGCATGGGGGTAACAGCAGAAAAGGCAACAGCCAGCTGTGCAGCCAGCTGTGGGGCCAGCTCTTAGCAGTGTGACCTCGGGCAGGTGACGGCCCTCACTGTTCCCATGGGGCTTGGCGAGGTGAGATTGGGGGGGGGGGGGCCTTCTATCCCACAGGTGCTATGGGTTAGAGCCGTGGTCGGCAAGCTGCGGCTCGCGAGCCACAGGCGGCTCTCTGGCCCCTTGAGTGTGGCTCTTCCACAAAATACCTCGGCCTGAATCTATTTTGAAGAAGTGGCATTAAAAGAAGTTTAGGTTTAAAAAATATGGCTCTCCAAAGAAATTTCGATTGTTGTACGGTTGATATTTGGCTCTGTTGACGAATGAATCTGCTGACCACTGGGTTAGGAGTATAAGCAACACAACCTTTCCAGACAGCAGCTGGGGGACAGGTGTCGGAGATGTCAGATGGCATCCTTTGACCCAGCCGTACCCCTTGTAGGAAGGTTTCCCAAGCAATCACGTGTGATACACGTTTTCTTTAAAAAAAAAAATAATAATAATAAGGTATTCAATGATCATTCAACACGTTGTAATATTACAAACGTAATATCCTGTCTTATTAAAAAAAAAAAAAAAAAAAAGATGAGAAAGCCTTAGGAAGTTGCACCGATACATTACTCTCCAGATACACTTCTGTTATGAAAATCTAACAGCATTTTTTTTAACCCCATCGCCTTTTTTAAAGGAGTATTTTCTAGAAGAACCTTCTCCTCAGGGAAGGTCGTAAGGACCTGAAAGGGTGGACTGACTGAAACACATTTCATACATGTGCAGTCATGCTGGGACCCCAGAAGCCGGATGGCATCAGATTCTGCAACTCAGCAGAGCCAGAACCACGCACAGATTTCCAAGCATATGGGCCCCGGCTCCTTCCCACTGCACGGTCCAGCCTTCCCACGTGGAACACGGACAGGGAGCGGCGGCTTTCCCTGAATCAGCGTGTCCCCCGAGCACCGCCCTCCCTGGCCGGTCCAGAGTGCAGCCGGCCCCCCCGTGGAGCTAAGGTAGGGTTCACTTCCGCCCACCCCTCTGCCCAAGCGGCGGTGGGCATCCCTGGACCACCCAGCCACGCCAGCAGCCTGAACTGAAGCCGGAGAAGACCCCTGCGCCCTCACGAGCACCGGGGTCGGCGCGTGTGAGCCAAGAGCAGGATCTGGATCACCCGTGTCGTGATGTCACCCAGGTCGCTTTGTCCCTCCCACCTCCCTTCCACACCCCCGGGCCTGCCAAGGTGCGAGTGTCCGCCAGGAACACCGAGAAGGCGAGGGGACAGGGGACGGGGAGAGAGGAGGGGGCGATGCTTTCAGGGCTTGAGTTTGGAAAGTTAACAGGCAGCGAAGCCGGTTTGGCTCAGTGGATAGTAGGTCGGCCTGCGGACTGACAGGTCCCAGATTCCGGTCAAAGGGCATGTACCTTGGTTGCAGACACATCCCCGGTGGGGGTGTGCAAGAGGCAGCTGATCGATGACTCTCTCTCATTGATGTTTCTAACTCTCTATCCCTCTCTCTTCCTCTCTGTAAAAAAATCAATAAAACATTTTTTTAAAAAGTCAACTGGCAGAAAGTGGGAGGAGGGCCAGCACTCGGGCACCTTCCAGGAAAACCTGTTGCAAGAAACGGCCAGACCGTGTGCTGCCGTCTGTTTTCGAACCCACGGCGGGCACACTGTGCCTCCCCCACTTCGGCCGCCTGGAGGGCGTGCTCGGAGGAAGGCTGACCGGGAAGGGACTGCCTGGCTCTCCCCGGCGAGAATGAGGGGGCCCCGGCTGTGCCCAGACCCTCCTTCCTGCTGCCGCCGCCCGCCGATCCTTCGGGGATTTCCTCTGAGCCGTCCCCTCTGCCAGGAACCTCTCACAAAAAGGGCCACGGAAGATTCCCGTGGCCGTTATTTCTCAGCATCCAATTCAGCCCTCTACATGCAAATCAGGCCGGAATCCAACACACACACGCTCGACACGGACGCACAGAAGGCCCACGGGAGAGAGCGAGCGCGGCCGCCCACCAGCACAGGAACGTGGAAGCTAGGCCCGGTCCCTCCTCCGCTCGCCACACCCGGTCTCCCATATCCTCAGAAGGCGCTTCCCGCTGCTAAGTCAGTGCCAGCAGGACCTGGACCCTGGCTTTGGCGCCCACTGTGTCCTCACTATTTCCCCCCTACCCCCACCCCCTCTGCCAGCCCTTCCTGGACCACACTGTTTCCTCAGGTCTACGACCGGGCAGGGCACAGCCAATGGAGAACACGGTCAGTCATGGGAATGGAGCTCAGCCGGGACACATGGAGCCCTGGGCGCTCCAGAACGTGTGATGGGTCCCAAAGGCAGTCACCGGTCACACGTGTAGCGTGTGATGTACTGAAACATAGCAAAGAACCCTCCGGGGCTTTGGATAAAGCCTTCCAACCGTATTCCTACAGTGAAGAGCCCAGCCAATACCAATGAATGAGACCAGTGCGGCCAGATAGCCATGCTGTCACAGCCCCCAGGGTGGCCCCGTTCTCAGCCTAAAGGATACCCTGGGCTTCCCGAGTCTCTGTGGCTTAGGCGTGACCTGAAGGCTCCACACACCAGCCCTCCCGTGGGGTCACTCGGAGAAGCTGCCAAGCGCCCCCACAGGCCGGTCCGCCTGCAGAGATGCCCCAAGACCTGAGCCACCTGCTGGGTAAAGGCGTGGTTGGGGGCTCCGTGCCAGCCTCCTGGCTCCCTGACTGGGGTTTCTCCCCGTCGCCACCTCACTTGGGAATCGCAAACCCGCCCATAATCACTGCCCTCTGTGTGCCCAGTCCAAGCAAACCAGCCAGAGGACAGAAAGCACCGCTGTGCTTGCACATCGCTTCCTCTCAGGCACGTGTAAAAGCACCGCCAGGCCAGGCCTGGTTATCACCGGAGCTCAGCCACCGCGTCCCTGCGAGGCAAGGCGCCCCCGACGTCCCCCTAACACAGCTCTGCCACCGCCTGCACCTGCTGACGGCCAGCAGCAGCCCTTTTCTGGAAGGTGAGGGGGAAGGTTCCAGTCCTCAGGAACCAGCGCCTCCCAAAGCCCACTCTACCCACAGGCCAAGGCCTTCCTTGCTGGTAAACACGGGGGCATGTGCCCGGAAGGAAGTTGGGGGGCCACCAGGAACCCCCCCTGACACTGCTCCCGCCACACCAGAGCTCTCCCTGCCTCAGAGAGGAAGGGACGTCACCTCTTCACGCCTCTGCTCTCGCTGTTCTTTCAACAGAAGATTTTGGGCTCACCCCTCAGCCCCCGAGGGACCCTCGCTCCTTCTCATGGTGGGTGGCGCGTCCCAATTTCTCTGGTCAAAGGTGCTCCTTCCTTCCCTTCCCTCCCGCAGCCCTTTCCTTGCTGTGCTTCTCTGAAGCACATGTTTTCATTCTTTCTCCGTCTACAGGTGAGTCTTTATCTGCCTACCTGTCTCTAAGTGGTAGGAGAACAGGAGATGTTCATCTTTCCATCTCCACTGCCCAGGCTTCCCACACAGCAATGTCTGCAGAAGAAACTGATCCTCCTGAGAGTTTTCTTTAAAATATTTGTTTGCAGCCTGGCCGGCGTGACTCAGAGGCTGAGCATCGACCTGTGAGCCAGGTGGCCACAGTTCGATCCCGGTCAGGGCACCTGCCGGGGTTTCGGACCTGATCCCCTGTGGGGGCGTGCAGGAGGCGGCCGATCTCTCTCATCATGGATGTTTCTGTCTCTCTCTCCCTCGCCCTTCCTCTCTGAAATCAATAAAGATATATTTGGAAAAAAACACACACACACAGATATATATATAGATATAGATATAGATATCTATAGATATCTATAGATATCTATAGATATCTATATATATATATATATATATATGTATTTGTTTGTAGGGAGAAATCTTCAGCTAATTTCGTTCTTCTCTTCTCTGTGCTTGAGGCTAATTTTTAGGATCTTTTTTCAAGCCTTGGCCCCGAGCCTGAAGGGAATATACGTTTTTGTAATTCCTCCTACCACACTGCCTTCTATCAAACACAGACCATATGTATCTCCTTCCCAATTACTTACAACTCACTCTTAGTTAGAACCCATGCTATCTGGCCGGGCTGTGTTATTCCGTAAAGACCAGCTTTTCAGAAGGATTGAGTGAAATGAAGAAGTTGAGAAGACTGTGCAGTAAAGCAATAACAAATTCGCTACTGGGAAGCTGTGATAGTTCCTTGAATTCCTTCATCTACCATAGCTCTTATTAAAGCAGATAAATGGTTTCTCATGCTGTTGATAATTCGCAAAAAAAAAAAAAAAAAATACACAAGTGCTTCTATTGATTTCAATTAACAGATCTGCTTTTACAGCAATACATTTTTTTTTTGCATCCACTCATGTAACAGGATTGAACTATTACTGAACGTATCGCGTGTAAATTCTCCTGACCCCAGAGGCCGTGGAGGCCATTGTTACTCACTGTATTCTAACACCACAAAAGTGGTCAATCCTGGAGTGTTTTCCATGAGCCCCGGGTGCTGAAGGAACCAGGTGAGCAGCTGTCATAGTTAATGCACTCCTATATTCAAGCACTGCTAAAAATTTTAGGAAAAAAAAAATCAATCAGAACAGAAAAAAATATGAACCCTTTACTACAGCGTTAGTTCAACAACACATACCGGGCACGGACTCTGGACCCGTGCCTGTGGGCCGGATACCGGATTGCTCCAGCTGAAGAAACGGAGGAGCTGACCATACCCTCTAAGGAAACGTCCAATTCTGATATTCTGTGACTCCCCGTTTCCCCTCCCACTCTAACTTACTTCACTCGGTATCATCTAACCCCTCTGCAGCTGCTCTGTCAGCCTTACAACATCTCAGCATTGCAGCCATGCGTTTGAGCCGCACGCTTCCTATCCGGTAATGAGGGAGAACCTATCCGTTTTGCAGGCCGCACTAGCATGTCAATTTGGAACCCACAAAAAAGAACGACTCGGTCCTACAGCTCAGCAACAAAGAACCCAAATACTAAATTCAA
The DNA here is from genome assembly GCA_036971965.1 of Nyctalus aviator. Taxonomy (NCBI): domain Eukaryota; kingdom Metazoa; phylum Chordata; class Mammalia; order Chiroptera; family Vespertilionidae; genus Nyctalus; species Nyctalus aviator. The sequence goes on along the minus strand of CM072924.1, from coordinate 181,645,586 downwards.
AAGTGGACAAAGAACTGGAATGGACATTTCTCCAAAGACATATACCCTGCCAAGACGCAAACGAAAAGATGCTCCATATCGCTAGCTCTTAGAGAAATAGAAATAAAAATCACAGTGAGATACCACCTTGAGGAAGTAAGCTGCGGCGAGGATAAGGAGAAACCGGAACCGCTGGGCATTACTGATGGGAGTGTCACTGGCACGGCCACGGTGGAAACCAGTTTGCGTTTCCTCAGCAAGCCACACACAGAATTACCGTGTGATCCACTGGGTGAAAAGGACTGCAAGGCACTCAGACAGATGCTCTGACACTAACGTTCAGTGCGGCGTGATTCACAACAGCCAGATGATAACAACAACCCAAGTGCCCACCGACAGATGAATGGATAAAGGAAATGGTGAAACAGTCTTGTCTCAAAAATATTGAGGCTTTGACGCATGCTACCACATGGATGAAGCTGGAAAACATTTGGATTAGTGCAAATATTGTATGATTCCACTTGCACGCGGTCCCTAGTCGAATGCGTAAGGAAAGAGAGCAGAGCGGTGGATGCCGGGGGCTGAGGGAGGCGGGCTTCTTGTTCATGTATGTACAGAGTTTCCGTGTGAGAGGATGGAAAAGTTCTGGAGACGGAGGGTGAGGAGGGCTGCACAACTTTATACCAGCCCCTGGATGGTATAAAGACGACTGTCGTGTTAAGCTCTCTGTGATGTAACCTTTACCACAACAACAAAAGCACTAGACATTATGCTTGTGAATTCACCACTTGCCGCCACTGTTTCCTTCAGTCCTGCAATGGACAATAATTATCCTTCCATTCCAGGCAACTGGAAGCATTCACTGGCCAAACACACAGACAGAGAGAGAGAATATGAATTAGGGATGGGTTTTCAAATTAAATAAGGGCCAATTTCCCCTTCACGCTAATGTCATCGCAAACTATCTGAGACACAGTCCCTGCAGGCACCACCCCCGGGGTGGGGAGGGAGGGGGTTGGGCATGGTACAGCCCTCATTAGCGCACTGGCCTGCTGGGTACAGTGACTGCCCCGAGGGGAGGGGACCCAGACAACCATCAGGGCTGACCCGCATGGTTTTCCTGAACGAAGGACACCAGACCGCAGCTGAAGTCTACCTGCCCAACTGGAAATACAGCAACAACGACAACAAAACAGTGTGTTGTGCCAGGGCCGTGATTTGCTAAGAATCTGCCTTTTAGAAAGACAATGCGTACGGTTGGCCAACAGCGCATCGCGTTAGCACTGTTGCTAGCCCGACAACCCCTGTGGCCTCGGAAAGAACCCTCGGACACAGACATCTGGAATCACTTCTGGGACGGTGGTCACCGTTCCCAGCTGCCGGCTCCGTTTTATCTTGCTTTATACTTATTAGCGTAAATCGGGCTCCTGACTAGAGGCAATGCAGGTCCTCTACGTAGCTAACTCAAAGCCAAGGTGATTGCTTCTTTACCTGTTAATACCTCCCCCTACGTGCAGTTAGCATGGAATAGATGCCTATTAAATAAATGACTGATTGAATGAATAATCAAAAGTCCAGTTGAGTGATCCTCTGTGCCCCATCTCCCAAACTGCAATCTATCTTTGAAGAAGAAAAAAAGTCTTAATGTATTAAAAGCACCTGTGAGAGAAGCAAGTCCTCTCCAGTAATATTTAAAATTCACCTTGACTTCTCCGACAGCAGTATGACCACACCCCAAAATGGAAATAACAGTTCATCTACATCCCCCACGGGGGCCTCCCAGGCCCCCCAAGTTCCCACTCTCATTCTAGCAACCGTGAGAAGGGGTGCAGGCCATCTGTGTGGGTCGTTGGGAGTCCCCAGAACACCCCACATGCTCAGGGCGTCCTCTTGGGATGATACCTCAAGTCTAATTCTCTACCCTGAGGACATTAGCCTTAAAGGTCAGGGAAACCATGCTTGGGAGTTAAGTTTTTCCACACAAACCAAATCTTTGAAGAGTCAATAAAGATTTACTTTCAAGATTACTATTTTAAAGCAAGATTGTACTTTCCTGTTCCGTCAGTTGCAAATCCCCAAACCAAGCAGAATTTGCTTCAATCTACTCTGCAGTGTTTTCATTGGAAGAAGGCAATCATGCAAGCTCTGAGCCACCGAGCAGCTGGGACTTTATTTTTTTTATTTTTTATTTTTTGCTGAAGGTTTGGTTTAGTCTTTATTTTCCTAGCTGCTGGCCCTGCTAACATGATTCAGTGAAGGCCGTATTGAATCTCGCGGAGAAATGCTACCTAAGCAGTTCTTACGTGGGCTTCAGTCAAAATAAATTGCCTTGGCTCCATGGATAAGTCTGTTGTGTCCACCCAAGAATTACAGTCCAAGAGAACAAATGAAGGCAGCTGTGAAATGCTGTATTTGATTTCAAAAGAATTTCGCTGCCTAGATGCTATGGGGCTGAGTAACTATATATAAAGAGCCAGCTACCCGAAAGCCGTAAGGACCAGAACGACCAATTGCTATGATGCCCACTGAGGCCAGAGAACTGACCTGCTGTTGGGGGAGGGGACTGGCCAACCTCCCATCATCTCCTCCCGCCAACAGCCCTGCCCCAATCCACCAATTGGGGTCGGGCCAGCGGGACCACACTTGTGCACGAATTCGTGCACTGAACCTCTAGTTTGTTAATAACAATGTTACTGTTAATAACTAATAAACCCACCAAGACAGCAGTAGCTCCCAAATGTTTATCTCCAGCTCCTCAGCAAACATAGCTCATTTATGTACAAGAAGGTATTAGTATTCTTGGAACTTAAATGTCAATGGAATAGACTGGTAAAGACTTCTTAAAGGCCTAGGTGTACACACACACACACACACACAGCGAACCATTTTTCACCCTGCGGATATTGAAATCCCTAACACAAAACGACACATCCCAACATCCATGTGCTCAACGCTAGGTTCCACCACAAGCAGATCGGCGCCAGCCATTCCAAGCTGGAAGTCAGCTGCTGCAGCTAACCTTTGCTTACAGCTCAGAATCAAATCCACAAATATTTATCTAGTTCTTACTGGTATCAAGCACGGGAGGGAATGTAAAGAAACCCAACGCAATCCTAGCTCTCAAGTAACTTGCCCTGGAGGTGTTACACGTGGAAAACCCCAAGGAGTCCGGGGTGTCGTAACAGTTCAAGAGGCGAGGAGAGGCTCCAGGCACTCGTGACGGATCACCGTAGGAATGGCACAGACGGTGCTTTGCTTCTGAAGAAATTTGAAGCATCTTATTCCTTAAGGCTGACTAGACAGCTAAGGCTTATCGGTGGAGGCATGGGGGGAGGGGGAGGCTAGGCTGGGTTCCCGCCCGTCTGCCCGTGTTACCACCTCTCCCCATACTTCTCCTCACACCTCACTGCCTTTGCTAACCCCGCACTGTCTACCATGGCAGCCGCCAGCCACGTGGCTATTCCGCTCTTGATGTGTGCCCAGGCTGAATTAAGATGTGCTTGGGCATAAAAGACACATTGGATTTTGAAGATTCAGAATGGAAAAAAAAAAAAAAAGAGAGAGAGAGAGAGAGAGAGCATAAATTGTCTCATTGAAGTCTTTATATGAATGACATGTTGAGATGATCCTATGTTGGGTATGCTGGGTAACATAAACTACTATTACATTAACTTCAGCTACTTTGCTTTGCATTGCTAACACTGCTACTAAAAAAAAGTTAAAAATTGAATCTTTATTGGACAGTGTTGTCACATCAATACTTTTCTCTCCTTTCTTGGCTGTGCTTTGGCATTCTGCCTCTCAGCTCCTAACAGCTACGCCTAACCTTAGTTCCTCACAATCCAAAAATGTCTCCGGTGGCTACAAAGGTTCAAAGCTATTCTAAACATTTTTTTTTTTTTTTTTTTTTTTGGACAGACATTACCAGTGTAGAGGGCTCTTCAGTTATAAGAAAGCCAGAGGTTACCTGATTGAGTCACACTCAGTCCTCCTCCAGGGGGAGGCTTGTAGAGATTGGAGGGATGGGATAAGACATCCCTGGATTCCTTCGCGCTCCAGTGGCCTAGGAACGTAAGTGATAGAAAGATGGGGAACGTCTGCACTCGCCGCCTCTGGGAACACTTACTCCTCACAAGACACAGGAACTGGATCTGCAGCCATCTAGCTACACATAGTTGCACCTCTCTCATCTCCTCAAGAGGGACCAATGGGTACAGCCCGGACTAGCTCCCCAGGTTAAGTCCCCACAGTGCCAGGGAGGCCCATCGCTCTACGCATGTCCGTTTCCAAAGCGATGACACCCAGGCCGTAGGGACCCCTCTAGTGGGTAAAAGCCTTCTATTCCAGAAGGTCAGGATGAGAACGGACAGAGCACAACCCACGCTCACGTTCCATCGGCTTCCAGAGAGTCTAGGTCTGGGGACCAAGGTGGCCACGTCACTCCGGCTGCTGACCTGGTTGTAAAGATCAGTAAAGAATCTTCCCTCCTCTGCCGGGACCGGTTTGGCTCAATGGATAGAGCGTCAGCTTGGGGACTGAAGGACCCGGGTTCGATTCCGGTCAAGGGCATGTACCTTGGTTGCGGGCATATCCCCAGTAGGGGGTGTGCAAGAGGCAGCTGATCAATGACTCTCTCTCATCGATGTTTCTAACTCTCTATCTCTCTCCCTTCCTCTCTGTACAAAATCAATAAAATATATTTAAAAAAAAAAAAAAAAGAATCTTCCCTCCTACCCCAGTGTCCTGTGTCCGCCGTATTCACATATAAGAAGGCCATATCACAACACCCCAGGCCCTTCCCAGTTCCTGCCTGGCACAGCCTCACCAAGGATCCTTCCACCTGAGGGCCGTGAGCCAGCAGGCGCTGTGCGGGACCCTCTCGTGTCCCCTCTGGGAAAACCCTGATGCTAGAGGCTGGCTCCATACGTCACAGCAGTGAGAGCTCCAGGACGGCCCAGTCCACACACAATGTCCTCGGCAGACAATCCAGCTCCCTAGCCCCCATCTGCCATTTACCCGAGGGGAGGTCAGACGGGCACCTGAGGGTTGTCTTGAGGATATTTTTCTGCTTAAAAAAGTAATTGTGCTGCCCTAACCGGTTTGGCTCAGTGGATAGAGCTTCGGGCCTGAGGACTGAAAGGTCCCAGGTTCGATTCCGGTCAACGGCATGTACCTTGGTTGTGGGCACATCCCCAGTGGGGGTATGCAGGAGGCAGCTGATTGATATTTCTCTCTCTTATCGATGTTCCTCTCTATCCCTCTCTTCCTCTCTGTAAAAAATCAATAAAATATATATATATTTTTAAAAGTAATTGTGCTGTTGTTCTCAATGTGGAAAATACAAGTGTTTCAAGGATGGGAGAAAGCCAAACACCTATAAGCACACCATGCAAATGTTTCCTTCCAGGTGTTTTAGTTTTTGTTTGTTTGTTTTTAATGATGTATATACAAATATACGAGCATTTTTAAAGTAAAACTAAGGTCACAATTGAATATCCTCTTTTTCTCCACTCAACATGCAACACTAACATTTTCCCATCATTAAATGCCAAAACACAAAGTTAATAAGCTCTCTATCCTCATGGTCTGGATGTGCCATATTTCATTTAAACGTGTTCCTGTTGTTTGGTATTCAGGTTGTTTCCAAGTTTCCACTATAACAAAATAAACATCCTTGTCCCTAATCTCTGTTCCATCTCTGGTTACTTCATGTGAGTTAAGTTCCTAGTAGAGTTACTAGAACAGAAGGTTTAGCATTAGGAAGACTTTGAGAATATACCACTCAGTTGAATCCCAGAAAGTTCATTTCCGTGTACAAATCCAACTACAACCTGGGGAGCTTATAGATTCAAAACCAGGGACCTGCAGGTCCCGGTCATGGCACTCACAGCTCAATGCCAACGTGTGCCATCTACCCTTCAGGGAAGCACAGTATTGGCCCTTTTGTTCTATTTTCCCCATTCCCTAGTCACCTCCTACAACCCGAGAGAAATGGAACAGCGGCAGGAAGACCAGCATGAGGAGAGAGGGGAAGGCTTACAGGAGCTGGGACAGCATTTCTGATCTATTCTATCACCATGCACCTTCCTCTCAGGGCCCGTGGCTGCCGCCAGGGCAATTCTGGGAGAGACTGAGGCCTCCGGTTGGGGGATCAATCCCTCCATCCTCTCCAGCTCTAACACTACCTCTGTGGTGGCTTCCGCCACTCAGAGCCTCCTGCTTACCCGTGACCGGCTGGCCGGTGCCTAGCCGTCTCCCCATCAATGTCATCATCCCACAGATAACAGAGCCTAGCTCCACCGTCTGAAGTGGGGACTTCTCCAGTATTTCAGCTTGCCCTTGTGTTACAATCCATTAACTACCAATGTGCTCCCACTGCCTACAAAATGTTTTCCATGACACTCGTGGCAAGACCAAAAAAAAATCTACCCGCCCGATTCCCTCTCTCTTTCCCGCTCAAGAAATCAGGAGGCACGGTTCCATTCTCTACCTTTTCATCACCTCATCCCCCAACCGTCACCCCTCAGTTCCCCTCCCACTGTGAGTCCACCACTCCACACGCCCACCAGCACCTTCCCCGGTGTGAGGACACCCTGCTCACCGCTGTCATTTTCTCACCGTCTCAAATAATTCTAGGGTAAGGACAAGAACAACAAAAAAAGCTCTCTTTAGAAATAACACATTAGCCGAGACCGGTTTGGCTCAATGGATAGAGCGCTGGCTTGGGGACTAAAGGGTCCCGGGTTCGATTCCGGTCAAGGGCATGTACCTTTGTTGCGGGCATATCCCCAGTAGGGGGGTGTGCAAGAGGCAGCTGATCGATGGATGACTCTCTCTCATCGATGTTTCTAACTCTCTATCTCTCTCCCTTCCTCTCTGTACAAAATCAATAAAATATATTTTAAAAAAATAAAAATAAAAAATAACACATTAGATTCTATGTGAAATAAGGCAGTTTGTACGCAGTTCCTTCTCACTCGAAATGTCAATCTCGTGAAATGTGGGTTCTTGCCCGGCTGGTGTGGCTCAGTGAGCATCGACCTGTGAACCTGGAGCTCAAGGTTCGATTATGGCCAGGCCACATCCCCAGGAGGGGATGTACAGGAGGCAGCTGATCAATAATTCTCTCTCATCGTTGATGTTTTTATCTCTCTCTCTCTCTCTCTCTCTCCCTCCCTCCCTCCCTCTCTGAAATCTATATAATTAAGGGGGCGGTGGGAATAGGATTCTAAGGTTATGGGGCCAGAACAGTGTATTCTATCCATAAAGTATTTCTTTGGATCCTACAGAAACCTGACATTCATAATCCCAAGAACAAATTAAATGGGAACTCATTTTTCCCTTGATCACATTGGTGAGTATCACACAGATACCCATAGACGGCTATGTCTGCTGAAAAGAAATTATTTATGAAAATCACACAGCAAGCAGTTAACTCTCAAAAGTGTTTGTTCAGTGAAAACTGGACAGGCTTTTATCATACAAAACCCTTAAAAAAAAAAAAAAGTATTTCATTGAACTACACTGGCCTTGCCCTTGAGATAAACACGCTTGGACTCCGTCATGAGAAAGGACCGCACAGCCTCCTGCTTCTCATAAAAGCGGGGACTGCAGGCATGTGCACGGGCACGAGACAGAGATGTTTGTGCTCAACGCTCCTTTCTTTCCTGCTTATTGACACTAACTTCTAAGTGAAAAGAGGAATGTGAGCCAAAACAGACACAAACAAAACAGAGCCCTCGCTCGTTATGTCCCTTTCCAGACAAAGACGCCGAGTCCTCTGGCCTCTCGGGGATGGAAAAATTCAAACTTTCGCCACCACAACAATACCACCATTTTTATGTGGAAAGCAAGGTCACCATGGGCAGAGCCAGCAGGGAGCGGCCGCGGGTTCCCTGCTCAGAGTAACGCCTACACTGCGGGTAACAGGTTCCATCTGCTCACCTCCCTCCGTAGCGCAGCCCCTGAGCCAACGAAAGAACACAGAAGGCTTGGCGCTGGGAGGAGACCCTGGACGCAGCACCTCCCTGCTTCGCTCTGGCCCGCGCACCGGAGGGCTAGGGACTCATCCCTGCGTCGATCAGAGGCTTACTGGGGGGAAGGGGGGTGGTGTTCTTAGGGGCTGGAGGGGAAGGAGAGGAAGGGGCTGTAGACAGTTGCCAATCTGAAGGTTCCTGCGTGATTTCTAAAGGCCCCCTCCTCCGAGGTGACTTGGAGACACACCTCCCAAGTCCCGTCCAAAGATGACAGAACTATGCAGGCCCAATTTACAGATGTGAAAACTGAGGTCCAGAAAGGGGAAGTGAGTGGCTCTTTACTAAGACCTGAAAAACTACTCCAGGCCTCTGGACTTGGACTTCATGTACGCACCCCCAACTACACAGAGCCCGGGACGTGGCGGGCTGTCACAGATATTTAATAAATAAGTGAAATGAGGGCACCAGGTTGGCACAGTCTGTGTCCTGGGGCCCCTGGATCCCAAGCAGAACTCAGTCACTGGTGGCAGTGGGAGGAAGCTGGGCTAACAGAACTTATTTTGGGTTTCATCCCTTACCGTTATGTATGCACCTCAGAATAACCAACACCTCACAGGAGACCATGCTCAGGCAGATAACAGCTTCCCAGGCTGCCCGACACATCGCGTTCCGCCGGGAAGTAGATCCACCAGGTTTGATGATCCCAGTTCTCCCGAATCAATCAGGATTCTCAGTGGAGTCCTTGTGATTCAGAGTAATAAAAATGGGCATAGGAAGTCTCCCCAACGAAACACGATTTGTTTCAGAGACAATCTGTCAAAAGATGGGCCCGGTGAGTGGGAAATCGTTTTAAAGGGATCACGGAAGGTAAAACGCTAGCAACCAGGCCTCCTGCACACGCGCCGTGAGGCCAGGCCCAGCCCTGGGGACGGTCAAAACCCAGCTACAGCGGCCTGCGGCCTTCACGGCCTGGCAGTGCGCTGCCCTGGTCGGAGCCTCATATAAAGTAATGGCTTCAGACTTAACTGTGGGCCCTGTGGGTAATTTCCTGTTGTTTTCTGAAAATCAAGATTTGATCAAACCTTCTCACTCCCATTCCCACCAGGAGGACCACCATGCCCGGGGCAAATACCGATCACCCACACCCAGGGCCAAACCTGGGGCACAAACGGGGCAGGCAGAAAGCACTGACCTCTGACCCCTGTGTGGGCAGGAACATGGTGTCCCATACAGGTGAAAGGAATTACTTCGTTGTTAATAACTGACATTCCATGGCGATTTATACTATTTTTATATACTACTTATGTATTTTTATGTTATATATTATAAATATATACTACCTATACTTTTATATTTTCACATATAAATGTCCCTAGAGCACTTTATATGTTTCACATTTACTTTCACATGTACAGTGTTGGGCACATAATAAGCATTCAATAAATACTAGTTAACTGAGTCTCTTTAAAGAGGTCATAACAAAATACTAAAATCAGTTAAGGCAGTGGTCGGCAAACTGTGGCTCTCGAGCCACATGCGGCTCTTTGGCCCGTTGAGTGTGGCTCTTCCACAAAATATCACGTGCAATTGAAACTTCGTGGCGCATGTGCAGAAGTCGTTTTTGGCTCTCAAAAGAAATGTCAATCATACTGTTGATATTTGGCTCTGTTGAGTTTGCCGACCACTGAGTTAAGGCATACCTATAACAACAGCTAGTGAGCTGAGTCTGAAACAATGATGAAGAAGATTCCAACTAAAGCACAGTGTGTGTAGGAAGATCTTCCTCTGATGTAAAGAGGGAAAATACATCGGCCCAACCATTGTTATTTCCTTATCATTTGGTCTCCATGACTACCATCTAACTTTTCTTCTGACCAAAAAATAAATAAATAAATAATCACTGACAATGCCATATTTCATTGTTTCGTTGTCAAACACTTTGATACTGCACATAAAAGTTATTCCGAATTTAATCCCTTACCATTATTCAGTCTCAGAATAAGCAAAATCCCTTCCTGCTGAAAACTCTGTAAGAGCAAGTCAGTGTTTAATCCGTAGTCAGGGCTTCCTGTTTTGTGTTGTTTTTAATTAGCAATAATCTGATAGGATTCTATAAATTAATGCCTTACACACTGGTAGGTTACTGTAACTGATGCAACCTCCTTTCATACACAGTACCTCATTTGTTCCCCAGAGCAACACTATATCAGATACACAGTTAAGTATTATTATCGCCTTCCCTAGCTCTGACCCCAGATGATAATTACTATGTTGGTGTTCAGTTGTGTACTGACAGCTCACTCACTAGAACGCAGTCTCTCCAGCGGGTGTTGTCTTCCTGCTCCCGGCTGAACCCACAGAGTCCAGCACCGTGTGGGGCACACTGAATGTTCTCGGGAAATTTATTAAATGAATACAGGCCTTTGTCTGCTGTAAGCCCTTTCTGGTAGAAAGCGTAGAATCATGGAACCATGCCCCGCATCTCCCATTTATAGTTCAGTGGTCTGGTCTCTATCAAAAGGAAGTTGCAAGGAAACTCTCTAAAAAAACAACAGAGCGTACACTCGATAACACTAAGAATAAAAATGCAATGGCCTTGCAAATGTGAGACTCTCCCTGCACATCAAATGGTAAGCATCCAAAGTTTCGAAGTTTCCACTAAGTTTCAACACCTTTAACTAGCGTAGGTATATTGGGCATTTGCCTAATGCAGTATTTCAGAGAGCAGAGGAAGAGGAAGTGAGGCCACAGTCCAGCGCTGCCGGGACTTTTAGACAACCATTTGTTGAGCATAACTTGCTTCCGATTTCACGACAAACCCTTACTCTTGATTACGGTGACATTTTTTCAGGTAATTCCGTCTGAGAAATGTGGAATGGCCTCTGACTTTCCAAGGTCAACAGGGGAAAAAAGACAACTCCTTGAGAATGAAATATATAAATGTTTAATATTAGGAAGCAGTAACCAATCAAACCAGACAAGAAGAACTCTTTGATCCGTGAGGCCAAAAATCTAACTTCTTACGCAACAGGCTGTTATAAATTATAATCGCTCACTAATTGCAGCGAAATTCCGGACTTTGCCACATCAATCAATAGAGGTTTCAAGGTTACCCTTTAGAAATGCCAGTTTACGTTCTACAGAGTCCATCTCCTGAAGTTTCCTAAAAAAATAGATTTTTCCAGGATTTTTTAGGTTTCCTTTCCTCCCCCCTCCCCCCAAACACACCTCCACCACCACCACCCCCTCAAAAAAAAAAAGGGGGTGGAGGGAGGAAGGCAGGCTAGATTGGGGGCTGAAAAACCTCGAGAACCCTGACACTGTTGCCGGATGAAGTTACGCAGGGCTCGCCCTCCAGCCCCGGGGAAGGGAGAGTGCGCGTCTGTCTAACGTCAAGGCCATCCAGACCCCCGTCTGCACCTGCCCTTGAACACCACCGTGGGCTGCAGGCTGCTAAGTTCCGGCTGTTATGTGCCATCGGCCTGGAAACGAATACAGGAGTGCAGCAGGCTCTGACAGCAACCTTTGGTGATTCCTGAAAATCCACAACAGGAAATGTAACTGTCCTCCGCCCTCCCCGGCCATTCATCAAAAGCAGACCGGCTCCCAGCGGCCGGGAGGAGGCCGCGGAGGCGGCCACGGGTCCGGAGAGGGGACTCTGCGTCTGCTCTCTCCCCTCCCTCCTTGGGGAGCACTGCCCACGCTGGAGGGACGGAGGGAGGGCGGGCACGGGAGAGGCAGGCAGCGGGCAACACGTCCCCAAGTTCAAACTCTGCCTGTACAGCCAAGCCCCTCCTGTGCGCCCCCTCTATCCCTGACTGTCCCGGGAGGCTCACCGGCTGCCCATGAGCAGGGGTTCTCCCTGCACCGCCGACCCCGGCGCCTAACGGTACCGGGATGCTGCCTGGGCGCCGGGCTCGGGCGGCCAGCCTCCCTGCCCTCTGCCCCCCAAAGGGGCGGGGGGTGAGGGCGGCCCCTGCACGGAGACCGGAGGACGAGCTACCGGGGACCCCCCGAACTTGGGAAAGGCGCGCCCCGCGCACCCCCAGGCCGGGCGCCACGCCTGGCCGCGGCGGGCAGCGCCCGGGGAGGACGCGGAGCCGGCGGGCGGGCGGGCGGAGAGGAAGTGGCGGCCGCGTTTGCACCAACCATGTTCGGCGGGCGGGTGCCACCGGCCCCGGAGCGGGGTCGGAGGGCGCGGGGCGGGCGCTCGCGTCCCCACCCCGCGGCGCCCGGGTCCCCCGAGGACGCGGCCCCCGGGTGCCAGGGAGCGCCGCCCGCCGCCCGCTCGGTGCTCCGGGCTCCCCGCCCCCACCGCCCGCTCCTGCCCAGGCCGGGCGGGCCCAGCGCCGAGGCCGCCGGGCGCCGCGGGGACGGAGGCCGCCGGGCGCTAGGCCGCGGCCGGGCCGGGGACCCGCGCTGCGCCCCCGGGGCCGCCGAGCCCCCCGCGCCGGGACAAGTGCGGCGGCCGGGCCGGGGCCGGGCCGGCGGGAGGGAGGGCGCGCGGCTCCTCCCCGGCGGCCGCCCGGCCCCGCGGAAGCCGGGCTCACCCGCCGGCCAGGCCCCGCGCCCGGAGCCGCCCGAGCCCGCGCCCCGGCCCCGATCGCGGCGGGCGGCGCCCGGCAAGTTTCCCGGGGCCCCGGCGGCGGCGGAGCGCGGTCCCGGCTCCGGGGCGCCGGGGGCTGCCGCCTGCAGAGGCACCGCCGCCGGCACCGGACCCTGTCCCCGCCCGCGGGTCCGGAGGCTCGGGCACCCGTGCACCGGCACACACTCGCACACGATTAATTTTGTTGTAAAAAGGAGGCCCGACTCCAATGGACCTGCGCCCCCCACACACACCCCACACCTGGGGCGCAGGATCCCCCCGAGCAGGTCTGTGTCCATGGAGCCACCTCTCCGCATCTGCAAATCCAAAAGTGAAATTAAACCTCCGCCGACCTCCTCCTCCTCCTCCTCCTCCTCCCTCACTACCTCCTCCTCCTCCTGCTGCTGCTTCCAGCCTCAGCAGCAGCAGCAACAGCAGCAGAACCTGCTTCCCCTAAAAGCAAACGATCCATAACCGCGCCGGCGGGTCCCCCAAAAACCGGTGTTCCTGTGTACGTTCTCCGCCTGCAGAACGCGGTGTCAGACACCAGGACACACACACACACACACACACACACACACACGTCCCCCCGGCCCCCGTGCACATGCCCTCCGGGAAAACACACCCGCATGGCCACCAGGAGAATCTGGAAAAAATGTTACCTCTCGGGGTGCCTTTTGCGCCGCCCGTGCGATTCCGCGGGGCTGGATCGGGGTTGTTGCTAAGGGCGTGCGAAATGGAAACGAAAGCCCCGTCCGTTGAATAATCGCAGGAGCAAAACTAAAAGTTACTCCCCGGCTCGCCTGAGAACAGCCCAGATCGAAAGCAAAACAAGGAGAGGAAACTGCGAGGAGCCGCGGCTGGAAATCCCCCCGCCCCCCGCCCTGCGCCGGCCGCGCCGCCCTCCTCCCTCCTCCGCCCTCCGCCCTCCCTACTCCCTCCTCCCTCCCCGCCCTCCTCCCTCCGCCCTCCGCCCTCCTCCGCCCTCCGCCCTCCTCCCCGCCCTCCTCCCGGTGTTTGTCTCCGGCTTGTGCAACCGGGAGGCGGGCGGGGGCGGGGCGGGCGCCCGGCCGGGAGGTGCTCATTGGCAGGCGGCGCTGCTTTCATCATTTCTCGAAAAGTCTATTTCATTTTCACTTCCCCGTGTCGCGGCAGCAGCAACAAGCGGCCACCGGTGTGAGCCCGGTGTTCACATTCCGGGGGCGCTCGCACTCGCCCCGGGAGCACCCGAGCGGGTGGGGGGGGCGGGGTGTGCGGCCGGCCGGGGCGCCTGGGGTCAGGCAGGAGCAGGGGCTGTATGCACGTGAGCGCTGTTTCTGAGGTGCCCACAAAACGGAATCCTAAACCCTCACCGCCTCCGCACTGCATCTGCCTATTTGGGCACCTTTCTTTTTCTGGTCCATAATAGGCTTTTTTAAAAAATACATTTTATTGATATTTTACAGAGAGGAAGAGAGAGGGATAGAGAGTTAGAAACATCGATGAGAGAAAAATCATCGACCAGCTGCCTCTTGCACATCCCCTACTGGGGATGTGCCCGCAACCCAGGTAGGTGCCCTTGACCGGAATCGAACCTGGGACCTTTCAGTCCGCAGGCCGATGCTCTATCCACTGAGCCACACCGGTTTCAGCCATAATAGACATTCTTGATGTCTCCTTTCCCCAACATCATCATCAGGTTCTGAGTGTTTAAGTGAAAGTTCTCGCAGGGCCCCGGCCGGGTGCTTGAAGCAGGCAGGAGCCAGGAGGGATGGCTCTCCATCCTCAGAGCCGCCTGGAGGTTGGGAAGGAGGGAGGAGGAGGAGGAGTAGAGGAGGAAGAGGGCAGCCTGGGGGGGAGGCATCCATCCCCGTAGGGGAGCAGGTGTCAGGAGGGTGTGGAGACCTCCTCTGCTTGGAATGAATAGTAAGTCACTTTGTAACCACGTCCAAGCAAAGGAGCAGCTCACTGACCAGGCGGCATTGCTTAGGTCAGTGTTTCCCAAAGTGTGGTACGCGTTGCACCGGAGTTTGGTGGGGATATACACCGCACCACGCTTAGCTGCGCTTAATCCTACATTCTCACGAGTACGAGGGGTAATCCGCGTTACGAAAATTATAGAAGGGGGTACACATATGTCAAAAGTTTGGGAAACGCAGGTAGGTGTTAGTGCAAGGGCTGGGCGGCGGGCCTGGCGTCCTGGGCTGCGCTGGAGGCCTTATCAGTGCTGGAGGGTGTCGCCAGGGGAGGGCGGCTGCCATCTGGGGCACCACCTGGCGCTGCTTTCCTCCCGGGGCGATAAGGAAGGCCTTCCTCCCCCTGGCAGGTCAGGAAAGAACTTAGCCGGCGCAGGAGGGCATGCGCATCATCTTGCTCAAAAAAAATGTGTTGGTCGAGGCTGGCCCGGGAAAGAGGCTTTCTACTGTGGTACTTGAGCTGGTTCCCAGCGAGGCCTCCTTAGTTGACTGGCTGGGCCTCCTCGGTCATGGTTAACCTGCGGGCTCAGTTTTCAGTGCTGCACAATGAGGAGAATGGAGGGATGGGAGAATGAAAGTAGCTCCAGTCACGGTAAGGTATGTTAGCTCAAACTAACGCACTTCACCGGGACCTGTGGGGCTTTGGTCCCTTGTTTTAAAAACATGGGTTCCCATCTAGCGGTGCCTGTTTCTTCCCCACTTGAAGTTTCACCAAGCTCCTCCCAAACGTCTCTACCCGGAGAAGGGTCCTTTCGGGAGGCCACAGCTAGTTAGATGTAAAAGCCTTTCTAGAATCGCCACCCCAACACCCCTCTTTGTCACAGAGGCACTGAATTCTATCACGGGCCAGAAAAAGAAAGGTGCCCGAACAGGCAGATGCAGTGAGGAGACAGGGGAGGGTTTAGAACTCCGTTCTGTGGGCACCTCAGAAACAGCTCTCACATGCATGTGTTTTATCCCCTTTCATGCAATCCGACCTGCCACAGCCATTCACTTATCTCATGACGCAGTGACCACTCCGGGCAATTAGAGACCCTCTATACAACTCGGCAGGATAGTTGTTATTCTACCCAGCCACGGGTCCATATTAAAAACCCAGTGGTCATTCTTGATGTCTTCTCTCCCCAACATACAATAAGTCCTCAGGAACATCATTGTCATCGGGTTCTGAGGGTTTAAATGGAAGTTCTTACGAGGCCCCCGGCAGGTGCTTGGAGCATCCTCCCGATATGCCAAAGTTGCGGGTCCCTTCTCCAGTCAGGGCACATACAAGAAGCAGCCAATGAGAAGCTTAAATAAGTAGAACAACGAATCAATGTCTCTCTTCCTCTCTCAAATCAATAAATAAAAATTTAAAAAAATAAAAAGAAATGTGTACAACCAATTTTACCCTAGGCTAATTGGTACAAACAAGGGTTAAGTTCCTGCCGCATCTCATCAACGTTACAAGGAAGCAACATGGGACCAAATGGTGATATTCAAGGACCTGCTGTGCTTGCAATCCTTAGTTTCCTACTGACCTGTTGATTCTACTCCCAGACATCCCTGCACCCGGACCTTTTTCCCATCCCCACCGCCTGGCTTCCTTCAGTTATTGCAATGGCCCTGCTCGCTGTCTCCTAACTCGGACCCCTCCCGGCCCGCGGACACACTGCTGTCCAAGTTAAGTGGAAAATAATTTCAGAGCAATTAGAAACCCAGTCGTGGGTGTGCAGGAGGCAGCTGATCAATGATTCTCCCATCACTGATGTTTCTATCTCTCTTTCCCTCTCCCTTCCTTTCTGAAATCAATAAAAAATATTTTTTTAAAAAAAAAAAGAGTGACAGAAATTGGTTGCACCTTTTTCAGTACATTGTAACATACCAGTCATATGGTGGCACTATGTCTCATTAGCAATGATATTAAACTGGATAACTTTGTTAAGGTGGTGTCTACCCAATTTCTGCCCTCCCCCCAAATTATTCTTCTTTCACTTTTAATTATTAATGTGTGTCTTGTCAGGAGTTACTTTGCAACTTTGCAAATATCCTGTTTGTCACAATACTTTCCCCAACTGATTTTAGCATACATCGATACTCCTCTAGAACAATTATACAGTGTGTCTACAATATGATGATATTATATTTCTAGGATTCTTTCTCTATTTACATATTCAAATTGTGCTATATGGAAAAGTGGTCCCAGCACATGGGCACCCAAACACTTGTGAATTAATCATGACTGGCCCTTGGCGGAGAGGAGAAAATCCGCTCCCTGAAGTCTCCCCAGCCAGGAGCAGGCCTGTTGGCGTTTTTAATTAATAGACCTGTCGTGGCTTTTCTGCAGGGCCATTGCCAGTCCTCACTGCTCAGTCTTTTATGTGACATTGAATAATGCCCATTGTGCTGCCCATTCTCCGTGGGGCCTTTCTATTCTATTCTGTCCTGTTCCCTCTGTCCTGTTCTATGTCTTGGCCGGCTCCTCTTCTGCCAGCCCCTAAATTATAGACATTCTGTCCTCCCTCCTGTTCTCTCATTCTATGGTCCTTCCCTTTGAGTGCTCTGAGCCACACCCAAGATCTGTAACTTCTCAGCTCTGGGGGCATTACCTCCCAGGTGTCCCTCAGATGCAACAAACTAAGCGAGTCTAAAGCTAAACTCGCAACATCCGTCCTTATATCCTTGTATCGGTCACTTCCTCAAGCAGCCAAGACCCTGGGAGGCATTCCAGTTCTCAGCTTCTCCTGGCCCCCCTGAGCTCCCTGAGGCCTGAGCAGTTTCTCATTTCCCAGGCCACTGAGCTCAGAGAGCATAGGATGGATTTCACTCCAGTCTTGTGCCCTCCAGGACATGTCCCAGCTGACCAAAAGTATAAATACAACCCCCAAATCCACATGACTTTGATGTACACAATCAAGCAATATTTCTTAGCCCTTTGATGAGATACATATGGTGATAAATCTCTGAGGGTGAGGGGTGGGGTAGGATCAATATAGCAACATGTAACCATTTGGAAAGGCTTTGGAAAAAGTAACCTGTGCCATACCAGGGAAATCTCACCGAACACCTCGGACTAACACCAAAACTACTGTTTGAGCAGCTTCGCGAAACCAGAGGGGCTCTGGAGCGAGGTATGCTTATGTTCCAGCTGTGGAGTGCAATTGAACACGTTTGTTTGCAAGGGCGTGGAGTCAGGACAGTGATTGCTTGGACCTGTAGCAATTGCTCTCTCCATGAATGCATCTCAGCTAAGGAAGAAATTTAAAGGTACATTCAAGCCCGGCCGGTGTGGCTCAGAGACTGAGCGTCCACCTATGAACCCGGAGGTCATGGTTCGATTCCCAGTGCTCGGGCCACGTGCCTGGGTTGCGGGTTTGATCCCCAGTAGGGGACATGCAGGAGGCAGCTGATCAGTGAGTCTCTCTCATCATTGATGTTTCTATCTCCCTCTCCCTTCCACTCTGAAATCTATCAAAATATGTTTAAATAAAAATTCATTCAAGGTTAACCCCCTTCAAATGGGTTAATTTATTTTTCTAATAAATTAGAGTAGTTTCACAAAATCATCACTCAAGTAACAGACATTTATTTCGTACTCGGGAACTTTCCTCAGCTCTGGGGTACATCACTGACCCTCCGCCTTCCCGGGAGCTTTCTTACTTAGTCTCATACATTCGCAACTCCCAGACATGCCCACACTCACTCACGGAGTGGCTGCAAGGCCACGGACACTCCAGGGCTGCTCAGAGGCTGGCAGTCGGGACAAGACAAACCCCTGCTCTCCTGGAGCCTACATTCTAGTGGTGGTAATGGCACCAGGCAGACACACAAGCAAGCCAACAGGATAGTTACAGGTTTGTATTTGCGTTCTGAAGGAAATAAATGAGAGCTTTGATGGAATATACTGGGTCGGGGGAGAGAGCCAAGATGGCGGCATAGGTAAACACCTGTACTTGCTGCCTCTCACAACCACATCAAAACTATAACTAAAAGACAAAACAAATATCATCCAGAATCACAGGAAAGCTGGCTGAGTGGAAGTTCTACAACTAGAAGAAAAGAAAAAAAGTATATTGAGCCTGGTAGGAGATGCAAAGGTATGGAGGCGCATGTGAAACGGGCTGGCAACTGGATGCACTGTTGTTGTTTGCAATCAGGAGGGAAATACAAGCTCCCTATTGCTCTGAACTCCAGTGTCAGGCGAGACTCTGGGGAGCCAGACTCATACGGGGAGAAACTGGACTGTCTAGCATCGGGCTGGAATGCAAGGGAGGCTTTCCCTCAGAGGTACTCACAGCGATCATTGTTCCTGCACAAGGACCCGGGACGTGGAGATGAGAGAACCTCCCTGCTACAGAGCTGTCTGGCAGCCATTACTGTTTGCTCCACCCTGGTGATTCCCTGAGACTCCACCCCACCAATTTATAACCCCACCCAAGCTGTGCACACCGGCTTTTGGATGTGAATGGCCTGTCCTTTCGCAGCCTAAAACCTAACAACCTGCAGCTGCATCAGAGAGCTCCAAAGCTTCCAAAAGGAGGCCCTAGGTTCAGCAGCAGCAGCCTGCTTTGCTTCACAGCTGGGTTCATTTGAGCACTTCCAAACCCCATAGAGGAGGAATCTGCAAATCTCTCTGTAGCTTCTGCTGGGTAGCCTCAGGCAGTGGCTGACTTTGCACCTCCTTGAAGACCCAAGAGCCAGTGTACCCAGTGCTCAGAGTGAGACCATACCAGATTACAACTCTTTAAAAAAAAAAAAAAAATATATATATATATATATATATACACATATATATATATATACACATATATATATTATTGATTTTTTTACAGAGAGGAAGGGAGAGGGATAGAGAGTTAGAAACATCAATCAGCTGCCTCCTGCACACCTCCCACTAGGGATGTGCCTGCAACCAAGATACATGCCCTTGACCGGAATCAAACCTGGGACCCTTCAGTCTGCAGGCCGTCACTCTATCCACTGAGCTAAATTACAGGGCAGGGCAGATTACAACTCTTTATATCCATAAGTGACACACTTACGGGGCAGATTCAGTGAGCACCAAAGCCCCACTGAAGCAAGTCCTGTCCCATAAGGGTGTCCACAGCACAGCAGTTCTTCCATTGTAGACACAGCTGGTCCTCATAGCTAAATGGCCTGAAGGTCAATTCCTCCCAGTGAACCCAACAGCAATCAAGGCTTAACTATAAGACTGTGCACCCACCCCACAAAGGGGTGCACCACAAGTGTCCACCTCAGATGATTGGGGAGGCTGAGACACTGGGCCCTATAGGACACCTAGCACACAAGGCCACTCTATCAACACAGGGAAGCAGCCAAAAAGCAGAGACAAAGAAACATGTCACAAACGAAATAAATGGGGGAAAGCAAACTACTGGATATAGAGTTCAAAAACCACAGTTATAAGGTTTTTCAATAATTTTCTAGAAACTGTCGATAGCCGAAACTGGTTTGGCTCAGTGGTAGAGTGTCAGTCTGCGGACTGAAAAGTCCCAGGTTCGATTCCGGTCAGGAGCATGTACGTTGGTTGCGGGCACATCCCCGGTAGGGAGTGTGCAAGAGGCAGCTGGTCGATGTTTCTCTCTCATCGACATTTCTAGCTCTCTATCCCTCTCCCTTCCTCTCTGTAAAAAAAAATCAATAAAATATTTTTTTTTAAAAAAAAAGAAAGAAACTGTCAATACATTTAGTGAGTCCTTCGAGGATATGAAAAAGGTCCAACTAGAAATTAAGCACACACGGACTGAAATAAAGAATAATATACAGAAATTCAACAGTAGACTAGAGAATCCCAAGAATCAAGTAAAAGATTTTAAATACAGGAAAGCAAAAAACACCCAACCAAAAGAGCAAAAAGGAAAAAGAATCCAAAAATATGAAGATAGTGTAAGAAGCCTCTAGACAACTTCAAATGTACCAACATCCAAATTATGGAGGTGCCAGAAGGAGAGAGAGAGCAAGATATTGAAAACCTATTTGAAGAAATAATGACAGAAAACTTCCCCTACCTGGTGAAATAAATAGACTTACAAGTCCAGGAAGTGCAGAGAACCCCAAACAAGAGGAATCCAAAGATGACCACACCAAGACACATCATAATTAAAATGCCAAGGGCAAAAAACAAGGAGATAATATTAAAAGCAGCAAGAGAAAAACAGTTACCTACAAGGGAGCACCCATACAACTTTCAGTTGATTTCTCAACAGAAACCTTGCAGGCCAGAAGGGAGGGCAAGAAATATTCAAAGTGATGAATAGCAAGAACCTTAAACCAAGATTACTCTACCCAGCAACCTATCATTCAGAATTGAAGGTCAGATAAAGAGCTTTACAGATAAGAAAAAGCTAAAGGAGTTCATCACCACCAAACCAGGATTATATAAAATGCTGAAGGGTATTCTGTAAGAAGAGGAAGAAGAAAAAAAAGGTAAAGATAAAAATTATGAACAACAAAGTGACAATAAATACATATCTATCAACAAGTGAATCTAAAAATCAAGTGAATAAAAATATGATGAACAGAATAAACTGGTGAATATAATAGAATCAGGGGCATAGAAAGGGAGTGGACTGATCATCTTCAGAGGGGAAGGAGGTGTGGAGGTGTGGGAAGAGATGGAACAAAAATCTTACACCTACCGAAGCCGGTTTGGCTCAGTCTGCAGACTGAAAGGTCCCAGGTTCAATTCCGGTCAAGGGCATGTACATTGGTTGCAGGCACATCCCTGGTAGAGGGTGTGCAAGAGGCAGCTGGTCGATGTTTCTCTCTCATCGGCGTTTCTAGCTCTCTATCTCTCTCCCTTCCTCCTCTCCATGAAATATCAATAATATATATATATATATATATATATATATATATTTTTTTTTTAATCTTACACCTATGTACAAGGTCAGTGGGGCGGGGGGAGTGGGGGTAAGGGCATGGGGGGGGGAACCAGGTGGAGAAGAGCTAAGGGGTGAAAAAAAGGAACCTCTGTAATAATCTGAACAATGAAAATTTATTTTTAAAAAATAATATACTGGGGGATCTAAATGGTCAAGGTTCTCTCTCTCCCCACTCTCTCTTCCTGCCTCCCTCCCTTCCACTCTCTAAAAATAAATGGAAAAAATGTCCTCAGGTGAGGATTAGCAACAACAAAAAGGAAAAAGGTGTATATACCAAGCTGTTAATATCAGTTACCTTGAGGACAGAGGGGTTTTTAATCTCTTTATCTTTGTATTGAGGAAAAATGATCATTTTAAAACAAAATGAATATTTGGAAATATGGCGCATATTAAAGAGAAAAATTAAAACCACTTGACCTCTGCTTTCTCTTTTGTTAGGTTGTGTATGTGAGAGAGAATATCACCCTGGATAATTCATTATAATTAGGTTTTTCTTGACTGTGCCCTATGTTTATGTCACTTGAAGGGCCTTCTGGCCCGAGTGCTTTAACCCAAAGCCACGGATAGAACCACAATGAGTCATGTTAAGCAGGCAGTTAGGTGGGTGTTCTCTGTGGGACAAGAGGACATTTTAAAGTGTGAGTGCTTGCCTGCTTGCCCTAACCGGTTCAGTCCCTTATGGGACCTGCCTGCTCTCCCTGCAGGAAAGCCCATGTAGCCTTTCTGTGTACCTCTGCCTCCTTCATGGTAAGGAGAGGTCCTAACGGGTAAAACTGTGAGAATACAGGCCTGCTGCTCTCCTACAGCATGAGCCCTGCTCTCACCAAGAGTTCTCTGCTCCGTACTGATAAAATCAACATCACCCGAAAGAGCCACCACGGCTTCCTTGCAGGCCCTCGGGACACACTCACAGGAAGGAAGCTGGTGGGGTCTGGCCCACAGACTGCACTTCACCAAAGTGCTGTGTACGTGTCTGCCCCACACGAGTGCTAGCTCAGTGGCCTCAAGACAGGTGGGGAGCTTAGTCCGGCTTTCTTTGTGCCTCTTCGGAAGAATTGTTCTGCAGCAAATAGATGTCCACATGAACATGACACGCTCATCAGTCACGCCCCAAAGTAAACAATTCCAGACAGAACAATGGGGCCCGGCAAGGACAACCACAGGATCGGCTCACAGACTTCCCACAGGTGGTGGGGTTGGCCTCTACCCTAACAAACAGGTTACAATGGAGAGAGTGCACCTGTGTGTGTGTGTGAGTGTGTGTGTGTGTACGTGCTTGTGCATGTACGGCTGTGTGTGTGTAACAGCCAGCTTTAAAAAGCCCTGTTCACACTTTTTTTAAAAAATATTCTTTTATTGCTTTTTTACAGAGAGGAAGGGAGAAGGATAGAGAGTTAGAAAATCAATGAGAGAGAAACATCAATCAGCTGCCTCCTGCACACCCCCTATTGGGGATGTGTCTGCAATCAAGGTACATGCCCTTGACTGGAATCAAACCCGGGACCCTTCAGTCCGCAGGCCGACACTCTCGCCACTGAGCCAAACCGGTTAGGGCAAGCATTCACACTTTAAAATGTCCTCTCGTCCCACAGAGAACACCCACCTAACCAACTCACCTGATCCTTTAGTCCAAGCCAGTTCTGTGTTTCGGCCCAAGGGGTTTTGTTGAATGATATATTAAATAGATTGGTAGTCTTGGGAAAATAGTTTTTTCAATTAAAAATTAGAGCTGGAAGTTAGGGGGAGACTGGAAGATCCAACATGTGGAAGAAATATGTGCACTTAATAAGATCCTGAGGCAGCTCTCCAGCTGCTCACACCCTAGCCTGAACACTGTTTCCCTGTGAGATGGGCGCTGATTCCTGAGGAGGGAGGGAGGGAGGGAGGGGAGTTAGAGTCCCAGGGCCGTGCCTGCAGGTGCCGATTCCTCGGGCCCTCTCAGGGCAGCCTCAGCGGACCAGCTGATGTCACGATGGTGGTGGACCTATCCACGGTCACATTCAGGATGCAGAGAAGAGTAGGCCCAAGTTATTGGGTGGCTCAGCGTTCCACTCACAAGTTACTTTAATTGCACGGCGATGTCTGCCCCGATGTAAAACATCTGGTGGAAACTAAAGAAGGAAACACCTCACATCCAGATGTTTCACTTACGGGCATGTAGGCAGAACACCTGTGCGCTGGCTTGTATTGTATCCAGATGTCTGGTGGTGTGTGCCATTAGCCCTTTTGCCACACAGCTTATTTCCTTCAGCCTGCCAGTAGGAAGCCCAGATTAGACTAAAATTTCATTTATCTCCAAATTTAGGCTCTAAACGAAAATAAATGGATTTATAAGAATTCATAATGCGGTGAGTCATGCTTTCTGCTCTAAAAATGTGAGAGACTCTGTTTTCAGAAAGGCAAAGTAAAGACATACCTACCCAACCAGCTTCTCTCAAAATTCGCCAGGAAACATCAAGGAGAACAGGTAACAGAAATGCATATCCCTCATAGGAACTAATAGATGTCTGTGCCCACGATATAAGGAGACAGAATTGTGAAAGAGGAATAAGAAAGACTGAACAGAGAGAGGGAAGGTCACACTTTAGCGTCTGCCTGGGAGAAGCAAGCCACAGAACACAGAAAAGGCACGGAAATAGAACAATCCCGCCAGCAGTCAGCAGAGTTAACTTAAATGTCTATACAAGGAGCAGCTCGCCTCCCATCCTCCGTCTCCATCCCAGACCCATGCAGTGTGCTGACTTCTCCTCTCCTTCCTTACAAAAGCGGGCAGAGGTAGTTCTTCCAACGCGAGAGGATGGAGGGAATCTGTATGCTGGACAGTGAAATCCCCATCCCCTTTTCACTGCTCAGACCCTGCAGGCCAATATCCGGTAAAATCTGCCAGAGAGGAGAAAGGAGGGTGCTACCCCCAAGAAAAAAGTTGTAAACAGTTATATCCAGGAGACCTCGGTACGAACACCAACTGGCCCCGCAGTCTGCCTCAGTGAAGACTACCTGTGTATACGCCCCACATATGTACACAGAGCTTCCGGTCCGGTCAGGTTTCTGATGCCTCACTCTTCCAAGTGTCAAGAGACACTCTACTAACCACAGTGAAAACAAACAATAAAGGACTCAGGGCTGGTGTGGCTCAGTGGTTGAGTGTCGACCTATGAACCAGGAGGTCATAGTTCGATTCCCCGCCGAGACACATGCCTGGATTGTCAGCTCAGTCCTCAGTGGGGGGGGCATGCAGGAGGCATCGATGTTTCTACCTCTCTATCTCTCTCTCTAAAAATCAATTTTAAAATATATTTAAAAATAAGAAAGAACTCAGAGGAAACAAAAGATGATGCAAAAAAAAAAACCTTTTAATATCATTAAAGATATGAGAAAAGATATTGACTGCATTTATAAGAGAAAAAATTATAAGAAGCAACAATAGAAAACAGGGTTCCTAAAAATTTTTAAATGAGAGATACTTTTTAATTTATAGAATAATTGGAAGGTAACAAGTAAATCTCACATAAAGTATACGGTTTTTTTTAATGGACAATACAAAAAAATAAGAAAAATGGATCCTCAATACAAAAGATCCAATGTCTAGTAGAAATTCTATGAAATGAGAACTGAGAAAACAGTAGATAGAAAATTAGTAAAGACATAAGAAAATTCCTCAGAAAAATTTAAGGAACATGATTTTCCAAATTTAAAAAGCACCCCAATGTCTAGCGCATGTGAATAAAGATGTGATGTGAAGGTCTATACCAAGACTATCACCCACAGTTAAGAACTAGAGGGACAGTTTGGCCATGAAAGTGCAATGAGCCTATGACTCCCTATGCTTCCTGGTGGAAGCACTTTTCACACTGCACTTACAGAATGGAGGGCAAGGGGTGGGGGCCAAACCAAACCAAGAAAGGGAGGAAGGAAACAAAGCTCAGAGACTGGAGAGGCTGAAGCAGCTGCAAGTTGTAAGGCAAAGTTCTCAAAAAGATGTAGTTGTACAGAGAAAGAGTTCCAGAATTTTGTATGGTGTCAGCTGGGTACTGGATCAGACAAGTGGAAACCAGTACTCCAAAATGCTGGGAAAGAAGGACCAGGGCTGGGTAAACTAAATATTCCCAGAGCTCATGCAGATTTCAGAACTGATTTGAGTTCCCAACAGCCAAAGGGAAGAGGTCTTACTGATCACCTAACTCTCTGTAGGGCTGAACAATCCCTGGAGTGAAGGCTACGCTATTTCCTAAGTGTTTTAGAAAAGCTTAGAGGCAAGTCTTTAAAGGGATAAAGCTGATGTGCAAGTTAAACTGTTTGCCTAAAAAAGGCCCCAAATTCATCAAAGTAAACAAAAAACAAACACACAAGATACCCATGAAAAACATGCATGGTGTCAAAACAAGCCAGAGGAAAATCATTTGGGTAAAAAATATAAAAAGTACCCCAAGTCAAGTTTATAGAAAATATTCCTTTACTAACTTTTGGTCCAGAATATGTTTGTATATTTTCAGAAAGTGACTCCAAGACCCTGTGGATTCCTGCAATAGAGAGGAATTGACAAGACTGCTCTAGCCATGAAGACAGAAGAGAAACAGTCCAGAGATGGAAGACGCTGACAACGCCTTGCCATATTAGTAGACAGCAGGTGAGCGCTGCTGAAGGATGCCCAGGACCAAACCAGGACGGTTGGACCTGCAACATTACCATTTGTCCACCACCTAGAACTGAAATATCATGGCTGACATTTACACACAAGGAAATGTTCGACATTAAAATTGGGACTCAAAAGTACTGTTGACCCAGAAAGAAACTCACTACATACTGATTCATTTGCCTCTCAGCAAGTAACCATTATGACTTGTCTCATTTTCGGTTTTTATTTCTTGTATCACATGATCTCATGCATCTAGGGGAAATAATGAACAATATAGACTGATGAACAAAAACAGACCCGGAGACAGGAGACAGGGAAGCATCAATCAGACTGTCAAACTTCAGAGGGAAGGCAGGTGAGGGTGGAGGAAAGGGGAGAGATCAACCAAAGGACTTGTATGCATGCATATAAGCCTAACCAGTGGTCATGGACAACAGGAAAGTGGGGGCATATGTGGGAAGGGCTTTGGGATGGGAATAGGGGGATGAGGACAATTATGTGATACCATAACCAATAAAAAAAATTTTTTTTTTTAAGTTGAGGCAGGGAGGAAGAGTGTTATAGATTTTAAAAGACTTTTGGAGAAATATCACCAAAAGCAATGTGTACCATTTTTGGATCCTGATTCAGGTCAAATAACCACTTATGAGACCATCCAAAGTTCTATGCTGACTGGATCTTAAATGGAATTAAGGAATTACTGTTAATTTCTTTGTGGTAATGGTATTGTGGACATATATTTTTTAAAGAGTCTTTTAGAGATATATATTTAAGTATTTTTGAATGAAGTGGTATAAAGTCTGGGATTGTTTTTAAAAATAATCTAACAAAAGTATGGATAGTAGTGCAATTAATCTTATATTGATAAATGAAGTAAGGTGATGGGTACATGGAGGGTCATTACAAATATATTAATTATGTTTGGACATGCTTTTCTGTCTGTTTAAAAATGTCCTCATAAAAAGCTTAATAAAATAAGCTGCCAAAAAAATCCAGACATTCAACAATGTAAAATACACAGTGTCTAAAATCCAATAAAAAATATTACCAAATATCCTAGCTAATAAAGAGGGATATGTTAATTGACCCTCACACCATCACAAAGATGGCACCCACAGCCAATAAGGAGGGAATATGCCAACTGACTGCCCCAACCTCAAAAATGGCAGCGCCCACAGCCACAAGATAGCAACATCCAGTCCCCTCAGCCCCACAGGGGTGGCAGGCGCGTGGCAAGGCCAGACCTGCCCCCAGGCAGGCCTGGCCTTTCTGAGCACCTGCCTCCGGAGTCCCCCAGTTCCTTTAGCTCCCTAGCCACCCAGGCTGGCCCAAGACACAGGTAACCAGGGCTGGCCGAGGCTTGCATTGCTGGCAGTGGTAGCAGCAGAGATGTGATGGGGCATCACCTTCCCCTGATTGCTGGGTCACCTTCCACCCCTGAGGGCTCCCAGACTGTGAAAGGGGACAGACTGGGCTAAGGGACCCCCCACCCCCCAGTGCATGAATTTTCATGCACCAGGCCTCTAGTATCAAATAAGAAAATATGACCCAATAATCAAGAAAAAGTCAATAAATTCCAATGTCACCTCAATAAATTCAATTTAAAAAGAAGATGAGCAATCAATCAGAAAAGGCACAAATAAAAGCCACGATGATGGCGTCAGGAAAGTGGGATGTTATTATAAAGCTATTACATTATGAACATCTATTTAAAGAAAAATATGAACCTAATGGGGAAGTAAATGGAAGATATTGAAAAGAACCAAATAGAATTTCCAAGATAAAAAATACACCATCTGAAAGGAATGTTCACTGGATGAACCCAGACCCAGATCTTGGTTTCTAAATCCACTCTCCAATAAAAGAAACCAGAGCTCCTTGGAGAACCGATGGAGTCTAGGGCTGGGGTAGAGAAAACACAACATGATCCTGGTGCCAGAAAATAAGAAGTCCTCAAAATACAAAATGAAGGAGGTATGTCAAAATAACATGGGAACCAACTGAACGGCCTGTGCTTAGACCATTTCTTTTCATATATTTTTACTGATTGCAGAGAGGAGGGAGAGAGGGGGAGAGAAGGAGAGAGAGAGAGAGAGAGAGAGAGAGAGAGAGAATGAAAGAGATTCATTGATCAACTGTCTCCTGCACATTCCCTACTGAGGATTGAGCCCACAATCCAGGCATGTGCCCTTGAATGGAATTGAACCTGAGACCTTCAGTCCATAGGCCAAAACTCTATCCACTGAGCCCAACCAGTTAGGCCATGTGCTGAAACAATTTGAACAAAAAAAAAAAATAAACAAGAAATATTGTGAAAACTCAAAGTATAAATATCTATTAGTCCATGTTGATATAAATCTATGTTAATAGAGTGAGAGAAAGACCAATAACCCATAGAGAGGAATTTTAAATAATTTTATGGAGGCACTCTTCCCTCAAGGAGGTGGGACATAACTGTACCACCTTAAGTGTGGGCTGCAACAGTGCCTTCCTTCCAAGGAGTACTGCATGGAAATAGGAGGGAAAATACTAGTAACTGCAATGGAGAAACCTGACAAGCACTACCTCAGATAGGCGGTCAAAGTTACCATCATCAGTGATAAATCGTGCTGACAGCATGCACCCTTAATATGATGCCATGAGAATGACACTCTACCTCTGTAGTCTTCCTGCCCTAAACCCATCACTCTGATGCAATAGGCAGAACAGTGGTCTCCCACATGTCTACTTTGTCAACCTGAGAACCTGTGAGTATGTTACCTTATGGGCTAAAGGAGTTTTTGCTGATGAGATTAAGGATACAGATCTTGAGAGGGAAAGATTACTCTAGATTTTCTGGGTAGACCCAACCTAATCACATGAGTCCTTAAAAGAGAAGAGCCTTTACTGGCTCTGAGAGGGAGAGGAAGAGGCGAGAGAAAAGAGGACAATGGAAGAAGAAGAATGGAAGGGTCAGAGAGAGTTGCTGGCGTGTAGATGGAGGAAGAGACCACCAGCCAAGGAAGTAGAAAAGGCAAGGAAAAAGAATCTTCCAGAGAGGGACACAGCCCTGCTGACACCTTGATTCTGGCCCAGACAGACTCAGCTCAGGCTTCTACCTACGGAATTGTAAGTAATATATTTGTGTTATTTCAGCCACTACACTTGTCATAATTTGCTACTGCAGCAATAAAACAAACTAAGGCATTCAGTCTAACCATAAGAAAAACATCAGCCTAGGTAATAATCAGGTTGATGAATTCCATTTTAAAATTCAGTACATTTTGTGTACTGAACACAAAACCCAGAACTTAGTCAAGGAGGTAAGATTTGCATACTGGAAACAACGAGGAAATCATCTTAGAGCAATGTGTCAACTTGCAGGTGGTGTGGAGGCAAATTATGCTGCCAGTTCCCTCAAGTAACCTTTGGACAAGGACAGAGTTCACTGTTGTAGTGGCTTGAATGATTTCCCACCACAAGGTAGGTCTATATCCTAACACCCAGAACCCGAGACTGTGACCTTACTGGACACTGGTCTTTGCTGACACAGTTAAGTGAAGGGTCTGGAAATGATATCATTCCAGATCGTCCTGGTGGGTCCACAATGCAAAGACAAGTGTCCTTATAAGAGACAGAGAGGAGAAGACACACCCACAGAGGAGAAAGCGGTGTGAAGACAAAAGCAGAGACTGCAGGGATGGTGCTGCACACCACGGGATGCTGGGGCCACCAGACCCGGAGGAGGCAAGGAGGGACTCCCCTAGAGCCTTCAAAGGCCAGGAGCTACCATCATAGTTATTCTTATGCTGTCATACATAATAACTACTGACTAACCATCTTTACCTTTCCAAGTACATGAGATCAAGTAGGTACAAAATCTGTTATCCCTATAACTACAACATCATTTAACACACCCAGATTCGGGGTTGGTTTGATTTTTATCATATCTCATCTCAACCTCACAGTCCTGTGTGGTCCCATATGTAAGTTGATAATTTTCTATGATCAGCCAACTCCCTGATTTGGTGTTTCTTGCATTTTTTTTCCTATCCAATGCCAGGAGCAATCAAAAGAATGGAAAAGCACATAAAGACTAGTGTTTTGTTTGTTAACTCTGACAAAAATGATCAAGTAATTTTGTTTTCTCTCTCCTTACCTAAGGATTTTTTTCAACCCTTTTTTCATATATTAAAACTTTTAATGAGGAAAATGAAATAGGTGAAAATTAAATGTATTTTCAGAGCAACAATTAGGCCAGTAAACCTTAAACAGTAGGGGGGGAAAAATAGCTATTTTATGTGGCTCAACAACAATATGAATATACATCCTACAGGGTCACTAACAAAACTTAAGGATGGGTCTGCTTGCTTTTAATGACATAACCTGACCGATGTTTAGCAGAATGACTCATTTTCCTGGGAACGGTGAGATATTTGGACTAAACCCGTATGCCCAGTTTTTTACCACCAAAGAAGGAAGGAAGCATATTGAACTAACACTTACTGAGTACGTCCTATGCACCTGGCACTCCGCTGGGTGCTTAGACACCTTATCACCCAGGTGGTTATCCCTGCGAGGGTGGGGATCTGATTCTCATTTTAGAATTGTATCATCCCTGCCAGGTCTGTGGGAGCAGCATCCTTACTGGCACCTGCTTCTAATTTTGCTTCCTGACAGTCCGCTCTGGATTCAGAGGCAACAGAGTGTTACTCAACTATATGGGTCCCTTTCCTGCCTGGAACCCTTCAGACACCCCCATGGGGACTGGAATAAAACCAACACTCCCTTCAGTGGCAGACAACACCTCTGCACAGGGTCAGCCCCACCTACCTCCTACCTAACGCTCTCTGGTTGCATCTGGGACCACAGTCTTCCCTCCCACTCACTATGCTTCCACTCAGGGGTCAGCCCCCACGCCAAAGCCCGCCCACAGCCATTGTTGGTACTGAGCTAAGGATGGTTTTTATGTCTTTAAACAGAGGGGAAGGAAATTAAAAGAAGAGCAATATTTTGTGACATGTGGAAATGATATGCAATTCTAACGTCAGTGTCCTGAATAAAATTTCTCTGGATCACAGCCACGCTGTGCCCAGGCTGGCATTTGCACCACAATAGCTGAGTAGTCGCAATCAAGCCCCGCTGGCCCATAAAAGTTCAATTGTTTACCGAGTGGCTCTCGGCAGGAGAAGTGTGCTGACGCCTGAGCCGGCCTGAGTTAGTCACACTGGTCTCCTTTCTGTTCCTAAATCTCCTCGGGGCTTTCTGCTTCCTGTTTCCTCTTCCTCTTTGCACCGCTGGTTTGTTCTCATATGATCTCGCTTACCATGGCAAAAACAGCAGAAGGTCGCATACTACCAGACTGGACCCTGAACCTGTAAGGAGGTCCACTCCTGTGTGGAGAGAGTGGGTTTAGGTTTGTTCTTTCCTGTCGCAGCTGTGAGGAAGGAGGAGCCTTCTGGAGGCCGGGGCTGCTCTGAACCCTGGTGACAAGGCCCCTCAGCTGTTGCACCAGGCGACTGGGACGCTGGAGGAAGACTGCGTGCTGCCTTTTCCAGCCTCGAGGGAACAGAGGAGGCTTAGAGACTCTCCGCACGGTCATTTCAGGGACATCTCTGTCCCATCACAGCCCGCAGAGTGGCGCGCATGTATCCATAACGGTTTGGTGTGATCTGAGCACACGGAAACTTGTTGTAGTAATAGACAGAAATGTCTGAAAAGGTTTCAAGATGTTTGAGTTAACTTTCCTGATACTTAAAAGTGTGATATTAAGGACATCCCCCACTACCCTAAACGTGTGTATCCCATAGATAAGAATTTGAACTTCGATTGCTGACTTAGAGTGACTTGCTAGGCTAGCCATAAGTGTGAGTGACGTAAACCCGTGCTTTCCCAGATACATACCTGCGAGTACACACCGATTGATAACCACATGTAGCCCCTCACTGTTAAGATTAACATGTGTGCATTGACGTAATTCACTGAACTGTTGTGGGTACGAACAGGCTTTAAAAAACGGGTCCTGACCAGTCGACAGTGCTTGCCTCCCAAGACAGCCACAAAGGCACATCCTCCTGCCAGTCCGACACCCGGTGCCGCTCCCCGCTTCTCTCCCTGCCAGAAGACAGAAGAGCGGCTAGTACCTCCCCATCGATTGAGACACAACCCGACCCAGCTCTTGGGTGAGGAACACCGCCCCCTTGGATCCGAACCGGATCCGCCCAACTGCCGAACCCCATAAGACACCGCCGCCGGGATCCCGTTAAGCCAGTACCTGCAGCATCAGGAACTTTTGTGAGTAATAAAATGCTGTGTGACTTGTAACTGCATATGTTTTTATGTGGTGTAATTCCTCCGGCAGATAATTAAATTACTTTGCGTACGCTTGAAACTGAAATAAAGGTTTTTGGTCTTTTCAGTCCTAAGCCTACCCTCGGTCCTGCTTGCGTAGAGCAGTCTCTTCGCTGGCAACTACTTAAATGTCCCAACACTTGCACGGTTAAGTTTATCTCAAGAGACGCCTTGGGTAACACCCCAGATCCTTTTCCGGGATCTGCTTGGGACAGAACTACATGGGAAATGAGGTTTCTTTCATCGCAGCACATGAACCGCAGGAGAAGAGAGTAGCCCTCCGGATAAAAGAGAAATGAGCCTCGTACGTGACACAGTCAAAGAGCTCAGGTCTGAGCTCTGAGGACCTCCGGTCTCCTTATCAGCTGCAGCACCACTCTAGGCTTTTGCCCCCTCGGAGCCCGGGGCCTCTTCTGTAGAAGGCCACCTGCCTCCCCTGCTTAGAGATGCTTACGGACTAAAGAAGAAAACCCCTTTGCAAACTGCCTCCTAAAGAAATACAAAGTCGTTCGCTCGTCCTCTATTAATACCATGGAACAAGAACGCCAAATTCTTCTTAATAAACACGACCGTGCCAACCTCACCGTCTTGCACATATTTTAAGACTCCAAGCTAAATTGGCAAGTTCTTAACTGTACTGTTTTGTTCTTAAAATTAAAAAGATATGTTTAAGATTTGAAGGGATGTTGGCTTAAAATGCAAACACGTCCTGAGAGGTGCAGGAGGTGATCTGCCTGAGGCAGAGATGAGAAAGGGGAGGTCACAGATCCAGGCCACCGGGACAGGGCGGCAGCAGTACCTCCTCCTCCCCCGTTTCTGTGCCGGTTTTAATTCAGTACGTTTCTCAAAGCAGTCCGGCGAAAAGGGTCACTGCAGGAGCTGTCAGTGGAACTGCGTGTGCCCAGGGGAGCATTCTGACAGAGGCTACTGAGCGAACTCTTGAGTTGGGATTTGAGGAAAGTGCAGTGAATCTGCAGAGAACGCGGACAAGGCTGGGCGGAGGCTGGTTTTCACACAAACAGGTGCCTCTGTGTAGGCCTGTGAGGCCCTGAAGCTGGGATATGTGGGCCCAAGTGGATGCTCTGACACGCTCTACTGTGTGAGGTTGCTCTCTGGAAACCAGTTTTCTCATCCATAAAACGGGAATGTATGTGCTCTCTCAGGTTGTTGTGAGGAGTAGAGATCTCGGAGTAAAGCCCTGCTCAGGGGAGCTGTCGTTACTGTCCTGACGTGCCGGGCCAGCTCCTACAGAGCCGTGCCGTTACAAGGAGTCTACACTGGGCTGTGCCCATACCAGATGCCACTACCGATGTTTGAGCGGCAAACCCTACCTGGTACCCGGACACGATCGGTGACAGAACCATCTCGCCGAGGCAGCAGTGAGACTTCTCTCGGCTGAGGAGTGGATGGGAATGTAGGGTCTGACGAAGAAGATTCCTGCAAGGCCAGAGCCACAGGAATTCTTCGGAATGGATCCCAGAGCCTAAGGAAAGAACCTAATCTTAGTCGAGAAGGAAAGCCAAACTCTGAGCCAGAATAGCGGACCTGAGTGTCGGGATGGAAAGGTAAGAGCAGGAGTCAAGAAAGTGACCCTGGGACCGGGGAAGCTGAGCGGGTGGGCACATGAAAGGCAGGTGGCTGGTGGCTGGTGGCGGGCATCTGGAGCCAGGGTGTGGCAGGGGCTCTTCCTTCAGCTGCCACTGCAGAACAAGCTGCCTGTGGAAGGCCAGGGACTCATCACACCTGCCCACACCTTTCTGACGATGCTTGCGGGCTGCCTACCATACCCCAGTGGCATCCACCGCTCTTCCCCCAATCCGTCCCCCACAAAGAACAATAGAACGAAAAGGGGAGCAGAGTCTGGGCGAGGTGAGAGGCTACTCACCAGGGCCAGCAGCTACAGGGGAGCAAGGAGACTCCAGGCCCCTAGCAACATGGGGTGTTCCCTTAGCCTCCCCCTCCAGCCCACCTTCAAACCCAACTATCTCAGCACAGATCTCTAAAGCAACTCACCGAGCATCTTCCTAGTTCAAGGATTGAAGGTGGTGAGACCGACACAGGCTCTGATGGGAGACACCCCATTCCAGGTTGTGTTTTTCCCCCATCGCACATCCATCTGCCCGTCCTGGCCGCCAACACTGGCCGGCAGAGGATTTCCACATGGTAGTGCACTATTATCAGCAGTGTCTAAAAGATGACAGTTTAGGGTTATCAATGATGTCTAGTCCTTGCTGGTTTGGCTCAGTGGATAGAGCGTTGGCCTGCTGACTGAAGGGTCCCAGGTTTGACTCCGGTCAAGGGCACATACCTGGGTTATGGGCTTGATCCCCAATGGGGGGCTTTCAGGAGGCAGTCGATCAATGATTCTCTCTCGTCATTGATGTTTCTATCTCCCTCTCCCTCTCCCTCCCTGAGATCAATAAAAATATATTTTAAAAAAGAATACTCTAGCCGAAACCAGTTTGGCTCAGTGGACAGAGGGTCGGCCTGCAGACTGAAAGGTCCCAGGTTCGATTCTGGTCAAGGGCATGTACTTTGGTTGCGGGTACATCCCCAGTAGGAGGTGTGCAAGAGGCAGCTGATCGATGATTCTCTCTCATTGATGTTTCTAGTTTTCTATCCCTCTCTCTTCCTCTCTGTAAAAAATCAATAAAATATATATATTTAAAATAATAATAATAATAATAATACTCTATAAAACGGTGGGTGTGTGAGAGATGAATACTGAATATTTGTTAAGACGTTGGTAATCAATCGTTTACAGTTGTACTTCGTGAACTTCCAAGGAGAAAAACATTGTACTAGAGGAAATGTTATGGGCTGAATCCATGTGTTAAGTCCTAACCCCGGGTCCTCAGAATGTGTTTGTGTTTGAAGACCTTTCAACAGCAAATTAAACTAGAGTGGGGTCCTCAGAATGGGCAACTGGACATGTGTTCATTCAAATTTGTTAGTGATTGATTGATTGATTGACAAATGTCTTCATGAGCAGAGGACTTGAGCCACAGACAGAAACCCCACACACGTGCCCGCACAGAGAGGCGACCATTGGAACACACAGCTAGAAAGCGGCCACACTCAAGCCAAGGCGGGACCTCTGAGGAAACCAGCCCTGACAGCACGTCCAGCCCCCAGAACTGCGAGGAGATAAAGGCCTGTGGACGTAGCCCCCAGACTGGTGCTTCGTCATGGCAGACTAACGCAGACAACCCGGTCATCTCCTACCCGGCGCTTTGGGACAGGCTGGAGAAGCGTTAACGGCCATGGCGATACCGTTCTGTAAAATTTACTCTGGGCATGTGTTCATTCAAATTTGTTAGTGATTGATTGATTGATTGATTGATTTTTACAGAGAGGAAGGGAGAGGGATAGAGAGCCAGAAACATCGATGAGAGAGAGACATAGACCACCAGCTGCCTTCTGCACACCCTCTCCTGGGGATGTGCCCGCAACCAAGGTACACATGCCCTCAACCAGAATCGAACCTGGGGCCCTTCAGTCCTCAGGCTGATGCTCTATCCACTGAGCCAAACTGGTCAGGGCTATTTGATAGTGATTCAATGTCATGGATTGACAAGCACTCACTTTCCCTACCTTTGCACTGACTCTCACAAACCCTTAAACAGCCCACCTCTGCCGTCACAGACAGGCCACCGTGCACCCCCCGCTGTCCCCCTAATGCTGGCCAGGGCTGTGCCCTGTGGTGGCCTGTACGGGGTCAGTGTGGCCTGGCCAGAACTGTGCGTCCCGGAGAAGCTGAGCAGCATCTGGAGGCAGAGGCGGACGGCAGCCATGGTGGAGGCAGAGGCGGACGGCAGCCATGGTGGAGGCAGAGGTGGACGGCAGCCATGGTGGAGCAGAGGCGGACGGCAGCCATCGTGGAGCAGAGGCTGGCGTGTGTGGTCGGCAGGTTCCTCCTATTGGTCAGGGCAGCAGCTCGGCCTAGAGTTCGTCCATGGCTTCTTCACTTCTCGGAATCCCGGCAGGCGTGAAACCCACAGCAAAGGGCCCCGCTCTCCCGCAGGCCGCCTCCACCATCGCGGGCGGGGGGCTGGAGGCATGAGAGATTGACGGGGGACACGTGAGTTCCATGGGTCTCCAGTTGCTGTTTGCTCTGGTCACACCTCTTCAGGCCCATGGTGCCCTCAGGAAGCCAGTCCATCCTGTGACCAGGACCCAGGTCTTGGCCCAGGGACAACTGGCGCACAGGCCGCTCAGTCAGCGCCCATAGTCAATACGCTGTAATCCCGAATAGAAATGCCTTGTTTCTCTTGCAATGGTTTTGCTTCTCTGATCCAGCTTTCACTGCCGCTGTAATAAACGCTGAAAGGCGTGCCAAGGCGCTGAGACTGGCCTTGAGGTCTGCCTGGGGAGGCCTGTGGACACAGGAGGAAACAGCACTGGCATCTGAAGGAGGGGGCACTGTTATGTGGTGATGGGGGGCGCGGGGGGTCAGCCACACTGGCAGCACGGTGACTGGGAAAAGAGAATGCAGTGAACTGTGTGAGCCAGCTAAGGACGCCGCCAGGCCCAGAGCAGGAAGTGCACCTGGCCTCCTCCAGCTGCCGCAGAGAAAGGAGGGTGGGAAGATAAGCTAAAGAGCAAACAGTCAACGATAAAGGCGACAGGACCTGCAGAGTTTAAAAATAAAACGGTTTCTCATTCTCAGGTGGCAAACAAAGGCTTCTGGATCTGGTTCTAGTGAAGATGGAGTGAGCAGATGCCACGGTATCTCTCCCACTGCGTACATCTAAAAACACTGTTCAGCCCTAGCCGGTATGGCTCAGTGGACAGAGCATCAGCCTGTGGACCGAAGGGTCCCGGGTTCAATTCTGGTCAAGGGCACGTAGCTCAGTTGCAGGCTCCTCCCCAGCCTGGGCCCTGATTGGGAACCATGCAGGAGGCAACCAAACAAGATGTTTCTCTCACATGGATATTTCTCTATCTTCCCCTCTCTTCCCTTCTCTCTAAAAATCAATGGGAAAATATCCTTGCATGAGGATTAAAAAATTAATTAAATAAAAATACTGTTAATGCCGAGACCGGTTTGGCTCAATGGATAGAGCGTCGGCTTGGGGACTGATGGGTCCCGGGTTCGATTCCGGTCAAGGGCATGTACCTTGGTTATGGGCATATCCCCAGTAGGGGGTGTGCAAGAGGCAGCTGATTGATGACTCTCTCATCAATGTTTCTAACTCTCTACCTCTCTCCCTTCCTCTCTGTTCAAAATCAATAAAATATATATATTTTTAAAAATACTGTTAAGCCCTGCTGATGTGGCTCAATGGTTCAGCATTGAACTATGAACCTAGAGGTCACTATTTGATTCCATCGGGGCACATGCCCGGGTTTCAGGCTAGATCTCCAGTAGGAAGTGTGCAGGAGGCAGCCAATCTATGATGTTTCTCTCTCATCAATGTTTCTATTTCTTTCTCATCCCTTTTCCTTCCTCTCTTTCTAAAAAATAAAAAATAAAAATAATCACTAAAACATATTTATTTTTTTATTTTTTTACATTTTTTATTAAATTATTATCTGTGTACATATTTTAACATTGCACTAAAACGTATTTAAAATAAATTTAAAAAAACACTGTTCAGAACCCATAATGCCACTAATAACGACTCTGAAAGGAAACAAAAGGAAAGCAAAGTCAGTTGGAAAGGGAAACCAATACTTTGAGAAAGGTCGATAAGATGTGGGTGTGTCTTGGCATAGACTCAGAACCACCTGGAACTCAGGACTCCTGAAGCTGCGCAGAGAAAGAGCCAGGGAAACCTCTGTGCTCAGAGGGATGGGACAGAGTCCTGAGGAAACCCTGTCTTCAGTCCACCCAAACGCACAGCACTGAGGTGTGGGTCTCAGGGAGAGGATGAGGGTGCTTTGCACGTGGAAGGCGTGTGAGTCGTTGAGGCCAGAGGGTAGACTGTAGCTGACTGCATCACCCCAAGATGGCCAGCACAGTATCTCCCATCCCACAGGCTTCTTCTTTGGCTCCACTCCCAAATTTACACAAGGAAAAGCAGAGGAGGGGAATGGGTAAAGGGTCATTTGTCCCTGATTAGCTAAGTGCCCCTGGGCAAACTACAAAGGTCACCTAATGAGATCCCTTCGCTGAGTGAATGGAGAAACCCGGACAGGTTCCGCAGCCTAAAATATCAAAGGTGTGGCTAGTGGTAATGTCAAGACAAGAACCCCTATTCTTTCCGATCCCCCTGTAGGGCTTCTATTGCCCTAGCACCAGACTATTGCTACAGTAAAGTGTTAATTTAAATAAAAGAAAAGCACCATGTCCCCTGTGACTAAGGGCCAGCAGGAGGGCTGTGGGCAAGGAAAGTGCTGTCCATACAGGGCAGGCAAACGGGGCAAAGGGCCTCGGCACGCTCATCACATTTAAAGACCGGGGCTTGCCCTAGCCAGTTTGGCTCAGTGGATAGAGCACCGGCCTGCAGACCAAAAGGTCCCGGTTTTGATTC
Organism: Nyctalus aviator; assembly: GCA_036971965.1. NCBI lineage: Eukaryota > Metazoa > Chordata > Mammalia > Chiroptera > Vespertilionidae > Nyctalus > Nyctalus aviator. The sequence continues at coordinate 181,606,765 of CM072924.1, read as the reverse complement.
CGGTCAAGAGCATGTACCTCAGTTACAGGCTCCTCCCTGGCCCGGGCCCTGATCAGGGCGTGTGCAGGAGGCAACCAATGATGTGTTGCTCTCATTTTGATGTTCTCTTCGTCTTTCCCTCTAAAAAAAAACAAACACCAGAAAATCAATGGGAAAAAATATCCTCAGGTGAGGATCAAAAAAATAAAAAATGAAGACCAGGACTCTGCTTTGCTGACCGAAACCCCAGGATGGCTGGCATCACACCAGCTGTCCCCGGAGACCTGCACTGGAAAACCAGGATCCGGGGTCCGCTTGGTAAGGGGGCAGGTCTTTCAAAGGCCATTTCTCCGTCCTCAGCAGGCCCTCCGGCGATCCAGGTGCCTCCGGGGCAGTGCGATGAGCATGACATCAGAGCATGACCCCCGGGTAGGGGTCTCAGTGACTGTCACTTACCTCCCTCCCCCTCCCCCTCTGCTGAGTTCCTGCTTGGGAAGGTGGCAGTCAGCCATCCCCTTCCAAGTTACAGTCATCCTTCCCTAGATGAAGTGAGCACAGTGGATTGTCTTTCTCCAGATGAATAACACTGACTGTGCTCAGCCTCAGATAAGCTCGTACAGATGTCCCGGTGTATATAACACTGATTGGCTCAGGGCATCTCCGCCTCCTTAGTCAATAATTTACCGGCCTTGCTTTAGTCTGATTCTCTGCCTTCTCTTTTGCTACATTCTCTTTTAGTTCCAGTGCTGCTGGGGAAATCAGTGGGCCCAGTTTCCCCGACATGAGTGGGAGTACCGCTGGAATGAGCACTTCCGGAGGCCCCCACGGCGGGTTGAATGGCGTTTGTTGGCATGGAATTCTGTTTCCCAGGTTGCAAATCCCTGCCCCTTAACCCCAGTCCTAGAGAAGGTGCAGCTGGAGCTCAGGTGGAGCCGGAAGTAGGGCCAGTGTCCAGGATGTTCCTTCCGTAGCGGACCTGAGGCCGGAACAGCATTAGGCTAATCACAGTCCATTAGGCCATTGTGTGCAGTCCACTTGGCTGTGGGCCATGTGGGCGAGACAGGGTGTTAGGGCCCTGCAAGCCAGAGGACAGGGGCGAGCAGCAAAAGGAGGAAAGAGGGGGAGGGGGAGAGAGCAGAAAGTGGGGAGAGAAGAAGAGAGGGAGAGGAGCAGGAAGAGAGGGGGAGAGAGGGAGAGATGGGGAGCATGGGGAAGAAGGGGAGAGAAGAAGAGAAAGGGAAAGGGAGAGAAGGGAAGAGGGTAGAGGGGGAGAGAGGAGGAGAGGAAGAAGGGAGAGGATGATAGAGGGAGAGGGAAGCGGAGGAGAGGGAGAGAGTGGAAAAGGGAGAGAGGATAAGGAGAGAGGGAGAGAGGGGGAGAGGGAGAGATGGGGAGAGAGAGGGGGAGAGAGGGAGTAAGAAACTTGCTTTGTTCAGGGATTAAGTATCTCAGATACCGTAATCCTACCCTTGCCGTGGCCACGCCTATTCCGGCCACTGGCTGGCTCCCAGCTGTGACTGACAGGTAAGCATGTCAATCAGACCTTACTGGGCATGTGTCTATTGTCCAGTCCCTTCCCCAAGAGGTTTGGGGGCACAGACCTGTGAGTGCTAACTGCAGCTTCCTGGCAGAGCTGTATAAAGGCGTGCCTCCATTACCTAGTCTCCTCTTACTCCCTCCCTGTTAGATAATCACCAGGTTATTACAGCAGTATCGCCAGAGGTTAGCTTCATCTCAAAGTTGTGAGGGTCTTAACGTTACCCCTGTGCTGACTACAGTACCTGCCAATGCCAATGCCCAGTGACTAGTCCAGGTGCCAGCCAAGAATCCTCAAGGACCGTGTTTTGAGAAACGCGGACATTTGGCATCTATTACAGTTGCTCACGTAATGCTTTTACCCGATGGCACACGGGGCTGGCTTCGCTGCACTGAAGCACCCTTCCGTATAACTCTCTAGTTATTCTCACCTCTTAGTCCATTTTCCATTCCTTTTTCTTCTTTTTAATATATGTTATTGACTTTTTACAGAGAGGAAGAGAGAGGGATAGAGAGTTAGAAACATCGATGAGAGAGAGTCATCGATCAGCTGCCTCTTGCACACCCCCTACTGGGGATGTGCCCGCAACCAAGGTACATGCCCTTGACCGGAATCAAACCCGGGACCTTTCAGTCCGCAGGTCGACGCTCTATCCACTGAGCCACACCGGTTTCGGCTCTTTTTCTTCTTTTTGCATCTTTTGGCTGCCTTTCCCCCTACGCTGACACCATGACACTCACACACAGGGATTCGCTGCTCTGACACACTGCCCAGCGCCCCATGGGCGGCAGCGAAGGTCAAGTCCGTGCCTTTGGCACCGAGCTTCACCTCCAGGTCTCCGCCGGGAGCACCAGTGTCCTCGTCCGCCTATGGTGGCAGTCACTTCTGTCACCTGCGTTCTTTACAAGCTGGCCGTGAACTTCAAACAGGATAACGCAGGTCAGAACACTCAGAAAGACTCGGCAAGCTACGGGCGTGTAAGAAGAGCAAGCAGGGGATTTGCAACAAGAAAATGACTACGCATCCAGGCACTGACATCAGGCTTCTGTCCCTTCCTCGCATCTGATTAAATCAAAAGCAATGCCAGGTCTACGATTCCCAGGGACCAGGGCTCTGTCTTTTGCTGGGCAAGGGAGACATGCCCTCGGTGTAAAGCTGCATCTGGAATTCTCATGGCTTTCCGTGTGGATGGTTTTCGTGCTAACGGAGGGCAGGGCAGCAGGGATGTTCTCAATATACGTTCCTTTATTTAATGAGCAACTTCGTTAGTAGTTACAGTTTGTCACGTGACCCGCCTTTTCACAAGCAGGAGTAGGTGCATGGCAAGCCAACCTTTGTGCCTGCCTGGAGGAGAGAGAGGAGACCGCACGGTCCCTTTAATGAGAGGTCCCGGGCCCCTGCGGGAGGCAGGCCATTGTGCTCCCCGGCAGGCAGGAGGGCTTTGTCCCGGCGCCGCATGCTTCACAGGCCCCGGTTCACGGGAGCCAGGACGCGTCTGCAGTTGCTGGAAGGTGTGGAGAGTTCGCTTTAAATAAAGGATGTTCTCCAGCTCCTGTGAGAACCCGCAGCTCTTGGACCCCTGGAGCTGCTTCAGACCAAAGCAAACATTCTGCACTTCCAGGAACCGGGAAGGCCACCTGTCCGCGGAATGTGAAATATTTCTCCAATTAAGCTCCAGGCCTACAGAGGCCGTTTGCTTTGTTTCCTTTTTAATCCTCACTCCAGTGCATGCTTATTGATTTTAGAGGGAGAAGAGGGGAGGGGAGGGAGAGAGAGAGAAACATCGGCCTGTTGCCCTTGAGACACGCCCCTACCAGGGACGTGAACAGGATGACTCTCCAACCAGCCGAGCCAGTCCCGCCTGGCCAGCGTGAGCTCTGGATGTGAGAAGGCAGAGGTCAGCGGCGTTACTAAGAAAAGAAAGAGAAAAAGAAAAGGCTGATCTGGGGATGACGGAGCGCTGCCCGGGAGCAGCTGCAGCCCTCTCTGAGCATCTGCACCAGGAAACACCTGCGCGCAGGGGCCTGCCCCCCCCCCCCCCCCTCGCCGGGCAGATGGAGAAGTCTGGGGATCTTTCCGTGCTGTTTCTAACGGTCAGGAAGGGGGCCGGAGCTGTGTCACCGTGAAGCTGCCTCTTGGAGACCAATTTTAAGCTGTTTGTTGATAAGACTCAGAAGGAACCTTTGAACCTCCCCCGTTTCCTGCCCACGGAAGTCAGAGAAGCCTGCGTCAGGGCCGGCGCCCTCAGCCTGGTCTGAGGGAGCATGGTGAACGGAGGCCTCACCAGGAGTCTGTGGGTAGACATCCCTGCCCCATTGCTACCGAGTACCTGCCCCCATAGGAGCGAGGGCGCTGTCAACCACTCATTCTCGATTCTGAGATCTAATCCCACCCTTCACCCCCACCCCACCCCACCCTCTCCTCCTCATCCAAACTGTCAATAGCCAATGTTGCCTCCCTGTCTCTGGAGCTTGCCTGCATGTGTGCATGTATTAAAAATCGACTTCCTCCTGTTAATCTGCCTCTGCTCCTTTGACTGTTAGCCCAGAGAGAACTAAGAAGGCGGGAGGAAAAGTATTGTTTTCAGCCCCACAGTGTGTATCCAGAAGAAGTGGTATACATGATGGACAGACGACGTGAGTTGGGTGAGTTAGATAGTGCACCCCGTAACTTTTATAACATTTTAACGTCAGGGGGGATTTCCTTTACAAAACCCTGCCAGCCGGGAGCCACTGACCTTTTCTTCTCTCTGCATCTGACCCCTCTGAGCCTCTTTCCAGTGAGGTCCCTGGTCTGGGGGTGTGGTATAGGTGGAACCACACTGCCAGGCCTCTTCTCTTCAGCTCCTTTTTATTGCAAGCTTTTTCCTCCTCCCACAGGTGAGGGTGTGTGCATAACCGTACGCGCAAACTTTGTGTGTCTGCACTGAGCCAAGTGACGAAGCATTAGCGCTGTCCCGGTTCTGAGTGTGCGGCATCAGCAGGTCCTTCCATTCACCATCCCTCAGAAGAGGTGAGGTTCTGTGTCTTCCCGCCTGGTCCTCCTGGCAGGGCCTCCCTCCAGTCTCTCCTGGGAGCTCGGGTGGATGACTGGTCCTCAAAGACTGCCCCTGAGTTTAACCGAGATGGGAAGGCACAGTGTTTGGGTGTGGGATTTCCCACTCAGGACTTCCCAGCTCATTCCTGTCCGCCACGGTGGTGGTGGTGGTGGTGGTGGGGTGGGGGGCGTGGGCCGCACGCTGGCTAACACGGTGAGGCAAGTGCCCGCAGCTGGCCGGTCTGAGCTGTTTCTGAAGCTCAGAGCCGCTGTGACTCATCCCTCGCACAGTCCGTTAGCTTCCCACTCCTCTCCCCGGCCCAGCTACTCCTCTCGCTCTGACTCCTACAAGCCCACTTATTTTCAGGTTGGCTCAATAACCATGACATTCAAACCCAGCCTGCTCCACGCACAGCCTGCGGAGAAAACACCCAGTGCGGGTGGAGGGTCCGCACAGAAATAACGCCCACGGACTGGGAACTGCCTTCTTGGACGGTGGCGGCCAGAAAGAGCTGCCGATAGAGACAGCTCGGGCTCTGGGCCGTGTGCCATCCTGCCCAATTGAATTAAGGGCATGCAGTCATCCCAGTCGGTGGATGTCAGGAAGTCACTCCGGGTTTTAATTGAATTCACAGGCTCCTGCATGATTGGGAACATAGACGCTGGTGCCTAAACTGGATGGAGCCGGTAACGACAAGCTTGAGTGGTTTTCTATCATAAAGTAGTGACGCTCGAACTTTACTCTCCCTATGACGCTCCCAGGACCTGTGGCCAAAGCCACAAAAGGAAAGTAAAAAAAACAAACAAACAAAAAAGCATTTTCAGAGGAAGTGCAGGTCCTTCCTGCACAGTTCCAACCGCCAGCGCAATCACACAGGCGGTGAGCACGTGAGGGCTGCAGCTGCCAAGGAGCAATAGCACCAACCCTTCCCGTCGCTCCTGAGCTCAGAGGTCTTCAGTCCCGCAGCCGTTTCTGAGTTTGCGCCTTTACCCAGTCGGAGTCCAAGGATCTAGAAGCCCCAATACCTCCAAAGGGGAAGTTATCTCAGAGACTCGCTCCACGGTATTTGCTGAGGGCCTGCCGAGGTTCAGCTCTTCCACACAGGAGTTATAACAACAGTTGCCTTGGAAATCAGCCCAATACAATGAACCGTTGGCCTGTCAGTGGGAGCCAGAGATACAGATTCAACATGCGCCTGAATTAAAAGGAGAACCCATTTCCTATGTTGAGATTTTTTTTTTTCAATTCCTTGGCTTTAAAGGGTAGACCAATATGGGCTATGGCCTTGCACTGTAAACTGAGCTCCGGGCGTCTTCATGTAACTGTCAGTGACAGCTCACCGAGATGCCGATCAGAGCCGCTCTTCAGTCTCCCGGTGAAAGCCTGTGGGTCAAATACAAGTCTGTATGTCTGCTGGTGGTGGTCCTTCAGCCAGATCCAAACCCATGAGTCATCCTTACCTCCTTCTACCCTCTTACTACCAAGATCCCATCAATACCGCATCTCATCACCTTACTTTTAAACACCACTCAAACAATACAGCAGTGATCTCTCCCGCAGACGTTGTACTAGGCATTCATAGGTGGGCAGTATTGCTGTCACCCCATTTTACAGATGAACAAAAAGGACTACAGAGGTTAAACAACTTGCCCAAGAGCAACCAACTCGTACATGGCAAAGCCAATATTCAAGCTCAGGTCTGTCTGATTCCCAAGAGTAGGGTCCTACATCCTGTGCCTCTGACATAGCAATCACTAGTGTAAGCCTCATTCCTTCTTCAGTCTTTTCACTGGTTTTGTCATCACTCTTTTTCCCAGTTCCTTTTTTTTTAAGAGTATAGAGGCAAAGTATATAAAAATAAAATGTACCCCTTTTAAGCACAGTTTGATAAGTTTTGACAAATGGATATGGTTGTGTGACCACCATAATCAAGACACAGAACTTCTCCATTACCCCACAAAGCTCCTCTTGAGTTTTTACCCTTCCCTGCTTCCCGGCCCTGGCAAGTCCCGTTCTGATTGTTCCTCTGCAGTTTGCCTTTTAAAGACTGTAGTGTGAATGGAATAACATCGTTTGTAACCTTTGGTATTTGGCTATTTCACTTAGCATAAAGCTTTTTATTTCATCCATGTTGTTGTGGGTATCCATAGTCAGCCTTTTATGGCTGCATGGTACTCCTTTGCATGGATATATATCCCTGCAGGCTTATCTATTCGTAGGCCTTTGAGTTGTTCCTAGTTTGGGGCTACTATAAATAAAGCTTCTAGAAACATTCACTTGTAGGTCTTTGTGTGAACAGGTCCTCCTTTATCTTGGTTAAATACATACATAGGAATAGGGGTATACACATACAGAAAATGTATGTGTATGCTTGCGTTTATGAGAATTTTTCATACAAACCAACAATGAATGACAGTTCCAGCTGCTTGATATCGTTATGGGCAGAGATTTTTTGCTCATGGAGATGCCACCAACACTAAAAATCTTGAATGGCAACACAATCTTACATGGATTACAGAGTCAAGAGCACGTCCTCTCTACTCCGTCCTCTGCGTGCTCCGATGCAGGCTCAGGGGGCATTGCTTCAAAGGAGCATTGGAATACAGGCAGTAAGTAGCCTTTCTCATCTGGAGGTACCTAGCAGTCTGCACAGCACCTACAAGACACTCCCTGGTGCCTACTCAAAAACTTCATCCAAAAAAATCAAGTGCTGCTGAATGTGTGACTCATCTATTAATAAATACAAAGGCCTCTAAACTACAGTATTCTCATTGTTGCTATTGTTGATATGATCATCATCACTGACAAAGAGCCAGTGTGGCATGTTAAGCAACCCTCTCCGTGTCTTTGTCTTCCTCCTTTTATGGATGAAATCTCCTCTTCTCCAAAGCCCATGCCCCCCATGCACACAGGATACCAGCCCAGCCTTGCCTGCCCACTCCAGGAGTCTCTGTCAGTTCCTCCTACGTTCTGTATCCATCTGTCCTCTCCCCTCCTCAGCAGATAAACACACTGTAGCATATACCCCCTCAATAAAAAAAAAAAAAAAAAAAAAAAAAAATCCCCTTCTAGGTATGGCCCCTTTCTTTGCTCCCCTTTATGGCAAAACTCCTGGGAGAAGAATGGCAGAAGGTCGAAAATTATTAAGACTGAGGGGTGCGAATATGTGTATTATTCTTACTACTTGTTTAATGTAAAAAAGTTTATTGAGCTATAATTGATACGGTAAGCTTTGGCATTTCATATGTATAATGGGCATATGCAAATACCCATGAAACCATCACAACCACCACCACATTCAATAATTAGCATATTCATCATGCTCGAAAGTTGCCTCATGCCCCTTTGAAATCCCTCCTTCTTACCCTGCCAACCGCTGACTTGCTTCCTGTTGCATATGTTCATTTGCATTTTCTGGAATTTTTATAAACGAAATCATTCAATACGCACTCTCTTTCTTTTCGGTCTGGCTCCTTTCACACAGCATAATTTTGAGATCCCTGCATGTTGCAGCACGCATGAATGGTTCATTCCTTCTTATTGCTGAGTATTATTCATCCACAGTGTGTTTACCCAGTCACCTGCTGATGGACGCTGGGTTATTTCTAAGTTGGGACTATTACAGTAAAGCTGCTGAGCATTCGTGCACAAGTCTTTGTATGAACATATGCTTTCACTTATCCTGGGTAAATATCTAGAACGGAATGCCTGGGTCATATGGCAGGTGTATCTTTAAAATGTTAAGAAACTGCAAAACTGTTTTCTAGGGTGTTTGTATGATTCGACATTCCCACTAGCAGTGTATGAAAATTCTGGATCTTGCTGAAACCGGTTTGGCTCAGTGGACAGAGAGTCAGTTTACGGACTGAAAGATCCCAGGTTCAATTCCAGTCAAGGGCATGTACATTGGTTGCGGGCACATCCCCAGGGGGGTATGCAGGAGGCAGCTGGTCGATGTTTCTCTCTCATGGATGTTTCTAGCTTTGTATCCCTCTCCCTTCCTCTCTGTAAAAAATCAATATATTTTAAAATTAAAAAGCCACACTTCTTTTAAAAGAAAAAAAAAAAAAGGGGGGGGGGGAGAAAGTTCCAGGTCTTCCACATCCCCATCAGCATTTGATACGTAGTCAGACTTTACATTATTACCATTTCAACAGTTGGGGCTTCTCATTGTGGTTTTAATTTGCATGTTCCTGCGGACAATGCAGTTGAACATGTTTTCATGTGCTTATTTGCCATCCATGAGCTTTTCTTGGTGAAGCACCTGTTCAAATGTTTTGCCCATTTTTTTAAGTTTTTTTTTTAATTGTTGAGTTTCATATCTGATGAAGGATACAAGTCCTTCATCAAACATGATTTATGAATATTATTAATATTTTCTCTCAGTTTTTTCATTCTCTTAACAGTGCTTCACAGGACAAAAGGTTTTAGTTTGATAAATCCAATTTATTGATATTTTATTTTATTTATTTATTGTTTTAATATATTTTATTGATTTTGTACAGAGAGGAAGGGAGAGAGATAGTTAGAAACATTGATGAGAGAGAGTCATCGACCAGCTGCCTCTTGCACACCCCTTACTGGGGATGTGCCTGCAACCAAGGTACATGCCCCTGACCAGAATTGAACCCGGGACCTTTCAGTCCCCAAGCTGACGCTCTATCCATTGAGCCAAACCGGTTTCAGCTAATTTATTATTTTAAGTGTGTAGTGCTTTTGGTGTTAGAGCTAAGAAATCTTTGCCAAACTCAATGTCATAAGTGCTTTCACCTATATTTTCTTCTAGACCTTTTATAATTTTAGGTTGTTATTTAAGCCTATAATCCACTCGAGTCCATTTTTGTATATTGTGTATTGTGTTGGGGTTTTGTTTTGTTTTGTGTGTTTTTTTGGCATAGGGATATATAATGTTGTAGCAGTACTGACTGAAAGATAATCCTTTCTCTACAGAATTCCCTTTGCACCTGAAAATCAATTGTCTATATGTGGAGATACGTCTGATCTCTCCATTCCATTCCACTGACGTATTTGTCTGTCTTTGTAACAATGTCGTACCATCATGATTACTGTAATTTTATCATAATAAATCTTGATCTCAGGTAGCATTAGGCCTTCAACTTCATTCTTACCCCACCATCAGTTTTCAGGATTCCTCTCTATTCACACTCCTTCCTTCACTCATTTCATTCAGTCCCAAGACACTGAATATCACCTGTACATTTACTTATATTTCAGCTCTGACCTTTTTCAGATTTACACAAGCATGTATTTTTATTTGACATTTCCATAAGGATTACTAATAGGCACCTTAAATAGCATGTCCGAAAGCAAATTCTTGATTTTTGTCCCCTAACCTTCTCTTTTTCCTCATGCCCCATTTCAGTAAAAGGCAATAGTGTTCATTCCGTGGCCTATGTCAAAACCTTTAGTTACCCTTAGTTTGTCTCTTTTGCTCACACCCTATTTATAATCCACCTGCAAATCTGGGGGGGTCACATCTTCAAAATCCACTACTCCTACAAATTCTATAGCTCATTCTGTACCAAGCCAACCCCATCCTTCAGCTGGACTGTTAAAGCAGTCTCTTCACTGGTTTACCCATAATACGTTCTCCCCATAACAGCCATAGTGTTACTCTTAAAAATGTAAGTAATCCTGACGGGCTTTTTTTTTTTTTTTTTTTTGTGGAAATTTATGAGGTGATCCTGAAATTCACGTGGAATTTCAAGGGATTCTAAATATCCAAAATATGCCAGGACCGGTTTGGCTCAGTGGATAGAGCATCGGCTTGCGGATTGAGAGGTCCCTGGTTCAATTCCGGTCAAGGGCATGTACCTTGGTTTTGGGCACATTCCCAGTAGGGGGTGTGCAAGAGGCAGCTGGTTAATGCGATGTTTTTAACTCTCTATCCCTCTCTCTTCCTCTCTGTGAAAAATCAATAAAATATATATATTTAAAAAAAAAAAAAAAAAAAGGAAGAAAGAAAGAAATGGAGGATTTCAAAACATACTACAAAGCTACACTTTTCAAGACTGTGAGATAATGGCATGAGGATGTAGCTTAATATTATAGAATAAAAATGCAGACATCAATGTTCAATTGCTTTTCAACAATGCTGCTCAGATAATGCAATGGGGGAAATAGTGTTTTTAATAAGTGATGCTGGGACAAGTGGATACACTTGTGTAAAATAATGCATTCGGACCCTACCTCACACCATTTACAAAAAAATAACTCAAAATGGATCAAAGATCTAAATATAAGAACTAAAACTGTAAAAGTCTTAGAAGGAAATGTAGGTGTATATCTTCACATCCTTAGGTTAGGCAATGGTTTCTTAGATAGGATACCAAAAGAACAAGCAATTAAAGAAAAAATAAGTTGGACCTACTCAACATTAAAAACTTGTGCTACAATAAACACTATCAAGGCAGTGAAAAGACAACCTATAGAATGGAGGGGGAAAATCTGCAAAGATACAATTAATGCCATTTGTGGCAGCCAAACCCTAGGACGGATGAAGTCTGGGAAACAAACAACAACAAAAACAAAACAAAACAAAACAAAACAAAACAAAACAAATTAGTGCCAGACAGATCCAATGTAAAGCAGAACAATCCCAAACTCCCCTATACACTCATCTGATGCACTTGAAAAGCTGATGAATATTTTGCTGAAACCCTCCCCTAAGATTCTCACCCACAGACGAGAGGTAAGACCCTCAAGACAAACATCACCAGGGCGGGTTTGCTTTAGAGCATGCCCAGGCCCCTTCTTGGGCATGAACTTTTTACTTCCTCCTAAACCCTGAGGGTCCCCATGAGACTGGCAACCAGGGAGCAGCGGGCAGCAGCAGCTCATCCTGTGCTTAATCCCTGACCCTATCTCCAGGGAGCCAACTGCAGCTCCACCTTGGCTCACTTCTTTCCTAGAATGTTTCTATATATATATATTTTTTTTAAATATATATTTTATTGATTTTTATACAGAGAGGAAGGGAGAGAGATAAAGAGTTAGAAACATCGATGAGAGAGAGTCATCGATCAGCCGCCTCCTGCACACCCCCCACTGGGGATATGCCCGCAACCAAGGTACATGCCCTTGACCGGAATCGAACCCGGGACCCTTCAGTCCCCAAGCCGACGCTCTATCCACTGAGCCAAACCAGTCCCGGCCTAGAATGTTTCTAGGGAGCCAGAGCAGAGCACCACCCAGGCTCTCCCCTGTTGCTTCTTCGATGCTAAGTCCTTCCTTTGTTTCACTGCCCCCAGGTTTGTTCAATGTTCTCTCAAAATCACCTGGACTCATCTTGTGAAACCTTTCCTGCAAGACATTCAAGAACCCACACACCATATGCCAGCCGGGGATAGATCCACTCTGGACAGGTCCACATTGGGTAACAAAAAGTCCGAGGCTATGAAACAAGGTTAATATCAGAGGCTGAGGCTTCCATCTCTGCCAGATGCTTTAACTATCAGAAAGGATACAGATTTGGATACCCCACCATTAAAATAAAGCAACGTTATATGTGGAGTCTTACTCTAATTTATCCTAGGCTATTCCTATTAGGCAAGGATTCATCAAGATACTCTAATGCCATGGACAGGTAATCAATTAGTCTCAATTTGGCATTGAATTAAATCAACAACAATTATCCTTAATTTGAAAATAATAAATTTGAAAGTCCTGTTTTCTTTATTATGAACATGTCTAAAAACAGAAAACAGAGAGTAATTCCACTTAAATCAGTATTTTTTCCACCTGGGAAACAGAGCACCGAACAATGAGCCTTTTATGATCCCATCACTAATGTTTAGACAAGAAATTATCTTGTAATCTTAAAGGAAGGTCAAGGTCACCACTGTTTCCCACAAAAGTCCAGCCATCCTAAATTGGATGACACAAAAACAAATGTTACTCCAAATTTCACATTCCTTTCTAGGTGAAGAAATGGCCTTAGGTAAAAGGGGGGAGGAGGAGGAGGAGGAGGAGGAGGAGGAGGAGGAGGAGGAGGAGGTGGGGAGGAGGGAGAGGAGAAGGAAGGGGAGGAGGGGGGGAGGAGGAGGAAGAGGAGGAGGAGGGGGAGAAGAAAGAACTGCTGAAAGAATCTACCATTCTTAAACATAACAATAGAATTAAAAATCAAGAAACAAAAACAGAGCTCAGAACATAGAAGCCAACTGTCTATTTTTTACAATCTGCCCACACCTTAAATAAACATGAAACATTACAACTAGAGTTAGTCAGATACCACAGGAAGCAGAAAGACTAAAACCAAAACCTCAAGTATCCCGCCTTCATCTTTCTTCTACTTTGCTGCCTGCCTATATTTCCTCACAATAAGTTAAAATCAGATATGTTGTTATATAATGACCAGGTCCATGCTATCTTTATAAAAATGAAGTGTTTTTCTGATAAGCACATAATCCACACATAAGAAAAATTATGGCCCTCGTCAGTTTGGCTCAGTGGGTAGAGCATCTGCCTGCAGACTGAAGGTTCCAGGGTTTGATTCCTGTCAGGGGCACATGCCTGGGTTGTGGGCTCAATCCCCAGTAGGGAGCATGTAGGAGACAGCCGATCAATGATTCTCTCTCATCACTGATGTTTCTATCTCTCTTTCCCTTTCCCTTCCTCTCTGAAATAAATAAAAATATTTTTTTTTAGAAAAAGAAAAATTATGTTTTATCAGAGGGGATGAAACCTAGAAATTGTTTGTACCTATATACAAGCAAGAAGATATATATATAAGGTTCAATGTGAGTGTATATTCCTCTAGACTTTAAAAAGAAAAATGCCTGGCCCTAACGGGTTTGGCTCAGTGGATAGAGCATTGGCCTTCAGACTGAAGGGTTCCAGGTTTCGATTCCGGTCAAGGGCAGGTACCTTAGTTGCAGGCACATCCCCAGTAGGGGGTGTGCAGGAGGCAGCTGACTGAAGTTTCTCTCTCATTGATGTTTCTAACTCCCTCTCCCTCTCCCTTCTTCTCTGTAAATATCAGAGTTGAAAGACCATACAACAGGGATCCCAGGCCCAACGAAAGCCAAGTGCAACACTGCAAGGACAATCGTCCAAGGACGCGTGCCTGGGTTTGGGGGGGGGGGGGGGGATATCTGACTTGCAGACTCCGCTAGAGTCTTCTAATTCCCCACCAGGTGTTTTCCGGGGACAGAGGGTGGGGGTGGGGAAGAAAACAAAGTCCACCACTCCAATCCAGGCCAGGGTGCCAGCCTATTTCACCCCTGGGAGGCATTTCGGACAACTTCAAGGACAAGCGCGAACCACCGGCGCTGGGCCTGCCTGAGCGGCGGCGCAGCGGCCCCTCTCCCGGTTCAGAGAAAGCAAAAAGTGCGCACCGCAGAGAACTCAACAGCCGCGCGTCGGCGGCAGACCTGCTCCTTTTGGAGCCAGAAAACAAACAAGCTCCTCCCCAGAGCTCCCCCGGCGGCCACAAGCCCCGCCCACCCGAGCTTTCCCAGGATTCGCTGAGCCGCAATTACCCAAGAAGCTCGCGGCAGGAAGTACAGCTACGCCGAAGGCAGTACGATGCATCCTGGGACTTGTAGTCCGCCTTCGGAATGCGCAGGCGCAGCGGGGAAGGCACCCGGGAGCAGAGCCCCACGGGAATTGTAGTTTTCCCATCAATTACATAATCTGTTTTAAGGATGTCAGAAGTCAGGCGGTGCATTTAGGATATGTCTCGTTTCAGACAACCAGGGGGCTCTCAGTGAATGCCTGTCGTCGGACTGGGAGACTTGGTTTGAGACTGGTGTGCGTGCACACAGCCTTCATTCAACTAGACCTGAGATGGATGGAGTCAGCCCCCACGTGGAGAGTGGGCAAAGGACAAGCCACATAGTCTGCTTGTAAACAGGACTATGGAGCCATGAGGAAATACTGTAGAATCAAGGAAAGGAACCCTTCCGAAGGCTCAGAAGAAAAACAGATGTCAGTATCACTCACCTCATGAATCAGAAGGGTATTTTTGAGAAATTTTGACCTCTTCAGGAAGGATACCAAAAAATGATGTATATGACCAGCAGGCTAGTGAAAGTAGAGCACTGTCTGGAAGAATATGCAGGAAATGTTAAGCTAATTCTTTGAATGAAGGGTTACCTTGTTTCACCCTTTTATGTAGTTTCTGAAATGTTTACAAGGGCTAAGTGTTCTTTTTGGGGATAAAATACTTTGAATGTGAAAAAAAAAAGTATAAAGAGCAATTTAACACTCTGTAATCTACCACAAAGCTTTATCATGTTTAATTGAGGTCTTGCCTTCCATTTTTCCTATCTTCCTTCCTTCTCTCTTTCTTTCCTGCATTCTAAAATAAAAATAATTACAGGAGAGGTAAATCCCTTTATAAATATGTAGTCCTTTTTCTTCTGCAGAGAACTATACTTATTTATCTATCTATATACATGTGTGTGTGTATATATATATATATATACTTTCTGCAGAATAGTTGTGTACATGTCTGTGTATATCTACATACATATGTGTACATTTGTGATTTTCAAATAATGTTATATGTACTGTACATACCATTCTACAATTTGCTTTTTCCACTGCTCTGCAACCTGTTTGTTTTTTTTTTAGATTTATCAAAAAACACAATGCTTGTAGTTCTAAATCATTCATTTTAACTTCTCTAAACTATTGCATTGTATGACAATGATAGTGTAATTATCTAACTTGACAAAGGATATTTACCCCATTGCAAGTGTACTGTTACGACATTCTTAAACAAATATGCAATGTTTCTCTAGGGTATTTACGGGTGAGTGAAATTGCCAGGTCTTGGCAGTATACATATTTTCAGCTTCACCAGATGCTGCCAATTGCTCTACAAAGTGGTTGAACCTCTTTCAACGCTACCAACATTCCAGCAATAAACAATGTGTAAGTTTCGACTTGCTCACCCTTCTGAGGAGCAGGATGAAATCTTGTGCCATCTCACCCTGAACATGATCATCGCTTTGCCCAGTGTCTCCATCTGTAGCTGCTTCCCGCCCATTAGTCAGTAGCCGCTGCGGTGATCAGATCCACTATCACGTTACCTTAGAGGTTGTGTTCAGGTGACCCTTATTTTCCTTAATAATGGCCCCCAAATGCCAGAGCAGTGATGCTGGCAATCCAGATGTACCAAAAAGAAGCTGTTCTAAATTGTTTATTAGGTAAGAATTTTACAAGCATTATTTATATTAGCGGTAACAGTGGGGCTGGAGAATATGGCACCTTCTCCAAACTGCACTGGCGAGACCCACCAATAGCGTGTTAAAGCTTGTGGCCCTTCCCAAGGCCACGGCTATTGCATCTCCATGTCCTTATGCACTGGTCTGGTGACCCCCTGGGTGTCAAGATTTCTTCTGAAAGCCATATGGAATGGGACCCATATGGAATGGGACCATATGGAATGGGACCCATATGGAATGGGACCATATGGAATGGGTCAATCAGGACAACCTCAAAGAATTTGTAGGTGGAATCTTCACCAACCCAGGAAGAATTCAGGACTCAGCCCCACAGTGGCATCCAACTTGCTCCTGGGCAACAAACTGAGGACTTTGAGCAAACTTCAGCTGGTTAACACCCTGATGGACAGGCTTGCCTTAGGCATAGGGCGTTTCCGGCCATCACGAATTCAACCTATGACATAACCTTGCTTGGCCTTGTATCCCAGCTGGGATGCTTTGTCCGGCCAGGTGGGGGAGAGGGGGGAGGGTGCAGGGAGAGGCTGTGGAGTGCAGAATGCTGGTGGTTCTGCCAGCAGCGCACCCTGAGAGGGAAGCACATGACAACAGGCTGCTTCTTCCTCCATAGCTCCTGAATGTACTGCTCAGCGCCCACCTTGGTTCACCTGGTGGCTGCGGCCAGGGGGAAAGGAAGAGCCAGGGGACCTTTTCTTAAAAAAAAAAAAAAGTATTTTATTGATTTTTTTACAGAGAGGAAGGGAGAGGGATAGAGAGCTAGAAACATCAATGAGAGAGAAACATCTACCAGCTGTCTCCTGCACGCCCCACACTGGGGATGTACCCACAACCAAGGTACATGCCCTTGACCGGAATTGAACCTGGGACCCTTCAGTCCACAGGCCAACTCTCTATCCACTTAGCCATACCAGTTAAGGCATCAGGGAACCTTTTCTTTTCAGTTTATAATGTAAAGACCAGGTGATGCTAGTTTTGGGGGTGAGTGAGGCGGACCTGGGGATACCTTGTTGTGTTTTGTCTAAATTTATATGTAGTTGAAATTCTTCATAATAAAAAGTATAAACTATCCTTCCCCCTCCCCCTGCCTGCTCTCTATCTATGAGTCTGTCTTTATTTCGCTTGGTGGTTCAATTTGTTCATTAGATTCCACAGATGAGAATGTTAGGAGGGTGTGGAGGGATTGAAAAAGAAAAGATAAAGAAAACTCATGGACAAAAGTGTGGTGATTGAGGAGGACAGGGATGGGTGGAGGTGGAAGAGGGCATGGGGGGGGGATAAACGATGATGGAAAAAATAAAATAATAAAAGATATAAACTAAAAGGAATTTAAAAATTAAAAAGAAAAAACAAGTAATAACCAGGAATGTTTCCTCCTTTTATGAATCTCCCTATTGCTAAGGTCTTACATGTAGGTCTTTAATCCACTGTGAATTGATTTTTGTCTATGGATTCGATTTCTGATATGTATTTTTACATTGCTAAATTGGTTCTTTCCCTTTGCCATTCAATTTCTGTGGTTGCTACTTTAACCTCCACAGTCCACCTTTACTTTTCTTCTAAACTTTCTTCTCTTCTCCTAAGAGTCATCTTTGCCTAAATCAGGCCCATCTTCCTCTGCTTTTCCTTCCACACCCCCTACCATCCCAGACAGGCATGTCCTCCGGTGCCCCCGGCCCCATCTGCAGCCAGCATGCTCGCTGGGAACACCTTCACAAGCAATATTCTGAGATTCAACCCTCAGGTAACAATCCTCTTGCTTTTAGTCATTCATACGCTTTCTTTTTTTTTTTTTTTTTTTTTAAATATATATTTTTTTTTAATTGATTTTGTACAGAGAGGAAGGGAGAGAGATAGAGAGTTAGAAACATCGATGAGAGAGAGTCATCGATCAGCTGCCTCCTGCGCACCCCCCACTGGGGATATGCCCGCAACCAAGGTACATGCCCCTGACCGGAATCGAACCCGGGACCCTTGAGTCCCCAAGCCGACGCTCTATCCATTGAGCCAAACCAGTCTCGGCTAGTCATTCATACGCTTTCATTCACAGAAATGTTGTCAAGCACCTTCTAATTACTGACCTAGATAATATCCCTAGGTTTTTAAAGATAATATAAAGTTTATTTTAGGAACAACTGTGAATCATCACAGAAGCTAATGAACTTGGGAATTCTAGAAAATTACTCAAGCATATAAAAGCCAATTTCCAAGATGTCTCTTTCCTAGTTCAAGGTTACAAAAACTGGAACATGGTGGGAAATGACACCCATCCCTCATTCACCTGATGTCTGAATAATTATGAGTTTTAAATCAAGCTAACGGGTTGTTAATTGAAAAGTGTTCTTAACCGAAAGGTCCCGGGTTCGATCTCCAGTATGGGGCGTGCAGGAGGCAGCCAATCAATGATTTTCTCTCATCGTTGATGTTTCTCTCTCCCTCTCCCTTTCTGAAATCAATAAAAGTATATTTTAGGAAGGAAGGAAGGAAGGAAGGAAGGAAGGAAGGAAGGAAGGGAGGAAGGAAGGGAAAGGAGGGAGGGAGGGGGGGAGGGAGGGAGGGAGGGAGGAAGAGAGGAAGAGAGGGAAGGGAGGGGGAAAGGAAAGGGGACGGGAAAGGGGAAGGGAAGGGAAGGGAAGGAGGGAGGGAGGGAAGGAAGGAAGGAAGGAAGGGAGGGAGGGAGGGAGGGAGGGAGGGAGGGAGGGAGGGAGGAAGGAAGGGAAGGAGGGAGGGAGGGAGGAGGGAGGGGGGAGGGAGGGAGGGAGGGAGGAAGAGAGGAAGAGAGGGAAGGGAGGGGGAAAGGAAAGGGGACGGGAAAGGGGAAGGGAAGGGAAGGAGGGAGGAAGGAAAGGAAGGAAGGAAGGAAGGAAGGAAGGAAGGAAGGAAGGAAGGAAGGAAGGAAGGAAGGGAGGGAGGGAGGGAGGGAGGAAGAGAGGAAGAGAGGGAAGGGAGGGGGAAAGGAAAGGGGACGGGAAAGGGGAAGGGAAGGGAAGGAGGGAGGGAGGGAAGGAAGAAACTGGGTTCCAAACTTCTCTCATGCCTGACCTCTCCATCTTTTTAAAATATAAAATGTTCTCTTCTCCTAACTTCCCAAAGGCTGTGGTTGAATGCGGAATTCTCAGACTCCTTGGTACAATACTGTGGTGACAGAGGGATAGCTGGCCCCAACCCCGGGCCAACACCCTCCCTTTCACTCTGCTCCTCGCCTGAGGAGCCTCCCACCCCGTGTGGATCCCGAAGCCCCAGGCTCACTCTGGCCACACACCGTCACCCGCTTCCCTTTGCGCGAGCACAGCCCGCCTTTTGAAGATGAGCCCACGGGAGACGCCATGCGGGCTCAGGGCCGCTAGGACAGGGGCTGGTACCGGAGTGTGGCCTGGAGCACAGGTGCGAGGTCCAGGAAGGAAGGGGTGCCATCGGGGGAAGGCCAGAGAGGTGCTCTCTGAGGCCCAGGGAACAGGCAGCGGTCCTCGTGCGCACGTCACCTGCTCAACCCTCTCAGCCCACAGCCCGCCTCCGTCTCAGCCGCTGCGGGCAGCTCCCTGAAAGTGCAGTTTCCTGGTGCTGCCAGCATCCCACCTCACACTCAAGCTCTGCCCAGGGCACCTCCGACATTGTAGGATTCCTCCTACCGCCATAGCCACCACCCTACACACACACACACACATGCACACACGCACACACACACACGCACACACACACACGCACACACGCACACACACACACACGCGCACACACACAAGCACACACACACAGGCACGCACTAATACACGTGCGCGCGCACACACAAGCACACACAAGCACAAGCACACGCACTAACACACGCGCACACACTAACACACACGCACACACAAGCACACACACTAACACACAAGCACACAAGCACACATTAACACACACCACAAACACACACACAAGCACACAGTAACACACACAAGCACGCACGCACACACAGGCACACACTAACACACACAAGCACGCACACACACAGGCACACACACACAAGCACGCACGCACACACAGGCACACACTAATGCACACACACACACACACACACACATACACAAAGCCCCAAAAACCCCTCAGTGCGTACAGGACAGGAGCAGGCAGGCAAACGCTCAAGCCTACCACTGTTCCACACAGGCAATCCTGGAAAGCTTTTAGATCCTGGCAGAAAACAAGCCCACTGCCCACAGCAGCAGCCTCCCTAACACACCCTACCCTGCCTCGGAGTGTCCTCCTCAGCCTCTCCCGCCCTGCCGTCTGCTCTTGCATCCTGGAGTCACTTCCCAAACAGAACACCGCCCCAGGCCCCGGCTCTGTGTGCAGGGCTTCTGGAAAGAAGAAAGGGACAGACAGGGACGTGACCAGTCCAACCGCCTCCCGGCACAGTCTCCATGGCGTCCTCCATCAACAGCCACTTAGGAACTTCTTTGCCAAAACCGGTCTGGCTCAGTGGATAGGGTGTTGGTCTGCAGACTGAAGGGTCCCAGGTTCGATTCCGGTCAAGGGCATGTACCTTGGTTGCAGGCACATCCCCAGTAGGGAGCTGTGCAGGAGGCAGCTAATCGATGTTTCTAGCTCTCTATCCCTCTCCCTTCCTCTCCGTAAAAAAATCAATAAAATATATTATAAGAAATAAATAAATAAAAGAACTACCTGGAGGGGAAAGTGTCCTCCACACAATTGTTTGGGGTTGGTTTGTTGTTTTTTTAATCTGAGAAGGTGATCCCTTTGCTCTTTCCTCCATTTTAACATCCAAATTCCCTTTATGAAATCTGCGCTAATGGTTAAAATTTCCCGAATTAACTGCGGCCTGTCGGGAGGCAGGATGGGGAAGCTGCTGATGGGACATGAACAAGGAAGGAAAGCAGACCAGACGCAAAGAGCGGTTACCCATTTTGACAACAAAGATTACAGTGAACGAGGAAAATTGCAAACAGCCCTGTTTACCTTTGGCTGAGGACGGTGTCTACCAGATTGCCCCAGACAACCCCCATGTCAAACTGCTGACGTGGGATTCATAAACATTCGTCTAAGTCAGGCCGTTTCTCAGACTGAAGCTTCAGAAAACCGAGTCACAGACCGTCCATAGCCAAGCGCAGGCCACGGGCCACTTTCTGTGGCCAGGGTTTCAGGCTGGGCCTCCTGCCGGCTCCGAGCTCCCAGTCCTGGAGGCCTATGGGAAGGAGCCCCTGGACAGGCCAGCGAGCACCACTCCCCCCACTGCAGGAGGCCCCTCGGAGCTGGCTTCTCCTGGCCTCTGGAACCACCTCGTTCTGCACCAGCTTTTCCTGCCAGGCTCTGAGGGAGGACCCTGGCACCCACTTTGCACTCTGGGAGGGAGCCGGCTTGCCTTGGCTCATCAAGCTTCCTTGTGTTTAATTTCTGGGTAAATTCTCCAGAGCTGAAGCAGGAAGAAGATTAAAAGAGAAAGGCAGCCCTAACCGGTTTGGCTCAGTGGATAGAGCGTCGTCAGCCTGCGGACTGAAAGGTCCCAGGTTTGATTCCGGTCAAGGGCATGTACCTTGGTTTCAGGCACATTCCCAGTGGGGGGTGTGCAGGAGGCAACTGATTCTCTCTCATTGATGTTTCTAACTCTCTATCCCTCTCTCTTCCTCTCTGTAAAAAATTAATAAAATATATTTTCTGAGAGAGGGGAGAGAGAGAGAGAGAGAGAGAGAGAGAGAGAGAGAGAGAGAGAGAGAGAGAGAGAGAGAGAGAGAGAGAGAGAGAGAGGCAAATTTGAAAAAGAAAGAGAAGGAATCTGGCTGGCATGGCTCAGTGGTTGAGTGTCAACCTATGAGTAGGGAGGTCACGGTTCGATTCCCAGTCAGGGCACAGGCCTGGGTTGCAGGCACCATCACCGGTGAGAGGCATGCAGGAGGCAACCCATCAATGAGTCTCTCTCATCATTGATGTTTCTTTTTTTTTTTTTTTTTCATCATTGATGTTTCTATTGATCTTCCTCTCCCTTCCTCTCTGAAATCAATAAAAACATATTTTTATTTTTTTTATTTTGAATCAATCTTTATTCATAATATTACAAAGGTTCCTCATTTCTTCCCCCCTCCACCAGGTTCCCACCCCACCCTTCACCCCCTCCCCATCCCCCATTGTCCTCATCCATAGGTGCACAATTTATGTTCAGTCTCTTCCTCCCTCCCTTTCCTCGATAGTAAATCCCTTTTCAGATAGTAAATCAGTTACTTAGCATTTTCTCATATCAATAATATCTCCACATGCCCAATGATACACTTCAGACAAAAGACATTTCCAAATAGGTCAACCAACCTCATCCAGGCCCCACCCAAGGCACTCATAGATCAACACCCCAGCGCTATACTAACTCAACACATCCAGATCTAAGCCTTCATCACTTGATTCAGCAGACCCTCAAGTTCCCGCAAAAGTTTCCAGCCATGTCTGAGAGGCAGCCTTGGGGCGGGGGCAGGCGAGGAGCGAGCTGTTTCGGGCCTGGCTGCACCGGGCCTGGCCTCTGTTGCTCTCATTCGTACCACAACCAGCTGCTCCGGGTCTGGCCACTGCCACTCCCGACCTAGTTGCTCTGGACTTGGCTGTTGCTTCTCTGGGCCTGGCCACACCCGACCCAGCTGCTCTGGGCCCGGCCGTTCTGGGCCCGGCCACTCTGGGCCTGGCCGCTCCCAGCCTGGCAGCCACTGCTCCGGGCCTGGCCGCACCCGACCCGGCTGCCCCGGGCCTGGCCGCTCCCAGCCTGGCAGCCGCTGCTCCGGGCCTGGCCGCATCCGACCCGGCTGCCCCGGGCCTGGCCGCTCCCAGCCTGGCAGCCGCTGCTCCAGGCCTGGCTGCACCCGACCCATCTGCTCTGGGCCTGGTTGCTCCAGGCCAGGCCGCTCTGAGCCTGGTTGCTCCCAGCCTGGACGCTCCGATCTTGGCTACTGCTGTTCTGGGCCTGGCTGCTCCCGACCCGGCTGCTCTGGGCCCAGCTTCTCCGGGCCCAGCCACTCCGGGTCTTGGTGTTCCTGGACTGGCCACCCTGGGCTTGGTCGCCTCCGCCTCAGGCCTGGCTGCCACTGCCCCAGGTCTGGCTGCTCCAGTGCTGGCTGTTGCTGCTCTGGTTCTGGCTGCTGCTGCTCTCGGGCCTGGCTGTTGCTGCTCCAGGCCCGACTGCCACCGCCTTGTGCCTGGCCACTCTAGGCCTGGCTGCCACTGTTCCAACATTCTTTCCTTCTTTTTTTAAAAACAAACAAACAAACAAAAAAAACAACAACGCATTTATGTTGCAATGTTGGCTGGTGAGTTGAGTTCTGACTTAGTCTTTGATTTTTCAAGATCTTCTTTGTATTCTTTCTTAAGTAATTTTACTGTCTTTTGCTCTCACTTGATTTCTTCACATTGAGAACTTCTTTGGTTTCTTCCTCCTTGACCTGGAAGCTCAGCAGGTTGGCCTGTGACACCCCTTTGTTCTCCGCGGGCTTCTGCACTTCTTCAGCCAGTTGCCGGGGTCGGCGCCGCCCAGGAAGCAGCCCCCAGCCTCGGCTCCATTGCCCACGCTCAGCGGTCAAAGGCTCAGGGGAACCCCCCCCCTGGGGGTCCCGTCACCCAGCTCCTTGCTGGTGCCCGGCTGGCCGGTGTCCAACAGGGGCTCCTGCTCCTCGTTGCATTCCTCCAGTCTGGAGCTTTTTTTCTCCTTTCCGCTAGGGGAGTCTAGCATCAGAGTCAACAGACTGTCCTCTGTGCGCACTGTGCGTGCGGCTCCGGGGGCTTTACTTTTCGCCACTCCCCCAGGATTCCACCTCACAGTTCCATCTCCCTCTGCTTAAGCCTGGGTCTCCAGGAATTGGCCTAGAATGGTAAAAGTCCGGACTGGGACTCAGCGCCGCCGGAGGCTTTGTTTCTTCCCGCTAGGGCAATCCAGCATCAGAGTCAACATTCAGTCCTCCTCGGCGCGCAGTGTGCACGCGACTCCGGGGCCCCTGTTTTTCGCCGCTCCCCTGGGATTCCATCTCACAGCCCATCTCCCCCTGCCCGAGCCTGGGTCCCCAGGGTCTGGCCCATAACTGGGGCTCAGCGCTGCTGGTTTGGGGGTTCATCCCAGGCCGGGGGTTTTATTTCCTTTCTGCTAGGGAACGCCAGGCAGGCCCCCAGCCTTCTCCTCCTCTCTGGCTGTGACCTCTCCACGCGCGCATGCGGGCGCGCAGCATGTCTCCATACCTTAGGCTTTTTTTCCGCTCCTCTGATTTTCCTTCTGGTTTTCTCTTTCCTTCTTGTTGTAGCATTTTTGGTCAGTCGACTACTGTAGCTCTGGGGAATGTCCACTCTACATTTTAGTTGTATTCCATTGAAATTGTTGTGTGCTGCTGCAGTTAGGTGTCTACCCGAGCAGCCATCTTGGATCTCCCTGATAATAAAAACATATTTTTTAAAAAGGAAGGAAGGAAGGAAGGAAGGAAGGAAGGAAGGAAGGAAGGAAGGAAGGAAGGAAGGAAGGAAATAGTGTCACCATGCAATGAGAGAGGCCTGATTGGGGCCAAGGGCCTCTCCTTCCAGGCACCTAATTCCACCCTGAGGCTTCAGCCACTCCTGACCTGCAGGTGAGGCTGGCTGTCTACTATTTATCTGCACACTTTGAAAACCAAAATCAAGGTAGGTGGCTGAGAGAGGTCCAACCTGGGAGCATTAACAGAGCTGGAAGGACCTTTAGACTAAGCCCTCACTGAGTAGATGAGACTCTGCCATGGGACTGCAGCCTAAGATAATGTATTGGGTTTTCCTATAGATTTGGGAAAATTAAAGCCCCAAATGGTGGCTATTTAATAATGTTTCCAACGAGCCAGGGGTCATTTTGAACCATAAGATGGTGTGGAGGACATGGACTCCTGACATTGATTTCACCATCTGTGCTGACCCCCAGTGGTGGAGGTAAGAGGCACATGCAGGAGGGGTTAGTGCATCCAGGAAACACATTTATTTACAGGCAAAAGAATAGACCATGGACCCTCCTTATGGTCAAGGCTATGTATGATACCTCGTAGGTTAGGTCCTCCTTTTAGGAAATTAGAGTTACAGTTAGGAATAAACACCTTTCATATACAAGCACTGGAAAATCAAATTTTAACCTCCAGGTTAAAAAAAAACACACAAAAAAACATGAAAGAATATTTTTAATATTCCAAATATTATTCAGCAAGCATTTATTGAAATGAACCATGGACCAGATACTATGCTAGGCCTTTGGGATGAAAAGATCAGTAATCCAGGGCCTTTGGCTGGAGGAACGCATGGTTCTAGCCCCGGCAGGAACAAGCCACACATCGCTGCATTCAGTGAGATGTGCATGGTAATACACAGTGTAAGGATCCCTTCCTTTGCGTATTCCCCCAGTCGGCAGAGGTAAATAGAGGGATAAGGTTTGTGTTAGATGTCCCCTGACACCTAGCACGAATCTTCCATAGCTGCCTCTGCAGCCTCCTCTTTTAAGATACCAACATTCCAAGAAGTAGGAAGTCTTTATCAAACCCACTTTCCTCTGCCTGAGGTCATAGGATGCAAATTTCACCATATAATTTTGCCCATCCTATATAATAGAAGTGTAGTATGCAAACTGTCCCCTCAACCGGGAGTTTATCTGGGAGTTTGACTAAGGGGCGGAGCAGGCCCATGAGAAGGGGCGGAGCAGCTGCTAGGGACCCTACCAGTGCACAAATTTCATGCACTGGGACTCTAGTCTTTTATAAACCTTTATAAGTCTTTGTGAAAACCTTTGAAGACAAAAACCACAATAAAATACTTTCCTATTAGCCTAAAACTCCTGTCAACTTCATCACTTTATTGTTTCCCCAATATCAGTGTAGAAGAAACAAATGCTTTTTTTTTTTTACATTAATATTATTAATAGCATCAAACATCAGCGATATCAGAGAAGAAAAAAATAACCTGGAAACTACAGGATTGTAAGGATAAATCAATAGAAGGGGCATACTTTAAAAATAGGTCCAATTACAAGTTAAGTAGAGTATGGTTTGAAGTATGGTTAATAAAGCAAATGGAAAAAACTTAGCAAGCAGCACTGTGAAGAGGAAATACCAGTAAATGTAGGGACCTGAGCTCTGGGTGTCTTTGTTGTTCAAAATGGAAGATGGAAGAGAGGCTATAGCAATGATCTGAATACATTCACAAATTTCATAAAAAGGAAACTAAAATATATTTATCCTTAGTAGATAACAAAAGCAATAATGCTTTATATTTGGGCAACTTTGGTTAAAAGGAGGGAAGCACACGTTCTTCTAAGCGTTCAGCTGCTTCAGCATGTCCTAAGTATTATTCAGTATTGTTATTTCCTGCCCAGTTGTAGCTCTCATTTAGAAATGGGCATGCTACCCTACAAGTGTTTGGGTGCTTTTTCCTGCAGCGAGGATCGGATGAAGTGCAGGTATCTAACAACAGATTCCTCCGTGGCTAGCACACCAATCTCTCAGTTGCTAGTTATCTCTGCATTTTCCCACTGAGTGGGAAAGGGAAACTACAACTGTTAAGAGAAGTCAGACTAGTGTGTTAACCCATAACATTTGGGGACCTTTGTTTTTTCACCTTTGGCTGCTTAACTGTCACACATGGCATCTCCGGTGAAAGACACTTATATTATGGGGACTTTCCGTTAGTGCCTTGTGGCACATGAGAACAGATTCTCCATTTAGAAGCATTTAAATATTTGGTATGTTAACAAGACAATAAGGAAAAAACTGGTATCTTTTAGTTCCTGCAGACAAGACCACAGTGACAGCGACGAGGTCAAGATACGGCATCTAGCCCTAGCTGATTCGGCCTGCAAACTGAAGGGTCCCAGGTTCGATTCTGGTCAAGGGCACATGCCCAGATTGCAGGCTTGATCCCTATTAGGAGGCATGCAGGAAGCAACTGATCGATGATTTTCTCTCATCATTGATCTTTCTATCTCTCTCTCCATCTCCCTTCCTCTCTGAAATATATATGTACATGTATATGGGAAGAATCATTTAAAAAGAGATGGCATCTAGAGAGGGTCAGTAATAGACTTTGAGAGTGAATCCTCTATACATCCCTGTCATGACTCATGGACCAGGCCAGAGCAGTGGTTGGCAAACTCATTAGTCAACAGAGCCAAATGTCAACAGTACAACGATTGACATTTTTTTTTTTACATTTTTTAATTAAATTATTATCTGTGTACATATTTTAACATTGCCCCCCCCCATACATACCCTCCCTCCCCAGAGTTTTATGTCCATTGTTTGTACTTATATGCATGACATTTCTTTTGAGAGCAGAAAACTGACTTCTGCCCATGGACCACGAACTTTCTCTCGCACTGTACGTGCGCGCCTGCACCCGGTGTTTGGTGGAAGAGCCACTCTCAGAGGGCCAAAGAGCTGCATGTGGCTCGCAAGCCGCAGTTTGCTGACCACTGTACCAGAAAGATAGAGTGGAGCAGAGGAGCCAAATAGCAAACACCACAGTGTGTGTGGTCACTGTCGTGTGCTGCAGGTACTGGTCACGGTCCCTACACCTGACTTCTTATCGACAACAGGTGGGCTGAACAATGTCTCCTTGCAGATTTCCATGGATCATTCCAGTTGTTTCGGGATGAACTTACCTGCGGTTCAGGAAGACTGTTGAACAGCATGGGAACACAGGTGGGTGGAAGTCTGCTCCTTGGCAGGCCCAGGTCAGAGGAGCCGGCCTGTCCTTTGTCCTCGGATCACCCTCGGGACACACTGAGCTGGAACTTGGGGAGAGTGGGTTGCTAGCCCCTGTGCCTAGGAGAAAGAGACACATCAACAGCAAAGTTATAAAATGAGTGGGACTGCTCACGGTGGGAGGCAGGAGTCTAAGATGGAAGAATTTAGTGCTTGACAGCCATATTAGGTAGTGAGGCTTGATAAAATTAAACAATGTGAATGCTGATACACATAATGGTATTTCATGATCATCCAGATCAACTGGTAGAGCCTCTCTTACCTGTGAATGAAATGTCACATCTCATATGTATTCTTGTGATACAATACAATACCCTTTAAGTCATGTATATTCTGCCAGAAGTGCCCAGAAGACTCAAAGTTCTACAGACTAATATTTCACATAGGGACCGTGCCAATCTTTTATAAGCTATAGATTTTATGCTCGTAAGAGTTATGGGCAGGGTCAATTTTAACACATATTATGGCAAAGGTTATTTTTCAAAATGCCATTTTGATATCTTACTATTCCTGTTGGGTCTGGGTGATGTGGGTGGTGGAGGCATTGTTGGTGTCATACCATCTGATAAAGAGCCCACTTACTCTTCAAGGGCAAGGTTATTTCAACATTGAAGGAGAAAGTCTTTGGCAACCTTTGCTGACAGGTATTTGCATATGAGTTTCTTCTACCCATCCTGAAAAGATACAATTACTAAAGCGTGTGTTTATAAGGTGCCAGCAGCTGAAGGGAAGCCCATGTCGGCAGCCAGGGGAAGGAAGGCCTACTCTTGCACGGATTTCATGCATTGGGTCTCTAGCAACGAATAAAGGTGCTGTGAACATTCAGGTACACATCGTTTGGTGGGCACACATTTTCACCCTCTTGAATAAACACCTAGGAGTAGAATGAGAAGCTCCTACAATAAGTGTATATTCACCTTCACAAGAAACTGACTGCCGGGACCGGTTTGGCTCAGTGGATAGAGCATCAGCCTGCGGACTGAAAGGTCCTGGGTTCGATTCCGATCAAGGGCATGTACCTTGGTTGTGGGCACATCCCCAGGGGGGGTCTGCAGGAGGCAGCTGGTCGATGTTTCTCTCTCATCGATGGTTCTAACTCTCTGTCCCTCTCAATTCCTCTCTGTGTAAAATCAATAAAATATATTTAAACAAACAAACAAAAAAGAAACAGAAAGAAAGAAAGAAGAAGAAAAAAAAGAAACTGACAAACAGGTTTCTCAAGCAGCTGGCCAATTTTGCATTACCAGCAGCAGTGCATGAGGGTTCTGAGGACACCATAGCCTTGGGCTCTGACTCTGGTCCATGCTACCAGCCCTGGCGAGGATCACTATCGTGGTTTCAGTGCTAGGCTCAGCCAATGGCACTTCTTACCAAAACCAGCCCATTTCGGCTCTTTATTTTATCAATTTTCAAAATATATTTTATTGATTTTAGAGAGGAAGAGAGAGGGGAAGAGAGATCTCAACATCAATGATGAGAGAGAATCATTGATCGGCTGCCTCCTGCCCGCCCCCTACTAGGGATTGAGCCTGCAACCCAGGCATGTGCCCTTGGCCAGAATTGAACCTGGGACCTTTCAGTCCACAGACCAGTGCTCCATCCATTGAGCCAAACCAGCTGGGGCCTATTTGGGCTCTTTAAATTCCCTTTGAACTGAAGAGCTGGGTCAGGACAGGCTTAGGGTTCTTCCCTCCCACGCAACCAGAATCGGTCTTCCTCCCATCGGATTTTTGAATTCTGGCTTTTGAATCCAGCAATTCTGTCTCAAGCCCAACCCCAGGCTTTCTTTAAGGGAAAATTAACACTGCCTGCTGTCAGTAAGAAGCTTTGCCTGAAAGAGAAGAAAGCATCCTTCGAAGGGTCAAGTAGTAGGGACCAGTAGACCAGCCAGGTAGCAATAATCTGGGTAGAAAATAATGAATGAGTTAATTTTTTATCGGTTTTAATTCTAATGAGCCTTGAAAGACTTGTAAATTACTTATTTTCAGAAAATGTGGTTTGCCCCATGGAGCCTATTAATATTAAAACAAAACAAAAAATTTTTATTGCAAATGAGAAAAAGGCTGTATGCAAAATAAATATTCCTTGATGAAGTCCATTAATTCAAAGTCAATTAATTTGAAAATAACTTTTACCAATCTTGCCCTCTTGACAGTCTTGCAGGAAATTAAATTTTATCTGGAAAATGCCTCAACCCATCCAACACTGGCTAATTTTTTTCTTCCATTTTCTAGTTGTTACCTATGCATTAGATCACCTTTGAGAGATCCCACTCAATTGATATGTCTCTTCTTAGACAGCCAGGCCCAACAAGTCCATGAAAATTTTAGTCAAGACAAATTCTTGCAAGAGGCCCAGCATAGGGAGGGACCGGATGAGTTGGTTCTGAGCCTTCGTTTCCCCATATTTAGATTGGCAACATTTCTAGAATCAGACCTCAAGCCATGTATGACCTGCATTCCTCTGCATGCACATCACAACGATCAGATGTCTGCAGGACAGAGAATGAAAAGGGTCTGAGATGGTGAGAGACGCTCACTCCAGGGCAAACCATTTCCCAGGATGTATTCTTTCAGGGTGCATTATCCGGAATTTCTGCTATGATTCTGCAGAATATGTGTATCTCGCAAGAAGAAAAACCACCTGGCCAATTTTCAAGTGAGTCAAGAGCTGACTCACAAGGCCACACGTTACTCACCCCGTGTGAAGATGAGGCCCACACTTGAAGGCCTGGTGTGACACTGGAATAAAATCAGCTCCTTCCCTAATCAGCTCCTTCCCTTGCCCCTCTCCCTGCCACTAAACCAGAGTCCTCTGGTTTGGGATAGGGGGTGATCTGTACAGGACAGTACTAGGGAGAGTCACTGGTGTGTGCCAGAAACAAATCAGTTTCACTAAGAGAGAGATGTGGACAGGAAGCCAGGAAGCCTGGTCAACAACCTTAATTGCTCTAACCACTGACCCTTTAGTTGAGACATTGTCAGCTGAAGCAGCCTCCACCTTGTTGGTCCCATGTAAGTGTCTGTTATTTCCTGCCTAAGGGCTACATGTAAATTTCTGTTCATGTTGCCTAAGATGTTTTCCCCAGAGCCTCAAGAAAAGGGATGGCAGGGCCAGAGCAGGGGGTAAGTTCGCCCACTAAGGTTGGACTGCCGCCTGGCCCCCCATATCGCCAAACTGAATTTCTTCAAGTCTCTTCATTTGTGTGCGGCCGTTCTCCGGAACCCGAGCCCTGAATGGAAACCTTCCCACGCGGGACGTGAAAGAGATGCCTACGGTGTGGGTCTCCGAAGGGCCCCTCCTCAGCCCCTTGGTCTTGGGTTCTAGAAACCTGAAGGGACTGGTGCCCCGTTCCTGCTGGGAACCTGAAAGAGAAGCTCCCTCAGTGCCCTCTCCATCATGGCAGCCGTAGAAAAGGCTGCAGGGTAAGTGGGTCTGAGGCATGCCCTCCACAACAAGCGTGTACACCAAGCGTATCCCAAGGGTGCTAAGAGCAGGCCCCAGAAGCTGAGCAATGCTAATGGAGCTGGGCCTGGAACCTTTTTTTTTTTTTTTAACAGAGAGGAAGAGAGAGTGATAGAGAGTTAGAAACATCGATGAGAGAGAATCATCGATCAGCTGCCTCTTGCACAACCCCCACTGGGGATGTGCCTGCAACCAAGGTACATGCCCTTGACCGGAATCGAACCTGGGACCTTTCAGTCTGCAGGCTGACGCTCTATCCACTGAGCCAAACCGGTTTTGGCTGGGCCTGGAACCTTTGTCGTCTGTGGGAAGTAGGGTATTCCAAGGTCCACCAGTTGGCCTGCTTTAGAATTGGCCAGAATCATTCTATTTATTAAGCTATTGAGTCAACAAGCCTCCTTTGCTTTCTTTTCTGACATAGAAATAGAGTTTAGGAGGTGATGCGGAATTTTTGGACTGGATCCGGGATTCTCTGTCCACCGGAATCGAAGAATGACTCCATGGACAGAAAGTGGTGTAGCAAAGGTGGAGGTTTATTGAAGGACAAGTACTGACTCCCAGGTGGGGAGGGGGCAGGATCTCTGAACTGACTCCCACGTGGGGAGGAGGAAGAGTCCCACTGAATTCCTCATCCCTGTGGCTTAAAAAGGCTGCAGATCCTTGATATCCCCTCTGATTGGTCAATATTCCCTTTGGGCTTTCTTCTCCTCCTGAATGGCTTCCTTCTCTTTATTTTGTAAATGTAACCTTTCTTGGTACTTCCAGTTCCCTGCCTTATGGAAATTTACCTGTTGCTGCATCCTTGTTTTATGGAAATGTGACTGCACCTGGCTTCCTTGTGTTATGGAAATGTTCCTTCCTCCCAGTCTGCAGCCCTGCGCTTTCCAGGGACCCCAATTCTAAACCATCCCTGAGCCTGCCTTATGTTCCTTTAAAATTCCTGCTTCAGAGGCTGGCCAAAGGTAGGTATTCTGGAACTTTCTTGGACTCTTATTGACCTGAAAGGATAGGAAGTAGTCGCTTATCAGATGTTTTCTGTTTATACCACCCATCTCCCTGACAAACTCCTCTAGGGCATGAGACATGTCTTTTATGTCTACAGTCCTAGCACTTAGCACAATGCCTGGCAAAGAAATAGCAAACACTCAATAAATATTTACCGAATGAAAACTTGAACTTCTCCAGGGATTTTCTGTATGCTTCCCCCCCAGATCATCCCTGTATGCGTTAAGTGTGGGCTAAACTTGTTGACATGACTGCCATAGTCAAAGTTGAAAGGGGCAGCTATAGAATTTGGGGAACCAGTTAGTATTGTGAGAAATATGACTCACGCGCTGTGAGCCATGATTGTTTTGTTCTGATTAAAGAAGGCACATTCTACCCTGGCTGGAGCTGATGGGGAGATGCAGAATTTACCGGGCACAACAGCCCGTCCTCCCCATCTGGAGCTGCCCGTTATCATGGGAAGATGAACAACTTGGCTGCAGAAACTGGAATCGCCAGCCCTTTGAAGGTCCCCAACCCCTTTTGCAGGCCTTTGCAAACCTCCTGCAAAAGGGGCTGGGGACCTTCAAAGGGCTGGCGATTCCAGTGAACCGCCCACCTAGCACTCCCTTTCACTATTTCCTGTGTCAGTCCTCACATATCACTGAGCCCTTTGAAGACCCCGAGGCCTTTTACATATCTCTAAAGTGCCCTTTTGCCTAATTTTCCTTTGTGCTTTTGCCATATAAGCAGCTGGCCTATGCTGGGTGCAGAGCAGATTTCTGTGGCTGACCTGCTGCTCTCCCGTGCTGCCGGCAGTCCTGGAATAAACGCTCATATATGATTCACCCGTGTCTCTGCTTCACTGGCTCAAGTAGTGAGAGGCAGCACGGACCTATTGTTTGCCAAGTGGCAAAAGGGGCTCTCTCCCAAGGTGGCTGAGCACAGTTGTTAAGTGGGAAGATCTTATCAATACACTCCGGGGGTTCAGATCCTGACCCTGACAGACATGGTGTCTGTGCTCAACTTAACTCATTTCCTCCCTCTGAAAACTGGGGGCACCTCATGAGGTTGATGAGAGAATTACATGAGTTCACATTTAAAAACACTAGACGTGTGGTCGCAAATCTGAGAGCTCGGTGTCTTGATAAGTAACTAGTTTCCCTAGTTCTACTGACATTTTCAGTGATAGCAAACTGATGGATGCCTAAAGAAACTACCATGTTTCTGTAGTGTTTTGTCAACTTTTCCACCGTTATCTCTTAAAATTTTGTCATGTCACTCCTACTGGAAGGAACACGTTATTGCCCCATTTTTATTTATTTTTTTTAAATATATATTTTTATTGATTTTTTTACAGAGAGGAAGGGAGAGGGATAGAGAGCTAGAAACATCAGTGAGAGAGAAACATTGACCAGCTGCCTCTTGCACCCCCCTACTGGGGATGTGCACTCTAAGAGGGCAGGGAGGGGGGAGGATGGGCTCCTGACTCCACTGTGGGGCAGGGTGGAGTTATCCTCCATTCTGTAACTGAACCCTTGCCCTCACCCAACTAATCAGGGTTAGCCGAGGCAGTGACATCACCACCTACCGGAGTAAAACCCCTGGACTGGGCGAAATTTGCTCTCTCTTCCGCCATGCTGCCGGCATGAGTGGGACAGAGCCCATGCTAGCATGGAAAAGGCTCTTTTGTTTATTGCATCAGACTCAGCTCCCTGGTGGTCCTTGGGGATCACGAAGTCTGGGCGTAACACCCGCAACCAATGTACATAACCTTGACCAGAATTTAACTTGGGACCCTTCAGTCCGCAGGCCGACACCCTATCCACTGAGCCAAACCGTTTTAGTATTGCCACCATTTTAGAGAAGAAGCTGGCGTTTACACTGGGAAAGAGGTAGCTAGTTAGCCAGTTTCAGGGCTGATGCTAATCAAACCACATGAAACCCAACAGAGGCAGTGCAATGTCGGAGGTGAGGTGGGGATGGGAGAACTGAGTTGAAATGAACTGGGACTGTTTTGTGAAAATTATTTCTTAGTCATAGTTATGAAAAATGACATAAACCCAGCTATTCCAGAGGAACTGCCTTGCATGTCTCGTTCCTTGAATATTTTGGCTGAGCCAGACTTTTGGACTCGGCTAAAATCAACATTGTTCTACAAATCATTGTCTGTAAATCCTGCAGGAAAGCAGACGTCCTGACCAAAGGACACATAATTAAGGACTGACTCTCTATCTGAAGATGGAATCAGTAACTATTGCATAGAGCCAAGAACAGCTCAGCTTGTTAGCACGAACAGGAAACCTTTCTTCTTTAATCATTCCTTTCCTTTTCAGTTGAACATAGTTTGCCTGTGTGAGAATAAACAAGTCATCTTTTCTGTCAAAGAACAGTTTAGACAGACGCCATTTTGGACTGTGTGACTTGGCAGCCGCCATGTTGGCCGCATGGTTTGTAGCTCCCTGGGGGCCACCGTCTTGAAACAGAAAAGGTCAACCCCTACCTTTGTTCTTTTTAAAAAATATATTTTTAATTGATTTTTTTACAGAGAGGAAGGGAGAGGGACAGAGAGTTAGAAACATCTATCAGCTGCCTCTGCACACTCCCCGCTTGGGATGTACCCACAACCAAGGTACATGCCCTTGACCGGAATCGAATCTGGTACCCTTCAGTCCGCAGGCTGACACTCTATTCACTGAGCCAAACCAGTCAAGGCAGCCAACCCTTCCCTTTGAATTAGCAAATTCGGAGACTGTGAGCCTGAGCTCCAATCAAGAGCAAAGGACAGGTCACGTGCGTAAGGGATTATAAAGCCGACCAGCCTGCCTGCTCTGTGTGCACGTGCTTCCAGACCATGTGTGTGCACCCTTCTACGGGTGCACTCTCTCCTCAGGTGGTACCTCCAGGTACCACATCTACAAGGCCCTGTACCGTCTCCCCTCCACCTCACCTGCTCTCCCTCTTGTTGATTCTCCTCCGACCACAATGGCCTCCCCAATGCACCTTAAACCTGTCAGGCAGAAATGAGTGTTTGGAATTATTTTGGTAAAATCAGTGAGTTAGCTTTCAACACATAGGCCAGGCATGCTTCCCTCTAAGGAAATGGTGTGTGGGGCATGCGGCTATGGGGTCTCTGAGATGACATTTAAGTCACCTCAAAACAAAGGATGGTGTAGATAATGGACTTTTAGCTACAACATGCTAGTTAATAGCTTTTGTTCCAAGTTTAAATCTGGCAAAAACAACTTTAAAGGGATATGCTTGCCTTTGTTTTTTTTTGAACATTTCTAAACATGTCAGTCCCTCAGTTTTTTTGTTATCAATGTAGCAAACAGTAGAGATTCTGTGCATGAAAAATCCCTTTGTGGATATTTGTTGGGCTGCCCTTCAGGTGATAATTCATTATAATCATATCGCAAAGTATAAGGATGGAACAATTAAAAAATCAATTAAAAAACTAAGGGACCAGATACTATAGTTTGCTCCTTCAACTAAAAAGGTGATATCGAGAATTACTTTAAGCTCAAGTTCAAAATTTATTTATCAGTTTTAGAGAGAGAAAGCAGGGAGAGGAGAGACAGACAACTCACAATGTTGGCATATGGGAATGATGCTATAACCAACTGAGCTGCCAGTTATGTTATTAAGAAAGTTACTATTTCTCAACTAACATCTGTAGAGGATGAGGTAAAACATGGAATAAGCAATCTAAACAAAATCCCGTAACACAGCTGATGGAAACTAAGGCACCCTCTCCACCCTTATCCCTGTACTGACCCAAGTTCTTGTTACTGAGATAGTTTTGTGCAATCCCCTCTTCTGCTTTGATTTTAACTCCATTTTTGAAGACAGCTAACACCCGACAAAGTTTTAAAAAGTCAAAATGATATAGAAAAGCAAACATGAGAAATCTCACTTCCACCCTGCCCGCAGTCACCATTTCCATTTATATATTTTTAAATTCTTCTGGTATTTCTTTATGCAAATACATCGTCTTATCCACACCTTCTCTCCCCCCACTCAATTCCCTTTTTACACAAAATACAGCATATTCTCTATAGTGTTCTGTTTCCCACTTAACCATGCATGCTGGTAACTTCTGATCCGCCTCATGCTCTTTTACAGCAAATCCTATCCTACTGTGTGTATGCACCATTGGTATTTAACTTGTTTTTACAGTTGGATTGCTGCCTTTTTTTTTTTTTTGCATTAAAATAGTGCTGTGATGAGTAATTGTGTTTGCAATTTTGCACATGTGCAGGTGTATGGGCATCTTGTTTTCCCAGAAGTGAGACTGCTACTTCAGAGAGTGAATAATTTGATAGGTATTGCCAGAGTCTCCTCCCCAGGGAACTGCAGCATTTCACATTCCCACCACTGGCACAATGCATCCTTCCCACCCACCCCTATGAGAATGAACCAGTCATCTTTTCTGTCAAAGAACAGTTTAGACAGCTGCCATGTTGAACTGTGTGACTTGGCAGCCGCCATGTTGGCCACATGGCGTGCAGCTCCCCCAGGGGCTGCCATCTTGAAACAGCAAAGGCCAATCCCTCCCTATGAATTAGCCAATTGCAAAAGACTGTGAGCCTGAGCTCCAATCAAGAGCAAAGGACAGGTCATGTGCGTCAGGGGTTATAAACCCGAGCAGACAGCCTGCTCAGTGTGTGCATGTGCTTTCAGATCATGTGTGCACACCCTTCTACGTAGAAGTAAATAGTCTGCCTTACTGCCTGGCTCCTGAGTATGTTTTGTGTTCTACCAGGACCCCTAACTCCCCACCTGCCAACAGAATGTCATCAAACTTGAGGATTTTTGCCAATCTAATAGATGACAGGTGATACCTTAGTTTAATGTGCATTTTTCTCTTATTACAAGGGAGCTTAAGCTCTTTACCTGGGTGTAAGGGACACTTGGCCTGTTTACATCCTGGTCCATTTTTCTATTGAGTTGTTGGTTGTTTTATTTTTCACACCTAAGACTTCTCATATAGTAGAGAGATAAGAATAGGTCAATTTTCTCAACACAGTACAGAACTATAGCCTTAAAAGTTTAAAAAGTTATTCATGCCACCCCCCATTCCATGGAAACAGGAATCTCCTATTCCCAATCAGGAGAATTTTATTTAGTTTTTTTTATTTCAAAGTAGTATCTATTTACTATAGATATTGGAAGAAGCCCAGTAGGTGTGGCTCAGTGGTTGAGTGTTGACCTATGAACCAGGTCAGGGCACATGCCCTGGTTTCGAGCTTGATCCCCAGTGTGGGGTGTGCAGGAGGCAGCCAATCAGTGATTCTCTCTCATCATTGATGTTTCTCTCTCTCCCCCTCTCCCTTCCTCTCTGAAACCAATAAAAGTATTTTAAAAGAAGAAATTTAAAACAACCACACTTACACTTACATTCCTTTTCCAAGTACGTAAAATCAAAAGGGACCACCTTTCCTGTCACCACACCGCCCCTCAGCGGTGGCCCTCGGTGACCAGCGATGGCTTCTGGCGGGTAGCCCACATTCTACTTCCCTCTGTACTAGCCATACTTAACTTGTTAACTTAGGTGATGGGAAATGTTCCATTTCTTCTGTTACCTTTCCACAAAGCAACAAAACTAACAAAAACATGGCCATACTTAGGGGTTGTGGTTCTGCAAACCCAGGACCCGCGTGGCCATGGTCATTTCAGGAACAGAGTGTCCAGCGAGGGCTGGAAGAACAGAGGTCTGCTTACCTGCCTCTCATCTGCCACGTCTCAAAACATCTGACTACAGCGTCCTGCGGCATCCTCTCTGGCCCTCCCAACAAAAGCTATTAGTCAGAACACATTTTAACTTCAACTAGTGGTACAACAACGAAAACCACCAAAGACACTTGACCATGTTGGCAATTTTGTTAGAATTTATATTTTGAAATAAAAATTCGTAACAATTCTTTACAAAATCATCATATAGGAGCACACTTGTGGATGCCGTTGCATGCTGCGTTTACCTAGAAAAAGTTACAGCCATAGTAAAAAAAAAACAACCCACTAAAACCCGTCATTTACAAATGGGAGTTGCTTTCTTTGAGCAAAAGGAAGCTTGAGAAGAATGAGAGCCTAGAGCCCACCTCCAGGGCTGGGTGCGTGTGCGTGTGCGTGTGTGCCTGCCTGTTCACTCGCCTTGTTTCCTGGGCACCAATGGAGACTGGATTTCTTGTCAGTCCTGTGTGCCCTTGCATTTGGGAGAGCCGTAAGCCATGTAATAGCACCGTTTCCCTTCGATTGCAGACTTCAGCAGAACAGAACGAGCTCAGGTATTTTACTGCAGAGGGCGCTCCGGTTTTTGTCTCACTCTCATCATCTTTGGAAGCTTCCATTTGGGTTTCTGATTTGGTTCGGGGATTTGGAGCCTCCTCGGGAGCAGTCTCCACGCGTACAGTCCTGTTCCCGGAGCCGGAGCCTTCATCACACAGGCTGTGCTGTCTGCGCTCAGGCCCAAGCCACCTTGTATGACAGAGTGCCCACACTGACTTATGGATCCTGCTCACAGTTCTCGGTGTATCATCTCAGTTATATCTCAGTTATATTTCAGTGTGTTCCCATGGAATGTCTTCAATTCACGATGCTATCAGCTGGACCTGCTTGGGAGGTTTTTACCTATCAGCTCTTCAGGTTGCTCAGGGACACACCAAGAGAACGTGCGGGCGGAAGAGCACCTTAAGAGTTCTCTCTCCTACTAGCGAGTATCAACTTAGATTGCTCACACTTTCCAGTGAAATATTTAGGTTCTTTTTCAACAGCAAACATGATTTTTTACAATACATGTTCAGCATAAACATTACCATATGCTCCGATAAATGGCCTACACATACAGCTAAGTCATCCGAAGATACCGATTCCAAAATCAAGATCCTCATGCCTTTGACCATGCACATGGCCCCTAAATTCTAGGACACGGGTTATTCCGTCACCACACATCATTCTATCATCATTGCAATAGTTTGATGAAAACTAGAATGCATACTCTTGAATGAGAGCATATCAGTATCAATGAAAATCGTTACTCAATGTTTAACTCCATAATTACTTGAAAATTCAGAGCACAGCACCACTAAAACTTGCCAATTATCAGAGCTTTTGATTTACAGTCACTTCTTATAATTGTTCTGCTACCCTTTACTTATTCCTAATTCAATTCAATTTCAACTACCCGATTCTGAGTTTGAGGTAGCGTCATAGTGGCTCTATTGCTATGAAGGTACCCCCGGGAGTACCAGAATAGATTTAAATGAGGGGAGACACAATATAAAATCATTTTTCCCACTTGGCAACCCAACTATACAAGAAAAACCATACATGTCTTCAGTGGTAAAAGTACAGTTCTTTGGTGAGCATAGACACAATGCACGGAATCTGTTTCTTTGCGTGGAAAGTGGAGTCAAAGGAGAAGGACTCGAACTCGGTTGCCACCTTCCGGTTGACCCGGGTGAGGATGTGCATGAGCTCCAGCTTGTCCGAGTACTGCTTCAGCATCGCACAGAGCGACTGGATGAACCAGGACCCGTCCTTTGAGTTTCGCCAGGAGTAGTAACCTACGAGGCAAACACAACCACAGCGCCATGGGCATCAGATTCTGAATGACCACCTAACCATAGAGGCGAACCCGCACAGACTTCCGTCAGTGTTATCGGCCGTCAAAGGGAAAAAGCAAATAAATGGCAGGCTTGGTTTCGGGGAAATGATGCTGTGAGGGCAAAGAAAACAACAACAGAAACACGTGTGGTGCACACAACGCTGCTTCGACCAGGAAAGAGAAGGAACATGGATGAGCCTCACCACTGAGAGTTCTCTTTCCGGGCTTCCTCCCGGAGGGAAGAACGGTGAACACGCAGACGCAGGGGCACAAGGCTCGTTATAAGGAGCATGGACTTCAATCAGACTATTGGTTCATCCAAGAAGGAAACTGCTTATGTAGACACACATCTGAGTGTCCTAAATTTGTCTACAGGGCACCCGAATCCAGTGTGATACACTCATTACAGAGTATTGAAGTCCACAATGGGAAATGGGTTCACTGCTTTTATTTAGAAATACTTTACTTGGAAAAAATGCCTACAGGTTAAAAAAATTATATTTGAAGACGTAACTCTGTCTAAAAATACATTTATCCTATATTTCAAAACTCTGGGATAGCCTGAGTTAGTTGAATAAATAAATAACTGTACACACAACAGTTATTTACATGATGCAACACACACACACACAGCAGAGGCTAATAACCTAGTCGTGTATCACTTACTTTATTTCTTTTACCTCATTCCACTTCTACCCTCCAAGTACGACTCCTATTTAACTTTTTCACTTCCCATCTTCCAAAGAATTCCTGGAAAACATTCCTCTCCCCTATTCCACGAAGAGGGTGAAGCGCAGAGTTGGCCTATATTACGATACAGTATCCTATCTGGTATTAGGTCCATGAATGACACTGTAAGTTGCTTTCTTATAGGTGTCTATTTTCTAGCCAAACTTGGCTAAAAACCACTTTTTGAGAGGAAGGGAGAGAGAGAGAGAGAGCTAGAAACATCGATGAGAGAGAAACAGCGACCAGCTGCCTCTTGCATAACCCCTACCGGGGATGTGCCCGCAACCAAGGTACATACCCTTGACCGGAATCGAACCCGGGACCTTTCAGTCCGCAGGCCCACGCTCTACCACTGAGCCAAACCGGTTTCGGCAGGGTTGTGACTTCTTACCAGGAGCTGTAGAATACGCATACACGAAGTCTGCCTCCACTGGAATTTTCTGATACCCCATGTCATCATCTGCATTACTGTCAGTCTCAATACCACAGTCCAGTTCTGTACCTCGGCAAGCCTAGCCATTAGAGAAGAAACATTTATTTTTTAAAAATGTGTACACACATCACTGATTTCTAAGAAATGTAAAGGCTATGTAAAAGTTGATGTTAATTATGTAGAATCTTTTTGATGCAAGTCTAAAATTAAGATTCATCTGTATCTCCTAGTGGTAGTTAAAGTGAATAAGAAAGTAGCAATAGTTCTTCAGGGAAAATTCCTTTGGCTAATCCACAATGGAGTGAATCAATCCCCAGTGCATCCTCCTTAGCCACGTTGCTCAGTTATAGATTACCTGAATAAAGAAGAGTTTGGGCTTTCCAGCTAGACTTCTACAGTTATCCCCTCGGAAAAAACTCGTTAATTTTGTCAGGTCAACCGGTCCATTTGTTCCATAAATTACTCCTTCGTCACCATGGCTTAGAAG
Organism: Nyctalus aviator; assembly: GCA_036971965.1. Lineage (NCBI taxonomy): Eukaryota > Metazoa > Chordata > Mammalia > Chiroptera > Vespertilionidae > Nyctalus > Nyctalus aviator. The sequence goes on along the minus strand of CM072924.1, from coordinate 181,565,587 downwards.
CACGCAGACAAAACTGCTCCTTTTGCTATGATCTTCTTTAGAAACTGGAAAAATGTTTACAAATAAGAAAACAGACAAAAAATAGCACAACTCTATTCAACAATCTCATACATACTACCTATAGTAATAAAAGTGTAATATGCTATTAGACCAGACAGCCAAACGACCTTCAGGATAAAGCCAGGGGTGCTAGGGCCAAGCCCCTTGCATGAATTTTGTGCATCAGGACTCTAGTACGGGAGTAAGATGAAGAAACTGAGAACAAAACTAAGAGATCATGATCTAAACCCAACGAGGGGCATGATTAACTCTGATCTTGCCTATATAAGATACACAGAGTATGATTATGCACAGTATAGTTCTACAATTCTTCTGTCTTATTATTATATGTATAATGACAGCTAGACTTTGGATAATAACATTGTCCTGGACAAGGAAGGCATTCTTTTATTAATTACTTCTTACCGCCACGCAACAGTTCCACAATCTCCTCGCGGGTAAGATCGTTATTTATCCTGACTTCGTATTTCAAGTTCTTGAAGGTTTCCCTGAGGTTTGCTGCATCGACATCGGTACCCGACCGAGGTGCCATTCCTTGGAACAGAAAGCATTATTTTTATTTGGATTTTTTAAAAAAAAGATTAACTGCTCTGAAATGAAAGGAACTTCTCAAAATTCACACAATTGACAATAAATTTAATTATTCTTATCACAGTGACACAAAGTCATTTTAATTTCTGAGTATCTGAGACATGTGAGCTTTCAGTGTGCCATAGTGTAAGCAGACACCAGTGTGCTATCCTCACCAGGATGTCTTTCATAATAGTTGCTAGAAAGTGACAACGGAAACAACTCAAATGCCTAAAGGTGATTTGGTTACATACGTTATGATTCATTTATATAATGGAATACTGTGTTGCCATTAAAATTACTGTAGACAAAATTTTGCCAGGGGAAATGGTCATTCCGTAAAAAAGACTAAAGAATAATTTTTAAAATTTTTATTTATTTATTTAGTAGTTGTTAATCCTTGCCCAAGGATACTTTTTCATTGATCTTTAGGGAGAGAAAAAGAGATAGAGAGGTGCTGGAAATAAATCAGTTTCACTAAAAGAGAGATATGGACAGGAAGCCAGGAAGACTGGTCAACAACCTGAATTGCTCTAACCCCTCACTCTTTAGTGGAGTCATTGTCAGCTGAAGCAGCCTCCACCTTGTTGGTCCCATGTAATTCTCCGTTATTTCCTGCCTAAGGGCTACATGTAAATTTCTGTTCATGTTGCCTAAGATGTTTTCCCCAGAGCCTCAAGAAAAGGGATGGCAGGGCCAGAGCAGGAGTAGTTCTCCCACTAGGGTTGGACTGCCATGCGGCTCCCCATATCGCCAAATTGAATTTCTTCAAGTCTCTTTTCATTTGTGTGCGGCCCTTCTCCAGAACCCGAACCCTGAATCGGAACCCTTTCCACGCGGGACGTGAAAGAGATTCCTGCAGGGAGGAAAGACAGAGAAAAACATCAGTGTGAGAGAGACCAGCCCCAAGTAGGGCCCTCCTATACTGGCCCCAGTCAGGGCCTGGGCCAGGGAGGAGCCTGCAACCGGAATGGAACGTGGCCTTGACCGGAATGGAACCCAGAATCCTTTGGTCCACAGGTTGACACTGTCCACTGAGCCAAACCAGCTAGGGCAATAATAATTTTTTAGAGAAAAAAAATTATATGTATCTAACAATACACACATTTCACACACTGAGAGGAAGTGTATTTCTTTGATTTTATGTTCCCCACAGTTTTAATATACATCACTGCTTTCACAATGTCTTTTTAAGAAATAAAAAATGAAAACACAAACCATTACCAAATGATACCGCTCACCGGCATTCTGCTATGGGCAATCTCCTTTAATCCTTCCACCCACCATGGGACAGTTACCACAGCTGCTCCGCCTGTCCAGATGGAGGGCGTGAGCACACAGGAGCTCAGGCCCTTTCCGCAGTAGCACAGCCGCTGTGAGGCCTCGGCCCAGGGTCCGGGGCTCTCATCACCCCGTTGCAGCCCCTTCCCCATGAACGTACAGTTTGACTGTACCAGGCACTCAGATTAAAAATGCTAAAGTGTTGGGGGGAACACACCTTAGAATTGACTAAAATTAAGATGCACGAATGGAAAAAAGAATGTCTTTATCTCCAAAATACTATTCATGAGTAGTGTAATTATGAGTTATTTTAATTTTTCTCTTTGGCTAATTTGAAATTTCTATTATGGGCATATATTATTTTAATTATTTATTTTTAAAAATGTTTTATTGATTTTTTACAGAGAGGAAGAGAGAGGGATAGAGAGTTAGAAACATCGGTGAGAGAGAATCACCGATCAGCTGCCTCTTGCACACCCCCTGCTGGGGGATGTGCCCGCAACCAAGGCATATGCCCTTGACCGGAATCAAACCTGGGACTTTTCAGTCCGCAGGCTGACGCTCTATCCACTGAGCCAAACCAGTTTCGGCGGCATAACTTATTTTTATAATTTCCAAGGGGCTTTTTAACAATTTTTAGAGAGGAAGGGAGAGGGAGAGAGAAATATCGACGTGAAACAGGTTGGGCCCTGCACGCCCCCTACAGGGGATGGAGCCGGCTACCAGGGCAGGTGCCCTGCCTGGGAATCAAACCTGCCACCTTTCAGTGCCAGGGACAATGCCCAACCAACTGAGCCACACGGGCCAGGGCTGACTTCCCAAGGTTTACCGCTGGAAAGGCTGAGGACAAGCTCGGTGGGACAAGGTGACTGAATTCTGGTCCTGTCTGTGGGCACTGAGTGGTAGAAGAGAAGACACCCGACTGCCAGGGACTGTTGTGAAAACCTGTCCTTGAAATCTCAAAGCAGAAGAAAAGCTCACCCTGAGGCTAACATCAGGCTACTGGTCTAAGTGTTTTTAGGGAAAGAGTGAAATGACAACCTTTTTTATAAAACATAGAATTGTTTTATAAAACAATTGTGCTCCTGTAGAATTTTGTAAAATTCTACAGGAGTAGGGAATCATTACTAGCAATGTGAGGCACAACATCTAATGGCTGAATGTGGCGTCTCAATTTATAGCCAATAAAGGCAGTAAATATGGTGCCACTCAGGTTTAGACATCTATTTTCAACTGATCGCTCCTCACTTCTTGGCAAACCTAACATCAAAGCCTGCTTCTCTTTCCAGTGTAATCTCGCTCCTTGCCATTTTCACCACTCCGGATCTGCTGCCTCTAGTGTCTTTAAATAAAAATTAATTCTATTAGGATTTAATATGCCAATTCAAAGAATTATCAGAGCATCAATAGGTGAAAAAATTGACAAAAATAGCCAAACAGTTCATTCTTATGGTCAAGTTTGCAAATCAAGTGAATGGTATATTTAGGGTGTGGAATATTATATAATCATTAAAATATCAGATACAAAAATTATATGGCACCATAAGAAATGCTTATATTACAGTAAGTGGAACAAGCAGGATACAATGCTGCTTGCATATTATGAATAAAATTAGTCTTTGAAAGAAACTGTCAAGGAAAAAAAATAGCAAGCAATATATCACGATGTTAATTAGCTTTTTAGGATTGTGAGGAATTTAGTTTTTAACAAGTTACTGTTCTAATCTTCTAAAAAAAATTCTGAAAGGAATGATTAGATTCAAACTGTACACCATAGAGGCCGAGAAGGGGATTTAGTGATCATGCCACGTGAACCTAACAGGAGTCTCAGTTCCGTGCCGGAGGTGGAAAACAGGGAACACCAGTTTAAGGGAGTTGGAAGGCAGTGAAGATGGCAAGCTGAAAGCACAAGCTTTTAAAACGCGGGGAAGGAGACAGGAAATAGATCCAAACTTATGAGGAAGCAGGACCAAAGAAAGGTCTCATTGAGACGGGGAGTCTGTCATCTTTGCAGGGAAGAGGAAAAAGTCAACAGGGCACAGGACGTGAAGAAACAGGAAGTTGGCTCAGAGCTGGGTCAGGCGCCACTAAGTTACCTGTGGGACTCTGTGCAGGGAACTTAACCTTTAGCACCTAAATGTGGTTACTTTTCAGGGTTGCTGTAAAAATTAGGGAGACAATACCTCTGAGGTACTCTGCAGTTCCTGGAAAGGAAACACACTACTGCTTACTAATTGTTGTGATCCTCTTACTAGCATAAAAGAGGAGGGGGCAGATGGATAAAGAAGTAAGGGTTACAGAAGAGAGGCCAACACTCAGCTAGGAGGCTAGGTATTGGAAAAGGGAGAGATTTTGATGGTGGTAGATTAGCTACAGAGGAGTTCATCTGTGTTGTAGAGCCTGTAGCATCCTGTTCTCTCTCCACGTCAGGGCTATTCTGTGTCACCTATATATATAAAAGCCTAAGCAACCATTACAACCGAACAACCGGCCAGGAGTTAAGACATACACTGACCCAGACCTCGCTGCTGGGACCCTGAGAGCACCAAATCTGGTTCACCTGCACCCCAGTCTCAGACAGGAGGGAGGAGGGAGCCTGATTCCTCGTCGAATCAGCCAACCTCTCTCAGTCCCCCACCCCGCCCCGCTGGCTGTCCCCTCACCCTCATCAGCCCCGATTGCCGGCCAGGCTGAGGGACCCCGCCCATGCACGAATTCGTGCACTGGGCCTCTAGTAGTGCAATAACACCAATACTACCTTTTACATTGTACCAAATATAAATGGTACAAATATTTGAAGAGTTAAAAAAAAATAGGTCATGATACATACCAGTACTTTTATGGAAGTTCTTATTATTGATTATTATACATAAGCTCATTTCGGGGTAATCCATTTTGTAAGTATTGTCATTTTGTGAGGATATTCCAGAGTCCATTGATTTGCTGCCATGGAAGGGCTTTCTGTTAGGAAATCAAACAACAGTTTACAAAGGTCGCTGTTGTCATTGATACAACCATATGGCCCATAAGCACAGCGAGCATTTGTAGAATCCCTTTCGCAGAAGAGGAAATGACCACCTCGAGGCTGAGTGAGGTGCCAGCGCCAAGGCTGAAGGTATGTGTTGGCCTTCAAAGTGCAGGGTTTGAATCTCTATACTCTGCTTTCCTCTAAATTTTACTAAAATTTCATCAAATACATTTTTCACTTTAAAAAATTTTTTTTGTAACTTTGTGAAATAGTTTCTCTTTCATGGTAAGATTAAGATCTTAAAAATTACCCTGAAATGATAGGAAACCAACAAAAGGCATATATGACTCAAAGCACAACATGTATCACAATTTCTAAATTGTTCCTTACAACCTCTGAGCTGAACAAATTAAAAACTTATTAATACATAGACTCACTATTGCAAATAATAGGAAATACTTGTCTGAAGGCCACTTATCCAAAAACCTCTATTATCCAGACCAGGGCCAGTCAACTTTTCCTCAAAAGGGCCAAATACTAAGCATTTCAGGCTTGCAGGCCACACAGGGTCCGTGGCAGCTCCAATACTCTGCTGGTCAAAGTAGCCCAGGGCGATATTTAAACAAATGGGTGTGGTTATGTGCCAATAAGACTGGACCAAGGGCACAAGCATGACCCCTGGTCTAGACCAGGAATCAGGAAACAACAGGTCTGGGACAAACATCGGTATCTACAGTCCTCGCACTCTGCACTTTATCTGAGGGCACTGTACATACACACAGCTCTGAAAAAGTGGCTGGAAAAAGATTAGAACAGTAAGTTGTAAGTTAAGGAAGTCAATGTCAAAAACAAGCGATTAGTTATATTTAACTAAAGGCGAAGATCCCGAATTTTACAGATAAGCAAGTTCAAATCCTGACTGCTGAGTGACTTGTTGAAGGTCACACAGATAATGGATCCCGGAATTAATTCCCCACCACCTCCTGCTGCCTCTTAGGGCACATGCTCCTGGACAGGCAATAATAAAATAGCTGGACTGGTAGGGGACATACTGATAAGCAGCAGAGACTCAAAAAAAGCTTAGGAACCTGATGAAACATATAAACCATAGGATTAAAACAGACCTTAATCTATTTTGGGCTCCCGTGCAATTTGCTATTAAATTATGTTCTAGTATGATATAAAAAGATATGAAAATGTGTAAGTCATTTTGAATGGGTTTAAAAATAAATTAAAATCTTCTAAAATGAGCTCGTATTCCAAAGCTTAATTTCTAGGAAAATTCCTTTACTAAATAATCATAGCTAAATTCTTATGGGCAACCTGTTAGTAGTACTGCTGTAATACTAGAATTAGCCTGTAAGTCCCTGAATGGTCCGGAATAATAATACTGGGTCCCAGAAATAAACTTTTAGAATGAAAAGTATCACAAGAGATCCCGAACAGATAATAAAGACATGAATTAAGAGTGTTTGAGTTTTATCTCTTTCCTTTTTCTACCTGCTGGGTATTGGAAGCATTAACACACAGAATATCCCAAACAGAAAGAATGAGAAAATAAAGGGTAAAAGATAATCTATAACTAGGCAATTCACCAGATTAAGAATTGGCATTTCATGTTAGCCTTAAAACTCCTAAATAAACAGGAGCCCCAAAACACGTCCCCCTCACCCCCAACATGCACCCTCTCACCCTGCAGAGCAGCCTGGGGAGGGACAGGAGCCTGAGTCCTGCCTCCCCTGTGAGGTCCCTCTGCTTCTGGGACAGGGCTTCCAAGCAGGGGCACAGCAATGAATCTGGTCTTTCCCTCCATGTTACCCAGTCGTGAGAGATCTTTGTCTTAAAGAGGAGACTCGGGGGACAGGTTAGCATGCGGAGAGCCACACAGCGGTGGAGTAGAAAGCAGAGCTGGCCTCTCTGTTGCGCCCCCTCCTCTTTCTGCTCCCCCATTCCATCACAACCGTCCTCCTCTCTTTACACGGGTCCCCTGGGAATACTCACATGTCCGAATTCCTGATGGACTTAGCATCCACTGAGTTTTCACTGTTCTCCATGGATCCTTCTGTTAACTAGGATATAAGGGAAATAGTCAAAGTCAGTCACTATCCGATCACTGCCTTAAATTCATTGCTGGAAACAAATGTTTTACTAAAGAGAGATGTCAGGAAGCCAGGAAGGCTGGTCAACAACCTTAATTGCTCTAACCCCTCACCCTTTAGTGGAGACATTGTTGGCTGAAGCAGCCTCCGCCTTGTTGGTCCCATGTAAGTGTCTGTTATTTCCTGCCGAAGGGCTACATGTAAACTTCTGTTTATCTTGCCTAAGATGTTTTCCCCAGAGCCTCAAGAAAAGGGATGGCAGGGCCAGAGCAGGGGGTAAGTTCGCCCACTAAGGTTGGACTGCCGTCTGGCCCCCCATATTGCCAAACTGAATTTCTTCAAGTCTTTTCATTTGTGTGCGGCCCTTCTCCAGAACCCGAACCCTGAATTGGAACCCTTTCCACGCGGGACGTGAGATTCCCACAATTCATTATTCCAAAGATGATTTCTCCTAGTTAATACATAACACGGACATTTCCCCGTTAGGTTACGCTCCTCCCTCTGCACCGATAAAGGTTTCCGTGAATTGGACCTGAGACTAATAATCATCCTTTGTAAGGGTGTGTGTAATGCAGCCCTTGACTTCCTCAACATCTTTTCCTTTCTTAACTGAGAAGAATAATCAGTTTTACACCGAGAGCTAAGTGACATGAAGGCCAGCAGGCACAGAGGTCCTGCCGGGGCCTGGTGTATTCATGGTCAGGAAGGCCAGTTCAGACGGTAAAGGGAGGGAAGGCGCGAAGGGAGATTAAGCAGGAAAGGCGAGGTCACACAGGCCCTTCGGAGCCAAGGGCAGCTCCGTTTCTGCCCCGGCTGCCAGGGGAAGCCACGGAGGAACAGCCTGCTTCCCGCAGACCGGCCTGGCTGCGGGGCAGAGGGCAGCCGCTGTACAGCCTGGACACAGGCCAGCGAAAAGCCTTCCGGAACAGTTCTGGCCAGTGGTGATGCGAGTCTGACCTAGAGCTGGACAGTGGATAGAGGTGGGTAAGAGGCTGGATCTCAGGGGCAGCTCAGGGAGGGGAAATACGGGCACTCTGGTACTGAGAGGGTTCCTGGAGGAAGTAGGCCAGAGAGAGGTGGCGGAATCAGGTGAACGTGGGGTACCAGAGCGCGCGGGGAAGTCTTCCCAGGAGAGTGGGGCTGCTTCAGATCTTGCCGAGGTCAGTTCAGAAGAGGTCAGACCATTGGCTTAAAGTCATGCGTACAGTGGGGCTATTGGGAAAAACCGCCCAAGACTTGGAAATGGACAAAGAAAATGACTAGATATGATTTCAGTGGACTGTCTGGTTTCCTAGGGTGTCCTATCTATACTTTCTGATATCAGAGATAGACAGTTTTGTTTCAGGAAGGTAGTTGGTGGCTAAAATAAAATAAGATGAATTCCTTCAGAATAGAATTTAAAAGAGAGTCTAATTATTTGAGAGGGATTTCTCAGGAATAAACACTATAATATACTTTGTCCTTTCATTATTAGTATCTGAGTAATATATACACTGAGTGGCCAGGTTTTATGCATTCAGAGATCATAATAGTCTGGCCACTCAGCCAAAACTGGTTTGGCTCAGTGGATAGAACGTCAGCCTGCAGACTGAAAGGTCCCAGGTTCGATTCCGGTCAAGGGCATGTACTTGGTTGTGGACACATCCCCACTAGGGGGTGTGCAAGAAGCAGCTGATAGATGATTCTCATCGATGTTTCTAACTCTCTATCCCTTTCTCTTCATCTCTGTAAAAAACCAATAATATATATATATATATAAATAAATCTGGCCACTCAGTGTATATTACAACAGCGTCAGGGGACCTTCACACACTATGAAAAGATTAGGTAACCGTGAATGAAATCCTCATTGCATCAGACAGGCGCACATCTATCTGCTCTCTCACTGTCACCATCTGCTTTTCCCGATGGTGCCTCAGCCGCACCCCTGGGGGCAGGGCCTCAGCCTGCAGGAGCTGGTGTCAGACTTGGGCATTATCTCCTGGCCATTAGCTAATGCCTGGCTGCAGGCAAGCTGGGAGGGGCTGGTGATCTCATCTTAAAAATTATCCCCAGTGGGGAAATTTAATGCCCTCAATGCTAACAGGAGCTTAAGTTCTTAGAACATTTTCAGATGACGAAACATCAATAGGAAAATATACAACAGGGTTTTAAAAACATATCCTGGCACAGCAGTGACTTAACACTGTCTGTGCATAATTATTTCCACCAATTCAGGATATTAATGGCATTAGGTCCCGGATAAGTATGTCTACCAATGGAAATAAGACAACTGGAAATTCGGTCTTAGAATCTCCATCTCCTCTAGTCCCTATATCCTTTCAGCACTTAGCACTAAAGCCACAAGAGTCAGAGCTTCAAAAACCAGTGCGATAAGAAGCAGAACTAATCACCTACGGAGTTAAGGCAGAGGAATAAAAGTTAATTTTTTTGGCAAAATTGAAATTTTGACTTGAAATGATGAAGTATTAAAATTTGGAGGGAGCCGAAACTGGTTTGCTCAGTGGTAGAGCGTTGGTCTGTGGACTAAAAGGTCCCGGGTTCGATTCTGGTCAAGGGCATGTACCTTGGTTTCGGGCACATCCGGGTAGGGGGTGTGCAAGAGGCAGCTGGTCGATGTTTCTCTCTCATCGACGTTTCTGGCTCTCTATCCCTCTCCCTTCCTCTCTGTAAAAAATAAAATAAAGTAAAAATAAATAAATAAATAAAAAGATTTAACTGTACACCCTTTTAAAAAAAAAAAATTTGGAGGGAAAAAACTGAAACCCTGGTATTAAAATGAATAGTTAGAAAGTGTGCTAACGGCAAAGGTTTAAAATGAGATAATATTAAATTAGTATAACCAGTCTGAGCGAGTCCTACTCGGCTAACGTGTCACCCACATAGGCTGTTCCGGTGCCTGGTCTCCGCCCTAATGGGTTTTAAATCTCAAAATGACACATAAGATCTAACGTTGCTCACTTTATTTATTTTTTTTATATATTTTATTGATTTTTCACAGAGAGGAAGGAAGAGTGATAGAGAGCTAGAAACATCGATGAGAGAGAAACATCGATCAGCTGCCTCCTGCACAGGGATGTGCCTGCAACTAAGGTACATGCCCTTAACTGGAATCGAACCCGGGACCCTTCAGTCCACAGGCCGATGCTCTATCCACTGAGCCAAACCAGTTTTGGCCTAACGTTGCTCACTTTTGAATCATCTCGATAAATATGGATCCCTCAAAAAAAAAAAAAAATTATAAGATTTACCAAAACAGCTAGCCAAAGAAAAGGTCGGAAAACCACAATGCCTATGTCATGTGAGTGTTGGGAACGTAATAACGGCTCCCCTCTGGCAGGCTCATCCGGGCCCTGTCACGTATGGATTATTTATTTACTATTTCTGGTCAGTCCTCCCAGCCATTCTGAGGCGTCATGACTCTCACTTCATAGTTCAGCCGACTGGTGCTTAGAGCAGCTAAGCAACTGAGAAGTGGCAGAGCCAGGGTGCGAACCAGGATCTGTCTGTCTCGAGGGGCACACAGCTTAGTCACATACAGGAAGGGTAATACCATTAATTTTTCCAGGGAAGGAAACAAAAATCCCTAACAAGAGGAGACAAAGGTGTAAGTTACATGGAAAAAACGGACTACAGAGACACAGAAATGATACACACACGGAAATGATTCACAGTAGCCTGGCCAGCGTGGGTCAGTGGTTTAGCGTTGACCTATGAACCAGGAGGGGAAAAAACAAAACCCTGGTACTGAAATGAATAGCCAGACCGATTCTCAGTCAAGGATCTGCCTAAATTCGACTTGATCTCCAGTGGGGGCGTGCAGGAGGCAGCTGATCAGTGATTCTCTCGCATCATTGTTTCTATTCTCCCTCTTCCTTCCTCTCTGAAATCCGTAAAAATGTATTTTAAAAAATAGTACATAGTGGGCTTACTTTAATTAACAGAGAAAACAGAAATGATGGTTAGGGTGCTTCTGATGCATCTGGGTTACTTAAAGTGAAATAACCGACTTCATGGTAAGCAGCCAGTATAAGCCATGAAGACATATTTTCCAATCTCTGTTTCTCTCTTCAGGAACCTTCTGGAAGAAGGATTCCTGGAAGACCATGCCTCTGCCAAAGAACATGAAAAACGCCCGGAGTGTGTCTGTTACCTGCCAGGGGGCAAAGTCTCAAAGCTGCCCCACTTCCAGATTTAATAAGCGAAACAGAAAGAACATACTCTGCACAATGGTTTGGATAAGATTTCTGCTATCATGTGCCTGAGGTTCCGTTGAAATTGTTTCCCATCTGGTCTCTGAATTTCTTTAGGGATTTATAAGAAGCACCAACACTGGATATTGTCCCTGGGCCTGGCAAAGTGGATCTTTTAATATTTATTCTATAACGAAGGTGAAAACACACCACCGGCAAATAATATTAAAAACAACAAAATGAAGTTTTAGCCTGCCAAGCAAACAAAACCCAGAGAGACAGACTAGCGTGCTCCCCACTTCAAAGCCACAAGCCTTAACAAGGCGTCTGTCTTCCCGTCTTCTGAGGCCCTAAGATAGATAGTATTTTTTGGGGGGGTCAGGGGGGAAATGGGAAGTCCTTGCAGACCTAAATATGTTGTATGGCATCCAGGCAGAGTGGAGGACCTGGGATACCTTTTATAGAAATCACAGATCAGCGATAAGGCCTCCCTCCTCCCGCTGAGAACCACTCCTCTGTAGAAGTAGGAGCTGATTCAGTTTACAGCCACCTGCCTGCCAGAGCACGTCTGAAACTGAGACGTTAGTCTCAGGGGTACTGATTCTTTTGTCCCATAATGGTCTACCGAACGCCAACTGTGTGCAGAGTTCTGGAGTGAACCCTGAGACTAGGATCCTATCCCGGGAGAGACCAGGATCCTATCCCGATGTGGGCTTAGACAATGCTCACTGGTATTCCAAAGTGGCCCGACAAGGCAGAGGCCAGGCAAGGCCAAGCTTGTGTCAGATAATGTCACCTTACCCCACCCTGATTCAGAAGCCCTATTAGCAATATGAAGGCAAGAACAATATAGGCAGAGAAATTTACATAGAGACTGACAAAGCAGTCACTGATACTGCATTTTATACTCACAACCACCTCATGGAGCGTGTAGATTACTTATGCCTCATTTATGGACGAGCTAGTAAGCGCAGCCGTTGGGAACCGGCCTCGGGTCCTCTGACTACAGAGGACCCGTTCCCCAGCCCCCTCCATTACATTCCTGCTTGTTAAACGTGTACAAAACAGGATCTAACCGTCTAAGAGTTCCCACGCGTCTCCTAGTCCCACAAACAGCAGTCAGTGCTCCCATCTGTGAAGCACAACTTTAAAAAAAACTAACAGTAGGCACCAGAATGGACTTAAGGCCGTTCATGACAACAAAGATTGCTTTCTAGCATTAGAAGGGGGATGAAGCAGTAAGAGATTTGGGTTAAATTAGGTTTGAAAGCAGAACAGCAAAGAAGCATTGTAAATGTCTTTATCAGATAAGATATCAGTCTTTTAAAAGGACAGGAAGCAAGGCCTTTTCTCCAGGATAATGATAGTAAAAGCAAACCCGATTTAATGAGGCACAGAGTTTCATCTTTTTTTTTTTTTTTTACTGTGAACAGGTTTTATTGCCAAACTCCAATAAACTGTCCATCCATTCATTAAAATATATGGTAGCTTTCAACAGCCTTCTTTTGCAAAAGGGCAGAACAAAACCAAAGCTCAATCAGGTTGTGATAGGGATGGTTTGAGCTTCACATTTCATTCTTAGAGATCATGTATGTACAACACATTCAAACTTTGTGTTGTACATACGTGTGGCAGAGTTCTGTAGTAAACCCTGAGAGTATTGGGGTTTACGTCAGTAATAAATCAGTACCCCTGAGACACTTGCATACAGGCCGGTCTAACCACCGTGCTTAGCACCGGTTACAATCTTGCACACTCACATTGTTACAGCCACCCCATGTTTCACCTCTACCATTCCTCTCTGACCCACATCTTTTAATTTGCTAAGTAATCCTGAAACAGAAAGCTTTTCTGGATTGGGCGTAATAATTAGGACACATAAATTTGCTGGGTGGACAGTTCCAGGCCCTGGGTATGGGGAAAAAACCAGTAAACAAGCAACTGCAGAGGATATGACTTTTTTCTTAGGAAGTGACACCTGCAAAAGGGACACATTAAATAGGAAAACTTTGAAGTCTTTAGTAAGAATAGAAAAAATAGCCCTAACTAGTTTGGCTCAGTGGATAGAGCCTTGGCCTGCAGACTGAAGGGTCCCAGGTTTGATTCAGGTCAAGGGCATGTACCTTGGTTGCAGGCAAATCCCCAGGTGGGGGTGTGCAGGAGGCAGCTGATCTATGTTTCTCTCTCATCCATGTTTCTAACTCTCTATCCCTTCCCCCTTCCTCTCTGTAAAAAAACCAATAAAAAAAATATACATTAAAAAAAAAAGAAACATACATAGGGGTTCCTCAAGCAAATGTGATGTGGAGGGAGAGAGGGAATGCCAAGTGTAGCAGGCAGAGAACAAGAAGTATGAAGATCTATATGGCTGCCCTGGCCTGTTTAGCTCAGTGGATAGAGCCGCCATTGGTCCACGCTGGAATTCCCATGAAGGGCCTGTATCTGTTGCAGGCGAGATTCCCAGCCCTGATTGGGGCTGTGGGAGGCAACCAATTGGTGTGTCTCTGTCTCTTCCCCTCCTTTCTACTCTCTCTAGAAGTCAAGGGGGAAATATCCTGAAGTGAGGATTAATAAAAACAAAAGACCCTCTTGGCTATGTAGAAAGTGAAGAGGCCCCAGATGGAAAGATAAGGTGGGGGGAGGGAACCAAGGAGCCAGCCTGGGCTAGGCTTTGTTAAGAAACTGGGTTTATCCTTCTGGCAAAGGAATGAATTTCTAGGTTTTTATTTTGTCAAGACCCCTCAGGCCGTGCTCTCAAGAATAGGGGCTGGGGTGGGGGAGCAGCAGGTCTGGAAGTGTGGAGGCCTGTAACCAGGGGAGAGAGCCTAGGGTGTGATAGAAAGTAGACAGGTCTAGTGGGCATGCAGGAGGTCAAGGTGGCTTGGCGGCTAACTGGGGAAGGAGCTGAGAAAGAGTGGCCAAGATTGGTTACCGGTTTGTTGGTTTGGGTGTCACAAGGAAAGCAGCAGCTGCCTTGAGAACAAGGCACACTTTAAGCAGAACGGCCCTGGGAGGGGGTGAGAGGAGATGGGGGTGGGATCCAAAGCAGCTCCCCGGTGACCCGGGCCTTGGATACAAAGCAACAGGGATGGACGAGCTGGAAGGGTGCACGAGGTCTCAAAAGGAATAGGAGTTTAAAGCTTCCAATGACTTCGCGGGAAAACTGAGCCACACAATTACCGCGAGAAAAACCTAAACCCTTAAGCGGATATAGAAAATATCCGAGACCACAGCCCCAGTCCCATAGAGGGAGGCCACATCCGCCGCACTACACCTGTCTCCTGCCCTCTGGAGTTGTTTCCGCCGCCCGTCTTCCTCCGCACCTTCCTCACCCGGATCTCCCCTTCCCCATCCCGATCTCCCCTTCCCCATCCCGATCTCCCCTTCCCCATCCCGATCTCCCCTTCCCCATCCCGATCTCCCCTTCCCCATCCCGATCTCCCCTTCCCCATCCCGATCTCCCCTTCCCCATCCCGATCTCCCCTTCCCCTTCCTGATCTCCCCTTCCCCATCCGGATCTCACCTTCCCATCCGGATCCCCCCTTCCCCATCCCGATCTCCCCTTCCCCATCCCGATCCCCCCTTCCCCATCCCGATCCCCCCTTCCCCATCCCGATCTCCCCTTCCCCATCCGGATCCCCCCTTCCCCATCCCGATCTCCCCTTCCCCATCCGGATCCCCCCTTCCCCATCCCGATCTCCCCTTCCCCATCCGGATCCCCCCTTCCCCATCCCGATCTCCCCTTCCCCATCCGGATCCCCCCTTCCCCATCCCGATCTCCCCTTCCCCATCCGGATCTCACCTTCCCATCCAAATCTCAGCCCGCAACCCCGGCCACTCTCACTGCCCAAGCATCCCGCTGCGTCCCGCTGCCTCCCGCTCCGGGCCCAGCCTCCTGCTCCCCGGCCTCGGAGGCTTCCCCCGCCTCCCACCGCGGCCCGGGTCCAGCCTCCGGCTTCCCGCCCGCCGCCTCCTTACCCCTCACCACCGGCCTGGCCGCTCCTGGCCCGGTCTCTGAGTTATCGGTCCGGCCAGCAGGGACTCCTCCCCGTACCCACCACCCAGGCCGGACTCCTGCTCCCTGGGCCTCCGGGCAAGCCCTCGCCACCCCCGTGGCGGCAGAACAAAAGGCCCGCCGCCGGGATCGAGCCCTTCGCCTCCGCCTCCCGGGAGCAGCTGCAGGCCCAGCTGGTCCCGGAGCGCGCGCTGGGCTCCGGAGGATGGAGGGAGCGGGCCCAGGCCTGCAGGCCCCGCGGAGGAGGGGCACTCACCGCACGGCCCGCGCACAGCCTCCGCACAGCCCCGCACAGCCGGCTCAGAGCCACCGCACGGCCCGCGCACCGCCCAGCCTCCGCAGGGCCGCGCCTCCGCTCCGTCTCCGCTCCGTCTCCGCTCCGTCTCCGCTCCGTCTCCGCTCCGTCTCCGCTCCGTCCGCCCGGCGCCGCGAGACCAGCGCCCAGATATCCCGCGGGCCCCGCCCCGCTGGCCCCGCTGGCCACTGGCCGCTGGCCCCGCCCCTCTAGCCCCGCCCCGCCCCGCCGACTTCGACCCCCGCCTCATTTCCAAGCCCCGCCCCTCTGGCTCGGTCGGGCCCCCCGCCCATTGGGCCCCGCCTTCCTTCTAGGCCCCGCCCCTCGGGCCCGCCCCCGCCGCTCTCATAGGCTCGAGCGCCCCCCGCCCTCCTGCCCCGGAAGTGGTCCCCGCGCGCAATTTGAAGACGAAATCAGGCCCCCGGGCTGCGCGGGCCGCGGGGAGGCACGGCCCTCCGCCCAGGAAGCGGGTTTCGGAGGTAAAGGGCCCGCGTCGGGCCCCGGGGCAGGGGGAAGGGAAGCGAGGCGGGCCCGACGCCCGCGCCGGACTCCGGGAGGCCGGGAGCGGACCCGGTCCCGCCCGGCATGCGGGTCTCCCGCCAGGTTTGCGTCTGGAACGCCTTCCCGCCCTCGGTGCCAACGCGCAGTCGTTTTCGCCGAAGAAGGTCCCAGCGCATTGGACAGCGAAGCTCGGCATCAAAATTAAAGTGGGTCCGGGGCCTTCTGATAACCTCAGGGCTCCCGCGTTTAAGGACCAGCCCGCCCGGCGCTGGGTCTGCCTGTTCCGAGCCAAGTCGGGGCCTGTGTGTTGGTCGTGCGGTGCATGGCTACCACTTGTGGAGTGCTTGTGCTGTGCTCTTACATTTTCACACATTTCCTTTTTAAAAAAATTATTTTACAGAGAGGGATGGAGTTAGAAACATCGATGAGAGAGGATCATCGACCAGCTGCCTCTTGCACACCCCCCACTGGGGATGTGCCCGCAACCAAGGTACATGCCCTTGACCGGAATCGAACCCGGCACCTTTCAGTCCGCAGGCTGACGCTCTATCCACTGAGCCACACCGGTTTCACATTTTCTTATTTTATTCTTTCAACGAGCCCTGGAGGGGTGCACTCCCATCCCCGCTGCGGCTTCCGAAAGGTGAAGTGGTTGGCTTTTTGTTGCAGGAGTTCCACCCGGGGCCCCAGGAATAAACGTTAGGGCTTTCTCAATCTCTCCCAAGTTGAGAGAGGACCGGTGTTTGGCTGTCCTTGTCTAATGGTGCTGCAGTGAGCCCTGAGGATAGGGCCCACGCCCACTCCTGACCGCGGTTCGAACACCGTTATTTCCAAGGAAGGCGCTGGTGAGCCCTTTGCTGTGCCCAGACCCTGCGCGTGCTCAGCTTTCTTACCAGAACGATGCTCCAGTTACAGCAGCAGCAGCGGTTTTCTGTTTTCCCGTAAATTATACCAATTGACTTGGTCTTAGGGCTGGAGGCACCCGCTGATGGGCCCGGCATTTCATTTTACAGAGGGTCCTGCAGGTGGCAGGCCTTGAAGGGAAAGACTTTGGGGAAAGCAAGTGGGCGGGACCGGTGAGCGCAACAGGCCCGCGAGCCTGGGAGTGGCCAGGGGCTGGGAGTGAGAGGGCATTCTCAGTTATTAGATGAGAAGGCTGGGCAACAAGACCTAAACGGGGTAACGGGTTGAGGGCTGGATTCTGGAGTTTGGTCTTGTAGCGGTAAACCAAGCTGTGCATTGATTGGGTGGTGCTCTGGGTCCCTCGGCAGTGTTATGAGAATGGATGTGAGAATGTCCGGCAGAGGTGGGCTTTTTGGATGGGAGACCCCTGGAGAGAGGGGAAAGAAAGAACTGGAAGAGGACAGTATGTTGTATCTCTGATAGGAGATTTTTTGGAAATGTATGGGTTCTGTTCAAGCACAGACAGGTGAAGTAGTTGGAGTGGGGAAGGCCCGAGAGGCAGTGAATTAGTTCTACTTAACTTCTTAAGGTGTTATTCATCTGGAAAGCAAATTTCTATAATGCTGTTAGTGTGAGTGAATTTTAATCACATACTTTATTTTGAAACGTTTAGCCGTGGGAGACACAACATAATGTTTTCCAAAAGGCCATAAAAGGATTATATGAAGAAAACATTACCCAATACCAGAACCTTACTAAATACTAGACCTAGAACATAAATGCCAGAAAACACAAAATACTGATGTAAGTTGGGAAATAAGACTGGCTTGTGATGAAACAAGCAGGAAAACTGGGCCGGGCAGAGTCACGCAAGGCCGGCCTCAGGTCTCCCCCGGAGCCAAGCCCGCGCCCCCCTTGTCCCGCTGTTCCTGGGTACCAGGCCATCCAGGGGCACCTCGGGCAAGTCTAGGCATAAACCGAGGGAAACCGGGCTGTTTAGCTTGTTTATCTGTCTTCTCTCCACTTCCCTACCCACTTCCCCTTCTCCTGAACCTACAGTTCCTCTAATCATTTTAGCATAAGCTTGCCTTGAACCGAGCCTGACCACCTTTCGTTGTAAAACCAGCATTGAACACGATTAAATGAAAACTCTGGTGCAATATGTAGAAATAAATAACAGAGCTCTTAAAGCCTACCATTTTATATATATATATATATATATGTGTGTGTGTGTGTGTGTGTGTGTGTATTTTATTGATTTTTTTTTTTAGAGAGGGTTAGAGAGTTAGAAACTTAGATGAGAAACATCAATCATCTGCCTCTTGCACACCCCCTACTGGGGATGTACCCACAACTATGATACATGCCCTTGACCGGAATCGAACCCAGGACCTTTCAGTCCGCAGGCTGACACTCTGTCTACTAAGCCAAACCGGTTTCGGCTTAGCCTACTATTTTAAAGTGCAACAAATACTTTTCTTTGGAACTTGGAAACCTAAATAAAAATAGTCACGGTTCCTATGTGAAAAGGGGTTTTGCTGTACCATGACATACAAGTAAAACAGAACTCTTTCCCCACCAGGAATGAAGTGTTTCTGAAATGGTTCCGCCGAGGGTAGGAATGAGGAATGCCATATCCCAAACCAGATGCCTGATGCATTCCGTTCCCCGTGGGCTCTGCTGGAGCCCTCCAGCCTCCTGCGTGTGGGAATATTCCAGCCCAGTTGTCTTCTAGCCCTCCACCCAGCTGTTAAAAGTTTCAAAGTGTGCAAAGAACATGAGGGCATCCTGTATAATAAAGAGCTAATATGCTAATTAGACTGGATGGCAAGCTGGCCAGGAAGGAAGAGTGGGTGGGGCCAGGACTGCGAGGGTGGAGGCCCTTGCATGAACTTTGTGCATGGGGCCTCTAGTAACATACGTTGAACTTCTCTTTTTTTCTCTGTTGACATTCATGGTTTTCTCAGTGCAATAAGTGCTAACCTGGTTTTCCACCGTGACCTCAGGACTTTCAAGTATGACACAACCCCATGGTCATACCAATAATTTTGCAAAGTCAAAAACATTTTTTGTGATGTCCGTGTCCCACTAAGTGTGGACATCCGCATGGTTATTCCTCGTCACTTATTGGCTAGGTACTTGAGTTGTAATTCACATCTCATTGCATTCTGTATTTTCTTCATTAAGTAATCGGCGGGCTTTATTAAAAGTCAGATTTCACAGCAGAAAAGTCGGATTCTCAATTAGATTGTCTAAATGTGGGGGATTTTTATCTGTATGTGAAGCAGATTAAAGTGAATTGAATACTCGGAATCTAGCAATAAGGAGTCACACCACTTTGTATTAAAAAAAATTAAAGCAGTTTTATTTAAAAATGTCCCATCTCTTCAATTCAATGAAATTACATTTCTTTCCTAAACATCGGTTATGAAATTTATGTTGATACCTTTAGAACTGTATTTCTGTTCTTGGTTTATAATTGATGATTTTCATGTGATTTTCTTTTTTTAAAAAAAAATATATATGTTTTATTGATTTTGTACAGAGAGAAAGGGAGAGAGATAGAGAGTTAGAAACATCGATGAGAGAGAGTCATCGATCAGCTGCCTCTTACATACCCCCACTGGGGATATGCCCGCAACCAAGGTATATGCCCTTGACCGGAATCGAACCTGGGACCCTTCAGTCCCCAAGCCGATGCTCTATCCATTGAGCCAAACCGGTTTCAGCTTTTCATGTGATTTTCAAGCTGTAACTTGGAGAGAAGAATCTTTCTTAGGTCTCTTATGTTTGAAGTCAGATTGGAATCTACGGATAATAACCTTTTTCTTTTTTTAATCATGTAATGACATTCCTACCCTCTTTTAATTTTTTAGGGTGATTCTATTTTTCCCCTCCAGGGAATACTGTGAGTTTGTGTTGTCTCAGAGTTTTCTGCTGAAATTCAAGAGACCTTCTATCACCTTGGTAAGTTACAAGTACTAGAAAGACAGTGCCAAAGGTAAATAGGAATTTTACCCTCACATACTTTAGTTATTATTTCACTTAAACTAATATACCGGTTTTCAACATAGACAAATTATGATGTAAATGTTGTTAATGAAAAGGGAAACTATATGAGTTATGTATTTTTGTATGAAAACCAGGCCAAAACTTACTGGCTTAAAAAAAAAAAAAAAAAAAACACAATTTTTTTTTTTTTAACGTTTCTGTGGGTTGCCTGGGCAGTTGTTTAGCAGGTCTCACCTGAATTTACTTGGGTTTACTCAAGCATTTAATCTGATG
The DNA here is from genome assembly GCA_036971965.1 of Nyctalus aviator. Lineage (NCBI taxonomy): Eukaryota > Metazoa > Chordata > Mammalia > Chiroptera > Vespertilionidae > Nyctalus > Nyctalus aviator. The sequence continues at coordinate 181,545,417 of CM072924.1, read as the reverse complement.
ATAGTTGGATAATCCGAAATGGTTTAACTCATACCACCTGGTAGTTGGTGCTGTTAGCCACAAGTACCTTGGTTCTCCTCCAGATGGCTTTTATCCTCTCTGAGGCTAGAGTTACAGCATGGCACTCTGAAGGAAGGGACTCCAAGATAGCCACATTCAATGCAAAGCACTTATTAACCCTCTGTTTGCTTTACATCCGTTGATGTAACATGGCCAAAGCAAGTCACATGTCCAAGCCGAGGCAGTATGGGAATGGGCTTAGATGGCATCTCTCTTTTTTTTTTTTTTTTTTATATATATATATATATATATATATATATATATATTATTGATTTTTTACAGAGAGGAAAAGAGAAACATCGATGAGAGAGAAACATTGATCAGCAACCTCCTGTACACCCCATACTGGGGATATGCCCACAACCAAGGTACATGCCCTTGACTGATATTGAACCTGGGACCCTTGAGTCGGATGCTCTATCCACTGAGCCAAACCAGTTAGGGCTAGATGGCATCTCTTGGTGAGAGGAATGGCAAAGAATACGTGACCATTTTCAATCTACATACCGTCCCCCCCCCCATGCCACACGTACACACACACACACACACACGTAACCCTTCTAGAAACCTATCCCTTACACTAAAACAGAGGCCAGCCGGCTTCCTGGGCCAGCCAGACACCTGGGTCTTGAGCCATAAAGTGGCGTAGCTAAGCTTTATTTATTCTTTTGGGAGTAGGAATCTCTTTCACGTCCGGCGTGGAAAGGGCTCCAATTCGGGGTTCGGGTTCTGGAGAAGGGCCGCACACAAATGAAGAGACTTGAAGAAATTCAATTTGGCGATATGGGGGGCCAGGCGGCAGTCCAACCCTAGTGGGAGAACTACTCCTGCTCTGGCCCTGCCATCCCTTTATTGAGGCTCTGGGGAAAACATCTTAGGCAACATGAACAGAAATTTCCTTAGGCAGGAAATAACAGAGAATTACATGGGACCAACAAGGTGGAGGCTGTTTCAGCTAACAATGTCTCCACTAAAGAGTGAGTGGTTAGAGCAATTCAGGTTGTTGTCCAGCCTTCCTGGCTTCCTGTCCACATCTCTCTTTTATTTTTTTTTATTTTTTTAAAAATATATTTTATTGATATTTTACAGAGAGAAGGAAGGGAGAGAGAGAGAGCTAGAAACGTCTATGAGAGAGAAACATAGACCAGCTGCCTCCTGCACACCCTCCACCGGGGATGTGCCCGCAACCAAGGTACATGCCCTTACCGGAATCGAACCTGGGACCTCTCAGTCCACAGACCAAAGCTCTACCACTGAGCCAAACCGGTTTCGGCTGTCCACATCTCTTTTTTAGTGAAACTGATTTGTTTCTAGCATTTGGGTTTTGTTTGTTTCTTATAAAATTGTACAGAAACTTTTTAAACTAATACACATCCAATTTATTTTAAACTTTAAAAAATAAATTGGATGTGTATTCATAACCTCACAACTTTTATTCGTGTATTGTTTCTTCTATTATTTCAGTTACATTTTTAGATTATTTTGCATGTATATTTCTTTGTTCAAAGACCTTACATGTTTACACAGTATGATGTGATGTATTTTATTTTTCCATCAGTTATTTTAAAAAATTAAACATATTTGCCTGAAAAAAACCCAACTAAACAAAAAAAACCCTATCCCTTTTCCTATGGTAAGTGAATCATAACCCCAAATTGGAAAAGTGTTGCCTGATTTCTTACCTTGGTGTGGTTAACATGAAAGCATTGTATGCAAAAAACAACAACAAACAAACCACAAAACACATGTCACTAATAAACAAGAATTAAAATGTCATTCACAGTCATTAAATTGACAGAAGTAAAGATTGATTTATTCCTTTTTAAAGTCATCCTTATGATTGCTACAGACATTGCAAAGCAAAACTAGCCAATATTGTATTTCACTTTTATATACTGAGTTATCCTCCCAATGAACAGATGTGTCGAGAGCATTGAAGAGAAACAGAAGAAAAGGAGGCTGAGAACTGCACAGAGGAACCTGGGAATGAACTCCACGCTAACCACAGCACAAAGATGACCAGGTGGGAGCAGCAGCTGGGGAGGGCGGAGAGCACTTGATACAAAAAATGATCATAATAGAAACCATAATGATACAAAAACACATCTGCATGTGGCCTTGTAATTTACAAAACATTTTCCTAAGTCTTTTGTTTCTATCCTCAAGGTAACTACCTAAAATATTAAAAAGGAGATTCGTTTCCATTCTGCAGGTGAGGAAGATTCAGGGAGCTTGTCTAAAACCATCGCATTGTCAGATAGGAGGGCCAGGATCTAAAAGTTTCTCATGACCAGCTGTTCTCCTTTACAGGAAAACTTCATGCAAGACATCAGATAGAAAGCAGAGTAGGAATGAGTTTTGAAGTTTTACCAAACTATATCCTAAACCAAGACATTGGTGTCCTCATTTGTTTTAGGTGTAATTGCTAGCCATCTTACATGGGACAGGACTTGGTCTGCCCGCACTTCTGAACCGATGAAGAGAAGATGGGAAGCAAAACTGAAGCAGATTGAAGAGCGAGCATCCCGTTACCAGAGGAAGCCCCTGTCCTCCGTGTACAGGCCCAGGCTGTCAAAGCCACAAGAGCCACCCTCTATTTGGAAACTGTTTCCTCGCCAAACGCAAGCTTTCAATTTTGTTAAAAGCTGCAAAGAGGTAATGTTTTCATTTTCTCCTTGTTTTTAGAGCTACGATGACTTAAGATTTCTAAAATTAAAAAAAAAAAAAATCAAGTTTGTCTTTATTTCTGGCCATATATCAACCAAAAGAATTTAATTGTGGTCTTTTTTTTTTTTTAAATATATATTTTATTGGTTTTTCACAGAGAGGAAGAGAGAGGGAGAGAGAGTTAGAAACATTGATGAGAGAGAAACATCAATCAGCTGCCTCCTGCACACCCCCTACTGGGGATGTGCCCGCAACCAAGGTACATGCCCTTGACTGGAATCGAACCCGGGACCTTTCAGTCCACAGCCCAACGCTCCATCCACTGAGCCAAACCGGTCTCGGCTAATTGTGGTCTTAGTATCACATGATTTAGGAAACACATGGAGTCATTAGCCAGTTCCTCTATATTAATAATGAAAAGGAATGACATGCCTAGTGACAATTTTTAAAGATTAATGACATGTAAATGAAGCGGTGCTTTGAGGAAGAGTGGCCATGTTTACAGACTGAAAAGTAATAGAATGAGATTTTAAGAGTAAAACAATACTTGCAGAAATACAAGAAAATGAATGAGGGGCGTATGAGATTTTTTTAAGGACAAAATTGGGGAAAAGGATAATTGAATTTAAACAGTAGGAAATGAAAATGTCTCAGATATTATAGCTTACATTTAATAAGCTCTGGAACGTAAATCCTAGTGCCAAAGCACATGTGTGTTTCTATCTCCGTTGTGCTTGGGAGTCGTAGAGTGGGTTTATCGTGACAGTTTCCAGCACATGGGGCAAGTGGGAAGAAGAGCTTGCAACATGCTAGCCTCACCAAGGATGTGCTGCTCAAAAATAACCCAAATCAGATGTGCTTTGCACATCATTAGTTCTAGGGGCATTGCGGGGAATATAAAGAAGTACAGGTGACCCTTGAGTAACAGGTTTGAATTGTGTGGGCTCACTTGTTCCTGGATTATTTTCACTATACACTGTGAATGCCCTTTCTCATCTTTATAATCTTTTTGCTAGCTTACTTTGTTGTAAGAATGAGGGATATAGTACAGGCATACCTCAGATATTACGGGTTTGGTTCTAAACCACCGCAATAAAGTGAGTTTCAATAAAGCTGGTCGTAATCTTTTTGCTGCTCTAGGGTGTTGCCTTCAACTTGTAAGACACACATCTGAAGTGCAATAAAATGAGGTGTGCCTGTACATCTACAAAATCTGTGTTAATCGACTGTTTTTGTTATTGGTAAGACTTCTGGCACCAGTAGGCTATTAGTAAAGTTTTTGGGGAGTCAAAAGTTAGACACAGCCGGGACCGGTTTGGCTCTGGATAGAGCGTCGGCCTGCAGACTGAAAGGTCCCAGGTTTGATTCTGGGCAAGGGCATGTACCTTGGTTGCAGGCACATCCCCAGTGAGGGGTGTGCAAGAGGCAGCTGATCGATGATTCTCTCTCATCGATGTTTCTAACTTTCCATTTCTCTCTCTTCCTCTCTGTAAAAAATCAATAAAATATATTAAAAAAAAAAAAAAGTTAGACAGATTTTTGACTGTATGGGTCTCGGCACCCATAACCCCTGCATTGTTTAAAGGTCAGCTGTGTAATGAAAAGATCCATATATGAAATCTAGCATAAATATATTGTGGTTCTGATCATTGATGCTATATAAAAACTTAGTGCTAGCCCTAACCGATTTGGCTCAGTGGATAGAGCATCAGCCTGTGGACTGGCAGGTTTGATTCCAGTCAGGGGCATGTACCTTGGTTGCAGGCACATCCCCAGTAGGTGTGCAGGAGGCAGCTGATCGATGTTTCTAACTATCCTTTTCCCTTCCTCTCTGTAAAAAATCAATAAAATATATTTAAAACAAATAAACAAAAACAAAAACCTCAATGCTAAAAGTTTAAGACAAGGCCCCTTCTTTGCCTTATAAAGAGAAGCTCACTCAGATCTTACCAGAATAGTTTGGGAAACAAACACTTTTCATGCTTATTCTCTGTAAACTAAATTCAGGTGTCAGAAGTTTAAATAATAACAGATTCATTTGATCTTGAATTAAAAAAAAGTATAGAGGATTATGGTTGCTGCCCTTAATTAACAATCTATAAAATTTATTTCAGAAAGTTTTTAATAGGTTGAGGCCACTTAGTCCTCCCATGATTTCTCACTCCTGAAAATGGCAGTTTAGTTTCTTTAGGTTCAACAGCTACTGTTAGCTAAAAGAGGACAGAGGAACTTGAGTTTTCCTTATTGGAAGAAACTATATGGCAGCAGACACAAGCAATTATACCAAGTGCCACAGCAATTAACTTAAAAAAGATTGGTTTCCCATAGAAAAGACAATTTGTAGTCACTTGTTAAAGTTAAGCATTTTAAAACTTCCTTTAAGCTTTTAAGATTAACTTACATTTAAAAATTATTTTCCATGTTTTTATATGTACTAAAGCATTATTAATTTTATCCCAAATGATTTATAATGTTTAGTTTTAAAAAATAAGTTTAATTTCATAAAATAGCAAATATAATATGAAGTAAAACTAGACTGATTTTTTCTATCTTAAATATGCATTACTTGAGTGACTAAAAATAAATAAATACAAATAACTAGATTTTGATTGGCATAGATCTAGTGATTATTTTCCTTGTTTTTAATAATCTATACTAATAAAAGAGAAACATGTAAATTGACCATCACTTCGTGACACCCACAGCCAATGAGGAATGGGTATGCAAATTAACCTAACAAAGATGGTGACGGCCCCGCCCCCCAGGCACTCCAGGCCTCTGGGCAGCAAGACTCCTCAGGGCCTCCCTGTTGCACTCCACGCCTGTCAACTGTCCTTTCAGGCTCCCTGTGGCCCAGCCCCCAGCCTCAGAGGCAACCCTCTGGTGCCTGAGGTCACAGCTCCTGGTGTATGTGTCTCCCTCTATCCCACCCTGCCCCGCCGCTCTGATAAACAACACCCTAGCCTTGGAGCAGCCCTGCGGGTGCAGACAGACACAGGAGCTCCCTTGGTGCACAGTTAGCACATCCTAGGAGCCCCGGACCAGCCAAGGGGCGATGGTGGTGGCAGCTCAGCTTTGTTTTGAATAGATCAAGGAGGCCACCTACACAGTAACCCAAATTATCAGATCTCCCTCCTTCCTATCTCCCCAAATCCAGAGGGGAGGGGCGATGGGTGTAGCAGGAGGGTGGGGAGGAGCAATGGGTGTGGAGGGAGGGGGGGAGGCAGGGGTTGGAATAGGAAGAGGATGAGGAAGGGGGCCAGTTGCATCCCACTTTCACCATGGGAAAGAAACCTGCTAGCACACCCATCCTGTCCAGCCCTCCAGCCTGCCTCACTCCTCCCACCTCTTCCCCTTCCCACCTCTCCCAGCACTGCACAGAGGAACTCTCCTGAGAAGGAGGGTGAGGAGGAAGCGGTGCCGGAGTGTGCAGGGCTTGCCACCCCCACCGCCACTGCACAGGCTGCCTGAGCGAGCCTGCGGCATGCCGGCAGCCAGGAGAAGGAAGGCCTATTCTTGCACAAACCTTCATGCATTGGGCTTCTAGTATGTTTAATAAAGTGTTCAAATTCCAGTGTGTGACAATTTGAATAGTAAAACTCTTTATGGACATTTAATAGCTGTACTTGACTAGATTTTCATTTTATTACTTTTTGACTTTTTTTTTCTTTTACAAAGGATGTTCATGTATTTGCTTTGGAATGCGAAGTGGGCGATGGACAACGTATTTACCTTGTAACAAGCTATGTTCAACTTTGGTTTCATTATAAATCCCGGTAAGCAGTTTGTAAAGTCCAGCACATTAAGTTACATTTCCTGCATCTAGTAATGTTTGTGAAATGAATTCAGACTGAATTGGCTTTGATAGTTCATAATTAGTTACTATCCACTTACTATTAGAATTGAATTCTGGAGCTTTCATGTCACAACATTGAATTATCTCACCAGCTGCTGGGAGAAGAGTGTGTGTGTGTGTGTGTGTGTGTGTGTATGTGTAGGTTCTGTACTACATGTGCCCCATGATGACACAATTCCCTCATCATTTTTCCTTGTTCAGATTACTACAAACTTTATATTTGTGTAGGAAACCATCCACATTTCATTTAGCATAAGTTATCCTTTCATTATCAAGCCAGCATCTATTATTTTTTTAATATATTTTTTGTTGATTTCAGAGAGGAAGGGAGAGGGAAAGGGAGAGAGAGAGAGAGAAACATCAGTGATGAAAATCATCCACCAGCTGTCCCCTGCATGCCCCCCACTGGGATTGAGACTGCAACCCAGGGATGTACCCTAATCTGGAATCAAACTGTGACTTCCTGGTTCATAGGTTGACGCTCAGGCACTGAGCCACACTGGCAGGGCTCAGCATCTGTTATGAACCCTGTTAAAATCAAACTCGTGGGTGCCAGCAAGGATGTTAACTGCAAACGTGAGCACGGAAAGCTCATTAACGTCAGCTGATTCTGAATGTTTTAAACTAATTTTTAAAATATTATTTTCCTAATGAAAATAGTAAATTTAAAAATTCTATTAAAAAATTCATGGAATCCCAAGAATATGTAATTACGGGATTCCAGTGTGAGAAAGCTCTTTTCCCAAACAAAGTTAGCTTCATGGTGACACCAAAAACAAATATAGAAGTGTTACATAAAATAAACTCATATGTAAATAAACAGTATGAAGTTGACCATATTTTCTAGTTAAATAATATTAAGAATGTGATTGTTACATTTTGTTTGTTGGAAACTCTTAATACTGTGATCAATAAACGTATGGTGAGTTGTTCAGTTCATCATGTTTTTGTTATAGCACTAGAGGCCTGATGCATGAAATTCATGCATGGCAGGTGATCAGGGTTGATTGGGGCTAGGCCGACCAGGGCCAGGCTGGAGAGGAGGAGGCGACGGTTGCCAGACTGGGCATGGAAGGAACTGACGCAAAATGCCAACACCGCCATCCTTGGTGCCATGTGGTTCCCCTCCTCTCCCTCTTCCTCACCACTGCGCTGCCATCATGTTGGGCGGGTGGCAGGCCAGTTGGGGCCTGCTGGCTGGCCGGGGTGAAGGACAGAGCACGGGAGGTGGGCTGCCGGCCCCAAGGAGGGAGCCAGCCCTGGGACCCCTGGAAAAGGGGTCGTGTTTGCCGCCATTCACCCCCGCTTCCCCGTCCCAGTCTCGGGGCTGGCCCCCAATTGGGGCCTATCGGCCGGGGGAGGTTGGCTGTGGGAGTGCACTGACCACCAGGGGCAGCTCCTGCATTGAGCATCTTCCCCCTGGTGGTCAGTGCGTGTCATGGTGACTGGTGGTTCCAGTCATTCCCGTCGCTTATGCTTTGATATATATATAGATATATGTAATTAAAACAGCTAACATGGTATCTTGAGATATAAGATCGAGTTCTATGATTTAAAAGGTATCAGATACAAGGCTAACAATCATGAATTATTCAATTTAGAAAACATCTCTTACACTGCTATGAAGTCATTCCTGAAAATGCTGTTTGCAAGCTCTATTTTGATCTGGAATTTAACAAACTTGCCAATCCTGGAGCTGATGGAAAAAAGATGGTTGCATTACTCATTGAGGTAATTTACAGGCTCTGGTTTTTTTCCTTACATCCATCTGTCTCTATTTTTATTCATTAAGTGAATCTAGCCTATGTAATATATAGGGTGTCCCCCCAAAATATATACACACTCTAACAGCTGATAACTAACTTAATTTTCACTCATTTTCAGGTTTAACTGATTTGAAATAATGCGTGAAGCTAGACTAAGCTTTGAACAAAGAAAATTTATCCTATAGTGCCACTAGACATTTTTTATGGGGACACATAAAAGATAAAGTTTATGGTACAAAACTTGGTAATAGCTGATGAAGGTGCACAAATACCAAACAAAATTATTTTTGATGTTTGTGATTCCATTGCTTCGTGTCATCAGCAGTGCCTGGACCAGAACAGTCATCAGTTTGAAAATAGGCATTGACAGAAAAATTATTCATTTCTGTACATTCTTTTAAAGTTTTATAAAGTTTTTAAATGAACTGTATGCTAATAAACACTGATTTTATAATCATTCCAAGTGTGTATACTTTTTTTGGACATCCTGTGTAAGTTCCGTGGTTTTCCTCCTCTTACTTTTGACATTTATCTCTTAATATTGCTTCTCTGAGTAAACTTCTAAAAAGGAGTAAGTTCAGTGTTGGTTCATATATTTTTTAACATTACTATACCCAGTAAAAAAAAAAAAAAAAAAAGAAGCATTGAGGACAAAGTGGCAGTTGAGGAATTTTCTGGATTTTTTTTGTTTTGTTTTTGTTTTTAATTCTCTGGCTTACATTATAAATAGGTGGCTCTCGAAAAGATTGGGCAAAGTGAGAATTTACTGAAGAGGGTAGGATCAAAGAGCATTGGGGTGGGCTGGGGGTGCTATAATAATGCCAGCACAGCATTAATAAGTACAGTTTGTCACATGACTCTTGGTAGCTGGGTGCTTGGCAGTTACAAACATTTAACCCTGCATGTTTTAATAACTGCTTTGGCAAATGAGAAGACTGAGGCTTCAGGAGAAGTAACTGGTCCTATGGCTACATAGCTAATGTTCTGTTACATGTGCCAGGCGCTGTGCTAACCCTTTACCATCGTTTTCTCTTTTCCTCCTTGCAACAGTCCCAAAAGTTAGGGTCTAGTATATCCCATTTTGCAGTTGAGGAATGTAAGGTTTGCACTTCACCAAAGTCACAGAGCTGTTAAGTGGCAAAGCCAGAATTCAAACGTACCGTATTTTCCTGCGTATAAGATGACACTGTGTTCTAGTAAAAAGCCTGCTCAGATTGGCCAGAGTCCGAGAGGCGGTCTATTAAAAAAAGAACTGGTGTTGCCTCGGAAGTGGGGGGTAGTCTTATACAGTGAATATAGGCCTAAACCTATGTTTTAACTGTAAAATTAGGGGGTCGTCTTATACGCCGGAAAATACGGGTAGATTTTTCTGACTTCAAATCTTGTGCTCCTGACCCAAGCTTGTTGCCTTACTATCCTATATCCTATATAATAAAGAGGTAATATGCAAATTGACCATCACTTCAACACACAAGATGGCCATCCCCATGGGGACACAAGATGGCTGCCACAAGATGGCCGGCAGGGGAGGGCAGATGGCCGGCAGGGGAGGACCAGGCCTACAGGGGAGGGCACTTGGGGGGGACCAGGCCTGCAGGGGAGGGCAGTTAGGGGTGACCAGGCCAGCAGGGGAGGGCAATTAGGCATTGATCAGGCTGGCAGGGGAGCTGTTAGGGGGTGATCAGGCTGGCAGGCAGAAGCAGTTAAGGGCAATCAGACAGGCAGGCAGGTGAGCAGTTGGAAATGAGCAGTCCTGGATTGTGAGTTATATTTGTACCAAGATATTTTAATTTTGCTCATGAAAAATATTTAAAAATATTTGTTTCTTGTGTTTTTAGCATGTTTGTAAAGCACTGCAAGAGTTATACAGAGTTAACTGTTCAGCTGAAGATGTTTTCAACTTAGATTCTAGCACTGATAAGAAATTTAGCCGCCATTTAATATTTCAACTCCATGATGTGGCATTTAAAGATAATATTCATGTCGGTAAGTATACTGTTTTTTATTTATTTTTAATGTTTTTTATTGATTTTTTTTATAGAGAGGAAAGGAAGAGGGATAGAGAGTTAGAAAAATCGATCAGCTGCCTCCTTCACACCCTCTCCTGGGGATGTGCCCACAACCAAGGTACATGCCCTTGACCGGATTCGTGAGTCAAACTAGTTAGGGCTGTTTTTTATTACATAAACATTTTTTATTTTATATATATATATATATATATATATATATATATTTGTATGGGTTTCAGAGAGGAAGGGAGAGGGAGAGAGAGATAAACATTAATGATGAGAGAGAATTATTTGGCTGCCTCCTGCACACCTCTACTGGGGATCGAGCCTGCAACCCGGGCATGTGCCCTGACTGAGAATTGAACTGTGAACTGGTTCATAGGTGATGTTTAACCACTGAGCAACACTGTCCAGCCAGTCAAGTATACTATTTTTTAAACAGTCATGTAGCTATAGTAAAAGGTCATATTTTCCTTTTTTTAAAAAAAATTAAGTTGTGTAAATATTTATTAGTTTTTATGGGTGTTAACTATTCTGAAAAAATGAAACATGATTTTCCATGTTTTTAGGCCTTGCCTTTAATTCTAGACCTATCTTCCTATTTTGACACATTGGGTTTCTGCTGCAGCAGGAGTCATGCAGCAGTGTTTTGGTTGATACAGGAGAGGCCTAATTCAGGTCTGACCCATGAGACCTCAGATCTGGATTTCCGACCTTTGCTTTCAGTGCCTGAGAACTGGGGCTTGGTTTCCAGGTTGCATCTCGAAGTCTTGTTTATTGTCCCAGACCACACCTTAGGGCTCATAAGGAATCTAGATGTGTAAACCTGAAAGTGTAACCAGCATACTTGTTTCAGGATGGTAAATATAGAAACAGAGTCCCAGGTGTAAAATGAAGTCAGTCCAAAGGGGAACAAGTGGGCAGAATGGGAACACAGAAAACCAAGGTCTGAATAGAAGTCACAACCCTGATTGTTCATCCGACAGGGCAGAGCAGGCAGGTATTCCTAAGTTCCAACAGCAGACCATTGACTGAAGTCCAAGGACCTTGTACCCATTTCAGATCGACAAATGCCTGACAATTTCCAGGGTAAAAGACATGAGCCTAGTCACATAACCACTGGTCTGTACGAAAGACTAGTGTCCGAGGTGCCCGGGCTCCTTATTTCCCCCGTGTGTTCTGTTAGCTTAGCGGTACATTGATTCTCTGGTCTATCATTCCTCAGTGGTAGTGATTGTAGATCTCGTCCTTGTCCCCTGTTAACCTTGATGGTCATTCCCTGTCATGGCTCCAGTTACCATCTCTGTGTTGGTGACTCTCAAAACTACTTCTTCAGTCAAGGTTATTGTTCTTAACACCAGACCATACAGTCAGCTTCAAACTCCACATGACCAAACACCTCCCCTTTCCCCTAGAACTTGCTGTTTCTCCTGTGGTGGGTATATCGGTGAGTGGTGTCACCATGCATCCAATTACCCAAGTGGAAGTGGTGTCACCTTTGGCCTCTAGACACGCTCTAGCGTCCTATTCAGTCGGCTAGCTAGAGTGATCTGTTTATGCCACTGGAGGGCCTCAAGCCCTTGACGGATAACACACTGCCTTCCAGAAAAAGTCCCTGGCTTAGTTTTCACAGTGAGATCCCCTGTGCTTTAGCCTCATCTCTCGATACTTGGCTCTTCTCGCTCTACTGGGTTCCCACTGGGCCCTGTTTTCTCCAGTCCGGGGCCTCTGCAGTTGCTGCTGCTGCTGACTGAAGGGACCTGCCTCCAGCCTGGTGTGTTGAGACTCAGCGTAGAAATCCTCATCGGAGAAGCCTTTTCTGTGCAGCCCGAAGGCTGGGCTCAAGTCCTCTGGGTCGCAGGACTGCCCAGCGCTGAGCGATCACCACTTCCTGAGGCAGTTTCCTGGTGCTTGTGTTTGTGTCTCATCGCCTAATGTTTCTTGAGGGCAGGGAGTGTTTTTAGAGCTTATTACATAATAATATCTTTATCAATAACATTAATAATGGGCTAGTAGCAGAGGCAACGATAATAAGTACTAGTAGGCATTTAATAACTTATTGAATGGTGACAATATTAAGTGGGCTCTGCTGTCAGGTGTGGAGAGAGTCCTAAGCAAGCTATTTCCTTGGTGCCTGTTTACTCTTTCTTCATGTCGGCTCTGACTCTGCCACAGGCTACATTGAGATGCGTTGCTAGGGAGAACCGAAGTGTGGCATGGTTAGCAGTCTCTACTACATGTCTCTTCTGAAAGTGGGTGCATTCAAGCTGGGCTTTAAAATGTCAGCCTGTGGACGATGGGAAGAAGGGCTTTGCAGTCAGAGCGGCATAAGCAGAGGGTAGGATGGGCGTTGGCGCCTGGTTTGGGGAGCGCCGGGAGTTGTGTGGCTGGAGAGGCCTAATCAGACACCAGTCTCGCCTGTGCAGTGACGGATGCCAGCACCAGGGGCAGGGATGGGGGGTGAGTCCACATCTCCCTTCCGCTCCCTCCTCCGTGTGTCTCTTGGTGACAGTTCTAGTCCTGTGATTAGCCTTTCAGAAAGGCGAGTTAGGGCAATCTAAAAGCACAAAATGCTCGCAAAATGCATATGTTGGATCTGCCTAAAATGCTTTCCTGCCTGCATGCCGTAGCACCTACCATTTCTGTGATTAATACGTTCTTTTGAGTTATTCCCAGCCATAAAATTGTCCCTGTATGAATGATGATGTGTGTGGTGATATTGGGGAAGGGAAATCAAAATCAGAGCAGTTTCCTGGGATCCCGTAGTAGTATTTATGTCAGTTACACTGTCACATCCTGGCCCTGTTAGCTCCCTACCCAAGGTCAAAGGTCCGCAGGGCCTCCTGAGCGCTGCCCTGGCACCTGGTTCTGAGCCAGGGCCCCACTGCTCTTAGCGCTGCCCCCTCTCAGGGGGGTGTCATTCTGCGTTTCCAGGAAAATTAACTCTGTCCTTTTATATTTGTACTAGAGGCCCAGTGCACAAATTTGTGCACAGGGGAGGTCCACCGGCTGGCCGGATGGGGTGGACTTGTCAGAAGGAGGAGATGGCGGGAGGTTGGGTAGCCTGCCTGCTCCGATTGGGGCCCAATCAGGGCTGGGCCAGGTCAGGGAGGGGCTGTGGGTGATTGGCCAGTGGGCCCGCCCCCAATTAGGGTGTGGGGGGGTGATCAGGGGCCAGCAGCCTGGGGAAGGGGTCTTAGGTGGTTGGCCAATTGGACCTCCTCCTGATCGGAGTGGGAGGGCTGATCAGGGGTGGAGCTGACTGTGGGGAGGGGCTGTGGGCCGATTGGGGTGGTGGGGGCCCATCATTGGCGGGGCTGGGTCGGGAAGGGGCTGCAGGCTGATCCAGGTGGGAGAGGCTGATCAGGAACTGGGCCGGCCCGGAGAGGGAGGGGCCGTGGGGGTGTGTGTGTGTGTGTGTGTGTGTGTCCCAAATTGGGATGGTTTGCTGGCTGCAGTAGGTGTCATAGTGACTGGTCATTCCAGTTGTTATGGCATTCCAGGTTACTGGCTTTTTATGTAGATAGATAAATTGCTTTGTCGTCCTTTGACATATGCTTTCACTTCACTCAGAATTTACCTAGTTTCCCCTAATCCAGAAATAATCTTGTCTGTATATGATTGCAAGGATCAAATGCTTTTGCCCTCATTTTGATGTTTAGTGTTTATAAGACAGTGGGTTTATTTCTTTGAGTAAGGAGGTAATTAAGTCTAATTTGTAGAAAGATTTTTTAATTTAAAGCATGCACATCTTATATAACTTAAGGTTTTATGCTATATGGTAACTAAAGTGACAAACTCAGATTATATGAGTTTTAAAGATTAAAATTAAAAATTTCTACAGCATTGCATTCTCTAATCTTATTTACATGAAAGTGACAGGAGAGGCATGTTCTAGTTTATAGTAACAGCTCAGTGCTAAAACCAAAAATAAAAAGGAGGCTTGCTGTGAAAAATTGGGTAGATTTGGGCCTAGATCTTAAGTTACAGTTTGTGAAAAAGAAGAATTAGATTAATCATCATTTTCCCCCGTAGGTAATTTTGTGAGAAAGATTCTGCAGCCTGCTTTTCATTTGATTGCCAGTGGAGATGATGAAGATGATGGTGGGATTCCAGAGACAACCGGCCAAGCATTTTCCCCTTTTTCTGAACCACCAATTCACCAAGGAGTTTCCTGCAGTGAAATGTCCACAGACAAGGAGACGGGAGAGAGCTGGACATGGAATTCAGAGGCCCCGGGGAGGCTGAGGTCCACGGAGCGGAGCAGCCCTGACCTTTCCTTCCTCGTTGTGAAGGACCCTTCAGGGAAAAAGCGTCTCTTTGTAGATCTAGGTGAGTAGCATCAGCAGCTCTGTGAGACCGTCCTTGTGCCCTTCTGTGAGGGACGAGTCCGTGCCTGCTGCCGCCCCAGTTCCCAGTGACCGTGGGGTCACCAGCAGGATGTAGGCAGGGAGCTCGGGTTGCTGTTCAGAGATCTCAGGGAGGTCCCTGTGGGACGTAAACACCAGGCGTAATAGGACAGGGCAACTTTTTTTAGAAAACACTTTTATTGAAGTATAACATTCAGACAGAAACATGCATGATTTGTGAGTTTACAGGTCAGTGAGTTCCCACAAAATGGACATATTCTGTCACCACATCACCCAAATCAAGAAATAGAAGGTGACAGGACTCAGCATCTCCTCCACCCCCTCCAGGCATTACCCACTCCTCCGCAGAGCTAATCTCTAATCTACCCTCTAATACCAGAGAGAGAGAAAGATATATATATATATATATATATATATATATATATATATATGCTGGATGTTTTGACGCCTCCCTCTTTTCTGAGATTTGGCACCACAAATCATCAGCATCTTGAAAGCTCTCTCATAGTCTGACTTTTTTCCCTAATACATTGTCCAGCCTTTCTACTTATTTATTAGGAGGATTGCCTCCCAAATGCTCTAATTTGCTATTTCTGGATGCAGCATTCTTTCTTGCCATCTCCAATTTATTTTAATTTATGTGTTGCTTTTGCTTACATCTGGTAAAATGTAAAATGTATTTTTTAAAAATATATATGTATTTTTGTCCTTGAAGGTGACTTTATTCACCTTCATTTTATTGTTTTTTTGAATTAAGATATAATTGACATACAACATTAGTTTGAAGTGTACAACATTAATTTGAAGTATGCAGCATAATGATTTGATATTTGTACATATTGCAAAATAATCACCACAGTGAGTAGTTGATATCCATCACTGGACATAGTTACAGAAATTTTTCTTTCTTGTGATGAGAACCTTTAAGATCTACTCTCTTAGCAGCTTTCATATATGTGATAGAGCATTTTTTAAAAACTATATTTTTATTCAGAGAGGAAAAGAGAGGGAGAGAGAGAGAGATAGAAACATCAATAATGAGAATCATCACTCGGCCTCCTGTACACCCCTTACTAGGGACTGAGCCCACAACCTGGGCATGTGCCCCTGACTGGAACCGAACCAGGTCCCTTCAGTCCGCAGGCTGACACTCTATTACTGACCCAAAGCAGCCAGGGCACGATAGGGTATTAGCAACTAGAGTTGCCATGTGGTACTTAGATCCTCAGGACTTCCTTATCTTAGAGCTGAAAGTGTTTATCTTTTGACTTCCCCTTTAACCCACTTGGCCCATTTCCCAACCAAGGCAACCAGGAGAAGTGGCCGTTCTCTGTATCTATGAGCTTGG
Source organism: Nyctalus aviator (assembly GCA_036971965.1). Classification (NCBI taxonomy): domain Eukaryota; kingdom Metazoa; phylum Chordata; class Mammalia; order Chiroptera; family Vespertilionidae; genus Nyctalus; species Nyctalus aviator. The sequence continues at coordinate 181,529,341 of CM072924.1, read as the reverse complement.
TTTGGGTTTGTTTGTTTTTAGATTTTACCCTATAAGTAAGATCATTTCATATTTGTTTTTGTCTGGCTTATTTTATTTAGCATTATACCCTCCAGTCCATACAAATAGTCACAAATGATAGCATTTCTTTGTTTATTTTGGCTGAATGAAATTCCATTGTACAGTAGTTCCCCTTATCTGATGGGGATATGTTCCAAGAACCCAGTAGATGCCTGAAACTGTGGGTAATCCTGTACCTTATGTATATTATTTTTTCCCCTACACATACACACCTATGATGAAGTTTAATTCATAAATTAGGCACAGTAAAAGATTAGCAACAATAATTAACAAAATAGAACAATTATAACAATATACTAAAGTTATGTGAATGTAGTCTTTCTTTCTCTCAAAGTTCTTTCTTTCCAATTTGGATTGCTTTTGTAGGGCATTGGTAGTTTAGTGGTAGAATTCTCGCCTGCCAATTTGGATTGCTTTTATTTATTTAGTACTGTACTGTACTCACCTTTCCACTTAAATGAAGCACTGTCTGGCTTTTTTTTTTTTTAATATTTTATTGATTTTTTACAGAGAGAAAGTGAGAGAGATAGAGAGCTAGAAACGTCGATGAGAGAGAAACATTGGCCAGCTGCCTCTTGCACACCCCCTACCGGGGATATGCCTGCAACCAATGTACATGCCCTTGACCGGAATCGAACCTGGGACCTTTCAGTCCACAGGCCGACGCTCTACCACTGAGCCAAACCGGTTTTGGCTGGCTTTTTTTTTTGCCAGTATCACTGCTCTTTTTCTTAGGGTCATTATTATCCTCCTATATAATAAAAGGCTAATATGCAAATCGACCGACCAGTTGCTATGACGTGCACTGATCACCAGGGGACAGATACTCAACGCAGGATACCCACAGGGGGAGCACTAGTCAGTCAGAAGCCGGGTGAGCGCAGCAGCAGTGGCAGGAGTCTCTTCTGCCTCTGAGGCAGCGCTAAGGAGCAGCGAGCAGGTGGGCAGTGAGGAGCAGAGGCTCCCGGGCTACAAGAGGGATGTCTGACTGTCGGCTTAGGCCCGCTTCCTGCAGGAAGAGAGCCTAAGCCAGCAGGCAGACATCCCCCGAGGGGTCCCGGACTATGAGAGAGTGCAGGCTGGGCTGAGGGCCCCCCCACCCCCCCAGAGTGCATGAATTTTCATACACCGAGCCTCTAGTATAAAATCAGGGTCAGCTGAACACAAGCACTGCAACTCTGCAAGATGATCTGATAACGAAGATGGTTATAAATGACGAATGGGAGAGAAAGGAAAGGATGATTCATGCTCCTTGCAGGCTGAAACAGGATGGCGTGGGACACGGCACACAATTTAAAATTTATGGATTGTTTATTTCAGGAATTTTCCATTTAATATTCTCAGAACATGGTTGACCACAGAAACTAAAACCTCGGAAAAGGGGAGGTTACTGTATATATGTAGTTTGTTGGTGGAGTCCTTAAAACTTTTTACACATAATATCACACCATCTGCAAATAGAGTTCTTTCTTTTATTAGATTCCTTTTATTTTTCTTAACTAATTTCTGGGTAGAACTTTCAATACTTTGTTGAATGGGTGGTGAGAGTGGGCATCCTTATCTAATTTCTGATCTTATCAGAAAATTTTTAGCACTTCCTGTGTATGATGTTAGCTGTGGGCTTGTCACATGTGGCCTTTATTATGTTGAAGTACATTCCCTCTGTATTCACCTTGTTGAGAGTTTTAACCATAAATGGATGTTGAATATTGTCAGTTGTTGCTATTGTTTGCATTTATTGAGATAGTCATATGATTTTTATCTTTCATTTTGTTAATGTGGTATATGGTTTGTTTTTTGGATATTGAAGCATCTTTGCATCCTTGGAATAAATCTGATTTGATCATGGGGTATGATTCTTATAATTCATTGTTGAATTTGGTTTGCTAATACTATTTTGAAGATTTTTATATCTATGCTATCAGATACATTAGCCTGTAATTTTGTTTTCTTGTGGAATCCTTGTCTGGTTTTGCTATCAGGATGATGCTAGCCTTGTAAAATGAATTTGTAAGTGTTCTCTTTATTTTCTTTTTGGAAGATTTTGAAAACTATTGGTATTGACTTTTGTTTGAATATTTGGTAGAATTCACATTTAAAGTCGCCTGGACCTTTGTGGGGAGGTTTTGGATTACTGCTTCAATCTCCTTACTAGTAATTGACCATTCACATTTTCTGTTTCTTCATGGTTCAGTGTTATAAGACTGTTCCTAAGAATTTATCTATTTATTCTAGGTTGTTGGCATGTGATTTTTTTTTTTAATAGGCATGTGATTGTTGTAGTCTCTTATGATCCTTTATATTTCTGTGGAATCAGTTATAACATCTCCTCTTTTGTTTCTGACTTTATTTAAGTCTCCCCTTGCCCACCCTCCTCCCCATCCCCCGAGCCAACCCATGAGTCTAGCTAAAGGTTGTCTTTATTCAAAGAACTGGTTTTTGGTTTCTTTGATCTTATCTATTATTTTTTTAGTCTCGATTTCATTTACTAGTACATCTGCTCTGATCTTTGGTATTTCCTTCTACTAACTTTGGGCTTTGCTTTTCTTCCTTTTTTTAGTTCTTTAATGTGTAAAGTTAGGTTGTTTGAGATTTCTGTTGCTGTTTTATTTTATACTAGAGGCCTGGTACATGAAATTCGTGCACAGATATGTGTGAGGGGGTCCCTCAGCCCGGCCTGCACCCTCTCGCAATCCGGGAATGCTGTCTTCTAACTGCTAGCCTGCCTGCCTGCCTCATTGCCCCTAACCACCTCTGCCTGCCTGCCTGATGATCTATACATTTATGTAAGAGGATATTAATGTTCCATACTATTATTGTTTTGCTGTATATTTCTTCTTTTGGGTGTATTAATATTTCCATTGTATACTTATGTGCTCTTTCGTTGGTTGCATAAATATTTACAAATGTTTTATCTTCTTTTTTGGATTGACCCCTTAATTATGTAATGCCTTGCTTTGTCTCACCAAAATCTTTGATGGGTTTTGTTTTTTAATCCATTCAGTCATTGCTTTCTCTTTTGATTTAAGTTTTTAATCCAGTCACTTTTAAATATATTTTATTGATTTTTTACAGAGAGGAAGGGAGAGAGATAGAGAGCTAGAAACGTCGATAAGAGAGAAACATCGACCAGCTGCCTCTTGCACACCCCCTACCGGGGATGTGCCCGCAACCAAGGTACATGCCCTTGCCCGGAATCGAACCTGGGACCTTTTAGTCCACAGACCAACGCTCTACCACTGAGCCAAACTGGCTTCGGCAATCCAGTCACTTTTAAAGTAATTATTGATGAATAGATACAGCCATTTTGTTGTTTCCTGGCTGTTTTATAGTTCCTCTATTCCTTTCTGCTCTCGCTCTGTTTCTTTGTGGTTTGATGATTTTCTTTAATGGATGTTTAGATTTCTTTCTCATTATCTTCTGTGTATCTACTCTAGATTTATGCTTTGTGATTACTATGAGGTTTACATATAACAACATAACAATATGTAGCAAATTTGTAACTTTGAATGCATTCTAAAGTTCTATATTTTTACTATCTCTATGTTTTTGATATCACAGTTTACATTTTTTTATTGTCTTGATCCCTTAGCTAATTATTATACTTAGCAGTTTTTCATACTTGCTTTATAAGTGATTAATCCACTACTTTTACTAGACATATACCTTTACAAGTGTAATTTATACTTTCATATGTTTTCCTATTATGAGTTAGTGCTCGTGGGTCAGCTCTAAGAGGTCCCTTGAACATTTCTTGTAAGGTTGGTTTAGTGGTGATGAACTCCTTAACTTTTGCTTGTCTGGAAAACTACCCTTTAATATGAATGACGTCACCAGAGTTGGGGAAAGCCCCAAAAGTCTAAATTCAGGATGGATTCTTAGGAACTGACACATAGCCTTACTCAAATTCATAAAAGCTTTAATAGGAGAAACACATACAGGGGCAAAGCGGTGGCTCCCGGTGGTGGGCTAGGAAAAATCTACACCCCTTCCAAGACAGAGTTCCCTTTTTAAAAATACATTTGTATTGATTTTTTAAATTGTATTCCTCTGCCCTATGAATTATGTATGATGCTTTCTTGTATTTTCTCTTTGTTAAAGTTCTCACTGATTCGTAGGTTGACGCTCAACCACTGAGCCACGCTGGCTTGGCTTTTATTAATTTTAGAGAGGAAGGGAGAGAGAGAGAAACATCAATGATGAGAGAATCATTGATCTTGATCAGCTGCCTCCTGCATGCCCCCTACTGAGGATCGAGCCCACAGCTCTGGCATGGACCCTGATAAGGAATGGAACTGTGACCTCCTGCTTCATAGGTTGACACTCAATCATTGAGCCACACCGGCCAGGCCAGAGTTTTTTTTTTTTAAACCAGATGATGGGTAGTTGTACAAAACTCGCAAGAGAACAAAGTATCATTCCCTCCTCCTCTTCCTTCTCCTCTCCTTCCTCCTCTCTCTCCTCTCTTTTCCTTCCTCTCCCTCTCTCTCTATCCCTTTCCCTTCTAAGACTCCTATAATGTGTTAGTCTGCTTGATGTGTGGTTCTCTAGTCCCTTAAACTGTTTTCACCTTTTACATTCTTTTCTCTTTTTGATTCTCAGTGATTTCATTCTCTGCCCTGTCTCTAGTTCACTGATTCTCTCTTCTGCTTCATCTACTCTGCTATTGAACCCTTCTAGGGTCCTTTTCAGTTTAGTTATTGTATTCCTCTGCCCTGTGAATTATGTCTGATATTTTCTTATATTTTCTATCTCTTCGTTAAAGTTCTCACTGTTGATCCATTTTCCTCTGAGTTTGTTGAGCATCTTGATGATCGTACATTGAACTCTGTATTGGGTACATTAGTTGACACATTGCGGACAAGTAGTTTTATTGCTAGCTTTACCCTGTGGCCAGATAAGTTTCTATTGAACGAGTACAAAAAGTTTTATAGAAATGTTAAAGGCGCGCTTTAAAATTAAATACCCATTGCATTTTGAAGTTATTTATTACATGTTATTACTAATTAATATCTTTTAAAAGAATTCTCATGATTGGCCACAGCCTTAAAACGGAAAACACGAGAATTCTCGTGATCCGTCCGCCATGTGTTCATTTCATTAAGAATTTTTTTTCTAAAGTTTTATGTGGTTCTTTTATTTGGAACATATTCCTTTGTCTCCTCATTTTTCTTAATTCTCTGTGTTGGTTTTTATGCATTAGATGAAACCGCCACCTCTCCCAGTCTTGAAGGGCTGGCTTTGTGTAGGAGATTAACGTTCTGTTTAACCCTGGCTCTTGTCAAGCCTTCGTGATTGTCCAAGCAGGCTTTTTTTTTGTTAATCTCTAATAACTCCCAGGAGTTGAGGGTGTGCCAGAAACAGTCTGTGTCTCAAAAGGGAGCATCTCAGCACCTAGATTGATGCTGATTGGAAGCCGGACTCTCGGCTGCAGCTTTTAAAGAATGCAGATAGACACAGCCCTGGCCTCTGGGCTGGAAAGGTGAGCCCCAAGGCCGCCAGAGCCAGGCCCTCTGGAGGTGTTTCCTGAGCAGGAGGCACAAAAATCAGGTGCTGGACGGTGTCTGAGCTCCTTCATGGGGCATGCCAGTGAGCAGTAGCGAGGTGGAGAGAGAGGGCAAAGATAGTGTCCCTGGCTTACCTTCTCTGGTAAGAGCTCTGTGGCCTCAAAATCGTGTGCCAAACCTGCAACCTGCAACCGAGGGGCAAGCTCTAAGGCAAGCAATTAAGGTTCTTTCATAGAAAAGCTGTGTTTTCAGTCTGCTGTCTGTGCAGTGCCCAAGAGCTTGCAGTCCTATGAGACCCAAAATACAAGGCAATCAAGGGGTGCCCCCCCTGAGAGGCAAGGGGGCACCAGACGAGTGTTGAAGCGCCCCTCTGGGAGATGGTGGTGCTCTGGACTCAGCCTGAGCGCACAGAGGAGGGAGGCTGAGGGCGTGCCAAACTGGCACTGGCTGAAGAAAGAAAGCAGAAAGGGCACAGAAGAAAAGATGGTGCCAGAGGCTATTTGCAGAGGGATAGCATGAAGATGGTGCCCACCAGCCTCCATCCCCAGAGGGTGTGTGAGCAGGCCCCGCCACAGACCCCCACTTTAAATCAGCAAATGGGTTTCTTGCACATCAAGTCCCGTGCTTTTCAAAGGGCTGCTTCCGGACCTGGTGGCCACAGCCTGCACGTTTCCCTGGTGTGAACCTCAGGTGACCTTCAAAGCCAGGTGTTTGGGAGGTTTTGTTTCCCCATTGCTGATCTTAAAAGTTGGGGATCCTCAGGAGGATTTCAGGTCAGGGTTCCACACTCCCCTCCCCCATGTGGTGGGTCACCCTGCCAGGGTGAGAGTGTCTCAGCCTTTCCTACCTGCTTTGATGTGGCTTCCTTTCATTTTCTCGCTGTGAAGGGGGACTCCCACCAGATTCTAGGTTTTTTCCAGAGTTCGTTTTTCTATCTATAGCTGGGTTCGTTGTGACCACAGGAAGGGCTGAGTTTCAGGGTCTTTCTAGGTTGCCAAGCATGAATCAGAACTATTGTTTCTCCTAAAAAATGCTATGCAACTAATTTCACACTGGCTGACTATAAAAACAACTGAAAACATGCGTTCATACTGCTGTGTTAATTTTTTTATATAGGGGTTTATACAAGAAACAGGAACTTCCGGCTGTACAAGTCATCAAAGAGAGGAAAGCCGGTGGTGCTGGAGGCCGCTGAAGATAACAGGTTTTCTCTCACTGAGTCAGAGAGCGCGTCCGAAGAGGAGCAGTACTTCCTCTCTTCTCTGGTCAGCAATGTCAGGTGTGTGGTATCACAATTAAACCAGTGTGTGTGCACAAATATTACACAGCGAATGGCATCACACAGCACTGAAATGTAAATTGTGTAGATTCATTCTACCTTAAAAAGCAAGAAAGTCAGTTCTTAAAATTCTAGGTTACTGTTTTTTGTCTATTAACTGAAACATAATAGTAAAATTTATTTTCTAACCACATAGTATTCTGTGTCCTTTTATAATTATGTTTTATATATTTTTCCAGTCTTTCTAAAATGATGGACATTTCTATAAAGAAGAAAATAGAGCCGAAACCGGTTTGGCTCAGTGGTAGAGCGTCGGTCTGCGGACTGAAAGGTCCCGGGTTCGATTCCGGTCAAGGGCATGTACATTGGTTGCGGACACATCCCCAATAGGGGGTGTGAAGAGGCAGCTGGTCGATGTTTCTCTCTCATCGACGTTTCTAGCTCTCTATCTCTCTTCCTTACTCTCTGTAAAAAATCAATAAAATATTTAAAAAAAAAAAGAAAATAGAAAGTTTTATTGCATTTAGAAATATAATTACTATTAATATTTCTTTTTTATATATGCAAATACATATATAATTTATGTAACTCCTATCATTTAAAAAATATTTGTTGAGATTATATGATATGTCACCTGTTTTATCCACTCAACATATTCTGAATATTTGCCAAGTTAATAGTTTGCCAGCAGTTAATTATAAGTAAAACTTTTTATACTTATATAATTTTCCACTGTATTCATATATTCTACTTAGTTTTATTGTTGAACACTTGATTTTATATGTTTTGGTCATTTAAAACAGTGTGAGCTGAAACTGGTTTGGCTCAGGGAATAGAGCATCTGCCTGTGTCCCTGGTTTGATTCCGGTCAAGGGCATGTACCTTGGTTGCGGACACATCCCCAGTAGGGGGTGTGCAAGAGGCAGCTGGTTGATGATTCTCTCTCATTGATGTTTCTAACTCTCTCTCCCTCTCTGTAAAAAAAAATTTTTTTTTAAAAAGTGTGAAAGACATCTTTCAATATAAATATTTTCCGTTAGCCCAGCCAGTGTGGCTCAGTGGTTGAGCATCAACTCATGAATCAGGAGATCATGGTTTGATTCCTGGTCAGGGCTTGTGTCCGGGTTGCAAGCTCAATCCCCAGTAGGGGGCATTCAGGAGGCAGCCAATCAATGATTCTCTCTCATTATTGATGTTCCTATCTCTCTCTCTCCCTGTCCCTTCTTCTCTCTGAAATAAGTTAAAAAATATCTACATATACTGTATATATATATATATATATATATATACACACACACACACATTTGCCTTTAATCCCCTTGATTCTAGGCTAGCAATTTTTGTTAGTCCAAAGAACTAAATTACTTTAACTTGCTCTTCCTTTGCCTTTCCCAGATATAATCTTAAAAAGAAACTCCATAGAAATGGATTTTAATAAAAATGTGTAAAGTATTTGCTGCAGGGAAAACTGTTCCTGGATTGTTAATGTACAGCAGGAACTTCCCAAGGAAGTTGGAGAGATGGTTGATTTTCTTCAGATGTTTCTGGATTGTTTGAGTTCTTCCATAACATATCTCAGAAGTAATGTCAAAGTATTAGTCTCCGTACCTTTAAAGTGGAAATAATATTTGCATCTGTCTTAGGGAGTTGCTAGGATTAAATAAATTAAAAAACTGCATATAAAATATTGATGCAGTGCCTGGCACACAGTATCTGCCCAGTAAATGTTGTAGTAGTGGTGGCAGGTTCTGAGATCCAGAAGTAGTGTGAGAGTAGTGTAAAACTGTATGACAGTTGCTGCCCCCAGTTGATGGCACCAGAATAAGATCACATTCTATCATGTATGGAAAAGCCACATAGGGGACCTGTGATAGATACAGCCTGACGCACCTCCTTTCTTTTGTAGCTTCAATATTAATTTCACAGAAACGCAGAGTTCTACTGACTTAGGGCTTCCTTTGTTGTCTTTTGTGCATCCAAGTAGAGGATTTCTTTCTGAAATTAAAAGCAAAATTCTTTACAGTTATGAATGTATCTTTTACTTTTGTTCATTTTAATCCATTTTTCCCTTTGCTGTCACCTGCCTTTTCCTTCTCTTCCATTTATTCACACTTTTACATCATTGAAACCAACATTTCAGAGGCTCTGTCTGTCTGAGGAATTACACTTCCTCCCATCGCTTCGGCAGCCTTGCCGTCCTCGGCTCACTCTGCAGGAAGGTGGTTAAGTGGTCACCACACTTCTCTTTTCATGTGGGTAGGATTGGTGCTCTTATAGGCAAATGTGGCATAAATGTCCTGGCGTAACAGCTGTTGAACAGAGGATTTTAATATGGAATTCTTTGAAATTGTTTCTTTTCTGTAGCTATGTCTCCTTAATTCTAATAATATTATTTTGTTTCTTGAACATATTTTCTTCAGATTCTCAGATACCTTACGAGTACTTAGATGTGATGCATCCGAGAATAAACAGAAACAGACTGGGCATTTAAATAGTACCAGCCCTTCAGGTAATTTTACAAAACTAATTTTCTGTGAAAATTTAAGGATGTTAAATCTGCTTTGACTTTAAAATTTTTAAGTCTTATATATTCATATGTATTGATCTTTTAAAATGTCCAAGTTTCTATCCAAAATGAAAATTAAAAAGATATTTTAAAAAGCGTATTCACTAATTTTCATTTATACCATTTTGGGGGGTGGGGGGAAACCCCTACCAAAATAATATATTGCTTGTATAAAATGAACACACATTAAAACACGAGTTGTCTTCATCCTCTGTCTGCAAAGGGATGACCGCTGTCAGTAGCTTCCTATTTAACCAGGAGGGTTTTTCCTGTATTTCCAGTAATATGGAGAGCATCTCATTCTTTTAATGGCTGCAGTTTCTCATGAAAACTATATATTCTTCATTCCTATACTGAAGAACATACAGTGGTTTTTCTAAGATTTCCTACATAAACTCTCCAGTGAACATTTTTATATACATATTTGGGGCTATTATTATTTACTAGAGGCCTGGTGCATGAAATTTGTGCACGAATTGGGGCCTTCTGGCTACTAGCAGGGGCCTTCCTTCTGGCTGCCAGCTGCCAGCCAAGGCCTTCCTTCCCCAGCTGCCAGCTGCCAGCTGCTGGCCGGGCCCTTCCTTTGTTCCATGCTGCCCCCTGGTGGTCAGTGCACATCATAGTAAGCAATCAAACTCTCAGTCTCCCGGTCGAATTCCCAAGGGAACACTTTGCATATTAGCGTTTTATAGATAGATAGATAATAGTGAAAAAGTGAAAATAATCTAAGTGTACAACAAAATGGGATTGGTTCATAATATAAAATTTTCTGAAGTCATTTAATTAAAATTTATACAGTCTATAAAATATGGAAAATATCCACTTATGTTGAGAAAAAGTAGACTTGCTTATATATTGAGGTATGATCACAACTTTTTTTTAAAAAGACGAATAACCTTTTACATGACTAACATTTATTTCTAGACATTGTTTTGGAGTTTGTTTCTCTTATTTTTGCTTTAATATATTTCCAAAATTTTCTCCAATCATGTATATTACTTTTGTAACTGAAATACAGGCTTTTAGAAAAGTAGATTATTCTATTTTAAACGTTGAATGAGATTGTAAATTATTTAAATTATTCCAGTAGACTTTTAGATACAAACGGTAGCTGAATTGTCAGTGCCCTGCAGCTAAAGACCACCAGAGAACACATTGTGTTGAGCAAGCTGTTTGTTACTGGTCACAGCAATGGAGAACGCACACCATGGGAGCCATGGGCAGCTCAGTGAAGGGCGCTAGGACTCGGGCCTGCGTTAGGGGCTTTGAGGAGGGCCCGTTAGGGAGAGTTCTGTGATATCTTGAGAAATCTTACCTAGAAAGAAGACAGACTTCAGGGAGACTAAAGCTATAACTGGTTAAGAAACAGCAATTAATTATATTAGACAAGATAAAGTTATATTTGAACATTTCTGTGGCTTGGAAAACATCCGTTCGTTTTGTCTGTGTTCAGACGTGGTTACAGAGTGTTTATTTTTGTCTTGAATCATCATGGCCACAGAATGACCGCACTGATGCTGAAGTTGTGTGAAATCGTATGTGATGAGCGAACACAAGGGCTGAGCTGAGATACCCGGCCACCTGGTAGCCACACCCAAGCCTGCCTCAGAGGACCAGGCCAGCTCCTGGGTGGAAGGGACTCCACTCCCTTATCAGAGTCAAGAAAGCAATTGATACGATTATTACATGCTTTTGGTAATAATTATTGACATTTGGTTTGAGAGGTTTGAATTTTACCTGCTTCCTTGTAGGATAATAAAAATCCATGACTGGTTAGGAGGAACATTGAAAAAAAGGGGGAGTGGGAACCAAGGGGGAGGAGGTAATCAAAATTATACCAGACAACTTAAATCAAAACCTCAACTTTTAACCATTATCATTTATAACTAATTTTTCTCTCTGTTGCAGTAGAAAGCATTGAAGGTTTTCAGGGCTCGCCCTACCCTGAAATTGATCAGTTCGTTCTTTCTTTGGTGAATAAAAATGGCATTAAAGGAGGTAAAGATAATCATATTCTTTGTTAACTGTTTTATGATAAAGTAAAAATGCCCTTATAAATATTATTTGCATTTTAGGGATTCGGCGATGGAACTACTTTTTTCCAGAAGAATTATTGGTTTATGACATTTGTAAATATCGCTGGTGTGGAAACATTGGAAGAGCCCACAAGAGTAATAATATCATGTAAGTAATATTGTTTATTCATAAGTTCTATATTTCTAACCAATATTTTTAATATTTATAATTTTTAAAGTTGGAAATATAAAAATGATTGTTTTTATAACCTATATATATAAAAGGCTAAATTGACTCGTGCATGCACAATACATATAAAGCTCTCACTGGTGCCAGTCACATGCATGTGTCTAGATCTGTCATTGTCGATCGTGAATTTGGTTGACACTTCTATAATAGAGAAAGGGCGAATAGCGATATTAAAATATTTCTTCCAATTAATTTCCTTTCCATGTGCACAAATTTCATGCACCAGGCCACAAGTTTAGTTATACCAGGCAATCCTCAGGTTACATCTTACTTGATTTACATCATTTTGTGGTTACGTCACCATCTCCCATTTACAGTATTTAAAAAAAAAAAAAAAAGTTCCATCATTTTGACGTACTTATGTGCTTTGTTATTTATTATTTATTTACAAGTAAAGGTCAGGGATTATCTTTTAAATGTTTTTTACTGTTTCACTTCATTACTATTGTATGTGCTTCGTGTGAGTGATATATATACTTATGTAGGTAGGTTCTGACTTACGGCAAAAATCGAGTTACATTGCGCTGTAGGAACCGATCTCCAATGTAACCCAAGGACTTCCTGTAATCAGTTTATATTTAGTTTGGATATAACATGTAACTTGAATATTTTAATTACAACCTTCCACCCAGAACCTATCATCTTCATTTGTACTATATTTGGTAAAGTAATCACATAGATGGTATAACCTTGAGAAGACTAAGGTAGGACGCACTGGGGCTAAAAGAAACGAGATAGTAGATGGTGAACAATGGTGGAAGGTCTCTCCTTCTGTTGCTGTTGCCCTCTGACACCTTACGGAGTCTAAAGCGCAATGGAACAAATTTGGACAAGGAGGAAACGTCTCAGTGTTAAGAGTTGGAGTGAAGGTTATGTTTACGTGTCCAAGACAAAGAATAGTATAGAAGGAAACCACTATTTCCTGAATGCTTGCTGTCCATGCCAGGCCCTGTTTTTAGTTTCTTTTTAATCCCCTGGCAAAGGAGTGGAAGTTAAGGATGAAGTAAAACCAGAAAAGAATTTTAAATAGTAATAAAAGGATATGTTTAGAACAGGGATAGAGTAGAAACCCAGTAGTTCTCTCTGTATATAAAAGTCTAAGCAACAGAACGACAAAATGACCAAACAACTGACTGGCCAACCAATCACTATCTCATGTCTGGTACATGGGCTGTATGTGCTGGACATACAGAGGTCTCAGCTCTGACAGTAAGTAGATAAACAGCATAATTTCTTATATAACACTAGAGGCTGTGCATGAATTCGTGCACAGTGGGGTCCCTCAGCCTGGCCAGTGATTGGGGCTGAAGGGGAACAGCACTATCTTAACTGGTGGGTACAGAGTTGAAAATATATTTTTTCTTGGGATATATATATTTTTCCCCCTCAAGTCCACTTTTGTATGATATTTTTGGCAATCAGTTTTCTTTTGCTTGGTGTATATTTTTCACTTTTTGAGTTTTTAAGTTTTCTCCATCTTTAAGAATCACCATAACTCTTATAAAGAGCATGTAGCTGAATTTTATTTATCTATTCTGTTAAATAACTTTATTTTTTTTTACCATAAAGGATTTTGGTTGATCTGAAAAATGAAGTTTGGTATCAAAAATGTCATGACCCCGTATGTAAAGCAGAAAACTTCAAATCTGACCGTGAGTTATTAAATTTGACATTTAGCACAAAGTGAAGACTAGATGTCTATGTAAAACATTTTCACTCTTCCCGATTCAGGTTTTCCTTTACCTGCTGAAATATGCCTCCTGTCTCTTCTCAAAGAGGTAAGTGCAGATTTTAGTTTCTCTCCTCACTAATCCTGGGCTCAGCGTGTACATGAGCTGTGAGTAGTGTCCAGTTTTTACACGCACTGTGGGGAAATGAGTGGTTGTGACTGTTCCTCAGCGTACCCAGTCCCTCTGCTAGAAAATGTGTTTCTCTACAAAGTATACAAAAACACTCATCTTTGTGTTTCTTTAAACCAGATCCATAGGAAGAATTTCTAGAAGTTGAATTATGTCAAAGGGAATGTATACATTTTTAGTTTTGGTAGATTGCCAAACCAACGATTTTCCTTTTAAAACTTTCTTACTCAAAATAATTTACATTCATTGTAGGAAATAGAAAATACATAAAAATCAAAAGAGGGAAAATCATCCTCAGTTACATATAGCATATAGCTGATGTAAATGTTTTGGTATACATATATATATATACCAAAACACAAACAATACACATATACATATACACATACCACGTACACATTTTGTAAGCTTTTATTCCTAAACTATCAGAAATATTTTCAATAACACATATCACAAATTGCTCTCCACTTCAGGTTATGAGAGCACCCGCTACCCTACATTTTTGCTTTTAATCTTTACCAACCTACTATGCAAAATGGTATTTTAGTTGTCTTAACTTACATTAATTTATTAATGAAGTTGAATTTTTTTTTTCAAATTTAATAGATTGCCTATAACTGTCCACTTTTTTTCTATGTGGTCTTGTAGACTTTTTATTGGTTGGTTCCCCATCCCCCATCTATTAGCCTTGTCCTTGAGTGTTATGGTTCGAATAAAAGTTACCCAATATAAGCTAAGTAAGTGCTTGGAAATGTAGTCTCATTCTTGGTCTCTAGAAGCTGGACTAAATAGCTGGTAGCCAGAGTCTGATAAATTTTTAAAAAATAAACTGCCTCTAAGAGGAAAAATATCATCCTTGTTTTACCTGGAATATTATTTTGAAGAAGTGTATGGTTTCAGTGGGTCTGCTTATCTAGTCAAACCTCAGAAATGCCAGGTGGAAGTACAGGTGGTGTACAGCATTCCCCCTGCTGCATCAGTTGTTTCCGTTTTGAACTTTGTTATTTGGGCTTCTGTAATCACAGACCAGGTGGCTTCTAAACAGCAGCGTTACTGCTCGGTTTTGGAGGCTGGGAAATCTCAGAGTGCTGCCTGATGAGGGCCAGCTTCCCGGTCAGAGATGCAGCTGTTATGTGGCACCTGTGTCTACGTCCCACGTGGCAGAAGGGAGCGTTCTCAGGGTCTCTTAATAAGGGCACTAATCCTATTAGTGATGGTTCCACCCTCATGGTGTAATCAAGTCCCAAAGGCCTCGCTTTCAAATACCATCATGTGGGTGTTAGAGTTTAACAGCCGATTTTAACCAATTTTTTATTTTATTTTATTGTTTAAAGAATTGCAAACAGTACTACATATGTTTCCTTTTATTCCCCATTGACCTTCCCCCGGAATTCCCTACCACCCCCCTCTGCCCCACACGTGCTCTCACTGCCCGCCTCCCTCCCCTGCCAGTGTCTTGCATCCACTGGTTATGCTTATATGCATGCATTAACAAATCTCTTGAAAGGAGGCTGCAAGCATCAAACCCTTCATCTCTTAATATTTAAGCTTGTAGCTGGAGAATAAAGGCATTTTATTAAATTCAGAAATTTAATGTTGATACAATACTGTATTCTGATATACAATCCAGTCACATTTTGACAGTTGTCTAAACTTTTTTAAATAGAGAAATAAGTCTGTTCAGACAGCAGACCTACTTTCAGTTTGCTGTCAGCTGGGCTATCCACTTAACAAAAACCTACCCCTGCTCTCATCTGCCTGTTTTTAGCGAATAGGAGGTACTGCAGGCATTTCCGGTGTTTGGGCAACTGTGACAGCAATATTTGAACCAATGAGTTCACTCTCAAGGTGACGGTATCAGACACACCACCACGTAGCACATTTGCTTGAATATCTGTACTGGCCTTATACCTTAATCCAACAGTTTGCTCCATGAAATCATCACACATTCTGCATGAAGACAGTGTTTTCTCCTCTCCCTTTGGAACTAAAGGAAGAAGAGTTCACAACACACGAAACCATGGACGATGGGACCCAGGGCCCGCACGTGCCATCCTCTAGTGCATCGCCAGGGGGTGTGTGCTCTGACCCTGACTGGGACAGTGACCTTGATGATACTGATTTCCTGGAAGCGACTGAAGATGCTGAATTAGCAGAAGCTGCAGAGAACAGTCTTCCCAGTTATAATGGAGTGGATGAAATTCCTGACGAAGTAATTGTGGAAGTATTACAGAATAGCTAATTAGCTGCGGACACTTATAACCAGGTTGTAATTTGCCTCAAGACATTAAATTACAGTAACTTGTTAAATCTGTTTACATCAACTAAGTTTTATCACTTTGCATTCCAATGATTGTGTACTTAAATTCAGTAGAAATCTCTTATTGATTAACCAAAATTAGTTTGTATGCACATCAGCTTAAGTTTGTGTATGTATAGGTTAAAAGTCTTTATGGTACTGGGATTTAGTGTCAACATTTTAACATCACTCAGGACACTAACCTGGCAAGTGAATTATGTCCTCTCAACTACCGACAGTCAGACTGGTGTCACGGCCACATACCAGCCTGAACAACTAGACACGTTCATTTTCTGACATGTGTCCAGAGTGTGGCTGCAATAAGGAGGGGCTCTGGAAGGCAGCAGGGGTGTGGGACTCATCTTTAGCTAGGCAGGCACGTTTTAGCAGACAGGTCTCATTTCTGGTCAAGGAGTTTCTCCAATTGATGGTTGATATTTTGCAGGTGGCTCTGAGCTCCTAAAAGAGTTCTTTCTTTGAATAACAGCGCTGGAAGGCTGGATGAGTCATACTGTTGAAGGAAAATAATTTAGATTAACAAATACTAATAACTTTTATAACACTATTTCTTCCACATAGCTTAAATACTGATTTTATTAGAGCTAGCCATTAACTCCTTCTCCTCTTTTGAGGTAGAATTGTTAATTTTGTTTTAACCCATTTTCTTAGGACATAATTGATAAACAGGTTTCAAGGGAACTGTTCTGTAAGGTTTGAGTTGACCTCATACCAGACCAGTTGTTCAAAGAACTGTGGCATTTGAATTATGGAAACAAGTCGCTAGATCTCATCCTGTGGTAAATCTCCAACTCCAAATGACAAACTTTGGACTAGTTTGGTACCGTCACAGGAGAAAATATATAAAAACGTCCTATTTCCAGTTCTCTAACCTATAAATAAACCTTAGGTTCAGGAGAACCAACCTTTAGACAGGTGACACAACCTAAAATTGAGCCTGGCTGGGTGGCTTAATTGCTAGAAGCTTCGTTCCATACACCAAAAGGTTGCAGGTTCAATCTCTGGTTGGGGCACATAAGGGAGGCAGTTGATTGATGTCTCTCTCTCCCTTTCTCTCTAAAAATCAATGACTATATTCTCAATGAGAATTAAAAAAAAAGAAACACCTTAAAATTGGATTTAGAAGTGAAGAATAAAATATGATCATCAGCTATATGTATATCATAAATATACATAAATTTTCTTTGAAACTTAAACATTTCTATTAATATGAGCTAGTTCTCATAACAGCAAAATCTGCAGCAAAAATCCAGACGCAACTATAAAGTTTATTAAAACAATATCACACTTCCTCCTGTTTTTCAATATTGTACCTAGCCTTTTATGAGATAATGACTTGTTTTTTCAGATAAAAAAATACTACAAACATAGGCCTGTCTTTAAAACATGTCTGGGTGATCTTACAATGATAATTATAATAAAAGCCTAGTTGTTCATTTGAAATTTATACAAACAGGCTACTTCCCTGAATGGGATTTGGTTTTCAGAAATGTAAATATATATATATATATATATATATATATATATATATAAAAGCCTAATATGCAAAGTGTCCCCTTGGGTGTTTGATCGCTTTTTATGATATGCGCCAAACACCAGGGGGGGCAGGGCGGTGTGGAATGAAGGTAGGTCCTGGCCAGCACTGCAGCTGGCAGCCGCTGGGAACCCTACCCATGCATGAATTTTGTGCACTGGGCCTCTAGTGCCTTTATAAAATAGGTGTTTCAGGAGTCTCCTCTACTCCTCTAGCCTTAATAGCTAAAGCAGCAATGAACGAACACATTTTCAAGGATGTAGAGTGATGCTGTTCTGAGTAGACTGGTATGTTGCATCTACGTTTCTTTCTCAAGTTCTCATAGATTCTGGTACTCTGCTTCTGAAGCACAGTGGAAAGTAAAGACTGAACTTACAGTTTCCTTTACATTTGGTTGTCTCTCCTGAATGTTGGAATAATCTTGATGAAGCTGCTTTAAATTAGATAAGAAACACGCTGAATTCTTCAGAGAAGATTTTCTCTCCTTAAGTTCATCATATTGTGTTTGCAGTTGTTTCAGCTGTGGTTCTAAACTAAAGCGAGAAGAGAAAAACACACAGCTCAGGCTCCTGCTGCCTCCCGAAGCTGCTCCTGCTGTTGCAGCCACACTCTGGACGCGTGAAAAAGGAAACGTGTCTAGTGGTGCAGGCTGGTGTGTGGCCGTGTCACGTCTGACTGGACAGTAGTTTGAGAGGACGTAATTGCTTTGCCAGGTTAGTGTCCTGACCGGTTAGAAAAAACGGGAGGTGGACTGGATAGTTTAAGGCAGTTTAAGGCATCTTTGGCTCAGAAATTAGGAATGGGAGGAAGATTGTAGATTTTCTATTTAAACTGAAATACGATGCGCAGAGAAGTCCACAGAAGAGGATGCCCTCTATCAGTGGTTGCCAGCTGGTGGTCGCGGATCACTGGTGGTCCGTGAGGCCCCAAAGGTTGGCGACCGCTGCCCTATATAGCCAAAACTCATTTTTAGGGTCTTGGGAACTATGGGATTAAAAGCCTCAGGCAGGAACAGGCGGGCAAAGCATGGACAGAAAGTCTTTTTGCCCTTTCTATCAAAATCTTATCCATTCCCAAGGTCCATAAAAACAAAGGGGGTGGGGAGGGGGGGGAACCCCAGTGCCTAGATGAACTGTGCGGCCTTGGGAAGCAGATCTGCACGAGTGTCACCAGGTACATGCTGCGACGGTAACATTAACTGTGAACACCAGCACTTCTGCCTGTTCGTTCGTTCGTTCATTCATTCATTCAGTTCTCACAGCTCTGTGAGGTGTAGGTCTTATACTTAAAGAAGGCGGAGGCCATGCCAAAACCGGTTTGGCTCAATGGATAGAGCGTCGGCTTGGGGACTGAAGGGACCTGGGTTCGATTCCGGTCAAGGGCACGTACCTTGGTTGCGGGCACATCCCCAGTAGGGGGTGTGCAAGAGGCAGCTGATCGATGACTTTCTCTCATCGATGTTTCTAGCTCTCTATCTCTCTCCCTTCCTCTCTGCACAAAATCAATAAAATATATTAAAAAAAAAAAAAAAAAAAAGGAGGCAGAGGCCTGGGAGGTAGGTAACCTGCCCGAGGTTGCAAGCCCGTAGTGGCAGAGCCGGAACTCACACCCAGGCAGTTTGGTTCTAGAGTCTGTGCAGCCGGAGCTGAGATCGGAGGCAGAGAGATCAGTGCCGGATTCTCCTTTGCTAAAAGCGCCCTGAGTCTGCAGCTCCCAGGCTCCAGGCAAACGGGGAGGTCTGCAGCCCGGCAGCAGCTTTCCCAACCCAGGACATGTCCAACCTTCCGGGTCAGTGCTCAGGCTTCTGATGGTCTTACCAAAGCAGTTCATCCTGGACTTCAACCAAACGCTGCCTT
Source organism: Nyctalus aviator (assembly GCA_036971965.1). Classification (NCBI taxonomy): domain Eukaryota; kingdom Metazoa; phylum Chordata; class Mammalia; order Chiroptera; family Vespertilionidae; genus Nyctalus; species Nyctalus aviator. The sequence goes on along the minus strand of CM072924.1, from coordinate 181,510,098 downwards.
TTCTTTTCAATGTCTGAAATCGTCTAAGGAACAAAAATGCCTTTGTTAAATCAAGTTAAATATTTGAGTGCCACCAAGCACACTGTGTACAGCGGAAATACAGGGAAACAAGACCCCATTCTTCCCATCACGGAACTTTTCGGGAAAAGAGACGTTACATACAAACAGCATGTGATTACAACTTCTGACACGGGCTCTGAGGAGAGCGGGACAGGAAATGAACTCTCCTGACTCCACCCATGTTCTCCCAGGCTGTCCGTTCACCCGGGACGTGGGACAGCTCTTCCCTCCAGAGGCTTTGTTTTTCACATCACAAAAGGGGCAAACATGCATTACCCACACCCACTGGGGCTTCATAGCCATGGCCCTTCCTTAGCGTGCACTGACAGTCCTCAACCACAAGAGCAGATAAAAGCCTGACTAAAAAGATAAAAATCTTACACAAAAAAGGTCATAAAACCCAGGCAAGTCTACTCGCTACATGAGTTTCTAATCACAAGTGATTACCTTAGCATTCTTCCTCCTCAGAGTTTTCAACATTTGGACTTCCGCAAGCTACACGAAACAAAATACTGCATGACGTTTTCCATAATTAAATGTTCGTTAGTTTACAATATTATCACATTTACTTTAACATGTGAAATACTGCTAATTCTAATGAGTTCTTTCCCACACTGCAGCAAATGCAGTCCTTCCACAGGATCTGTCCGCTGCCTCAGGACTAGTAAAAAAGATTTAGGCCAAAAAAATGTGGCAGTGAACTTACCATTTTGATGAGTTCTTCTTTCATACTAGAATGAAATTTGCCGACTGCTTCCTTGCAAATTTTAGATTCTATTTTTTGTCTGTAACAGATTTTTGTTTAAAAAAGGGATCAAACTAGGTATCAAAAAAAGGATTGTGAAAGTGTGTTTCATTTGCTTATCACATCAACACAATTTTACATACAGCATTTTATATCTATGTAGGATGGCATGATCAGTCCTTCTCAGGCTTAAAAATACTGGAAATGGCCCTAACTGGTTTGACTCAGTGGATAGAGCGTCGGCCTGCGGACTGAAGAGTCCCAGGTTCGATTCCGGTCGAGGGCTTGTACCTTGGTTGCGGGCACATCCCCAGTAGGAGGTGTGCAGGAGGCAGCTGATCGATGTTTCTAACTCTCTATCCCTCTCCCTTCCTCTCTGTAAAAAGTCAAAATACATTTTCAAAAATACTGGAAATGTCTCAACAAAAGAAAAAGAACAGGAAATATTTCCCCCTAAACCCTCGGGTATGGATGTGGTCGGCTACACAATTTACAACGACTAAAATTTCTTTTGAGAGCCAAACTTTTTAAACTTAAACTGTATAGTAGGTACATCGTTATTAATTAGGGTACTCCTAAACTGGCCTTTACTGAAAACTGAAGGGGCCAAAGAGCCCCATTTGCCGGCCACTGGCCTGGGCACACAGGACACTGTCAAGTGTCCTTGTAATTCTTCAGAAGCGACGAGTGCACAGAGCGGCCTGCGTCTTTCATACAGATCTTTGTATCCAAGCTCTCATGAAATGCGTGTTAACAAGAACTTCCAGTGGCATCAGCGACAGTGAAAGAGGAAGCCCAGGCCTCATCCCCCACAGGGAAACCAGCTCTATCAGGCCCACAGCCTTTCTGCGCATTCCCTAAACCACTAAAAAAGTCCCTCTATGCCTGGCAAGTTCAAGAACAGCGCACAGAAACACTTTAAATAACGACAGGTAACCACACAGGGACTTCAACACTGACCGTCAGGACCTGAGAAACCTTTACAGACACACCACCCAAAGCAGCAGAGTACACGTTCTGCAGCGCACACAGAACATGCCCGTGACATACCACATGTGAGGAGACAAAATAAGGCACCAGTTTAATCTTGTTAGATTAAAATCATACCAAGTATTTTTATTCCATACCAGTGGAATAAAACTAGAAATTATTAGCAAGAGGAAAACTGGAAAATTAAATATATAAAAAATAAACAACACAGTCTTGAACAATGAATGGGTCAAAGAAATACCAACGGGAAGTAGAAAATATCTTGACACAGACACAGCCAGTTTGGTTCAGTGGAGGGCATTGGCTGGCAGACTGAAGGGTCCTGGGTTCGATTCTGGTCAAGGGCATGTACCTCAGTTGCATGCTTGTTCCCCGGCCTGGGGGGGGGGGTGCGTGAGGAGGCCACCAATCTATGTGTTTCTTTCACATCAATATTTCTCTCTGTGTCTCTCTTACTCACGAAAAAAATCAGTGGGAAAATATCCTCGGGTGAGGTTTAACAAAAAAAAAAAAAAAAAAAAAAAAAAAAGCCAGCCTCACTATTTAAAAAATGGGTATCACCAGTCCATAAGATTTGACAACATATTTGAAATATACGGATAATACAAAAATATAAATTAAAAAGGCACATACTGAGGTATAAACATACTACTCAATAATGTTAAATAATAGGGTTAAAGAAAAATTATCAGGGAAGTGTAAAAATCTGTGAAACTGAATGAGAATACTACGTATTAAAAGCTGTGGGATAAGCAAAAGTGGTTTCAAGGGAAATGGGGTACATATATCGCATCAACACTTACTTATACTCGGGGAGGATTTTCTCAAATGCTGACAAAACAACATCTAAGTCCGTGATGTCACTGCTTTTCTTTCCTTTTAGACACCAAATATGTGCACAGTCAGCCACGCCTAGAACATGGTAGTTATTTTGGGATGATGGAATTACAGATGATTTTTTCTTATATAAATTTTCTAAAATAATCATTTTTATAACAAAAATATATTAACTTTCCCTTAAAAAAAAAAAACTGAAATAAATAGAAAATGCTTTATTTTCCTCTGAAACATTTTTCAATAAGCTTTTTAGGTGAATAAAAATGATGCAAAATAAATGGATGAGTCTGAGCAAAGTTATGCTAAATGAAGGAAGTCTTATAGAAAAAATCACATACTAAATTATGTCTGAAATGAGTATATCTAGATGATGAAAAATTAAAATGGATCAATGGATAGCTGACCAAGCAAAAAGAATAAATTTTAATAGAAAAATCTAGGTGGTGAGCATATGAATATATATTGTAAAATATTTCACCTTTGCTGTTTGTTGAAAATTTTCATGATAGATGCTGGGGGGAAAAGTTATTCCAAAGGCACATGTTTTTCACTGCTTAAGGAATTCAGGATTTTTAAATGGAATTACTGAGTAGCTAGCTATCAAACATAACCCACTCTCTGTACCTGAATCCAGGGCTTCGCTTCTTGATTGCTTTCTTTTGCCATGAAATGCCTTCTTTTTCTGAGTTTTCTACAAAAATAACACAGCAAAGAATTTTACTTAAGAAAAGTTTTTTTGTGGGAGGGAAGGTGGGAGGGGGAGGGAGCGAGTATAAGATTTATTTGAGCCAAACTGGTGTGGCTCAATGGATAGAGCATCGGCCTGAGGACGGAAGGGTCCTAGGTTCGATTCTGGTCAAGGGCATGTACCTTGATTGCAGACACATCCCCAGTGGAGAGTGTGCAGGAGGCAGCTGATTGATGTTTCTCTCTCATTGATGTTTCTAACTCTCTATCCCTCTCCCTTTCTCCCTGTAAAAAAATAATCAATAAAATATATTAAAAAAAAAAAAAGATTTGAGACAAGCTCATGACAATTGCTGGGAAGCAAGTTCATAAATGCTGTTTTCTTTTTCTTAAGAGGATTAAGACAGTATTATCAAACACTGTCAGTTACTATTATAGTCATAATTCTTATTTACTTCTAAGTTAATATTAGTGAATTATATAAATTATCTAAATTGATACAAGGAAACACAAAAAGAAATTAAGCTGTCTCCCTCAAACCCCCAAAAACAATCTTCCAGCTGGTATTTAACAATGGTTGCTTTGGAGGAAGTTGAACTTTATTATTTAAGATAACGCGTGGAATCAACAACTGCTTCCAGGTTATGATGGAGTAACAGCTTTGCCATAAACAACTATAAAATGGGGGCAGGGTTAGCAATTTATCTAGGCATTGGACACTGGGCAAAAAAGCCCAAAAAAACTCAGAAAGTGAACCAAAAAGCACATAACTAAAAGGAAAAGGTGCTTGGTTGGTGTTTTAGTTCCTTGTGGCGGCTATAATAAATTACCACAACTTAGTGCCTTATTCTCCAGCAGTTCCAAAATCAATGTCAGTGCGCCAAAACCAAGGTGCTGGCAAAGGCACATTGAGAGCTTAATCAAAAGATATTACATGTCTCCAGTTTCTTGGGATATATTCCTAGAAGTGGGGTCACTGGGTCAAATGGGAGTTCCATTTTTAATTTTTGAGGAAACTCCATACTGTTCCCCACAGTGGCTGCGCCAGTCTGCATTCCCACCAGCAGTGCACGAGGGTTCCTTTTTCTCCGCATCCTCGCCAGCACTTGTCATTTGTTGATGATAGCCATTCTGACAGGTGTGAGATGGTACCGCATTGTCATTTTGATTTGCATCTCTTGGATACCGACAGCAATCAGAAAGGATATATGCACCCCTATGTTCATAGCAGCACAATTCACCACAGCTAAGATTTGGAAACAGCCTAAGTACCCATCAGCAGATGAGTGGATTAAAAAAAACTGTGGTTCATCTACACAATGGAATACTATGCTGCTATAAAAAAAACTTTTTTACCATTTGCATGGATGGATCTGGAGAGCATTATGCTAAGGGAAATAAGCCAGTCAGAGAAAGATAAATATCACATGATCTCATTATCACATTATATTTGTGGAATATAATGAATAAAATAAACTGATGAACAAAAACAGATCCAGCCGAAACCGGTTTGGCTCAGTGGTAGAGCGTCGGTCTGTGGACTGAAAGGTCCCAGGTTCGATTCCGGTCAAGGGCACATCCCCGGTATGGGGTGTGCAAGAGGCAACTGGTCGATGTTTCTCTCTCATTGACGTTTCTAGCTCTCTATCTCTCTCCTTTCCTCTCTGTAAAAAATCAATAAAATATATTTAAAAAAACAACAAACAAAAAAACAGATCCAGAAACAGAGAAGCATCAATCAGACCATCAAACCTCAGAGGGAAGGTAGGGGAGGGTGGGGGTAAGGGGGAGAGATCAACCAAAGGACTTGTATGCATGCTTATAAGCCTAACCAATGGACTCAGACACTAGGGGGTGAGGGTATGAATGGGGGGGGGGGGCGCCCTATGGGAGGATAAGGACACATATGTAATACTTGGATCAATAAAGAAAAAGAAAGATATTACATGTCAAAAATCTTAAAAGAGAACACATGTCCCAGAAATCTTGTAGCACTTTTTTCTAAATGATCTAGGGCGCACACAAAGGTTTAGCTACAAATTCATCAAAGCACTTAACGTTGTTAAGAAGGTAACCAGCCACTAGAAAGAGACTGACTACACTACGGCCTCCCATGAGTACAATGGCATGCACTCATTAAAACAATATTCTAGAACACTGAATCACGAGAACATGGTCCCACTTAAATGAGAGAAAATTAGTAACAAACTGAAGGTCAAATCTGGGTGATGGAATTGTAGGATATTTTATCTTCCTTTCTATAGCTTATAAATACTCTAAAATAAAAAGTTTTATAATGAAATATATAAAAAGTCTCTCTTAAAAACTGGAGGAAAGAGAGAAAAGTTTTATATTCCTCCTACACATTTTTTGTTGTTAATCCTCACCTGAGGATTTTTCCATTGATTTTTGGGGAGAGGGGAAGAGAGGGGGAGAGGTAGAGAAACAGAGATGTGAGAGAGGCACATCGATTGGCTGCCTCCCTGTACACACCCCACACACCCTGCCTGGACTCTATTCCAGCCAGGACCCTTCAGTCCTCAGGCTGATGCTCTATCCACTGAGCAGCACCAGCTAGGACGCTCCGAGACATTTCCAGTCAACTTCTTTCTCGCCAAAAAAATGGCAGGCGCTCGTACCGGTCGACTCTCTGTTGCCAGGTCTCTTTCTCACTGAGGAGACGGCACCAGGGGGCCCTACCTTTTTAGAAGTGCCAAGTTCGGCTGGTTCCTCTGAAAGTTCTGAAGAGGACACAGCTTCAGGTTGTTGGCTACCTGTTTTCTCTGCTGGTTTATCCCTTTCACTGCAGCTTTCCGACTCACTGATGGGCTTGAGTTTTCTTCCTCGCTATGTCAAGAAAACAGCATTACGGCTTTAGAAAATACAAATGCTTATCGTTCTTATCGTAACAGTACCAACCATCAAGCCCACACTTTCCCTTTCTAAACTGCAAGATGGAACAGGGAGATGACATGATCAGGGGGTAAGACAGGAAAGACCTCGAGGAAAGAAAGCTCCAAATACTCCCAGCACATCGGTCTGCCTTTGTAAATCACAACCTAAACACATTACATGAACGTTAAAACTGACAAGGTACATGGAGATATGAGACCTCTGTCATGGAAAACACTTCAGATATAAAAACATTGCACTCATTTAAAAAGGACCTTCTAAAACAGAATACTCTTCCTCTATATTTTTTTATCTGCATCCAATCTAAACAGGATATGAACTATTTTATGGAACATTTCCCCTATCGTCATCCAATCTAAGTATGATATGAACTATCTTAAAAATTAAGGTAGAAAAGAGAACACCGACATACCTTTTTTGCACTAATTTTTACAGACTCGTTTTCACTTTCTTCAATTTCAGAAGTGTTCGAACTGCACCAAAGAATAAGCCATCAGTATCTTGCTCACATTTCATTTTCATTCACGTTTTAAGTTGCTTGCCCAACAAGAAGAGAAGCTCCATTTAGTGAAACTTCCCGCCTGTCATGGGTGGGACGCCACCTTCCAATATGTACCGGTCATGTGCCACATCAGTTATCCTTGGTAGACAAGGACTGTTGAGTGTCCATTACAGCGGCACCTTGTGGCCACATCTGAGAGCTGCACCCTCCTCCAGGTTAGCGCGCCCAGGTCTAGCACTTGTACTGAAAGCAAACCCGCACACACCAGGCCCGTCACTGGGTGAGGTAAGCGGGATACTCCTTTGTCCTGAGAAAGGTAACCCTACGCTTCGGGTGACAGATGAATTCTTTTGTTTTTTGAATTCAATTCCACACAACAAACATTTAACACCCATCCCAGTAAGCAGAGTACAGAGAACAGAATTACTGTAAACATTCAGAGTCTTCCTTTAAAGGTTCCCGGTGTGGCAGGAAGACCAAGGATAATGCCAAGTGATGACTGAGCAAGCCATGGCCAGAGCAGACGAGGAGAGATGGCTGGGGATGAGGAGAGACATCACAGCTCTGACCCCTGAGTGGACTTTTGAAAGTACTTTTCCAGGCAGAGCAATACAGGAAAGGGTACTCAAGGTGGCAGGAAAAGTCAGTGGAAAGCATGGTGGTGAACAGCTGGCATGCTCCCCGATGTGCCGTGACAGAGAAGGTGATGCCAGGGAAGAGATTAACAATGTGACGGGGAGGTGGCCATGCAGCCAGCGCGTGCTGCTCAGACCGCCCTCAGCTGGTCAACAGCCAACAGCGGCAGTGCCATCAGGACCCACCTACACCTGCTCCTTTCCCCACCCTCACCTACCTGGTGCCAACTCAGGCGCACAGCCGTCCAGGTGCACAGAGGAAGCGCAGTCAGGCACAGGGCCTGGCACAGGCGAAGGCCTGAGGGGGTGCATGCGTGACATTTGAAGCTGACATGATCCTAAGTGCAATAGGCCAGCCACAGAGGGACAAACACTGCGTGATGTCACCCACATGAGGGACCCACAGCAGGACATTCACAGAACCAAGGCCCGGACGGCGGCTGCCAGGGGCTGGGGCAGGAAGTGGCCGAAGTGTCAGGTAAGTTCTAGAGGTCTGAACAGTGCTGTGCCTACAGTTCACCCACCGCACTGCACACTCACAGATTTGTTAAGAGGGCAGATCTCATGGGAAGTGTTCTTAGGAAAATAAGATTTTTTTTGGTATAGCAAAGGTGGAATTTCATTGAAGAGCAAGCACAGACTCTCACATGGGGAGAGGGAAAGAATCTCACAGCATAGGCTCCCAGCTCAGGAGGGGAAAGGGTCCCCTAAAGTAAGATTTTAAAAAATAATTATTTTTTAAAAAGAAGCCAAACAACATTACTTCAATGCTACTTTCTTTCCAGAGATATAGACCCCCAAAAATGACACAAAGTTTAAAAATATTAAGTAAAAATAAAATATATTTAAAAAAAAAAATAAATAAAAAATAAAAATATTAAGTAAAAAAACAACAAAAAAAAAACATTAAAAAAGAAAAAAATATATTTTAATATAAGTAAGGAGGTCAAACCAACAGGTTATCCCAGAATGCAAAGATGGTTTAATAGAGTAAATCTATTCATATTGGTCAAATGAGTAAAAAACATAAAACCCCCCCACATAATTCCCCAGAGACATGGAAGCATGGAACAGACCGATGAATCTTGGGGGGGTTGGGGGGGGTAAGGGGCATCTTAAAGAGCTCAACAATCCCACTGGCCAGGAACAAAGCACACGAGTGCAGGACACAAGCGCACCTTCCTTTTGCTGCTCCTCCTCGGCGGGCTGAGGGGATGACGGAGCCGGAGTGCTCGGAGAGCTGGGCGTCCTCGGCGTAGATCGCAGTGCTGTGCAGAGGCGGCTCTGCAAAGGTCATACAGCGCGGCGTTAGGATCGGCTGGCAGGCTTAAGGTTGTTCCTTCACAACGGAGCACAGAGCGATTCTGTTTAAATGGCTAACAAAATCAATTACACCACCCACTTCCCAAATGTTTTTGATCTCACACCTCAACAATGAAAAACGTAAACCCTCTCAGACATAGACAGACATCAGATTAGCCGTCGGTGGGCATGTACCAATGATGGCCTGTGTCACTGTGCTTCATGACAGCACTCAGCGAGAGGAAAGATGGCCATCCACAGGACAGCGCTCAGCGAGAGGAAAGATGGCCACACACAGGACAGCGCTCAGCGAGAGGAAAGATGGCCATCCACAGGACAGCGCTCAGTGAGAGGAAAGATGGCCACACACAGGACAGCGCTCAGCGAGAGGAAAGATGGCCACACACAGCTAAGCGAGAGGAAAGATGGCCACACACAGGACAGCGCTCAGCGAGAGGAAAGATGGCCACACACAGGACAGCGCTCAGCGAGAGGAAAGACGGCCATCCACAGGACAGCGCTAAGCGAGAGGAAAGACGGCCATCCACAGGACAGCGCTAAGCGAGAGGAAAGACGGCCATCCACAGGAAGCCGGACGTTCTCTCCTCCCGGATGGAGCCACGCTCACTGCACCATCAGCTCCAAGGCCCAGTGCCCGCTCAGAGTGGGCTCAGTATTCGTGACTGATGGCCCTCAGGAGGGACCCCAGTCCTCCCTCCCTCCCCTCCGCCCCCACACTGCCACAGCCCTGAGCTGACATAAAAAGTGAACCTGCATAAGAAGACGGAAGAGGAGACCGAGTGGCCATGGTGGAAAGGCACGGAGGGAGACCCTGTGCTCGGGAAAGAGGCTCACAGGAGGGCGGGCGGGGGGCTCAGGGCAGGGGGGCTCCGGGAAGAAAGCTGGGGGCTGTGGGAGAGGAGCTGATGGCGGCAGGAGGATGCTGATGACAGCCAAGCCGCCATTTCTTCATGCTCACATGTTAGCGTGACAGTGCAAATTTGCACATCTTTTCAAACAGCTGCTTAAATAATGAACTTATCATCAACTGAACAATTTTCAAGTGAGCAATATAGTTTGTATTGGCCTCCACTAGGCAAAGGGATTTACTGCTGGGGATAACAAGGAAAAAAAGAGAAATAGATCAATCCTGAATCTCCCTATGGAACCAGCCATCCAAACTGGACTCTTAGAACGAACCATGAAAAGATAACCCCACGTTCTGTGCCATTTCTGGCCTCCGGAGTGGGCAGTGATGTGGACAGAGCTGTCCCTCCGATACCCTGCTGGGCAGCCAGGCACCAGCCCGCTACTCCGCCAGGACAGGAAGCTCCCCCTGGCTCTGCAGCTTCCTCTGCCTCACTGTGTTTAAGGGGAAAGCACCCCCCTCATCGCCCTAAACCCAAGTCCCTTTCAGACACTACACGGGGCTACCGGATACGACTGGCTGAGCAGATGCTGCGAGACGACCTCTACTTTGATAATCTCTAACAGAGTTCTTAGTTCCAATGTACTCAGAAGTGAGAAAAATTCACTCACATCACCAAAACTGCCCAGAACATTGTATTCATATGCAGACAACTGAGTTTTATATTTGAAGATATTTCTTTTTATTACTAACTAGCCTAAATGCTATTGCTTCAACTGTAGGGAGTGGTTATAAGGTTAAGTCTCAAACTGACCTGCTGGCAAAGTCGCAAACAAGTCCCAGCTTGGAAGGCACAGCCCTCAAAGCATAATTGAGCTTGACCTTGTGACTGCTCCCCAGATCTTTCCTGGGTAGCTAGTGGGCTGTGGGAGGGGCAGCAAGTGCTGCCAAAACAAGTGAAACTTATAAGAACATTGTAAATTACCTCGTTTGGCCCTGACTATAAATAAAGCATCAGCTTTGCAGGCTGGATCTGTTCTGTGGCCTCAGCCAGGCACAGGAGATCCACCTGGACCCAGCTTTTTCTTTTTGTCTGTCTCTTCTCCATCCTCCGTCGTCCTTGCTCAGGCCGCCGAACACTTGGCTGTGCTGGCGTGACACATTCAACTACTTTGAAGTTTTTAGGATAAAGGCTTGCAATACTAACCAAAGGATTCATAAGGTTCTTCATCTTTCTCACTGTCGCTCATCCTGCCCATGCTTGAGATTCCAGAATACTCAGAAAAATCATACACGTCAGTGGACTTTTGGGGCTGGCCGGCTTTCTAAAAGAGAATGTAGTCGGTCACTGAATTGGCTTTACGAACAAGAACAGCACAAAACTGATGGACTTAGTAGCAAGGGTACCCCTGCTATGGCTGCGGCCTAAAGCAGCAGTTCTTCACGCTTCTGGGAAGGGGTGGGGGAGGAGGGAGACACACACAGGCTCCTCTGAGCATCTAAGGCGGGAGCTGGCACCCTTCCCCATAAAAGACCAGAGGTAGTGACATGAGGCTGGCCACGGGCCCTGTGACAGTGACCATCGGCGGTGAGAGCTGGGGCAGCGCAGGAAGAGTGGGCGGGCCAGGCTGCCGTAAACCTCCTATCAGCCCTGGCGTCTGAATTCATACCATTTTCCCACGCCGTGGGCTACTTCCTGCTTTATTGCGACCATTTGGAAATGTGAAAACCAGCAGGGGCCACCGTCCATGGGTTGCCAACTCCTGGTCTACAGAAAGTGACAAGCCTCGACCCAGAACACCCCCCGGGTCTGAAGGGTCATCCACAGCTCTGAGGATACCCAGGATTAGAACTCCACATCGAAGCAGGGTCTGGGTTTGCAGTTCAATATACTAATAAGCCCCATCAAGTTTGCTACCTAAAATCCCCACGAAAGACCAAACAGATGAGAAAATTCTGGAAGATATAAAGATGGAGTAAAGCTGACAAAACAAAAACTTGATCACTGACACCCCCGCCCCGAAAATTATTCAAGGGGTGCTTGGGATGGAATGCCCGAGAAGAGGCAGATCCTCCATCCTGAGGCTAAGGGGCCCAGCGCACAGCTCCTCCCACAGGAGGGGAGGGCGCTGGGACTTGAGCTAGGGGCTGGGAGCAGATGGCAGCGCTCAGAGAAATCCCCTGCACACTGGACTTCGGGGCAGGGAGCAGAGAGATCCATGCGAATAACAAGCACCCAGGGCTGCTGGGAGTGGAGAGCCCAGGCACCCTGCAGGAGCACCCCTCTGTGGGGGCCTTGGGGCAGCAGGCAGGAGGCCACACCAGACAACCAGACAGACAGGCAGCCAGCCAGCCAACCAGGGCGGGACAGAGAGCAGAGAGGACTCCCTGACCGGCAGCCTGAAAGCAGGCGCCTTCCTATGGGTTAACATGCATGGCCAATGCCAACGGACAGCCCTGGGAAGTCATCTGAAACTGGCTACAAGGGTGTGAAAGCAAGGTCCCTGCCTTTATCTGACTTAGTCTAAGACCCTACCGTAAAGCAAAGCTATAATGAGGACTCATTGGAATATGGCGAAACCATGCACAGTTTAAAACGGTAACACAGAAATGGCCATGAAAGAAAACAGCAACACACAGAAAGCTGTCTCCTTTTAAACAGTGCCAGTTATCCAAGTGAAAATAAAACCAAGCTACTAGGTCGGGGAGAAGACTCAAAGCGTTAACGATTTTCTCCGTTCCGCTGGAAGCAGCGCAGGCACAGGAAAACACTGTCACCACAGCAGATCGCGCAGCCCCCGGGGCCTCTCCGTGGCTGAGGCTCCCACCACACAGCTATCTGTACTGTCCAGCACGAGGAAAACCACACAGAAAGAGAAAAAGGTTACTTACATCTCCCGTGGAACGTGTTCTTCCTGCAGTGTTCTTGGAATATCTCGCACTGTTAAACAGCAAAACACACACCAAAGTCAGGCAACAGTTTTAAAATCACCGGGAAAACACCGTAGAACTTGCAACCCTTTCCAAACACGTTCTTCCCAAACCCCACTTCTCACTCCTTGCGTTCACAGCGTGCACACGATGAGCTTCAGGCGATGACAACGCAGATTTGGAAAGCGGAGCCCCCATCTCACCGTCATTTTTAAAAAGGACATACGAGGGAGAATAAGACTGCGCCGGACACAGCGTGTTAACACCCCTTGGGTTACACATGAGCACGCGTGCGTACTGGCTGTGAAGTTCCCGTTAATGGAAGTCAGCAACAAGCTGGAGAACTGGTTAAAGCTGTGGTTCTCAAACCCCAGACCAGGCTCACCTGGAGGCTTGCTAACCAGGCGGCAGGGCCCCGCCCCACGGTGCCTGACCCCCTAAGTCTGGGATGGGCCTGAGATGCGCCTCTCTAACCAGCTCCCGGTGCTGCCACGCCGCTGGGCAAGGAACCCCACCTGGAGAACCACTGCTTAGCTGGTTTTCAGACCCAAAGGGGACTGAGCTGGGGTCCACTTCCTGATATTTAACGACGTGGGGGTGCAGGTGAGTTGAGTGACTTACAGAAACGGGACTAGAAGCCAGATGCGTAGCTTCTTAACCTAAACCCTTCCACTGTCTCTTGCCTTAACCGCGCTCCCCAAAATGGTCGTTTCTTTCCTTCGGCAAAGGGGGGGAGGGGGGGACAAGGTTTCAAAAAAAGGGAACCCCCTGGGATACTATATGTGAAAGTCTTGCTGTAGGCACACCAGTGCATTTTGGGAGGAGAGATGAACAGATTTTTGTGAGTCTCAAAGCGGAAAATAATGTTTACACATAGATACATAAATAAAATGGTGTATATGTAACATAGAAGTAAAGACGTTATATAAAAAGCGGCAGCTTTGACGTCCCCTCCTTCTCCCCAGCCCCGCCGGGATGTGGCTCAGCTTTAAGGTCGGTGGTCGGTGTTACAAAAACAAACAGCAAGGGCTTGGGAAGAAGAATACTGACTACCTGCGGAGCACACGCCGCAAGGATGGCGTGCCGGCCGGCCGGTTTGTTCCGAAGGGTCCCGCGTCCACTTTACACTCACCCACACACGGTCATGCTGACGCTGGCCACCCTTCTGGCCTTAACCCCCCTGGAGGCCCACGGCGGGCCCGATGGGGTGGGGGTTATTACTCCCATTCTACAGACGGGAAAACCGAGGCCCGGAGCCACACGGAGTAACTAACGCGACGGCAGAGCCGCCGGGGGCACACACAGCGCGGGAGGAGAGAGGACCACCCCGGCCTCGGGCCGCGCTCCCGGGGCCGCAGCACTTACCCCGCGCCTCGCCGGGCCCGGCCCCGCCCCGCGGAGGCCATCCCGGCCGCCGCCGCCGCTCCTCCGGCCCGCGGAGCCCGCGAATCTCCCGCCAACACCCGCGCCGCTCCGAGCAGCCAATCCGGGACGAGCGCACGCGCACGCGCACTCGCACGCACCACGCCCCGCCCCCAGCCTTATTTACCAGCGTCGTCCTCCCCAGGGCCCCGCCCCGTCCTCGAGCGCGAGGGAAAACGCGGCCTGGCATCCAACAAACCGCGGAGCTGGAGTCCATGTCTTACAACGGGCTGCTGACGGTCCCGACGCCGAAGATCTGCCGAGCTTTCCCTCCCACCCGCGCCTGCGCCAATTTTCGGGGCTCCGCGTCTCGGGAACCGGAAGCGGGAGGACCCCGGGCCGGAAAGTCAAAGGGCGAAGAGGCGGGTCCGAACCTGGGCTGGAGCGCCGGCTGCTGGGCGCCTGCGCAGTTGTCTGGTGCAGAGTGGTGCAGAATGGGCTGGGTTTGACCGGGGCGTGAACTGGGGGTGTTTCTTTTTTCTTTTTAAAAATATATTTTATTGATTTCTTATAGGGAGGAAGGGAGAGAGAGATAAGAGAAACATCGATGAGAGAGAAACATCGATCAGCTGCCTCCCCTCCCCCGGATGTGCCTGCAACCAAGGTACATGCCCTTGACCGGAATCGAACTGGGGGATCTTTCAGTCCGCAGACTGATGCTCTATTCACTGAGCCAAACCGGTTTCGGCTGGGAGTGTTTCTTAATTCGTCCTTGGGAGGACCTTGCAAAACAGTGATGCTGGGCCCTCATCACACCATAGATAAAAATGAACTCAGAGTGGGCCAAAGGCTCCACCTAGGCGCTAAAAGGATGACACTGTTAGGGGAAAGCCCAGGGCACAGCCCGGTGACAGGTGATTCAGCCAGGATTGCTTGGATGTGACGCCCACGCCCATATGGGTTGATGGAGAGTCATGGCGGCGGGTGACTGTGGAACTATGTGAGTGAAGGTGCAGAAGTACAGCTAAATGTGGTTAAAATGCTAAAAGTGGTTACAATGCTAACTGTTACATTGGGTATATTTTGCCGGTGTAGAAAATGATGAACATCCTTCATGCATACAGAAGAATCTAACATGATGTAAATATAAAAAGAAGCACCCATGTACTCACCACGGAGTTAGGAAATAAATCATTATCATTTCATTCCTCCCCAGGATAAATCTGATCATTCCCAGGCTTTTCTATCTATTAAGCATGTATTCCTAAATGATGTGTTAATTATTGAATGTTTCTAAACTTTATATGAACACTTGGTGTGTATGCTACAAGGGCTCTTTCTTTAAAAAATATTTTATTGATTTTTTTTTTTTTTACACAGAGGAATAGAGAGTTAGAAACATCCATCAGCTGCCTTCTGCACACCCCCTACTGGATATGTGCCTGCAACCAAGGTACATGCTCTTGACTGGAATCGAACCTGGGACCCTTGAATCTGCAGGCTAATGCTCTAGCACTGAGCCAAACCAGTTTCTTGCTCAAAGCCATGATTTATCCACATTGCTGCACACGGCTGTAGTTTATTTTCACTCTTTGTAATGTATTACGTAAATATGCTACATTGTAGGAGTCCATTCTCCTGGGCAAGGTTTTATCAGTTGTTCTCAGTATTTTGTTTGTTTTTTTGCTGTTACCACCATGCAGCACTAAACAGTCTGTGTGTTGCAGGATGCATGTCTAAGAATTTCTGTAGAGAGAGACTCAGTAGTAATACTTCACCTCATTATTTAAAGGCATTTTCAGCTTTGCATGATAATGCCAATTTTTACACGTTGTTGTATAGACAACAGTTTACACCCTCACTAGCAGTATCTAAAAGTACCCTTGACTCCATATACTTGTTGATACCTAGAACTTTTTTAGACTTTCAAAATTTTTACCTACCGTACTAGTGAATAGTACCTACTGTTTTTTTTTTAATTTTCATTTCCCTGGACTTGGTCATCTTTTCTTTTTAAAAAAAAATCCTCACCTGAGACCTGAGGATATTTTTTCCATTGATTTTTAGAGAGAGTGGAAGGGAGGGAAAGAGAGAGAGAGAAACACCGATGTGTGAGAGGCACATTGATTAGTTGCCTCCCCTAGATACTAGTATATGGAAGCGCTTATCATTTCTTATTGTGCCTCTGCTTTTTTCCCAGCGAGCTCTCCTGTTGGATTTTCTGTTCAGCATGTGCCCACTAGAGGGCAGATAAAGAACGGGACAGGAGATTTGAAAATGTATTTGGAGACCAGACATTGTAAATAATAGTTCAGAGTCAGCTCAAGATAAACAAGACTCGATGTCTTCAATGCCCTTGCTCAACTCATTCCCCTTCTTCCGGTGCATTATCCTCTTCCCTAATTGATCAAATCCATTCCTGTAAGTTTCCTTTAAAATGAGTATGGTTTTCTACTATGAAAGAGAACACAGTTTACTTCTCAGATTTTTCTTTCTTTTTTTTTTTTTTTTTTAAAAAAATATATTCTATTGATTTTTTACAGAGAGTAAGGGAGAGGGATAGAGGTTAGAAACATCAATGAGAGAGAGAGAAACATCGATCAGCTGCCTCCTGCACACCCCCCACTGGGGATGTGCCTGCAACCAAGGTGCATGCCCTTGACCGGAATCAAACCTGGGACCCTTGAATCCACAGGCTGACGCTCTATCCACTGAGCCAAACTGGTTAGGGCTACTTCTCAGCTTTTTCGACGTAGCTTTATTAACTTTCTACAGAACCAACTAATTACTGGCACATGGGAATAACCCGCCGAACTTGGCAGTCTTCCTCAGGAAGAAACGAGGCATTATCTGTTGTAAGCAGACCAACGGCTCAACCTCGGTGATCATGATGCAGCAAAACAGACCCCGCTCCTCCCGGGGCAGGCCAGGGTGAGGCCGGGAAGGAGCCCTGCCCCGGGAGGTCCCCTTTAAGGAAAGGGGAAACGAAGTTCAGAAAGGTCATCCTCTTGGGTGGCCGTGAAACTGGGGGCAGGAAGGTTTTTCCACTGTGGCCAGTGGCAGGGACACGAGACGGAGAAGCCTCCACGGGTCACATGCTCTACCATCTCCCTGGCTCTGAGCGGCCGGACAACTTGTTTGCCCTGAAACTAATGTACTTTTTCCAGACCCAGCTGGCACTGCCCCTGCCAAGCTGAGGTCACATGGCTAAATCGGTCTGACTCAGTCACATGTCTCAGATTCCATTCCCAGCGGTGCCGGGCGGGGGCTGCGGCTGAGGCTGGGACCAGGGTCCGGCAGGTGCATTCCAGCAAATTCCAGGACTTCTCCTTCCAGCCAGAGAGTAGCTGACTTCCAGCCTGCATGGGAAGTAACTTCACAGCTCAAGTGAGCGGAGAAAATAAAATAAAAGGACAGCCCTTTTAAACTTTTTTTAAGAAAAGAAGGGAAGCCGGGACTGGTTTGGCTCCTGCGGACTGGAAGGTCCCAGGTTCGATTCCGGTCAAGGGCATGTACCTTGGTTGCGGGCACAACCCCAGTGGGGGGTGTGCAGGAGGCAGCTGATCAATGATTCTCTCTCATCGACGTTTCTGGTTCTCTGTCCCTCTCCCTCTCTGTGAAAAATCATAAAATATATTTTTAAAAAAGGAGAAAAGAAAAGAAAAGAAAAAAGGGAGGAGGGGTCTCAGAATAAGGTTTCTCCGGTAGAGACGCGTCTCCATGACCCTCACTCAAGCTGTGGTCGAGAACTCTCCTAAAAGTTTTCACCCCTTCAGTGACCTTGCTCCCAGGATACCCCGTTCTCGCGGCCTGAGGCCGCAGGCAGGGGTGCCGCTGGCCTGATGCAGAGCCCCGGGCAGCTGCTGTCTTTACTCGGGGATCCTTCCTGCTCCCCAAGACCCGAGCGGTGGGAGACCCATCGGACACTGACCGGCTCAGGGCGACAGGCTTCCCGAGCCCCGAGGGACAGAGAGCCTTGGGTGACCTTCTCCAGGAGGACGGAGCTCCCCCACCCTCCGGCTCTGCCTGAAACGCCCAGGCTCGCCGACTCTCCCCTTTGACCTTGGCACAGGTAGGGGGATCGCTACCCCCTTCCCCCTCCACCGCTCACCGCTGAGCTGCCCGGTCAGAGAAGGCCGGAGGAGGCGACCCCCACATTGTCGCTGGGATGGAGGAGGATTCCCTGGGCCAGGGAGAGGCGTGCTCCTGGAAGGAAGCCTGCACAGGCCGGGCGGGGAGCCGGAGCGGGGAGCCTTCTGGGCGCGGGAAGGTCAGTGTGGCTGGAACGGAGCTGGGGACACAGCCAACGATGAGGCTAGGGCCGTGGTCGGCAAACGGCGGCTCGAGAGCCACACGCAGCTCTCTGGCCCCTTGAGTGTGGCTCTTCCACAAAATACCACGGCCTGGGCGAGTCTGTTTTTGAAAAAGTGGCGTTAGAAGAGGTTTCAGTTTAAACAATGAGGCTCTCCAAAGAAATTTCAATCGTTGTCCTGTTGCTATCTGGCTCTGTTGACTAATGAGTTTGCCGACCACTGGTAGAGAAACAGCAGTGTTAGCATCGCCCGGAGCTTATTCGAAATGCAGAATTTCAGGCCTGCGGCCAGAATGACGGGATCAGAACCCGGGCTCTCCGATCCCGGGGTGGGCGCACAGTAAGTTCGAGAAGAACCCCCCTCCCCTCCCAAAGACTTCAGCGGCTCTGGTTCAGAGCTCTCAGAAGCCTCTGAATGACAGAGCAGGGGACCCCGTGGCAAGACCGTGACTCAGAAAAACCCTTGTTGCTTGGAGTCTGGGAACGGGAGGCAGCTCCTGGGACCCATCAGGACACAGGGAGGTCGGTCCAGAGCCGGTGCAGCCGCCCAGGGAGACCCGGCCAGCGCCCATCCAGGGACATGGGCAGAGGGCAGCGCACAGGGCTCCTGGCAGGAGACAGAGGCAGAGGCGGTGTGTGCAGCCGCTGGGGCGCCCGGAACCTCCAGAGGCAGCCCCGGGCAGCTGGCGGGCGACAGAGGCGGGCGGAGGGAGCATGTGGGGGTGTGGGACCAGAGCTCAGAAACGGGGTTCCTCTGCGCCTGCACGTTGCAGCATGTGAGCCGACTGGTTTCACTCGCGCCTCCCGTGTGGCCTGCGCCCGTGGGTGTCCCTGCAGCTGGCACCGATGGCACGCCCCCTCCCCCTCCCACCCCAACAAGCCACAGGCCGAGCAGAAGCCTGCCTAACCCGGGGAGACGCAGCGGCCTTCATGGTCAGCGAGGACGTGTCCTGTCAGGGAGATCTGACAGCCAGGAGTTTGTCCACTGAAACACCTCAGCTGCAGAGAGTGGCCAAGGACGTCCATGGGGCATGTATCTATATTTGTGGAAACCCCACCTGTTTCCGGCCAAGAACAGAGCCCTCTGATCTCCAGGGCCAGGCTGAGAATTCCCCAGCAGCACGCCCATCTGAGCCACGCAGCTCGTGGGGCAGCGAGAGGCCGGGCCGCGACGTCTCCTGGGCTGGATGTGCGGGCAGTGAGCAGCGGGGGCCGGCTCTCCGGTGCCCACGCTCGGTGGAGTGAGTCCGTACCCGCAGCGTGGGCACCTGCTCCAGCCCAGGGCTTGGCCGGGGAGCAGGTGTATTCTCCTTGGAGGGCTCGGCTGCCCCTGAGGACTCAGCAACATCGAGATCTCGGGGCTCCGCTTCCTCGTCCACAACAAGAACAGCACCTCAGTGGGACTAAAATACGTGACTACCCAATGCCAAATATACTCAAAAAACCAACCGTATTTTGGAGCCGAGAATGTGAGGGTGTGTCGTGGCTGGGCGGCAGGGATGAGCTCAAGACAGCAGGGTGACCTCGGCTCCATCAGCACTTCCCACCTGGGCCTCTGGGCTCGGGCTGTGCTCAGGCCGCTGAGAGGCAGTTCCTCAAAGGAACTTAGCGCACAAGGGGCCTCTTTCCTCCTCCTGTCCTGGCTGGAGCCTCGTACCTCTTTCTGTCCTGGCTGGAGAGAAGGTCCGAGACAGAGACCACGGGCTTTGGAGGCGCAGTTTTGATTTGGGGGGTGGGGAGGATGGAGGACCATCATGGCGCTGTAGGGGAGCAGGCACTGCCCCAACAGTGCACCATGCAAGTTAAGAACCTGGAAGGGCCCAGCCAGCGGGGCTCAGTGGTTGAGCATTGATCTGTGAACCAGAAGGTCCGGGTTTGATTCTGGGTCAGGGCACATGCCCAGGGTGTGAGCTCGATCCCAGTGGGGGGCGTGCAGGAGGCAGCCGATCAATAATCTCTCTTATCATTGATGTTTCTCTCTCTCTCCCCCTCTCTGAAATCAAGAAAAAAAGTATTAAAAAAAAATTGGGAAGTATTTAGGGATTAATCCTCATAATATTTAAAGAACTCCTAGAGCTCAATAACAAACAACCCAATTTCTAAAACGGGCAAAGGACTTAGGCATTTCTCCAGAGAAGACACGCAGATGGGCCGTGAGCACAGAACGGACACTCAACTTTAGCATCACCGAGAAAATGCATCGAAACCACAACGAGACCCCGCTGTGTGCGCGCCCGTTAGGACGGCCGCTGTGTGTATTGAAAAACAACAAAACGCAGAAACCAACAAGGGTGAGTGAGGCTGTGGAGGAACTGGAACCCTAGCGCACTGCCGATGTGAAACGTGGAAAACGGTACGGCCGTTCCTCAGAAAGAGTCCGCACAGAATCGCGGCCTGACCCGACGGTCCTGTTTCTGGACGGATCCCCGAAGAAACGGGAGCAGGGGCTGAGACGGCACGGGGACAGCCACGCTCTCAGCAGTGCCAGTCACAATACCCAGAAGGCGGGAACCACGAGCGTCCACCAACGATGAATGCATCGACAGGACGTGGGTGCACACTGGGATGTCCCTCAGCCTCCTGCCAGGAAATGCTGGCACATCCCACAGCACAGGGGATTCTGGGGACGCTGTGCTGAGGGCAGGGAGCCGGCCACCAGGTCACTGACTGACGGACACAGGCCAAACGACCCTGTTTGAAAGAAGCCAGAGCCTTGGAGGCGGAGTAGCCCGTGGCCGCCTGGGGGCAGGGAAGAGGGGGGAGGGAGGAAGAGGGGGGAGAAAGGAGGTTCTAGTCCGGCAAGGCGAAGGGAGGGAGCGCTGGGGATGGATGGACGGCCCTGCTGGCTGCGCCACGGTGTGAACACACTTCATGCCTCTTAAAATGATCCAGGGGTAAGTATTATGTGCATTTTACTGTATGTTTTTTAAACGAAAAAAAAATGTTTATATCAGCTTCTTACACAGAGGGATTTTGCTTAAAAAATTCAGGTTTTTGTTCAAACGAGACTTGTTTAATGAGCACCTGGTCGTTTCCAAGTGCTGTGTTGGTGTGAGAGGGGAGAGGAAAGGCACTGGGGAGAGGGGGAGAGGAAGGGAGAGCAGACAAGAGGAGGGTCTTGGCACTGAGAGGAAAGGGCGGAGGGACGAGGGACGCCCCCGCTTCAGAGGACGAAGCTGAACATCACACCGAACCCAGGTGGGCGGGGCCAAGGGGAGGCTGGCTTTCACCCAACACGCTAAGAAATTCCAAGGGGAGCGAGACTGGTGTGGCTCAGTGGATAGAGCGTCAGCCTGCGGACTGAAAGGTCCCGGGTTCCATTCCGATCAAGGGCATGTACCTTGGTTGTGGGCACATCCCCAGTAGGGGGTGTGCAGGAGGCAGCTGATCAATGATTCTCTCATTGATATTTCTAACTCTATCCCTCTATCTTTCTCTCTGTAAAAAAAAAAAATATGTGTATATATATATAAAATTCCAAGGGGGAGACTGGTTTATACACAACAGGCTAAGAAATCGAGGGCAGCCTGGTGGGGTGGCTCAGTGGGGTCAGTGGCTTGATCCCCAGGATGGGGGCTCGAGCCCCAATCGGGGGTGTGCATGAAGCAGCCGATCAATGATTCTCTCATCATTGGTGTTTCTATCTCTCTCTCTCCCTCTCCCTTCCTCTCTGAAATCAATTAAAAAAAAAAAAAAAAGCAAAACAGAAAAGTTTTAAAGAGAAATTGAGGGTTGATTAATTCACACCAAGGACAAGTGTGGGTGGGACAGGGATAGAGGGAGGACACAGGCCAGGCTGCTGCTCTGAAACCAGTGCTAGGCCCGGGAGAGAACAGGCGGGCTGACTGAACACAGCAGTGTCCGGCCCAGCACAGCACAGCACGGAACCTCCCCTCCAGCGGCATCTCCCGAAGGGGCTTCCCAGCAAAGAGAGCATCTTCAAGGCGATGCTTCTTACTCCCTCCGGGGCTGCTTCTCCACACCCCGCGGGCCTGCAGCGAGCTGTGCACAACGCATTAGGGGAGGCGGGAGGAGGGGGAGGGAACAGGAGGAGGGAGGAGGAGGAGAGGGGTGGTCAGGAGGAGGGGGTGGGGGTGGGGAGGAGGAGGCAGGGTTCCTAGGGGCCCAGGGCCACGCCTGCTGCCCCGATGTCACTCCCGACCTGAACACAGACGCGCCACTCCCGTGAAATGCAGAAATATTTATTTTGGTTTCCTTCATTGTTTTTGGAAATTCTGTTTTGGTTTATAAAACATAGAAATAGCCAACACTTAAAGCAAACATTCCAAACCCCAGGTGACGAGTGACTGACGCTTGAGGAACACACACTCGGGCTAGCTCGGAGAGTGTCACACGGCGGGCGGGGACCGGAGCGCCTCCCTGTGCCGGGGCCACGGCCTGCGGCAGGCCGGGAAACGGCGCTCATTTCCCAAACGAACACGAAGAAGGCCTTCCGCCCGCCCGACGGTCTGGCCGGAGCATCTCACGGCAGCCAGGCTGCGTGCTGGAGGAGAGCCGGTTCACTGCCCTCCGTTTCCACGCGTGCCGCCCACGTCTGTCCATCCCTTCGACCTCCGGGACATGCCTGGCCCGAGCTGGCTCTGGGGAAGAGCCGGTGAATCCCGCGTGCACGTCCGACACGGGAGCCGCACCGGCCCGCGGGCCGCACACACGCACAGGGGGGCCCGTGGGGGCGGGCGGGCGGGCGCTGAGGGTCACAGTTGAGCGTGGTCTTGCCGGGTGAGTCTTTCCTTCTCGAAATGCTTGTCCTCACTGCGGAGGGTAAGGCAGCTTTTCTCAGGGCCCCGGGGACGGAGGGGGGGAGGGCGGGCGGAGAGGGAGCCCGGGAGCACCCTGCTCCTGCCCCGTGGGCGCCCGAGCCCCCTCGCCCCGGGAGGGCCCGCGCCCGAGGCTCCGTGTCCAGGCCGTCCTGAGCCGGGCCGTCCCGCCAACAGGCACGGGGGAGCGGGTGGGGGGGGGGGGAAGAGCAGAGCAGGTGCTCCGGAAGCCTCCACCCGAGGGGCGAGAGTGTGCGTGCGTGTGTGTGTATGCGTGTGTGTGTGTGTGCGCGCGTGTGTGTGTATGCGTGTGTGTGTGTGTGCATGTGTGTGTGTGTGTGTGTGCGTGTGTGTGTGTGTGTGGAGGGTGGACGGGGATAGGGATCGAACAATCTCTGGTCCGCGTGTGACAGTCTCCGGCCGACGGCTGTTCGTGGGGGCAGTTCCTCCGGGCGCCGCGGGGCGGGCAGCAAGCAGCGGACGGTCAGAAAGGGCAACGCCCACCCCTCGGTTAGCCGCGCGGGGAGACGGACGCCCCCCCCCCCCCCCCGTGGCCTTCTGCCCCGCGGAGCCGCGGGAAACCCAGCCCACGGAACGCTTCCCTCGGCGACGGTTAAGGCTCGTTTTGGAGGCGGCGTGGCCCCCCGCGGGCACACGGCCTGCCCCGCCCGGCGGCCTCTAATTCTCCTATGACAAGACCCCGCGCCCCCGGCACACGGCGCCCCCCGTGCTCTGCAGTCAGATCGCCCCCGAAGGCCGCCGGGGGAGGGCGCGGAGGTGTGCTTTCTGCCCAGCGCTCCGCGTCCTAAGCCTTGATGGTGGAATAGAGTTCGTCTATCTGCGACCTGAAGTAATTGCGGAGCTCCGGCCTCTTCGCCTTCATCGTGGGGGTCAGGAGGCCGTTCTCGATAGAGAACAGCTCGGGGTGCAGCGTGATGCCTTTGACCTGCCGATCAGCAAGGCCGTTTATTAGGGGAGGAGGGGCCGGGGGACCCCAGGCCCACAAGCACGGGCCTCCAGGGGGTCGGGCCCCGATGCTGGTCCCAGCCCCTCTCTTGCCTCTGGCCCCAACCTCTCCCCAAGGGAAGAGGACAGAGGTCAGGACCGTTCCCTGAGCGCCAGGAGAGAACTGGCCCTCTGAGAGAGAACCCCCCCAACCAGCACCCAGCACCCTCCTCCCTCCCCTGAGAGAGAACCCCCCCAACCAGCACCCAGTACCCTCCTCCCTCCCCTCTGAGAGAACCCCCCCAACCAGCACCCAGCACCCTCCTCTCTCCTCTGAGAGAGAACCCCCCGCCAACCAGCACCCAGCACCCTCTTCCCTCCCCTGAGAAAGAACCCCCCAACCAGCACCCAGCACCCTCCTCCCTCCCCTGAGAGAGAACCCCCCCAACCAGCACCCAGCACCCTCCTCCCTCCCCTGAGAGAGAACCCCCCCAACCAGCACCCAGTACCCTCCTCCCTCCCCTCTGAGAGAGAACCCCCCCAACCGGCACCCAGCACCCTCCTCCCTCCCCTGAGAGAGAACCCCCCCAACCAGCACCCAGCGCCCTCCTCCCTCCCCTGAGAGAGAACCCCCCCCAACCAGCACCCAGCACCCTCCTCCCTCCCCTGAGAGAGAACCCCCCCAACCAGCACCCAGCACCCTCCTCCCTCCCCTGAGAGAGAACCCCCCCAACCAGCACCCAGCACCCTCCTCCCTCCCCTCTGAGAGAGAACCCCCCCAACCGGCACCCAGCACCCTCCTCCCTCCCCTGAGAGAGAACCCCCCAACCAGCACCCAGCGCCCTCCTCCCTCCCCTGAGAGAGAACCCCCCCCAACCAGCACCCAGCACCCTCCTCCCTCCCCTCTGAGAGAGAACCCCCCAACCAGCACCCTCCTCCCTCCCCTCTGAGAGAACCCCCCCAACCAGCACCCTCCTCCCTCCCCTCTGAGAGAACCCCCCCAACCAGCACCCAGCACCCTCCTCCCTCCTCTGAGAGAGAACCCCCCAACCAGCACCCTCCTCCCTCCCCTCTGAGAGAGAACCCCCCCAACCAGCACCCAGCACCCTCCTCCCTCCTCTGAGAGAGAACCCCCCCAACCCGCCACCCAGCACCCTCCTCCCTCCCGAGAGAGAACCCTCCCAACCCGCCACCCAGCACCCTCCTCCCTCCCCTGAGAGAGAACCCCCCCAACCAGCACCCAGCACCCTCCTCCCTCCCCTGAGAGAGAACCCCCACCCAACCAGCACCCAGCACCCTCCCCCCCCCCCCCCGGGAGGACCCCCCCCCCCACCACCCAGCACCCTCCTCCCTCCCCCTGTGTGTTACAGAGCGGAGACACCTCCGGGAAGCCTCACCTGCTCGAATGTTTTCAGGCCGGACTCCTTCCCCAGCCGCACCAGGTCCTCCAGGATGGCCTTCTTGACCTCCTGAGGAGACAGAGGATGAGATTCAGCCCGGGGGAGGCCCCACGCCTGCACCAGGCCCTCAGCCCCCCTCACCGGGCCCTCAGCCCCCCTCACCGGGCCCTCAGCCCCCTCACCGGGCCCTCAGCCCCCCTCACCGGGCCCTCAGCCCCATCACAGGGCCCTCAGCCCCCCCCACCGGGCCCTCAGCCCCCCTCACCGGGCCCTCAGCCCCATCACAGGGCCCTCAGCCCCCCTCACCGGGCCCTCAGCCCCCCTCACCGGGCCCTCAGTCCCCCTCACCGGGCCCTCAGCCCCCCTCACCGGGCCCTCAGCCCCCTCACCGGCCCCAGCCCCCCCTCACCGGGCCCTCAGCCCCCTCACCGGGCCCTCAGCCCCCTCACCGGGCCCTCAGCCCCCCTCACCGGGCCTTCAGCCCCCTCACCGGGCCCTCAGCCCCCTCACCGGCCCCAGCCCCCCCTCACCGGGCCCTCAGCCCCCTCACTGGGCCCTCAGCCCTCAGCCCCCCTCACCGGGCCCTCAGCTCCCCCTCACGGGCCCTCAGGCCCCCCTCACTGGGCCCTCAGGACCCCTCACCAGCGCCCAGCCCCCCCTCACCAGCCCTCAGCCCCCCCTCACGGGCCCCCAGCCCGCGCCCTGCCTCACCTTGCTGCGGCACAGCTCCTCGAAGGACCCAGACAGGCCCCGCTTCCCCACCCAGCGGCCCAGCGTCTCTGCGTCGGGGACCACGATGGCCACGAGGAAGGCCTGTGACACAGACAGATGGTGACTGCCGGCCGGACCCATGTCCCAGCTCGCAGGCGGGGACACTGACGGCCAGTGAGAGAGAGAGGGCCGTCCCCCGTCGCCCTCGGCCGGGACGGGCTCAGGACACCCACCTGCAGGCTCTCCCCGTGCACGAACACCTGGGCCACCGGCTCGCTGCGCAGGTAGATGTTCTCGATCTTCTCGGGCGCGATGTACTCCCCCTGCGCCAGCTTGAATATGTGCTTCTTCCTGTCGATGATCTTCAGGGTCCCATTCTGTCCACAGAGAGGAGGTGTGAGAGCCAGCTGCCCCGCCCAGGGGCACACACCGCACAGGGCACACACCGCACAGGGCACACACCGCACAGGACACACACCGCACAGAGCACATACCGCACAGAGCACACACCGCACAGGGACACACCGCACAGGGACACACCGCACAGAGCACACACCGCACAGAGCACACACCGCACAGGACACACACCGCACAGGACACACACCGCACAGAGCACACACCGCACAGAGCACACACCGCACAGAGCACACACCGCACAGGACACACACCGCACAGAGCACACACCGCACAGGACACACACCGCACAGGACACACACCGCACAGGACACACACCGCACAGGGACACACCGCACAGGGACACACCGCACAGAGCACACACCGCACAGAGCACACACCGCACAGGGCACACACCGCACAGAGCACACACCGCACAGGACACACACCGCACAGGGACACACCGCACAGAGCACACACCGCACAGGACACACACCGCACAGAGCACACACCGCACAGAGCACACACTGCACAGAGCACACACCGCACAGGACACACACCGCACAGAGCACACACCGCACAGAGCACACACCGCACAGGACACACACCGCACAGGACACACACCGCACAGGGACACACCACACAGGGACACACCGCACAGAGCACACACCGCACAGAGCACACACCGCACAGGACACACACCGCACAGAGCACACACCGCACAGAGCACACACCGCACAGGGACACACCGCACAGAGCACACACTGCACAGGACACACACCGCACAGGGACACACCGCACAGAGCACACACCGCACAGGGCACACACCGCACAGGACACACACCGCACAGAGCACACACCGCACAGGGCACACACCGCACAGGGCACACACCGCACAGGACACACACCGCACAGGGACATACCGCACAGAGCACACACCGCACAGGACACACACCGCACAGAGCACACACCGCACAGGGCACACACCGCACAGGACACACACCGCACAGGGACACACCGCACAGGACACACACCGCACAGGGCACACACCGCACAGGACACACACCGCACAGGGCACACACCGCACAGGACACACACCGCACAGAGCACACACCGCACAGGGCACACACCGCACAGAGCACACACCGCACAGGGACACACCGCACAGAGCACACACCGCACAGGACACACCGCACAGAGCACACACACCGCACAGGACACACCGCACAGAGCACACACCACACAGGGCACACACCGCACAGGGCACACACCGCACAGGAAACACACCACACAGAGCACACACCGCACAGGAACACACCGCACAGGACACACACCGCACAGAGCACACACCGCACAGGACACACACCGCACAGGACACACACCGCACAGGACACACACCGCACAGGGCACACACCGCACAGAGCACACTCCGCACAGGGACACACCGCACAGAGCACACACCGCACAGGACACACACCGCACAGAGCACACACCGCACAGGGCACACACCGCACAGGGCACACACCGCACAGGACACACACCGCACAGAGCACACACCGCACAGGGCACACACCGCACAGGGCACACACCGCACAGGACACACACCGCACAGGACACACCGCACAGAGCACACACCGCACAGGACACACACCGCACAGAGCACACACCGCACAGGACACACCGCACAGGACACACACCGCACAGGGACACACCGCACAGGACACACACCGCACAGAGCACACACCGCACAGGACACACACCGCACAGGGCACACACCGCACAGGACACACACCGCACAGAGCACACACCGCACAGGGCACACACCGCACAGGACACACACCGCACAGGGACACACCGCACAGAGCACACACCGCACAGGACACACCGCACAGAGCACACACACCGCACAGGACACACCGCACAGAGCACACACCACACAGGGCACACACCGCACAGGGCACACACCGCACAGGAAACACACCACACAGAGCACACACCGCACAGGAACACACCGCACAGGACACACACCGCACAGAGCACACACCGCACAGGACACACACCGCACAGGACACACACCGCACAGGACACACACCGCACAGGGCACACACCGCACAGAGCACACTCCGCACAGGGACACACCGCACAGGGACACACCGCACAGAGCACACACCGCACAGGACACACACCGCACAGGAAACACACCACACAGAGCACACACCGCACAGGAACACACCGCACAGGACACATACCGCACAGAGCACACACCGCACAGGACACACCGCACAGGGCACACACCGCACAGAGCACACACCGCACAGGACACGCTGCACAGAGCACACACCGCACAGGGACACACCGCACAGAGCACACACCGCACAGAGCACACACCGCACAGAGCACACACCGCACAGGGACACACCGCACAGAGCACACACCGCACAGAGCACACACCGCACAGGGACACACCGCACAGGGACACACCGCACAGAGCACACACCGCACAGGACACACACCGCACAGGGACACACCGCACAGGACACACACCGCACAGGGACACACACCGCACAGAGCACACACCGCACAGGGGCCTTACGGCACCCTCGTCCCGCCCACTCATGCCCCGCAGGGTGGGTTACCGCCTCATTTTAGAGGGAAACGGAGGCTTAGAGAGACTGAGGACCTGCCCGAGGCCACTGAGCCAAGCGGGGCAGAGGGGCGATCCAGGGGAGCCCACGCTCTCCCACAGGGGCCGCTGTCGGTGTGGCCTCTTACTGAGCCAGGGCCACACAGCTGGCTCCCCCCCCCCCCGCCCCCCAGCTCAGCTCCGGAGAGCGGGGACGCAGGCTTTCCCTCCCCAGAGTGCGGGCTCAGTAATGCTTCCCACACGGCAGGTTTGTCCCGGAGCCAGGGTTCCAGGCCCTCGGAACGGTCACCTGCCACCTACTACCGTGGCCCTGGAACCCCTGGCCAGGCCCGCCGAATGCCAGCAATGCCCCGACTTCCACCCCGCCCCCCCCCCCCCCCCCCCGGGCCACGCCGCTTCCGAAAGGCCTGCTGGAAACTTCCAGGCTCCCCCCTTCCTCCCCTCCTCTCCTCCTCCGCCTCCCCTCCTCCTCCGCCTCCTCTTCCCCTTCCTCTCCTCCTCCTCCTCTTCCCCCTCCCTTCCTCCTCCCCCTCCTCCTCCTCCCCCCTCCCCTCGTCCTCCCCCCCTCCCCTCCTCCTCCCCCTCCCCTCCTCCTCTTCCCCCTCCCCTCTCCTCCTTCCCCCTCCCCTCCTCCTCCCCCCTCTCCTCCTCCTCCCCTCTCCCCTCCTCTTCTTCCCCCTCCCCTCCTCCTCCCCTCCTCCTCCCTCCCCTCCCCTCCTCCTCCCCCCTCTCCTCCTCCTCCCCCCTCCCCTCCTCCTCCTCCTCTTCCCCCTCCCCTCCTCCTCCTCCTCTTCCCCCTCCCCCCCTCCTCCTCCCCCTCCCCTCCTCCTCCCCCTCCCCTCCTCCTCCTCCCCCTCCCCTCCTCCTCCTCCCCCCCCTCCTCCTCCCCCTCCCCTCCTCCTCCTCCCCCCCTCCTCCTCCCCCTCCCCTCCTCCTCCTCCCCCTCCCCTCCTCCTCCCCCTCCCCTCCTCCTCTTCCTACCCCCCTCCTCTCCTCTCCTCCTCCTCCTCCTCCTCCTCCTCCCCCTCCTCCTCTTCCTCGCTTTCTACAGGAGCCCCCAGGGCACAGAGGCTGGGAGCTGCGCTAGAGCTGGCGCCGTCGCCAGGTTGAGAACGGATGCTTAGTCCCTCTTGAGCCCGGGAAGAGGGACTTAATTTGCTCCTAAAGAGCGTGGGTATCTGAAATCTGAATTAATTAGGGAGGCCTTTTTCAAATCAATACAAATGTCACAGTGTTAAGCACCTTGGATCTGTAAGAATCAAACAATACACCATAAAAATTACATTAGCGATTCCAGCGATTGCAGTTAAACACTGTCAATGCCTTTCAGAAGCAGCGGCTGCTCCTGCAGCAGCAAAACTGGCCAAACCTGCGTCTGCAGAGCCTCCCCGGCCTCAGTGGCGCCTGGGAGTTCTCTGCGGCAAACGGTAAACGGCTCTGACACCGGGGAGAGCGGGCGGGCCGAGCTGGGAGATGCCTGTCCCTTTAAGAGGACGAACCCGAGAACCCAGGCGTTCGGGTCCTGCCCTCCTTCCTGGCGGTCAGCCACGGACACCTGCTCACGGACAGCCCACCGCCAGGCGCAGGCTGACACGGGGAGCCACGGGCTCTCTGCGTGGCACACGCCGAGGGGAACCTGCACCTGCCAGGGGCCAGCCTGCCCCACCCGGGACAAAGGGAGGGGGAGCCGGGGCCCTGGCGCGTGACAGGCGCCCGGCAGTGGGGGCGCTCTTCCCCCCGACCGACCGCTCACCGGCAGCCACTTCCCGATGTCCCCCGTGTGCAGCCAGCCGTCCTTGTCCAGCGCTTCCGCCGTCTTCGCCGGGTCCTTCAGGTAGCCTTGGAAGACGTTTGGCCCCTTCACACACACCTGAGGGCAGGACGGAGGGGTCAGGAGGGACACACTCTGGGTGAGAGGAGCAGTGCGGACAGCGCCCCCTGGAGGTGTGTGGAAGGTGCTCAGAGAAGAGAGCGGGGAGCCCTCGCCAAGGAGGAGACATTGCCTTAGGGCCTGGTGCCTCTGTGCACGGCAGACCTGCCCGTCAGCGGCATCCACGGGGGCTTCTCCAGAGAGAACTGGGGCGTGTGCGTGCGTGTGCGTGTGCGTGTGTGCGCGCGCACATGCATGCCCTGACCGTTAGCAAGAAGCCCTGGATTCCAGGACCTCAGGGTGCTGGGGGCGCCTCCAGGGTCCCCCTTCCCTGTGTAGGAGCCTCAGCTGCCCTCCAGCTGCAGGACTAAAGCTGCTCCGGGCTCCGCTCAGAGCTGCTGGAGCGTGCCCGAGGGGACGAGATCCCTCTGGAGCGACCAGCCCCCCATGCCCCAGTCCCAGTCCCCCAGCCTAGCGGCAGCGCTCACACAGGCAGGCGTCCAGGGCACCGAGACAGGAGCTGTGCCAGGACTCAGGAGCCTTTGCGGGCCCTTGGGCCCCGTCCCCAGCATGTCTGGCAGAGGAGGCATTAGAGCCCCCTCCCGCCCACTCCCGGGAGCTAAACATAAGTGGGCTTTCAGAAAGAAGCCAGCCTGGCCCAGGACCGCCAGGGGGACCACGCTCAGTGGCTGGGAGGCCCCGGTGACACGGAGCCAGGCAGGTGCACCGCACTGGTCACACCGGCTTTACCGGAAATGGCAGGGACGGGAGGGACACGGGCCCTCGCTCACCTCGCCCTCGCCCTTGGCAGCCAGGTAGTTCATCTCCTCCACGTCCATGAGCTTTATCAGATTGCAAGGCATGGGGGCGCCGACGTGGCCTGTGTGCAGACAGGATGGTCAGTCCGGGGCTGCAGTGTCCTTGGGCCAAACCACGTGCGACCTAGGCTGCTCCGAAGACCAGCGGGCACGCACTCCGCTCCCGGCATTGCAGCCGGGCTCCCCTGACAGGCTCGTTTAGGCAGTCACCCCCGACAGAAAGGCCGCTGGGAACGCCCACGTCTCCGGGGCCTGTCCCAGGTGTGCCTCTGAACTCTGTCCCAGTGCCAGCGATGTGGGTGCTGATCCTCAGGGTCCGCAGGACACCTGGAGGCGAGCTGTCCACGCCCACTCCCCGGCCCTCTGCCGGCTCTCTGTGCGGACGGTACCCAGGGGCCTGGGCCGGCCCTGGTTCTTCTCTCACCGCCCCCCCCCCCCGCCCCCTTGCCTCCCCCGGCCCCGTTCCCCTGCCTGGTTCCGGACCCCCATTTCCTGAGTGTGGAGGGCCAGGCTGTATGTGGAAGTTTAGGGAGACAGGACGATGCTTCTCTTTACAGGGAACGGAACTGCTTTGCCAGAGGCTGGTGGGTGGGTCTCTACCCCACGCGGAAATGACAGAACTACATATGTGCACAAGCACCGCGAGTGATTCTCCCGACACGTGAGTAATCCCAGCTCACAGAGACCCCTACTCCAAAGCCAGCAGCCGCAGGGCGCCAGGGGTCGCCGCGAGCGCCATGGAGAAGGTCACAGCCCCGGCGCCCACCGAGCAGATTGTGCTCCTGGGTCACGCTGGACGCTGAGTCCCTGCCGTACCTGGTGCCCCCGTGGTAACACCCACAGGCCAGGGCCTGGCTCACGCAGCGCAGAGCGCACCGGGCAGGCAGGGGCGCAGGGAGGGGGTGGCCAGGCTGGGCGGGAACCCTGTGGTGCCGGCTCTTACCCATCACTGACGTGCTTTTAACCCACGACCTGTTGTTCCTGAGCGAGCAGGATGCATCCCACAGGGACGTGGCTGGGATGAGATACACGCCATGTACATCTCAGCTCCAGGTCCGGGGCCGAGCCCGCTGTGTGTGTGTGCCTCCACCGGTCCCTCTGGGAACAAGGCCTGCGCCTCTCTCTGCAGCCTCACCCCCGGCACCGCACACGTGGTCCGTTTAACCCGCCACCGGTCGGTTCCTGGCAAGCTCTGGTGGTCTGAACCCGTTTGCCTTCCGCATCTGGCTGAGTCTCCCCCCTTGCCGCCCAGCTCTGGCGCCCTGAGACGCAGCATTTGGGGAAGGAGGCACGTGGGGAAGGAGGGGGAAGAACAATGAGTGATGAACCCGATCCCGCTCCGAACAGCAGGGTGTCATCAAGGCCCGGCCCGCCCGTCACCTACCTGCCGTCCAGTCTCCGGGGATGGTCAGGGAGCAGCCGGCCGTGCACTCGGTCTGCCCGTAGCCTTCGTAGAACTGGGTCACAGAGAGGAAATGGGGTTAGAAGGGGGCGCCTTGGCCGGACGTGCACAGAAATTAAGTTCCCCTGACCCCCGAGAATGGCCCCCGGGGTGAAACCTCTTGGCATTTCCTGTTGGGTGAATTCATTGGATACAACGGCATGCTTTCTTATGGCGTCCACATGTCTCCACCCTCACGCCAGAGCCAGCCGACTCCACGCTCATTTTCTCTGTGGCCGCGGAAGGGGAGGGAGGACCCTGACACTGACCAGCTCAGGCCACCCCCCGCCCCCCCTCAAACGTCCTCTGTGTCAGCCGGCCTCTGCTGTCCTCCCGCCCCTGAAGACAGGCTCTGCCTGGTGTGCAAGCGGCTCTCCCTTACCACCCCCACTCCCTCCTGCCTGACCCCCAGACAGCGCCACCATGTGCACACAAGGGCACGTCCCCCGCCTGGGGCCAAACAGACCCACTTCATTTTCTAAGCAACCTGTAGATAAGGGGGCGATCTTGGTAAAAATAAGCCAGCCAGGCTGGCGTGGCTCAGTGGTTGAGCATCAACCTATAAACCAGGAGGTCACGGTTCAAATCCCAGTCAGGGAACATGCCTGGGTTGTGGGTTCGATCCCCGTGGGGGGCGTGCAGGAGGCAGCTGATCAATGATTCTCTCTCATTGTTGACGTTTCCGTCTCTCTGCCTCTTCCTTCCTCATGGAAATCAATGAAAATATCTATTTTTTTTTTTTTTTAAAGAAGGCACCCACGGGAGAACTCGAATTGACTTTGGAAAGAAGACCCCCAAGCAGGACCAAGTCTGAGAGCGCGGGCTGCATGGAGCTGCTCACCTGACAGCCGAGCGCGGCTCGCAGGAACGTCAGCACCGTGGCAGACACGGGCGCGGCCCCCGTGATCATCAGCCGCACCTTCCCTCCCAGGTTCGACTTCAAAGACAGGCGGAGAGAGAGGGTTAAAGGGCTGGGAGTGGGGGGGCTCCTCAAAGACACTTCCTCAGCACCCCGTCCCCGAGCCCCCAGCTCTCTGTGGGCCGCAGAGCTTGCTGATGTGGAGTGTTTTTCCACCCCCCACTGTACCATTTGCTCTCAAATGGGATGGAAGTAAGTCGACACCCCCTCCTGTTGGCATCTTAAGGGATTAGAACAAGAATGTGATGGATCTGTGGCAACACCCACATTTTTGTTATTTTTGAGACGTAACTTATTGTCACTCGTGCCTAAAAGTTACCTCAAGAGTGACATACTTGTTCCAGAAAAGTAACCCAAATGGAGAATAAGGCAGGCTACAATATGCTGGTTCCATTCCCATGCTCACAGCCACAATCCTACTGATCTATCTTGGATCCCGAGCTTTTTGTAATTGTTAGCCACGTGCCAGAATTGATACCAAGGCGTCTTTCTCCCTCTCGGCGTCACACCTCTCTTTCAGAAAGAGCCCTCACAGAGACCCCGAGGCCACTCAGCCCAGGACCAGTGTCAGGAGTCGCCGGCCACCTGTATTTTGCGGAAGATCAGCTTGTCCCACAGGCTGTTGTTTCTGATGATGCCGCTGCGCAGCTCCGCTTCTTTCCTCTTGGAGGCGAAGTCCAGGAGCCAGCGCTTCAGCGTGGTGTTCGCCTGCCCGAAGATCTAAGGAGTCAGGAGAGAAGGAGGTGTCACAACTCCGAGAAGCGGGAAGTCAAGAGAGCAAGTGCTGGTGAGGGTGTGAGAACACTGGCCCCGGGCCCTGTGGTGGAAATGGAACATGGTGCAGCTTTAGAAAACTGCTCCTCACACAGGTCAACGGAGCGCTACATGACCCAGCAATTCCGCTCCGAGGTATCCGCCCACGAGCAATGGAAACACCTGCCACAGAAAGCTGTCCGTGGCAGCCCTATTCATAACAGCCAAGAAGTGGGAACCACTCACATGCCCCTCCATGGATGGATGGACAAATGCAATGTGTTGCATCCATCCAGCGGAACGCTATTTGGCTGTTAAAAGGAATGCAGTACAGATACACCCTACAACCTGGAGGAACCCTGAAACCATGTTAAGTGAAAGATGCCAGTTACAAAAGAACACACATCGCAGGATTCCAGTCCAAGTCCAGAATAGGCAAATCTATAGATTCAAAAAGCAGATTATTTTTTGTTCAGGGGTAAAGGCAGGTAGCAGGATGGAGGATGATAGCTCAAGGGTAGGGAAAGGGTTGTTGTTGTTTTTTTTTTTTGAGGGGGAGTGTGGGATGGTCAGAGAACTCTGTGAAGGCACTATACACCTTAAGTGGGTAAATTGTGTAGAGCTGTTTTTAAAAGTTTTTTTTTTTTTTTCTAGAAGAACCATGAAAAAAGGAGCAGGTTCTCATAGATGGCAGGAGCCATGCCTCAAAGTGAAGAGCATTACACTGCCCAGTCCAAACGCACGGTGGAGACGGCCCGCCACCTGCTGACCCTGCCCTGGCGCATGCTCCTCGTGGTAAGGGATCAATGATTCTCCACCCCTCGTTTGGCTCAGCCGCTCCTCTCAAGGTGGCTGAATAGTATGTCACATGTGCACAGGGCTTTCCAATTGATAAGACCGTTTCACAGTCACTGTGTTCATGTAATACAAAAAGCAGCTTTGTGAGGCAGACAGCAGGTGGAGGAGGCACCAGTCCACGGTACAGGTGAGAAAACAGAGGCTCCAGGAGTTAATTATGGAAATAAAATGAGCTCCCACCGACACCGCCTTTGCCCTCATGTTTATAAGTGCGTTCACATGTACTTTCTCCTTAAAAACAGCTCTGTGAGGTAAACATATTCTGGTCTTACGGATGAGTAAACTCTAGTTCGTGAGAGGATCTGGACTGTCCATGGTCACACAGAGAGGCCTGGCCAAGCCTGACTCAAGCCCGAGACGGGGTCAGCCCTCGGCCTCTGCTCTGTGCTTGGAACTTACTCTGTCGAACATCCGGTTCAGCAACCGGGGGACCACGGGGAAGATGGTGGGTTGAAGCACTTTGAGGTCATCCATAAGCAGCCTGATATCTCCTTGGAAAAATCCTATCTTCGCCCCGTGGCACAGCATCACACACTGGAGGGGGGAAGCACATGTGGCCACACTGCAGCACCCCAGTGGGGGGTTGTGTGCCTGTGCACACATACACAAACACACACACACACACACACACACACACACACACAAACACACATGGTTGTAGCGTTTCAGGGCAGTTTCCAGAAATCTACATATAGGGCAGCTTTTTAAAATCAGTTCTTGCATTCTTCGGTGACTGTACAACATGGAAATTGAGCCTTTCTCTGGATCATCCTGAAGATAAGGAACTAACAGAAACCAGGGTATGTTGGTTTGCTGAGGATCCTAGAGGTTCTGCTATGTTAACTGAATGACATGGTATTAAAGAATCCAAGTGCTTTTAGTCTTCCAGGCACTTTCCGTCTAAGTTATTCTCAAAACAAAAACTTGGCTACTTTCCTACAGTCTAATCTTATCAGAGTCTCATTTTTTTAAAATTTGAATACTAGGGCCCAGTGAAAATTCATGCACTGGAGGGGGGGGAGGGGTCCCTCAGCCCGGCCTGCCTCCTCTCACAATCTGGGAGCCTTCAAGGACAGAAGGTGACCTGGCGATCAGGAGAAGGTGATGCCACCATCACACCTCTGCTGCTGCCACTGCCGGCTGCGCAAGCCTCAGCCAGCCCTGATTACCTGAGCCTCGGGCTGGCCCTGGGCAGCTGGGTGGCCACCATCCAAGGCTTGCCTGTGCTTCGAGCCGGCCCTAGGCGGCTGAGGGCTGAGGGGACTGGGGGACTCCGGAGGCAGGTACATAGAGTTCCAGGCCCACCTGAGGGCTGGTCTGGCCTTGCCGTGTGCCTGCTGCCCCGGTGGAGCTGAGGTGACTGGACGCCACCATCTTTGAGGGCATGACAGTCAATTAGCATATTCCCTCCTTATTGGCTGTGGGTGCCATCATCTTTGCGACGGCGTGTGGGTCAATTAGCATATTCCCTCTTTATAAGAGAGGACTAGAGGCCCGGTGCATGACATTCATGCACTGGGGGTGGGAGGTTGTCCCTCAGCTGGGCCTGCACCCTCTCGCAGTCCAGTACCTCTTGGGGGATGTCCACCTGCCGCTTAAGTCTGCTCCGGACATCCCCTGAGGGCTCCTTAGCACTGCCATATTGGCAGGGCAGGCTCCTACCACCATCACTGTGCTCACCAGCCATGAGCCTGGCTTCTGGCTGAGCAGCACTCCCCCTGTGGGGGCGCACTGATCACCAGGGGGCAGCTCCTGCGTTGAGTGTCTGCCCCCTGGTGGTCAGTGTGGATCATAGCAACCAATCGTTCTGTCATTCAGTGGATTTGCATATTAGCCTTTTATTATATAGGAGGATAACTAAAAAATCTCTAAAAAGCTACTGAATGTGTTGCAGTTGAGACACTAGAATATCTCACACCAGTATGGCTTGTCATTTAGCTATAACCTATTGCATAAGTATTTTCCTATTGGATGCAAACTGTACTGGCAAGCCACGTGCACTTGGCAAGTAGTCTGCCTCTTTCAAATTTTAAAAAGAAAGATGATGCAACAGCCTGGCCAGGTGGCCCAGTTGGTTAGAGCTTTATCCCGTCGTCAGAGCATGTACAGGAGGCAACCAATTGATGTTTCTCTATCTTTCCCCACCCTTTCCTATCTCTCTAAAAATATTTAAAAAAAAAAATCAATAAACATGTTCTCGCCGAAACCGGTTTGGCTCAGTGGATAGAGCGTCGGCCTGCGGACTGAAAGGTCCCGGGTTCGATTCCGGTCAGGGACGTGTATCTTGGTTGCAGGCACATCCCCAGTAGGGGGTGTGCAGGAGGCAGCTGATCGACGGTTCTCTCTCATCGATGTTTCTAACTCTCTATCCCTCTCCTTTCCTCTCTGTAAAAAATCAATAAAATATATTTAAAAAAATAAATAAACATGTTCTCAGGTGAGGATTAATTAAAAAAGTAAGTAAAATTTATAAAATGATGATGCAATTGAAGGTCAAATGGCTCAAGCCTGAAAGCAGAAACCACTAGAAAGGCACACGAGGGCCCACTGCTTAAAAATAAAAGCTCAGAGGCTGTGTCCCTGTGTCCCGTCTCCCAGGCACACCTCTGACACTGCTTCCGGTACACACGGCTCATTATCAACTCATTTGACCTCACGTGCTAAGATCACAGCTCTCCTGTGCAGGAGGCAGAAGGAAGACCAGAAGATGGGAGCTAAGATCCCTGGTCCTCAGGGGTGAGAAAATCCCATAGGGCATTTCCAAAGGGTAATCACCTTGGTAATCACCTGTCACCAACACTTCACAGGGTGTGGCCCATGGGTTTGTTCAATCAAGACTTGCTAAGTAAAGGAATGCTGCTCATTTCCCCTTTAATACAATCCTGAGGGGGTGGGTGGGGAGGGCCAATGGGGGAAAGGAGGACATATGTAATACTTTCAATAATAAAGGTTTTTTAATAAACATTAAAAAAAAAAAGACACAGACACAACAGAATACAATCCAGAACTATCTAAGAAGGAAAAACGGTGGCTCCTGGCCAGTTTTTAAACTAGTCACACAGTTGGGTACTGGGAGCCCAGGCAAAGGTCAAGGTCATCCTGCTTTCCCAAGGTCACTTAGAATTTTAGTGGGGGGAAAAAAATCAGTCCCAAGCCAACTTGTGCATTTGTGAACAAGCACAATAAAAAAAACACCAAAAAACAAAAACAAAAAAAACCCCGAGACTTCTCACAGAGCAGAGGCCTTTACAGAATGGTATTCAAAAAAATTCTACTTTTATAGTCCATCTTTCTGGAATCATGTACACATTCATATCCTTCAAAAGTCTGAGCTTTTAATTTTAAAACGAATGATTCAAGTTCAAGAAGCCAGACCGAGAAAAAAAAAAAATGATACTCTTTTAAATAATTAGCACCATTTCTAAAAAAAAAAAAATGATACTCTTTTAAATAATTAGCACCATTTCTAAAAAAAAAAAAATGATACTCTTTTAAATAATTAGCACCATTTCGGCAAAGAGCTACGCATGGGTGACAGTGTGAGGTCAAACTTACCTGCAAGAGCTGCTCATACATGTGTGCAAGTGGTAAGAACGAAATGTGTGTGTCACTGGCATTTAGGCCAAGTGCCTTCTGTAAAACACAACGACTTAGAACACAAACAAGCCAGCAAGGAAAACAAAACACAGTGCCTTACCTCAACAACTCTTTCAAACATATGGGCAAGAGGCAAGAAAGAGATGAGAGTATCATCGGGAGTGGGATTGACAAAGTTCTGTAAGCAAAGACACCGGCAGGCAGAGTGGCATTAAGATTCCAGTCATTTCCCACGTCCCTTAGAGCACACGATCCCTCAACGCTCAGGAGGAAGGCTCGGGCTTACGGTCTGCACTTACTTCTCACTGAGGAGTAAAGTGCAAAGCAACACCTCTGCCACTCAGATCGGGTGGGGGTCATTTCTAGTGGCAAAGTGAATGCACTCTAGGACTTTAGCCAAAATAAGCAGTATTTTGTCCAAATTGGGATGTTTTTAGGGGATCGTGTGCTCTAACCTTCCATTATTTCAAAATTACAGCACCCCAGGACCCAGCAAGCTCAATCCCATCTAACGGTAAGAAACCTAAGATCCGGCACAACATAGGCAGCGTGCTATGTTGTGGAAATATGAGACCCAGTCCAATGGAAGACAGCATGTTATGCTGTACAGGGGAAGCGGGAGAGGAGGTAAGATAAACTGGAGCTCCAGGCTCCTTTTATCTACAGCACAAGCGCATCTGGAGTATTTTAGTTTGAACGACAGCTTTACCATAAAGCCCCCCTAACCTATGAGATACATCCCGGGTTGTTCAATACAGCTCTGGGCTGGCGCCAGGGATTTGCTTTCCCTGGATGAGCGGAGGGCAATACGTCTGTATCTGGGCTGAGTCGGGACATCTGGTTTCCATGCCCAGCTCCTCATGGCCGGCACAGCGAGGGTTTGCACCTAGTGCTCATGCCATTAGCCGGTCCGGAGTGGGCACAGGAGTCCCAGGACACGTGGGATAGCCTGGACATGCCCGACCTGAGATCACTTTCATGCCAGGATGACCTGCATCCAAACCAGTACTTCCCTGTGGGAAACGGCTATACGGTAAGAAACCAGACTCGATGCTATTTACAATTTTTGATTTTCTGATTTAGTGCAACCCATCATCTGCATTAGTGAGGCCAGAGGTTTTTATGACACTGAGAATGCCCCAGTAATACAGTATTTTAAACAAAGTTCTGTAACCGTCTGTCTCACGAGCCACGGTGCGCTTGGAGCTTTCTTTGAAGGCCCGTTAGAAAGTGAAAGATGCGCTCTGGTCAGGCAGTGAGGGTGGACTCAGTGAGGGTGTAGGAAGTATACACCAAGAGAGGGGGTTGGGACTAAGAGGATGTGAGTTTAAGTGCCAGTGAGATGGACCTTCTACACCAGCAAGATGCCCATTCTCCCAAACCAAGAGGCGCAGGCTCCTGCCACAGACAGAACCCACAGAGACCGAGCTCGAATTATGCAAACCGTGCCAAGGGTCCGAGAGAGAGGCTCACACTGGTCACTAGCAACTTTCTGAAGCGCAGGTTTGAAATGTACCCTTGGGGTCATGGACTGATGGTGGCCTCTCCAAACTCATAGGCCAAAGCCTAACCCAATATGACCGTATTTGGAGATACGGCCATTGGGAGGTAGTTAAGGTTGAATGAGGTCATAAGGGTGGGGCCCTGATCCAAAAGGACCTGTGTCCTTGTGAGAAGAGGAGACACCAGAGACCTCTCTCCTGCTTGTGCACAAGAGGAAAGGCTATGAGAGGTAGAAGGCGGCTGTCTATAAGCCAGGGAGAGAGCCCTCACCAGAAACCGAATTTGCTGGCACCTTGATCATGGACTTCTAGCGTCCAGAACTCTGCCGTTTCAGCTGCTCAGTCTGGGCTATTTTGTTACGGCAGCCCACGCAGACTAAGACACTTGGATAGTAACTGAAGTTCGAGGCTTTAGTCCTTCTGATAAAATGGAAGTCAAACTGACCATAAAAGTAATAATAACTCAAAACCTTCAGCAGCATCTAACGCTTCATTGCCAACTTAAGGGAGTTATTTCTCCCCCTCCCCCCCACTGGGATAGGAGATACTATAAAAACACAACAGAGTCATTTCTCCCTGGCC
This sequence comes from Nyctalus aviator, assembly GCA_036971965.1. Taxonomy (NCBI): domain Eukaryota; kingdom Metazoa; phylum Chordata; class Mammalia; order Chiroptera; family Vespertilionidae; genus Nyctalus; species Nyctalus aviator. The sequence goes on along the minus strand of CM072924.1, from coordinate 181,468,743 downwards.
TTTACCACTTTCATTCTTAAGGCCTAATGCCAACCAATGAACACGAAGGAAGGTGGCAACATCCCAAAAGTTTACCTCTGTCACTTTCACAAACGCCGAGGAGTCGCTCACTATGTTTCGATGAGTGATCATTGCTCCTTTGGGGTTGCCTGAGGAACACACATGTGAGCAGAACAAAGTCAGAGGACAGAAACTCCACCCAAAAACCAACGACAGACACGGAGGCTGCCCAGAAACTCTCCATGGTGAGGGCCTCAGAGGCCTCAGGGTCAGGTACACCCAGGAGAGCCAACTGTTGAGTCACGAGAATTCCTGAGCGATCTGCGAGCCTTTCCAGGAAACTCTGTATCATAAACAATCTTTACTATGATGGGCAAATTTTGGAGGGTGTGTGGCAAACGGGAGAAGAAAAGACAGGAGTTTGTATTTCTGTAAGTCAGTGATACGGGGTTTGTGTCTCAGGATGGTGGATGGAGTGTCACCTTCAATAAGCGGTTGAGGAAATATGTGACACTCAGATTCTGAGAATGCCTCTCAGAGGGATGCGAAGACAGTGTCTGAACCACTTCCGTCTCTTCTGCCTTCGGTCCATCTGCAGCCCAAGGAACTCGTCCTCAAAGGAGGCAGGGAGTACACACTGGCAGGTCACTCAGAGGCAAGTCCATTGCAGAACTTACCTGTGGTTCCACTTGTGAAACAGATGACCGCAAGATCCTCAGGTTTTGGAGGCTGCGGCACATACGAGGAGAAGAAGGAAGCGGCATCCGTCAGAACGGACAACTGTGAGCCACAACCCTGCCGGTCTCCGAGGCGACCAGCCAGTGGAACGCCAGGGGACTGTGGCGGGCCTGGCAGAGTCTTACCTTGGGCTTCTTCCTGTTGGCCCTTCCCAGGTCCTGAAGAAAAGAGAAAAACATCTTACATGGACACTTTTCTCGACGCAAAGAAGAAGGTCACATCAAGTCCCTCCGCCCGACTTCGCTGTGGATTCACTGACGGCTGCTCAAAGACAGCAGACATTTCTATTACACTAACTACGGCAACTCAAATCAACCTGAGCCAAAATACGTAGGCACTGCTCCAAGAAGCCACTGTCCAGACACCTCTCTCCGACACCAGACTCTGGAAGTGGTATCAGGGTGGCCTTTGCAATAAGATTTATTCCAAAGACAGGAATCAGAGTGTTTCACGATCTATTTCCTGGCCCCTACTCCCTATTCTGGCCTTTCACAAAACCCAGCTCCTGACTGTCACCAAAGAGCTGAGTAGATGCTCAGCCCGGTCCCCAAATCAGAGCACAGCGAGGCACCTGCTCACCCAATTCTGCCTATCGAACACCTCCACCCGGAGACAGGGAGCCGGCCTGCAGATGTCAGTGCCAGCCATCCGGAAGCCCACGTGGGGCGGAGACAGGACTTGGGAACCTCTGATTACCAAACAGGCCAGGATGGAAGGTGTAAGGCTGCTCCAGAATGGACATGAAGGCTACGAAGGACGGATTCGCCTTGGCCCATCTGGCTGGGCAGTTAGAATGTCAACCCACAGACTGAAGGGGCTTGGGTTCGATTCCGGTGAAGGGCATATACCTCAATGACTGTATGTGTGTATGAGTGTATGTTTCTATGTGTGATGTGTGACTGTGTGTGATGTGTGACTGTGAGTGTGTGTGTGTCTGTGAGTGAGGCAGGAGGCTCTGTTACATCAAATGACAGTTTCTCTCTGATGTTGAATTTCCCCAGGAAAGGGCTGGTAGATCCTTATTAATAGAGCCTGGATGCTTTATAGAAAACCATGCATACATTTTTAAACCCTATTTATAACAGATCCAGGAAGGCACATAAGGTTTTCAGAAAGGGAACCGCTGGCTCTATGCAGCCTGTCTCTTGCTATGATGTGTCCACGCGAGGTCCCCCTCCTGCCTGCAGCTTGGGATTGAACTCTAATTTCCAAGCCAACCGGGAGGATCAGCTTCTCACGGGAGCTGACGCCTAACAGCTGAGTTCAGTGCGAGCCGCACTCATTTCCCCAGAATGGTTACCTTTAACGTTGTAATGAATGTGAACTTGAAGAAATTTAGTATGAAAATAAACCAAATCCAACATCCCTGCTGGAAATTCACCAGGCCTCTACAAAAAACAATCTGGGGGAAAAGAATAGGGAGGCGGATGTCCATACCTGGCTCCGTTTTAGATACAAGTCAGAGAGTAAAAGGCACGAAAGCCTAAAGAGGCACAAAGTTAAGTCCCTGCCTGCAACTGAACTACAGTTCCCAGCCCTCACTGGCGCAGCGTGTCCGGCTCTGTCATAAACGGGTGAGCACTGCCGCTCGCTGGAGGAGAGGACTGTCAGAGGGGACAGCGACTCTGGGCGTGCACGTGAATTCTCTTCACACGAGGCAGGAGCTTCTGCTCCATATCACTCATGCCTGAGGCAGCCAGCCGGGGCTGAGCCCGTGTGGCCCAGTGGAGGCCACGCCGGTGCCCAGATGACCCTGGGGGCCCCTCCAGACCTGGGCAGAGCAGGACCCACCTCCATGGCCTTCATGCTGATGATCTCCACCCCGCACTTCTTGCCGCGCTCCAACAGATCGCTGCCGTAGGAGTCCATGAGAACCACGATTTTAAGGCAGGGGGTCAACTTGTTTTCTACACCGTCCAGTAGCAGGTTGGCCTTCTCTGGCTTGTCCACAAACACCAGGGCGAGTTCAGCTGGAAAACGAGAGGTACAATGAGCAAGATGCTCTGGAAAACGAGCTTGACTGCACGATTTTAAAAAAAGGTAGATGGACATCTATAATAAAATTGTAACATGCAAATTGACTGCACAGCAGAATGACTGTCCAGACCTTCCAGACCACCACGCTATGACGTGCACTGGCGCCAGGCCAGCCAAGGCGGGTGTGATGCGATTGGTCAGGGGGCCCTGCCATTGCCCCATGCCACTCTCTGCAGGGCAGCCCGATGGGCGGGGGGAGGGGGCTGGGAGTCTCCACGATTACCCCAAAGAGGGAGGCCCAGACCACCCTTCGAGCAAAGATCAATTGCAGAGCCCTGCCTGGGCAGGCAGGGCCTCCCTCTGCTGGGCTATTGATCACGGAGCCCCATGATCCACTGCCCCAGAGGGACGCCCAGGCCACCGGCTGGTGGTTTTTCAATGGGTGGATGGGACTTTCCTCTGCGGGGCGATCGATCTGGGGGCCCGTGATCAATCCCCCCACAGAAGGAGGCCCAGGCCAGCCAAGCAATTGCACCCATGCCCGTTGCCTGCAGAGGGAGGCAACCAGTGGCAGGGGAAGGGGGTGGGGGGTAGGCAGCTGCCGGCAGCTGGGGGAAGGAAAGCCCCAGTAAGCCCTGACTGCCAGCCAGGCCTAGGGACCCTACCCGAGGGATTCCAGATTGTAAGAGGGTGCAGGTTGGGCTGAGGGACACCCCCGTCCCATGCATGAATTCCATGTACCGGGCCTCTAGTTTAAATATAAAATCCCTTTCAAATCAAATATAGGCAAATGTCAATCATGGAATCTAACAACGAGGCCGGTGTCCACCCGGAGACCACAACGTACCTTTGTTGACGATGTAAGTGATTGCTTCGGTTCCCAGGGTGTCATAGAGGGGAACGACCACCATGGAGAAAGCAAAGCATCCCTGCTCAATGATCACCCACTGCACAGACAGGGAGGGTTGGGAGAGAAAAGGACACGTCATCATGGAGCCGCTGCACGGAGACCCACACTGGATCAAAAGCACATCCGGGCACCACGAGGGATGCACAGTGAGGACCAAACACTCGCCCCTGCTTAGAAGGAGGTGCCATCTGCTGGGAGGATGGAGGCAACTGTGCAAGGCAATTACCAAGACCAGCCAGTGACTCGCAGCCCCGAGGGCCACCTCCCCGGGGGAGTAACTGGGCTGCCCCTTGTACGAGCAGCACCCGGTGGACAGATGGAGAGAAAGGAAGGAGATCCCGAGAGCGGGGACGGCAGAGTTCAAAGCAGGAAGGAGGTCAGTGAGCCGCTGGCTGGCCTGGAGGTCCCCGAGGGAGTGGGGACCAGAAGGCTCGCCGTGGGCCGGGGCAAGCCTTGGCTCGGGAGGCGCCTGGCTCCGGTCCCCAGGCGAGGCACAGCCTCCGGGGCTTCTCAGCGGAACAGTGACTGTGGGCGGAGGAAGGTCAGCCTGGCTGAGGCGTGCACTGGGTGGGAATGGGGCAAGGAGGGACGCACTTGTCCAACAGGAAAACTGTGCTGACAAAACCTCCCCAGAATAGGAACGACGTAAAGAAGTGAAACGGTAACTGGTCATCTGGTCTCCACACTTGGCAGCCACAAAGCAGCCCATCGACCTCCCAGGCAAATGTGCGGGGTGCCCGGGGGCGCCCTGGCGTGGGGTTTTACACGTGTAACTTCCTAAGGTGGGACCCACAGCCACGTTCTCAGGAGAAATCCGGCCACAGGATCTGGTCCCCAGCGGGGGCAGGTGTGGGCCTACTGGCTCTTCCACCGAGAGCCCTCAGAGCCGCAGACAGACGGATGGACGGCCGGTCGGTTGGTCGGTTGGTCGGTCGGGGCTGCGGGGCCTTACCTCGGGTCTGTTCTGGGCAAAGATGCCGATGTACTGGTCGGAGGCGGCCTTGAAGCCCTTCTGGATCAGTGCCGAGCCCACGCACTCCGACATCTCCGCCACCTGGAGGGGAGGAGAAGCAGTGGCCGCTCAGGCCCCACCCCAGCACGAGGCTGGGGGGCGGGGGGAGAGCACACACAGAGGAGGCGAGAGCAGACGAAGCTTCGGGGCCATGTCCCGAACAGCACGGCTTCCTCACCAGGACCCACTCCTGACCTCCGGGCCTCCTGCAGAGCCACGGCGGCAGCCATAGGCAGGAATCCCCACCAGGCCCGTTCATACCTCAGGTTTACAGAACCCGTCACATTACAAATGCATACAGGGACGCGGGTTTTTTTTTTTTCTTTTTTCCTTTTTTGTATTTATAAAGAGCAGCCGAGCAGCCAAAACTTGTCATTTGGTATCAACACCGAAACAGCAAGTTTGGGGAACGTCTTTTAAAAGAGGAAGAAAGTTCTTCTCACTGGGCTCTCCAATTCCATTCTTGAGACTTTATTTTTAGGAAATAATTCGATTTTTAAAAGGAGGCTTAAAAATGTTTACGTACAAAGACACCTATTTCACAATTACCTGCTGGGGTGGGAAACCCTTTTTTTCTGCCAACAGCCATTTGGATATGTATAACATAATGTGTGGGCCATACACAATTATCAATCTAAAAATCAGCCTGCTATAGTTGGTCAAACATTTAATTTACTAATCATCTGGTCTTGGCAGGGCCACACCAAACGGTCCCGTGGGCCTCTGCAGCCCGCGGGACTGGACGTTCCCCACCCATGAAAAGCCACAGGGCTCCAGGGGACGAGGGCCACAGCTGGGAACTGCCATACAGCGCGTCCGTATTACAGTTACGGAAGCCACACCAAACTTAGAATGTGTGCGACCATCCTAAGCGAATGTATACAACAATGCATATTGTCATTACAACCAAATAAAAATAGGTAGGTGTATAAAAAAGGAGACAGGACTACATACTTGCCCCATCCTCTCTCCATTCCTGCCTAGATTAACTTAAAAAAGCTTTTGAAATCTTTAAAATCGGAGTTCTCTCCTCGCTTCTCAGGAGCGCTCTGGGCTCACGCCCACACCTGCGGGGGGTGAAGCACACCTTCTGCACCGAGAACGCGGCTGGCTCTGCCACGTACGCCCGTCGTGGCCCTGCCGTGGGATGAGAGCCGACACTGGTCGGTGACGGAGGGTGACATTAGGATCTAGTATCCCCCACACCCCGTGGCTGTTTCAGAGTCATCGCTGGCCCTGAGGGACGGGGACCTGGGACGTGTCTCCAGTGTGTGCAGAGCTCCCTGGGAGAACATGCGTGACCTTCCGTCTCTAGAGAGAGGGTCCATACCTTTCTTGGAAAGGGGTTGCTGCCCTCCAAGGCCAGAACCCCCAGGTGGTTAAAAAAAAAAAAAAAAAAAAAAGACAGAAATGTACAAATCCAAAGTTGGCATCAGGGGAGTCCCGTGATTATGTCCACCAGCCTGACGAACAGGAGCCACCCCGAGGTGAACCTTCAGAACCACAGCGAGCTTGTCTGCTCAGAAACCCCAGCCTAGCCGAAACCGGTGTGGCTCAGTGGATAGAGCATCGGCCTGTGGGCTGAAAGGTCCCAGGTTCGATTCTGGTCCAGGGCATGTTCCTTGGTTGCGGGCACATCCCTGGTTGGGGGGTGCAGGAGGCAGCTGATTGATGATTTTCTCTCATCGATGTTTCTAACTCTCTATCCCTCTCTGTAAAAAATCAATAAAAATATTAAAAGAAAAGAAAAGAAAAAGAAATCCCAGCCTGCAATGGGGTGTTCTTGCTTCCCGCCGACATGTGAGAGAAGCAATGTGGGAAAACATTGCTGAACGTAATGCAACACAGGTGATCCAGAACGCACCTGAGGATGCTGAGGCCTGAGACCATCATGCAACACACACGGTCTTTGCACCACATGCAAGAAGGAGGGATCTCGAAAACTACTATTTGAACACTATTACTTGGCTTTGGGAAGGCAAACAAAACAGCAAAATCCATCCAGTCATGCCTCCACTCAAGGCGTGCTATGGTTCTCGCCTCTGCCCTCTCTCTCAAGACACCCAAGCAAAGCCTTGGACCCGCTGGTGCTCAGACGAGGGAAGGGAAGGAATGCTGAGTGCTAGTGCTGGGAGACAGAAAGCCTGGCTCCCGAGCTGGCTTTGTGGCTCCTAATGACAGTCCCTCCACACGCACACCCGGACGACAGCAACTGCGAGCCACACGCCCACACCCAGCCTGGAAGGAGGAAGCCTGAGTGCGCACAGAGGCCCAGTGCCCGCCCCCTGGAGCAGGGAGCACTTCCTGGCAGCCGTGCTGGGGACAAAGGCAGCCTGGCCGCCGCCGCCAGCTGCTCCTGCGGGGCCGCAGCTCCACTGGGGCCGAGGAGAAGCACGCGCGTGTGGACTTGTCGGAATCATCAAACGACAGCTAAAGGGCAGTGTCGTCCTGCTCTGCTACCCGCCACTCACAAAGCACTGCTGACCAGCCCACGTGGACGAGGGGGGGCTGCGGAGGGACACGCGGGAGAACAGCCAGAACCCTGTGTCCTTGGTATTTGTGATGAGCAAGGGTGTGTCTCTGTGCGGCTGTGGGTGGTGGCCCCGGGTCACATGTTGCAGGGGTCCCACGCTGGCCAGGACACACTGCCGAGCCCCACACCAGATGGCACGGACCCCACTTCTGCCACTAACTAGCTGGGACCATGGCGAGCCCATCGCTTCCTGGGACCCGTCTTCCTCATCTACGAATGAGGGTTATTCTATACTGGGGCTTCCCGCCTCTCCCAGAACCTCTCACGGCAGAGGGGAGCAGACCTATCCCTCCACGGGTCTACATATTTCTAGAAATTTATGTTCAAAATTATACTCTACTCCACGATGCATCCATTGGCTCCAAAACAAGGTGCTGAAGGCCTGGCTGGAGAGCTCAGTTCGGTGGAGCATCATCCTATACACCAAGGCTGTGGGTACCATCTCTGGTCAGGGCACATATAGGAATCAACCAGTGAGTGCATCAGTAAGTGGAACAACCAATTGATGTCTGTCTCTCCCTTCCCCCCCGCCTCTCTCTCTCTCTCTCTCTCTCTCTCTCTCTCTTTTTCTCTAAATCAATCAATCAATCAATAAATAAAAGTTAAATACTTTGAACCACCAGCTAAATCAGTTCACTGGTTTTCCCCAAATCTGTGTGTCAGACTTCCCCAGCAGATGCTGCATGTTTATCTAAAGCTCTGAGCTGGTCAGGCACAAACGTTCTGCGGAGGGCTCCGAGAACCCATACCGAGCCACTGCAGCTATGCGAGGCGCCCACCGAGCCCCCAAACTCACCTGCTTGTAGGACAGCCACTCATAGGGCTGGTCTGGCTTCCGAGAGCCCAAGCAAGGGCCGTTATCTGGAAGAGGAGAAAGCGACAGTGTAACATGTATCAACTTCTCAGGGTGTAGTCCACCTCGTTCTACAGTCTCCGGGAGACTCTGGTGGTCCTCAGCTTAGAAATAATGAGTTCAGGTGGGAAATAATTCTCCCTGGGTTTTGGTTTGATTTTTTTTTTCTTGTTTATTTCTATTTTGTTCCTTAAGTGGGGCAGGAGAGGAGGAAAATGAGAGAAGGCATATGCAAAAGTTAGGAAATATCAGGATGTGTCCTGACTCCAAATTAGGTACCTAATAAACAGAAAGAAAGACCCATGTTCATTATATGAATTATTCACACTAACGGCTAGCTCATTAATAAATACAATCCAAGTCATTTACATTTGGAATGACACACGTTCCTTTCTACAGATGGATCCCAAGAGAACTTTACGCTCCGTTGTAGCTGTGGGAGGGAAAAAGCTGCCGGGGAAAAAGCTGCCACGTCCAGACGGTCAGAGGTGACCGCACACAGGAATGTGTCCCCGGGAAACCAGGTCTACCAGCAGCTCTGCGTGCTGGGCCTGCTCGCTCCTTCTCCCGGGAATCGGAATGAAGCTGGAAGGGTTATCACCTCCCATCTGACCGAGGCCTCTACACTTCCGCTCTGAGACGTGAGCATCTGGCTTCACCGTCCTGTGTCTGAGCCCGCGGGGGGCTCCCTCTCTGGGGCGGGGACCTGGAGGAAGTGGAGGAAGGCAGAGCGGGGCCGCTCCGGGGCCCCGAGAGGTGAGGTGCGGGTGTGGGTTCCAGCATCAGTGGTGAGGACTCTGGCCGTGCTGAGGCCTGGCTCCGAGGCCGTCCTGGCCGATGCAGGAGAGCGCGCCAGGGGGCCTTGGCCTCAGAGCCTCTTCCACCCACGGGGGCTGCGATGAAGGCCCGGCCGCCGGGTCAGCAAGAGGGTCCTGGGGGTGATGCCCAGGGCCCAGGGAACCACACAGTTCTCTGTGTGTGTGAAAACAGCACAGCCTGTGGCTCTGTGTGGTGATGGGTGTGAACTACTCACTGTGGGATCACTGTGCTGTACGCCTGAAACTGATGTATGTCACTGTCATCCCCAAAAGTGAAAAAGACCCGCCAACACGCCAAGTCCCACCAGATGTGGCTTCGGGTGGGAAGGAAAGTACAGTGGCCATAAGAAATGCTGTTTCTGTTTTCCTCCAGAAAAGGGGTGGGCCATCCACAGCCAGGGCCCACCAGGCCCGCCCCTGCGCTGTAAACACACTTTCTGGAACGCAGCCCACGCGTTCCCTTACGTATTATCTAAGGCTGCAGCCGAATCGTTGAAACAGAGACCTGATGGCCCCACACCCCAAAACACCCCCTATCTGGCCCTTCACAGGAGAAGTCTGTGGACTCTAGCTCAACAGTGCAGTGAGCCCAGGCTCAGCTGGGGAACTTAAAATATACACTATACCCGGGCCCTGCTAGCAACGTCCTTGACATAACCGGATGGGGCCTGGGCCTTAGTATTTTCCAAAAGCTCCACACACCTCCCTCTCCCCCCGCTTGACCCTGAAGTGCAGCTGGGGATGGGAACCACTGAACAGGGATCACAATCTTTGCAAACCGCGCTCCGGCACAGCTTTCAAACACCAGATCTGAAAAATCTCAGCTGGCTCTGCCATCATTCGGCAACCTCCACCTGTCCAGATGCTGGCCACGCTCTCCTACAGAAGGTCAATCTATGGCAGCCTCGGAAAACTAAAGCTTGGAATAAAAAGCTCCTCTGGGGGAAAAGAATAAAATAACCTGTAAAGCAACCCTCTTCAATCAGCATAAGCGAAAATCACTGAACTTACTTTTCTTCAATGTCTCTGAAACATTCGTGGAAGTCCTTCATTTCCCAAGTAGAGACAGTGACCCCCCCAAAGTTACGTGACTTAACGTCAGGGGACACTCAGAAGTGACCTCCTAGATGAATCTCATCCTCTGCTAACCACGGGGAAAATGTATGTATATTTACACACATGTGTGCCTTGTGATGGTGGTAAATGACACACACACACACACACACACACAGGCATATATATATTTTTTTCATGTGCCCTTAATTAGGCTGATCTACCTTCTATTTATTCTCATAGACAAACCCTTACCCTGATACTAACTCTGAAGAAACCTGTCAATTCAATAATCTAGAGGTACGCTCGCTTTCCCTTTATAGCGGGGCTTAATGAGCGTGCTGCAGGATTGCCGGGGCGACGGCGAACCCAGAGTCCAACTTCCCAGTGTCAAGGAAAAGCACCTCTCGAGCACACATCGCAGGCAGCATGTGGGGGACGGGGGAGGAGGGACAACAGCACCACAGTCCGTAACCTGAGGAGATTACAGTCTAACCGCCAGCAGATTTAAATAAAGCATGGACGCCAAGGACCGCTCCTGGAGAGGAACCTGGAACAAGCAAAAGCGAAGAGACTAAGGCAGAAGGAGGGGCGGGGGCGCAGAGGTGTGAGAGCCAGGCTGAGCCAATGTGGGAAGAAGAGACGGCAGCCCTGGTCACGGAGGCCGTAAAACGGTGCGGATGCTGAGAGGGGGCGGGCCACACCGGCCTGAAGGAAGGGAAGGGAGATGACAGCCCGGGAAGGGGTTACAGAAAAGGAGAAGTGCACCCTGAATTCAGAGGGTTAGGAAGAGCGCCCAGGCAGGCGGGAAGAGCAGGCTCAGGGATGGGTGGGGAGGGCAGGCACACAGGCTGGCGTCCTGGGAAGTGCCCCTGCCGAGCCTGGCAGGGGGCTGGGAGGGAGGGCAGGGGCGGGAGGGACGCCGGGACGCCGGGGTCTCTGCGGCCACCGTCAGGCACTAAGCGCCGCCCCATTCCCAGTGCCCCTGGCGGAAGGAACACCGCTTCCTCGGGACGCCAGCATTTACTTCTTAAAATATGAGTCTCCTGATGGAGGGCTTTGGGAAATGCCGGACCGGGCCCAGTGAGGCGGGTCTTGTGGCTGCAGGGAACGTGGGCCCACCGTGAGCGAATGTGCGTGTGACCGTGAAACACACGGCGTGCTGAACGCGTCTGGACATGGCACCCGCGCTGCGGGCACGGGGAGCGCCTGGAGGGGCCGTGGGTCTCACTCTGGAGGAGCTTTGGGAGGAGAGGGAGGCCTGAGCGACACGGAGGCAGGAAGGCCACTCCTGAATGGAATCAGCATCTGCACAGAAACTCGGGCGGTGCTTACTCGACACGTGGATGCCCCTCTGGAAACCTTCGTACAACGTTCTGACGTCATCATAGAAGAACTCCATGGGCTCGTCGCCCTCCAGGAGCGTGGACCTCCGCGCGCCATCGCTGCCCTGCGGAAAGAGGCGGACAGACGGCACGTCAGGAGAAAGCATTGAAAACAAGCAGCCTAACGTGCCCGCCTCGATCCCAGAGCCCCGGGGGGCAGGGGAGCCAGCAGTGCTTGCTGCAGGCCCTGGAGGGAGGGGGAGCAGAGCACCCGTCGGGTCAGCTCGCAGGGAAATGACGTTCAGTTTCGCTTCCACGCATTATCCAAAGTATTTTTTTAAGAAGTATAGCTGACCATACTCTCTCTGAGGTCATTACTGTTGTTCCCTTTACTGACTGGGGACTCTGGTTTCTCAGGGCATCTGCCAGTTACGATCATGGCTGTCAGACGCAGGAGGTGCAGACCCTTCTGTGCACGGTGTCCGCACACTCACAGCCGCAGGGCGCCCTCCTCTGGCTGTCTTCCCCGCTGGGCTGGAGCAGTGAGCACACCTGCCCAGCAGCCCTGTCACCTGAGGGGCAGTTGTTCTCATCCTGTGAGCTGCTGCGCCCCTCGGGGCCACAGACACTGCAGGGGGTCCAGACACAGGCACTGAGGAGTCAAAGGCCAGCTCCTGTGGGGCCAGAGCCCGCCATTCTGTTTAACTCAGGAGAGGGGCCTTCCCAGCTGCAACGCCAGGCTTTCTTAGGGAAATGAGATGGACGGGGCCAGCAAGAAAGGATTGTTCAGAGGTGGGAGGAGTCGCTGCTGGCTGGAGGTGCTAAGAAAGGAGGCAGGGAGGCCTTCGCGAAGAAGAGCAGGCCAGCTGTGCAGGCAGAGCTGGTGGGAAGAGCCATGAGGAGACCCTCCCTAAGGTAACGAGGGCCAGGCATGTGTGGATGGATTCCTTTTCTTGTTGTGTTTTTAATATATATATATATATATATATATGTATATATATATATGTTTGATTTCAGAGAGGAAGGGAGAGGGAAAGAAACATCAGTGATGAGAGAGGATCACTGATTGGCTGCTCCCTGCACGCCCCCTACTGGGGATCGAGCCCACAACCTGGGCATGTGCCCCTGACGGGAATGGAACCATGACCTGGTTCATAGGTTGATGTTTAACCACTGAGCCACACCAGCTGGGATCTTGTTGTTTTTTATTTGTTTGTTTTTTAAAGATTTTTAACATTTAAAAATTTTTATCTTTTTAAATATATTTTTATTGATTTCAAAGAGGAAGGGATAGGGAAAGAGAGAGAGAAACATCAATGATGGCAGGGGATCAGTGATTGGCTGCCTCTTGCATGTCCCCCACTGGGGTTCGAGCCTGCAACCCCAGCATGTGGCCTTGACCAGAATCGAACCTGGGACCCTTCAGTCCGCAGGCCAACGCTCTATCCACTGAGCCAAACCAGCTAGGGCATCTTGTTGTTTTTTAATTATCATTCTTCTCGGCTCCTCCCACATGCTCTCTTCCTCCCCCCTCCAAGTTATCATCTACAGAGTAAAAAAGTTTTGACTAACACCAAGGACAAAACGACTGGCCCCTATTCCCTGTGCGGTGAGTCTCTCCGGGCTTTTTTCTGTGGGTTTACATTTGTGTACCTTTTTCAGTCTCCACTAGGCGCTACACACGGGTATTTAAGTCTTGGTCTAAAACTGCTAATAATTTCCTGGAGTAAACATCACCCAGGCATATTTCCTATCTTCACACACTTTTCTCTAAAAAAATGAGGCAGAAACTCCCTCATACCTGCAGCCGGTGCCAGATACAGTCAGTAACTACAGCATGCAGCTTTAGAAAGCAGAGCAGTCATTCTCCGTGTGCATGAAGACGGAAACAGAATCATGCGTCATCACTGCTTCATCACTAAGTCTGCTTTCCCGTCTGTAAAATGGGGTTACCATGTGTCCGTGCCCAGGGTTATTTTTAGCTGAACTACAATGTGCCTGTTTCCTGTAGAAGATGAACAAGTAGACTCTGATTCAGACACCCTATAGCATGCCCCAATACAACAACGGTCCTTCTTGTCCAGTATCTTTGCTACAAAAGATGCTCAGATTAGAATTCAGAAGCAGTTTTGTGGCTTTATAGTAAGATTCAGAGACCTCTTCAACCATCGTGACGAGGCAGGAAGAGGAGAGGTTCGGGAATGAAATGCCAGGGAACGGGGAGAAGAAAAGGCTAAGAAGGGGAAGAGGCGTGAAAAGCCTGGTGACGAGGAGCCCTCTGCGTGAACAAAGGCCTCCTGGCCACGCTGCCTGCGCTGCCTGCACCGCAGGGCCTGCCTCCACGGGGAGGGCCTGCTGACGCTGCTCAGAGTTTTGTCTACAAAAGCCATGCCCCCCCCCCCCCCCCCGCACCCCCACGTCCTCCGCTGCGTCGTGACCACACCTGTCAACTGCGAGATGGGAATCGGGGGATAAGACACAGAGCTTGCTCCAGAGGAGCCTGGCGCGTGTCCTCAGGTGACCTGAGGGGCTCCAGTGAGCACGGCTGAGCCGAGAGCAGGGAGGAAGTCAGAGCGAGCAGACAGGAGCAGCCTGGAGACTACGGAGCCTGGCTCGCCCCGGAGCCAAGCCTCGAAGGATGACCAGAGCACACACTGCCCTGGTGGAAAAGCACTTCACCAGCCCGTGGCCAGATCCCCCGGATGAGGAACTCCGGAGCTGGGGCTCAGCAAGCCCTCCGAGAAGTCCTAGATCCACGCGCAAGCGGGAGGCCTGAAGGGAGGTGGTGACGGTGGGTGATGTGTGGGAGAGAAATCCACAGGAGCGTGAGCAGTGCGCCGAGCAGGAGGGAGAGACTGGGGAAACCCAGCCCCACGGGCCCGGTCCAGGGCAGCGGCACGTGGGGACGGGGAGAAGGTGGGCGCTGGGAGCACGGAGCCCAGTGGGTGGGACTGGCAGGCAACTGCACCTGGAGAAAAGGAGGGAGAGGTGGAGGACTGAGAAGACACGGTGTCCGTTTTATAAAAAGTAGAAGACCAGCCGAAACCGGTTTGGCTCAGTGGATAGAGCGTCAGCCTGTGGACTGAAAGGTCCCAGGTTCAATTTCGGTCAAGGGCATGTTCCTTGGTTGCGGGCACATCCCCAGTAAGGGGTGTGCAGGAGGCAGCTGATGGATGTTTCTAACTCTCTATCTCCCTTCCTCTCTGTAAAAAAAACCAGTAGAATATATATTTTTAAAAACAGAAGACTAGGAACTGGGGATAGGTTTGAGAGAAGAGATTAAGCTTAGCTTTTGATATGTGGTAACCATATCCCTTCAAGATAGGTCAGCCCCCCAAAGTTCATTTTGGGAATCCCTGCTGTAGGACAGGATTTGATAGCAAACTTCCGGCTGAAGAATCCTTCGGGGAGGTTAATGTTTTGCTGGTATGTAATCCTCAGGACTTTGGGAAACATGGAGGTGAAACAGTCAAGTCCAAGTTAAAGGAGTTAATTATATCCCGAGTACCAGGAAAGCCATCCTCTCAGCAACGTACCCTGGGGGCAGGGTATTTCTCATTATTCTAGTTAGCAATTAGGAGAGTTAGCGGCAGTCTGCAGATGAAGCATGCATGGGCTCTTTGCCAGTGTAAGGCCCGGGGCAAAGGGGGAAAGGCCCAATTGTCCCTTGACCGTGGGGCAAGCTCCGTAACTTCACGAGGAGAAGAGACGGAAGGAATCAGGGGTGGCGGAGGCTGAGCAGCACGATCTGAGCTTTGAAATCTGTTGCTCCTGAAATGACCGCATGTTCCAGTGAAGATGCATTTTTGATGTGCACACACGTGGCCATTCTTCCTGGGCTAAAACGCCCCGTGTAAGCGCTAGGTGTCAGGACCCTGGTCACCCCCACACGGGCGAGGGGCTGCAGCTGAGCGGTGGGGAGCACGTCTGTAGCCACTGGACTCAAAACATCGGCGTGTGCCCCGGAAATAGGGCCATTTCAAAAGCCGGGGATTTGATTGTTGGGTTCTTCAAGCGCGTGCGCCTATTTTTATAGGACCACCCACTTACATAAATTTAAAGAACTTCAAATGTGGACTTCTGACCTCTGATATCATCTGCAGATTGGGGGTAGGGATGGGGTGTCAGTTTTGCTCAAGAAACAGGGTGAACTGAGCAGACAACCCCAATCACATGTTCAGAAATCATAAGACTGCAAGTCAGGGAGGGTTAGGGGCCTTTTATTTCTTCTGCTGTGCACTTCCTCTGCTGTGGCTATATAATTTCCCATTTTTGTTTAAAAAAAAAAAAAAAAAAAAAGATGGAGGAGTGAAACCCTACAGTCAGAGCAGAGGCTGTGAGAATACCCCAGCCGCCCTGCAGGCTGAGGCCCGAGCTCCCCGCGCTGGATCAGGCAGGGAGAGGTCAGACTGCCCTTGGGGGCAGAAGGGCAGGCCTCGGTGAACACGGGTGTCAGCTGTTCCCGGACTGGAGCGCTAGCCAACCTCTGGCAAAAGGAGCACTGGATGGACAGAGCATCTGGGGCCACTCCCACTTTAAACGCAAAAGCAAACCACGTCCTTGAAGGCTTCTGGGGGACAGGACGGCCCACGCTTCATAAACTGTGTCTCACGCATCTCCATCTAGAAACGGCCAGCCATCTACGGGCCACAACTACCCCTCTCCTTACCCTGTTCTTCCCTCTAAGGAGAGGGGTGGGGGCTGGGCAGGAAGAGGAAGAGGAAGAAGAGGAAGAGGGACACAGATGCAGAGGTAGGAGGGGAAGGAAGAGAGAGCAGAGGAGAAGGAAGAGAACAACCCGGTAGTAACTTCTAAAGAGACTGTGGAAGACTTGGCTGGATTTTAATGTTAAATCCATCTGGGCGGGGCAGGGGGAGGGGGGCAAAGGGGGAGACAAAGGGGGGTGCGACAGAAGCAGCAGGTGGAACCACAGTCCCAGGGAGTGAAAATAACTAATTCTTTCCTCTTTCCAGTGTCCTCCCTGTGCACAGACTCCTCCAGCACTTACAGCCATACGACGCTCATGGCCAGACCACCATCACCACCTGCTACAGACAGGCACCCCCTCCTTTTCCACCCCAGGACCTGCAGCGAGGCTTCCGGCCCCCAGGTCTCATGCCCAGCAGCTCTAGATCTCCGAAAGTCAAGCCAGGGCCGTGAAGGGCCAGCACACAGAGACCCTCCCGCCACACGTCCTGAACGACAGTGGACAGGACATTGAAAGCATACCTGCCACACATCGGTCATCTCGTCTTTGAGAGCCAGGCCCAGACCCCGCTGCCTGCCTGGTGATTTGGTTCCGCAACGCTCTCCCCAGATCCTCCGAGCCTGTGCCCCTTTCCTTCTCCCGTTCCCAACTCCCCACGCTCCCACTGTCCCCATCAGGGGATTCCCTTAGGGCTGGGGAGGCTGGCAGGATTAAACTGGTTCTGCGCTGGTACACACACCTCAGTCTCAAACACCCTCAGAAGGGAACACAGTACCCCACCCCTGTGAAAGGGGAGGAAGTTTAGAGCCACAAAATCCAAATTCTCACACACACACTCACACACACACACACACACACACACACACGCTGTCCCAGCACAAGGCCCGGGGCCCCTCCGTACACCTGCCGTTTAGAACGGGTGGGGCGTCCCTCGCTCCCGAAGCGAAGGCTGCAGGGCCCAGAGCCCAGCGCGGCCTGCGAGAGGCTGGCGTAACCCGGAATCTGTGGCCAGAGGCTGGGAATGCTCACGTCCGTCGTTTTCCACTTGGCGTGAGCTGAACCTGCTTCGGGGAGGCTATTTTTAAACTTGAATAAGCATTGCAGCCCTAGCCAGTTTGGCTCAGTGGATGGAGCGTCAGCCTGTGGACTGAACGGTCCCGGGTTCAGTTCCGGTCAAGGGCGTGTACTTGGCTGCAGGCTTCGCCCAGCCCAGGCCCTGGTCAGCGCTCGTGCAGGAGGCCACCAATCGGTGTGTGTCTCTCACATCCAGGTTCCTCTCTGTCTTCCCCCCTCTCTCTTCCACTCTCCCTAAAAATCAATGGGAAAATATCCTTGGAGGAGGATTAACCAAAAAACAAACGAGCATCACAGCCCACATGAGAGCACACGTGCTCCCGGCTGGCTGAGGCCGGGAAGTGCCACCGTTTCTACAAAACGACACTGTGTTTTCAGACCTGCTTCACCGTATTCCCACCCAGTGACACGGGGCGTTTCTTCCTGGTTAAAAGGAACCCAGGATGTTTTTCCTGAAACAATCCCCCTCCCTGCTTGGAATTCCCGAAGGCAGCCACTTGAAACTTCTGTGGCCAGGCCTAGCACCCAGCTCAGAAACTCCTCCCCAGCTCCGTCCTGCCCGCCCCTCCCCTCGGAGCCCACCCACCAAAGCCGCCTCCCTTGACCAGCAAACCCTCTCCCACCGCATTCGAAACACTAGTCGCTCTCGAGTTAGCGGCCAAGTCCAGCAACACACGGAAACCCAGTTGTTCCCTACAACGTGAGTTTAGTAAGAAAAAGTAAGTTAGCCGAAACCAGTTTGGCTCAGTGGATAGAGCGTTAGCCTGTGGACTCAAGGGTTCCAGGTTCGGACAGCTGTGTCCCTCCCCCGTCCTCACTCCCATTCCTGACAGCTTCTGATCCCATGTCCCACTATGTGCAGAACCCCAGACCCCAGCTCTGACCTAACCACCCCCCCTTCCTCCTCTCAGTTCCACCACCACCTTTGGATTCACTTCCCTGCGCATCCATTTTCAGAAGAGCCTGCTCCTAGGATCCAGAGCTCTAGCCACCGATCCTTCAGATTTATCTAGAAAGACCCAAACGTTCCTTCTGGTCCTCTGTATCTATCGCCCCCTCCGGCCACAGGTGCGATCCATGACTGCACCGCAATGGAGGCAGCAGACCGGGCTGCGCACCGAGCTGGCTGGCCGGTGCAGCTCCCCTCCTTAGATGATTGTTTTCTCTCACGTGCACATGTGAGGGTGAACGAGGAGACCTTTCCAGAAGAAAACTGGCATTCAGGGGGCCAGGGAGACCTCTGCGTATCTCCACACGGTCCTCTTACCAGCGTGCTGGGAGGAGGCCCTGGCACTCAGTCTCCCAGACGAGGAACTGAAGGTCGGAAGAGGCGGGAGCACTTGCCCACGGCTGCCTGGTCCGCGCAGAGCGGCGGTCCGGCCTCGGCCTCGGCCTCCTCTCTCTGGCCTGGCCCCCTCCAGCTCCAACATGCTCTCCTGTGTCCCTGCTGCAACCGTCGCGGTCTGGGCCCTGACCAGTCCCTCATGGTTCCCAGTCACCCCAGGGGAGATCATCTTCACGGGGGGGGGGGGGGGGGCATGCAGACCACAATCGCAGAGAACAGGCTGAGACCAGCTAAGCTAATGCCCACGTGTGAAAGTGATTGGGGGGAAGAACAAGCACAACGATTCGCTTCTGTCGTCTGCTCGAAGTCATGCAGCAGCAGCAGCAAACTCCCTTTGGAAGATGGAACCTTCCCTGACCCAGGAAGGGCTGGCCCTCACCTCCCTGCCGCAGCCTGGGAGCTGCCGGTGAGGCAGGGACACAGCTCTCTACACAGACGCTGAGCAGGCCGCGCTCACAGATTTAAAGAAGGCAGCGAATTGCCCGGCTGGGGTGGCTCAGTGGCTGAGTGTTGACCTTTGAACCAGGAGATCACCCTTTGATTCCCAGTCAGGGCACATGCCCGGGTTGTGGGCTAGATTCCCAGTGGAGGGGGGGGGGGGGCGTGCAGGAGGCAGCTGATCAATGATTCTCTCTCATCATTGATGTTTCTCTCTCTCCCTCTCTGAAATCAATAAAAATCTATCTATCTATCTATCTATCTATCTATCTATCTATCTATCTAAAGACACTGGATTCTGTTGCTAACACCAGCGACCCTGTCCATTCTACAGTTTATGTCCTTATTGCCTTCCTGTGCAGGTGCAGACGTGAGGGCTAACGTTAGTCCTCTGTACGAGCCAGATGTGTGGAAGGACATGTCAGCAGCTGTGGCTTTTGTAAGAGACCTCAGTGCTGCTGCTTTAAAAACAGCCAGTGTGGGCAGGGAGGAGACGCAGCCAAACCCCAAAGGGCAGACGCTCCTCATGTTAATACCCAGCAGAGTGTACGGGGAGCGGAGGGGTGGACCGCGGGTGTGACAGGGGACGTGGGGTGAGAGTGGGGACTGGCACAGGGCGCTCGCTTGTTTTCCAAGTAGGAGTGAAGCGACAACATTTTCATCGGGCGGCCGGCCCTGCCAGATACACAAGCTCCTGATTAATACTTAATGAAATGAATTAAGTTCCTCTCTCTGCCACAGAAGCCCGCGTGATGAGTGCGCTCCAGATAAGCATTTATAACGACTAAGTATCATCCAAGGCTAATCTCAAATCCATTATTTTAAGATGACCTTTTTGAAATGCAAAGCAAAGTCTGTAAACCTACAAATTCTGAACATCTGAGCTAACTCCATTTCTAAGAAAAAATCAGAAAGCCTATATACCAGGTAGTGAAATTACAGATTGTAATTTTCTTTCTGCTTCTCTGTAGTTTTAAACTGGTCTACAGTGAAAATGTATGAGTATTTCAGTAAGACTCAGTGACTTCATGCTGAGCTGGAACTTAAAAATCACATTGTAGCCGGCACCGGTTTGGCTCAGTGGATAGAGTGTCGTCGGCCTACGGACTGAAAGGTCCCGGGTTCGATTCCGGTCAAGGGCATGTACCTTGGTTGCAGGCACATCCCCAGTGGGGAGTGTGCAAAAGGCAGCTGGTTGATGGTTCTCTCTCATCGATGTTTCTAACTCTCTATCCCTCTCTCTTCCTCTCTGTGAAAAATCAATAAAATATATTTTAAAAAAAAATCACATTGTAAGTGCTTCCACAATTTCTCATACAAGAAATAAGACTTAGGTAATTTTTACAGTTACTGCTAAATTATAAACATCTCTTTTTAAAAATATACTTTTATTGATTTCAAAGAGGAAAGGAGAGGGAAAGAAAGAAACATCAATGACGAGAGAGAATCATTGATGGGCTGCCTCCTGCACACCCCACACTGGGGATCGAGCCCATAACCCGGGCATGTGCCCTGACCGGGAATTAACCTTGACCTCCTGGTTTGTAGGTCAAGGCTCAACCACTGAGCTATGCCGGCCGGCCTAACTTACAGACATCTTAAATCTGCGCTCACCAGGCCCTCTTCTCACAGTGAGGGCAATGCTGCTGGGAGGCATCCGGCCTCTGCCGGGAGAGAGAGCGTGCCCCAGACCTCACTGGCACCTGTCAACGCACTAGGTTCTACTCACCATTGGAATATCATTAGCTGAGGTGAACTAATAAGCTGACCTTCTATGCAGAAATAAAGTATCTTAGAGCCATCTTTCCTCAGCAGTTCACACCTTCTATTCTTACGTTTTGACATGAATAAAACTGGCATATCTTTTCTATTTTATGAGTGTCACATCAACGAACCCAAGAGATTGTCTGGAAGAACCGAAGTCTTGTAAGTAAGAAGCAGCTATATTTAGAAGGGCACGCTCCCTCCCTCACAGGCCTGCCTGCCGGAGGAGGCTTTTCACCTACATCCGAGGCAGGGCGTGAGGCAATCCTGCATTTACAACCGTTGCTCATATAAGTCGAAGGCCCCGCGCGCACCGGACAGGCACCGGGGTCGGGCAGGAGAGGGAGAAAGGACAGCATGGAGAGCTGGGCAGGAGTCACGCCGCTGAGCACCGCCCACATTCCCCTCCCGTTTCCACTGGCCGGGGGAAGGTTCGAGGCGGAGGAAGGAGCAGAGGCCGGGAAGGGGCCGGGCCGTTCCCATGTCCTCGGCCATCCCACCGTTCAGCCGCCTTATGGAGGGCACGCTCCGGTGTGTTTTCCAGCAGTGACAGCCTGACCTTCCCTTTGCCCGAGGGACACACAGCCATGGCACTCAGCAGCGCAACCGCAGACGCCCCGGGTGTCCTATCAAAGCTGTGGCCGCGTCATTCTGGCAAGTTCTATTTAAGATCCCAGAGTCCCTTTCAATGGCTGCGGGATGTGTTCTAACTTTCAGATACTGCACATGTGTGGGACAACCCTCTTCTCTGCGGGAACACAAGGCCTGCGAGAGCTGGGGCTCTGCCTGTCCCTCCTGCGGCTCCTGTCGCAGAATCTTGGGGCGACCGCAGTGCCAGCGCAGGGGAGAGGCTCCGGGGACTTCTGGGATGAGCCCGAGTGACGATGGGCAGACCCCCTAGCCAACACCCCTCATCTGTCCCTCTGCCCGACACTCTGGCCTGCACCTCCACTTACAGTCACCAGCAAACTCGTCTGTTGGGTCCATCTCCCCTTACCAAGCGCCCTGCACGCCATCACGTCTGATGGGGAAGGGCAGGGGGACCCACGCCCCCCACTTACCGCCACCTCCACCGACTGCATGGAGAGGTCGCAGGGCGGCTTCAGGGCGCGGGGCCGTGTGGCGTACCAGAAGGTGGTGAGCGCGGCGAAGGCGCCGAAGCCCATGAGCGTGTTGGTGGGCAGCGTGCGCACATACTGCCGCACATCGGCCAGCTCCGGCATCCGGAAGTAGCGGAACAGCTCGTGGGCCTGCATCGTCCCGGTGGCTGGCCCTACGCTGGCTTCTGTGGGGAGAGAGAGAGAAACGTGTTCATTCCGGGCGGGACCCCTGCGAGGCCAGAGCCCACAGCCACGGCCCAGGCCTCCTCCCGGCGGCGCTCCCCGCCCTGTAAGCCCCCTTAGGATGCGTTCTACCTCTGTCGGCCTGCGTCCAGCTTCCATGAACCACACTGAGAAATGTTTACGCACAGAACCTTCCCTCGGTCGGTGGAAACGTGAGGGGAAGGTGCCCAGCGGCGTGAACCGCTCAGCTGAGTGGCATAAGTCACCCTCCCCTCCCCTGAGAGGATACCTCTGATCGCCTCCACAGAGTCACTGCGGCCAGCACAGCCCCGGGGAGAGGAGCGAAGACGCACACACAAGCCCAAACCACCCAGGGCCTACGGCTTTCATTTGTCCCACAGCCAGCTCCCAACTGGCCAACAGCCCGATCCAAAGTCACTGTGTGCCTCCCGCCCCCGCCCTGCACCTGGAAGCGGCAGCGGAAGCAGGCGCCTGGAGAACCACCACTGGCTGTCCCGATAAAAGGACTTCCTTTGTGTTCCTCAGCGGAGCACAGCCGACACATCCTAACAGGTGAGCACGCAGAAACCGCACACCAACCACCGCACACTCGGAGAGAGGTGACAGCGCAGTGTTTGAGAAAACGTGTAGAACAGGATTTAAGATCCCAGGTTCTAGAACCAAATCCTGCCTCCCCGGCTCATGAGCTGTGTGGTTTGGGACAAAGGACTTCGCCTCTCTGTGCCTCCGTTTCCTCGTGTCTACATGGAGGTTGGGAAAGGTTAACCTATCTCGGAGGGCTTTTGTGAGGACTAACTAATTCACCTAGAACTCAGAATGGTACGAGGCACCGAAAGTGCTCGATAAATGGGAGGCATCGCTATTACGGTAGGTCCTCTGCCAGCGCTCTGTGGTTAGTCCTGCGTGCAGAACGGTAAGGTTCAGAGGTAATGAAAGTTTGTAAACAAAATTTAGAAGCCAAAATTAGATGAACTTAAAGTATATTACAGCCTCAAATTGCATGTTACAGTTTACATATACACTACTATAAAAATGTGAGTTACAGATAATATAGAAGAATAATTCTCATTAGAAAGTTATTGATGAATAACCGCTCTATAGTAAATTTGGTAGTAAAGGAAAGGAAAGAACACTAAGTGATCTGAAAGAGTTTTCTCGAAAATTTCCTGGCAATCCACTAAGGGTTCATTTAGCTTGAAGTTCAGGTATCTGTGAGCTACTTGTTATATGTTCTTTTACACAGACTGAAAATAATCCTCCTTTTTCAAATACAGAAATCCTCCTTTAATTTCAATCTGGGCTACTGCATTTTTTTCTTTACAGCATAGCAGCATATCAAGTGTTTTCATTGGCCACTGATACTACATGGGCCAATAGAATAAATTTGTTCAGCTCATGCAATCTTATGCTACATCTCTGTGTAAGTGTAAGTACATATGTACGTACACGCACACACACACACACACACACACACACACTGGAAATTTCAAGCTCTGACATGACAACAGAGAAGGAACAGAGAAGCACATTTCTTCAGGTCAGAATTCTGGAGAGAAAACACCAGTACTCACAAAAACCACTCACCATCTGTGCCACCAACAGCTGAGTGCAGGTGACACACCACTGCAGACACAGAAAAGGCGGCGGGGGTGGGGGTGGGGCAAGGGCGGAGGAGCTCAGCCTGGTGCCTACTCCCCTGCCAAGGTCCTGAGGGCATTGGTCACATGCTGAGCCCTGTGCCGCTGCCCACTGGGCTAAAGGTAACTAGCAGGCAAGATCCATACTTGACTTCCCCAGGAGAAGAGGGGTGAAGGATGGCCAATGAGAGGCTGGGAGCAGAGTCACCCCACTGCTCCACCTATGGGCAGGGACAGGCATCAGTCAGTGTCACTGCCAGTGCCAGCTCTGAAAGCAGACATTGTTTTCTTTCTGCTCGGCTCCCCACCAGGGAGAGACAATGGGCATATTTTGAAAAGCCACTGGAAATGATCCGATGTTGGGTGGTATGTTGAACCAACACAAGGCAGACCAGGAAAGAAACAGACTGTCAATATACACACTCACAGCACATTTTATTCTAGATGAATTCATAGGAATTAAACGACTCCAGTCCCTGAACATATCTGAGCATCGAGTGGGCGCCGGGCGTGCGCTGGGAGCTGGCGGACAGTGCTAAAGACAGGCTGGCTGCTCAGTGGGCCAACCCGCTGGGGGCGGGGGGGGGGAGAGAGGGGGGAAGATTCAGTACAAAATTAATATCTACAAGATGTGACGGGTGTCACCACCATTCACATCCAGTGATCAGGCTGGGCCCCTCTGAGGGAGATGCTCACGGGAGACTTTGAGGCTAAGCAGGCAAACTGAGTCGGTCCTCTCGGCACTGAGCTGTCAAACTCCACACAGTACCCCAATTCCACGAGTGCAAAGCAACCTTCTGCGGTTGGCGTGTGCACCTGCCTTCCCCTCTGATCGACCCACCTGCTACTTGTCTTCGACGCCCGCCTCAGCACTGTGAGTTGAGTGGGAGTCGCCCACCCCTTACCCAGCACCCTGCCTTTCCCCGAGGTAACTGCAATAAAGCCTAGATCGTGTGGACGTACAGGGGTTGTCCTACAGCGGGGCTGGGGAACCTGTTTTCTGCCAAAACCCATATGGATTATTCATAACATCATTCCAGGGCCGCACGAAATGGTCAACTTCAGAATTAGCCTGCGGTAGTCCAACACCCAATTCACTCACCCCGATGCCTTGGCAGGGCCAGACCTAATGACTTACTGGGCCCCGCACGGTCCTCAGGCAGGACATTCCCCACCCGTTCGACAGTCACATCCCCATGTGAAAATACTAGATAATTCCCTCACACGCACATACAATCCTAAACGGGTGGGTTTTCTTCCCCCTAGTGTAAGCGTTAACGATAGCCGAGCTGCAGACAGCATCAAACTAAGAACGAACGCAGTCTATTTTTAGAAACGTCTAGGAAAGAAAGCTTTTATAAAACTTCGGGGAAGTACAGTAGTAGCACTTGTGCAAAAGCATTTCATTGGGTCCTGACCCGTCATGCTGAGGGCTTACCGCCAGCCGCACGCTGATCTTCGGTGATGGAGACAAGCCGCAGTGCTCCCCGCCTCCTGGCTGGCAATCAGTAACCAGCTGCGAACCGGCCACACCAACCCAACTGGTTCGTGCTCTGGGTAGGGAACGTCAGCCCGTGCAAGGGAGGACCAAGCCAAGACCTCGTTTAGATCCGAGGAAAGAACCGAGAGCGTTTTAAATCTTTCCCCTTCTATTTTACTGCAGTAAGGAAAGGTATTTGGGATCGTTAGAAATGGAGGCAGACCTACCCTGTTTCCCCGAAAATAAGACAGTGTCTTTTTTAAAAAATATATATTTTATTGATTTTTGTACAGAGAGGAAGGGAGAAAGATAGGGAGCTAGAAACATCGATGAGAGAGAGTCATCGATCAGCTGCCTCTTGCACACCCCCTACTGGGGATATGCCTGCAACCAAGGTACATGCCCTTGACCGGAATCGAACCCGGGTCCCTTCAGTACCCAAGCCGACGCTCTATCCATTGAGCCAAACCGGTTTCGGCAAGACAGTGTCTTATATTAATTTTTGCTCCCAAAGATGCGCTAGGTCTTATTTTCAGGGGATGTCTTATTTTTCCATGAAGAAGAATATGGTACACATTTATTGTTAAATGAAAATAAAGGAAATTTATTACCTGTATACGGTACAGTAGGACGGTAGTTGTCAACACAAACCAGACAAACTGTGAATCCTATGGTATCAAGAATTTACTCATTTATTCAATGACAATCATGCCATCATCTTCTGGAACATCATCACAACAATCCAATTCCTGAATTTCCTGGTGAATTTCTTGTGACTCCATTTCTTTCAGAATCAGTGGACCAAATCTCTCATGTTTAGCCTGGGGGGGGGGGCTTATTTTCGGGAGGATGCCTTTTATTTCACTCAGAAGGAAACCTGTAAGTAGGTCTTATTTTCGGAGGATGTCTTATTTTTGGGGAAACACGGTACATTCAAAGAAAATGAGCCACAAGAATTGCCTTCAAATGCTGTATGTCAGTGGTTGGCAAACTGTGGCTCGAGAGCCACATGCACCTCATGAGCCACGGTTTGCCGCTCTGTTGACTGAGGAGTTTGCCGACCACTGTTGTAGGTGAACATGCTTTAGGACCGTCTCAATCAATAATTGGTCTTAAAGAAGTATCGAGACTCACAAACTTGCTAACGGGTTGTTAAAACTCAGAACTAGTTCTTACTCCAAATGCTGTTCTGTTAAAATCTTTTAAAAATTCTTTGGACAGCAGATGTGCACACCATCGTCTCGGGAAGTTTACAGCCGGGGCAGATAATCATGCTGTTGGCGCTCAGAAGACAATTCAGTCGGCTTAAAGGCTTATACAGACAGTAGCCAGCGTTTACTGGCTGGAACACAGGAGGCTGTTGGCAGCCAGCTTCTCCTTCCCCTCAGCTACTCCTGCACCCCTTCCACTCTGCACCCACAAAAAGAGGATTTGCTAGTTTGCATTTCCGATGAAGCTGGAGTCTAAAACCACAGACTGACAGGAACGTGGCAAAGGGCAGGGAGACCTGGCAGAGGCCCAGCGTGAAGCACAGCGCACAGGCCACACTTACACAGACCAGAGAGAAGCCAGCGCGCTGGGCAGGGAGCAGGAGCAGGCTGTGTGGCTGTCGGAGAGCAGGAAGCCTGCTTCCCAGCTGCCCGGACTTGGAGAAAGACAGCTAATGACATAATGAGCATCGATCGGGCGTTTAGCAAGCTTTCACATCCGGTGTCTCAGCTGAACGCCACAGTATAAAATGAGGGTGGGGAAATCAAGGCTGGAGATTTAGGAGGCTTCCCCCAGGTGTCTTTCAAGATCGGGACACCAATCCGGCTCTAAATTCATGCGTTTTCCTCCACATGGACAATTCTTAACCTCTGGAGGGCCGCTGACCCTCACCACTAAGAACCACCACACAATTCCTTGCCCGTGGGGCTCAGGAGTCCCCTTCAGCCCACGCCAGCCTAAGGAGCAGGTGGCTTCTGAGGTCCTCCCAGCTCTCAGAACTGGCCTCTGAAATCCATCTAACTCTCCTCTCCTTACATCACCATACCCTTTATCCCTCGCCCTGACCCCTGAGCTGGTGGGTTCCAGGGCCACTGTGCACAAAGGTTCCCCTTTTACCATGCTGTGGGCACCAGGAAGTGGCCCAGGCCAGAGGTGACCCAGAAGGGCATCATTCTCTAAGGACCAGGGACACACATGGACGGACACACACACACACACACACACACAGCTCCTGCCACTCTGCAAACTTATACTCACAGGAGCACTGTATGTTCTTCATGCCATGTGCAAACCAAGAAAGCAGGTGACTGGGGTGTCTGTCTCCTTCTGGAGCCCCTCAAGCTTTAGTCCAGCCGAGTACCAGCGGCTTGAAAGAGAACGTCACTTGGAATGACGCCCTCGAACAAACCCACATAAGGAGCACCCTTGCCCCGGTGGCAGCCGATGGAGAAATCCTGACATCTTTGCTGAAAACAGCAAGCCAAGCTGGCAAGAGGCTGCCATTCCCTGCTCCGCCCCCTTCCCCTGGCACAATGGGCCCTTTACAGGGTCTGAAAGCGCCCCCTTTGTCCCGCACTGGCCGGGCCCAGCTCGGCCTCGGGGGGAACAGGAGCGCGGCAGCCAGCCCGCGTGCTGTGCTCTCAGTGCGCCACTCCGAGCGGCCGGAGCCGTGCTCCTTCGCTCTGGCTGGCAAGTGACCTAGAGCAAGATTTGCTTAAGCCATCCCCCCCTTGCACCAGAAGGCTCTCCCTGGAGAGAGGGAGATGCAGACGCCCAGAGGCCAGAGGCCACCAGTGAGAAAGGGCAGCAGAGGCCACTGCCCCACCCCGTCCCAGACAGGCATTCCCGAGCACGCTCACGGGTGCTGCCCTGGGACCACCGCCTCACCTGGGCCTGAGAAGGGGAGACCATGTGGCTGACCTGGGATCCCATGCCCGGTGGGCAGGCATTCACAGGGGACTGGTGACTCCCACCCACTGCCCCGAGCTCTCTTCCAGCCCACTGCATTTCCGGTGCGGCGATCCTATGGACCCCCACGTCTATTTCCAAGAATGTGTTTACACGGAGAAACAGAGCAGGGAACGCTGTTTTCGGAAACCTGATGTATTAAACGACTCGAGTCAAGGTGAACACGTCTACACTAACCCACTCCCAGCCTATCTCCCCAAAAGCTATCAGACACAGCGCTTTTAAGGGCACGGATAAGGCTAGACCAAATTTAACCAGCAAGATTAGGGCCGTACCTCGCCCGTTCATGCTGGCCCCGGGCCACAAATAAGTAACAAAAATAGATTCCAAATATAGGGAGTCCAACTTGAGCAGATAAACTACTAGGGATTAGACGAAATGATCAAATGTCTACGTGAAATAGTTCCTGCACGCATGAAGCCACAGATACATTTAAATCACAAGGCAATGCAGATTATTTTAGAAATATTTCCTTTTCCCTATCTGCATTTCATTACTACAGTCTTGTATTCAAATCTTTGAACAGGCTTCTTCAGACAGGGTCTGCGGCCTCTCTAAGGCCACCTCGGCGGAGGGTGGACAGTTTTCTGTGGCCTCTCTCCACATTTCTCTCTTCTGCTTATGCTGTCTAAGCACTTTTGAAGTCACACATGTGGCTGCCACTGAAAAAGCCTCCCAAGTCCCAGGAACACAGTTGAATAATCTTAGGACAGTAATAAAACGTGTCCTATGGGTGCATGTTCATAGCACATAAGCCACATACTTCATTGCCTTTTAAACTGATTTCTAAGAGATTTTGACAGTCATACCCGACAGCTGCCTTAGTAAAGTCAGACCCCCAGAGATGAGTAGCCAGCTGGTATTCAACTGCTTTGCCTTAGAAACAGTAAAATTCGGGTAGTTGGCCTTTACAAGAACCAGGACTGGAGACCTCCCTGGTAGAGGCGTCACTACCTTCAATTCAAGGATCAGGACCTGGCGCCCAGAAGCTCAATGCCAAGTGCACATGGTGGCTCCATCCAGACGGGGATGGGAGGTGACACGCCAGATGGCCCAAAGCAGTGGTAAGAGGCAGGGTGAGTGCTGGGCCCATCCAGAGACAAAGGGATTGGGATCCCGCACATGCGGAATGTAGACCGTGGCATAGTAATCAGCCTTTAAAAAAACAGGCAATCCGGATGCCTGCCACAACATGGCTTAACCTTGGACACGTAATGCTCAGTGAAAGGAGCCAGACACAAGAAGATAAACATGCTATTCCACGTACACGAGGGAGCTGGGTAGGCACGCCCACAGAGATAGGACTACTGGGGGGTGGGAGCGGGGAGAGAGCTTCTCCTCGGGATGATGACAAATTCTGGAACCAGAAAGTGGTAATTGCTATATAATATTGGGAATGAATGGACTTAATGCCACTGAATTGTACACTTAAAATGGTTAACGTGACAAATTTCATGTTACGCATATTTTACCACAATAACATTTTTAAAATCAATTAAAAAATAACACTCCAGGCCCTGTCCAGGTGGCTGATGGCTGGAGCATCGTCCCGGCGTCAAGAGGCTGAGGTTCAATTCCTGGGCAGGGCATACACTAGTACCCAGGTGGCAGGTATGTGCCCTGATGTGATTCTTCCTGGCAGGGAGCATATAGGAGGCAATCGATCGATGTTTCTCCCTCACATCGGTTTTCCCCTCTCCCTCTCTTCTGCACTTTCTCTCTCTCTCTAAAAATCAATTTAAAAAAAAATCATTATGCCGAAACCGGTTTGGCTCAGTGGATAGAGCGTCAGCCTGCGGACTGAAAGGTCCCATGTTCGATTCCGGTCAAGGGCATGTACCTTGGTTGCAGCACATCCCCAGTAGGGGTTGTGCAGGAGGCAGCTGTTCGATGATTCTCTCTCATCGATGTTTCTAACTCTATCCCTCTCTCTTCCTCTCTGTAAAAAAAAAAACACACAAAAATCAATATATTAAAAAATATATATCATCATGAGGATTACACACACACACACACACACACACAGACACACACACACCAAGATCTGGTAACTAAATGAATATAGATGGAAAACAGACTAAACCAGAGGGCTAAAGTTTTGAGCCTGGCAGGGCTCCAGGGATGCCGAGGGTGGTGGGTGGCACTGGGAATGCGGGGAGCGGCGGGGAGGCGGGGAGGGAAGACCAGCAGGAGGGCGCTCCATCCTCTGTGCCTGAGGAGAAGTTGAATCCTCTCCCCTGGTTCTCTAGGTGAGCTAGCCAAGGCCCGGCCTCACCTCGGCCACAGAGGCGGGTCATGGGTGCACACCACCTCCACTCCCTCCCGGCTCCCGCGCCCCCTCAACGTCCACTGGTCTTCCCTGGCCTCCCTGCGCCCCGCACTCCCCACCAGCACCTCCACCTTCCGGGTGTCCTTCATGGCAGCTTCGTGCCCTGGCCTGCTTGGCGGGCCCACACCCTCCCCAAGTAGGCCAGAGGCCACTTTCTGTAATCACCTCTTACAGGCCCCGGCCAGAGCGCCCAGTCCTTCCTCACTGGTCCCACCTTACGCTCGGGCGTGTCTGCTTCTAGGGAGATGCCTCTCTGCCCACAGGGCCTGCGCCCTTCCCATCTGCCTTCAGCTGCCCTTGGCGCTCATCACATTGCTATGTAACACTGTCCAGACAGGGGCTCAGAAACCTTCACTGAGTCATGGATGACCCTCTGCGATTCGGACCGACACCCCACTGAGAGCCCGGGAGGATACATTTATAGAGCGGAGTTTCCAAAGAGAACGGGGAATCCGAAGCATCCCTCAACCTCGGCCTTCTCCACCGCAGGCAGGAGGGAGCCAAGGAGCTCCAGGTGATGGGGACGGAAAAAAGGTTCAAGCCCCCGACTGCAGTCCACCTAAAGACGGCGTCCTTCAGTGGGGAGGGGGACATGTACGATGCTTTCAGTAATATAGATATATTTTTTAAAAAGCATAGTGCCTTGCCTTCTTCCCATTATTTCTCAAATAGCCCCAGGCATCCATGGACAAGGGGCCTCTCTGCCCCTGAGCAGACATTCAGACGCACGTTCAGACCTCTGTCTGCGGGCCGGTTTAAAACAAACCACGCCTGCCCACGGGGAAGGGAACAGCGTGGACAAGTGCCTTTCTGAAGTGGAACAGCAGAGGCCAGAAGTGTGCAAGCCCAGAGCCCGACCCCGGGGCTGCCCCCCGCTTCTGGGAGCGAGGCTTCCGTGTCAGAGGAGAGACTCCCCCAAACGGACGCACAGCCCGGGAGCTGGCAGAGGCAGGGCTCCAGGGATGCCGAGGGTCGTGGGTGGCACCCGGAGATGTAAGGAATGCGGAGGACAGGACCTGCCCACATTCTCCGGGGGGACAAACCCAACCCTATGGTTCTCCTGCCTTCTCTCTTCAACACGGACATGAGAGCCTGTCCTGGACATCCACTTGGGGAGATGTAACTATAGTCAGGACACGCCTGATGACGACAGCACGGAGCGGCCTCTGAGCGGGACAGCAGGTTATTTCATGCCATGGAGCTGAAGTTCACTGCCGTGGAGCTGAAGTTCACTGCCATGGAGCTGAAGCTCATTGCTGTGGAGCTGAAGTTCACTGCCGTGGAGCTGAAGTTCCCTGCTGGGGTGAGGCGGTGCCTTGACCAGCGTGCCCAGAGAACCGGGGGAGAGGATGGAATTCCTTCCTTCCTGTCTGCCCTCGCTTCCTCATCACTGCTCCACGGCATTCTCCCAGGCTCAAAAATTGAGCCCTCCAATTTCCCCATTTATATCTACTTAGTTACTGAATCCTGGGTGTGTGTCTTTTTAATCCTCATCTGAGGATATGTTTGTTATTGATTTTTAGAGAGGGTCCCACTCAAGGAAATTCCAAAGAGAAACAAGATGTTTCCATGGGTCCTTCGCCAGGGGTTTAATACTGTTAAGAGACTTCTGTACGTATGTCGGGACAAGGCAGGGATGTGGCTGGTAAGAGCGGGAGAGGGCAGCCGGCCGGTTAGGCTGGCCCCACCCCCTGCAGAGGCTGCTGTAGGCACAGCTGCCTGCCCGCCACCTGGTCCCGAGGGGGCGTGGTGTTTCCGTTGGCACGCGGCACAGGAAGAGCCCTGCGCGCACCTGCAGGTCTGCGTGTAACACGCGGCAGCACAGGCAGAGCCTGTATGGTAATCGCTGGAGACGCAGAGAAAAGGCCGGCTACGCAGAGGAAGAGACAGCCTTCCCGGGCAGCGGGGAACCAAAGTCAACCCCAACACAAGAGTCTTCTCCACGAGAGAAGGAGAAGCACCTCACAGGGGAGGGGACAGGTGTCCTTCCCCGGGGGCCCTCCTCCACGGAGGGGCATGGGCCCGCTGGTTTGAGAAGCTGCACACACAGGAGGCACCACGTCTGGGTCCACCGGACACTTTGTCCAAAGCTGCTCACTTCCCGTGGCGAGCACAGAAAGATGGAGAGAACATTAGATTCAAACGCAAAGCATTCGACTTGTGTTCTAGGAACTGGCAGTAACCACGACGAGCTACAAAATCTTGGATCAGCTTTGCTGCTGCCGCCTGCTCGGACCTCGGGGAGAGACAGGAGTGGGCGCTGAGGGGAGCGGTGCCTCCTCCCTCCCCAGTGCCATGGGGCACCCCGGGGACGATGCTGGAGAAGGCGGGGGATGGCCAGGAACCCTGGCCCGGGATCCCTCCTACACCCAGCACCCACGGGCGACCGCAGGGCACAGAGGGAAAATCATCCATGTTAGAAAGCATCAATTCGATGTGGTGGGCACGTGGTAACTGCTTTGTGATTTCATTAATCTTTGAACTTTGCTATATATATTACAGAGAGGAAGAGGGAGGGAGAGAGAGTTAGAAACATCGATGAGAGAGAATCATCGAACAGCTGCCTCCTGCACACCCCCTACTGGGGATGTGCCTGCAACCAAGGTACATGCCCCTGACCGGAATCGAACCTGGGACCTTTCAGTCCGCAGGCCGACGCTCTATCCACTGAGCCAAGCTGGTTTCGGCAAACTTTGCTATATTTTCGTAAATAAGATAAAGAAGCTCTAACTAGGTCAGGCCGTTTCTTCTGGTGTTTACATCTTTGCCACCTGCTCAGAAAGGGCTCCGGGCGGCACCCTGTCCCAGCGGAGGAAGCAGGAGAAATTGGCCCCTCCTGGCAAGTGCACATCCAGCTCTCACCCTCTGCCCTGCGCTGGGCCCTGGTGCCGCCACTGCCCTGCTGTGTGGGCATCTCCCACGTGAGGGTCCCACTGCAGAGAATCACACAACACTCTGAAAACCTCCAGGGAACTACACCTCGCCTAGCGAGTCCCTCACAGGCAGGGGGGCCATCAGCATGAGGACACAGCGCCTGCAGGGCCCTCTGCCTTCAGCGAGGACAGACACCTGTGCGGACAGACCCTGAGGCCTGAAGGAGCCGCCAGGAAGCAGAGGCAGGGAGGGCTGGCCGCAGAGCCCGTGGAAGCAGGCCCAGGACAGGTGGGAACCGGCAGGGGCAGGTAGGGGTGCGGGGAGCAAAGAGGAGGCCTCGGGGCGGGAGAGGGAGGGGGGAGGACAGGAACAATTGTGTCCTGAACCAGAGGCCAAGGACACCCTGCCTCTTCCGGCACAGCACCCGGCCCACAGGCTGAGGCGCAGCTGGCAGCAGGAGGTTCAAGTCCTCAGGTCCCGGGCAGGGCCGGCCGGGCCTGTGCGGGACACGGAGAAGAGACCCAGTCCTCAGGGCTGGAAGAAGTGGCCACGATCAGATGTCAGTGACCTGGGTAAGGAGGCTGAGGGGACACAGGTTGGGTAGGGTTACTTGCACCTCTTAAAATAGAGCGTGGTTTCAGCGGGCCTGGAAAACCAGAGAAAGGGACTCGAGGGAGCAGGGTGGGGGGGAGGCAGGACACACAGACAGACCTGTCGCCGGGGAGGACGGCGAGCTTCAGCAGAGGACCGCCGGGACCCTAAGGAGCAGAGGCGAACGGGACCCACAAAGTCTCCTCAGGCTGAGCAGCGCCTCGGGATCCAACAGGGCCTGGACCGATGACCTCTAAGCCCAGCAGCCCTGCCCCTGCCCTCGGAGGTGCTGGAGGAGGGCCGCGAGGCGGCGGAGAGGTTAGCCAGGCTTTAGCTCATTGTATGAGCAGGGAAAAGGGAGGTGCTGGTGACAACCACGGGACAGGAGCTAGGGTTACACCAAGCGTTCAGGTAACTATAAGGTGACGGGGCCGGCCCCAGGGGGGACGTTAACACAAAACAGGTCTACTCAGCAGAGAGAGTTATAGAATAATAGGCCAGTGTTTGTTTAAAGGAGGAAAAAGGGATTATCCGGTCTGACTGTTACCTACTTGGGTGACACTAGTTGGAGTCTCTTTTCCTTTATGTTTGGTTAAAACTTTCATTACGGAAATTTCCAAATCTATTCAAAAGGAGCCAGAGCAGTATAATAAGCCACCATGCAGCCATGGCCTCAGCTTTAATAACAATCAACATTTTGCCCTGGCTGGTTTGACTCAGTGGATAGAACATCAGCCTGCAGAGAAGGGTCCCGAGTTCGATTCCGGTCAAGGGCACATGCCCGAGTTGAGGCCTCGATCCCCAGTAGAAGACATGCGGATTGGTGATTCTCTCTCAACATTGATGTTTCTATCTCTCCCTCTCCCTTTCTCTCTGAAATAAAAAAAATATATATTTTTAAAAAATCAACATTTTGCTAATATTGTTCCACTTGATCCATTTTTAAAAAAAGGATTTTAAGGCAAATTCCAAACATCCTATCATTACCTCTGGGGCGGCTCCAGCTCCAGGGTCCCACAGCCCGAGCTGAGCGCTCACCTGTGGGGAGCAGATCGGACCAGTGCACACACTGCCTCCCGCCAGCTGCCTGAAGGTCTACGCAAAGAAAGCCAACTTAAATATTGACTTAGCGTGGCCAACCATCTTGGCGTTTCATTGTCATCTAAGAAAACGTCCATGTATTCACACTGCAAATATGTATATCACAGAGTTCCCAATCTATGTCAACACAGAAAAAACAATCATGTCCTAATGAGGCTTCCGTATTGTCAAGTTTTTGGATCCAAAAGCAAAGCACACTCTGGATGTCACCTGAGTCCCCTAAGGTCAGAGACCACACGAACAAGGAGCTCAGCCTAGTTTCACAGAGCAGTTTGTATCCCCTAGACCCGTGGTCAGCAAACTGCAGCTCGCGAGCCACATGCGGCTCTTTGGCCCCTTGAGTGTGGCTCTTCCACAAAATACCAGGGCCTGGGCGAGTCTATTTTGAAGAAGTGGTGTTAGAAGAAGTTTAAGTTTAAAACTTTTGGCTCTCAAAAGAAAATTCAATCGTTGTACTGTTGATATTTGGCCCTGTTGACTGATGAGTTTGCCCACCACTGCCCTAAACGGACAAACAGTCTTCTTGGAAAAACAGTAGAGGAGGAGGTAATTTTCTGATTCCCTAAACTTTTGACAGTGCACCCAAAATAATAGGTAAAATGCATCCCTAATATATAAGTGCAGTTACATATAAACTATACACATATATTTCTATAAACTATAAATTTAAAAAGAAAGTTAAAAAAATAAGGATCTATAGAAATCCTAGTATATCCACCCTGTACTCTAATGGATGGTCTACCCCTACCCACTGGGTGCACCCCCCATCCCCCCACTGTAGGGATGGCCCCCATCTCCTGAGCAGTACCTGCAACCTCTCTGATCACTGGCCTGGCTAGTCTCTGGCTGCTCCCCCCATGGGCATAATACACAGAACCGCTAGCTGGGCGGGCAGTAGCGCCCGCCAAGGCCTGCAAACAGGCTCTCCACCGAGGGGGAACAAAGCTCTTCGGCACTGCCCCAGCATGGAGGGGAGGGTGCGGGACACTGCCTGTGCCTGTCCCCTGCCCCTGTGGCCTGCGGCTGCTGTGGGGGAAGGAGAGCCGTGGCCCTGGGGCTGGCCTCGGCTGAGGGGTGCCCTGGGGACCCCACAGCGCCAGCCCCGGCCTCAGCGCTGAGCATCATCAGACTGCCTGAATGCTAGCGAGGCCCTGGCATTCATCCCTGACTCTGTCAGCAGAGAGCAGACTGGCACTGCGTTCGCCGCCCGGCCTGTTCTGGGCGGCTCACCACACCCGCTGGGTCTCGGTGCCATCCTCGGGGAGGTGGCTGATGGGACTGCATGGCAGGTAAGGTCCTGCCAGTCCTCACCTGGGCCATCTGGGAGGCCGAATGAGGCGCAATGCGGGCCGTCCCTGCTGACAGGTGGTGGTGGGCATGCAGGGTCCGGGAGGCCCTTCCAGGACACAGGAAGGCTGCGGGGGGGGGGGGGGGGGGGGGAAATAGACCCCCAGGGGTGCAGAGGCCTTGGCGGGCCTTGTGCTGGAGATGGAGACCCCGTACTCCAAAGGCCTAGGATATGGTGGTTTGGGAAGCGAGGGAACTAAACTCTAGATGCCCCGACCTCCATGCTCATTGGAGACGTGGGGCCTCACAGGAGCCTGGATGGCTGTGTGCAGAGTGGTATCTGACCGGAGCTCTGCGTGGAAAAGCACTTAAACTGGGGGCCTTTGCTAGAAGTGACAGGCTCCGGTCGAGGATGGCGACACTGAGAAGGAGAGGGAGAAGTGGGCGTGTATGCAGCAGTTTGGTACAGAGCGCGAGTTAGAATAAGCAGGGCCTGCTGGCGGGCTGGATGTCAGGGCACAAGTAAAGATAACACCAGGCCAAACCGGTTTGGCTCAGTGGGTAGAGCGTAAGTCTGTGGACTGAAAGGTCCCAGGTTCGACTCAGGTCAAGGGCATGTACCTTGGTTGCGGGCACATCCCCAGTACGGGGTGTGCAAGAGGCAGCTGATCGATGATTCTCTCTCACTGATGTTTCTAACTCTATCCCTCTATCTTCCCCTCTGTAAAAAATCAATATATATATTATATATATATAAAATAAATATATATTATATATTATATATCTATATATTATATATAAAAATCAATATATATGTTATATAGATAGGTAGATAACGCCAGGTCCAGCCAGTCCTCAGACAGTCACCAGGCTCAGGAACCGCCCCTGTGTCCTGCCCGGGGGACACGGCCGTGTCAGAGGGGCTGAGGCCCCGGGCCCTGCGCCAGGGACAGCTCAGTGGAGGAAGGGCTGTCCTGAGTGCCCCACGTCCGTGTGGTCTGGGCTCCCAGCCCCTCCGTCCCCTCCAACCATCGCAGCCCCACCTTCACTTATTCACACACTGGGGTTCTGCTGAGAGTGGCACTGGGGAAAAGCGGCCCTACCACCCTACCTTTAAACCCGGGAAATTCTCCATCCCGGGCTCTCAGCTATTAGACGTTTTCAGCACGATTTACAACTTGTTGAAGAAGGTCTGTTTCTGGTAAACAACAACAACGACAAACAAACCTAAGGAGTGGAGTGGGGGCAATGGTAAGATATGTACACATATAAATAAATAAATAAATATTTGAATATTTGACCACAAAACAACAACAACTTCCCCCAAGGGAGGCAGCAGAAAGCAATCCCTTGTGCATGGCGGGGCCGGTCTCCTATGGCAGTGAGGGACGCTCCTCTGTCCCTGCTAAGCCGGGGCCCTGCTCCCACCCACGTGCTCTCCTTCCGCACACAACGCATCCATCACCAGTCTCCGCTGGTCTCCAGCCTCCCGGGACCGACTCCCAGGCAGGCCCAGCCCTCCCGTCCTGAGCTCCCCAGAAAGTAAACCGCGTGCAGCAGATCTTATCCCTCCCGGAATCCAGCTGGTCCACCTGGGTGGCGGATCACACCCGTCTCCTGGTCCAAGACAGGGTGCAAATGAGACTGGCAAACCCAAGGAGCAGTGGCTCGGAGGAGGCAGCCGTCCTCAGTCTCACCGCCTGCTGGCTCACTGAAGAGCCCAGCAGTCAGGCGCACTGGCCCTGAAGCCGGACACCGGGTTTAAGCTGGGTGGGGCGATTTGGCCTCTGCACCTGTTCCTTTACCTTCTGTAAACGATGGGCAACAGGAGGACCCATCGAGGCGCTCGATGGAGGACTGAGTCCCTGCGTGAGCGCCTCGGAAGCCCCGCGCACAGCGCCTGGTACGGTCTGTGTTATCACCACCTGCCCTGTCCCGGGCTGCCTAGGCTCGGCCTGTGGCTACCGCGTCGGTCAACTGAGGGAGAAACCAGCTCCTGCGGCAACTTTCCCTTTTTGGATAATAAAGTAAAGGGCCTATTCAGGGCATATCAGCCTTATGTATAGGGGCATGGCTCCCTCAACAAACCGGAGGGCCAAGAGCCAGACTGTGCAAGTGCACAGGTGATACATGTGTTAGCAATCCCCCCGGGGCAAGGAAATGGTGCAAAGGCAAGTCCTCTGAGGCCCTCACTTCTTACCACTTATCTTTCCAAACCATGAAAAGAAAAGCTTTATTTTCACAGCTTTTGACTAGAACACAGGAACCCAAAAGCACATAAAAACCATTCATTAATAATAATAAAAAAAATGTTCAAAACAGTCAATTTTTCAACAGCTTTAAAGCAGAATGTGCCCTAATTTCTAAAAGATAGATTAAAACATTAAAAAAAATATTCACAATACACTTTAGGCCATTACAATTAATTTGTCAAAGTTTTATCTTCAACATAAGATATATGTTTAAAATAAAAAATATTTAGAGAAACAAAAAGGAAATACACAGAAACGTTAATAGTATTGAATCTCTTTAAGACCTTAATTTTATAGTTCCCCAATTTCCTATAATAAGCATAGATTCCTATTAAAATGTATGTAATATAAAATTATATGTTGGATGTAGCTTTTCTGAGGCAAATGGTTTTGATTTAGATAATGGGGAGCGTTCACGTTTTTATTTAAAACGTGGAGAGAAGACTGGCAACTAATTCACGGAGAGCATTAGCCAGGATCCCTAGACCGAGCCACCGGTTCTGAGATCTCAGGTTCTGGAGCCAGGACGTGTGCCTCCAGCCGTGTGTCTTCCCGGGAGGCAGGCAGCACAGGGGAGTGGGGTCCTCACTCCCCCGAAGTCTCTGTCCCAAGAACATGCATCCAGCCCTCCTGCCAGCCACGCCCCCAGGATCGCTCCATCGCATTTCTCCCCTCTACACTCCACAAAGGTCACACCACGTTCGAGAACCTCTACAGATCAGGAGGTAAAAAAGCAGAGAAATGGCCGTAACTGAGCTTTTGTGCTAGTTTTCTCCGGTCACTAGGGTATGAGCAGTTGTTTCAAAGCATGTGTCACCCGCCTTCCACAACCCAAACTTTCCGAGTTGGCATCCAGCATGTCGGGTAAGGAATTGCAGGTACAATGACAATCTCAGAGTCGTGGCCACAGACGCTGATAAAACTGCCTCTACGTATAGTTCACAAAGTCCAGCTACTGCTTCGGGGCTTGTATTTCCTTAAAAGCCCTCAGAAGCCCCGCAAGTACTAGAATGTGGCAACTCAGCTACCAGCAGCTCTGTCCGCTGAGACCTGGTCTCCAGGCGCGAGTGTCAAAGTGACCCCATGTGTTTGTCTGACCGCCAGTGGGATTACAGTGTTTAGTAAAAACTCTGGCACCTTCTACCTACCACCTGACGAACCACACCTGTCAGGGAGGAAGGCCTGAATGGCCTCAGCATACCAACCGCTTTGAGTTGCCTTAAAAAACAACCACCGTGTTCTTTTGTACTTTGTAGCACAGTTCTCTAGTTCATGGCATCATCTGAGAGAGACCATTCCTACAACATTGTAAATGCGTTACTAACACAAGAGGATTGGGTCAGAAGAGACAGTAAATGCAAAAGAATAATGGACAAAAATACCCCTTTCTCTTAAGGTTATAGGGTATCAGCATCTAGAAATGACTCCTATCCCTATAGTCTTGCTCTTTCCAGAAAAGTGAAACCCTGGACGGAGAGAGAGATGATGGGGAACTTCCCGGCTGTAATGACAAAACCATGTGGTCTTTCCCCAAAGCCCTCCTCAAACACACAGACGTTGTCCACGAGACAGCAACACCCAAAAGAAAGACGTGGCAAGACCTGGGCCTTCACCCTGACACTGTGGCCAGCTGGTTCCCTTTCAGTTATTCCAGGCTTCATCCAAAAGCGGACACAGCCATGGAAACTGCCTGTGCGGTATAACCAGACACCTGTCCCCCTGCGTATGTCACGACTATCCGTCAACTAAACGCCAAAATCTAAAAAGCCAAGGGCTTTCTCTCTAGTCGGGCTGCCTGTAATAATAATTAAAAAAACAGGCATTAATAGAGACAGGAAGAAAATATACCAAAATACTTCTAACTCTGGGGGAAGGGTGATTTTCTTTCTTTCTTTCTTTAAGTCTTTTCTGTTTACAGTAAGTGCAGAAAATAGAGGTCTACAGTATATGGCCTATAATATATCTATATTATTTTAAGGGAGGGAGGTGCAGTATGCTGCTTTTAAGGATTATTTTTTTCTAATCCAGAATTTCAGCTCCCGAAGGACGTCGTTCTAATGCACATTCGCCTTTTCACAAACGAGGAGCCGAGATTCAGGCTGGGAAGGGCCTCTCCCAGTTGAGTCAGGACCAGACAGCTACACTGAAGGGAAGGGAGGGAAGCGGGGTTCCTTTAAAAAGCTCCTCCCTTCTCAAGCACACCCAAAGCAGACTGTCAACTCCAGCCTTAAGTTCTCAGCCACCCTAACCGGCCACCTCCACCTCCACCTGCAGAACCGACCTTCGGCTGGCTGTGTGTTTAGGTATAAGTGTTTGTTTACACTGGGGAAAACAGAGGTGAGATCTGTGTCAGACACTGTGAGGTTTAACCAGCTTCTCTCATGCCGGGCAAAGGTCCCTAAATAAAAGGAAGGGTATTGACTCAGCGGGGACATTTGGGATAGCTTTGCCCCAAAAGGACCTTCCGTCTTAACTTCAGGAGACAAAGGGCACTCGGACAATAGCCTTCATTAAGCGCCGTCACCTTGAACGTGAGTGGGTGAGAAGGGGCTTGCCATGCATGACACCCGGCCACCCCAGCGCCTGTCTGGCTGGAGGTGCTAGCTCCGTTCACTCAAGTCCTCCATCAGCACCCTCCGTCCGCGATGCCGTGGAGTAGACATCGTCTCTGCTTGGTAGTTAATTTGAAAAAAAAGGAAGAAAAAAAAAAAAAAGCCAGACTCCTTAAATCAATGAGGGCTTCCCGCATCCTCGGAGACGCCGCGCGGCGCTGCACATGGCAGCCGGCTTGGATGCTGCGTGTGACCCTCCCAGGCGCTCCCCGGGGCCGGCAGCCGCGGCCGGAGAGGCGGGCAGCCCCTCCGCGGGCCCGAGCGCATCCCCGGCTGCAGGAGGGAGGGATGGCGCGGCCCAGGGACCGCCGGCACCTGCCTCCCGGGATCCGCTCCCTGCGCCGCCCGGGATCCGCTCCCTGCGCCTGAAGCCCGGGATCCGCTCCCTGCGCCTGAAGCCCGGGCTCGCCCAGGCCGGGCCGGTGCCCGCCGCCGCCGCCGCACAGACCAGGGGCCGGACCGCGGCGCGCGTCACCGGACCCCGCGGGGCACCAGCGCCTCGCCCGGCGGGCATCCCCGCCTCAGGCTCCCGAGGCGGCGGCGGCCCCGACGGCCCCAGGCCTCCTCCGCCCGCCGCGGGCAGGGCAGCCGCCGGGCAGAGGCCGTGAAAGCGGAACGTCCCGACCAGACGAACCGAGCGAGCGGCTGGCTCACGCGTCTCCGCGGCGTCGGGCTCGGGCCGGCGGGGCGGGTCTGCGGCTGAGCCCGCGCCTCCCGGGGCGAGCCCCGGGCGGGCGCGGCGGCCGGAGCGCACGCAGCTGCGGGCGGCGGGAGCACTCACCTCTCGCTGGCCCGCGCTGCGCCGCCGGCTGTCACCGCAGGCTCTGCCGCCCCGCGCCTGCTCCGGATGCTATTTAAAGGCGCCGCCGTCACCTCTGCGCGCGGGCCGCGCACCAGCCTCTGCTGCCGCGGGGGCGGGCCGCTGGGCCGCGCGAGCCGCGCCCGCCCGCCCAGGCCCCGCCCAGGCCCCGCCCAGGCCCCGCCCAGGCCCCGCCCAGGCCCCGCCCCGGGCCCGGGCCCCG
This sequence comes from Nyctalus aviator, assembly GCA_036971965.1. Taxonomy (NCBI): domain Eukaryota; kingdom Metazoa; phylum Chordata; class Mammalia; order Chiroptera; family Vespertilionidae; genus Nyctalus; species Nyctalus aviator. The sequence goes on along the minus strand of CM072924.1, from coordinate 181,426,748 downwards.
CCCCCGCGCGCCCGCCCGGGCCCCGCCCCCCGCGGGCCCGCTTTCCCACGCAGGCGCGCGTGTGTCGCGCAGGCAGCCGGCGTGCGGCCGGCGGGAGGGTGCGGGGACTGGGCGGGCGGGCGCGCTCGAGTCCCCAGAACTTGCCCGCTTACGTAAGGAACCCGAGGAAGGGCAAAGGGGAAAAGGAGAATGGTGGTGCCTCCGCACTGGAGCCCGGCCAGCTCTGGGGTCTGCGGGCGGGATGGGGGGGCGGGGGGGAGCCGGAGAGCTCTTGCGCATCTTTCACCCACGGGGGCGTGCCCTCCTGACTTCTGCACAAGGGGCCCCGGCGGGGGGCCCCGAAGCTTTCCTTTCCTTATTTGCTTTGGCACCCACGTGCACGACCCCTTTTAACCCGATTTCACCACATTCCCCCTGCAGGGTTTTGACACAGCCGCTGGCCAGGAGGACTGGTCTGGGCTTCTGCAACGCCCTGGACATGAAGCAACCCTGGGCGACCTATCAGCGGGGGTATAGTTAGAGCTGACGACGTTGCTCAAGAGCAGTATTCACCCTCCAAGTTCCTGGGGTCCCTCCACCCTCCTCCCCTCTTCCTGGCTCGGAGGTTTGCAGGGGTTCTATGTCCATGCGATACCTACTTGGGGGTTTTCAGAGGCCAATGCAGTGTGTTTTCAGGCTGGGACCCCAAATGTTATTGTTCCTCTTGGGGCCTGAGGCCTGCTAGTAGCCTTACCCTCTCATCACGGGGGTCCCAGTCCCAGCGCCAGCATCGGGCGGAGGGCTGTTACCTAGCGCACTTTGAATCTGAGTCTTGAGAGGAATTATTGTTATAATAAACGCCTCTGGTAATGGCAGATTCCATTCATTGAAACCCTTCACTCACATTATCTTACTGAATCTTCACAATCTTACGAAGTAGGTGCTGTCATCATTCCCCTTTTACAGATGAGAAAACTGAGGCACAGAAAGATTGAATGCTAGTGAGGGAAAAGCTACACCTGGAACTCAGGCAACCTGCCTCTGGAGTGTGCATATAGAAAATAACCCCGAAAATATATTTGTGTCTCAAAATAAAAGCAATAGTAAACTGTAAAATAAGTATAATAAAAGTTTTTTTTTTTAATTTTTTTCTTATGATGAATAAAAAAGATAACATATTGCCTTGGTATAAGTGGTTCAGCAGGTTCAGTCAACCATGGATTAAAAATATTCTGGGGGGCCAAAACCGGTTTGGCTCAGTGGATAGAGAGTCAGCCTGAGGACTGAAAGGTCCGGGTTTGGTTCTGGTCAAGGGCATGTATTTGGTTGTGGGCACATCCCTAGTCGGGGGTGTGCAGAGGCAGCTGATCGATGTTTCTCTCTCATCGATGTTTCTAGCTCTCTATCCCTCTCTCTGTAAAAAAAAAACAAACACACACACACAAAAAAAATAAAATATATTTTTAAAAAATATTCTGGGAGAATAAAATCATGCTGCTGATGCGTACTGTGTGGCTAGGCCTAAAATGGGTGCATCTGTACTGAACCCGTACGGACGTTTTTTTTTCTTGTCATTATTCCCCAAATAATACAGCATAATAACTATTTCCATAGCATTTCCATTGCACTTGGTATTATCAGTCATCTAGAGGTGATTTAAAGTAGATGAGAGGATGCGTGCAGATTTTAGGCAAACACCATGCCATTTGAGCATCGCAGGTTTTGGTGTCCTCAGTGGGAGCAATCCCCCACGGGTACCTGGGAATGACTGTGCTCACAGAGACAGGAAGCACACTCAAGTTGGCTACACCCTGCAAGACACCAAGGACGTCCCCTGGCTCTCCTCTCCTCTCCTCTCCAGAACATCTGGACGTGGTGGCAGTACGTGTCCTCCGCAGTGTGCTGGCACCATGGTACCGTGAATGTGAGGGCAGCCCACACGCCAGTGGCCTCTGTAACAGCTGTGTTCTCCTAGATCCCCTTCTGAATGGAGATGCTCCAGATCGAGATGCATCCATTAAAAGAAGGAATGGCTGAAACCGGTTTGGCTCAGTGGATAGAGCATCAGCCTGCAGACTGAAAGGTCCCAGGTTCGATTCCGGTCAAGGGCATGTACCTTAGTTGTGGGCACATCCCCAGTGGGGGGTGTGCAAGAAGCAGCCGATCAATGATTCTCTCTCATCAATATTTCTAACTCTCTATCCCTCTCTCTTCCTCTCTGTAAAAAATCAATAAAAATATATTTTAAAAAAATTAAAAAAATAAAAGAAGACATGGACTCCCCTTTCATTTTTATTAGTTTCCACTTGGCTAATCCTTGGTTTCTCTGCCCAGGTCTCTTTCTCCCCACCCAGGGTTTCATCATGTTAGCCTCTCCTTCTTCCCCCTCTCCAACCAGTCCTGCAGCCTGCTGCCTCCTCGGGCACTTCCCCAGTTCTGTGCTGGATCAGTTTGCGGGGCGGCCCTAACAGAGGACCACAGACCGGACGGCTTAAACACAGAAAAGTACTGCCATTGCACAAGTTCTGGAGTCCGCAAGTTCAAGATCGAGGCGTGAACGGCCGGGGTGCCTTCGGAAGGCCATGTGGGAAGCATCTGGTCCAGGCCTTTCTTTGGGGCTTGGGAAATGGTCATCTTCTCCCCATGCCTCCTCACATGACTTCCCCTCTGCGTGTGCCCAGATTTCTCCAGTCATACTGTATTAGGGTTCACCCTAATGACCTCGTTTTAACTGGATTACCTCAGTAAATACTCTGTCTCCAAATAAAAACCCGTTCTGAGGGGCTGGGGATTATGACTTCACCATATAAATCTGGACAGGAAGGGGACACAATTCAACTCCCAACAGTGACAACCGTCACTGGCTCTCCCCTTTCCCCCCCTCCCTCCTCCAAAACACGTTTCTCCCAAACGCGTGCCTCTCCCTGGGCTCAGCCTCAGTGCGGTGGCTGGCAGCTCTGGAGTGGGAAAGGCACGCCACCAGGCATTGCAGCTGGGTTCCGTCCCCTCCGGCAGAGCCGTCCTGGCATTGGGAGGCAGCCTCACTCCCCAGAAGCTTGGTTCCTCTTCCGGAAATAGAGGGCTAGACTAAATATTTTCTCAGGTTCCTTTCGGCCTAACACTTTAAAAAAACACACACACGTTTCTCCCTCATTATTTCAAAACTAGAGGTCCAGTGCAGGAAATTCAAGGCCAGGGATCAAGGCTGATCAGGTTCTCCGCCTCCCCACCACCTCCTTCCCTCGCCACGCATGTGCCACTGCTGCTGCTGGTTGCCCGCCATGTTTTGTGCCACCCCCTAGTGGTCAGTGCATGTCATAGTGAGCGATCAAACTTACAGTCAAACTCCCAGGGGGACACTTTGCATATCAGCCTTTTATATGAAGTTTCACAGTTTGTCATTTAAAAAAAAAATATATATATATATTTTATTGATTTTTTACAGAGAGGAAAGGACAGGGATAGAGAGTTAGAAACATCAATGAGAGAAAATCATCAATCAGCTGCCTCTTGCACATTTCCTGCTGGGAATGTGCCCACAACCCAGGTGCTTGCCCTTGACTGAACCAAACCTTTCAGTCCGCAGGCTGACACTCTATCCACTGAGCCAAACCAGTTTCGGCAGATTCACAGTCCTGTGATCATCAGACAGAGGGTATGATGGGAGGTGGTACTGCACAGTGGTTAAGAACACAGGTGTGGGAGTTGAGCTACTTTGCAGTAAGCTCCACTTCATCCTCTGTAAGACAGGTATAATATAATAGTTTTAGTATTGTTATAATAATAGTCTTATTCCTATAATAATAAGCTAACACAGAGGGTGTTGAAAGGACTGACAGCCCAAGGCCTCAATGTTCTCATTAACGAAGGTTCCAGACTCCATAGGTGGGGATTCCGTTGTGGGGACTTGGAAAGAAGTAAACCCCTTTCCTACTTTCTTGTATCCAAGCATCTCGTTAGCCAAATAAGTTTTTACCTAATATCCTTTACTGTTCCTACCCTGTTTCCCCGAAAATAAGACAGTGTCTTATATTAATTTTTGCTCCCAAAGATGCACTAGGTCTTATTTTCAGGGGATGTCTTATTTTTCCATGAAGAAGAATATAGTACACATTTATTGTTAAATGAAAATAAAGGAAATTTATTATCTGCATTTGGTACAGTAGTAAGGTAGTTGTCAACACAAACCAGACAAACTGTGAATCCTATGGTATCAAGAATTACTCATTTATTCAATGACAATCATGTCATCATCTTCTGGAACATCATCATAACAATCCAATTCCTGAATTTCCTGGTGAATTTCTTGTGACTCCATTTCTTTCAGAATCAGTGGACCAAATCTCTCATGTTTAGCCTAGGAGGGCCTTATTTTCGGGGGGATGCCTTATATTTCACTCAGAAGGAAACCTGTAAGTAGGTCTTATTTTCGGAGGATGTCTTATTTTCGAGGAAACACTGTATATTACATTTACTGGCACTATATTACATTCTGTTGTCATATCTCATTAGGCTCCTCTTGGCTGTGACAGTTAGATTAGCCTTGTTTGGGGGGAAGCTTGACCGCTTAGAAGGGTACCTACTGGACATTTAATTTCGTAAAATGTCCTAATGGAGTTTTACTGATGTTCTTCTCACGATAAGCCTGGGGTATGGATTTTTGGGAGGAAGACATTTTTACAATTTTCTATAGAGAGAAGAGAAGGAAAATGCATTCTTTCCTTCCATAGGGTTGATGGAATTTTTTTAATGGACAGTTTTAATAAGACATTGATGAGAACTGAATCCATTGCTTTTCACTGTAAATAAGTGCTGATCAGCAGAATTTTCAATCATATAACTTCTGACTATGTACCTTGCATTCCAGTTTCTCTTTTACTCCCCACATACTTCCAGATGCCTTAGGACAGGCTGATAAGGAGATATGACTACAGGCCCTCTGGCCTGAGATGCTGGGGAGTTGAGATTCAAGAGGTAGTTCTGGGGACATGGGAAGTTAGAAATATAGATGCAAGAATTGGAAAGCCCATAAATATATCTCCCCAACCCCAAAGTAATACAGTTCCAACTCCAGTTCCCTTAGCTGGGTTCTAAAAAAAAGAATTAAAAAAAATGAGCTGGCCATTTTGGCACTACCATGGGGGGGATGGTGATAGAGGGGTTTTGGAGCAGAGAATGGCAACAGATAAACCTATTACCAGCTAAATTATCTTTTGCAAATTTTGTGGAAACATTTATGTGAATACGTGGCTAGAACCTTTGGTGAATGAGGGCCCCAGTGAAGCTATGTTAGCATCCATAGTCGGCAGGACTCTTTCAGCATTATTGTACTACTGCTCAGATTTGCTACTAGAGCTCTCAGACGTCCGGCAATAAGGTAGAAGGATATTTCCAACGTAAGAACACTTTTCTGTAAGTACTGATGTTTATCACATGGTCTTCTATATTTAAGCTATGGCACTTCCTTCTCCCACATCCTTTTTCTTTTTTAAGTGCACTTGATCCACTGACTTCATTAACTTTATAATGGAGTCCATGCGTTCTCCCAGCCTCACTGGTCAGGCCCTCTCCCAGCATGCAGTGCTGCTCCAGCATAGTTGCTGGATTAAGTCCGGGATTCCAGAATTCATCCTGCTCCCCCACAACACCTGACTTTCTGTGTCTTGAGGTGATATGACTTTATTTAGTCAATGTTGGATATCCTATATAATAAAAATGTAATACACAAATCAACTGGACAGCTGAACAGCTGAACCATACTATGACACCAACTTGCGCCAGGCCAGCTCAGGCGGGTGCAATGTGATTGGTTGGGGGCCTGGCCATCACCCCACAATCACCCTGCAGAGGGAGGCCCAATCAGCGGACTGCAGCAGGTGGGTGGGGCCTCCCTCCGGGAGGGAAGCCCAGGTCCTAGGTGCAAGAGGGAAGCCAGTGCCAGCAGCCAGGGGAAGGCAAGCCTACTCTTGCACAAATTTCATGCATCAGGCCTCTAGTAAATTGTAAGTACTGCCAGCCTTCCAATTCAACTAGTTTCTCAATGTCAACCGGTAAAATTCAAATTCTTTAAGAGAATTTCTAGGATGTCCTTCATTACCTGTTCCTGCTTTCCTCACCAGCCAACTCTCCAGCCACACCTCTCCAGCCGGATAGAACTACCTGCAGATTAAGAGCCAAGGCCTGGAGTCAGATTGCTTGGATTGGCATTCCAATCTCTCAGATTGGTTACAGACCTAGGGGAAGAACCCCTTTAATCCCTAGCTTTCTTACCTGCCAAGTGAGTACAATATTGTATTGCATCCAATTTAAATCACAATCAATTGCAAGGTGCACCATTATCTTATGTATCCCTGAGAGAGAAAATAAATTCTACCCTTCAAAATAGTAAAACATCATTAATGGGAAGATGCACCCTAGATTGATTAGCTTTTACTGCATAAAAAAAAAAAATCACCGTCACTTATTAATTTGTGATTATCTAGGTTAACACTTGGGCATTAAAAGTTATTCGAACAGGAAAGAGAAAAAAGAAAGTCTCAAAGAGGCTGGTTACCAAAGCCTGCTTTGTTGGAGATGGCTTTCCTTGAAAACCACCTGAATATGAAAGATTTACTAGGCCCGCGCACTAGAGACCACCTTCTGCCTGCCAGCATTTTATGTAAAGAAGAACTCCTCATTCCCACTTCATACAACTTTGGCTGTTATTAGCAAAGGCACTGTCATCAAGGTGAAGGTGAGCAGTTGGGCCTAGTGACATGAAAATATGCCTGGGTTACCAGCAGTCCCGAAAATGATGGATGCATAAATGCCGTCTTACTGGTTTGACTGCAAGTAACTCCTTAGAATTATCAAAGACTGTGCACCAATCAGGAAAGCACCTGTACTGTGGTGTTTCTGAGTGCTATCTCACAGTTTACAAGTCTGCAGTCATTAAAATGGCCCAGATTACAAAGAAAGTACAAAGAAGCGGATGAAGTTAATTTTAATATATGTTATTGAACCCAGGGTGTCCAAAAATAACATTTCAACGTGCAATCCATATCCAAACTTTAGAGATGTTTTTAGAGATGTTTTGCATTCTTTTTTTAAAGAAACTTGGTCTCCAAAATCCATTGTGTGTTTTACACATACAGCACATCTCTGTTCAGACTAACGACATTTCAAGTGTTCAACAGCCCCATGTGGCTCTTGGATGGGACAGTCTAAAGGGTGTCATGCAACTTTGCTTATTGAGGGGCAAACCCATCCCTTCTGCCCCATGGGTCATCTCAAGACGCTGGGAACCATTAGGAGCTCCGGGGAGCTGTAGAATGGTGAAGGGGAATCTCAGGATCACAGCCCCAGAGCCCAGTATCTGTCCACACAACCTGAGGGCCAGCAAAGGCAGCCTGATGATGCAGGTGCCATCATCACCCCGATCGGTATCCGCCGTCCTAGGCCACACCTGGGTTAATTAGGGATCTACTAGAGGGTAATTGCTATGTGCTTCTAAAATGAGAGCACCACCACCGTGGTAAATAAGCTTATTGGCAAAGTTTAAAAGAAGTTGGTGTTTGGTGAATCAAGTTGTCTCAATCCCAGAGTCTCCCTAGATGCCCCCCGTTGCCCTCTTTCCCTGATGTGTGATAGTGGCTCCATGGACAGCATGTCTTCTCTGAATCCCAGCCCCCGGGCACGGTAGGGCTCAGTACGTGTTCAGTGTGTGAGCACAGGAACGGTAAGCTTGATCCGTGACTCAGGGGAGGAGAAAGTGTGGGATTTGATTTTGAAATTGGTTCTTTCTTCAAATGACAGATACAGACAAAGACTAATGTCTTTTCTGACATCTCCTCTCAGGAGGACTCAACACAGATGTTTCTTTCTTTAGCCAGTATTCATCATAGCTGCTTGCTTCTTCCACCTCACATGTAGAGCCAAAGTCAACAAGAGCAGGTCTTGAGGAAACAAGAGGGTTACATAAGGTCAAACAGAAAGAACTGGTCTTCCACAGTGAGGCAGATCTGAAACACATACCTGCCTCACAGTGTTGTGTAGAAGGAAATGAGCTTGCGTACTTTGTACAATGTTGATAAGAATGCTCACGTTGTGAACAAAATCAACAAAGCACCTTTATGGAAGACCAATGACAGGAAGTCTGGATTCTGTCATAAGGAAAGTCTGTGGCAATGATAGGACTGTTCATCTTTGTGGTTCCATTTGAACAACACTGCACACTATTCCAGCATTCGAATTCCACAGCATCTCAACCACGTCAGAGATGTTAGGTTTTTAATTGAATTCATTATGGTGACATTGGTTAATAAAAGCATACAGGTTTCAGGTATACAATTCTACAATACATTCATCATCTGTACTGTGTTTACCAACCCAAGCCAAGTCAGATTTTAAAACTATGTTCTGGACAGATATTTATAAAAATTTTTTCAATGCACAAGGATTGAGGAAGATGAAGAGTATTTCTGAAAGGCCCAACATTTTACATAAGATAGATATTCCGCAGCTCCTGAATAATTCAAGGTTGACAATAACTCATGGAGAGCAGTGGTATCTGCTCACTGCTCACTGCTTCCCTTTCTAAATGGGGACGATGCTGGTGGTAGAGAACTGTTTAGTTAAAGAACACCCCTCAGTTTCTATTCCAGGAAGATGCTGAGATTTCAAAGGGTGGGGAGCACCTCTTAGGAATCCCAGGGTGAGGTCCCAGGCATAAGCAGTGGCTCTGGGACCTCATCTGACACTCAGATTCCAGGGCAGACTCACTCTGTGCTGAAGGATGATGAGGAGCCTGAAGCTGGAAGAACAAAACTGGAAAGACTTCCTAAATAGTTAAAGGACTCAGAACTGTCTAGATTTTATTGGCGGGGGAGGGGGAGAAGAGTTGAAGTAGATAATCTGATACTAGAATCTGTGGTTCTGATGTGAGCTCTGGGGTTATGAGTGGATGAAATTAGACGTCGGACTGGTAGGAACCAGGTAGCCGAGGGTGGAGGCTGAACTTACACAGTGAGTCACACCCTTAACAATTTACTCATCCACGAGAAAACAGGTCACCCCACATCAGGACACCCCGGACAGAAGACTCCCCAGCCAACCAGCTCCTTGTCGGTCTGCTGATCTCCACGGAGTGTTTGTTTCGTGTTGCCACCACCCAAAGATTACAGCAGCGATTCTCCCGAAAGACAGCCCTGAAGTGCGGCTTTCCCAACCTCTCTGTCCTTCCAGCCATGTTGCCTCTTCCACTCTCAGCAGTCCAGCACCCACAGCCAGTTCAAAGGGCGCAGGACTATAGCAAGGGGAACAGGCGGGACACTGAGAGGGTCTGAGGAAGCAGGGCTCCTGAAAGTGTGGTCCTCGGATGCCAGCATCAGAGCCACCGGGAGAGCTGGTTAGGGAGGAGATTCCATCAGCCCCACCCAGACCTACTTATCTAGAATGTCTGGGGGCGGGACCCAGAATCCACATTCTCTCCCCAGCCCCCACCTTTTGCACACCAAAGTGTGAGAACTAATGAAGGGATCGGAAAGCTCTCAGATCAAAGATCCCGGGGCTTCATGGCCCTGGTTTGAGGAGATTTGCCTTTTTTCTCAGTTATTTGTAGTTTTTTTTGTTTGTTTGTTTTGTTTTTTAAATAAATCTTTATCATTCAGATGATTACAAATGTTGCTCTTTCTCCTCCCTCCCCCACTCAATTGCTCCCCTCCACCAGGTTTCCCACCCCTCCCTCTGCCCTTTCCCCACCCCCATTGTCCTCATCAATAGGTGCACAGTTTTTGTTCAGTAGTTTTAAAGTTTTAAACTTCTTTTGCTCCCTAGGTATTCTCTCTGAACCTTCTCACTTACTAGTCAGATTTGCTTTTAAAATATATTTTATTGATGCCAAGACTGGTTTGGCTCAGCGGGTAGAGCGTCGGCCTGCAAACTGAAGGGTCCCAGGTTCGATTCCGGTCAAGGGCGTGTGCTTTGGTTGTGGGCACATCCCCGTTGGGGGGTGTGCAGGAGGCAGCTGATCGATGTCCCTCTCTCATTGATATTTCTAGCTTTCTATCCCTCTCTCTTCCTCTCTGTAAAAAATCAATAAAATATATATATTTATATATATATATATATATATATATATATATATATATTATTGATTTTTTACAGAGAGGAAGAGAGAGGGATAGAGAGTTAGAAACATCGATCAGCTGCTTCTTGCACACCCCCTACTGAGGAATGAGCCCACAACCAGGGTACATGCCCTTGACGGGAATCGAACGTGGGACCTTTCAGTCCACAGGCCAATGCTCTATCCATTGAGCCAAACCGGTTTGGGCCAGATTTTTTTTTTTTTTTTTTAAGTCTCAACAACTTACTGATACAATAATAAATATATATAGTATATTACATGGAAGACCCTTGTGGGAGGGGACACTTACAGAGATGAGTGCCCCGCCCTTGCAGGCTGGAAGAGGAGCTGAGTCTGTGTGGAACCAGCCTGGCTGCAGGGCAAGGAAATCACAGGGCTGCAAACTCAGGAGGCCTCCCTTCTGATTGGTCGGTACGTGGCTTAGCCAGTTGATAAATATGTTGGATATCAATCCTGGCAATAAGTACTATATAAGTGGTAGAAACAAAGTTTCCCAAGAGTTATGAGGGGGAAGAGATCACAACCAACTGGAGCAACAAGGAGAGCTTCCTAGAGGAAGTGCCAATTGAATGAGACCTTGAGGAGCCTTAAGATTTCAACAGGGAGAAGACATGCTGATGGAAGAAATGGGATGAGAAAAGGCACAGAGGCAGGAACTGTGAGGTGTGGTCCCGGAGAGAGGGGAAGGATAGGTGGTGTATCAGTTATCTATTGTTGTGTAAGGATCCTCTCCAGACTGTAGAGGCTTAAAACAACAGCAGTCACTTATCCTGCTCCTGAATCTACAGCTTGCCTCTCCTCACTCAGTGTCAGCTTAACTGGAACATTTCAAGATGCCACCATCATCCACCTGGGAAATTGGAGGTGGCTGTCTGTTCTTCTTCTTCTTTTTTAATATTTTTATCGATTTCAGAGAGGAAGGGAGAGGGCAGAGAGATAGAAACATCATTGATCCCACAGTGGGGATCGAGCCCACAACCCAGGTATGTGCCATGAGTGGGAATCGAACCATGACCTCCTGGTTCATAGATCAGCATTCAACCACTAAGCCACTCTGGCCGAGCTGTCTGTTCTTCTTTATGTGGCCTTCTCTCTAGCATGGGCTTCCTCACAGCTATTGGGTTGCAAAAATAAGCATCCCAAGAGGGCCGGGTAGAAGATGTATCACCTTTTATGACCTAGGATTGGGAGTCAGATTACCCCTTCTGCTGTGGTCACAAGCCCACCCAAACACAAAGGCAGGGATCAGAGAATCTACCTGTCAATGGGAGGAGCAGCAAAGTATTTTGTAAGAAGAAACTGTGGGAAGGGAGATATTGTTTAAGTCAATTTGGGTAAATATATGTGACAGCAAGCCCTAGTGATGCATTAAGCATAAGATAAAGTGGTTTTTAAAAACTAGATGATTTTATTAGTTTCAAATAGGCAAAGCAAACATCACTCTTCTTTTGCAGATGAGGCAACAGAGCTTAGAGAGCTGGAGTGGAGAGGTATGGAGTTTTCTATGTATTTAATGAAAGAGATGGCGTTTTCTATGTATTTAATGTAGCTTTTGCTTTAGAGCCCCGCACTAGCAATGACACCTTCTTTCAAGGCACCAGGAGGGACCCAGAACGTGTTCATATGCACATGCATTCTGTACATTCCCAGGGGCAAGATAGCTTCGTTGCAATTGGTTAAGTCTACTGTGCTCTACCACTTCAACCTCCCCTCCGTCACATTTCTCCTGTGTCAGGTGCCATTGGAATGGTGATGGGCACTTTGGAGATCCTGTGAAGGGGAAGTGAAATCACAAGATACAATTCCTGGTGGACGGGGAAATACTGGTGTAGTTTTCAGTAACTCCAGCAGACAGTGAAGCTACTACTGGGCATCCCGAGGTGGAATTGACTTCCAAGAATACTGCTCTGGCTTCCTGGCTGACTCAGCCAGCGCTGTGATGCTAGAGGCCAGGACGAGATGTCACATTGTGACATGACTACATCTTGTGGTATACGGAACCAGAATGAATTAATTTGACATGTGTCTCACCAGAAGCTATCAACGGAGAATTCTTCCAATCAGGATGTAGTCGTTGTACCTACCCAAAGGCAGAGTGAGTGCAAGGAAAGCAGGAAGACATCATGATACAAGCTATTAAGAAAGAGGCTCTTTCCTGAAACTCTCGGGAAGGAAGAGTGGAACTCAGAACTGCTCACAGCGAAGAAAGTTGCTACCTGAGATGTGTTTGCAGGAAATGGGAGAAAAATGAGGCTGTTTGTGACCCCAATGATCAACTCAGCAACAAAAAGCATTTATAAAGCCCCACGTTTCCCAGGACACTGTGGGGATACTGGCGTGTAGAGGGTGACCGCTAGTTAGATGCATTGAATTAGACAGGGTGTCTGATCTGTATGATATGAGGTAATGTGAAATGAAGTTAACTCAGGCCAACTTACCAGGCAGAACCAACAAAAGAAGGAAAAGAAGGCGTTACTTATACTATGCAGCACCTCTATCTACACTGTTCATTGGCACACAGCATTTGTTGGAGGAGGTGGAATGCAGGGAGCAAGCTTGGGAAGGAGAGGGAGAGAAATAACTGTGGAAGTCCTAGGCTTACCCAGGGCAAAGGGGAAGAACCCACCTGGACAGGCTCCGTGAAGGAAGGCTGGTTCTCGACTGGGCTGGGCAGGGAGGCTATTTCCCGTGCCGGGTCCAAGTAACAGCTGGGTGTGGCTCATGATGGAATTGGGGAGAAGAGATGAAGGAACTTATCATTAGCGAGGAGTGACCTGAATCCCACAGGTATAATAATAATCACTGTCATCTGTTAGATACCTGTGTCAAACCAAAAAATAAATCCATTTTACTTGTTGATGCAAGGTAAAATAACTTGCATTCCTGACGACGCCTTTGAAAGAGAAACAGAGCCTCTTAGCTGTGTTTGTGAAAGGGCCATGACATCATCAGAAATGGTGGGGCTGGGGTTCAATGGGTCAGGCTGGCGAGTGTGGTAGCCATAGTGAAACCGAAAGGAGACGACAAGGGTTAATGGAGGTCAGACCAAGACTGTGGCAGTGATCGTGGGAGGAGGCCTGTCCGTGAAGAACGGGCCATGGGAAGGGTGGTCTGAACTGAAGCTCCCTCGGAGGGCTGCCGGCGGTCCTGGCCTCTCAGCCCAGCCTGGTTCTCGCAGGTACTTACATCTCAGATAAACGGGCACTGCCTGCTGGCTTTCACTCCCGCTGGTGCCTCCCAGGCTGAGTCACATGCCAGTCACACGCAGAAGTGCCCTCCCAATCCCCTCAGTCTTTCTGCCCTCAGAAGCCCTGGGCCTGGTGGGTCCCTCCTCCTGTTGGAAAGTCCCTTCCCTGTTATGACTTCTGTGATCTACGTTTTTTGCCCAATCTCTCCTCTGCTCCTTTCCTATGACTTCCCATGACTCCTCGCCCATTTCAAGCTTCTTGACGTGGGCACCCCAGCTGTCAGTCCAAGTCCTCTGATCTTCTTGCTTCATATTGGGCACCAGCTCACTTTAAAAAATATATATATATTTTATTGATTTTTTTTTTTTTTTTTACAAAGAGGGATAGAGAGTTAGAAACATTGATGAGAGAGAAACATTGATCAGCTGCCTCCTGCACACTCCCTACTGGGGATGTGCCCACAACCAAGGTACATGCCCTTGATCGGAATTGAACCTGGGACCCTTTAGTCTGCAAGCTGACGCTTAGGGCACACTAACTGAGCCAAACCGGTTAGGGCACACCAGCTCACTTTTATTTTTCCAATAAATACACTTACTAAAAGAATCCCCAAAGCTACATTTCAAAAAAAGCCAACTGTTTTTGCCAAAGCTTCTAGTATATGCTCCTGATGTGTTGTTATCATTTCAAACTCAAAATACCCAAAACTTAATTTACCCCCCTCCCCCGCAACCCTAACATCCTCCCTCACTTCCTTATTTCTGGTCATGTCGTCACACTTCTCAAATCCTCCTAAATGTGTGCCAGTGGGCTTTCCTGACCCTCCATCAGTCACCAAGTCCTGTGGACTCATCCTTGCCATGTGTGTAAATTCATTCCTATCTGTCTCTTCTCATCGCAAGAATCGAAAGCCATCTCATCACACCTCTCCAGGGGAGAGTCTGGTAGCTGTTCCTCTCTGAATTATCTTCCTTAAACACTGCTGTGGTGGCAGTACCTTCATAAAGCAAGTGCTTACTATATGCCAAGTACTTTAGTAGAAGCTTTAAATACACTCCCTCACATAAGCCTCTCAACCCTATGAATCAACACTACCGTTAAACACATTTCACAAATGGGAAGACTGAATCTCAGCAAGTTTTCCTCTGCGTCCCAGAGTCATACAGCTAACGTGGAATATGGCCTTGAACTCGTATCTAGTCAACTCCAATGTTTATCGTGCTGCATGCGTGCTAAAAAACCAACAGCAGTCTCCTGCTACTTCTCAGGTCCAGCATCCTTGTTCAACACCCAGTGTCTCCTAAATCAGCTATACCAATCCGCCCACCTGACTGCCTCCTCCTGCCCAGAGTGGTACCCTTCCTCTTAACGGCCCCACCTCCGTAAGCAGTGGGTGGAGCACGGCACTGAGTCATGAGCTTGACATGTGTACTTCTTTAGCCCTGCGTCCTCTTACTTGTGAAATACCCAGCCCATAATCCCAGGATTGTTGTGAGGATTAAACATGATTACAGGAAGCACAGCATGGCGCAAGGGCCATAATAGGTGCACAATAAATAGGACCCACTGTGGCTATTCCTATTTTTTCGGCCTCTCTGCCTTTTTCACGATATTCCCCTCACGTGTAATGCGTGTCCTTCCTGTTGCTCTAACCTCGCAGTTATTAAAGGCCAAGGCCCATTTTCATGAAACGTTCCCTTTCCTCCAGCGCACTGGGCTCTCCCTTCCACAATTCGGAATGCGCTTTTTATGTGCCCTCGGTGGCTAGAATTATACACTATCTTATTCTCCAACAGTTTCATATAAATGAGGCTCACTTGTGAGCTTGTTAGTATTTCTTCTGCTCTCATCTCAAAGCTCCTGGCAAAGTGTTCCAAAGTGATTTATTAAACGTTAGAAGAAGTATGAGAAAATAAAGAGAAAACTGGCTACGATGTTGTTTGATTTGATTTAGCAACCAGAGGTCTGTGTCTGGGTTATCCTGTAAGAGGCGTGAACCAGGAGGGGAAGTTAAAAAAGACAGCCAGTGCCAACTGGGGTAAAGGCAAGAGAAACGGTAGGCCTCGGGATTACTGCACTCTTTCTTTGAACCCTTCTCTTAGAGAAGAGATAGATTCGAGAGGAAAGATCCCAGTGACATTTCCAGGGAGCCGCAGGGAAAGAGGTCCGGATGGGAGTGAAGATGCGATGGGCCAGATGCAGTGAAGGGGAGGACCCCAGACATTCACGTTTGTAAGCAACACAGAAAAAACAGGAAGCGCATGAAACAGAAGAGCCAGAGGACACATGGAGAAGTGAGATTGTGGCTGAAACAGGCTCGAGAGGAAAAGCCTTAAATGCACCCAAGAAACTGGGTCATGAAGAGCCGGCAGCATCGCTTACCTCGCTACTCATGGAGAAAATTGGATAACTGTGTTATTTTGAAAGAAACCAGGCTCTGTTTACTGAATGGTCTGAAAGAAGCGAGACAGGCCAGATAGGGAGGCTTTGTTTTGGTTCTGAGATTATGTCACACAGGAGAGCCCTCGTGCTGCATTAAAAAACGCCAACACAGAGAGAGATCTGGGTAGGCTCCTGAGCTCTGGCAGGTGGGACTGGCCCCGGGGGTGAGCCACGAAGGTGCCTGAAAGGAGAGTGTCCATTCATGGTTCTGTGCCACCTTCTTGTTCTGCCGGGGATGGCAATTATATTACTCACTGTAAAGGCAGAGTGAGAGGAAGTTTCCCAAGTCACCTGCATGGCATCGTCTTTGGCTGTGCCATGTAGCCACCTCCTTACACTAGGGTCTCTGTAGTCGCTAATTTGTTCACTGACAGGATAAGAGGAATGCATTTAGCCAGGCTTGCTAGCTTCTGTGTCAGGCAATCCAGAACTCACATGACTGTCCGCACAGTCCAAGCAGGTGTTAGGAGGTGGCCTTGTGGGATAATTCCTTTCATGTAGTTCTGCCGTTTCAACACAAGGTCTCAAGATCATCCTGGCATTACCAGCCAGTCAGCAAGAAGGGGAAATGGGACGAGAACTTCTTAGTTTCTCAGTGGAAGTATCTTTGCTCCATGTTCCATTGCTGAGAACTAGTCAGAGGGCCTCCCCAAGATGCAGCAGGGAGTGGGAAATTAATTTGGTTGTGTTCCTAGGATTGGTGAGTCAACTGTAGAAGAGAATATAGTACTAATCTGGATAAAGAAATCTAAGCAGTGATTCATAGATTTTTATTATTATTATTATTTTTTTTACCAACTGACATGCCTATAAACACGGGATGATTTAATTTTCCATGTCAAACAGATGCTCTGGGTTGTGAAGACCAAAAAAGTATGTGGGTCTCATTTTTTGGTAAAAGCATAGGGGTAAGCCCTAGCTGGTTTGGATCAATAGATAGAGCCTCAGTCTGCGGACCAAAGGGTCCCAGGTTCCATTCTAGTCAGGGGCACATGCCCAGGGTTGCAGGCTCAATCCCCAATAGGAGGCATGCAGGAGGCAACTGATCAGAGATTCTCTCTCATCGTTGATGTTTTTATCTCTCTCTCCCTCTCTCTTCCTCTTTGAAATCAATAAAAATATATTTTTTAAAAAGCATAGGAGTAAATGAGGATTGCAAAAGTTTATTTGTTGAATTGCTGTGTTACTAAATGAATGAAGCTTCTATACAGTTATGGTGGAAGATATCTAAGAAGCTTAAGTGAGAGAGGAACCATGAAAATTAATCATTTACAGCTGGGCCCGGAGCAGCCAGGCCCTGAGCAGCCAGACCTAGAGCAGCCAGGCCCAGATCAGCCAGGCCCAAAGTGTTGTGGGTTGAACCCTGGGTTCAAAATGAAAGGAAAGAAGGAGCAATGCAACCAATTCAGGTGCCAGAGTGTTATGTCCGTCATCACAATGGACTCAGAGAAGCTCCTGTGTCCCTTCACCCAAAAGGACTGAGAGTTGCCCAGACAACAGCAAAGTGGGAGAAGAAAACGGAAAGCTACGCAAGGGACTGAGGTGCCAACATGGAGTTATGTGAAGATATTAAAGACTGAAATGGAAGCTACTTCTTTAATCATGTTCCTGCTCATGCTAGCATCTGTTAGCTTCCAGTCTTCTGCAAAGTCTTGTGCAGCAAGTCCAAGGACTCTGAGTAAATCTACACCAGCAACAAAAGAGACTCATTTAGTAGCTAAAAATATTAATATGTCCATAATTCTGACTTCTCATTTTGTTGTTTTGCATTGGCATTGTTGTTATTATTTAATAGCCAGAGTTTTGCTCTTGACATTCAAGTTTTGAAAATAACATGTATGTAATTTAGTTTTTGCATTGGCAAAAAAAAAAAAAAAAAGAAAAGAAAAGAAAAAAAGAAAAAGAAATAATAATAATTTTGGTCCTGAAGTAACAAGGCAACAGACTATCCAACTGTTGAGGAAATTTCTTAAGAATCATGTAATTGAAGATATCAAAGGGAAATGGGGATAAAAAAATCTTTATGACAACAATCAGCTATTCAGGCACTAAATAAATAACTAGAAAACTGAAAGAAAAAAAGAAAATTAATCATTTAGCCAACAATTACAGTATATATTGAGGCAACATGGTAATGGTGGAAATCTTATGACTTCAACGTTCCATATTAGCATCAAGGTGACATTGCATTGTAGAGGTTACTGTTGTTGTAGATCTTCAAACCACTTTCAGATTGAAATAAATTAGCATGTTTTTCATGCAAGTAGCTGAATGGACAAAGCTGAGGGTGGTTTACAAATGTATTAAAGGTAGTTTTGAAAGTACACACACAAATACCAGTATAATATAGCTTATGTAGATAGAAAGGTCATTCTCAAGCAATAGCATACGGGATATGAGTTGAAAATAAGGACTAGAACTCCTGCTCTTTGTCCATGGTGGACAAAGTTTTCAGAATCTCCTCCTGGAAGATAGCCAGACTTACTTAAGTCCTTAGCCCTATAGCCATGCTTTCTCCCTCAGTCATCAGGTGACAGAAAATAAAGAGAATTTCGGCTCTAAATTCACAGTTTTATGTCAGAAAGATGTCATTTAATTTAACCCCCATTTTAACTAGAAGGAAAGCCTCAGAGCAGTAGAATGATTTGCCCAATGTCACAGTTGGAATAGATAGCGCAATTCTACTCCATAAAGAAGCATTAGCAATCTCAAGGTTGTGTTGAAATCAAGGCTACTTTGGGTGCAAAATATCACAGGCCCTTTGATGAAATGGGTGGTGGGGAGTAAGAAAGAAGGTAGGCTCTTGTTTTTGAAGTGGTGGAGAAAAGAGAATCAATAACCACACAGTCAAGGTCTAGGACGGGGGGTGGAGGGAGTGGGGGGAATAGGGGGCACGCGGGAGAGTGCAGGCAGCCTTCTAATGCTTAGAAGCCAAGAAGGGGAAGCTCTGTTCCCTGAAATCTGTCTGTTTATGGGAGGAAATGACACCATGGGTCAGCTAAAGTCCAAGAGCTGGGGCCAGGCTGGGTGCCAAGGCCATGGACAACTGAGATTCAGAATCAGGCTAGTCTCCCCATGGCCTGGAGATGACACAGGGCAAGGGATGGGACCCAGGGAGGAAGTGGCCAGCTAGAGATTAGAGCTGGGAGAGAGAGGCATCACTGCTTTAGGTCTGACAACGAGGTCCCTCACAGTCGTGGCCAGACCTGGTCTGGGCTGGTTACTTATTCTCAAGCCCCGCCAGCTATGTGAGGAGGGGTAGAGTCACTTGGGCTTTCCCCCTTGGTGTCCAGGACTGTGTCCAGGGTGAGAAAGGATGTGGCTGGGCGTTAATTAGGAAGGCAAAGCCCCAGAGCAGGTGGATTAGGTGGAAATAAAGAACCAGCAGCTCTCTGTCTCTGAAAGGTCCTAGATTGACCTCCTGAGACCTGGAATCTCAACCAGCTTTGTCACTACTTGCTGTCTGGCCCTGTACAGATTGTGTGTATACCGAGGCTGCAGCTTCTCCTGTTTAAGGGGGAAATGGTATAGCTAATAAGGAGGGACACTGAATCTCGGCGATTTGCCTGGACACTCTGAGCAGAGGGTCAGGTTGCTGTGGGAGCCACGGCGCTGAGACACAGGAAACACTCACAGAGCTAGAAAGGTGCTGGACTAGTGGGAACTGATTTCCTTCTCAGTCACCTCTTCTCTTGGGCAAACAGCCCATTTTCCAGGTTGTTCTTCACAGGCCAATTATCCATCTTCTCCTCAGATGATCAAGTCTAGATTTGGATAAAGACCACGAAGAAAGAACCACCTCCCTAAATCCATTTAGGCAACATAGCTAACAATGAACATTTACTTAACCCTGCCTCAGCTGTCAGGTCCCATGATGAGCTCTTTACATGCACTACCCCATCATGTAGTTTCTACATTAGGCCCAGTTTACCGATGAAGACATGGAGGCCCACAGAGCTTACAAACAAGTGGTGGGATCAGAATCTGTCTAAACACCAAACACACAGTCTTTCCTAGATAAAACTATGGTACTAGGTCATTCATGAACAGGTAGGAACAGAGAGTAGAGAAGGAATTTTCAATGGGAAGAACTGATACCTGCAGATTTGGGGGAGAGGGAGATGGAAAGAATGAAGGAGAAAAAAAGGGTAGTTTTTTGGGGGAAAATAAAGAAAGTAAAATTTGTCTTGGGAATATGACTGAAATGTAGCCATCCAAGCTGGTTTTATTCATGCATCATGTACTTATAAATTAAACATTCGCTGAACAGCTAGAATCAAACATGATATCAGCCTTTAGCAGATTCACACTCTAAAAACCATGGTTCACACACCTTCAAAATCTAGTCCCAAGGCTAGAGATTGCTGACAGAGGGAATATGGAAAAGACCACCTAAAACAGACCCCTGGGCCAAGGTGACAGAAGATTTACAGGAGGCTGCCTCTTCTAGCTCTGTCATCACAGAAGGAAGCACAGAGCAGGGGTTCAGGAAGGCCCAGCTCCACGCACTCCCTCCTCCCATCGCAGCCGATCAAACAAGAATGAACAAGAATTCAGGTCCAGTTACGTGGGGGTGGATAGGGGGTGTAGAAATGAGGCAACTGGAGACTTTTTACATTGAAAAGCCATGGGAGGGAGGATCCAAGATGGCTGCTCGGGTAGACACCTAACCGCAGCAGCACACAACAATTTCAATGGAATACAACTAAAATGTAGCGTGGACATTGCCCAGAGCTACAGGTAGTCGACTGACTGAAAATTCTACAACAAGAAGGAAAGAGAAAACCAGAAGGAAAATCAGAGAAGCTGAAAAAAAGCCTAAGGTATGGAGACATGCTGCGCGCCTGCATGCGCGCGCGGAGAGGTCTCAGCCGGAGAGGAGAAGGCTGGGGGCCTCCCTAGCAGAAAGGAAATAAAACCCCCGGCCTGGGCTGAACCCCTGAACCAGCAGCGCTGAGCCCCAGTTATGGGCCAGACCCTGGGGACCTAGGCTCGGGTAGGGGGAGATGGGCTGTGAGATGGAATCCCAGGGGAGCGGTGAAGAGCAGGGCCCCCCGGAGTCGCACGCACACTGCGCGCAGAGGACTGAATGTTGACTCTGATGCTGGATTGCCCTAGCGGGAAGAAACAAAGCCTCCAGCTGCGCTGAGCCCCAGTCTGAACTTTCACTGTTCTAGGCCAATCCCTGGGGACCCAGGCTTAAGCAGAGGGAGATGGGGCTGTGAGGTGGAGTCCTGGGGGAGCGGCGAAAGGCCCAGCCCCTGGAGTCACGCACATTGCTTGCAAGGGAAGGAATGTTGACTCTGATGCAGGATTGCCCTGGAGGGAAGGAAACAGGAACCCGGGCCGTGTTGGGTCCCAGTTTTGACTGCTCTGAACCCCAGTCCTAGGCCAGACCCTGGGGACCCAGGCTCAGGCAGGGTCTGTGAGGCGGAGTCCCAGGGAAGCGGCGAAAAACAGAGCCCCCAGAGTCACGCACACTGCGCGCAGATGCGCACACTGCGCGCAGAGGACAGAATGTTGATTCTGATGCTGTATTGCCCTGGCGGGAAGAAACAAAACCTCCAGCAGTGCTGAGCCCCACTCCCAACTGCCCTGAACTCCAGTTCTAGGCCAATCCCTGGGGACCCAGGCTCAAGCAGAGGGAGATGGGGCTGTGAGGTGGAGTCCTGGGGGAGCGGCGAAAAGCAGAGCCCCCCAAGTCGCGCACATTGCGCGCAGAGGACAGTCAGTTGACTCTGATGCTAGACTCCCCTAGCATGAAGGAGAAAAAAAGCTCCAGACTGGAGGAATGCGACGAGGAGCAGGAGCCCCTGCCAGTCACCAGCCAGCCGGGCACCAGCAAGGAGCCGGGCGACGGGGCCCCCCCGGGGGGGGTGTGTGCCCCTGAGCCTTCGACTGCTGAGTGCGGGCAATGGAGCCGAGACTGGGGGCTGCTTCCTGGGCAGCGCCACCCCCAGCAACAGGCTGAAGAAGCGCAGGAGCCCACGGAGAACAAAGGGGTGCCACAGGCCAACCTGCTGAGCTTCCAGGACAAGGAGGAAGAAACCAAAGAAGTTCTCAATGTGAAGAAATCAAGTGAGAACAAAAGACAGTAAAATTACTTAAGAAAGAATACAAAGAAGATCTTGAAAAATCAAAGACTAACTCAGAACTCAACTCACCATTCAACATTGCAACATAAATGCGTTTTAAAAAAAAAAAAAAAAAAAAAAAAAGGACAGAATGTTGGAACAGTGGCGGCCAGGCCTTGAGTGGCCAGGCACAAGGCAGTGGCAGCCAGGCCCGAGAGCAGCAGCAGCCAGAACCAGAGCATCAACAGCCAGCACTGGAGCAGCCAGACCTGGGGCAATGGCAGCCAGGCCTGAGGCAGAGGCGGCCAAGCCCAGGGTGGCCAGTCCAGGAACACCCAGACCCGGAGTGACTGGGCCCGGAGAAGCCGGGCCCAGAGCAGCCGGGTCGGGAGCAGCCAGGCCCAGAACAGCAGTAGCCAAGCCCGAAGCATCCAGGCTGGGAGCGGCCAGGCTCGGAGCGGCTGGGCCTGGGGCAGCCGGGCCCAGAGCAGCCGGGTCTTGTGCGGCCAGGCCCGGAGCAACAGCTGCTAGGCTGGGAGCGGCTAGGCCCGGAGCAGCCGGGTCTGGTGTGGTCAGGCCCGGAGCAGCGGCTGCCAGGCTGGGAGCGGCCAGGCCCGGAGCGGCTGGGCCCAGAGCAGCCGGGTCGGGTGCAGCCAGGCCCGGAGCACCTGGGTCTAGTGCGGCTAGGCCTGGAGCAGCGGCTGCCAGGCTGGGAGCAGCCAGGCCCGGAGTGGCCGGGCCCAGAGCGGCCGGGCCCAGAGCAGCCAGGTCGGGTACAGCCAGGCCTGGAGCAGCTGGGTCGGGTGCGGCCAGGCCCAGAGCAGCGGCTGCCAGGCTGGGAGCGGCCAGGCCCGGAGCAGCAGCAGCCAAGTCCAGAGCAGCTAGGTTGGGAGCAGCAGTGGCCAGACCCGGAGCAGCTGGTTGTGGTACGAACCAGAGCAACAGAGGCCAGGCCCAGTGCAGCAAGGCCCAGAACAGCTCGCTCCTCGCCTGCCCCTGCCCCAAGGCTGCCTCTCAGACATGGCTGGAAACTTTTGCGGGAACTTGAGGGTCTGCTGAATCAAGTGATGAAGGCTTAGATCTGGATGTGTTGAGCTAGTATAGCGCTGGGGTGTTGATCTGTGAGTGATTTGGGTGGGGCCTGGATGAGGTTGGTTGACCTATTTGGAAATGTCTTTTGGGTGAAGTGTATCATTGGGCATGTGGAGGTATTATTGATTTGAGAAAATGCTAAGAAACCGATTTACTATCTGAAAAGGGATTTACTATCGGGGAAAGGGAGGGAGGAAGAGACTGAACATAAACTGTGCACCTATGGATGAGGACAATGGGGGATGGGGAGGGGGCGGAGGGTGGGGTGGGAACCTGGTGGAGGGGGGAAGAAATGAGGAACCTTTGTAATAGTATGAACAATAAAGATTGATTTTAAAAAAATAAAATAAAATAAACTGGGGGGGGGGGGGGAAGAAAAGAAAAAAAAAGAAAAGAAAAGAAAAAAAAAAGCCATGAACTTAGTTTCAGCTTTGCTCTGTTGTAAGAGTAGCCCACGATTAGCAACCATTTCTTGGCAGAGAGACACTGAGTCAGTAAGCCTACTAACCTCTGCCTCATATTTTCAGGTCAGCTTTGTGAGTCTCTAGAAGACGTGTAATGGCTTAGGGTGTGTCGAGAGGGGGCCAAAAACAATTACTCAAAAGTTACTGCAGGGCTATTTTTAAAGAAATAAAATCCTCACACCAGGAAAGCAAAGCTCTTAATCTTTTGAACACCGATGTATACTATCATTGATAGAGCAAGTTGATTAACAGAATGGCCACATTCTAGACACTTCTGGAAGCCAGAAAGCCCAAAACACAACGAGGCAAAGAGGGGGAAGGTAGACTGAACGCACACCACAGGTTCCCTCCCCCATCATCATCAGGCCTGTTCTCAGTATTGATGGATATGAGTTTACACCAAGGAAGAAAGTCCGTCTCAAACGAATATCGCTTTTCTTAATGATTTCCCTTCTTCCACTTGTGCTTTCCCCCCTATTTAAAAATAGCATATTCATGGAAAAGAATTTGGAAAATATAGAAAGGGTAAAAAAAAAGAAGGAAAAAAAAGAGAATTTCTTATCATCTCAGTATCTTTTATCCCCTGCTCTAGAGTATGGGGCCATTTGCCTTTTTACCAAAAGTTATCTCCATACTCTAGAATAGTAACTAGCACATAGTAAGTATTCTTTTTCTGAATGAGTCATTCCATATATTTTTGAATCTGTGTTTTTAAATGAACCAATCAGTGTCCAGAGATTACATTTTAATATCTATTTATATATTATCCTATATCTCAAAGCATGAATTTTTTTGGTAAACTTGTGTATATAATTTTTTCCTATGCATTTTTTTATGGTGGCAAAATACACCTAACAAAATTTATCAGTAAGCATTTTAAATGTACAGTTCAGTGGCATTAAGTACATTCACAATGAAATATGATAGCAACCATACTTTGGTAAAAACTGCTGTTTGAATTTTAACCCCACTATTCTGACTTCGACCTTCCATTACTTGCTTAAACAATAGGGTAGTTACAGAAGATTGACTCCCACTGACTCAGTAGCTTCAGGGGTAGAAACTGTAGATAACCTTTAGAAATTAACCTCTGAGTTCTGCTTTTGTATTATGGGCAAGATAGGGCCACATTCCAATGTTCCCAGCCTTTAGAATTTAGAACAAAGGGAAATTCCTGTGGTTTGAAGCTTTAAAAGGGATTGCCTGCACCTGGATCAGTGCGGTCTTGTGGGGCCCACCTGCATGTGGTGCTCCACAGCTGTCCTGGCCAGTTTTTCAATAAACCCTTGCCTGCTTTTTTAATCAATCTTCAGCCTCTGGTGGTCTTATTTTGAACCCAGGGTTCGACCCCACAACACAATGTTGTGTAATCCCTACCACCATCCATTTTCAGAACGTTTTCATCATCCCAAACTAAAACTCTGTAACCATTAAACAATAGCACATCATTCATTTCTCCCCCATCCCTGACGACCTCTATCCTACTTTTTCTCAATGAATTTACATATTCTAAGTACTTCATATAAATAAAATCATACAGTATTCACTTAGCATAATATTTAATTTAACATAATATTTCACTTAGCATATTTTCAATGTTCATCTATGTTGTAACTTATATCAGAATTTCATTCGTTGTAAGACTGAATACTAACACATTTTGTTTATCCATTCATCTATTTATTGATGGACATTTGAGCTTTTCCAGTATATACAGTTTTGCATTTCCTTTTTTATATATCATAAATATATATTTATGTGTTATAAAAACACAGTAAACATCATTACTATAATTATTATATATTTACTTATGTTTTTGTTTTATTTTGGGACACATTTTTATCTGATGGAGTAGTAGTCTCCGATAGGCATACAATAGATTCACTGTTCTATGTTTGGACACAAAAGCTATTTCAGACTTTTGCCATAGTAAATAAGGCTGTAACACCCTTGGGCATAGTCTTTGTCCAAGTGTGTGATTGTGTGGGAAACTGCCCATTGTCTTTACTAGCAGAGAGGTGTGGACTAAGAACCCCGAAGGCTAGTGATGCTTGAGTTCTGGCAAAGGTCAGAGCTATGTACCCACTGTTTAATCTAGATAATGGTAGCTGAAGCAACTTCCTCACCAGACAGTCATGTAAATCCTTACTGATAAGATAGGCTGCCTGTTCCTGAAAATTGCCTGCCTAAGGTGTATCCCAAATTGAATAAATGGCTGGCAAGGCCAGAGCCCAGTTGATTCCCTGATAACCCACCCAATTTACAATCCCACCCCAACTGTGTGCAGAGGCTTTGCATATCAACGGCCTGGCCTTTTGCAATCTAAAATTACCTAACAAATTGCAACTGGGTCAGAGAGCCCCAAAACATCCAAAACAAGGCCCAAGAACATCCAAAAGAAGGCTTCACAGCAGCCTGAATTGCTTCACAGTTGGGCCTCATCTGGGCATCTCCAAACCCCAAACAAAGAAGAGGGATTTGCAGATCTCTCCATATCTCCTGCTGGGTGGCCTTAGGCAGAGCTAAATTTATACCTCCTTGGAGATCCAAGAGCCAGTGTACCTAGTGGTCAGAGTGAGACCATCCAGATTACAACTCCTCAGATCCATAAGGGACACACTAGGAGGCAGACTCAGTGAGCACCCAAGTCCCACTGAAGCAAGTCTTGCCTCATAAGGGTGTCTCCAGCACAGAAGTTCTCCCATCATAGACACAACTGATTCTCACAGTCTATTGGCCTGGAGGTCAATTCCTCCCCGTGATACCAACAACAATTAAGGCTTAACTTCAACAAGACTGTGCACACAGCCCACAAAGGGGTGCACCAAGAGTGTCCACCTCAGGTAATTGGAGAGGCTGGGCTACTGGGTCCTACAGGACACTTAGCACTCTATCAACACACAGAAGCAGCCAAAAATGCGGAGACAAAGAAACAGGTCACGAGTGACAGAAATGGAGAAAAGCAAACTACTAGCTATACAGTTCAAAACCACGGTTATAAGGTTTTTCAAGAATTTTCTAGAAAAGGTCAATAAATTTAGTGAGACCCTTGAGGATATGAGAAAGGACCAACTAGACATTAAGTATACACTGACTAAAATAAAGAATAATATACAAAGATCCAATAGCAGACTAGAGGATCACAAAAATCAAGTCAAAGATTTGAAATATGAAGAAGCAAAAAACACCCAACTGGAAAAGCAAAAAGAAAAAAGAATCCATAAATATGAAGATAGTGTAAGGAGCCTCTGGGACAACTTCAAGCATACCAACATCAGAATTATGGGGGTGCCAGAAGAAGAGAGAGATCAAGATGTTGAAAAAATTATTTGGAGAAATAATGACAGAAAACTTTCCCTACCTGGTGAAAGAAATAGACTTACAAGTCCAGGAAGCACAGAGAAACCCCCAAAAAGGGAATCCAAAGAGGACCATACCAAGGCACATCATAATTACAATGCCAAGAGTAAAAGACAAAGAGAGAATATTAAAATCAGCAAGAGAAAAACAGTTAGTTATCTACAAGGGAGCACCCCTATGAATGTCAGCTGATTTCTCAACAGAAACCTTGCAGGCCAGAAGGGAGTGGCAAGAAATATTCAAAGTGATGAATAGCAAGAACCTACAACCAAGATTACTCTACCCAGCAAAGCTATCATTCAGAATTGAAGGTCAGATAAAGAGCTTCACAGATAAGAAAAAGTTAAAGGAATTCATCACTACCAAACCATTATTATATGAAATGCTGAAGGCTATTCTGTAAGAAGAGGAAGAAGAAGAAAAAGGCAAAGATAAAAATTATGAACAGCAAATATATCTATCAATAAGTGAATTTAAAAATCAAGTGAATAAAACATCTGATGAACAGAATAAATTGGTGAATATAATAGAATCGGGGGCTTAGAAGGGGAGTGGACTAACAATTCTTGGGGGAAAGGGGATATGGGAGTGCAGGAAGAGACTGGACAAAAATCGTACATCTCTGGATGAGGACAGTGGGGAGGGGTAAGGGCAGAGGGTGGGGTGGGAACTGGGTGGAGGGGAGCTATGGGGGTTAAAAAGAGGAACAGATGTAGTAAGCTGAACAATAAAGATTTACTTAAAAAAAAAAAAAAGATAATCCTACTCCATTCCTGGACCAAAAAATAAAGTTTTTGATCTGCTTTACTGAAAAAAATAAAAAAATAAAGTACCAAATATGACAATAATAGTAGTCAACAGCAGCCCTGTTGGTTGCTTGGTGTAAAAAAAAAAAAAAAAAGATGAAAACTTTTAAGAGAAACTGAAAGCTGGCCTAAAAATTACTGTGGAAGGAAATAATGAGAGGTTTCCTTCAAATACCTTAAGAACTGTAAATAAAAGTCCAGACCAGATTGAATTAATTGACATTTTCAGAACATTTTCACTCCAAAGCCACAGAATATATATTCTTCTCAAGTGCACATGGATCATTTTCAAAGACAGACCATATATTGATTCACAGGCAAAGTCTCTTCAAACACAAGAAGATAGAAATCATATCAAGCATCTTCTCAGATCACAGTGGCATAAAAATGGAAATCAACTAAAATAAAAACAATCCAAAAAAATCAAACACATGGAGACTAAATAGCATGCTATTAAACAATGACAGGGTTATCAGAGAGATTAAAGAAAAAAATAAAAAACATCATGACAACAAAGGACAATGAAAACACAATAATCCAAAATCTATGGGACACTGTGAAAGCAGTCTTGTAAGGGAAGTTCATAGCTCTACAAGCTTACTGCAAAAAACAGGAAACAATGGAAATAAATTACCTAACCCTACAACTCAAAGAGTTAGAAAGAGAGCAACAAGAAAAGCCTGGTGTAAGCAGAAGGAAGGAAATAATAAAGATTGGAGCGGAGATAAATGATATAGAGACAAAAAAAAAAAATACAAAAGATCAACAAAACCAAGAGCTGGTTCTTTGAAAGGATAAACAAGATTGATGAATCCCTAGCCAGGCTCACCCAGAAGCAGAAAGAGAGGACCCAAATAAACAAAATCAGAAATGAAAGAGGAGAAATAACAACAGACCCCACAGAAATACAAAGGATTGTTAAAAAAAAATACTATGAACAAGTCTATTCCAACAAACTGGACAACCTAGAGGAAATTTACATATTCCTAGAAAAATACAACCTTCAAAAACTATCAGGAAGAATCTAAACATCTCAATAGGCCAATAACTATGGAAGAAATTGAAGCAGTCATCAAAAGGCTTCCAGCAAACAAAAGCCCAGGGCCAGATGGCTTCACAGGGGAGTTTTATG
This sequence comes from Nyctalus aviator, assembly GCA_036971965.1. Lineage (NCBI taxonomy): Eukaryota > Metazoa > Chordata > Mammalia > Chiroptera > Vespertilionidae > Nyctalus > Nyctalus aviator. Next base: position 181,398,085 of record CM072924.1, on the reverse strand, counting down.
AAACATTCAAGGAAGAACTAAAACCTATCCTCCTCGGACTATTCCAAAAAATTCAAGAGGAAAGAACACTTCCAAGCTCCTTCTATGAAGCCAGCATCACCTTAATACCAAAACCAGATAAAGACAACACAATGAAAGGGAATTACAGGCCAATATCCCTCATGAACATAGATGCCAAAATCCTCAACAAAATTCTAGCAAATCGACTCCAGAAGAACATCAGAAAGTACATATCTTTGCTCTAGGCTCTTTTCCCCTCTTATCCCCTGAAAATAACAGGGCAATTTGAGCACTAAATTAGATAATGCTCTCTTCAGATGTAGGCTCTCAGGTTAAACTTAAACTTAATTTTACTTTGTTTCAAGGTTAACACATCACATATTTAGAAAGAAATAAACTTAATTTTACTTTGTTTCAAGGTTAACACATCACATATTTAGAAAGAAATAATCTGGGAAACTTTTTCTTTAAAACTCCTACTATTGTTCTACATGCTGAATAAGCAAACTCTCTCTTGCACACACAATGTTGCATCTTGCCCTTAAATTATAATTGCCAATGATGCTCAAAGCAATTTTACTTTCAGTGTTCCATGCTACCCTTCCTACCGTGTTTCCCCGAAAATAAGACCTAGCGCGTGGAAAAATAAGCCATCCCCTGAAAATAAGATCTAGCACATCTTTGGGAGCAAAAATTAATATAAGACACTGTCTTATTTTCGGGGAAACAGGGTAATTAATCTCAATATGTGTTTTTCATAGGTAGACAAAGGGTATATGTAACAGATGCACATATGTGTTATGCCTGTGGATATCTGTGGAGATGCATACATATTCATGGATGAACACAGATATGCTTACAGGCATACAGATTCATCTCCATGCCAGTATCCATGTGTAATACAGCTGGTTCCACTCCCAGACATGCATGCGAGTACACACAGGAGCAGATAATCCAGTGTCCATAGACAAAACCTGGCCTCCCCATATTGGGGGGTCCTGGGGCTCAGTCATAGGCTCCTTTCCTTCCTTTATCTGCTTTCTTTCCCAAGGTGATCCCATGTGGTCCCATGGCTTTGAATATCGTCTATATATTACTAGAGGCCCAGTGCATGAAAATTCATGCACTGGAGGGAGGGTCCTTCAGCCTGGCCTACCCGCTCTCACAGTCAGGGAGCCCTCAGGGGCGGGAGGCGATCCAGTGATCAGGGGAAGGCGACACCCCATCACACCTCTGCTGCCGCCACTGCTGGCAGCGCAAGCCTTGGCCAGCCCTGGTTACCTGAGCCTTGAGCGGCCCTGGGCGGCTGAGCAGCCACCATCCGAGGCTGGCTTGCCTGCACCTCGGGCGATGGCTAGGCAGCTGCCATCCGAGGTTTGCCTGCGCCTCAGGCCAGCCCTGGGCAGCTGGGGGGCTGAGGGAACTGGAGGACTCCAGAGGCAAGTACACGGCAAGGCCATCTTTGAGCATATTAGCATATTCAATTAGCATATTCCCTCCTTATTGGCTGTGGGCATTGCCATCTTTGTGGGGGCGAGAGGGTCGATTCGCATATTCCCTCTTTATTAGATAGGATGACTCAAAACTTGTCTCCCTAACCCCTTTCTCTCCCCCAGGAAAGAAAAGCCTAGAGCAAAGCTATGTTAACATTCCCTGCTGGCCAGAGGCTGTGGCTGGTGCTAAACTGCTGATACTGTTGCTCCCCCAGGGCGGGGGTGGGGTGGGGGCGAGGGAGAAAGAGGGGTGATGGGGAGGAGGAGGAACCCACCTCCCTTGGGTGCTCAGTTGTAAAGTTGCTTATTTCCTCAGTTACTTCTCCATCTCCCTTGACTCTGAGCTTGGAATTCTCCCAGAAGCTCTCCTGACTCCATAGCTACCTTCTCCTGTATGTGTTTCAGATTAAGGGTCCCAGGTTCCCAGTCAAGGGCAGGTACCTGAGTTGCAGCTTTGATCCCCGGCCCCTGGTGGGGCCTGTGCAGGAGACAACCAATTGATGTGTCTCTCTCTCACATCGATGTTTCTCTTTCTCTCTTAAAAAAAAAAAATAATAATAATAATAATCAATGGTAAAAATATCTTCAGGCAAGGATTAACAAGAACAAGGGAAACCGGTTTCGGCCTCTTCTCCATTTTTAAAGAAAAAGATGGCTGTAATGAGAGTATAAATTAGCACAACAAAAGGAACTGTGCTAACTTATACTCTCATTATCAGTGAGCCCTTTTCCTACCATTGCTTTTTAGGGTATTATGAAATAGTTGTCAATGATATGGGTGAAAAGGTTATAATTTACTTTTTCCACATATTTACTCGGGTCCAACTTATCCAACTGTCAAACAAGCAACCAGAAAACTGGAACCTGGTGCTTCTACTTTTTTTCTGGGGTGCCTTGGTCAGTGGCTGATTTCACCCAACAGCTTCTACCCTGAGGGCACCCAAGAGGCTGGGGAACAATAAGGCACTGACAAAGCTGGGGCATCGGAGCCTGTTTCCCAAGCCTTTGCTCCTTGCGTGGAAAGCGGGGTCTTTCGCAAGCAGCAGAGCGGTGTCCTAACGCTGAAGAAATACCGTTCTTTTTGACCTAGTTTGCCTAATGCCCAGAGACCTTTGCTACCTGGCGTGTGTTAGGGTATGTGAAATTGCCAACTTCACGCAGAGCAGGGCCAACAGCAAAAAGCCCTCTGCTTTCTGGACCAAAGATCAACCAAGATCCCATCATCATGCATCCCCCGGAAAAAAGCAGTGGAAACTTTCTGCCTCTGAGCTGAGGAGGAGCTTCCTTTCAGGGCCTGCGGTGGGGGGTGTGGTTTATTCGGAGTCTCCGTCACTGATACGACGAGGTGGGGGCCCTGGCTTCCTCAGTATCTGGGATGCGCCCAGTGTGCCGGGTCAGTAGCACAGAGGACTGAAGGCTTTTGGGGACCGTGAAGGATCACAAACAAGAGCCTGCCGTGGCTACAGAAGCGTAAAGTGGCATTGTAGCACGCAGTCGATGAAGTGCTTGGATTTTCTCTATAAAAACAGAAATTGTTATTCCGCACATAGCCATCTTTTTCTTTAAAAATGGAGAAGAGGCCGAAACTGGTGTGGCTCAGTGGATAGAGCGTCAGCCTGCAGACTGAAAGGTCCCAGGTTCGATTCCAGTCAGAGGCATGTACCTTGGTAGCGGGCACATCCCCAGTAGGGGGTGTGCAGGAGGCAGCTGATAGATGTTTCTCTCTCATCAATGTTTCTAACTCTCTATCCTTCTCCCTTCCTCTCTGTAAAAAAATCAATAAAAAAAATATTTTTTTTTAAAAATGGAGAAAAGTTTCTACTGGTTTTTTTTTGTTTTGTTTTGTTTTTTCCAGAGAGACAGAAGAGGAGAGAGGGATAGAGAGATAGAAACATGGATTGGCTGCCTCTTACACCCCCACCAGGTTTTGAGCCTACAAACCGGGCATGTGCTCTGACTGGGAATCCAACCGGCAACCTGCTGGTTCATGTACTCCTGCAGGGAAGTGAACGCTTTTTGAAAGTAAGCATTTGCAGGGGGCAAGGGAGTGAGGACAAAATGCTGAGGAAATTCAGAAACCAAACCCGCTGTAGGGCGGAAAAAGTCTGGCAAAATGTCCAAACCATAACAAAGCACTTCACTTGTACCAACCTGCACCTCAGCCCCAGTTCAGCTGTGTCCACACCAGGATGTGTCCTCCTCCCCAGCCCAGTGTGTGGCCTCAGCGAATGCCCTCATGTCTGGCCCTCTGGCAGCTCAGGAGGGACAGCCCTTCCAGAGACCGGAACGTGAGAGCCATGAGAGCCCCCGGAGTGTGCGCAGGACAAACTCTCCAGAGCAGAGCCAGGGGCGGCCCGGCTACACCCAGCGGGGCCACCCATCCCAGGGGCCTCTCAAGCCCCTCCCCTCGGGGCTGCCCCTCTCCGGGAGCAGAAGGAGCACTTGACACATATATTTCCAGGTGAAATGCAGGATGTCTGGGATTTCTGGGGGTGGGAGACATTAGTGGGGACACAGTAAAAACAAAATGAGTTATGAGTTGATGTGTTGAAGCCAATGATGGACACATGCGGTCATTTCACTATTCTAGCTATTTTCATCTATTTCGTTTTAATTAGAGCTTTTCAACTACAGTTGATATACCGTGTTGTATTAGTTTCAGATACACAATACGGTGATTAGAAACATATCACTTACGAAGTGATCCCCCTGGTTAAGTCTAGCATGCATCTGACACCCTACATAGCTATTACAATATCACCGACTACAGTTCCTTCCTTTCATCCTTGGGAAAACTTCCATAATAAAATGTGTTTTAAAAACCATGAGACAGTAACACCAAAGAACATATGCGCATAATCCATGAACGCAGGCAATAGCCTGGGAAAGGCCTAGAGCCACATGCGGCTCTTTGGCCCCTTGAGTGTGGCTCTTCCACAAAATGCCATGGCCTGGGCGAGTCTAAGTTGAAGAAGTGGCATTAGAAGAAGTTTAAGTTTAAAAAATGTGGCTCTCCAAAGAAATTTCAATCGTTGTGCTGTTGATATTTGGCCCTGTGGACTGATGAGTTTGCTGACCACTGGCCTAGGGTGAGGCAGGGGTTGGTTGGAGGGGGGCAAAAAGGGAGAAAATGAGAGACATCAGTAATACTGTCAACAGTAAAACAACTAACAAAATAAACGAATGTAAAAAAAAATCGTGAGACCGTAAACGAACAATAACAAAAAAAGCAATCTCTAGGAATCAGGAGGAAAGGAGCGAGCAGGTTCCTTCAGAGCACCAGCGCGTCCTGCCCGGGCTTCTGGTCAGAAAGTACAGACAGCAGTGACAATGACCCATCACCACAATGACGTGAGACTGGAGAAACTCAGAGGACACATGGGCAAACCGGCACTTCGAATGCCTCCGCCTCAGGGGGCCTACGCCCACAGCCTGCACAAGTCTTCACTCACGCCTTAGCCTGGCTTTTAGCTTCCTTTACTCCAGCGAGGCCGCTCCCACAGTAGGCTGTGGGCATGAACTTAGCTTACCTCAGCCCCCCAGGGTCTGAGAAGAGTGATGATGGGTCACTGCACCCAGCATAAATATTAACAGGCAGCCGCCCGACTTCTTGTGCTCTCGCTCGCCCACGCGCGAGGCCACAGGAGCACACTGTGTAGCGACCACATTGCTGGGGGACCGAACAGAAAAACTGCTCACTGCTGAGAGCAATAAAGACAGCAAAATACTGCCATTTCTGAGTATGAAGAAAAGCGCTTGATGTACAGAATTTGCCTAAAAACCGAAATCACTTATTGGAACAAAACATTACTATCTGAGGATTTGGGGGGACAGGTCCGGGGAGCCAGATTGGGTTCGGGAAAGAGGCTCGGTGCCCTGTTGTCGCATTTCCCAGACAGTGCCTCTGAAAGTGTGAGCTTTTAGCACAGAACATCACCTGGCTTGTGTCTCTAGGGCCTGTCGCCCAGGAAGGAGCAGGTTATGTCAAATAAGCTTCCTGGGTTGAGTGGACGCTCCCACCGGTGACCTCTAACGTCCCTATTTCCAGCTCACGTAACAGCCATGTCATGTCCAGACTAATGTGGTGCCATCTCCCCCAAACACACCCCCTTTTCTGGGCGCCGAGTGCTTGAACTTGGGTTGCTCAACGCTTTCCTGATTGCAGAGCGCGGGCGCAGGTTTCGGGGGCAGGCGATCCTGTTTCCAAACCCGGCTGTCCCAGTGCCCGGCTCCCGCAGGACATGGCTTGCTGCCGGGAGGCGCTCTGTGCAAAGCCCGTCATCATGTACAGTCCTGGACATAGCGGACACGCTGTTCTGCTGGGACGGAGGTGGCAGGGTCGATAGGAAGCCTGCCAGCCGTGGACGGGCCAGGGCCTCTCTGCCAATCTATTCCCTGACAGATCGAAATGACCTTCCTCTGGGCTGCTTCCTTCCCCTTTCTGCTTTTTAATGGACCGTCAGAGGCCACACCGGCTTTATGTTGTCACCGCCGCTGAGGGCTCTGCCTTCCACAGGCCCTGACTCATCCCCCCATTCATTTCACCCGTGACATCAGCCCAGGCCAGAAATAAGTGCTGCAAAAAGCCAGCTCGGGGGGAACATATGAAGTGTTTTCATCATTTAGTCGGGCTCTGCAAAGTAATAGTCCTTTTGATAGATAGTGTTTTCATGGTTTAATCAAACGTCCTCTTCTCTCGCCTTCTGTCGCTATGAGAACTCTGAGGATGGCTCAGAACGAGGAGTGCTCACTGGGGCTGTGGGCAAGCCCTGCTCCAAAAACTCCCTTTGCCGGTGACGCTGTGGGGGCCTGGGTGGTGGAGTGGTTAGCCCGCCGCACAGGGCCAGGATGTAGGGGGGGGAACCAACATTCTGGTCTGTGGTGGGCAGCTCCCCTGCTCCTCGGTGTCAGGCCCGCGTCCTGCCTTGTTGACCCCAGGCCCTCTCCACGCCCGTCAGCAGCAGGGAGATGGGGTGATGGGGGTCTGCGTTTTCCACTTTCTGCCACAGCAGGCTGTTTGCCTGGCCAAGAGGAAGCACCCCATCCGTGTTACTATTACTGCCTCTCTCTCTACAGCTCTCAAATTGGGTGTGATAGACGCTAGGTGAGGTGTAGCTAGAGGACCAGCCATCAAGCTCCTGAGGGACAGTGGAGTTAGTCACCAGGCTCGGTCTACACTGGCCAAATCAAGTGGAGTGTTTACCCCTCAACTCAGCCAAGAATATCTGAGGGGCTGAGGAAGAAGAAAGGGTTGTGGGCTTCAGTCACAGAAGATTCTCTGCAACTTCCTCCCATGAACTTGCAAAGATATGATTCTATTGAATATCTAATTTTCTTGCAGCCAGGTCATAGATGAGGACACTGGCTAGAGCAATTTCAGTAGCAGAGTTATGCTTAGAACCCAGGTTTTCTGACTCTGAGATCAGTATTCCAACCCCCACCTGCCCCACCTCTCCTGCCTGGAGATGGGTCTCAACACTCCTTGTCCTGCATGAGTATTCGCAAGTTATCTCTCTGAATGAATCCCACTTTTTGTGCTCTGCTTGACTTTATAAGGATGACCTGTGTCACACCTATGTAAGTGCCCATTTTCCTAGAGTTTATGGAGAACTGGAAGCCCGGCCCTGGAGAATCTCTGAGGGAAAGCTGTGGCTTTCCTTTGCCTGAGTTCTCCAACATGCAATTGCCAAATCTGGGTAAACACAACTGCTTTCCCCAAAAGAGCAGGAGCCAATCACAGCCTTCTCACTCTTTTGCCTTCCTTTCATTTGCATTTTTCAGGTTCAGGGGTGGCGAGTCCCCTGTTCTGCAGAATTTACAACAGGTAAATATACACTGGGCTAAAAGTCAGTGTGAAGTTCAGTCTGCTTAGCAGCAGCCTTCACCTTTGTCCCTGCACCATCCCCGCTGAACAGCCCAAGTCCCCAGGCCAACCTCAGTCCAGCCTTGGGGGCCAGTCCTGCCCTCAGCCCGGTGTTTTAGCCCAACACCCTTTCCAGCCCCTGCTCTTGCTTCTCTCCCCAATCATTTCCCCGTTTGACCCAATCGCTGGGTTCAGTCCTGGTTCTTAATATCTTGAATATCTAGTTTTGTCTGTTGCCAACCTCTTCAGTGCTAGAGGGGCTGACTATCTAACTTTCTAGTGTTGGACATCTTCCCAGGGACAGGCAGATCCAGAATAGGGGCCCGGATGCCAGGGCACCATGCCATCACTGGGAGAGAGGTATAGTAAAGCGAACAGTGGCCACCCAAAGAGGAGGAGTTCTGAAATGCCTGAGGCTCCAGGATTTAAACCTACTTTATCGAGCACAGGACGTGGATTATGTAATATTTCCCAATAACTAGCAGTAACTGTTACTAGCTGTCTGATGGGAATCCTACCTTTGGTTGCCAAAGAACACATGAAATCCTCGTGGGTATTTGGATAAGGGAGTAGATAGTTTGCGTTGCTCAGGCGAACACAAAGCATATTTTTATCCTGATAGGGCAATTGGAAGTTCTGACTTTGAAACAGCAACAGATTCCTTCTCTGCTTGAATGAGCACACCGATTGGTGAAATAACAAATATTTATTAAATTCCTTGCAATGGAACCTTTGCCTTCTCTGTTTAATAACTCTTGACGAATTCTCTAATATCCAATCAAAGAAAGTATGTCCCCTACCCAATCATCTTAAATCGTGTTTACCTTTCCATTTTATTCTTGGACTACCGAAAGGTGTTCTTTTTGTATTTGTTCATTTCCTCTCCACCCCTGCCCCCAAGAGATGGATTGGTCAATCCTATGTCTCTTTTCAGGTCTAAGTTCTCTAACCTTAGGCCAGAAAAATAAAATTGTATTTCCGTGTTATAAAAGGCAGACTCATGAGTTAGGAATACCCTAGTCCAGTGGTTCCCAAATCTGGCTGTGTATCAAAACCACATGGTTTTGATATGAGTGCATACTAGTAATAGATATGTGATAGAATGAAAGCCGGTGTGCCATTAATGCATAGAATTTCCATTGGGAACCACTGGCTTCCTCTCCTAGGCAAGGAAATGGAAAGTCACGCCATTTGTGGCTGTTGGGCCAAGAGACCCAACCTTCTCCCCATCACAGTTCTGTTTCCATTCTTCTGAAGCTTCCGTTACATTCAATAACCTTGGGATTAAAGTGATAAATATCTCTCAGTGAAATTGTAAGTGGATTTTGGGGGCATTTCTATATTATTTCTTTCCCCAGAGCCCCACTCTCTAGGAATATACTAGGACTCAAATTCCTTAATAGCAGAGTGTTTATTACAAGTAGCCAGTAGCACATAGCCCTGTACTAATTACTACTGGAGACAGGCCACAGAGCCTCAGTTTCATCCCTTGAGGAGCTTGTCGAATCAATCATTCAGCATCTCTTGAAGGCTCACCATGTACGTGGCTCTATGCTAGGCTCTCTGGGGATATAATGCCATTTACATGTGTTCCAGAGCACCTTGCAGTCTCATTGAAGAGAGGGTACGCAAACATAGAAAAAAGCAATGAAACCCATCTGTGCAATCCTAAGTCCCCTTCTCGGGGTGTATTACTTTGGACAGGTTAACTGCTGTAACACACACACTCCCAACTGTTCCCTAGAAATTTCTGGTAGGTGGGTAGCTCTGTACGCCCTATTCTCTCTCTCTCTCCCCCCCCCTCCCCCCCGCCCCACACACACACCCGTCCCTCTGTGATTCTGGTTCTCAGTCTCTTTTCCATTTTTTAGCTGCCATCTTCCATCACCAATCTCCACACAGGAACAGATCTCTGGGTAGCACTTTAAAATGATTAAACCATAAAGCCAGATTGCTTCCTGGTTCTCGCCTCGCTGAGCCAGCTATAAAAGGAGTCTGCTGTCTGAAACCTCTTTAACCAGTAAGGGGCTCTGGCCAAGTTGTCCTCCTATCCCCCCACCCCACCCCACCCCCCCATCCTGGTATTAGAAACCCCTCAGGACCTCCCCACACACAGTCTCTGCCTGAGCTTTCCCTCTGGTCTCCTTCTTTACGTCCATTTTCCCTTTTCTCTGATTTGGTCTTCCATTACTTCCTTCCTCCTTTCCTCAAAACAAAAACAACAACACACTTATCAATGTATAAATGATGGTAAACCCAAAATTCTAAATCTGTAAGAATATGAATGCTGTTATTTCACCTCCAAGCCTTTTCTAAGGAAGCACAAGATGCCTACGTAAGAGTGTGAAAAGGAAGCACACTCCTGCTGCACCCAGAGAGGGGCCCACAGCGCCCCTGCCGGCCTCTGCTGTGCTGCTTTTCCCCCTGACAACACCATGTTCTTCTCCCAGAGGGTGTGGTGCCAGCCTCCCCCCCAGCTCCCCGCCCAGGGAGCCACAGGGACAGGTCTCGAAGGGGCTCTCCTTTGAGCCAGGCAAGGGGACCCAGCCTAACCAACAGGTTTCCTTCAACAAACAACAACAAAAACCTTCCCCCAAAGGGAAGTGGAGTGGGGAGGGGCAGAGAGGAGATAATTGAGAAGACAGGTTAGGCCCATTTTTAAAGATCTTGTAACAGCAGGAAAAAATGGTCACTGTGAGTATGGGCACAGCCGCTCCTAAATAATTCTATATACATATAAATAATTCTATATACATATAATTTTTTTTAAATTCACGTTAGAGAGGAAGGGAGGGGAGGGAGAGATAGAAATATCAACGATGAGAGTTATTGATCGGCTGCCTCCTGCACGCCCCACACTGGGGGCTGAGCCTGCAACCCAGGCATGTGCCCTGCCTAGGAATCAAAGTGTGACCTCCTGGTTCATAGCTTGACGCTCAACCACTGAGCCACACTGGCTGGGCCAGGTGCCACTCCTATTTGTCTAGTGACAAGGTTCATTCCTCTCCTCCCTGGCACTGGGTTGGGCAGAGGTTGGCAGAGCATGTGTTTTGTGAAGGTTCTTTCTGGCTCAACCCTGAGAGAGGCGACCATCAAGATTGAATATAAAATGACCCAGGATTCTCTGGCCGGATATATACATACACAGGCCTCTTGGAAAACAGAATATATACACACAGATGTGTATATTTTGCTTTAATGAATACATATAAGGTGCTTTTTTTCCTAGTTATGCAATCTGTGTTTACTGTAACAACAAAAGCTCGTGGAAATTTTTAAAAAGACAAATTCATTTCTCACTCCATCTCTCAAAGGCAAATTATACTTTATACATCTCTTCCCTGTTTTCACGTATTTGTATGTATAATATGTATGTATATGTATGTCACATAATTGGGTTTATATTATCTATGTCATTTCAGTGGCTTTAATTTTGATAAAAACTAAAGGTCCTTTGGTTCTCTTCCCTTTATCCATTCAAACAAAGAAAAACAAGTGGTAACAGCAAATCTGGCACATTAGAGGTCTAATCTGGGCTTTCCTACAGGGAGCATGGCCTCTATCAACCCTCAGCAGCTCTGTCATCCAAGCCGCTGTGGCCTGGACACTACCTTCCAGTCGCCACCAGACGCGGTACTTCCTCTACGGTCTCATCCTGTTTGGAAGATAAAAGATGCTCCTGCTCACGTGTGGGTTTGGACACACAATCCCAGGGGAGAGATTCGCTGTTCTTAATGGGGGACGCATTTCTTCTCTCAGCCCCCTGAGGACAGACAGCCGCTGTGGGCAGCCCGGAGGAGGCCCCAGGAGGCAGGGAGCCACACGAGGGGTAGTCGGTGGGCAGAGCCTTAGGACAGGCTGTGGGCTCTGCTCGCTCTGGTCTCAGCACAGTGTCACGCGCATCGCATGCCATGGTGTTGGCAGTTCTGTCCTCAGGCAGATAAAGAGCATGGGTTTTTTTTTTTTTAATGTTTACTGAATTTATTGGGATGACATTGGTTAATAAAATGACACTGATTTCATACCCTGGCCAGGAAGCTTCAGTTGGTTAGAGCATTTCCCCTATATGACAAGGTTGTGGGTTCAATTCCCGGTCAGAGCACATACAAGAATCAACCAATGAATGCGTAAGTGGAACAACCAATCAATGTTTCTCTCACTCTCTCAAATAAATAAATAATAATTTAAAAAGATACAGGTTTCAGGTGTATAATTCTAGTAATGTATCGTCTGTATATTGTATTGTGTGTTCACCACCCCAAGTCAAGTCTCCTTCCATCACCATTTCCCCCCTCCCTCTGGAAATCACCATCCTGCTGTCTATGAGCCCTTTTCCCCCCTTTTTCTGCTTAATCCCTTCACCCGATGATGAACAGTTTTTGTGTAATGAGGGAGGCGCCAGGGAACCAGCAGTGCCCATGTTTTATAAAGAGGAAAGAGCACAGAGGGCCTGGTTTCTTCCCTGAATTTCATTGCTCTGTACGTGGCTGGCATGAGACCCTGCCCACAGCAGACCTGGCTAAGTTGTAGGCAGTTTCTAGAAAGCCCAGGGTACGGTGTGCTGATCTGCTAGGTCCCAGGCTGGTGCCAGCACGGGGCCTCTCTTCTCCGAATTCTCAGAGGGGACTGCCAGCCAGGCCCAGGAAGCTTGCCAAGGGGTCACAGGGACAAGCAATGTGCGCAGTTGCTACAAGCCTGTGCACACTGAGCCCACTTGGCAAGTACCCCGGGGCTGTTTCCTGCCACTGTCAGAGACCCCCGCCCTGATCCGGGCTCCAGAGAGCATGGCTTTCACCTGTGTTTCAGCATCGTACCTCCTGTAACCACTGGGCTGCCAGATACTGGCGTTTCAGTAACGTGGCCCCAATGTCTTAAAAATGTTTGATGCCTCATTCTAAAGGAGATGGGGACTGTGGTTCTAGGAACAAGAAATGTGTCAAATGAGAGAAGATATGAGGGATGTCCCTCATGGACTGTGTGGCTACTGACCACAGAACTTTTATTTGCTCGTTGTTTTGTTTATAGAAGTGTGTGTGTGTGTGTGTGTAAGGCAAAGCATGCAAATTGACTTCTTTCTACCCTGATAATCTCACAGCTTATGTGGGGCCATAAGACTTTGAGTAGACAGAAAATTGAGAACAGAGCTACCATAAAACCCAGCAATCCTCCCCCAACCCCGGTATGTATGTGAAAATTTCAACATCATTTCTTTCCAAAGATATATGCGCCCCTATGTTCACGGAAGCATTATTCACGGTGGCCAAGACATGGAAACAACCAAAGTCCTGAGATAGCAGACTGGATAAAGAAGATGTGGTCCATACACACAACGGAATACTACTCAGCCATGAGAAAGGACGAAATAGCACCATTTGCAACAATATGGACAGACCTTGAGAATATTATGCTAAGTGAAATAAATCATTCAGAAAAAGCTAAGAACCATATAAATTCACTCAGAGGTGGGATATAAAACTGAAACTCACCCTAACCGGTTTGGCTCAGTGGATGGAGCATCAGCCTGTGGATTCAAGGGTCTCAGGTTCGATTCTGATCAATGGCATGCACCTTGGTTGCGGGCACATCCCCTGTAGGGGGTGTGCAGGAGGCAGCTGATCGATGTTTCTCTCTCATCGATGTTTCGAACTCTCCCTCTCCTTTCCTCTCTCTAAAAAAAAAAAATCAATAAACTATATTAAAACAAACAAAACTGAAACTCATGAACATAAACAGCAGTGTGGTGCCTGCCAGAGGGAAGGGAGTTGGGGTGGGGGAGAATAGAGGGTCATAATATAAAGCAACAGGAGGATATTTGATTTGGGGTGGTGGGCACATGGTGCAATATATAATCTTATAACAGAAACCCACACCTGAAACCTACATGTTCATGTTGACCAATGCTACCCCAATCAATTTAAAATAAAATAAAATAAAATAAAATAAAATAAAATAAAAATGGAAGACTCAGTAGATAAATACGTGGCCAGTTGGACTCAAGCACTGCCTGAGGCACATGGTTGGATTGAGCAAATTTGGGCTGACTGAACTCTCCCAGTCACGTGTAGGCAGTGAGGGTGTGGGGGCGGGGAGGGGGGGTGGTGCTGGGAGAGGCTGAAGGTGAAATTTTAAAAAGGAAAACGGAGGGGAGCATAGCTGCCCGGGGATGGAAATCTGGGAGAAGGGGTGGTTTAAGAAGATGTTCAGCAGGCTCTCAGGTCTGTGGCCTCACTCCCTTTTCCACGTGCCCAAGAGCTTCCCCTAAACCCCTGTGTCTGTCGCTGTCACAGGATACACACACGGGGAGAGGGCCACCGGGAACGGGGGGCGCCAGGGAAGACTCCACTCAAACACCAGCGTGCAACACTGACCTGAAGGAGGGGTGGGGGTAGCTAGGAAGAAGGAGATGTGGAGGGCAGGGGTCTCAAAAGCACGCCCGGGAGAGGCACAGGTGAGATTTCAGTGATCCGAGGGGAAATGAGAGAGATAAGGGGGTACGTTTTTCAGAGAGCGAGGTTTACCCCACTGAAAGCAGCTGTGGTCTGAGATGACACACTTTCCACTGGTGAAGTGCTGCCATTCTCCTTTCTCTGGTGAAATCAGGGTGGTCATAGACGGTGTTACGATAACGTACAGCCTCTCTTACTCGGCCTAAGGCAGCAGCACCCATCGCCCACGTGTAAGAGCTGGCCTGCGAGCCGTGGAGTGCGTTCCGGGCCAAGGGGAGGGCTGAGGAAGGCCATGGCCATCTGGGGGACTGGCGAGGGTCTGTGGAGGACCGGGAGGCGGCCCGTGGGGCGGGAGCTGGGACGGAGCGGTGCTTTGTGTTCGATGGGGACCCCTTCGTCAGCTCTGACCTCATCCTTTGGAGGGGAAAGCAGACTGTGTTTGTTTTGTGGGAAGTCAAACAGAGAGACCGGAGAAAAGAGACCAGAAGACCAGCGCTAAGGCCAGGTGTTGGTTACCACCAGGAACAGGAGGCGGGAGGAAACAGCCAGGGCTCCAGAGACCGTTCTGAGACATTACTGGCTTCAGACACTGGGCGGAAGAGGCGTGTGCTTTAGGCACCGGCCGCCTGGACGAAGCAGGTGCTCCCAGTGCATCTGAGGATGTCGCAGAGCTGGGTCACCAGGACTGTGAGCAGCCTACACCCTTCAGGCCCACAGACCTCAACTCCCGGCGGACCTGCACGGTCCCCCACATTGGGGGGCCGCAGGCGTCGGGCCCATGGGCAGGATTTCCCCTGGCGCTTTAGAGATACGAGGCGACAGACTGAAAAGGCTTCGGCAGCCAGGGCGTCTGAGGGAGCGGCTGCGTTTGCTGACATGACGCTGACACTGGCCGGTGAGAGGGCAGAGAGGGCTGGTCAGGGAGGAGCCGTAGAGACGCCACAAACCGGAGCTTGGGCCCCGGGAGGCTGCTGGGGCGCCCACCGGCTGTTGCAGGTGGCGATGATCTCTGATTTTTTATGAACAAAGGTAAAAATCTGGATCTTTGCCGTCAGCCAACTCAAATTTCAAAACAACCACAACACGCCGGGAGTGGAATCCATGTGGTTTGCAAGCTGGAATCGTCCCACTGACCTCGGCCTGAGACGACACGCTAACATATCCACAGCAAGCCCTCGCACAGGAAGAACTGATCCCTGCAGTCATACGGGCGCAGGGGGTGGGGGTGCGAGAGTATGAAATATTTTCAGTTCACAATTCGCAAATGCAGTCATCCCGGGTCCCCGCTTCTGTTCCCAGAGGATGTCGCATCATGGCGTGTTTGGGGAATTGTACCTGTGACCTCCGCTCTTGTCACACCTGCTTTTCACAGCTGCCTTTATAAAGCAAGAGCATGTGTCCTCAGCCACACGTGACGGATGAGGAAACTGAGGCAGGATGAGGTTGTTGCCCTACAATCGCGGAGTATGGTGGCCGCAGGGGGAGTCAAGAGCTCCTCCCCTCCAGGTACCAAGCACCCGCCTGCCGGGCCAGCTCAGCTGTGTCCCTGGTTTCCGGGGCAGCCCCCGGAGCCTGAGGGGGTGGACCGTGTCAGGGAAGAGCAACAGTGACCCAGTCGCATGGGATTGGCTCGGGATTGGTCTGTGACACACGGGCTCCCAGCACGGCCTCCCTGCCCAGGCTCGAGCTGTGACGGCTGCCAGGGCCGGCTCAGGCACAGAACACCATCCCGCAGACGCCGCCTGCTGTCCTCCCTCTTGTCTGCGTGGAGCCCTGTCTAGAGGGCTGGGAGGTTGCCAGGGCAACCAGCAGTCCTCGGTGAGCAGCTCTGGCCTTTGGATGAATACGCAGACGACTTGCATCCGCAGCTCGTGACCTGACGTTGCACACCAGCCCGGGAGGAGCTGTCAGGTGCTCCGTGGAGGAGGGTCGTTTGAGCCTCACAAACCCACGGACCACCAGAGGCCAGGCCGGAGCAGGGCGCGTGGGGATGATGAACCCACGGTCCCGCCCTAAGTGGCCAATGTCCCAGTGCACTTCCAGCGGGCCAATCTCTCTCAGTTTGTGTCTGACTTCCCAAAGACCCCCGCTAGGAGACGTATTTCTATCTATCTATCTATCTATCTATCTATCTATCTATCTATTTATCTTTCTTTCTTTCTTTCTTTTTTAAAAAAAAATATATTTTATTGATTTTTTACAGAGAGGAAGGGAGAGAGATAGTTAGAAACATCGATGAGAATCATTGATCAGCTGCCTCTTGCACATCCCCTACTAGGGATGTGCCCACAACCAAGGTACATGCCCTTGACCAGAATCGAACCTGGGACCCTTCAGTCTGCAGGCTGACCCTCTATCTATCCCCTGAGCCAAACCGGTTTTGGCTGGGGAGACGTATTTTATTGAGGCATCTCCTCAGCCACACCAGCTGGGATCCTATCGCTTTTCCTCTCTTAAAGGACAAATTCGCTCCCAGGCAGCAGTCGCCATTGGGGGTCTGCAGCCCCCTGGTGATCCGTGAGGTCCGAGAGGTTGGCGACCGCTGCTCCAGTGAAGGCTCTGGGCGGCCGTGCTAACAAAGCAGGGGTCACAGGAAGCAAACAGCTGGAAGAGCAGGCGTGTGCTCCTCGGATGGGCTGTGGCCAGCAGGTTGGCCTGAGCCCTGGCCTGGCCTGGTGCTTCTGGAAAAGGGGTGTTACTGTGATGAGGGCAGTGGGCTAAGCGGTGGGGTCCCGGCCTCCCCTCATCCGGTCGGCACAGCATTCTCATCCGAACCTCAGACACACCCAGAAGATGGCAGTCACACACTGACCTCACAAGCTTGCTTTAAAAGTCCTTTGTAACATTTAATGCGATCGATGGGTATTTTTTAAAGCCTTCTTAAGATTGCTCGTTTTAGGGACAATATTAATCAAATCTTCCAAATTAAAACACACACACACATAAAACCTCAAAAGTTACTTTTACAACCTAAACCTTTACAAGAACTAGATGACTGTGATTTTCATGGATCTTACAGGACCTACCATCCTCTGAATTTCAAAATCAGAAACTTCAATTCAGAGATGAATTAATCCACATGAATGAACAGTACCTGAGGGTTACTTATTACATGGGGTGCCCAGGAGCTGGCGCAGACTCTGCTCTGCAGCAGGTACACTGTCTGCATATGTCACTTTTATTTATTTATTTATTAAATATATTTTATTGATTTTTCACAGAGAGGAAGAGAGAGGGACAGAGAGTTAGAAACATCGATGAGAGAGAGTCATCGATCACCTGCCTCTTGCACACCCCCTACTAGGGATGTGCCCGCAACCAAGGTACATGCCCTTGACCGGAATCAAACCCGGGACCTTTCAGTCCGCAGGTCGACGCTCTATCCACTGAGCCAAACCGGTCCTGGCCATATGTCACCTTTAGACACTGCGCACAGCACACACAGAGGCCGGGCATGTGCACAAAGCAGGCTGGGTAAACAATCTAGTAAACTGGTTAGTTTTGAGTCGGTGTTTCTATAAAATGGTCTGGAGGATCTAAAGCAAACTGTTGACCTTATTTAGAAAAGCAGCCTGTGCCATCAAACTAGCCTGCTTGAACCCACTGGAGAAATACAAATGCCTTCTTCAAAAGTCAAAAGTCGTAGCTGTCCCACGAATACAGAATGAAAACTAACTTTAAAAGTTCTCATTGAATCCGCTTACCGTGCAAGTTTCCATGCATCCTTTTCCTGGCAGTTGAGGTGGGTGAGGTGAAAAGATCTTTTGACCTTAGCAGACCTGAGTTCAAGGTTGGGCTCCAGCGGGGATCAGCTGTGTGCTTGGCACACTCTTTAACTTCTGAGAGCTTCAGATCCCCTCACACCTATAAGACAGCTTCAGTTGTGGTTACATGAAGCAGTGTTTGTAAGGACTCTATACCTCCGTTTACCACTAATGGCTGTCATGACTGCAGGGTAGCCATTTAGTCTTTTGGTATCTCAGGTTCTTAATCTATAAATGGGACAATGACGCCCACCCTGTCCAAGGATGTTATTAAATATCATTAAGCAGCAGACGCAAAGGTCTCTAAAGCTAAGGGAGCCCTAATGGGGCCAGGCGAGCATACAGCTGAGACCACTCTCTTCCCAGAGGCCGGTCACAGCTTGTTTGCTTCCTGTGACTCTTGCCCTCTCCCCCCATCACACCTGCCCTGTCCTCACTCTCAGCTGAAAAATAAAAGCACTACCTATTTATATTTGTGAAGTGATGCCAAATTTGTGCTTATAAGGAAATGTATAATGTAACACACTAAAAAGAAGAAAGTCTAAAAATGATTTAAACATCGACCTTATGAAGCTAAAAATAAGAAGGAAAAAAACTGACCAGAAAGGAGAAATATTACAGATCAGAGCAGAAGTCTACATAGAAAAGGGACAGCCCATAGGCAGCCAATCAGGGAGCCAGAAGCTGGTCTAGACAAGGCCCAGAGAGCAGCAGAGCGTGTGGATGTGGACGCTGGAGGGGTGATGGTGGGGACCGCCGGAAGCTCTTTGCGGGCGGCCTCAGTGAACAGGAAGCCATACCATCTTTCCTGGGTTTCTAGTTGTCTATGGAGAGTCCAGGGCCAAGTGCTCCCTCATGGCCAGAAGCTAAAGTCCCCAAGGAGCTGTTTCCCTTTGCGCACAGACCCATCTTTCTCACCTACGAAAGGGCCCCTTTCTGGCAGGTCTTCCCTGTCTCTCCCTCATTATCAAACTTTTGTTCTCTCCTGGATTATTTCCATCGTACAAACATGCATTGCTTCTCCCATAGCAGAAACAACAAAGCCTGGCCGGCATGGGTCAGTGGTTGAGTGTCAACCCAGGCACCAAGAGGTCGCCGGTTCTATTCCTGGTCAGGGCACATGTCCAGGTTGCAGGCTCCATCCCCAGTGGGGGCCATACAGGAGGCAGCCTGTCAATGTTTCTCTCTCACTGATGTTTCTATCTCTATCTTTCTTCCCCTTCCTCTCTCTCTATTTTTCAATAAAAACATTTTTTTAAAAAAAAACAACAACAAAAATCGTATTTTAATCCTACTTGCCTCCTCCCCCCACCATTAGGTTGCTCCTCTGTGTAGCCAAACCCCTCCAATCAGGCCATCTTCCCCTCCGCATAAACTGATAAACTGCTCTTATCAAAGTCAGTAAGAACCACCAAACTGTCAAACCCAACGGTCAACATTCAGTCTTCATCTTACAGTGGATCCCAGACCTACAAACAGGATTTGGCCCAGGAGATTCCCTCCATCCTCCTTGATATATTTTCTTCGCTTGGCCTCCAGGACACTGCCTTCTTTTGGTTTCCTTTTCTTGCCTCACTCATCACCCCTCTCTATCTCCTTTGCAGGTCCCTCTTCCTCTCCCCAACTTCTTCATACTGGGGTGCCCTAGGGTCTTGGCTCTCCTCTCTTCTCTATCCAATCTCGTTTCCATGGTGATCACACCTGATCCCATCACTTCAATGACATTATCCAATGATGACAACATATAAATGTGTCCTCTGCAGCTCAGACCTCTCTCCCAAAGGTCAGGCTTGAATATATCCTCTTGGGTGACTGAGAGAAACACTGAGTTAGCATGTACAGCACTGCTTCCACACTGAGTATTCCCCATCTCTGTTAGTGGCAGTTCCATTGTCCAATTGCTGGGTCTCAAATACCTGTGACTCCTTTATCTCAGACATATGTCCAGTAGGAAATCAAGCGAGCTCTACCTTCAAAATATCCCCAAATCCAAGTACTCCTCAATGTCTTCCCTGACACCACTCCAGTTCATGCTACCACCGTCTCCCTCCTGGATTACTGCTCTCCCCTCCTAACAGGTCTCCTTGCATCTGTCTTTATTCTATTATCAAGACAGTTTATGTTTATTTTCAACAGAACCTGTTAGATCATGTAGTTCTCAGTTCAAAATTCGCCAGTGGCTCCTTCTTCACACTCTTCTCTCCAGCTACACTGGTCTCCTTACTACAATGTAAGTCCCACGAATCAGCAACCTTTGTATATCCTGTTTTCTCCTGAATCCACATCACAGAGCCTGGCCTAGTAGCAGACTGCTCAGGCAGTATGTGCTGAATGAATGCAGGAATGGACACACTATCCCCGGGCAGCACCTGGAAACGGTGAGGGAGAGGGAGGGATCGTCTTCATCCCTCTGACTCCCAGTAGAAGTGGGCAGACTACAGCCCGCCAAGTGAGCCTGCCACCAGCTTTCGTAAATAAAGCTTTGTTGGAACCTCAGCTGAGCCCTTTATCTGCATATGGCTGCCTGCCCACCACCATCGTGCAGAGTTGAGTAGCTGCCACAGAGGATGGATGGTCCACGGAGCCTAAAACACTTGCTGTTTGTTCTTTATGGAAAGAGATTTTGTCCCCTGACCTAGAGGGTGCAAGGGGGAACTCGGCTGCTCCTTGCTGCTCACACAAAAATCCAGGCACCATACTCAAAGAATGAAACACACTCAGGTTTGGGCAGGTATCGGTCACTCAGGACCATTCACAGATGCAATGACCCCGCTGTGGGGTCATTAGCTGAGAAATGCTCCCGCCCCACGTGCAGGTGCTCTTCTGCCTGTGGAGGCAGCAAAAAGCAGCCATGTCTGCCCGCTCACATCACCAATGGGAAGACGAGGGAAGGAAGGTCTATTTTTTAAAACTCTACTTCAATTAATCTCTCAAGAGCTGAAAAATTTCTCCAAATGCCTATTCTTAATCGTGCTCCCACAGAAGGGCTATTTGTATCACAGTCCCTGACTAAATGATGCATTTCAGTTCCTTAAATAGAACCAGATCTCATCCATCTTGTAGACAGAGCCTCTGGCACACCCACCAGTGGGTGTCCTGGGGGTCAGTGGGGGCTTCCCTGGCAGATGATCTGCGCTGTGGAACCTCTTCCAAATCAAGCCCCCTGTGTGCCACCTGCTTCAGACAGCCACGGCCTGGAGTGTCACACAGGAATGTGCCTTTCTCTAATGAACGTCACTGGCACCTCCTGTGCCATTTTAATTTCAAGACTCTCCTCTCCTTCCAGTTCCTGGGCTGAGCCATCTGGAGGGACGTCCCCTGATAACGAGGTGAGGGTGAGGGCATGCCGTCTGCTTATCCCACCGCCCAGAGCTGTCTGTCTGTGTCTGATACTTCCTTAGCAGCCTGGTCAGCCCTGCCTCTGGCACTGCCCTGCCCTCCCCAGCCTCCCCTGGCTCTGCCCCCCCTCCCCATTCCTCCCCAAGAGCTCCATCGCAAGGTGTCTGCCCTGTAACGCTGCCACCACGGATGGTCTGCTCCCCCACAAGCCTGCAAACAAGGCCGGGTGCGTGGGGAGGGCAGGAAAGGCCAGCGATGTGGAACTAGAAGAGGGAGGAGGCCCCTCTCACCTCTGCGTCTAGGATGGGATGCGGCTGTACCTCCCAAATGCAGAAGCAGCTCCTGAATATTGGTGCCTGTGAGCAGAAGAAAACTTTGCCTAACGAATGAGGAAATCCACAGCTCAGCTCGGCCTCTTATTCCTGATCGACACTCTCTTCATGACATCAAGTCACCCCAGACTAAACTCCTAAGGCCACGGAATAACCCCAAACCTATAGGAGGGACCAGCCTTGTCCAGCTGGCCCTGGGGAGGGGCGGAGGAGGACAGTGGGGGCAGGGTCCCTTCCGGCCCAGGACCAGGGAATGAGGCTGAAGGGAACCCAAACCGCCTTCTGCAGAGGAGATCCGACTTTCAAACGTCCACCCCGTGCCCTTCCCACGAAGCCCTGCTGATGCTTTCAACCAACGACGCCACTGGGAGTCCCTAGACACCACGCGCTCTCAGTGCCCTGGAAACGAATCCAAGGAACGCAGTTTGTATCTGCACAGTGCCTCTGTAACATACATTTTGCATAATTATTTGACATAATTAATGGCGACTAGATTAACTGTTATCACTCAGCACAGGGACTAGTTGACCACCAGAGTTGTCAATCATTTAAAACAGAAGGTGCCCAAACCGGTTTGGCTCAGTGGGTAGAGCGTCGGCCTGCAGACCGAAGGGTCCCAGGTTCGATTCTGGTCAAGGCATGTACCTCGGTTGTGGGCACATCCCTAGGATGTGCAGGAGGCAGTTGATCAATGTTTCTAACTCTATCCCTCTCCCTTCCTCTCCATAAAAAAAAACAATAAAATATATTTTTTAAAAAGAAAAAGAAAATACAAGTCTATGAGGTAGAGAAATCAAAGTAATGTTTCTTTAAACAGAGTTTTCCTTTTTTCTTCTCCAAATCTATCCTGATAAATGCAAATTAAACCAATGAGATATCACTTCACATCTATTAGAATGGCTAACAACTCTCCCCCTGCTCCCCAAAGAAACACCCACCTGCCAAAGATGAAGAACAGCTACTTAGAATCCTCATGCATTGCCGATGGGACTGCAAATGATGCCAGCACTTTGGAAAACAGTGTGGCAGTTTCTTCTAAACATTCACTTGCCAGATGACTCAGCCATTCCTCCCAAAAGTATTATTCAAAAGAAACAGAAAATCTATATGCAAATATTTATAGAAGCTTTGTTCGTACTTGCCAAACATTGGAAATAATCCAAACATCCATCAACAGGTGAATATGTAAACAAACTGTCACACATCCACAATGGAATACACCTTAGTAATAAGAAGGAATGAACAGCGTCTCAAGGGCGTTGTGCTTCGGGAGAAACTAATCGCAAAGGGTCATGTACTGTACGATTCATGTAACCTTCTTGAAATGACAATATCATAGAGACGGGGAAGAGACCAGTGGTTGCCACGGGTGAGGGGTATAGGGGTGGGTGAGGGGGGCAGGAGTAGGTGACCACAGAGTAGTGGTACTGGGGAGATCTGTCGGGGAGGGGAGGGGAGAGCTCTGTGTGCTGGCTGACATGGTGGTGGCCGCACGTGTCTGTGCATGTGACAGAATGAATGGCACACCTGCCAGTGGTGTCACTTTCTTGAAACCTATCCTGCACTTTAGCTATGTCAGGTGCACCCATTGGAGGAAACTAACTGGCCGAGCATCCAGGAAACCACTTGGTACTACCTTGGCAACTTCTTGTGACTCTATACTTATTTCAAGATGAAATGTGTAGACACACGTGCACGATGCAGGCAACAACACGGATGACTTTCAAACACATTATGTCAAGTGACAGAAGCTAGGCACAAAAGGCTGCTTTCCGAATGAGTTCATTTATATGGCATTCAGGAAAAGGCCAGGCTTCAGGGGTGTAGAGCAAGTTCATGGCTTCCAGGCAGCACGAGGGACTCCGGAATGATGGAACCGTTCTGTGTCCTGTTCGCTATGGGGTCACAGGAATCTACACATGTGAGATCAATAAAGGGAAACCTCATTTAAAACAGTGTTGGGGGGCTTAAGGGGGACCCACAGGCACTACCACTGGACATCAATTACAGACACCAACAGGAAGAATTGTCAGTTACAGAGCTGGACATACCAATACTACTTCCCTTGTCCAGCATCTCAGCCAATGAAAAACCACCATCACCCTGATCACTCACTTTCCTCCAATAGACTTTCCTTCAAACAACCCCGCCCACATCCTCCTTTCTCTCTATAAAATCATGCTCCTGCCGAAACTGGTTTGGCTCAGTGGATAGAGCATCAGCCTGTGGACTGAAGGGTCCCGGGTTCAATTCCGGTCAAGGGCATGTACCTTGGTTGTGGGCACATCCCCAATGGGGGGTGTGCAAGAGGCAGCTGATCGATGATTCTCTCTCATTGATGTTTTCTAACTCTCTATCCCTCTCTCTTCCTCTCTGTAAAAAATCAATAAGATATATTTAAAATCGTGCTCCTCTCCCTAGCTCACAGGACTTGTCTGTGAAATTTTTTTAAATATATTTTATTGATTTTACACAGAGAGGAATTGAGAGGGACAGAGTTAGAAATGTCAATGGGAAACATCGACCAGCTGCCTCTTGCACACCCCATACTGGGGATGTGCCCGCAACCAAGGTACATGCCCTTGACCAGAATCAAACCCAGGACCTTTCAGTCCGCAGGCCGACGCTCTATCCACTGAGCCAAACCGGTCTCGGCTTGTCTGTGAATTTTGCTATAGCTTGCTTATATCAACTGCAATTCTCTGCTATTCCCTAATAAACCCATTTTACTGGCTGCTGAATTTTTAAGGTTGACAGTGTGTTAAAAGTCATGGAACTATATACTAAAAAAGAGTGAATTTTACTGTATATAAATTTAAAAATAAACTTTAGGAAATAAAGTCAATAAAACACAGAACACCTCACTTTTCAATGAACTACTGTGATTGCATAAATTACACATTTGGTTTTCACAATTTAAATGTCCATAATGACTCTACTCGAAGGGGAGTGGGAAGGGGAATTCCCTGAGACTGTGTCTAAAGCAGGGTTCTGCAACCTTTAAGACATAAAGAACCACTTGGACCCGTTTCCGAAGGAAAAAAAAACCTGGGAGCCGCAAAACCATTGCGACATTTAAAACAAACATAACACTGCATATATTGTTTCTTACCTTAATGCTTTATACCGGATTGTGCAGTTAGCTGTCAATCTGAAGAAAAAAAGGACTTTTTCACTTAACAATGTAAAATATATTTTTGCAAATTAATAGCTAATTAAAATATTTAACTTACCTGGTTAATGGGATTTTTGCTCCTGAACCTCAGTGCACAGTGTCAGCACATCAGGGCTGTAAGACGTTACCTTCATTTTCACACAGGCTTGCAAGTTGTTGGAGCCGCTTCAAAAGAGCCGCATGCGGCTCTGGAGCCGTTTGCATTGGATCTGTTATGTATAGGAATACCTTTGCATTGGATCATAGTATAGGAATACCTTTGCATTGGATCTTTTCAGTGCTTTAGATTGGAGCGATGCAAATGAGAAGTTGTAACGGGTTTCGTGTGTTGACCGGCCAGCTCAAATTATTGCTGGGTGCTCACCAAAGCTTGACTGATCACACCATGAAATTAAAATCTGAACAGACTGGTGGAAAGGTAACTTGAAGCCAAAACAAGACTTGGGAAGAAAGAGAGAGAGAGAGAGAGAGAGAGAGAGAGAGAGAGAGATGCTTGGGAATGAGTTGCAATATTTGAATTCATTTCCTGTTTCCTTGAAAATGTTTTCAGCTTGCTCTCACGGGCTCAGGTGTCCATTTCACATTCAGCAGTTGATTCTTTGGACCCATTTGGAGTGTGGAATGTAATAGTTTGCTGTCCACCCCACCCCACTCCAAGAGCCTTCTTTCAGCAGGTTTCTTCAGTGACTGTTGAATACCCACTCAATGGAGTATATCAACAATGATTAAGACTGGAATGTGTGCAACTTAAAGCTGAAATCAATGGGCACAAGTGACTAACAGGTCAACAACACCTTTGAATTTCAAGTTGCTACTCTTGTGCTCAGTCTTTCTTAATGGTATCTTTGGCTGGGTCCAACACCAGGAAGTTTAAACTTGATGTTGCAGATACATTGCTGTTAAGAAAAAATCAGCCACTCTTTTGACTCCCGTTGAATTGTTCGATCATCATCTCATCGTGGTTCTCAAGATCTCTTTCTCCGCATCATTGCATGTACACGTGAAAAACTGAAATTCCAGGTTGCATCTGGGATTTCGCCATCAAAAAGAACGGCATCTCTTATGTGGCTGCGACCTTCTCACCCCTGGGAAGCGTCCATCAGTGAGCTCATGCTGAACTTCCCTTTGTGTGTAAAAACAGGACATTCTGGCTCTGAGCTCAAAGCGCCTCGAGCAGTTCTGGCTAGAATCACATGCTACCATGCTATAAAACATTCATCATTTAGTTTAATTTACTAGTTCAGAGAGACAGGCCATGTGGGCTTTTTCTGTTTGTTCATATTGTTTGACTTTAATTTTTACTGAAGTAATGCTGTTACCAAGCTGAACGGTACCAATGGCCTGCGCGCATGAAAGCCCAATCAGACACCAAAAGGAGTTTGCCCCAAGAAAGTAAGGATTTCTTAAGGAGATGGCGCCATGCCTGAGGCACAGGTGGCTTCAGTTCACAGACCTGGCCCCCCCATGGCTTCCGAGACATGGATTACACAGGAGAGATCAGTAATCATGGCGACTGCGGGTCTGTTGGAGCTAGGGTAGGGGAAACTGATCCTAGCCTTTGGTCCTGAGGTCAGCCATGGAGTTGTTCTGTCCAATCTCACAAGGACTTGTTCTGTGGGGTCCATCTGCTCTCCCAGGTCCGGAGCTAAAACAACACTGAGACTAGATGTTATGTTTAGTTGGATTGAATACTGTCTCAGTAGTCAGTAGACCTTGTTTCTAAGGCTACTGGCTGCCGACCAGAACCTCACTGCCCAAGGGCTTGATGATTAAGAAGGGAGGAGGAGGTGAGTCAGCATTAGGTGAGGCTAATTTGAGTCTACAATATTTGTGAAGACAGACAGTTCCCCACAGCCTCTTCTCCAGATGAACCACTTTCAAGTATCTGAAGCTGATATATATTTGTTAGTGTTTTTTTTTGTTGTTTGTTTGTTTTGTTTTTTGGGTTTTTTTTAGAGGGAGAAAAGGAGAGGGAGAAAGAAACATCGATGAGAGAGAATCATGGATCAGCTGCCTCCTGCATGCCCCCTGCTTGGGATCAAGCCTGCAACCTGGGCATGTGCCCAGACCAGGAATCGAACCCTGACCTCCTGGTTCATAGGTCAACACTCAACCGCTGACCCACACCAGCCAGGCTGAGCTGATGCTTTTAGTGTTAACCTCTGTATCTCTAAATAAAGTATTTGTTTTGCTTTTGAAGGCAGTAGAATATGCCACCCTGAAATATGACTGTAGGAGTTCAGGACACCCACCCCTTACTTCCCCCAATAAGCCACTCTGGTCTATATTGATTATTTTGAGCTGTAGGCACTTGAAAAATAGCAAATGCAAGAAGAGGCTTCCTCTGAGCTCCCTATTTGCTTAAAGACAGAACCTCCCAAGGGAACTCAATTGCCATAAATCCCCTCCCAGGAGTTTCATCAACCAGGGAAGACTTAGAGAGACTTATCAGAAGAGAAGAGACTAGAAGTCAATACCATTTTGTCACAAACCATCATACCTCCCATCTATTCTCCTAGGGGCCCGTTCATCGTTCCTAAAAATCATTTCCTCTCCCTTGAGGGGCCCACATCCCTACCCCTTTCCCTATGAGGATGGGATTTAATTTTAAATTCTAAGCCACTTGGGGAGTTATTCCTTTTTCCCTGGGTATCTCCCATACATATCTGAGGCATACTTGTTAATAAACTTCTGTTGGTTTTCCTCTTGCTAATCGGCCTTTTATTATAGGGGTCTCAGCTAAGAACTCAGAAGAGTACAGGGAAAATTATCTCTCCCCCTCACCCTCCACAGGTTCCTTGATTTTTCATTTTCAGGCATTATCTATTGACTCACCAGTTTTCAAGTTAGGGACTTGGCTTTCTCTCCTCCCTTACCCCTATGTAACACACATAACTTCTCATCCCTTTATCCTTCCCACATAGATAATAATTTTTGTTATATCTTTATTTGGTGTTTCTATCTTTACGACCATATAAATGTTACTCTGAACTAAGCCATGTAGCAAGCAAACTGTAATGGCTTTTCCTCTCCCGAACAACTTTTGGTTTCCCTGGACAAAATTTTTATTATTACTATTATTGCTGTTGTTATTGCTTATCACTATTTCAAACACCAACTCTCATTCAATTATATAAACTTCCTCTCAAAGCATTCACAGAATCACATGCTTACCGTATTTTCCAGTGTATAAGACGACCCCCTAATTTTATTTTATTTTTTTACAGTTAAAACATAGGTTTAGGCCTATATTCTCTGTATAAGACTACCCCCACAAGGTTTGTATGTTTTTATCTACTGAGTGAGTCTAGGAACTTAGACCATTCTTATATGGGAAATTGTTTTGTCAATGATTTCTTTCCCTTCCTTTTTATGTTCTCTGCTTTCCTCCCTCCTTCCCCCTCTCTCTCCTTCCTTCTTTCCCTTTCTCTCTGAATCTCCTATTATTTAGATACTAGAGGCCCAGTGCACGAAATTCATGCATGGGGGTAGAAGGGCCCATCAGCCCCACCTGCACCCTCTCACAATCTGGGACCGATGGCTCCTAACCATTTGCCTGCCTGCCTGATCACCCTTAACACTCTGCCTGTCTGTCTGATTGCCCCTAACCACTTGCCTGCCTGCTGGATCATCCTTAACCACTCTGCTTGCCTGCCTGATTGTCTCTAACCACCTCTGCCTCAGCCCCTACTGCGACAGCTTCATCCAGACGGATGTTCAGAATGAAGTCAGGAAGGTTGTTCCACTGTCTGGTCTAATTAGCATATTATGCTTTTATTAGTATAGGTTAGTATAAATTAGATCTCCTGGACTAGTCCTCTAGTTTTATTTCCTTTTATTTTTTATTGAATTTATTGGGATGACATTGGTTAATAAAATATAGGTTTCAGATACAAAATCCTATAATATATCATCTGTATATTGTATTGTGTGTTCACCACCCCAAATTAAGTCTCCTTTCATCACCATTTATCCCATCATACCCTCTTCTACCTCCCTCCAGCCTCCTTCCCCTCTGATAATCACCATATTGTTTTCTGTGTCTTTGAGTTATTGTTTTTTTCCTTAATCATTTCACCTTTTTCATCCAGCTCCAAAACCACCCCTCCCTTCTGACAGCTGTCAGCCTGCTCTATGAGTCTGCTTCTATTTTGTTAGCTTATTTTGTTCCTTAGATTCACATGAGTGAAATCAGTCTTTCTCTGATTGGCTTATTTCACGTAACATAATGTTCTCCAGATCCATCCACAACCTGAACAAAGGATAAGATTTATTTCATATATATATATATATATATATATATATATATCTGAGTAGTATTCCATTGTGCAAATGTAGCACAGCTTTTTTATCCACTCATCTACTGACAGGCACTTGGGCTGCTTCCAAATCTTGGCTATTGTAAATAATGCTGCCATAAACATGGGGGTGTGTGTATTCTTTCAAACTAGTGTTTCAGGCTTCCTTGGATATATTTCCAGAAGTGGAGTTGCTGGCTCGTAAAGCATTCCATTTTTACTTTTTTAAAAATATATATTTTATTGATTTTTTACAGAGAGGAAGGGAGAGAGATAGAGGGTTAGAAACATCGATGAGAGAGAGTCATCGATCAGCTGCCTCTTGCACATCCCCTACTGGGGATATGCCCGCAACCAAGGTACATGCCCTTGACCGGAATCGAACCCGGGACTCTTCAGTCCCCAAGCCAACGCTCTAACCACTGAGCAAAACCGGTTTCGGCCCATTTTTACTTTTTTGAGGTAACTCCATACTGCTTTGCACAGTGGCTGCACCAATCTGCATTCTGCCCTTTTCTCCATATCCTTGCCAACACTTGTTTGCTGATTTAGTGATGATAGTCATTCTGCCAGGTGTGAAGTGATATCTCGACTGTGGTTTTAATTTGCATTTCTTTGATGATTAGCAATATTGAGCATCTTTTTAATCTCTATTGCCATCTTTGGAAAAGTATCTATTCAGGTCCTTTGCCCATTTTTAACTGGTTTGTTTTTTTGGTGTTGAGTTTTATACATTCTTTTTTGTTGTTATTGTTGTTAATCTTCACCTAAGGATATTTTTTCCATTGATCTTTTAGTGGGAGTGGAAAAGAGAGGGAAAGGCAGAGAGAAACATCGATGATTAGAGCAACACATTGATTGGTTGCCTCCTACATCCACCCTGACCAGGGCCAGGCTGGGGAGAAGCCTGCAACCAAGGTACATGTCCTTGGCCGGAATCGAACCTGGGACCCTTTGATCTGCAGGCCAGCACTCTATTCACTGGGCCAAACCAGCTAGGGCAGGTTTTAGAAATTCTTTATAACATTTGGATATTAACCCCTTATCAGATGTATCATTGGCGAATATGTTCTCTCATTCAGTGGGTTGTCTCTTCATTTTGTTGATGGTTTCCTTTGCTGTGCAAAGACTTTTTAGTTCGATGTAATCCCATTTGTTTATTTTCTCTTTTGTTTCCCTTTCCCAAGACAATATTAGTCCTTGTTTCTTTATTTATTTTATTTTATTTTATTTTATTTTATTTTATTTTATTTTATTTTGCTTTTACGTAGTTTTTGGGCATTGCTCTACTTTTTGAGAGACTTCTTCAATTTTATCTTCCAATTTATGTTTAATTTAAAAAAATTTTTTTCTTTATTGATTTTAGAGAGAGGAAGGAAGAGAGAAACATCAATGTGAGAGAAACATGGATCAGTTGTCTCCTGCCCGGGGAACCCCGACTGGGGATCGACCCACAACCTGGGCATGTTCCCCCACTGGGAACAGAACCCACCACCCCTGGGTGTATGGAATGACATTCCAACCCACTAAGCCCCTCCAAAAAGGACTATCATATTTCTTAAAAATGCCTGTTTTCATGCTTCTAAATGTGTAGAGCTCTCCTTTCTTTAAAAGTTCTGTTTTATTATCATCGTTACTGTTTCAAGGTCAAAATATCTTTTCTTATATCCCTGAAGATACTACTGGTAGGTTTTGTAAAAAGCTTTTTCTCTTTGCCGAAACCGGTTTGGCTCAGTGGATAAAGCGTCAGCCTGCGGACTGAAGGGTCCCGGGTTTGATTCCGGTCAAGGGCATGTACCTTGGCTGCGGGCACATCCCTGGTGGGGGGTGTGCAAGAGTCAGCTGGTCAATGTTTCTCTCTCATCGACGTTTCTAGCTCTCTATCCCTCTTCCTTCCTCTCTGTAAAAATAAATTAAAAAAAAAATAATATATATATATATATATATATATATATATATTTTTTTTTTTTTTAAGCTTTTTCTCTTTGAGCATCTTCATGTTGTTGGGGTTTTTTTGGTTTTATGTTGGTCTGCCTTGGTCTGGATCTTTCACACCAGGGCTTGCCTCCCAGGTGGTTGGTAACCCTGGATCACATGCTTGTCAGTAAAAATAGTGCCTGGGGCTTTGCAATAGCAAGCTTCTCTCCAGGGGGCTGGCTGGGCTGCTTCCCTGGGAAACTCAGTATCTGGACTTTTTTCATGGGCTGCTCCGATTCCCCGAGGACTCTCCAGTCTCCCACCCCGAGGACCGGGGGCCAGGGCAGGATTCTACGAGCAGAGGACAGGGAGGGCTGGGCCTCAGAATCCAGTAAGAATGCACTGTTTTACCTCCCTGTTTCTCCTACAGCGCCCACCTCCATCTCTGCCTCCTGCCCCAATCCAGAGACCTTCTGCACCCCTCTGCACAGAATAATCTTCAAGGCCTGCTGTCCCACTGCACGAAACGGAGCCGATGGCCCGGGGAACGAAGCTGCTCCCCAAATTTCAACAAGTCCTCCTTCTCTAGACCCCTCCCCGGACTCCTGACAGCATGTCAAGAGAATGAATTAGCTCTCATGCCGGTTTCCCTGAAGTGAAAGAATTGGTACTCTGTCTTCATCGGGGTGCAGTGTGGATGAGATCAGGACCTGGGAGTTCTCATAAGAGGGTTGTCCTTAAACAGTGAGAAACACAAACGTTAGATCCCCGGATGTCACGGCTCCTGCTGGAACAAAAAGGCTGTGCTCACAGCAATAATCACCCTCCCGCTGGACAGAAGAGCAGGTTCTTCTGCCAATATTCTTACATGCTGACGAAGCACATAGCACAGGAGGCAGGGGACAGAGTGCCGTGCAGACCCGAGGCCAGTCCTGGCCCTGCCAAGTGCCCTCGGGTGGGCCGGGGTCGGGGAGAGCAGCCCCCAGTGGAGAACCACCATGTGAAGATACGCAGAATCTACAGTGATAGATTCTCAGAATTGATATTGGTCGTTTGTGTTGTCTCTTTTCGTACACTTTATTTTCACAAAGAAGGAAGGAAGGAGGAAGGGAGTGGGGGAGACTTTCTGTTCCTTGTTCAATAAAATCTCAGGCCAACAGGTCTCGCTTTTTCACTTCAGGCACAACCCTCACTAGGATGTGCCCTGCTGTCGCTCAGAGTGCGTAACAGATCGGCCCCAGATGTACCGGCCAGGCTTTGCCCCCGGTCTGTGGGCAGCTCCATGATGCTTCACATCTGCCTGGATCCAGTCGCTGGGCCATCTGGAGGCAATTGGTGAGTGAAAGCTTGTTTGCTACTGTGGGTGTTGCTGGTCCTGGCTACTTCCTTTTTCCCACACACTTACTGCGCACCCAGCTGAAAACCTCTGTCTCAGCTGTCACAAAATCTGAACGCTGTAAGCTCTTTCCCATTACCTTCCACCTTTCAGAAATGCATGTGACGTCACTGAAAGGAAGGAAAGTTGCATGGCAAGAGCAGGGATGTGTATTTGCAAGACCGGACCCAGGTCCCACTCGGCCGGGAGGCTGAGGGTCGTCAAACAAGCATGTGGCCATCTGCCCTCCCGAGTCCTAGTCTTTGCTGTAGGTGACAGCAATGCCTTCCCCGTGGGGCTGATTTGAAAATCAAAGGGCCATCTAATCGATAGGCTAAGTCCTTCGGGAAATGCTGCCAATCGTGTGGCTTAAGCAGCCTGGCGTGGTCGAGCTCTGGCCTGAGAACTGAAGTCTGGGTTCTAACAAACAGCCAGGGGATCATCTATATGGTGACCTGAACAAAGCCCTTCATATCTCTGAGGGTCGACTTTCTCACCTAAAGAAGGGAGAGCCACTTCTCAACTTGAATGCACATAAAAGTCAGCGTCGCTGTGTCCCAGGTCCTGCTTCAGATGGCCAACAGGTGGCTCCGAGCTGAGCCCAGAACCTGCATTGTTAAGAGCGTCAGTGATTCTGCTGCCCGAGGGCCCGCAGCCACGCCGAGCGGAGCACGGTTTAGATCTTCACCCATCTCTCAGCAGACACTCACTGCGCCTGCGACACGTCCCGGGAGCTGGAGAAGCAGGAAGGGTCTGCTGTCCGGGTGTTTGCACTGTAGTATAAACATGTGAGTAAGTAAAGGACAAAACGCAGCCGCAGTGACAACTACAGGAGCAGGGGGGCCGAGGGGTGGGACAAACAGGGGAGCCTTCCGGTTAAAGACGAAGGGCCTCGCCCCGCCCTGGGCAGTGCCCCAGTGCCCATATCACTCAGCAAGCTCACCGGGCACGTGGCCCTGCCTGACTTGCACCAGAGACGTGTGGGACACAGCTGGGCGCCGACTCTTCAGCAAAGTCACCCTCCCACTGGCGAGCAAGTAGCATGAAGCCCATCTCTGTGCTCCATGCAGGCGGCGGGGGGGCGGTGGTGTGATGGAGGTGGTGTGATGGGGGTGGTGGGGTGTGGGTGGTGTGATGGGGGTGGCGGGGTGCGGGTGGCGTGATGGGGCTGGCGGTGTGCGGGTGGTGTGATGGGGGTGGTGTGATGGGGGTGGCGGGGTGCGGGTGGTGTGATGGGGCTGGCGGGGTGCGGGTGGTGTGATGGGGCTGGCGGGGTGCGGGTGGTGTGATGGGGCTGGCGGGGTGCGGGTGGTGTGAGCGGCGGGGTGCGGGTGGTGTGAGCGGCGGTGTGCGGGTAGTGTGATGGGGGTGGCGGGGTGCGGGTGGTGTGATGGGGGTGGTGGGGTGCGGGTGGTGTGATGGGGGTGGTGGGGTGCGGGTGGTGTGATGCGGGTGGTGGGGTGCGGGTTGGGGTGCGGGTGGTGTGATGGGGGTGGTGGGGTGCAGGTGGTGTGATGCGGGTGGTGGGGTGCGGGTGGTGTGATGCGGGTGGTGTTATGAGGGTGGGGGGGGGTGAGTGGTGTGATGGGGGTGGCGGGGTGCGGGTGGTGTGAGCGGCGGGGTGCAGGTGGTGTGATGCGGGTGGTGTTATGAGGGTGGCGGGGGGTGGGCTCCGTGTGCAGAGGGCCCAGCCTGACCTCAGGTGCTTAGGAACTGCTCAGAAGACAGGGCTCGGAGGCGGCGCTCAAAAGATGTGCTGACCTGAGACAGAAACAGGCCAGAGAGCAGCAGGCCTCGGAGATGTAGGCTCCCTGTGAGGGAGGCAGGGACGGAGGTTTCATCCTACGGCACCCAAAGGAGCAGCGTAGCCGTGGGAGACAGCGGGGGATCTAAGCTGTCATCTGATTGTAGGGCCTCAGCCATGTCGTTTAATCTCTGGGTGCGAATGTTTTCACTCATAAAAGAGGGCCAATAATTTATGTCAACATCTCCCGGGGTACAGGGAAGAGAGAAAGGAGCTAATAGCTAATGGTTGGGATAATAACAAGGAGTAGGAAGCAGCTATTAGCTTCACAGTTTTGCGGTTCACGGTCGCTCTGTCTAACGGCCCCAGGAAGGGTCTAGAAGCTGTGAATTCTCTGTGGGCGCTTTATCGTCAGTCCTGCCGGGTGCTGGAGCTCATGCCGTCTCCATGGTTTTACTGTCCACTGCCACCCACCGCGATAGTCCATCACTTGCCCGAATCCTACATCTCCTTCCAAGCGGCTCGGAGACAGGAGAATAGGGTCCTCGCGATGTCTGCTCTGACTTCAGCTACACAAAGACAAGAACTATGGCACCCTCTAAAGTGGATGTTTCCCACATTTGGAGCACAAGACCCTGCCCTGAAATAGAACTTGTGACCTCCTGGTTCACAGGTCAACGCTCAACCACGGGGCCACACCAGCCGGCGATGATTCTCCTTGAATATTCAAGCTATAAAGCCATGTGCTCACGGCTGGCTGCTTGCCAGGGCATCTAAGGCTTCCCAAGAGCATCGCTTCACCGTGTCCCGAGCCCGGCTACTTGGCCTTCATCGCTCTTTCCTCTTGAAGGAGCGGCCATCACAGAGCCTTTCCTCGCTGCCGTTTTATGTGGCATCCGTCCCAGCGGGCTCAATGCCACCCACACTCAGCCCCACAAAAACGACTCTCTCCTCTCTCAGTCCCACCGCTCCGCTCGGATGGTGTGCTGTCACCAGGTGCCACCGAGGTGGGGACGACTGAAGGAGCACCAGGAGGCCTCACTCCTAGCGCCAGCACCCACAGGCTTCAAAGAAATGCTCATCTCCCTCGGGGGCTGCTCACTGCCAGCCTCCAGGAGCTGCTCAGCAGGAAGGGTTGGTACCCTCCTAAACCCTCACTTGGAAGCACATCACTGAGAATACTGGAACATGGTAGGGTGCCACTGGGGGCATGAGCCCTGACCGGGAATCGAACCGTGACCTCCTGGTTCATGTAAGTTGACACTCAACCATTGAGTCACACCGGCTGGACTATAGTAGGGTGCTTTCACGGTGATGTTCAATTCTCTAACAACACAGCAGTGAAATCACGATCTTTATAGAGAGCGGAGCCCGAGGGGCAGATATTACAAAAAGTTTGGAGTGCACACGGTATTTCCCAGCGGCCGAGAACCAATGTGCCTCCTAAGGATAGGAAGCTCAGGGAGTGCCGGCCCCAGGAAGGGGCACAGGGGACACAGAGGGCAGGAGCGAGGAGGAGGAGGCCAGCTTCTGCTTCTCCCTCTGTCGTTCTCATCCTCCCCCCCTCCCGCAGGGTCCGCCAGGACATCACCCGTCAGTACTCATTTGAAGAAAAGATAGCTCTGTTGTTGAGGTTCTTGTTTTTGTCTGAGTGCCCGTTTTCCTCTCCAGGTGTAAGATCCAAACTCTTTCTGAATCCTACTCTAATCTAGGTTCTTTATTTGTATAAAACTGTGCTTCTTTCCTTCGGATTTATCTCGATCGTAATGGGATATGACTGCAGCGTTTGTCCATGCGATTAAGAGCCCCCTCTGGGTGCAAAACACGAAGCGGCCCAGAGTCAGGCACAGTTTTGTTTGCCGTGATATGCCCTGCACCTCACGTCCAGCACACGGCAGGCACTGAATACATGTTACCGAGTGAATGGGCAAGAGGAAGTGCCAGGGCACGAGTCTCTGCTCAAGGGCATGTTGTCAAAAACACTCTCTGTTCGCAGCAACCACTTTCTGCTACGCTAGGCTTTCGAGTCTAATGGCCAGAAATACACACCAGCACCACCTAACCGTTTGGGACCTGGATATTGGGGGACAACCACCCTGGTCTTTTCTGGAATCCCCTCCCCAGACTGTCACACTGCTGGAACAGCCCTGCAGCGGGTCTCAGTCGGCTGCACCAGGGGACATGACATTTATGGGTTGGGTTTCCCGTCTCTTCGTTAGTGACAGAATTTGCGGAAAGCAAAGACCACAGGGACTCCCCCGCGTTCGGAAGCAGTGGCTCAGTTTCTGAGTGGGCTGCCCAGACCCTCCAACATCCCATCCCTCTGGCATTGGGAGGAGGAATCGAGCCTCTGGCCCTGGGATTACTAGTCAATGAAGGGAGAGGCCTACTGAGAGGTCTCCAACAACGAATGGGGAAATGAACATATTGATTTTGTTTTTAAAAGAAGACAAATAGTCACTATTGAGAAAAAAGGAACAAGCCCAATTTCTAAGTTATTAGATTTTTCATAATAGCCAAAAAAAAAAAAAAAGCAAACAATCCCAGTGCCCAGGCTTTGAGGTATTGTCATATATTTATTAGAAAGACTATAGAGCCATTAAAATAATAAATGCGTGGCCTGTGTCAGCACATAGCGAAGCTGGTAGGAATAAAGAGAAAAAAGGCACACACATGCTCGCTCACTGGTGGCTGCCATGGGAAATCATGTTTAGACAATGATAAGAATGAAAAACAACAGTGTTAAGCCGATAGGTGGTGTTTTCACGTGAAAGGCTTGTGTGTTCGGGGGAGGTGTGATGAGTGAGTCCCCACAGGGAATTGTTTTAATAAAGCAAAGCTGGTTGTGTGGCCTCTCGCAGGGACTGTGTGGTCACGTCTCCCCAAGGCTTGAGTCTTAAGGGCTGTTCTGGGCACAAGAACCTAGGAAGTCAGCATATGCGGCAACCCTCCTCCTGGCTCTGCCCTCCCTAAGACCCCCAGGGTCCCAGGTCTCTCTCTCTCTCTCTCTCTCTCTCTCTCTCTCTCTCTCTCTCTCCAGACCAAGTTCCTTGGCCCACTCTCTCGGCCTTGCCCTTGGCTCCTCGGGGGATAGCCAACACGATGAGTTAACCGCGGCTTATATAACCAGTGAGAACATGCCAGAGTTTGTTGTCCTTCTTAGAAAATATTTGTTTTCTAGTACAATATCATTTTCTACCCCCTCGCCTCTAATTTTAACAGTAACAGGTGCCTATTGCAAAGCATTTCTAATTTCATAAGTGACACTGGGGAACAACCCACAGTGGTTCCCAGGGGGTCTTACACGCGTGCGCTGTGCTGGCTGCTCAGCATCTGTCCCTCCCCCTCCCCACTCCCGGGCCACAGCTGCTGGAGGGCAACACCTGCCTCAAGAGCAGCCAAACCACAGTGTGTTCCGCCAGCTTCACCGTGACTGCTGAGCCGGTCAGATGCTCTCGGGCACTTTAAATGTAGGGCCCAGGAGTGAACGCGGGTGGGCGTAGCATTGGCCTGAGGACATGCAGAGGACGGAGGGAGGAAGAGCTGGACACCGCAGGACCCGTCCATAAAGGAGCCACAAGGGGAGCAGACAGAACTTAGCTGCAGTCAGGGGAAGGGAAGGAGGGGAAGAAAGGGAGGGGAAGAGAGGGAGGGGAAGAGAGGAGGGAAGAGAGAGGAGGAAGGGGAGATAGGGGGAAAGGAGGGGGAGAGAGACAGTCATGGGGAGAGGGACCCAGTGGCATTAGGACTCAGCTTCCTGGGAAGGGCCCCTGCTGGGACTGTGCCCGGAGGTGAGCAGTGCCAGGGGCTCTGGGAAGTCACCCAAAGGGAGCGTGTGGACCGCCTGGCAGACAGGTGAGGAAGCACGCGTGGCGCCTCTGGGGGGTCACCTGTGGCATCTGCAGAGCCTAAGCAGGCGCCGTCTCCACCTGACCCACAGGGTCCCCATCCAGCCTCCTGTGCCCATGAGGCTCCCCTCCCCTCGCTGCCCACGGCTCCTGACAGGAAGCCTCAGTGTGTAAGGCATCCTTTTTGTTGTTGTTCCTGAAAGCTCAGAGTCCGACAGAGAAAGGTAAACAAAGCACAAAGCAAAAGTCCTCCAGGAGCCAAAGATGATGACTGTTCACTTTCATCCTGAAAACATGCTGTCTTGTTCCGCTTTTTTATTCTTAACAAGTGAAATAGTAAAAGCATCCTGGGCCCAGGGTGAGCTTTGTAAAACGTGATTTCAGGGGCTACGCGTAGGGGTATGAGGTGTTAGGCGTTAGACCCTTGGGTTGTTTCTGAAAGCTCGCTTTGTGAGTAACGCCCTCTGATGTGAAGTCTGTGGCAGCTTTCTTCCTGGCTGACTAAGCACTGGACACAACCGAACACCTGGCGGGAAGATGGATAAGCAAAGCCCGGCGCATCCAGAATGCCACTCAGCAACGCAAAGAACAAGCCACTGGTGAGCGCAGGACCGCGGTGTCCTCGGAATCATCATGCAAAATGGGAGCAGCCAAACGCGAAAGACTGCACGCCCGACCCCATCCATACGACGTGGGGAAAGGCAGAACTGCAACATCACAGCGCAGCGGCTGGCGGGAGGGGACTGGCCATACAGGGTGGCACAGGCCATACAGGGAGCCTCTGGGACAGAGAGAGACGTCACAGCCTCCAGACGCTGTGAGCTCAGTGGACTGGCGGGCTGTCAGGGCAGGACCCTCCCGAGAAGACTCCTATGTCCTGTGTCTCTGCGTAAAGGACACGCCATCCTGTAAAGTGTTGCCTGTAGAGGACACTCCATCCATCAGCCCTGAGCTTCTCCGGGGAGCAGCCCCGAGCGCGATGTGTACCAGCTCTCCCTCTCTCCTCTCTCCGAGGCCCATCCTGCAGCTCAATTACGCTCCGCTCCGCGTCTATTCTGGGCCGCGCTCATTTCCGGGGGTGGAATGAGGCTTTGACAGTGTCCCTTTCACACTTCATCTGCTCATTCTCACTGCAGCCAGTCCCTTCGGCTCTGCCTCTGGGTTACGGGACTGGTGCTGCCAGAACACACGGTCCCTTGGAAAGCCCCTCCCTCGCCTCCTCCCGCCCCTCCCAGAGGCAGGAAAGCACTGCATCTGGGCACACTCCTGCCTTCTACCTTCGCTCCAAAAAGGATGCGCAGGAAAGCAGCCTTCTCCCCTCAGTTTGATAGCCAGGGGGCCACCTAGTGACGAAGGAGATGAAATGCAGCGGTGAAGGATAAGAATATTCCTTTTCCTTTTTTTTTTTTTTTTTTATCAGTCTTGTGGAGGTATCATTGACATATATACACTGCGTGCGTTTAAGGTGTACAACTTGATGTTTTGGCACATACACATTGTGAAGTGATCAGCAAAATCAAGCTGATTAATACATCCACTGTCTCCACATAGCTACCATTGTCCTTTTGGTGTGTGTGTGTGTGTGTGTGTGTGTGTTGAGAAGCCGTAATTGAAGAATTGCTAAGCACATTTCAAGTACCGGTATACAGTATTAACTATAGTCACCATGCTTACATTAGATCAATTATTTATTCATCTTGCAAAACTGAAACTTCGGACTGGTAGAGGAGAATATTATGTATGTAAAGTGTATCATTTAAGATGGAATGTTTTTTCTTTTCAGGGACGTGGGTTGGCCTTTCAACTGCCCTGGGTCTATGAATGCATTTTTAAAAACAAAACAAAAACTTCTTACTTTCAAAGCTCTTCCTCACCTTCCCCCAGAAACATCTTGATACAACTCATCATTTGAGGGTCAGGGTTAGCACTTGGCAAAACAGAAGCCACAGGAGGCGAGGGAAGGAGCCTCAGCAGGAGCTAGAGGGCAGGATTCTGGTCCTTGCTGGCCCCATCCCGCATTCCCACCGAGGGCGAGCCATTGATCTCCCAGACCTCAGCTTCCTGCTGTCAGATGAAGATGCTGAATTACAGGGTCTCTAAGAGCCTGCCAGCTCTAAAATGATGAATTGGTGAGATACAGGGTGGGGCCAAAGTGATTCATAAATACAGTTTATTCTTGTATTATTGATGAATTATGGTCCTATTTTCCATATGAACATCTATGAGCCTACGTCTGCCCACCCTGCGCAATCATGTGTCGGATTATTTTTCAGCGATCTTAGAGGCGAGAGGCTGAGCGTGAGAGGAAATTGGAATCTGTCCTTGGTAACCTTTCTGGTATGTGAGCTCTGGTCATGTGGGCCACAGGGGAATTGACCAAAGCGGCCTCCAGTCCCACTTTGCAAGCCCTCTTATGAATTATTCATGTTTTACAAGCAAAAAAGTCTGTGTGTGTGGGGGGGGGGGGGTGTTAATTGCTGGTTTGACCTCTGAGAGGAGACCTGCTGGGAAAGACATGTTGTTTGCTAGAGAGGGCAGACCAAGGGCTTTTCGGAAAGAAAGGGACTTTACAGGTCATCTAATCTACACTCACCCACGCCCAGGAAAGAAACCAACCTCACATGGACTCACGTGACTGGGTCAAGATCACAGCTAGTGAGCTGCAAAGTCAGAACAGTCCACCGAGAGGGACTCCTTCTAAACAGGAAGAAACTCCTGATATCATCACCCAACACATCCAGGGGCAGTGTGAACATTCCATGTTAATGTTCACAAGAGTCATGTAATACAACATATAAATGTGACAAATACGAAAAGCCACTGCTCTGTGCATGTCAGTCATGAGCAGACGCCCAGACATCCTTGAGAGAGCAGGAGAGAAGGGGGAAGAGACAATGCCTAGGAGATCATTTTGTTTCTCAGACGCAGAGTCTGACTAGGGGTGAAGGCCCCACCCTCTGGAATCTTGGACCCAGCAACGAAACATTGAAAACGTTCCTGATGTTGTTACTGAACATGAATAATGGATGAACCACTGAGTTTTCTCCCCACATGTTGACATTCTAAAAACTGGTCAACTCTACCAGCCTCAGCCCTGACTCTTTCTCCTTGGCCCTCCTCCGGCCATGCTGCTGGCCCCCTTGCCAGTCTCTGAGCCCGGTTCACCCTTCCTGCTCTGTCCTCGGTACCCACGCACAGGCTGCTCCTCTTGTTGTAAGTTTCATCTCCAAGAATCCACCTGACTCACTCCTCCATCTCTTCCAAGTCTTTGCTCAAACATCATCTTCGTGCCCTGGCCAGTGTAGCTAAATGGTCAGAGCATCAGCCTATGGACTCAAGTGTTGTGGGTTTGATTTCCAATCATGGGCACATACCTGAGTTGCAGGTTTGTGTGTTTTTTTAAAATATATTTTATTGATTTTTTTTACAGAAAGGAAGGGAGAGGGATAGAGAGTTAGAAACATCGATGAGAGAGAAACATCGACCAGCTGCCTCCTGCACACCCCCCCACCAGGGATATGCCCACAACCAAGGTACATGCCCTTGACCGGACTCGAACCTGGGACCCTTCAGCCCACAGACCAAAGCTCTATCTACTGAGCCAAACCGGTTTCAGCTGAGTTGCAGGTTTGATCCCCAGCCCTGGTGCACATGATGCAGGAGGCAACCAATCAATGTCTCTCTCTCACATCAATGTTTCTCTCTCTCTCTCTCTCTCTTTCTCTCTCTCTCTCTCTCTCTCTCTCTCTCTCTCTCCACTTCCTTCCCTCCCTCCCTTCCAGTCTCTCTAAAAATCAATGGGAAAAATATCCTTGGGTGAAGATTAACAACCAAAAAATATATCACCTTCGCAGGAGACCTTACCTCAAAAGCCTGTAATCTAGAAGATGGTCCCACTCCGGCCCCTCCCTGAGCTCTGTCTTTTCTGTGCTAATCACCTCCCAGCATGCCATACTGCCATCTGTCTCCTCTCTGTTGTGTGAGCTACATGATGAGGGCAAGGGTCTGGTCGGTTTTGTCCTCTGTAGAGTCCTGGGAACCTAGAAACATGTCTGGCACATAGTAAGTGCTCAATAAATATTGTTTTAGTGCATGTAAGCTTTCACTCGCTTTCTACTTTTGAACCTGCTTGCCTCTGCCTTCAAATTGTAGCCTCTTTCCCAGACCTGCTCAGGCCCCAGCCCCTCCTCCGCCCTCCAAATGGAAGTGGATCGTCATCACAGCTGAGAGAGGACAGTCTCCGGCCTCCTCTTCATTTGAGGAAACCAGCAATGTGTAGTGAACTGTCCAAAGTCACAGACCCAGGACTTGAACTTGGATCTTCTGTTGACTCCCTACCCAGGACTCTTTCACAGCGCCGTGTCTCTGTGGCTCTCTTTGTGGGTGTGTTCCCTGCCTCCTCCCAGCTCATGGGGTGACGCTGATCCCGACTCTGCCACTAGTTAGACCCGTCTATGCGGTATGGCGAAGTCTCTGCCTCCTCTGCCCTGGGCGTCTCCCCGCTCCGGCAGAGTAACACCTGCCGACAGGGACAGGAGGCGGAAGCACCGCTCCGCCCCTAGTGGGAGCTCAGTGCCCGATTGCTTCTTTCCCTCTCGCTGCCTGGAGCAGAGGGCCCTTTGCTCTGCACAGCGTTACACTGGGGGCCTCCTCTGCTGCCTCCGTCCCTGGGGCTCACCTCCCAGCGGACGCTGAAGAGATGCTCAGGGCCTGGCAGGCTGTCACAGGGGCGGGTGGCAGGGAGACAGCCCTCCCCCTGTGGGCCCTCTCACTGCCAGGGCTGGCTCACACGTCTGGCCCTTGGGCCTCGCACCCCCCCCCCCGCCCCCGCCCATTCAAACTGATGATGAAGATGAACAAAGCCTCCAGGTAAGGCAGCACAGAGCATTTTTATTCTTCTCTGCGGCTAGTGTATTGGCAAAATGGCTCAGTGTCAAAGGAGCAGGAATCAAGATTTCCTTTGACACCAGCATATGAGTAGTTCTCAAACTCTGCTCCTCAAAAAGAAAAAGAAAGTCAGGGTGCTTTGTAATCCAGACACAGTGAGTTTTAGTTATCAAACGACCCTTATGGTTTTTGCAAGACTTTTCAGGGCCTTTGTTCTGCATGTGGCTCTCCAAGAGGAGCAGCAGTATACTCACACTGAACATTTCCTCGGGTTACTTGTTCACCCTCCACCCCCTCCCCGCCCCCACCATAGTTGTCCTTGCAGCCAGTGCTCCATAGACCACATTTGAGAGGGATTTAGGTGTAGACAAACTTCTATTGAAGCTGAAAGGCTGAGCTGGGCCAGGTTCGATGGCTTCGTCAAGACCAGATGACTAGCGAGGGCAGAACCAGGGCTGCGATCAGCCTCTGGTGTGTTTCCTATGCTGTTCCCTCTGCACAGCACTGAGGTGCATGAAGGCTCTTGAACCAGGCTGGCTCTATTGAGAGATCCTGCTGCTGTCACTCCGGGAATAAACCGACATGGAGTGTAGCCAAAGAGACAGACTTTCTAGCGATAAAGAATAAAATGGTGTATGTGAGAGCGTCTGAGTGCACACACGTGTTACAGGAATAGCAATGGCACTGAAAGATGTATTCCCACCCAACATGGCTGGATAGTTCCCAAAAGCCCCAAAGTAAAGGAGTGTCTCTTCCTGCCCTCCCTGCCCTCACAAGCTCCTGGGAACAGTTCGTGAGAAACTGAGCCGCCACCCCACCTGGCCCAGAGTGAAGGCTGAGCAATGGCCCCCACAGATCCCCGTGTCACAATCCCCAGAACCTGGCAGTGTCACTGCATACGCAGAGGGCGCTGTACAGATGTGATTACATTAAGGCCTGAGAGGGAGAAATTACCCGGTATTACCTGGGTGGACCCTGCATGAAATCACAAGTATCCTTCTAAGAGGAAGGCAGAGGGGGAGGTGATGATGGTGAAGGCAGAGGAAGGGACCACAAGCCACGGAATACAAGTGTCCACAGATACTGAGAGAGGCAAGGAAGCAGATTCTCCGATGACGCCTTCAGAAGGAAGTGCCCTTGTCCACACCTGGACATCAGCCCCGTGAAAATGATTTGGGGTTTCTGACCTCAGAACCAGAAGAGAATACGCTTGTGTTGCTTTGAGCCCCTACGCTCGTGGCAGTGGGTTACAGCAGTAGTAGGAAATTAATGCACATCCAGGGTGGTGCAAACATCCCAGCTCATGCTGAGAAAGTTGTGCCGCCCAGATAAGGTGAGTGCTGGCCACAGCCCACTGGGTGGTGTGACAGGCTCACGTGGCAGCTCAGTCACCCCACACTGCTCGCAGCCACCCAGAGGTCTCCTCCGAGCATTGCCCTCTGACACAGCTTCATGCAGAAGGGGCGGGGCTTCCTGCTCAGACAGATCATCTGCGCCTCCTGCAGAGTCCTCAATCTGGTCCCTGATGCAAGAAGTGGGCAGGGGTGGGTGTGTGGCACCACACCTCACTGTGTGGCCTCCAATGAGGGTTTTCCTTGGCAGCATCACAACTTAGCCAATGGGCAGAATGCAAGTCAAGCCAGTTGGGTCTGCTTGGGAACTGGCTGCACTGACTCCTGCAACATTTCCACATTTCCAGG
This sequence comes from Nyctalus aviator, assembly GCA_036971965.1. Lineage (NCBI taxonomy): Eukaryota > Metazoa > Chordata > Mammalia > Chiroptera > Vespertilionidae > Nyctalus > Nyctalus aviator. The sequence continues at coordinate 181,353,904 of CM072924.1, read as the reverse complement.
GTGTGTTTTCTCCCACCCGTCCCGGAATACTTTCTGACATCTCTCTCATTCCTGCATGGCCTGCACTGATACTTCATAACACGACATCTCACCAGCAAATCTGAGGCCCGATTTCACCTGAAACCATCAGGAAGCATCTCGCGGAGGAAAGAATTTCTTATAGGCCAAGGCCGTTGAAGAAAGTGTCTCTGGCTTGGCTGCTATTTTTGAAGATAGGATATCGGGCAACGTTTAATGAGATAATTGGGCAAATCCAGCTCAGTGATAACGCTGCCACATGCTGCTGTTTTCCTGTGACTTCCCAAAGTGGGTGCTAGAGGGGAGGGCGTGGGCATCTGGGGTGACTCCTGGTGATGCTGCTCGGCCAATGAAAAAACGAGGCCCCGTGAGTTACCCAAGCTCCAGACAGATCGATGGTGCTAATTATTATTTAGCGCAGAGTGTGAAAATCACACGGGCCTCCAAGATGTAATCGCACCGCCGGGATTAAGCATGACCTGGGCAAATAATGTCAGCGCAGCAACTCTCAGGACGTGGCTTTCAGCCTCTTTTGCTGCTTCTCCTGCAGGGCGGACAAATTCACAAAGCCCTGCACAGAAGTTAGGGATCCACCTCCTGCAGACCCCCCGGGGTCTGGGACTAGAGGCGGCTTTCAGAAGGAGGGTGTTGAGTTGCCCAACTTAAACCTCTTCACTCCATACCCAAGCCTTGGTTTCTGAAGCACTGGGATGCTCTTCCCGTCCACCCCCCTGCAGGGGTCTCCGGGGAAACTCTCACAGTCACTAACAGCCAATCAGTAGAGAGAATACAGAGACAGCCAATCAGTAGAGAGATTACAGAGCCGGGCTGCCTGCCTTTGAACCCAGCTCACCCATGGGCAAGCCCTGTGACCACAGCAAGCTACTTTAACATCTCTGCCTTGGTCTCCTCATCTGTGAAAAGAAGATAAAAATATGACCTACCTCAAAGGACCACGGTGAACATTAGACATCGTTCAATGCTCCAACAGCTCCTGGAATGAACGTCAATAAAGGTTGGTTATTATTTTAGTATCAAAGATGAGCTAAAGCAATGGTCGGCAAACTCATTAGTCAACAGAGCCAAATATCAACAGCACAACGATTGAAATTTCTTTTGAGAGCCAAATTTTTTAAACTTAAACAATATAGGTAGGTACATTGTTATTAACTTAATTAGGGTGCTCCTAAGCTGACCTTTGCTAAAAAACTCAAGGGGCCAAAGAGCCACATGTGGCTCGCGAGCCGCAGTTTGCCGACCACTGAGCTAAAGGATAAAGGATGATTCGCTGAGCGACAACATTTAAAATGGATCATTCCTATAATCTTTACGTTGCAGTCAACTGCTATGGTGATCGATCCCCACGTCATTAGCTTCTCGCACTAAAGGCCTATTTTCGCTGGATTCCAGCGAAAGCGCATATCCTGGTTGGCAGGCAGCCCTCCTCCAAGGGGTCCCTGCAGAAGCCCGGCCCCCTTCCGCCTCCAGGCTCAACATCTTCACAACCTCCTTCCAAAGAAGCTGGCCCCCATTGGAGCCACTCAGAGGGGAAACTGGAAAGAGTGGGGTGGGTGGGGGGGGGGGCATTTCATGGGCCAGGCCCATAGGTGGGTCTCAGGGGTCCCACAATCCTCTGGCAAGGACTCTGCCCATGGTCACACCTAACTGCCGAGGATTCTGGGAAGTGAACAGCTGCCTTCTCTGCCACCCTTTATCAAAACATTCTTATGAGAGGATTGCACTGCCTTCAAAATTTTCCCCGAATATGAATTTGGTTTTGGTTTCTAGATTAGTTTTAATTTCTCCCTAGCCCTAGGCCACTCAAAGTTCAGTATATTCCAGTGTCTTCTGGATTTAGGATACGCCCTGGGGAATAATTCCTTATATATTTCACATTACAAGTGTTGACTATTTCCCAAGCATCCAGAATTCTATAAATGAAAAGTTGAATTTTCTCTCTTATTTTCAGCTTAATTGTCTTTTGATACTCCTTGATTCGTATGTTTGTTGAAATATTTCATCAAGTGAATAGTTGGCTTATACTAGTATTTGATGCAGAAGGAAAAGTCTCCCAGAATCTAAAATGTGAAACACACACGAAACTAACATTCAATGACTCCGACTACAAAGTGGCTGGTGTGAAATGCGTACTTATAAATCACAACTAAATTACTAAATGATAACTAAAACAATAAAACGGACTCAAAAGCCATTGAAACTATCAACAATTTATTCTTGACTTCACAAACAGCTCTGTTGTTTTTATAAATGTTTAATTTTTAAAAATGCTAATGCTTTGGTCTCTAACAGGGAGCAATAAGGATGTGGAGATTTCTAGTGGTTTGCAGAAACATGCACTATGAACAAGTACCAGGTGTACTGGTTAATAATGTGGATTTTTTTCAATAGGTGGAGCTACACATATGTTGATATATATGCAATTTGATATGTATGTTATTTTGTTGTATTGACAGCAAGCTTCAAAAATTCATTTGTCAAATTTTCTGAAGGTGTTAACATCATAGATATTTTTACGCTTAAAAATATCAAATTTTGTGCAAAAAAAGAGCATTTTCGGGAAGTTTTAATTCATTACTTTATTTTGACAAAAATTGCTGCTAAATACTTTGGGAAGCTTATGGTGAACATGCTCCATCTCAAGATACTTGTGAATGCTGCTTTAATCGCTTTAAAAGTGATGATTTCACTGTGAAAGACAAAGAACATCCAGGTCAACTGAAAAAGTTTGAAGACCAACAATTACAAGCATTATTGGATGAAGCTGCCTGTCAAACTCAAAAACAACTTGCAGAAAGATTAAACGTTGCTCAGCAAACAATTTCCGATGGTTTAAAACAATGGGAAAGATTTTAAAGGAAGGAAAATGGGTGCCACATCAACTGAACAGAAGACAAATGGAAATCTGAAAAGTCAGCAGTAAAATGTTGCTTCAGCGGCACAAAAGAGAGTCTTTTTTGCATCGAATTGTGACTGGCGATGAAGAGTGGGTTTATTTTGAGAATCCCAAACGCACAAAATCATGGGTTGACCCAAGTGCCTGAAGCCAAGATTAGCAGTAATTAATATAAATTCAAGAAGTCCATCAGAAGACTGAATGGGGCTTTTAATAATCAGAAGGCTGAATGTCTGCATTGTTATTACCTGTGGCTGACTCAATAGCGGAAGGCAACCTCCCAAAACTGATGATCTCTTTACTGTTTACTAGTCATCACCTTTGATATGTCTGTTTGCATACTAAAAGGCAGTTGTGTATTCTAGTAAATAGAAAGCATATGAGAACAGAGACTCAGTGGAACTTGGTCCCTCAAACCAAGTTCACAACTGGCTTCGCCCATAATTACCCAATTTATACTTCTTGTCTTGTGTATTAATTTGCGTGTCAGCCCTTTCTCCAGGTCTTTGAACTCAGGCAATGCTGGCAGAGGCCTCACACCAGGTCAACCATCAACATCAACTGCAAGGCCAAATCGCTTAGGAAAGAAGACAATGCTCTACGTTTGGTGGGATCAGGAAGGTGTGGTGTATTATGAGCTTCTAAACCAGGTGAAACTGTTAATACTGATCACTACGGATCAATTTGAACCAGGATTTGATCATAAAATGACCAGAATGTTCCAGAAGGCACGGCAAAGTAATTTTGCTTCATGATAACGCACCATCCCACACCTCAAAACCAGTTAAAGACACGTTAAAAGATCTTGCCTGGGAAGTATTAACCCACCCACCATATTTAGACCTTGCTCCTTCAGATGACCACTTGTTCCGATCGATGGCACACGCACTTTCTGAGCAGCACTTCAAAATGTATGAATAAGTGCAAAATTGGGTCTCTGAATGGTTTGCCTCAAAACAAGAAAAGTTCTATTGGGAGAGTATCCAATTACCTGAAAGATGGAGGAAATGTGTAGCTAGTCATGAACATTACTTTGAATAAAGCACTTTTGATGTTTCTCTTGAAATTATTGTGTTTTCTTTGATTATAAAATCCGCATTATTAACCGGTACAACTGGTAAAACCTTTCAAAGTGGTGATGTCCAAGGTTTTACTACAAAAGACTATATGATTCCTGCCTCAGATGTAAAAATCTATACCATAACCACAAAGATGGAAATGAAGAAACAAAAAGTAAAATGCTAAAAAGCTAACAGAAAATCCTGAAATTGGGCTTCCGAGTCTGCTTTACTGGATTCTACATACATGTATTCACAAAAGGATTCTACATACATGTATTCACATTACCCTGTAATGTGCTTTACCCAAAGTATGCTGAGTTAAATGTTAATGAAATCTAGTAAAATACCTTCACAGCAACATCTACACTAGTATTTGACCAAACATCTGGGTACCAAGACCTAGCCAAGTTGACACATAAAATTAACCTTCACACAAATAAAAAGAGGTGCTTGGCAAATTTTTATGGAATATATATATATATATATATATATAGCCAGTGACCTGAACGCTGTAATGACCAGAATGACCCGTCACTATGACGCCCACTGAGCCAATGAACCAGCTGATTGTAGGTGGGGCCAGTGGCCAACCTCCTGTGGCCCCTTGCCCTGGCTGGCCCTACCCCGGATGGGCCCCCACCACCCCAATAGGTTCACGGCCCCTCCCCCTAGCCAGCTCCGCCCCCAATAGGTACCCCCACTCTGATCAGGGGCAGGGCCTGCCAGCCAACCACCCTCAGCCCCTCCTTCCACTGGCCCCACCCCTGATAGGCCTCCACCTATCAATAGGCCCACAGCCCCTCCTCCCAGCCAGCTCCGCCCCTGATTGGCCCTCCCCCACTCCAATTAGGGGCAAGGCCAGTGGCTACTGCCTGCAGCCTCCCCCCCCTCCTGGCCCCACCAATTGGCCTCCCCACCCCAATTGGTAGTGGGGCCCATTGGCCAATGCCCATGGTCCCTCCCCACCAGCCAGCCCAGCCCTGACTGGGCCCCGATTGGGATGGGGCAGCCAGCCAAACTTCCACCATCTCCTCCTCCTGACAGATTTGACCCCAATCCACCATGATTGGGGCCGGGCTGGCTGGACCCCACCCATGCATGAATTCGTGCACTGGGACTCTAGTTAATAAAATATGCTAATCTTACGCTATTTTTCTTCTCTTTTCTCCTTCCCTAGTTGGCTTTCCTTTTAATGCCCTTCCCCAAACCTTCCACTTTCTTTCCTTATGTGTGTCTTTCCCCTGTGGTTCCTCACAGGCTGGGATCCCCTCAATACAGAGATTCTCAAGGAGGCAGGTGGACAATAGCCCCTGGCTGTGGCCATCGGCCACACAGCCTCCTGCTTGGTGGGGAAGGAGACCTGCTCGGGCACTGGCTTAGGAGTCAGAAAAGGCCCCTGGCAGGCACCTCCCCACAAACTTCCCTACAGAGAAACCACGTCGTACTGACCCCTGCCCAGCTCCATCAGCCAGGACACCAGCTTACACTGTGAGTCAAAGAACTCAGGTGGTTCCAGCCTCTGGAGTCAGAATCCAGGTGTTTCCTCACCCTCGGGGTGGGGGTGGGGGAGCAGCGTGACCCCCACAGCAGCTCTGCCTTCACCTCTCAGCCAGGCTTCCGATGTGAAAGGCTGCAGTGCCCGCCGTGCCCGCCCTCCCCCCTCCCCCCCCGCCCACTTCACAGGACTCAATCTTGATCTGCCACCTCCTGAGCCAACAGAAGCAAGTCCAGCAATCTTCCTTTCCTCCCTTTGCCTTGTCTTAGAAGGTGCCGAACACTTCTATCCACTAGAGGGCAGCAGCCAACCCCCATCCCTCCAAGTCCTCCCACATCCTGGAGAGTCAGCACTAGGGGGATTGCACTGCTCCCGAATTCATAACACTGGTACCTTTTACCTTCTCAAAATGAGCCTCGCAAATCAGGCAAAGTAATAAGAAGGTAAGGGGTGAGGGAGTCAAGTACGATAATCCAAAAAGAGGCCACAGATGGCCTTATTGAGAACAGATCAGGCCCTGGCTTGTTTGACTCTGTGGATAGAGTGTTGGCTCAAATACTGAAGGGTCCTGGGTTTGATTCTGGTTTAGAGCATGTACCACGTTTGCAGCCTCGATCAGAGCACATGCAGGAGGTAACTAGATACACGGATGTCTCTATGTCTCTCCCCCTCCCTTCTACTCTTCCTAAAAATCAATGGAAAAAATATCCTCAGATGAGGATTAGCAACAATAAAAAAGAACATATCAGAACCAAGGATAGAAAAGATTTTGAAACACCGATGCATGTTCATTATCCAATTCGCCTGCCAAAACTAATGCCGATGGATAACCACATAATCACATGTTGTGACAAGCTATATTGTACAATGGTGGTATCAGAATTATCCAATAAGCTTCTCTCTTTTTAAGACACAGATCTGAGGAGCATGCCCTCAGAGGTTCTTTTTAACAAGACTGGAACGGGAGCCCAGGGGTGTGTGATGTCAGATGTGGTATGTAAGAGTTCAGAGGCCATTGCTATTCACTGGGGTTTCAGAAAAGCAGAGTGAGTGTGAGAGCTCAGAGGTAACCAGGGGGGTGAGAAGGGGAGGACAGATCCACAGGGTCACTGGGCACGGTGCTTTGTAACGCAGCAGCTACACTTGGTCCTTGGAAGGCGGCGATCCCTCAGTGAGATGTTCCTCCCAGGACTTGTCATCTCAGTGGGCTCAAGGCTACAGCGAGGCTGGAGAGGGCGCGGTTCTGGGTTAGGTCCGCCTCCGTTTGTATCTGACTCTACCAGCTCTACCAGTTACATACCCTTTGTGTCCTTGACTCCCCTAGTCTGTCTTTTTGTCTCTGAATAAACATAATACTTTTCTCATTGTTGTGAGGATTCTCGGAGCACAGCTCTGCAGAGCACTCAGTCCCCGGCGGAGCACTGTGCCGGAGAGGGACGGGCTGTTGTGTCTACACGCAGAGCAGCATTGCTGTTAGCCTCTGGGAAGGAAGAGCGGGGCAGTACTGCACGGCCCCACAGGCAACAGAGTCCTGGCTGGCTAGTCTGCCATGCACCTCGGCAACTCCAGCTGGTGTTTACTGAGGGCTGTCTCTCCGGCGCCCAGAGTGCCTTCAACGGCTGAGGGGCAGCATGTCCTCACAGTCCAGGTCAGGGAAAGCCAGCGAGCCTTCTCTGGTCTTCCACTTTCCAGGAACTGGCAGAGATTGGTGAAGACCTCCAGGCTCAATCCCCATGGGCCCTGGGAACCCTGGAAACATTTCCTCTTTCTCCGCATCCGACCCTGCTGGGCACCTCCTCCTCCTGAAGCCATAGCACCTTGGTCCTGAGAATCCCGGAGCCCTCCTTGGTCGAGGTCCTTCACTAACGCTGCATTAAATGACAAGTGTCCGTATAAATAGAGGAGGCGAGACCATGGAAAGCCACATGAAGACAGAGCCAGAGATTGGGGTCACGCTGCCAGAAATCGAGACACGTGGGGCTGGAGCGACAGGGAAGGAAGTCTCCCCTAGAGCCTTTGGGTGGAGCCTGGTTCTGCTGACACCCTGATTTGGACTTCTGGCCTCCAGTCTGTGAGAAAATAAATGTCCTTTGTTTTAAGCGACCGGGTTTGCGGTAATTTGGTATGGCAGCCCTAGGGAGCTGATACACTCATCCTTCAGGGCTTGGTTCATACATCATCTCCTCCAGGCAGTCCTCCCGAGTTTCTCCTGCCATCACACCCCTGTCAGCTTATATAAGATTAGAGGCTTGGTGCACATCCCTTGGCCTGGCCTGCGGGGATCGGGTCGAAACTGGCTCTCCGACATCCCCTGAGAGGTCCTGGATTGCAAGAAGGTGCAGGCCAGGCTGAGGGACCCCACCGGTGCACTCTAGGGATGGGAAGGGACTGCGGGAGAGCTCCAGTGTGTGTTCAGCCCATCTTGCCCAGTCCCAAGATAACCTACCAGAGTGGCTGCCGCTGGTGGTCAGTGCATGTTATAGCGACTGGTCTAAAGAATGGTCAGACACTTAGCATATGAGGCTTTTATTTACATAGGATTCCCTGTTTGTCTCTGACTCACTCAATAAACTCCTAAAAGACAGCACATGGGGTTCTGTTCCCAACTATAATATGAGCACTGCTCCAGGAATGGATCAGGTGCATATCCACACCCACGCATTGAGATCTCATCCCCTGTGCACCTCCTATGGTGTGGACATCACACATTACCTCATTGCATCCCCTCAGCAGGCCTAGGAGGTAGGAACCATCATCTCTGTTTTTATAGAGGCAGAAGCTGAGGGCAGCAACTTGCCCAAGACCATCCGTTAGCAGAATGAGCATCTATATCCAGAGCTCTCTAAGTCACAGGTCCCAGTAAGCATGAGCATGACATTTTCAAAAGACCGGTAGCCAACTAGAAGAGGGGGTATTGGGTAAGAGTGGGGAGAAGGTGGGGTCTTAATTAGCTAGTTTTTTGTTGTTGTTTGTTTGTTTGTTTGTTTGTTTTTAGATATATTTTTATTGATTACATAGAGGAAGGGAGAGGGAAAGATTGAAACATCAATGATGAGAGAGAATCATTGATTGGCTGCCTCCTGCACTCCCCACACTGGGAATAGAGCCCACAACCTGGGCATGTGCCCTGATTGGGAATCTAACCATGACTTCCTAGTTCATGGGTTGATGCTCAACCACTGAGCCATGCGGGCCCGGCTTAATTATCTAGTGTTGAGACAGAGCCTGTGTGTGTGTGTGTGTGTGTGTGTGTGTGTGTGTAAATGGAAATGAGGGTCCTAGGTTAGCAAACTCCCGATTAACTCATCATGTGGCATTCATGTATCACAGCAACTTCAGTTCTGAGGCCTGCGAGAAGGGGCCCTGTGATGAAGGGGGTAAGAAAGGAGAAGGGGAAGCAGCAGAAAAAAAGAAGGAAGAAAACTGAATATGGGAGGGGTGGGGCAGAGCTCTGCTAAGCTGGGAAGCAGAACATGTCTTCCTTTTACTCTCCCCTTTCCGCCTGCCCAGGCCTCTGCCCGCTTCTGGTGGCCTCGTTGCCAAGGCATCAGAGAGTGCACGTCAGAGGTGCTGTCTGAGCACCCACTGTGGCATTTAGCCAGGAGTGGGAGGCTAAATAATGGTCCCCCTCGCTGAAACCGGTTTGGCTCAGTGGATAGAGCGTCGGCCTGCGGACTGAAAGGTCCCAGGTTCGATTCCAGTCAAAGGCATGTACATTGGTTGTGGGCACACCCTCAGTAGGGGGTGTGCAAGAGGCAGCTGATAGATGAATCTCATTGATGTTTCTAACTCTATCCCTCTCTCTTCCTCTTTGTAAAAAAATCAATAAAATATATATTTTTAAAAATAATGGTCCCCCAAAGACATCCATGGTCCCATTCCTGGAACCCATACACGTTACTCTATATGGCAAATGAGGACTTTGCAGATTTGACGAAGGGAAGCACCCCGAGTCGGGGAGATTATCCAGACGGCCCTAAATGCAACTGCAAGCGCCCCTGCAAGAAGCAGGAGATCTGACCCAGAGAAGAGAAGGCCATGTGACTGCGAGGCGGGGACCAGAGGGAGGCGCCCACAAGCCAAGGAACGCTGGCCACCACGGAGCCAGAAAGACAAAACCGGATTCTCCTCTCACCCCGCAGGAAGCAGCCTGTGCTCCTGCCTGCAGACTTCCGACCTCCAGCTTGTGAGAGAGAAGTTCCCATTGTCTTAAGCCACAAAGTTTACGGTAAATTTTTATAGCAGTCCCAGGAGACAAATACACCGGGTTTTACTCCATCTTAATCAAACCCTGTCTCCCTGGCTGCCTCCTTTGAGGGCGTTCAAGAGGAACAAGACCCAGTTATACCAATTCAGCCCAACAAGAGCCCCTCGTGCTCCCAGAGGCAACACAGTTCTTAAAGGCGAGGATTTGCCAACCCCTGAATTAATGTCTAATTGCTCAGATTCATACAAAGAAACAAAGTGAACTAAAACTCCAAGCCACGGGGCGGGGCGGGGGGGGGGGGGTGGAGGGGGGCAAGTTCAGGGAGGTGGGCCAGCACACAGTTAAATGAGGGGTGCGGGTCAGGCCTCAGAGCCATCCCCTCAGCCAGGTTCTTTTTTCACTCACAGAAACTTGGAGATTCTCCAAAAGCTCTGAATCTGGGGGTGAGTGAATGAGAATGGCAGAGCAGGAGGGGCGGAGCCTGGCCACACCTGCGCACACAGATCCGTGCCTGTCAGACCTTGCTCACGGCCCAAACAGGGGAACCTGCTGTTAACATTCCTGCAACTTACATTTCTCCTCAACGTGAATCTCTTCCCCACGGTCTGTGTTACTTACTGCCATTACCTCTTCTTTTCAGTAAACATATATGCATTTTTCTGTGCAAATTTGCCCCTGGAAAGCAGATAAGACCTGTATCCTGTGAAAAGAACTCCCCTTAATTCTAAGCCAAAACTCCTCAGTGATCACTTCTGGCCACTCAGATTAACACAGCAAACGCTGTGATTATCAGCTCCCAAAGAAAGCCAGCTGCCTAGAATAATCAAAGCCCCTTATGGACATTCACAGCATCTGTTAGATACCTGTAAATGATGTTAACATTAAAGAAAAAAAGGGGGGGGAGGGGGGAGCAAGACCTTCATCTATCCTGCAATCTCCCTAAAAGTGTTCTTTCTCTCTCAGTGGTTATAGTTACACTTCCCTAGTTCTTTAAATATTTTTAAAACAGATTTCAGAGAGGGAGGGAAAGTTAGAAACATCAATAACGATAGGTAATCATTGATCAGCTGCCTCCTGCGTGTCTCCCACTGAGGATCAAGTCTGCAACCCAGGCGTCGGCACTGCCCGGGGATCGAACCGTGAGCTCCTGGTTCATAGGTCGATGCTCAGCCATTGAACCACGCTGGCGGGGCTCCCCTCGTTCATTAAAAGTCCAAAAGTAAATGGCGAACTGTGACCCGAAGGGGCCATGTGGGAGACTCCTACAGAATTAGCTCCAGCATCGCTGCCCACACAATCCTGGAGGCTCTGGTCCCCGTTTTCCGTCCTTCAGCACAACCACACTGAGCTGCGTAAACGTGGCCTCGGGGAATCAGGATCTGCACTTAACAAGATCCCCAGTTGATTCGGGCACTTCAGAGCTTGAAAAGCCCTGCTCAGGCCAAAGCTGGAGGCCGCCATTTAGCATTGGACAGCTGATGGCTACCTGATGGGCAAACCCCAGGTGGGAATGGCCACCCCGCAATGGCAGCAAGAGAGCCAAGGGGGGACTTCCGGGCTGAACTAGTGGGGTGGGTTCACTGCCTCATTGAAAGGCTTCCCCCAACAAGGGGGCTTGCTGGCCCTGCTTGTTCCAACCCGGTACAGGGCATTTATGGCACCGCCCCTTCTAGAATGCAAAACTTCTAAGTGATGTTAACATTAATAAAATAAAATAAAATAAAAAGAAAGAAAAGCAACAACTGCATGCACGTCTCTCCAGGAGTGTTAACGCTGACTAATGTTTCATCAGTGTTGTCTAATTTCTAAGTAGTCTTCCTTCCCAGCTTCGCTTTGGCATTGATGCTTATTGTTTGGATCACTTGAGATGACTATGCTGGGGAGAGGCTACGTACTGAGAGCCTTCCTCAGGCTCTCGCGCTGGGAGAACACCGCTGGCCAGCAAGCACTGGGTGATGGCACCAGTGGAAGGGTTTCCAGAGGCTCCTTTGCCCCATTTTGGTCAATTTAAGAAATTACTGTGACTTTTTCAGGGAGAGTGAAGCTTTCTTGGTGATAAGATAAAGATAGGAAAATAGCCCTAGCTGGTTTGGTACAGTGGATAGAGCGTCGGCCTGCAGACTGAAGGGTCCTAAGTTCGATTCCTGGTCAGGGCACATGCCCCCGTTGCAGGCTCTATCCTTGGTGTGGGGCATGCAGGAAGCAGCCGATCAATGATTCTGTCATCATTGATATTTCTCTCTCTCTCCCTCTCCCTTTCTCTCTGACATCAATAGAAATATATCTTTAAAAAATATGAAAATACCATACAACACTGAAAACCCCACAGATACTGCTCTAGTAGAGTCGCTTATGTAACAGGAAGAGATTTCCATGCAAAATAACACCATTGGTTGAGCAGGGACACCTGGTTTTAGGGGTCTTGCCTATGTTTGCTGACTTCATGCCAGTGGCCACCTGTGACCTGTAGGTACAGTAATTATCTCCATTTTACAGAAGAGGAAACTGAGGCAGAGCAAGATCCAGTGACCAGCCCGAAGCTTCACCCTGTAGGTGGTGGAGCTGGAATTTGAACCGCCCTTCATTGCTCTGCTCTCATTTGGGGCGGAAACAAGGTTAAGGTCGGGAACACTATCACCATCGGAGGAGGAGGGCTAAGGAGGAGATGGCTAGGAGGGTCCCTGGCTGCACCGCCTATGGCTCCAGCCTGCAGGCTGGGGAGGGAGAAACGGAATACCCTTCCCTCACCTGCCCGGGAGGAGAAGTCCTCAGTCCCCCAGGAAGAGCTGCAGCCCCAGAAAACATCACCGTCACCAGGGTACCCACCTCTCCACCCCATCTCAGCCCACACAGCTCCTTCTGTTCCCTTGAGCCCCAAACACACACACGGGGACTCGCTGCCCTGGGCTGGCCCCCGAGCCCAGCTCCCAGCAAACAGGGAAATTAACCAGTTTGCACAGAATGAGACGTGGGCATGGACGGTGCCTGCAGCTGGCGGTTAACACCAGCGGTAAGAGGATCAACGCCCCCATCGGTCCGCTGGCTTCACAGGGGGGTGGGGTGAGGCGTGCGCGTTCCCTTTTACCCATTCACGTTGGTTAATTTGGACGATAGGGGTTCCGGTTTAATCCCTTTGTGTGCCAGCGAATACACAGAAACGGACAACCCCTGAGCGTGCACCCGGGCGGGCGGGCAGAGCAACCTGCGGAAGGGTGCGGTGTGTCTGGCCTGGCACCGAGTAGAAAAGAAACTGCGCCAGGAGACTGAGAGCCAGACCGAGAGGGCACCCTGGGGTGCGGACTGGGCCCAGCACCTCCGGGCCCGGAGGCAGGCAGGCAGGATGCTCGCTGGCCCAGCGCCCCCCATGGCACCGGGGTGGCCTCTGCGCTCTGGGAGCTCCCCCTTCCCAGGGGAGAGCAGGACTCCCCCAAACCAGACTCTGCAAAGAACTGTCGACTCTCAGGGGAGAGCCTGGGCCTGGCCCTCCGTCAGCAGCAGAGAGGACTGAAGGGGAGGTGGAGAGCAGAAAAGCAGGGGGAAATGTCCACGGAGACATCTGGTTTCTCAAATGGAAGCGATTAGAAAGACGGGAGAGCTCCCAGGCTCCAAGTCAGGTCATGAAACCAAAGCCATTTTCACAGCTTCCATCTGCAAGAAAGCCCCCCCCCCCCGTACCCCCTCACCCCCACAACAACACACACACTCACTGCAGGCTGGGAGCCCCCAGAATGCGGCTCCAGGGCAGCAGCCTGGGAGGCAGCCCTGCCGGCGGGGGACCAGCCCGGCCCCCGGCTGATGATCCAGGCGGCGGCAGAGGCGGAGGCGCAGCCAGAGAGCCTCCCTCCTCCCCTTGGCCCTCCCCGGCTCCTGTCGGTGCCTCCCTCCTCCGCCCCCTCCCCATGTAGGCGCTCTCTAAAGCCATAAAAAAGAGATCAACTTCCCCACGTCCGCGGGGCCCTTTGCGGTGACAAATATTGATGCCCAAAGTGTCTGCGCTCCGCGGCCCTCAAACGCTCAGAAGAGGCGCCCGCGCAAGGGGGACATAAAAAGTGAACAATGCTGCGAAAATATGTTTGCAGAACATAGACAATCGTTGGATTAGACGTATTCAAGTATGAAATAATGCCTTTTTGTGTCAAAAACGTGGGCGAGGGGCGGGCACAAAAGTTTCCCTGTGGCAGCCCCTGGCTCACAAAGGGAGCCGTGCGCTCCGGCGTCTCCACTTGGGCGCATGGCTCAGAGCCCTGGGAGCGCGATTGTTTCTCCCTTTCTAATGACATTTACCGGATCAAAACACGCTGTTAATTCGATCAGAAGGCTTCGCCCTCCCTGACAAAGCCGCAACCATGTCTCCTCAAGTTTGTTAAATTGACCAAAATTAGGCAAATGAATAGAGGGGTCTGCGGGCGCCCCCGCTCGCAGGTGACGTCGCATAATGCTCGCGCGGGCCAGCTGCGTGCCCCCTTTTCTTCTCGGCCTCCTCCTCTGCTCTGGGCTGCCCCCCAATCCTCCCCCCAACCCCTCCCACGGCACACACAGGCCCGCCCGCCTCTCCTCCCCCGCCCTCGGGCATTATTAAAATGGAGCCCGATGGAAACCATTCACACTTTTCAATGGACATTTTCGTACAGGATAAGAGGCTACAAATTGAGCCTGTTCCTCTCCCTCCCCCGGGCCCCCATCCCCGCGAAAAGGGGAGAAAAGAAAGCGGGGGCCGGGGGCCGGGGCCGGGAGCAGGGGCGCGCCGCGTGCCAGAGGCGGACCGGACGGGAGGGGCGGCGGCGCCCGGGCCTCGTGTGCCAGCCGCGGCCACACCTGCCGGGGCGTCCCGGCGAATAAAGCGGCGTCCACAGAAAGGGGGGAGACGGACGTGTCACCGAGTCGTGTGAGAAAAGCCTGGGAACAAACGGGGCGCCTCCGTCTCCAGGGGCTCCGCCTGGAGGCCAGCGGAACAGCCTATTAAAGGCTTACTTAATTACTCTAATGGCTCTGGACAGGCTTCACGGCGCGCCGGGATGTGCAAACAGGCCGCGGTGTGAGCCCCGGCGGCGGGACGGAAGGAGGGGCGCCGTTGTGTGCGGGTCCTCACCCCCGCCTGCGCCCCTGCGCCCCGCGCCCCTGGCCACCGGCGCTCACCAGCCGCCGCCTCCTTTTCCAGCCGCGCTGCTGCCATGCAAATGGCACTCCCCGCCAATCACGTGTCCTTGGGAGGGCCACGTGGATTAACAAAGCTGATCCACCCCCAGCTGGCCCCCCTCGGCTGCTAATTTTTTCCCCTCTTAACTTCTTTATAACTGATCTTGAATGCATACATCCCTCCGACGCAGCTCCCTAATCCTGTGGCATCATTCAGCCCCTGAATGCGCCGGGAGCCCTGGAGGGCCACCTTATAAGCAGCCCCTCGGAGCGGGGAGCGGCAGTCCACCTGGGGCCCCGGGAGAGGCGCAGAGGCGGAGAGTGGGGAGAGTGACCGGTGCGCGCCGCCTGCCTCTCCGGAGCGCGCTCCCCAGGATGTCTCACCAGCTCAAGGAGCGCAGAGTGAGTGGCTGCGGCTGAGGCTTCTGCGCTCCGAGGCCGGGCACTGACTCCCCCGAGGCCACTGGCTGGGCCGAGGGCAGGGACGGCCACCAGGCTGGGCGGAGGGCAGGGACCAGACCACGCGTGACCTCTCCTGGAGAGAAATTCTGAGTGGTCTGGGGAGGGGATGGGGATGGAGGGAAGAGCCCAGGCCTAGTGGCCACCTCCCCACAGCCTTGGCCCTCAGCTCGGGGTGCAGCCGGCGAGCAGGGAGGCTGGAAGGGAGCGCCCACACAGGTGCAGGAAGAGGGCAGAGCTCGTTCCACCCCAGTGTGAGAGGCAGGGACCCCGCCCGCCCGGGGCAGGCGGAGCTCCTGGGCAACAGGGGAGCTGGGCAGACGGTAGGCAGGGCCTTTCCATAGGATTCCCACTCCCTGGGTAAAGCCATCGGAGATTCACAAACTTCTGTCCGCAGAGAACCCGAGTTTCGCACAAAGTGATCGAAAAGCGGAGGAGGGACCGCATTAACCGCTGTTTGAACGAGCTGGGCAAGACGGTGCCCATGGCCCTGGCGAAGCAGGTAACGTATGGCACTGAGCAGGTACCAGATGCCGGGACCCTCTGCGGCCGCCCGCTACCTGATGCCGGGGTCGGGGACAGAGGAGGCCTATTGGGGAGCCTCCCTCCCGGGCCGGGGCGCCGGTCCCCGCGCCCTCCCAGTCCTCTCCGGAGCGACCCGCGCCGTCGGGCCGGCCTGCGCCTGCCTGCGGTGAACCCCTCTCCCCTGCAGACCTCCGGGAAGCTGGAGAAGGCGGAGATCCTGGAGATGACCGTCCAGTACCTGCGGGCGCTGCACTCGGCGGACTTTCCCCGGGGAAGGGAGAAAGGTGGGCACGGGCTGGGCAGAGCCAGGCCTTGCGGGGAGCGCGCCACACGCACCCGGGGAGGCGGGAGGAGTAAGAGGGGCGCAGGAGCGAAGCGGCGGGTCCTGCAGAAGCTAGCGGGCAGGGCTGGAGTTTCTGGGCTGGTTGGCTCCCGTGGCCTCCTCTCAGGTGGGGAGGAGCAGAGCCGGCCTCAGGAGAAAGGCCTCCGCTGCTTCTCTTCCTTCTCCGGACTGGGGAGCGGGAGGAGGCGCACCCATGGGGACTCTGGCCGGACGGTGTGGCGGGAGGTGCCTGCGCCCGCCCGGGGCTCCCGGCAGGGAAGGGGCCGCTCAGTGTCCTTCCTGCCTGTGACCTCCCCGCCCCTCCGGCAGAACTGCTGGCCGAGTTTGCCAACTACTTCCACTACGGCTACCGCGAGTGCATGCGGAACCTGGTGCACTACCTCACCACGGTGGAGCGCCCGGAGGCCAGGGACACGGAGTACGCGCGCATCCTCGGCTTCCTGCAGTCCAAGGCGCGCCTGGGCGCCGCGCCCGCCCTCCCGCCGCCGGGGCCCCTCCCGGAGCCCGATCTCTCCTGCCCGCTGCACCCCGCGGGGCCTGAGCTCGGGGGCCACAGCCCCGGGGAGGCCGCCGCGTTCCCGCAGGGGGCGGCCCCCGCGCCCCTCCCCTGGCCGCCCTACCTGTCCGGCGCGCCCGCGGCGCTGCCCAGCCCCCCGCAGCCGCACAGCCCCTTCCTGGCGCCGGGGCAGGGCCTGGACCGCCACTACCTCAGCCTGATCGGCCACTCACACCCCAACGGCCTCAGCCTGCACCCGCCCCAGCACCCCCAGGCTCTCTGACAGCCGCCGCCCCTTTCCCTGGGCCCGGGCTGCGCTGCTCAGGAGACGCTGCATGTTGTACAGATGTATATAGGGCGCCAGCAAACGGGATGGGGAAGGCCAAGGGCAAACCAAGTCTTCTGAAGATCTCCCGGCAATAAACGTTTTCTGTTAAAGACCCACAGAGATGGATTTCTTTACCTTCTGCTCCTCCACAATCCCATCCTCAGAGGTGGGACTCCCAGGGGCCAAGGCGATGGCCCTCAGTGATTTGGGAAGCTGGGGGGTGGGGGGTGAATGGAGGTGTCGCTTGGGGAGTGGATTTTGAGGCTCCCCTGAGGCTGCAGACCGCTCCCACCCCACATGTAGCCTGGGCATTTGCTTAGAAGGGCAGACACGGTAACAGGGCTCTGGGCTCTCAGATAATGCAAGTCCAAGGACTCGCCCTGAACAGGCTTTGGGGGACTGGCCCAGCTCCGACTGGCCGCCCTTCCTACCCGACTACAAGGCCCCGGATGTAAGCACCCGCTGGTCCAGAGAGTGGTTGAATGGGCGATGAGATTGACAGCTGTAAACCGTCTCTCTGAATATATGTAACTTCCGAGTATGGCTTTAAAACAGCATCCGAGGAAGATTTTTGTTTCGTTGTTTTAAGCCCTGCTCCGGAGGGCTTAGGGAAGCTGGCATTGCCTTTTACGCACAGAGGGCTCGCTCCCAGGGAGCTGGGCATTGGGGGGCGGACGGGAGGGAGAGGCCAGCACCGCTAGGCTGGGAGCTGAGCTCCCAAGGGCTGTCCCCTCTGCACACCCCACCATGTGGATCCCCCCTTTGTGCCACTGGCCTGTAAGCAAAGGTTTCCCCTCCTCCCCCTGGGAGGGGGTGGGCACGGAGGGGGATTTAACCTTCCTGCTCCACCCACAACACTGGCTAGTCTGGGACTAGACCTTCTGGGGGAGACTTGGTTAGTATATACCTTTAAGGGATTATGATTTTCAATTCCAGTTGGATCTGCACCTCACCCACAAAACAGGGATTTATCTAAAATTGCAAGATAGGATCACGTTTTTCTAAGCCAAGCAGAGTAAGCCTGGCTGTGGTTTTATGTAAAGGGACAGAATTCACTAAGGTGCCCAATCAGCTCAAGTTGTGTTTGTGGGGGTTTAAATGTTTCCGTTATTGATCCTTTTCTTTCTTCCATCTTTTCTTTTTGTCCCCGTTAGCTTTGATGCCAATTACATAAAGAATTCTAAATGATGTAGCAGGTTTTCCTGTGTCCAGGGGCCATGTAGCTCCACTGGGATGGTCCATCTCCTCCCAGATTAGTCAGAGGACGATAATTAGCTTATTCCGTCTCCATGGACAGGGCTTAAGGGAGCTCTGACCTGCGCTGTTTACTGAGGTCAGGGAAGAGGATGACCTGCAATTTGTAAACCATCAACCTTGATTATACAGAGGCAGGACCAAACAAACCGCCTCATTACATCCCGTTGCCCATACACTGAAACTAAGTGTGTGTGTGTTGTTGTTTTTGTTGGGGGCGGAGCAGGAGAATTATAAACTTTAGAGAAGGTCTTATAAGTGGTTCTTGTCCTTCCATGCACTCCCATGTCGCTGCAGCACTTCCCTAAAAACTGTGATGTGCAAACCAATCTCTCTTCCTTCGTGAACTGATACAGCTGGAGCACGAAAGTGAGTGTAAGGCCAGGCGGCCTTCTGGATGACAAATACACCCGGAGCGATATGGGGCGGACACAAATCCAGCAAAACGGGAGCATGCTCGGCGCCTATTATTGGGACACACGTCTTACACCCATTTTCCTCGGCGCGGGGCACAGAATCCGAGGAGGGCCTCTCAGGCTTTTCTCCTCTGAGCATTAAGCCCGTCTGAATTCCCCCGGCAGCGAAGCATTACCGATATAGTGTTACCCTGGAAATATAAATTATTAATATATTCAGCATTTTTGTCACTTCTCAACTGTTAACCAAATTAGACAAAACTTCCTTTTGCTAAGTAGATTTTCTCTCTGGGATTAGCTCTGGAGACGCACAGGGCCACCACACTAAGAAACTGGGGCCATTTACATATAATTCCGCAAACTTCCACTGGCCCATGGCAGTCTTTGTGCCTCCAATGTTGGTATTCTTGAGGTTTTTTTTTTTTCTTTCTCATTTAACTGTGGAGGATAAAACCCTGCTTTGGATTTACAATGACTTTAGGATAAAAGTCTCCCTCCCCTTCCTTCCCCCTTCCCCCTTCGTGTGTGTGTGTGTGTGTGTGTGTGTGTGTTGTCCTTTTCTGAAACCTTCATCCAAAGTTCCAATTCTCCAGGCTTGCCTAAAAGTCAAACGTGGAGTACTTTTACTTTGCAAAAGGTTCAAAATGTCACTACAAAACGGCCTTGATTCAAATCGGAGAGACGCTTTAACGTGTCCTTCCTGTACTTTCTCGGACAACACATTGCCTCCAGTCTTGCGGTCCCAAGCCCCCCAGCTCCTCCCCCTGTGTCTGAGTCTCTCAGGCCCAACCCCTCCACTCTTTCTTTTAAGTAAGTTGTATAGTAATGGTTTCCAAGAGAGGCTCCACCGAACCCAGAAATAACAAAAACCCTGGCTTTGGCTGGAGGTGACCATTGTGGTGCTTCTGAAAGGGGCGACCTCTTGCTTCTTGAGCTTCATCCTTGAGTGGGCAAGAAGAAAAATAATCGCCCCATGAAATCAAAGGTTTTCTCCAGGGGCTGGAGGAACAAAGCGGAGGGCTGTCTCTGGGTGTGTCCTGTGGCTCCGCAGGGCGAGAAGGAGGCGCTGCCAGGCACCCCAGCCGCTGGGGCTGGGCCGTGACTGGTAATACAGAGCTCACTTGCGCTTCCAAGCGTATTGGACAAACACCGCGCACATATCGCATATGGTGGGGCCTCCTGTCTAGGCTGCGAGATGCCAGGCAAGGAAGGTGGAGAAGCAGGGATGTAAGTGCCTACTTGACCCCCCACAGGTACGGATTCCCAGAAACCTGGGATGGGTGTCTGCACAGAGTAACACACCAAGAAAGGGAAGGAGATAAGGGGTGTGCAGTTAGGAGCCCAATAAATAGACTTGTGCAACGGCTGAATACAGTGTCCAGTGGTGCTGGGCTTAGGATCCTGCATCTCCCGTGGACCTCTTGTTTCTGGCCTCTGTTCCCTCCCCTCTTCAGCAGAAACTGGGAAGTACTTGTGCAGCCACCCAGTCATCTGCTGAACAGTCTGCACATTCTGAGGAGTTGTCGGAGGGAGCAGTGGCCTGCTTCTCTCTGCAGTATCCACCCGTGTTCTGAGCAGGAGATGACGCTTGGCCTGCACGATTAAGGTGCAGGCCCACCGAAATGGAGCCCCCAACCGTAGGATGTGAATTCAGAACTAGCCTGATGGGGGCTCAGATCCTTTCATGTGGGAAAGATCCAAGACTGGGCTGATTCTACCCTCTTTTCTGCCACCCTAGTTGTTCAGCCTGTGGCTTCTGTAGCCAGAATGCCCAGGTTTGTACCAGCTCTGCTGGGTACTAGCTGGGTGCCATGAGGCAAATTGCTGAGCCTCTTCACGTCTGTTTCAACATCCATAACATGGAGCTATTAAAAGCACATATACCTGATAGGGTTACTACGAGGATTAAGTGAACTGGTACATTCAAAGCACTCTAGACAGTGCTTGAGCCACAGTGAATGTTCAATACATGTCAGCTGTTATAGTTATCTATTCTTCCTCCCTTCTCCCAAAGAGTCAGATCCTTGGAGCCACCTCAAACTAAAAAACAAAATTCGAAGGCAAATCATGAAAAAATTTTAAACCTCAGGGCTTGTTCTTACACCCCCAAGGCAAGTGGGGGCTGGGAACTCTTAACTTCATCCTCCACCCTGGTCAATTCATCCTCCAAGTGATGGCTGGTCGTCAGAGCCCCTCTGTACTATGGAAGGCTCTCTCACCACTCTTTCTCATACAGGAACCTGGCCTCATGTTATCTGGCAATAGCTCATACACCTGCACTCCTACATTCTCTCTCTGGGTACATATTCCAATGCCTATTCACACACAAATCTTTTTTTTTTTTAATCAATCTTTATTGTTCATATTATTACAAAGGCTCCTCATTTCTTCCCCCCTCCACCAGGTTCCCAGCTCACCCTCTGCCCTTTCCCCACCCCCCATTGTCCTCATCCATAGGTGCACAGTTTTTGTTCAGTCTCTTCCCTCATTCACCACTCCCCTTTTCACACACAAATCTTGACCATCACAAACTCTTTCTTGAAACACTAGAGGCCCAGTGCAAGAAATTCATGCACTTGGGGAGCATATGTGTGGGGGAGATCCCTCAGCCCAGATTGAGAGAGGGTGCAGGCCAGGCAGAGGGACCCCCACCGGTGCACAATTGGGGCCATGGGAGGTTGGCCAGCTGGGGAGGGACCACAGGAGGGCTCCAGAGTGAGTCTGGGTCATCTCGCTCAGTCCTGATTGGCCAGACCCCAGCAGCAAGGTAATCTACCAGTTGGAGTATCTGACCCCTGGTGGTCAGTGCATTCATACTGACTGGTCAGCTGGTCAACTGGTAAACTGTCTGCACCCTGGTAGTCAGTGCACATCACAGCAAGCAGTTGAGCTGCCTTAGCATAGTATGCTTTGATTGGCTGAACGACTGACCAGATGACCAAACATTCAGCATATTAGGCTTTTATTATATAGGCTGGAGTAAAGGAACTAATTCAATATTTACTAATGATACTTCCAATGGCAGCTTCATGCTCTTTTCAGCTTTCTCTCAATTTCCCCCCACTCGGGTCCTTTTTACCTATTCCATTCATCAGCTGGCTGCTCCACTCTGGGCTCTAGACCCAAGTCTTGGTGAGGGTGAAACTTGGCTGCAGAAGTCCAGCTCCGGAGCCTGTCCCCTAAGTCTCACTCCCTTTCCACTTGGCCTTCAGCTCTGATTCTAACTCATTTTCTGATTGCTCAGTTCCAGGCACCAGATTCCCCATGTACCTGGGGCCTGGTGTAGGGATTTATCCATGTAGTCGTATGTGTCCCATGTGGACAGAGATCACATCAGCAATAACTCTTAGCATCTCTCAGCAGCCCTCCTCTATTCCTCCACTACCTGACTGGGGTGTTCAGAAGGCAGACCCAGGCATGCTCACCTCTGCCCCTTCCTCTCTGGGTGCAAACCTGCCCACAGGAAGCAAGCAAGAGTTCCCTCTGGGCTGCTGGGGAGATTTCCAACTTCCTGTGTTTTTTTTTAAGATTGAGTTTAATCCGACATGAAATGCTGCAATCTCACTCTCTCTGCAGAGTTAAGTCACAGCCCCCATTCAGTCACAAAATAGACATTTTTATCTCCACCTGATATCTACCTCTCTAATGATTCTAAGCACTGACGGGAGAAAAAATTACTTTATTTATTGAATATCCTAAACCCCAGGACCTGGGTGCCTACATGTGTGCAGCTGGGAGGAAGACACAGGCATTTGCCTGCATCCATCAGGTGGCACAGGTCCAGGACTGCCTACGTGTGTGCGCACAGGATGCCTGCCAGTGTAAACAGGTGTGCACATGATGGACAAACTGGGCCAAGGAAAGGGCTGCCCACAGAAAAACACTGCTAGGCTATAGCTGGAGGGACCCTTCTATTTCCAGCTCGCTTGGAAGACGGGCAGCTGTCATGATGAAGTTCTGCACATCTGTCCCATTATAAACTTGGACAAAGCCTCTCCCCAGTAGGAAGAGCATTAGGGAGGCAGCAGACAGTGTTATGGGATCGGGGAGATAGCAGGAAAGTCACCCAAACCATAGAAGAGGGTGGTGGGAACTTGGAGCAAGAACTCTGGGCTGAGCTACGGGGAGAGGGTGCCAGGTGAAAGGACCACAAAAGAAATGGGCATCTGGGCACCTTTTGCTCTCTCTATTCCCAACTAGCCTCATTTATTATGTGTAGCTTAAAAGCAAGTGTCAATAAAATCTAGTACTTAAAGCTTTATGACTATAATGAGATGTACCATATTTCTGGAAGCCCTGGAACTGTCAAATTAGAACTGAATAATAATTATTCTGAACCTGAACTCTAGTCTGATAATGGCCCAAATATATATGGTGAGGAGAGGCTGCAGGGGAATTTATTGTTGTATCATGAATTCCAGAAGGAAGAAGGTGAGCTAAGAAGTTCTTAAACTACAATTGAAAGTAGAAAAGGTAATCTCTAAAAACTACCGGAAGTAGGA
This sequence comes from Nyctalus aviator, assembly GCA_036971965.1. Taxonomy (NCBI): domain Eukaryota; kingdom Metazoa; phylum Chordata; class Mammalia; order Chiroptera; family Vespertilionidae; genus Nyctalus; species Nyctalus aviator. Next base: position 181,330,750 of record CM072924.1, on the reverse strand, counting down.
TTTTATACCTGTTTCCTTGGTATAAAAAGAACACTTAACAGTGAGACCACAATGCCAAAGCCTTCCAATTATGTGTAACTGGAAGAGACACTGGAAGGATGAAGGTGCTTTGGGTTGGATAATGGGGTTTAGGAAATAGGAATGCCCAGAAAGCATCAAATGACCTTCTATGAGGACAGTCCTGCAGGGAATAACCAAGTGATTGAGGTAAAGAGGATATACTAATATGATGGCCTTCTGTTTGCACCTGGTAGAAGTTTGAGGCATCAGGTGTGGGCTGTGGTTTGCAAGCTTCTTTCCAAAAAGGATTTGGGGTCTATTTTCCCATCTAACTTCTGGCCATACTTTGACAGGTCCTGATAAACCTCATCGTCATAAAGGAGGACTTGGCTGACCTTAAGCGCTGACCTGAATTCTGGGGAGGAAAGGCAGCCACTACTATCGACATGTTAGCTTCTTAAAAACCCTCTGTAGGGTCTCCCAGTCACCCTGGTGCTAACAAGAGAGAAAGTTATTGTACAAACTCCTCCTTCCCAAATAAATATATCAAACCATAAATGTTTCCTCACCTTCTCTGCTTTCTCTACCTGCCCTCTTTCACCTAATCACCAGCTTTTTTCTCACTGTTTTAGGTTAGGCTCCAGTTATCCTGAAGGATTCTTTTGGGGCCATTAATTGAGGCAAAGCCATCCCACTGCAATAGAAAGGAAACCACTGTGGCCTTATTTTCAGATCTATCCTCACTCCAGGTAGACTCAATCTGCCACTCCTTGATTCACCCCTATCCCTTGAGCAGCCCCTCTCCCTTCTCCAAAACTCCATATCCAAAGAGACATTGTCTTGTTGATTTTGCCTCCTATCTATTGAATACATTCATTTCTATCTATTTTGCCACAGACCAGGCTGCCAATGTCCCTCTTCAGCTTCCTACCAATCCTCCAGCCTCCATTTTGCTTCTTCGAATTCATTTTCAACATAGCCGCAAGGGTGGCTTTTTCCTACAACATATCTGAAAGGCCTCTGTTTGGAATTATTCAATGCCTGCCCATTACTCTCAGGACAAAGTCAGAGCTCTTTTTCAGGTCTTTCCACTGCATACTTCTCAGGCCTCGTTCCTCAACACCACCCAAGATGCACATCAGTCATACTGAGAGTTTCTCCAAAGTCATGTAACTATACTCTGGCAGGCCTAGGATTTGAATTAGAATATGTTTGCTTTTAAGTCCAGTTCCCTTCCTCCTATGCAACAGCTGCCATCATCAGGAATATGTTCACACTTTCTTAGAACATATGGTTTGGATCTAAGTTTAGGAATACTCTCCTCTACCTGTATAAAGTTGAAGTCCTCCAGGACCTCAAAATTGGACAGTTGGAGGTCCCAAAATACAGTCCCTAAAATTCAGGTTAAAAAAATAACTGTCACAAACTAATGACAGAAGCAATATATGCTCACTGAAGAAAGTTGGAAACACAATGAAAAGTACAAAGAGAATACAAAAGCACCTATAATCCCACCATCTAGATATCAGCTCTAAGATTCTGAATGTGTTCCTTAAAACCTTTCTATGGACACACTATTTAAAATAAGTTTTAAATACTAATCCATGAATATGGTGTAAAATGTTAGAAGTACGAGGGGTCCGTAGTGAGGAGTCCCCTGCCCCTTCTGCCCCCCCACCCAGTGCCCCTCCTAGGAAACAACCACCATTTCCAGTTTTTAAATGTTCCTTTTGAAAGACAGTCCAGGCATACACATAAACTGAGTGATTTTTAATCCCCCCTTTTTAAAACATGGGTCCTGGTAGGAGTGAGCACGAGCACATATCTCATTCTCCTTAGTCCCTACAGCTGATTCACCCCCCACCTGCTTCCTGGCTCTCCCGCCACATTCATTCAGGCTGAGAGGCACAGGCCAGTCAAAGCGCCTTCACGTCTGCCCTGCTGGTCCATGTGGCGTGAGAGGCATCAAGTTCCCGAATTCTTCCCGGGTCATCCCGTAACTGCCCCCCCTAAGAAAAGAATAGGAAGCCTGGGATGTGAGTCTTCAGCGGGGCTACCCGTGTTTCGAGACGTGTGCTGCTACATCACCGCTCTCCGTACGTACAACACCCTTCCTGTAAACTCGGCCTTCCTGAACAGTAAGGGTAACTTGCCTCTTCTGACCCCTTACAATTCTGTCTTCCAAAATGCTTGTCATTGCCTAAACTTGCCAAGCTCTCCCCTGCTTGGCATAGGCTCTTTCCTTTCTTCTAGTTCATTCCACCACCATCCAATCGCCTCCCCTCTCTTCCTTACCTGGCAAATCCCACCTTCCCCTGAATGATGTAGGCATGGCTCTTTTGGAAAGCTTTCCCTGATACCTCCATCTTCCCACCCCCCGCCCCCCAATATCATCAGGCACTTCTCTGTGTTACTCATTGCATCTGCGCAAACCCCCTATTATCCATTCGACAAATACCAATGAAGTGCCTATACATGCCAGGGGCTGAGGAAATGGGGGATGAGCCTCGTGATATCCCGATAGCAGTCATAGTCACATGGGAAGCAATGCGGAAGCAATTATTAAGGTCTGATAAATGCTAAAAAGAAACATTCCAGGCTCTGGGGGTGGGGGCAGGGAAAGAGTCCAGAGCAGAGCCTCCCAACTGGTCCAAAGGAGCAGAGAAAGTGACATTTCAGCTGACATCTGAAGGAAGTACAGGAATGAACCAGGTGAAGTGGGGAATAAAAGGAAGATAGCTTCAGGTAGAAAACATCCTGTGAGAAGACTCAAAAGCAGGAAACAGGAGCTTTTGGGAAATCAATGGCTGCCTGTATGGCCAGGAACTGTTTTAAGACTTAATTAGAAGACCATTCTGGTTTCAGTGGGGAGAGGAGGAGGACTGGCGAGAGAGGGACCTGTGTCTGGAACATTTACATAGGATTTCCCTATCAAGAGTTGAAGTCCAGCCTGGCTGGTGGTGTGGCTTAGCAGTTGAGCTCTGACCTATGAACCAAGAGGTCCCAGTTCAATTCAGGGCACTTGCCTGGGTTGCGGGCTGAATCCCTAGTGTGGGTTGCACAGCAGGCAGCCAATCAATGATTCTCTCTCATAATTGATGTTTCTAACTCTCTCTCCTTTACCCTCTCCCTTCCTCTCTCAAATAAATTTTAAAAAGCCCAATAACAGCTAGAGTTTTATAATTCTGCATTGTTATTAATTGCTGACTAACTTCTGAGCTTTTATAAAGGTCACAACATTATATTCATCTTTTTTAGCACCAGAACCTAGCAGAGGTTAGCAGAGAGTGTGAGAAATGTCTACAAAAGACAAATGGTAGTACTTCCTCAGAGTAGCTTAAGCTCTAAGATTAGGAATTTTTTTTTTTGTTAAACTGAGTAAAACAACACAAAGTGGAGTATCTTTCTGTTCCTATTAATGCATTATTTCATTAAAACAACAGCATCTTTATTAAGCAAACACTGATTTTCAAACTTACAGTTTACAAGTACTACCTACAATGTGGAAGCACCCCAAAGATCCAATCACAGGCTGAGGTGTCTGTAGACAGCCACCAAAATGGATCTTTAAGGCAATACTTGATGTGGAAATTAGTAATGGTTTCAATAGTGTGTGGTATGTATGTGTACAAATGAATATCGATCTGATGGATGCAAACATACCCAATTGCATTACTAAATTGTGACAGAATCATGAATGTTAGAGAAGAGATTAAAGATAATAAAATACAAAAAACAACAACAACAATGCTTTTTACAAAAAGAGCTAATATGCTAATTAGACCAGACAGCAGAACCACCTTCCAGAATGACCTTCTGGAACTACCAGTGGGTCGGGAGTGGGGCCATGAGGCAGCCGGGGCTGTGAAGGCCTGCTTGCACAAATTTCATGCGTCAGACCTCTAGTTTTATTATAAAATTAAACAAAGATACAGAAACCACATAAAACAAATACTGGTTTAATGACTGAGTTTAAGGTGAACACTCTATAACCACCATACAGATCACGAACTAAAACTTTGCCATCTGGAACTCAGTTCAGTTCCAGTCCTTTCTCCCCAACTAGGTGATCACTATCCAGACTTTTACAGTAACCACTTCCTGGGATTTCTAAAATAAATAAATAAAAAATGTCACCCAAATGTGCAACCCTGGGCAACAGCCTTTAGCTTGTGTCTGGCTTATTTAAAAATGCTTTTAAATCTCTTTTAACCTATAGATACTCCCCTCCGTCCCTTTCATTGTCTGACAATTCGTTGGGAAATCCAGGCTATCTGACCTGAGGAGGTTTGCAGAGGTTGGGTTTTGCTGGTGGTAAATGCATGTGCAACTCAACATGCTCTTCTGGCTTCTATATCCTGCAGCTGGACCCAGAGGCTCGATCAGATTCAGGTTTGATTCAAGCCTTTTTTCAAAGTCAGAATGAAATGTCTCACATTTCACTGTGCGTCCCTTCAGAGCTGTTCTGGGCTCTGCCTGTGGGCTCTGCTCAGGGCCGGCGGTCACGGAGATGCTCCTGTGTGTGCACACGCCCTCAGTCATGGAGATGGCCGGCAGTCATGGAGATGCTCCTGTGTGCGCACACGCCCTCGGTCATGGAGATGGCCGGCAGTCACGGAGATGCTCCTGTGTGCGCACACGCCCTCGGTCATGGAGATGGCCGGCGGTCACGGAGATGCTCCTGTGCGCGCACACGCCCTCCTTGGGGCTCTAAGAGTCCCTGAGCTCAGCAGCTCCTCTAACTGGAGAAGAGTGCCGGGCACCTCTGTGGAGGCAGAGCTCCCTGGCCCGCCGCGCTGGGAGTCTCCAGTCCGGTTTACTCACTGCCACTTACAAAGGGACATGGGACGGAGGGACATTCCTCCTTCACTCAGACCTCAGCCTCTTCCCCATCTGTAGCCCAAATATTGTTCTCAATCACGTCAAAGGAAAAAAACTAACTTTAAAGTTTAACTGGTCCAGTGAGACCTCATTTAAAATTCTGAAGTGTAGCGTTCTGTCAGCTTTTATCTTCTGAATGCACTTCTGGCCCAAAGTCATTTAAAACAATACGATAATTAACTAGCACTGCCATCATCGCATGCTATGATAAGTTAGATCCGGTAAGGGATAGCTCAGAATGGCCATTCTAATAATCAAAATTTATGGAGCACTAGTCTTTCAAGAATTAAAAGTCCCTTAGCACTTCACTTGTCTTGAGGTGAAATACTGGATCCTATTTTTCAGATCAGACTGAGTCACATGGCCACTTGTGCCTAGCATGGCAGTGGCATAGCATCTAATTAGGGAATCGTTCTTGGTACTTTCCTTCTTACCTTCACATACAATCCATCACCAAATTCTTAGATCCACTCTCCTCATGTCCCAGACTCACTCCTAGTCCAAACCACTATTCTCACCTGCAGTATTACTTGTTTCCTAACTGGTGTCTCAGCCTACACTTCCGGCTCCTCAAAATCTATTTCCACAACAGTCTGCATGGCTGTTAAAATAGAATTTAGATCATATTTTCCTCTCCACTAATTTCTTCAATAACCTCTCATCACTGTAATAAAATCCAAACCACTTATCATAGTCAGCAAGACTCTGCTCCAGGCTCTTATCAACCCCTCCAACCTCACTGCCTTCCGTTCTCCTGGATCTATGCACCAACCACCTGGTCTCCCCTCAGCGCTCACATCCCCTCTAGGGGCCTCCCAACACTCTGCCCCCTCACTCCTCACTCTACTGTCAGCACTACCTTCCTGGACCACCCTCTTTTTTCAGACTGTCCCTCCCTCATTCCCTAAACACTTGGTGGTAAAAAAAAAAAAATCTGTTGTTTTTCAAATTAAAATGACAATGAGGTACCACCTCACACTATCAGTAAATCAACAAACAAGTGCTGGGGAGGATGTGGAGATAAAAGAATCCTAGTATGCTGCCGGTGGTTTTCCTCTTTAATTACTTACCATAATTATTTTAAATTGCGGTAAAATATACAGAAAATAAAATTTACCACTGTAACCATCTTAAAGTGCACAGTTCTGTGTCATTCAGTACACTTACATTGCTGTGCAACTATCTCTAGAACTTACTAAAACTCTGTCCCCATTAAATAATTCCCCATTCTTGCCCTAGCTGGTCTGGCTCAGTGGATAGAGCATCGACCCTCAGACTGAAAGGTCCCAGGTTTGATTTCAGTCAAGGGCAGGTACCTCGTTTGTAAGCTCAATCCCTGGCCATGGTCACAAGCAACACGATTCTACTTTCTGTCTCTATGAATTGACTATTCTAACCATCTCATGAAAGCAGGATCAGTCAGTATTTGTCCTTTGTGTCTGGCTTATTTCCATGTTGTAGCATGCGCCAGAATTTCTTTAAAATTTTCTTTTTAAGGCTGAGGAGTATTCCGTTACATGTACATACCACATTCTGTTTATCCATTCATCTGCTGATGGGTACTTGGGTTGCTTCCACCTTCGGCTTGTGTAAAAAAAATGCTGCTATAAACTTGGGTTACAAATACATGTTCAAGTCCCTGCTTTCAATTCTTTTGGGTATGTACCCAAAAGCTGAACTGCTAGGTCATAAGGTAATTCTATTTTTAATTTTGTGAGGAATCACATGCTATTTTCCACGGCACCTATATCATTTTCCATTCCCACCAGCAATGCACAGGCTTGCAATTTCTCCAATCCTCACCAATACTTGTTAGTCTCTGTTTTGGTTGTTTAATAATTGCCATCCTAATAGGTATGAGTAATGACTCACTATGGATTTGATTTGCATTTCTCTCGTGGTTAGTGATGCTGAATATCTTTTCCTGTGCTTATTTTTATATCTTTGGAGACATGTCTATTCAAGTTCTTTGCCTATTTCTAGATTGGCTTGTATGCTTTTTGTTGTTGTTGAGTTATAGGAGATTAACCCTTTATCAGATATATGGTTTTCAAATACTATATATCTGATATATGGTATTTGAAACACTTTCTCCTATTCCCTTGGTTGTCTTTTCACTCTATTGCTGTGTCCTTTCAGGCACAAAAGTTTTAAATTTTGATAAAAAATTTATCTATTTTTTATTGTTGTCTGTGTTTTTGATGCCATATCTAACAAACAATTTGCAATTCTTATACACTCATCTGAATGTTTTATATCACAAATATCTATCATAATAGACTGTAATTTACACAAAGGCAAAAACCTCTGTTTTTAAAGAAACTGATTGTAAAGAGAGAGGAAAAGAGAGGGAGCGAGAGATAGAAACACCAGTGAGAAAGAAACATCCATCAGCTGCATCCTGCATACCCCCCACTGGGGATTGAGCCCACAACCCGGGCATGTACCCTGACCAGGAATCGAATGGCGACCTTAGGTGCCTGGGTCGATGCTCAACCACTGAGTCATACTGGCTAAGCAGAAACCTCTGTTTTGCTCACATTCCTATCCCCACTGCTTTCACTGGGGCTAGTGACTACGTGTTCCATTATATATTTGTAATCTGATAAATACATATGTTCTGACATTTTTAACTTGTGATATAGAATGATACCCTATTAACTAGTACAGTTTGGAAAAATACTGATTAATAAATGTGATCTTGTAATATATAATTGTCTTTAGAATGAAAATTCACTCCATTATGGCACATAATTTAATTCAAATCCCATGTAAAATTTCAATAAGTATTAATATTAAATACAACAGAAACTGTATCAATGGCTTATTTTGAAAGCATATTATATTTTTCAGATCAAAACTTTACAGATCATGCCCCGGCTGGTGTGGCTCAGTTGGTTGAGCTTTGTCCCATGCACCAAGAGGTCCCTGGTTCAATTCCTGGTCAGGACACATGCCTGGGTTGCAGACTTGATCCCCAGTAGGGCACATGAAGGAAGCGGCCAATTGATGTTTCTCTCTCTCATCAGTGTTTCACCTTCTCTCTCCCTCTAGTTTCCTCTCTTTCCCTCTATCTTCCTCTCTCTGTAAAGTCAATAAAAACATATTCAAGAAATTTTACAGCTCAAAATGAAATGACTAGAAACCCATCTTCCAAGTGTTAGTCAATCCATTTCAGATCTAATTAACTTCATGATATATTTCTTCATTCTTCACTGGTAGCTTCTCAAAAGTGGCACAGACCTGCCTGCTTCTTACATCAAATGAGGGGTACAGCCATCTTGCACTAATCTGAGTGTTAGCCCAGATAAAATGCTAAAAGTAGCCTTCCTTTCTTATTTTGTAAATATTCTCGAGAAATTTAACAAGTATTTATCTGTCTCTTAGATCGAGAAATCTACAAGCAAATCACTAATTCTTTTATGTATTTGTATGCTTCTGGGAATTATCATTGAATAGGGCCTGTAGTGTCAACTGTGAAACGGCAGGGGGCGCTCATGAGGTTTTTAAGGCAGCTATTACCAGCCACTGGCTCCCTCTAAAAAAAAACAGTGCATTAAGTATAAACTGAACAGTACCACGGAGGAACCCAAACACGGAGAAAAAAAATTTTTTTTTAAAAAATAATAAAATAGGATGTCTTCCAAAAAAAAGTAAAAATGGCTAAAATCAATTGTATAATAAAGGGATGATAAATTAACCTTGAGCTCAAACCTACAAACCCAAGTTTCCGACTATCCTTACCCTAAACCCAGTGTATCCCTAGGTGCCCAAGACCCCATCACTGCACTGAACCCTTACCATCTTTCTTATGTATCCAAGTTTTTAGGTAGCTGGCTTCAAAACGATTGTGCTTACATTTTCTAAACATGGTTGTTGGTTTTTTTTGTTTGTTTGTTTTTTAATATTCGTGAAATTCTCTTTGGAGAACAGCTTAAATTGTATTTTAGAAAATGGGTTGTAAACCACAGAATAATGAAAGAATATATGAAATACAGGCCTTGCAAAGAGTGAGGAAAAGAGTGAGGGAAGCAGGAAGTTGGGGTTAGGATAAAAAGTGACTCCTGTGAGCACAGGAGTGACATGAGAACATGAACAGAAAAGCATTTCCTATTGGGGAGAAATCACAAGTGACGCTGGTAGAACTTGCTGTGCTGACCTTTGAACCTTCCTGGGCAACAGGCATCAATCTGTAGCATTAACAAGCTGCATATTGCTCTTCATCCTTTATCATTACTTGTCATCATTTAAATATGTCATCAACAAGAACACGTAAATGTGCAAAGTACAGAGAAGGAAAAAAAAACCCACACAATTTTATAAAAATCAACTGCTAACTGCCGAAACCCGTTTGGCTCAGTGGTAGAGCATCGGTCTGCAGACTCAAGGGTCCCAGGTTTGATTCCGGTCAAGGGCATGTACATTGGTTGCAGGCACATCTCCGGTGAGGGGTGTGCAGGAGGCAACTGGTCGATGTCTCTCTCTCATCGATGTTTCTAGCTCTCTATCCTTCTCCCTTCCTCTGTGTGAAAAATCAATAAAATACATTTTTAAAAATTATTTTAAAAAATCAACTGCTAATCTTTTCACGTATATTCTATTCTTCACTCTCTGCTCTGTGTGTATACAATATGTTTGTTATTGAGATTATATTTTCATCCTGTCAGGTACATTGTGAGACAACAACTGGAGAGTATTCTGGGGCGGCTCAGAGGGACTGTGATCAGGGAAGAGGACTAAACCTTTCTAAGCAACAACAGCAAAATGTGAGTTAATACCTATTGCATCTGGGTAGTAGGTGAACAGGTGTTTGCTATGCTACTCCCTATATTTTTCTGTAAGTTTGAAATGCTTCCCTAACTTCCAAGGTAAGGAAAGGCTAGGCTTGTGTTATGACCTCGCATGTGACGTGTGTGGCAGTTTTCCTATTTTGGGGGGTCTCTCTTCTTGCTGGGAGTATAGACACTTCTGGCTTTTCATAAATTGCTCTCCTGAGCTCCACAGAGCTCAGGAGACCTCCAATAGAGAGTTCTCATTAAAAAGACAGATAACTCTCCTACAGAGAAGGTACAATCATTTAAAGCCCCTCCCTCCTTCGTCAGAGGCAAAGTTTCAAGTGTCCCGGTGTCCAGAGAGCACACCTGGGGCCGTGAGCACTGCCCACCACGCGGTAACACCAGCATCTGAAGCTGCGTTTTCTCTGCCATCACATCCCTAGGATGCAAGTTTTGCTTTAGTGGCTCAGATATGACACACATGGATATAAATTCATCACTTTTGGTGCCTGCTGCCTGGAGGTTGCTAGAGCTAGCAACACCACTGAGGCACATAAACACCACTGAGGTCAGAAAACTCACCCCCTGGGCATGGCACATGCCAGCATGCTCCTTCAGGGCCAGAGCTAGGGTCTCGCTGACAAGGTCTCTTAACTTCATCTGGGGCCAAGACACTCTGCCTTTTCACAACTCAGATGATGGAACCATCTCGGAAGCTTTGACAGGTCAGCCTAGGTCATCTGTCCTTCTGGAGAACTGCTGAAAGGCTCCCAAATTTAGGGAAATCCACCTTAAAACAGTATCAGGTAAAAGGGAGTATGTGATGAGATTCTAAAACATAATCGTGTAGTCGATTTCCATGTGGGCTGTGGAGCCTGCTTTTCAGACTTCCATGTGGGACTACAGCTCCCAGGGACACCCTCCCCCTCAAAAGCATCGCAAGACTCTATTTCATACAGCAAGTTTTTAGCTGATGGTCCAGAAGAAGGAAGGAGAAAAGTATGACAAAGAGAATCTCTTTGAAAATCCCAAAGACTTGGCAGTCAGGAATCATGGAAAGCTTTATCAGAACTGTGGGAACGGTTAGTGAAAACGGAAGCGAGGAATTTGGTTGCCGTTCATTAAGGCTATTCCAGTCAGCCAAGACAGGGTCTCGTTCTCCCCTCCCTTTCCGGGAGCTCCCTTGGCGGAGGAGGGCATGAGCAGTGAGTGGGCAGAGCTGACAGTGTGAGGAGGCCTCGGCCTGGAGATGGGGATCACGGAGACTGAGGATTCGAAAGGAGTCCTGCCGCTGGGTCTGGCCCTACCCCGAATGTGTGGCCTGAAAATGAGGATGTGGCAGCAACTTCCTGCCAGCTTAAAAAGCAAAGGAAGAAAAAAAGCCCCCCCTCTTAACCCGCGCCCCCCACTTCCGCAAAGAAGGCCAGCATCTTTCCCCAAAGATCATGGACGTGGCGCACAGCCTGGGCACCGGGTTGGGCGGGCAGGCGCCAGGGCCTGCTGCTGTCCCGGCCAGGGCTGCCTAGCAGGTTCAAGGGGAGGTGGCCCCTTCCTCCAGGACCCGGGAGAGCTGACAGGGGCTCGGCCAAGGGCACTGGATAAAGCGGCTGAGAAAACATGGTGCCCCTTAATGAGTTATTTCTGCGCTTGGGTAACCTAAGGGCTGCTTCTGGAGGCTGGGGACAAAAAACTTTGCAGGCCATTGTACGGAGAAAGGCAGGCACTTTCCGCCCTTTCTGGTGCTAAAAAGAGGGCCTTTTGGAGTCTTCCTGAGAGATGTGGATTTTAAGGGCGACCTTAGGTCACACAGAACTAATCAAGTGAAAACAATAAGAAAATGAGCCTGACAGTCAGCGAGTATCTGAGGACTTTATCAAAAAGAATTAGAAATGGACAAATTCGCTGGGAGCTGCCAGGGATCAAATCTGCAAGGTGGCATTGTGTGGCCGGGATTAAATTATTTATTCATTGTTAATTTATTTATTTATGTATGTGCAAATGACCTTGCTGCTGCAGGTGCTCGGGCGCCTCTGAAAGGGCCAGGAGTTTTAGATCCAGGCCCAGAACGTTGGTCCATTTAACTCATTCTTTCCTTAAGGCGATCAGCACTGACTTTTATCGGAGGAGCTGGAGGGGACCGGCTGTGTGCAGACGGAGTGGCAGGACCAGAGCAGCCCGGAGGACCCCAGGATTTCACTTCATTCAAGATTCTGGGGAAGGCTCCGTGTAGTTTCATGTCCACCAAATTAGCAAATGAATGCTTATGTCAATATGTGAAAAAGCCCTGCTTCGTCCACACAGATAAAAAGCCTCTGGGGGAACTCCAGAAAATGCAGGCTCGTTTTCTTTCCCTTTTTGGTTAATTTAATTTAGTTTTTAAAAGGTCACAGCACTTCTAGAGTTCTACTAAACCCCACAGAAGTACAAAAAATGAAAAAGGTCTAATGGATACTTGATCCTGCACATGCTTGATACAGACTCATGTGTGACTACTAGAAGAAATGAGGAGATTTTATCAGACATTCTCTGTATCATGTTTATGATTTAACGAGGGGCCCAGTGCATGAATTCATGCACCTTGAAAGGAACTGTGGGCTGAGAGGCTGCAGTGGGCACAGGGGCGGGGCTTGGCCCATCCTCTATGCCCCAGCCTGGCCCCTCCCACTGTGATCCTTTGTCCCCTGTCTGCTGGCAGCCCCACTCCTGCCACCACTGCTCCCACAAGTGGATGGCTCACACCCGCTGATAGCTATACCTACATCTATTAATGCACAAAACGATGCTCAAAATCACCCAACTGGTGTGGCATCCCATGGACCCAAGAGGTCCCGGATTTGGTTCCAGGTCAGGGCACATGCCCGGGTTGCAGGCTCTATCCCAGCAGGGGGAGTGCAGGAGGCAGCTGATCGATGTGTCTCATTGATGTTTCTATCTTTCCCTCTCCCTTCCTCTCTATCTAAAAATCAATAAAAACATATTTTAAAAAAATAATTAGGGAAATGCAAATTAAACCACAATGAAATACCACTAGGCATCCATTAGAATGACTATAAAAAAAAAAAGATACATATTAACAAATGTTGGAGAGGAAACAGAAACTGAAACCTTCATGCATTGCCAGAGGTAATGTAAAATGGCACAACCATTTTGAAATACAGCCCAATTTCTTAAAAAGTTAAACATAGCCGAAACTGGTTTGGCTCAATTGATAGAGTGTCACCTGCGGACTGGAAGGTCCCGGGTTTGATTCTGGTCAAGGGCATGTACCTTGGTTGCGGGCACATCCCCAGTGTGCAAGAGGCAGCTGATTGATGATTCTCTCTCATCGATGTTTCTACCTCTCTATCCCTCTCTCTTCCTCTCTGTAAAAAATCAATAAAATATATATTTTTAAAAGTTAAACATAAACTTACAACACAATCCAGCAATCCCACTCCTATAAATCTATCAGAGAAATGAAAAGGCATGTTCACATGATGACATGTACACAAATGTTCGTAGGACTGTTATCCATAGCAACAAAAAACTGAAAACATTCTAAATGTCCATCAACTGATAAATGAATAAACAAAATATGGTATATCTATAATCTGGAATACTATTTGGCAATTAAAAGGAATTCATTCTTGATACATGCTACAACATGGATGAATTTGAAAAACATTATGCTAAGTAAAACAAACTAGACACAGAATATATATTACATGATCACATTTATAGAAAATGTCTAGAAAGAACGAATTTATAGATACAGAGAGAAGATACAACAATTGTTCTAAAATTGGATTGTGGTGATAGTTCACAACTCAATGCATTTATTCAAATCACTGAGTTACAAGCTTACAGTGGATGGATTTGTAAATGATTAAATTTTTAAATGAGTAAATATGTAATTTATATCTCAATAAATCTGGTTTTTTAAATCACACAGTAGGTAAATATCAAGAAAAGTTATCTTAAAAGAGCTATGGTGAATAAACCTAGGCAAAGAAGTACAAGTAGAATATAACTTGGTACTAGACTTCTTCAACCTCCTTCAAAATTCTTAACAAAAGCTTATTTGGGGGGTTATCCTATGCAATCATACTTGTGGTGTTCCTTTCACAAGGAGCCATTGATTATTTTTACAGCCTTTTATTGTGTTTTGAATTTCTCCCAGTTTTCCTTAAGATTTATTTATTTCCTAAGATTCTGTTAAGTATTTGGCAATGGATATATTTTTGTGATTCTATTTGAAACTTTGTTTTATTTGAATTCCTGTAACGGAAAGTATTCTAATAAAGAGCAAACACTGACTATGGATATGCTCATATGACATATGGATGCTCAGATGACATATCTCTGAGGATGCTCAATTTTCCGCATCTATCACATATCCACAGATACTATTTCTGTAAAGTAGTAACCACTACTTATGAGCAATTAAGACGTCATGGAAATGACAGAATATTCCACCTAAATTACCTGTGGTAGAGGCTTAGTTATCTACCACAACATCTATCTGCTTCTCCTCACTCTCTCCTTCCTAGCTGGGCACATTGCTATGCAGGATAAAAGACTACATTTCCCAGGCATCCTTGCAGCTGGGCCTGTCCATGTGACTGAACTCTGGCCATTTGTTATAATTAGAAGTGTGTGAGATTTCTGAGAATGTTGCTTACAGTGAACAGACTCAGCTGAAAGGAACCCCCTTCTGCCTTTTCCCTATTTCAGACCTGCCACTAGTACACGCAGGCCAGAGCTTCAACAAGCGTCAGAACCATGAAGTAACCTTTAACATGAAAACCAAGCTTTAGAATGGGAGAGCAGCCTGACCCCTGATAATACCAGGAAGATGCCTCATCAGCCCTTGGGCTGCATGCTCCATCCTCCTTTTGAGGGATGGAAAACACACCTCTACCTTACTTAACACACAGGGGCCGTGTTTCTATTATTGATTCAGAATCTTATCCTAATCAACATGCTGTCTAACATGAGAATCCAAGGGAATTGTTCTGGGAATCAGAAAGTCCCGATTTAGTAAGTATAAATGATTTGGATATTGAGATAAATGAACTCTCCTTTAAGGAATGAGAGGAGACAGGAAAGCAGGGAAGTAAAGTTCCAGAGCTGTCAGCAACATGGCACTGAGGCCAGCAGAGGGGATACAGTGATACTCAGTAGCCATGGTAACAACAACTACAGCTGCTATACTGGAAGTCATCCCAATAATAGGATTTCTAGAACTATACTTAATGGTTGCTGCCTAGTGAGGCAGCAAATGGCAAACACACACACACACACACACACACACACACACACACACGATCATTTCCTAAATCTGACTTAACTTTTCAAAAGATTAGAGACTTCTCATAAGGTGAAAGCTAAGTCCGTGCAGTACTTCCTGAAATGCTGATCTAATCAGAAAAACAATTCTCTCAAAATACGAAACTCTCAAACAATTGCAGTTCCTTAAAATTCTTTTCATTTATTTTAGAGGGAGAGGAAAGAAGGGAGGGAGAGAGATAGAGAAAGACCAATTTATTGTTCCATTGTTATATGTTCTTCAGTTGATTCTTGTATGTGCCCTGACTGGATATGGAACCCACAATCCTGGGGTATCAGAATGATGCTCAAATCAACTGAAGCACCTGGCTAGGCCTTAAAATTCTTAAAAATACAGTATTTATTGACTATCTATAAGGTAAATATATATTGTGTCTTTGTGGTTTTTCTAAGTCTAAATTATGTGCATTCAGACTTAGTCTCATCAGCTGTTCTGTCCTACTTGTATGAGCACTTCCCCGTGTTCTCCAATGAACACAATCATTATATTTGTATTATGTGCAGATAACATTTAGTGAATACGTTTGATGAAACAATTTGATGGTTTCTATGCCCTTACAGTGGGGAGGTGGTGGTCGTGTAGGACAGATAATGTGTATGTCCATGTGCTCAGGAAGAACTGTTCTAAAATAAGGCTTTCTGACTGGTGGACTAAGTGTGGGTTGGTAGTTGGGCTCTGGTGCAAATGTATTGCTAATTTAGGCTTAGAAATATTAAATGACTAAGAAAAAGACTTAGATCCAAATAGAAGTTAATGCCTGACATTAATCTTTCTTCCAGAGACCTCAGGAAGTCACCTGAGTCTCACACTCCTTCCTTGTATTAGAAAGATAAAAATTTGACCTCTAAGGTATCTTTTAGTGCTAGCTTGCTAAGAATATGAATTTTCTCCTGGGAGTAACATAAAATAAATATACTATAAATAAAAATAGGGCTGGCTGGTGACTCCGTTGGTTGGAGCCTGGTCCATACAACGAAAGTTTGTGGATATGATTCCCAGTCAGGACACATACGGGAGACAACCAATCGATGTTTCTTTCTCATATCCATGTTTCTATCTCTCTATAAGAAAAAACACAGCAATAAAAATTATATCCTTGGGTGAGGGGTTAAAAAATAGTCCATGCATATGAGTAAATGCATTGTCTTCAGATATGCTAAAAAGGAACACGTTCTGGGAATCAATCAACGTCCTGATTTAGTAAGTATAAATAATTTGGATATTGAGATAAAGGGACTCTCCTTTAAGATTTCAAGTTACAAGCTATTTTAGACAAGTCAAGCATACGAAGTAAAACTAAAAATACATGGTCCTGTCGAAATCAGAAGGGATTTGGCGTGCATAACTGGCTCTCCACTCCTAATACTTTTAATAGACCTCCTTGATACAGATAGCCTTGGACATCTGCCCTGGCTGAGGGGACGCATTCCAAGCTTATCCCAGTGGGTTTCTAAATGCAGCCCTGTGGGAAATAAGTGCTTACAAAGCCCTCTGCCTTTGGCTGGGTTAGACTCCTTTCCCAAGTTTAAAACTCAGTAGGTGATCATTCTAGTCCAGTGGTTGGCAAACTCATTAGTCAACAGAGCCAAATATCAACAGGACAACAATTGAAATTTCTTTTGAGAGCCAAATTTTTTAAAATTAAACTTCTAACACCACTTCTTCAAAATAGACGTGCCCAGGCCGTGGTATTTTGTGGGAGAGCCACACTCAAGGGGCCAAATAGTTGCATATGGCTCGAGAGCCGCGGTTTGCCAACCACTGGTCTAGTCAATACAACCTGGAGGGATTTGGGAAAAATCAGAAAGTGTGGCTGGGAAGCTACTCGCAGACAGGTCACAGGGGATAATTTTGATGTTCTGAGAACCTGGAGTCCTCTCACAAGATCCATTTTAAGTTCCTGGAATCCTAAGTCTTCTTGAAAGTCACTCATCAACAAGAACCAAAAGTTGCATGGCAAGAAGTGACTTACACCAAATAGGCTATGACTTCATATTAAGTAATACTTAATATTAATGTAGATACCAAGATATTTGGATACCAGTATATTCTTACAAATTCTGGAATAGGCAAACTATGGCAACAAAGAAAGATCAGTGGCAGCCTGAAACTGGGGGAGGAGACTGATGATACAGGGTGAGGACGATGTTTTAGGTCTTCATTTTAATTATGGTATCCATTTATCAGAATCCATCCAGCCATATGCCTAATTGTATTTTCTCTATGCATCAGTTGCTTCGACAGATTTTCTACCAGAGTTTTCCATAACAGAACTGCCAATACAAATCAGAACTCACCGACTAGCTATACATATTGATGAGTATCAATATTCACATAATACAGCATGTTCTAAAAGAATTATCACTAGATTATGGCATTTCATTCCTTACACTGAAAAGAAAATTTGTATTGCTAAAATCAAAGAACATGACCAATAGTCTAAAATTCTTTTCCTAGATAGCTTAATTGGACAAATGTGATTAAATCTGAGAAAAGTGAGGCTAATAATTAATCTAGTCAGTAAATAAAGCTAGTCTCTAAAAAAAAAAAAAAAAAAAAGCCCTCTAAGACCTCTGTTTAAGCATGAAAGAGTAAATGCACGGGTTTATCTCCCCCCTCTCCTAAAACCCTTCTAAAATAAGAGTAAAGAAACAAAAAGAGCATAAACTCACAGGGCCAGGAGTGCAGTATGACGACATGAGCACAGAGAGAAGTCCAGCACCGTTTGGATCCCCGAAAGCAGGATGAACAGGATCTGAGCAGCAGAGAGACCTCAGTACAGGATGCAGACAGGAGGAACTGGATTCCCAGCACAGATTCCTAGATAGCTCAGGACTGGATGCAGCAGGGAACTTGGAAGGCAAGGAAAAGAAACAAGAATGAAAAAAGGAGAAGAAATTGAACCAGGAAGATTCCAGACTCAAAAACATCAGGAAACTGAGCTCGGGGTCATGTAAAATACTAAAACAAGAATTAAATGGAAGTTTGCCCACTAAATAGTTTAACTGCCAAATATTTTATCCCATTTGCCCCCAGGACTGCCAGCCAGGGGTATATTCCCAAGGCAGAAAGGAGAAGGTCCTCTATTAAGAAAGTGAGACCACGCAAGAGTAAAGATAAAAATTGACATTTGGGAGTCAGCAAATAATCGCTATCTTACCAGCGCACAGGGAGCATTCAATTGATTTGAGTGCCTTACTTTTAAATATAAATGAATACAGAAAGACTGCTAAACATTTAGGAAAGCCTCTAACATGAAAGATAAAGAGAATAAAAAATAAAATACAGTGGCAAGGGGGTGAGGGGGAGAAAAGGAAGATTACAAAGATAATGCAGGAGCAGAAGAAAACCTGAAACAACCTCCTACAATTAATATTCTCTTAGGAAGAGAGAATATCCACTTCATTCCTTCAACAAAGATTCATTGGGCAGCTGACAAACATAAGTACTATTCTCATTTCTGAAGGTGCTGAGACTTGAAAAGGATACAAAAATTCCTGCCTTCATGAAGTTTATAGTCTAATGTATAATTATGAATCTAGAACAGAATGCTATATGAGGAATAATCACATAATTTTTAAAAGAGCTCTAATAAATTAAAAGCTACTACAGCTCTCTATTCCTGCTGCTTTATTTCAAGACACTGAATGTTCACAATGGCTTGGAAAGAGGTCTCCTACCATCAGATTTTACTACCACCGCCCCAATCCTCCTTTCTCATAGCTGCTGGAACAATTTTTATTCGACCAGTACATCTTGAATCATATCATTCCTCTTCCAGAGTTCTTTTGTGGTACTTAACTGTCTTCTGGATAAAATACAAACTATTTGGCAAGTCCTTAAGGCTCTTTATGATCTGATTCCTGCTTATCTCTTCAGTAGCAACGTCTACATGTACCCCATGCTACACCCATATTTGAGTTCCTCTTTATAATTCTTTGTACACATAATGCTCCTTCTTAAGACTCCAAACCAGAGGTTTTCAATTTTTTTTTATTTCAACCAACAATAAGAAAGGCATTTTTAGACTGCAACTCAATAAACACAGTTTCTCTCTCTCTTTTTCCTCTCTCTCTCTCTCTCTCTCTCTCTCTCTCTCTCTCTTTCTCTCTCGTGCACACATAAATACAATGGGGAAAAGGTTTCATGAAAAAACACCCATTCTATGTGAGATACACACTGATATTTTCTATTCTATTTTGCTATTTTTAGAATCCTGGTCATAACACATTAAATTGATTTCATGACCTATTAAGGGGACCCAACCCATCCTTTGAAAACAACATTGCTCTAGTTCCTTGGATATGTTAACTTCCTGTTTGGAATATTCTTCACCTTTTCTTCTGGCTAATTCTTACCTGTCCCTCAAGACCCACTTCAAAGTGCCTTCCCTTCTCCCTGCTCTCTGGATGAGGTACCCTCCCGTTTCCATAGCGCCTCATATACACCTGCCACTCTCTGTTATTGTTGTCTCATTAAATATAAAATAAATAAATCATGGGGATATAAAGGACATAGGGAATATAATCCATAATATCCTAATAACTTCATATGGTGACAGATGGTTACTAGATTTATCCGTGGTGATCATGTCGTGAGGTATATAAATGTCTAAGTCACTAAGTTGTACATCTGAAACTAATATAATATTGTGTGTCCACTCTATTAAAATATAATGCTACAGCGATTTTTCAATGAAGAAATGAGATGAATGTGTAAGATTAAAATCCTTTTTAAAAATAATGGCCTGTGAGTAAGTCAAGGAATAACTTAGTTTCAATTTGAAATAAAAGTGTGAGTATTAATGTATGAAACAAGAAATTTAACTCTAGGCTTCATTGCACTTTTACATTTTCCAATGCCAAATCAGTCAGCGTCTCTCTCACTCTTTTCACTCTCCTTTCTTTGGGGAGGTGAGCTTTATGAAATGAAATGGGATCTTAAAGTTACAGCCATTCTTTCCTGTCTTCTGCCACCTGGAGTTTTCACCAGATTGATTCGATCATTATTTTCTTCTGCCCAATCCCTAATATCTCGGTTTCTAGCTACTGCTGAGTTTTTAGATTTCTTTCCGTGCTCAGACTGACTGGAAGCAGAAGTTTCTTGGCAGCAATCATATTAATGAAGTAAAACCCCATTGTTTACCAACTATATATATACTTTTCTCCTCAGCTACAAATTTCAATGTTAGGTGCCGTCGCCAAGTAAACTGAGAAAGCCCAGACAGTGGAGAGACCCAAGCAGGCCTCACGCTGCCAAAGAAAATAAGAAAGTCCTGAAAAACTACAGGCTCAGCGTCAGACACATCGATGGAATCAATGTGCTTTTTCTCATGCAAAGGGAAAAAAAATTAGATGCAAACTTTACATTTAAAACTGCATTGTTCCCCTCTAATCTGGCCACCATCCGCGTGGTGATCTGGATGTTAGAGAAGCGCTGAATGGGAGACACTGGCAGGGATTGACGCCTGGCGGTGAATGTGGAAATGTAGAATGGATGTTTCTTTTTTTTTGGCTTTGAGTTGACCGTTGTTTCTGTCTGTTTTTTAGAACTGATCCGAGAGGACAGGGAAGTCAGTGTGGGCGGCTCTGAGGAGCCTCCCCTCTACAGCTGCGGCTCAGAGGATTATGGCGCTTCATCCACAGGCAACATTGCACAAGTCGCCTTTGAACAAAAGTCATGGATACTATTAATGATATGGTAATCCTTCATCGAGCTACCTCCCAGTAGTGATTATACTGACATGGGAAGAATATCTAAGTCGTGGAGGCAGCCCGCAACAACACTGTGGCATTGTTCACCCCGGGCTTGACCAGGACTAACTTTTACCAGCATCTCTCATGTCACCTTCCCTCCGGAGCCTCCCCCGGCCCCGGCCCCGGCTCCCACTCCCACCCCGTCATGGTAAAAAGGTGGCAAAGAAAACCCTGATCCTAAATCTTTTCTTAGATTTGTTTTTTGCAAGTTCCCACACACATTTAGTGTCATCTCAAAATCCATGCTGTCAACTGTCCCCAGGAACCATTTCCATCTGAGAGCGAGACCACACAAAGGTTAGTTCGGTAGGTCTCAGAGAAGATGTTTTAATTGTCTGACAATAGATCCTGCCAGGATTTGACTTGCAAATACTGTCCACTTGCTCTCAGATAACATGCTCAGAATTAGAGAATTTGTCAATAAGTTTCCAAAATCCTCCTTTATTATAACACCGAGATAGCAGTGGTTTCCCTATTTGACAAGACTCAAACACTTTCCAGCAGAGAACATTTTATGGCTCATGACACTGTGGGACTCCCCTAAAGGTCAAACTCATTTACTCATAGGTGATTTCCCCTTAATATAAGCAAAGCAACTTTTATGAAAAAGAAATAAGTTTATGATTTTTATGTAATTATGTGTGTAGGATAAACATGTTTACATTAACACTTCAAATGACTTGTGGTGAATGTACTTGACAATGATAAAGAAACTATTCACTTACTACCGTCCTGACCTAATTATTTCTTTTCCAGGAATTAATATTTGAAGATGATACCATTTCTCTGCTATCCAAAACAAATGTAAACAAAACCAATACCTACTATAATTTTATAGACTCTCTCCCATAGTCACAAAACTACATAGATAATTTTTCTATCCCACATAATAAACCATGCTCTCAGCCCACAATGAAGTTGTGATATGAAAAAAATCTAACTTTCCTACCCAATATCTCTGGAGAAGATCACTATTCTAAATCGATTTTTTAGTACTTACCAAAAAATTCTTACAGAAATGACACATAATTTTAGCAGAAGGGTCATCTTTGATAAATATATACACTTAACCAACATATGGCTATAAAGGACAAACAATAAATTGTATACATGTAATATTTTAAAGATTGTTTTCTGCTTTCTATATAGGCATTTTCTGCTTAATATAAAGAACACTATGACAATTTATGAGAAATGTTAGAACCAACATGCTGTCTTCTTCCTTGTTAAAATTAATAATGGACTGGCTATTTTAAAAAATATATTTTATTGATTTTATTTATTTATTTGTTTGTTTGTTTGTTTGTTTGTTTTTATAGAGAGGAAGGGAGAGGGACAGAAAGTCAGAAACATTGATGAGAGAGAAACATTGATTAGCCGCCTCCTGCACACCTCCTACTCGGCAACCAAGGTACATGGCCTTGACTGGAATCAAATCTGGGCCCTTTTAGTCCTCAGGCCACTGCTCTATCCACTGAGCCAAGCCAGTGGGCTGGTCTGGCTATTTTTAAAGCTAGATTTGGGAGAAGATGATGAGAGCATTTCCATCTGTTCTTTGGACTTTACATACACTTATTTAATGTTCAGATATTTATAAGAATGCACTGGGTCTGAGGTGGCTGCTACAGGTGCCGACAGAGCAGGCAGGCGTGCGGAGCGGCGTCAGACCTGCCTCACTGGGAGCAGCCATAGCGGGGGTGGCACCATGAGTGGGGGCACCCCTTTTACCTGCAGCAAGATCAGCCTTATCTCCAAGGTGGAGATCCACTACGAGGGCATCCTCTACAGCAGTGTTTCCCAAACTTTTGACATATGTGTACCCCTTCTATAATTTCCGTAACACTGAGCACCCCTCGTACTCATGAGAACGTAGAATTAGGCGCAGCTAAGCACGCTGCAGTGCATATCCCCACCAAACTCCAGAGCAACGCGTACCCCCACCAAACTCTTCCCGTATCGCTGGGGGTACGCGGACCACACTTTGGGAAACACTGCTACACCATTGACACTGAGAACTCCAGTGTGGCCCTCACAGAAGTTCCTTTGGTTTAGAAGACAGACCAGCAGATCATCCGATATCACCCCGAGATGAAGCCTCTGGACATTCTATTCCGTGGAGGTGATACTACAGACGTCACTGTGAGCCTCCAAAACCACCATGTCCTTTACCTCCGGACCCAGTTACCGGTCAGTCTTCACTAGGCTCATCCACTTCTTCATCCCAGCCAGTGGGCTCCTAGGGACCTTGTGGCAGGGTGTGGAGGTACAGCCGGTTTAGTGGAGCAGCAGTTTGGTGCTGTTGGTGTTGCTGGAGGCTCCTTAGCATCTTCTGGAACAGAAGCATCAAGCAGCGGTACCCTGGCCCAACGCAGTGCGGTTGGTTCTGCCTCTGCATAGGATACAAGATCTGTTAAAACAGAATGGTCTCGAGGACGTTCAAGCCCTCAGATTCTTTGAGAAAAAGCCTTACCATGGAATAAGCAATGCAGACCGCCTTGGCCCACTTCTCAGCTCTGACACCTGTTGGGAGAAGGAGCCCCGTTATCAACCGGGCCTTTGCCATCTACCAGCCAAAAGGCAATGGGCAATCGGGAGCACAGGCAAGCTGAAATACACAGTGTTTCAAGACCAGAAATGAGCCACTCAGAAATGATAGCGAGAGACAAATAGTTCCAGATGCTCCTTCAGCTCCAAGGAGGGGGGGAGGTCACTGATGTGGCAGGGGAGATTGATATTCGGTGAGATGGTGCTTTGAAATTTGAGGAAGACTTTGAAAGTGCAAATGCACAATTTAACAAGGAGGGAATAGGCACAGTTTCATAATAAACTTAAATTGAAAGTGGAAGATAAACTTGAGAAACAAGAGAAGCCTATAAATGGTGAAGATAAAAGAGACTCAGGAGTTGATATGCAAAACAATGAAGGAAACGCAGATGAAGATCAACTTGGACAGAAGAAAAAATAAAAGGCATCCAAATTGGAAAAAAGGAAGTAAACTGTCATTATTTGTAGATGACATGATAATGTACATAGAAAATCTAAAGCTACCCAGCTGGTATTGCTCAGTGGTTGAGTATCGTCAACCATTCCCAGTCAGGGCCCATGCCCAGGTTGGAGGCTTAATTCCCAATAGGGGACATGCAGGAGGCAGCCCATCAATGATTCTCCCTCATCATTGATGTTTCTATCTCCATCTCCCTTCCTCTTTGAAATAAATAAAAATATAATTTAAAAAGAAAGCCCTAAGGACTCCACCAAATAACTACTAGATTTAATAAATGAATTCAACAATGTAGCAGGATACAAAATTAACATCCAGAAATCAATGGCATTGTTAACACCAATATAGAAACTAAAAAACAATCTTGTTTATCATTGCAACAAAAAAAAATTAAGAGGGAGAATCCAAGATGGCTGCACAGGTAAACACCTAGCCGCAGCCGCACACAACAATTTCAATAAAATACAATAAAATTTAAAATGGACATTACCCAAAACTACAGGAAAGTTGACTGACTGGAAATTCTACAACGAGAAGCAAGGAGAAAACCAGAAGGAAGAGCAGAGGAGCTATAAAAGCCTAAGGTACGGAGACACGCGGCGCGCAGAGAGGACAGAGCCGGAGAGGAGAGAGGCTGGGTGCCTGGCTGGCGTTTCCTAGCAGGAAGGAGATAAAAGCTCCAACTGTGCTGGGCCCTAGTTTCGACTGCTCTGAACCCCAGTTCTAGGCCAGGCTCATCCAGAGGGAGCTGGGCTGTAAAGTGGAATCCCAGGGAAGTGGCGAAAGGAGGTCCCGGAGGCACACACATTGCGTACAGAGAAGGGACGGTTGGCTGTGCCTCAGGATTGCCCTGGCGGGAAGGAGACAGAGGCTCCAGACTGCTCTGAACGCTACCTCCAACTCCACTTCCAACTGAACTGAACCCCAATACTGGGCTCATTGGGGAGAGCCTAGACTGTTTGGTAGCAGGCGAAAATCGAGGGCACCTTTCTCTCAGAGGTGCTTGCAGTGAGTAATGAAGGACCCTGAGACTCAGGAGCCGCATAGGGCGGGGCTGACAGAAGCCAAAGCTGTAGGCTCCACCCTGAAACCCCGCTCCATCAGGGAAGCTGCAAAACTGCAGAGAAAAAATAGGTCACAAACGAAAGAAATGGAGGACCAAAAGCGACTGGATATAGAGTTCAAATCTACACTTATAAGGTTTTTCAAGAATTTCCTAGAGAAGATCGATAAGACCTATGAGGATATGAAAATGGATCAACTAGAATTAATAAGGAATCAACAAGAAATAAAGAATAGATTGTCTGAAATAAAAAATATTATACAGAGTCCTAAAAAAAGAATGGAAGATCGTAAGAATCAAGTCAAAGATTTGGAACATAAAGAGCCAGAAGACACTCCTCCGCAGAAGCTAGAAGGCAAGAGAATCCAGAAAATTGAAGATAATGTAAGAAACCTCTGGGACAACTTCAAGCGAACCAACATCACAATTATGGGGGTCCCAGAAGATGAGAGAGAGCAAGATATCGAAAACATGCTGAAAGAAAGTGACAGAAAACTTCCCCCACCTGGTGAAAGAATTAGATTTACAAGTCCAGGAAGTGCACAGAACTCCAAACAAAAGGAATCCAAAGAGGACCACACCAAGACAAATCATAATTAAAATTCCAAGAGCAAAAGACAAAGAGAGAATATTAAAAGCAGCAAGAGCAAAGCAGGTAGTTACCTATAAAGGAGCACCTATACGATTGTCAGATGATTTCTCAACAGAAACCATGCAGGCCAGACGGGAATGGCAAGAAATATTCAAGGTGATGAATAGTAAGAACCTACAGCCAAAGATAATCTATCCAGCAAAGCTATCACTCAGAATTGAAGGTCAGATAAAGAGCTTCAGTAATAAAAAAAAATAGCTAAAGGAATTCATCAACACCAAACCAGAATTATATGAATTGATGAAGGGGGTTCTTTCAGAAGAGAAAGTAAATAAAGATAAAAAATTATGAACAACAAATACGTAACTATCAACAAGTGAATCTAAAAACCAAGGAAATTAAAAAAAAAATCTGATGAACAATATTAACTGTTGAATATAAAAGAATCAGAGGTATGGAAGGGGAGAGAACTGACGATTCTTGGGAAAAAGGGGAGAGGGGGATGTGGAAAGAAACTGGACATAAACTGTGCACCTATGGATGAGGACAATGGGGGGTGGGGAAAGGGCAGAGGGTGGGGTGGGAACCTGGTGGAGGAGAGCAATGGAGGGGGGGGGAGGAACATTTGTAATAATATGAACAATAAAATTTATTTTAAAAAATTAAGATACTTAAGAATAAACTTAACTAAGGAGGTAAAAGACCTGTACTCAGAAAACTACAGAACTTTGATAAAAGAGAGGAAGATATGAACAAGTGGAAGACTATATCGTGTTCATGGATTGGTAAAATCAACATCATTAAAATGTCCATATTACCCAAAGCAATCTATAGATTCAATGAAATTTCTATTAAAATACCAATGGAATATTTCACAGATCTAGAACAAATACTTAAAATATTTATATGGAACCAAAAAAACCCTGAATAGAAAAGGCCCTTTCAGAGTGAAAGTTCTGGGATTCTGGTTGTTGTTAAAATTGGCTACACAAATTATTACATTCTGTCAAAGGAAAGCACAGAAGCTTTAACCTCATTCCATTTACATATTTGCCTTTTTCAATCCTGAAGGGAATCATAGCTGAATACCATCACACCTAAAAATTATGTATAATTTTCAGTACCTGGGAAGTATAATGAGAAAAGTATTGGCCTTAGAGCCAAAAGTTTCAGCCCTGCATCTTAACCATTTTGAGTCTGTTTTTAAATTGTAAAATGGAGCCCTGGCCCATGTGACTCCATGGTTGAGCATCAGCACTCACATCAAAGAGTTGAGAGTTCGATTCCAGTCAAGGGCATGTACCCGGGTTGTAGGTTCAATCCCCAGAACCCATTAGGTTGCATGAGGGGGGCAGCCAACTGATGTGTTTCCTTCACATCGATGTTTTTTCTCTCTTCTTCTCTCTCTCCCTTTCCCTTTCTCCCTTTCCCTTCCACCCTCCCTCCCACTCTCTCTAAAAAGCAATAGAAAAAATATCCTTGGGTGAGGATTAACAAAAAAATTTAAATCTATAATATGGAGATAGCAATACCTGCCCTTGCCACCTTATTGGCCCACACTAAAGTAAATGATTATTATTCAAATAAGATGTAAAGCTGGAAGTGACAGTAAAACCTCCATAGTACAGGAATATTTTGTTTTGGGTTCAGTGTCTGGAGCTCGAAGTTGCCCATTTGCTAAAAGAAAATAGTAAGTAAATACTCAGATTCGTATTTAATCTAGATAAGCTATTTATTTATATTATTCCTGCTTTTCCAAATAATTATCTAGTCTTCTATAAACATTGGGTAAAATGATTCATACGTACTTTTGTATCCTCCCTCCGAGTTTTATATATATAAAAAAAGACATTGGCTTATATAATTTGGCTTATATAATTCAATCACTTTATCTTTCTATACATCCATTTTCCCACATACAACATGGGAATAATAACGACATATGTCAAATATCAGATAGAGGCATTTGTTCATATTAACAATGAAGTTACAGAAGTTATTCAGTGTCTTAAATCAAGAATATGAAGAATTCAAAGAATTGTCTCCTGTCATTAACCATTATCCACCCCAAAGTGAAGGGGAACATCAGCTCTCCCTTCAGTGCCCCTCAACCTCCGTCTCTGGCCACCTCTCTCTGGCCCTGACACTCCCCCTAAGTGCCCTTACCCTGCTGCCTTCTGGGTGTTCAGGAAACTTGTCTTTCTTGGTAGCCTCCACATTTTTTTAAAAGCCCCCCTCCTTTTCTTCCTTTCATTCTCTCAGGCATCTGAGCTTGACTCTCTAAGATAAAACCATTCTGCAGTTTAATTTATTTAATCTAAGGTAGCCTTCCCAAATCATGTTCTGCAAACACTGCCTCTGACATGCGCCAGAAAAGGTCAGATAAGTTTGGGAGACGCTGCAGCCTGAACCCCACCAGAGCAGAGGCCTGTCTTTAGAGAAGGCCCACAGGGTCTCCTGGTTAACATGGAGGCTTCCTCCTGAAAGTACCTCTGACTCAGCCAGAGGAAAAGGCGCCCTCAGCCAGTGGCAGGGGCCGTTGGCGGATGTGTCACTCCAGTTTCCTGGTGCTCAGCTGGCACCGCTCCGAGGTGGGTTCCAGAGGTCCTCTACCAATTCCCGCTCCCTGAGGCATCCCGCGTGGGTTTTCTTGTTTTCTTTTTCTTTTTTCTTGCCACATTGGTTTTCTTTCTTTCATGGTCTCACTTCCCTGACACCTTACCCCTCTTTTCTGGGATCATCTTTGAAATAAACTACTTGTCTTGGGACTTGTTTCTTCTCTTTGGGAGGTTCACAACTTACACTAGCAGTATTAAAGGCTGTGTGAAGTCATTCAAGAAAGGAATTATTTAACCTTAATAAATTTCCCAAACTTATTTGGCTACAGAACCTTTTTAATGGTGAGAGTTTGCTTTTTTTAAATATATTTTATTGATTTTTTTTACAGAGAGGAAGGGAGAGATAGAGAGTTGGAAACATCAATCAGCTGCCTCCTGCACATCCCCCACTGGGGATGTGCCCGCAACCAAGGTACATGCTTTGACTGGAATCAAACTTCAGTCGCAGGCTGACGCTCTATCCACTGAGCAAAACCGGTTTTGGCTAATGATGAGAGTTTTAAGTGTCCTGTGCCACTAGTTAGTATTCCTCTGACACTCCAGTTGGGAAATGTTGAACGAAGCATTAATGAATGACAAATTAAAGATTACCTTTCCCAGAGGTATTAGTATCTTAGCAACTTCTTCTGTGGATCAGTTCCTTCTGACTCAAAGAACGGGGACCCTTAAGGTGACAATTCCAAGCTCTATGGTGGGTGTGATGGAAGGTAATTTGGGAGAGTTTGCATTTTGTCATGCCTTTCACATCAAATCAGCTCCATAACTGCCTCCTTCACTATCAAGAGCGAACAGGAAGTGACCGGTGATGGTGGTTTCATGGTTAGAGAGGGCAGTCCTGGGATTTGGGGGACAGTGCAGAGATGTTCAGGGTTAGCACAGGCATTTCCTGAAACTGCTCTGGAGAAAAAAAGCATCTTTAGGAAGATGGTCTCAGCCAGAAATATTAGCTACCTGGGACTGCAATATCCCTCCAGGTGGTTGAGGAATAAAATGGACAATATTGATTAGAATTTTAAATACTTAGGCCTTGAACTACTCTGTAAAATACATAAAAAGATTGTAGAAAAAGAGTAGAACCTTGGGTTCCATGATAAGAGAGATACAAATCAGGAATATTTAGAAAGCACTCTTGCTCTGCTTTAACACAACTATGGGCAATAGTTGGACCTCTTTGGACGGCAGTAAGGAATCTTACAAAAGGACAGCCCTTGAGAGGTAAGGGAGGGAGTAACAGGTCACGCACGTGGACATGTATTAGTGCCACTGAGCAAAGTTCATCTCACTTTTCCCGCTACAGCTATTCTCTTCCCAAGTCTGCAAACACAGTTCACAGTCCTCTCCCTTTGTCATCTCCTTCACACTGTCCCTTCTCTTGTCCTTTTTTCAGATGCTGAGATATTATTTTTAAGTGATTTACCATGGATCAACATTAAAATATTCTCTTAACACTGCTATTTGAAATCTTTATCAGTTACAAACTATTGATAAACGAGATACAAATAAAGAGAAATTTGAAATAATCTGAATTCTTTTAGAGGCCCGTTTTCTGTATTAAAAACAAGAAAAGAAATCTACCAAGGAATGAGAAAATGTGAAAAAGGAGAACCGAGAATCAAACATGGCCGTGAGTCAGAGTGTCTGACATTTCCATCTTCATCAGGGGGATTCTGTCAAGAGGCAGCTCAAACTCTTCATCAGTAATCTCCACACCGAACCTGGAACAAACAGCAGTTCGCATGAGTCACCCCCAGTTCACATCGGAGTCACCCGTACCCACAATACCCCAAGCATATGGCTGCCATTACCGCTTTGTTACTGCTACAGTCCTCCAGATCAAGAGCACCACGTGACTATCAGAGGTTAATCAGGGTTTTGATCGCTTCGCTTTCCCAAAGAAAGAGATTCTACCACAGAATCGCGGCACTGGTGGTGCCCAGAAACAGAAATACCGGGGTGCTGAATTGTGCGGGATTGTCTTCTGTAAGAAGTTATTCATTACACTAAAACAGTGGTATTGCTTAAACAAGTTAACTCTGAAAGGCCTTTCAACTGGACTGCTTAGCATGAAAGAAAAGGTGGAGAAAAAAGTGCCTTTCGCTAAACAGCTTCCTAATGCTCGTGCAAAGCATTTCATAATGGCTCTTAAGGCATTTTGCATACAAATATTTAAAAAGTGGCAGTGTTTATTCATCAGCATGAGAGTGTTTTCATCTCTCATGAACAATCAAAACATAATCCTGGAATTACTGGCATAAATAAGAATGACTTAAGCAATAATAATGAACAAGGAAGGCATTCATTCATCATTTTGCAAAGCTGATAAAACCCGGCTGACTTTTGGAAAAGGGGGGAATATATTTTCTTTCAGCAATGCGACAGAAAAAATAACACAAAAAATTTTTTTTCACCATTTTCGTGAATACTTTTTTGATAATTACAAAGCAAAGCACAGACACCATCAAGAATAGCACAACAAACAAAAATGGCTTTTCATAGACTTCAAAGAATGAAGTTATCAGATATTTGTATTTCAGAAGTACTTGAATTTGAATAGCGTCTCAGGGACTTTGCAGTCACTTGCAAAAACTTAGACAAATAAAAGGATATAATCCATTATTTAATGAGACACTTAATAAGATAACACTTTTTATCTTGTTTCCTATTACTATTTTTTCCACTTTTTAGAAATTAACTTACCAGTGCTAATAAATCTTCAGCATTTTGTCTGAGAACTTAAAATTAATTCTCTAGCTTTACTTGGACATAAACTCTTACACTAAAAAAAAAACAAAAAAAAACCCAACTTATAAAGAAAATAAACAGGTTTTTCATAGGCATAGTGGGGGGAATAACACCAGACCAAAAGTCAAGAGAACTAAATCTAGTCTATATCCACCATTACCCAGCTATCCCATCATGGTAAAAACCCTTTCCTTTAATAACCCAGTTTTCTTAAGTCTCAAATAGTGTATCAGTGCTTCACAGCTTACTTAGTGGTCATAGGATAATGAGATAATAAAAAGAAAAATTCCTTGAAAAAAACAGAACATACCATATAAATACTGTATACTGTAATATTATTATTGATATAGAATACAGGTTTTAAAAGTCCTCAGAAAATACTAGAATTGCTTAAATCTAACAGTGACACAGTAGCCCTTTTCCTCGAGAGGCATCTGAACATGGGCCTTGGACTAACTAGACCAGCACTGAACCGCAGCTCTGCCACTTAGCGGTATGTGGCTACAGGTGATTCACACAGTTCCCTGAGCCCGGTTTCTGTACCTACAAAAAGATAACTGAGCTAGGGAAACAGTGGAGGAGGAGCAGGTTGTGATGTGATGGTGTAAGTTAAGACCATGAGTTCAGCTTTAGACATGTTGAGTTTGGACTTAGATACATCAAAGAGGAGGTGGCCGCTAAGCAGTGAGAGATATAGGTCTGAAGCTCAAGAGAGCTCTTGGCTGCACACTTGGGAGTCGCTACCACCAAGAGAAATGGAAGCCAGGAACACACAGGTGGAAACCAGTTCTGACATTTATCCCTGAGGGAGAAAAGTTACTGTCACGCTTATTCTTCTTTTTTTTTTTTTAATATATATATTTCATTGATTTTTTACAGAGAGGAAGGGAGAGGGATAGAGTGTTAGAATCATCGATGAGAGAGGAACATCAATCAGCTGCCTCCTGCACACACCCCTGGGGATGTGCCCACAACCAAGGTACATGCCCTTGACCAGAATCGAACCTGGGACCCTTGAGTCCGCAGGCTGATGCTCTATCCACTGAGCCAAACTGGTTAGGGCCAGGTTTATTCTTTTAAATTCAGAACAGACAGTTTTTTGTTTTTTTTTTTCCTTTTTAGCTCCTTTCATTCCTGCATCACATTAAACAAGGGTCATTTATTTACTCCAACAGTAACTACAGTGGGGAAGCTAAAAATGGAAGGGTTTATGTATGAGTTACTTTTGAGATATTCACTAAGGGCCTTGTAATTTTTACTAAATGACATTCTTTTTAAAAATATATTCTTATTGCAAAACTACCACCTCACACCTGTTAGAGTGGCCATACTACTCCCAAGAGCCTCCAGTTGCTTTTTGGGCCACATCATCTTGAGATATAAGGGTTGTTGTTGTTTGGATTTTTTTAAATCAAACAACCTTAAAAGAAGAAGAAGGAGAAGGAGAAGGAGAAGGAGAAAGAGAAGGAGAAGGAGAAGGAGAAGGAGAAGGAGAAGGAGAAGGAGAAGGAGAAGGAGAAGGAGAAGGAGAAGGAGAAGGAGAAGGAGGAGGAGGAGGAGGAGGAGGGGGAGAACATTTGATATTATAGGGTATAGGGTGCGGTTATAGGGTTAAGCCTCAGACTGACCTGCTGGCAAAGTTGCAAACAAGTCCCAGCTTGGAGGGCACAGCCCTCTAAGCATAATTGAGCTTGACCTTGTGACTGCTCCCCAGATCTTTCCTGGGTAGCTAGTGGGCTGTGGGAGGGGCAGCAAGTGCTGCCAAAACAAGTGAAACTTATAAGAACATTGTAAATTACCTTGTTTGCCCCTGACTATAAATAAAGCCTCAGCTTTGCAGGCTGGATCTGTTCTGTGGCCTCAGCCAGGCTCAGAAGATTCACCTAGACCCAGCTTATTCTCTTTGTCTGTCTTTTCTTCATCCTTCACAGGCCCTCCCTCAGGCCGCCAAACTCTTGGCTGTGCTGGCATGGCACAATAGGGCAGTCCTTTACTTATGTTAACCAATATGAACACTTGTGACAGGCTTTGAATATAGCCTTTTTTTTTTTTTTTTAAGGAATCTATTAACAGAGGTCAGTGAGTTTCAACTAGTGTACCGCAAGAATTTTTAAAACATACAATACCTATTTAGTCAGAGGCATGGACCTCTTTTCCCTTAGATTGTCAAATAAAAAGATGACAGCAGCCAACACAACAATAGCCGTCCAGTGTGAGTGAATCAAAATTATACCTTTTTTTTTTGTCAGATCGGCAGAAAATATAATTTTTGGTGTGCTACGGAATTTTAGTAATTAGTGTATGTGACACGAGATGAAAAAGGTTGCAAATAGCTGACATAGGTCAGGAGTGAGCAAACGCATTAGTCCACAGAGCCAAATATCAACAGTACAACAGATTGAAATTTCTTTTGAGAGCCAAAATTTTAAAACTTAAAATTCTTCTAATGCCACTTCTTCAAAATAGACTCGCCCAGGCTGTGGTATTTTGTGGAAGAGCCACACTCAAGGGGCCAAAGAGCCGCATGTGGCTCGAGAGCCGCAGTTTGCCGACCACTGGTGTAGGTGATGAAGTGGGAAGTCTTGGGCTTGAGTCCTCAGTGCTGCCCCCTGCTAGACGTGAGACCTGAGCAAGCCTCTGGCCCTCTCACAGACCGTGTCACTGCCTGTAAAGTGAGTAAAGCAATCACACAGGTAACCTACCAACCGGCATGGCCGTTTCTAGGGCCAGACTTGTTAACCACAAAAAGCTGTTCCACAAATCCTAAGGCTGCCTCCCGCTGTCAGACGTTCCTAATTTTGACAGCACGCGTGGGTGCAGTTTGCATTCACCTGGACCCCATGCTGAAGGAGGGGGAACCCCGGATCCCTTCCTCACTCTCCCTTCGCATTCCCTGTTCCTCCAGACTAACGCTGGGTTCTGCAGAATATGGTTTAATCTGAGTTGCTGGGAACGAGCAATTCAACAACGAGTAATCGCCAGGACGGGGTTGGGCTGAGGGTTCGTGTAAAGAGGACGAGGAGGGGATGCCTGGTCCCCAGCAGGTGCTCTCCCGGCGGGCCTGCCCCGGGCGGGCCCGACGGCGGGACGCAGGCCTGTGCCCAGGCGCGGGCCCTGGGCCACTGGTGTTCGGGATTCCGAAGGTCACTGAGCCCCGAGCACTGAGGAGCTGGGGGTGCGCTTACCTGGAAGAAGCCTGGGCGCCGCCCACCAGCCCCTCCTCAGCCGGGGCCAGAAGCTCCCGAGGGAGCCGCTGTGGAGGCGCCGGGCATGCCGGGATAAGAGCAGGGCATGCTGGGAAGGCGCGGGGACACACCAGATAGGAGCGGGGCGTGCAGGGGCAGAGCATGCTGGGATAGGAGCATGATGGGTGATGGGGAGATTAGGAGCAGGGCATGCTGGGAATGTGCGGGGTCAGACCAGATTGGAGCAGGGTGTGCAGGGGCAGAGCATGCTGGGATAGGAGCATGATGGGTGATGGGGAGATTAGGAGCAGGGCATGCCGGGAAGGTGCGGGGACATACCAGGATAGGAGCAGGGACATACCAGGATAAGAGCAGGGCATGCTGGGAAGGTGCAGGGATAGGGGCAGAGCATGCTGGGATAGGAGCAGGGAGGGTGGGGAGCAGAGTAGAGCAGGGCATGCTGGGAAGGTGGGGAAACATACCAGGATAAGAGCAGGGCATGTTGGGAAGGTGCAGGGAAAGGGGCAGAGCATGCTGAGATAGGAGCAGGGCATGCCGAGGAGATGCGGGGCATGCCGGGAACTCGCATGCTGACCCCGAGGCAGGAGAGAGGAGGAGCAGCGCGGGACCCAGGGCCTCGGAGGAGGCAGAGGGCCAGGAGCAGGGCCTGTGACGGTTACTCCGTGTAGGGGTGAAGGTGCCTGGAGGATCCATTCAGAGTGGTCCTTACAGCACAAGGCAGCCTGGATTGTTTACACCAGCACCTCTCTCCACAGATGTGTCTCCCGCTGGGGGGGAGGGGGGGGGGCGCCGAGGACCTCAGCTTGACCCCATGGCCCCGAGGGGCCTGCTTCCGGCGGCTCTTCCCACCGGCCTGAGTGCTCCCGGGCCCCCTGTGCTGACTGCCGTCCTCGCTCTTGAAGTCCTTTCTGCCTGGGCTCCAATATTTTACAATACTTGAGGGGCAGGGGATGCCTTTTACTTTGCTTCCAGCTGAAATGGGTAATTCAGGCCCTCACAACTTTCCAAAGTCATATTTTAAGTTCCAGTGTAAGAGTGTTCATCTTAAGCAAGTTAATGTTATGCCTGTATTAATGTGGGACAGACAGGCCCCAGCCTTATGTGAGTGGATGGTTTAATGAAATCCTATTAAATAGAACTCTATCTGATCTGACTGCAACATGCAAACAAATAGCAATACAGCTACTGTGTCATTTAGAACACCACAAAGGATTTACACTTCTTCTTCTCAATCTTTTTTGGTATGACTGGCTGAGATTTGACAATACACTGGACAGTCTCGGTCTGATTTCACATTGGAGGTTTTCCTCAATGCTAAGTGGAAGAACACCCTAACACCCGGGTGAAATGATGGTCATTACTCTGTTTTTCATATGTAACCTAATCTAGTTAATTCAAAATTTAGGGCAGCCGAAACCGGTTTGGCTCAGTGGATAGACCGTGGGTCTGCGGACTGAAAGGTCCCAGGTTCGATTCCGGTCAAGGGCATGTACATTGGTTGCGGGCACATCGCTGGTGTGGGGTGTGCAGGAGGCAGCTGGTCGATGTCTCTCTCTCATTGATGTTTCTAGCTCTCTATCTCTCTCCTCTCCCTTCCTCTCTGTAAAAAATCAATAAAATATTTTTTTAAAAAAGAAACATCAAAAATTAGAGCAATTAGTTCCAACTGTGTGGATAGACAGTTGCAAGCCAGTTAGCTTCCAAATCCTGTTGTTTCTAAAAACCTGACTTAGACTATTCTGTTAAGGGTATTTTAAATATATTTGTAAAAATTTTCTTGCTCTCAATTTCTGCTTAGGGCTTAGTGATTCTCTCGTAGGAAGGACTGTCTTTAAATTTAAAACAATAAGAAATATTTTATGAGATTTACATAACATAGCAAAAGAGCTCAATGAGATGATTCATGTTAATTCAAAGAAAATATTAAATAATTGAAAAAATATTAATTACATCCATAGGTAAGTTATGTTCTTATGAATATGTTTAATATCCCATTTTAGAGCAAATACAGTATAATACAGAACACATTAAAAATCATCACTTGTTAAAAGTCTATCACTTGTTATTTTAAACTAATATTTTTAAATGAAAATAAAACTTTTACTTTGGGATCGCCATTTCATAGATAAAAAACATTAGGTATAGATATAGATATAGATATAGACACACCTCTATAAATTCAATGATTGCAAATAATAAAATTTTCATTTTTCAACTTCATATTTACTATGTTTCTTCTTTGCAGCATAATTTATTTCTGTATTTGTGCATTTTTCTTCAATACATAATGGAAATTATATGAGTTTTATAGAAAAAGATATGAATACACAAAAATGTGTAATATAAAACATTCCCCACCCCATAACAATTACTCCCTTCCTCCTCCAGAAAAAACTACCTTTTGGCTGCTTGGTGCTTCAACCTCCAGATGTTCTTCTAATTAACATTATATTTGAAAAGTATTGTCATTTTATTTTTCACTAAATCGATCTTGGATATCTGTGCTAACATTTGTATACTTAATTCTTTTTAAGAACCTATATATGGTATTCTATTCTATGCATGTACCATAACTTATAAGACCAACCCCTTACTAACGTATATATTGATAGTTTCTAATTTCTCCTTACGATTTAGCTTCTTGAACTATATTTTTATTCCTTCTACTGCAAACCTCTAGCAGAAGAAAGAATAAAACTATAATTCAAACTATATTTTTAGTGTTTTCTGGTGACCGGGGCCAGTTTATTACATTTTCATTTAGCCTATTTTGAAGTGTTTTTCTGACGTTTAAGTCTTGTCCTTTCCTTTTGACTCTCCTCTCTTCATTCTCCTATTTTCTTCCCATTAAGGACAAAGGTCCTCTTACACAAAAATCTCTCCCCTCCAGTGCCCGTGTGCTCGCCTCACACTCTTGCCGACCCCAGCAGCGCAGCGAAAGAGGCACCGAGTGTCCCATTTCTGACCAGAAACAAGAGCTGCTCCTGGCAGGGAGCCTTGTCAAGATCGCCATCATTCTGAGCACTCCATTCCCACGTGAACGACAATGAATGGAGATTTCACCCGCCCACCCCACATTGTTCAAGTTGTCCTTTGCCCTTCCTGTCAAATCCGGGCACCCAGGAGACAGCACAACATGTTTTGAATTCAACCCTGGGGAGCCACCGATCAATATCACTTGACTCTTCTTACCCGTTAGTTGTTCTCTTTCTGTGCCTGACGCCGAGTGAGGCCTGAGCTGTTCTTTGTCATGGCCCCTTCTCGGTTGGCCCAGCTAGCGCTCTGGGTGGGACGGCTCCCTCCATCCACGAGGCAGAGTGCCACAGGCAGGGCAGAGCATGGGTGCAGTACATGGCGTGGCTTCCCTTGCTGCTACAGCTGCAGGCCCGAGGCTGTGGAGAAAGCTCGGGTATTTTACCTCTTTGTGATCCTATTCGCCAAATACCATGAAGAATATTAACTGTCCTCTTCACTCACAAAATACTGTAAGATGGAAACTTATAAAAATGCATTGAAAACAATATTCCAAAGAAACGGGGTTTATTATTGTATATGTCTCTTCTCCTTTTTTAGTACACATATAAGTGACTTCCTTTTTTATATCTGTAGCTCATCTGGTCTTTCCTGCCCCACATACCTATTTTTTCTCGTGAATCAGTTCTTACTTATAGAACACACACACACACACACACACACGCTCACACACACACACACTCACACACACACACACGCACACACACACTCTCTCACACACACACACACACACTCTCACACACACACACATACACACACACACTCATACACACACTCTCACACACACGTGCACACTCACACACACGCGCACACTCACACACACACTCACACACACTCACACACACACACACACACACACACGCGTGCGCGAACACACACTAGATTTACCTCCAATGAGACCTTCTCTCAGCAGTGTTTTTGGAGGGTGGGAGGTTGGGTTCAGAGAAGGAGAAAGACATAGCTGTTGTAATTTTTAATCTTTTTTTTTTTTAAATATATTTTATTGATTTTGTACAGAGAGGAAGGGAGAGAGATAGTTAGAAACATCGATGAGAGAGTGTCATCGATCAGTTGCCTCTTGCACACCCCCTACTGGGGATATGCCCGCAACCAAGGTACATGCCCTTGATCGGAATCGAACCCGGGACCTTTCAGTCCCCAAGCCGACGCTCTATCCACTGAGCCAAACCGGTCTCGGCTGTAATTTTTAATCTTAATTTTTTAAATGTTGCTCAAAAATACTTTATATATGAAACGCTCTCTGGAATGTTTTTATGATTATCAAGGCCTTACTTACCAAGGCCTTAATTCTAAATGGCAACATTAAAATGAGTGTAAGAACTTTATAGGGAGACTGAATTCCTATCTGATAGTAAGTTAGGTACTTAAAAAAAATTAGGTAGTATTTATATAATATTACATAGTATCCCGTCATCAACAAAGTTGGTCAGGAAAACCAAATATCTAAACCAACTCAGTGTTTAATGATTGGACCAATGTCTTAATCTCTGTATTAATGTATAAATGAACCCCCCAATATTAATATTGTTAGGACCTGGATGCTAGATGCCAATTTCCTTCAAATAATGAGGTAGCAGATTGTAGGATGATTAGAACAAATCTGAACATGACACTGGTTTTAAGAGAAATGTATTTTAGTGTTTTTTAGGTTTAAAAATAAGAAACACTTTAGGAGTTTAAATGGACAAGATTTCAGAAGATTGTAGTTCTCATATCCTGTCATTGTTGATTATTAAAGAAAAGGGTGAGAAATTCTATTTTTAAAAAATATATTTCTTTATTGATTTCAGAGAGGGAGAGAGATAGAAACATCAATGATAAGAAATACTCACTGATCAGCCACCTCCTGTACGCCCCCAACTGGGGATGGAGCCTGCAGCCCAGGCATGTGCCCCTAGCCAGAATCGAACCTGGGACCGTTCAGTCCGCAGACCAATGCTCTATCCATTGAGACAAACTGGCCAGGGCAAGAGAAATTTTATTTTAACTGTCATGAAATATTTTTTCACTTAAGAAAAAAATAAAGCCATGGCTATGTATTAAGGGTTCTTCTTTTCCTTAGTTGAATACAGCCTGTTGCTAACCAAATATTACTATCACTTCCTCTCTTATTTGGTTCATCCTTCCCCAATTCTTTTTAATAGCATACCAATGCATTCTAAAACTGAATTATTGTTTTAGCCTTTGATTCTCAAAGAAAGGGGAAAATGTAAATTTGTCCTTTTATTAATCAATATATATTCTAATAGATTATATAAT
The DNA here is from genome assembly GCA_036971965.1 of Nyctalus aviator. NCBI lineage: Eukaryota > Metazoa > Chordata > Mammalia > Chiroptera > Vespertilionidae > Nyctalus > Nyctalus aviator. Next base: position 181,291,474 of record CM072924.1, on the reverse strand, counting down.
CTCAAAATTCATCTTGGTCTGAATAATCAAGATCATTTAAATTTTTAAATGCAACACAACTATAATAAAAGAAATCCCAAAAATTTGGAATCCAGTAGAATTATACAACCGCCAATCTATTTGCTGATTAGATTACAATCTACGGATCCTACAGAGCATTTCATCTTTTCTGTACAAATGACAGAGACTCAGGCGGTCAAGTAGAATGAAAGGCCTTACTAGAATGTGTAACACATAATGGGAGACAGCCAATGTCCCAACTTATAGCTTAAGTAAGCCATGGGAATTCCGCATCTGCCACTTTGGAAAATAGCAATATACTAAAGATTTCAGAAGGGCTTTCAGTGTAAGGAGTGTTAATCACTAGGATAAAGTTCCAAATAAGAGATCTGACATAAGCGGTACCAATAAAAGTACTGATTACATGTAAAATTATAAGCCAAGTGTTCACATAGTCAGGGTTTGAGGAAGTCACTTTCTAGTATTCTTTCTTAAAAGGAGGATCTTATGAAATGCTGGCAGAGGCGTGTGGTAAGCTGAATAGCCTGCTAAGTGGTTAGTGGGTCTGAAGTAGTTATGCTTCCAGATTTGTAGTTATGTTGGCCCAGCTTGGCTTGACTACCCTGAACCAGCTATGAAGTAACCCAGTCTAGGTAGGGGATTAGGAGCTGGAAGCATGAACAGCCCCTGCCAGGATAAGTCCCCGACATAATCTCTTTTTCACATCCCCACTCCCCAGCTCCTGCTATTTCCCGACCTGCCAAAAATCTACATTCAATATTCAGTATCTGAAATGAGTCCAGAGGGTGTAATGAAGAGCATGAGTTTTAGAGCTGGCAAACGTAGCTTGGAATTCCAGGTCAGCTACTTACTAGTTGTGTGGTCTTGGTTAAGATATTTAATTTCTCTGGGCCTCACTTTCCTCATCTGAATATATGAATAAAGGGGACAAACATGTTTACATCACAGAATCACCAGGAGTATTAATTATTTTACCCCACTGTCTGCAATATAGCAGCCAAAAAAGTACCAGTATTATTACTGTTAAGTTTTCTAAATAGTCTTTAGATGTCTGCTATGTCAAGAAAAAATAGAATCAGAGGCAGAATTAATACCTAGAAAGTATCCACCCTTTCTACTAAAGAAGGGATACTTGTTGATGACGGGATACTATGTAATATTACTATAATTACTACCTTGCTACATTTTAGAAAAAGGTTTTATAAGTGGATCTCATCAATTATCAGTTGGGTAACATTTGTATAAGTTTTGGATGGCAGCAAAATAGCCATAAAAAATATTTGGAATTCACAGCATTATTTAAAATTGTGGTCTTCTCAGTTTCATCAAAATTAAAACTTGTACTATTCAAAAGATATCATTGAAAAATAAAAAAGCCACAAAGATATATGTCCAGAAAAGGACTTATATCCAAAATATATGAAGAACCCTTACAACTCAGTAGTAAGAAAACAGACAACACAGTTAAAACTGGGCAAAAGGTTCTATAAGATTCACAAAACAAGATGTATGCGTGGCCAATAAACGCGTAAAAAGAGGTTCAGCCTCCTAAGTCACCAGGAGAGTGCAAACTAAAATCACAATGAGTAACTACTCTATGGTACACAGCCATTAAAATGGCTAAAGTTAGAAAGACTGGCAACACTACATTGGTGGGAAATATTACAACCATTTTGGAGAACCGTCTGGCAGTTTCTTATAAAGTAAATGCTTAACATCAAACCAATAATTCTCCTCCTAGGGTATTTGCTCCCCAGAAAGGAAAGCCTTTGACTGTACAAAGATCTACATACACAAAGACTAGCAGCTTTGTTCATAATAATCCTAAACTGGAAATATTAACATGTTCATTAACAGATCAGTAGTAGGCAAATTTTAGTACCTACATAGTGTGACATACCCCCCAGCACTAATAAGCTACTGAAACACTATAATCTCATAAAGCTATTGAGTGAAAGAAGACACAGAACGAAAAGCACAGACTGTATGATTCCATTGGATGTGTCTGTGAAGTTCTAGAAAAGGAAGGTCAGGGCCAGAGGGCAAATGACTACAAGGGAACATGAGGGAACTTTCTGGAGTGACGGGGGTGTCCATCGTGATTGCGGTGGTGGCTTCACAGATGTATACATTTGCCAAAAGTCATTGAAACATATACTTCAAATGCGAGCATTTTATTGTACGTACGTGTACCTGTATAGTAATGAATTGGACTTTACCTCAAAAGAGGTGTGGCCTTTGACTCCAGACATATAAAGACTAACCACTAAGCCCTTGGAAAGTCTTCGTTTACCTGGGGCCTTGGGTTATGCCAATAGGCTATCAATCCAAGTAGTATTTAGGGTGGGGACTGACCACACCATTCAGACCAGCAATGTGACATGGTGGAGGCTTTGGGTCGCCCAGTATCAGCTGACCACAGGGGCTGGAGACTGGGTTTAGCCTCATAAGCAGTAAATCACGCCTCTGTGACGGAACCTTAATAAAAACCCTGAGTCACAAGGCTCAGGTGAACTCCCCCAGTTGGCAATGTCCCATCGGTTCCACACAGGGACCAAGAAAGCACATCCAAGAATGTTTTCAATTAGTTATCAATATGAAAATTTGACACAACCTATGGTCACAGGAAATACAAAAACAAGGGAAGCTCCGAATTTAGTCTTTTCCCGGGTTCTTCCTTCCCCAGGCACTTCCTCCCGTGGCTGATTTTAATCTGTCTCCTTTCCCTGTAACAAACCCTAACTGGGAGTATTACAGCTTCCAGTATATTGTGAGTCCCGCTAGCACGTTATCAAACCTGGGGGTGGTTTGGGGAACATCCCAGATTGTGCAGTGGATGGCAGCGGGAAGGGTGGTCTTGCAGAGAAGTGTTTTCCCGCTAACTCCGCATTTTCCTAAACCACAAGGGGTTAGCTCTAAACATTAGCAATATCATATCACAGTTAGGATGATATTTTTATTTATTTGTTTATTTGTTTTTAACGTGGTCCTGCCAGGCTGGCGAGGTTCAGTGATTGGACGTCAATCTATGAACCAGCTGGTCACGCTTTGATCCCCTGTCAGGGCACAAGCCCGGGTTGCAGGCTCAATCCCTAGAGTGGGCCATACAAGAGGTAGCCAATCAACGATCCTCTCTCGTTGTCGATGTTTCTCTCTCTCTCTCTCTCCCTTCCTCTCTGAAATCAGTAAAAATCTATTTTTAAAAATAAAGAAAATGTGGTCCTTTTCCCCCACCTAAAATGTGTTTACTAGTATATGTCCGTATATATTTGAGTGTGTGCGTGTGTGTGTGTGTTTGTGTGTGTGTGTGTGTGTGTGCATGTGTGTGTGTTGACACACAAACCACCCCCACCCCTCCCTGTGGAACGCTGCTTTTGATGCTAGGAAAGAATCTCTTAAAAGGCAATAGAGGGAGCACCTCAATATTTTGTGCTCCAAATTTTAAAGGAATAAATAAATCTTTAGGAACTTAGAAAAACCATGGAAGACTAGGCATCAACTACTTAACAGAAAGTATCTGGGCAAACTGGCACAAGAGGGGTTGCCGCCTATTATTTATTCTCTATAAGTATTATTTAGGTCTTATGGTTAAGGGTCATTTTCCTTATATTTTCTGGATTTTCCAAATGACTGGAAGAATAAATGTATACTGGGCAAATTTAGGAATATATACTAACGTATATTAGTTATCAATATGAAAATTTGACACTTAACCTATGATCACAGGAAATACAAAACCTTTCATGTCATTTATACACACACTCTTGTTGCAGAGAAGAACAATGGTGACCAAAGCTTTTAAGCATGAAACACTGTATATTAGTGTAAAATTCTGTAGAGGAAATAAAATGGGAAACAGATGTCAGAAAGGAAAAGGAGTGATATGAATTATCCAACTGTGAATAATAAGCTCATTTCGGCATTTTAAAGAAAATACATGATAGAGCTATTAAATATCTTCAGTCCTTTGCATTCAATTTGATTCATTTAGAAGAATGACATTAACGATTTTACTTAAAAATTCAGCATGTACAGCATGTCAGAAGTGATTTCTCTTTTGTTATCTAAACTTTTGCTGAATAATTTTTACATGCTCTTAAAAGTTTGTGGAGGTGGCCGGGACAGGTTTGGCTCAGTGGATAGAGGGTCAGCCTGCGGACTGAAAGGTCCCGGGTTCGATTCCGGTCAAGGGCATGTACCTTGGTTGCAGGCACATCTCCAGTGAAGGGTGTGCAAGAGGCAGCTGGTCGGTGTTTCCCTCTCATCGACGTTTCTAAACTCTCTGTCCCTCTCAATTCCTCTCTGTGTAAAATCAATAATATATATATATATTTTTAAAAAGTTTGTGGAGGTGCCTATCTTTTCAATTCATTTCAGGGGTACATGAGTAAAAGGTGTGATGGGCACTCACATTAGCTCTAAACTACAGTTGGCAATCAGTAGAAAAAGGCAATATTCAATCTAACCCAGGGAGACTCTGCCACCTGGTGGTGAGAAATGTCCATGCTCACAGGCAGGGATAAAAACCTTCCCTTCACCGGAGTGAAGAGATGAACTGGGTCATAACATGCAGACTCAGGAGGGGTGCATTGTTTGATTACAAGACACCTGAATACAGAGAAGGAAATGAAATCATTCATTCGGAATATCATCGTTGTAAATCCAGGAAATTGCCATCAGTAGTTTTTTACTGGGCAGGATACTATCTAAAATCCCTCACCTAAGATCAACTAATTTGTAATGAAATTCTTAAAATGATAATGCATACATTTATATCTTCTGCAAACTTAATTAAAACCAATGTTCATCTGCCACTTTATTGTAGAGAAACAAAAAAAAATTGACCCATTTATATAGAAAAGAGAAATCATCAAAGATTCCACTATTTATATAACTATATTGAGGAAACACATGTAAATTGTTATTATCTGGTTGTTCAAAATTCTTGTGGACTACTGATGTTTTAATTTGTCAACGTTCCTGTCAAAAATGAGCAAAAGACAAAGAAACATAGACTGTGTCATGGGGAATCCAGTAACTGTATTTCTAACTTCCCGAACACAACTCAACAACTCCTCTAACTTATAAGGTAATAGAACTTTTTAAATGGTCCCATTTCTAGGATCAGAGAGTTGACCTTCCATGTGTGTTCTTCTACTGTATCCCTAGGTAACCTCAAGTAGGCAGGAGAGAGAAGATATTTTCAAGATGCAGCTTCACAATCTCCAGGGTTGTTGACCGCATACAAACCAGACTGCAGGTGACTTCGGAACTCCCCGTCTCTTCAACGTAAGTGCCAACGGAAGTATATGTCTGACACATCCGGGTACAAGAAGATTTTCATGTTAATAGATGCTGTGAATAATGGCTGGTTTTATAATTCCCTTCAGAGGAGAAAGGAACCAATCTATCTATATAATAGAGGAATATGCAAATTAGCCAGGACACCATAACGTCACAACCAAACAGCAGGGATCTGAGGCAACATGGTGTCTGGCTGGAGCAAGGGACTGCAGATTGTGCCCCCTGCCCTGCAGGGCTTGATGGGAGACCTCAGGTCTCACCCCTCCACTCTGAGGGGCTTGACAGAGGTGGGGTCGGCTGGGTCTGGGTCTCCTGTGTTCTTAAAGCACATGCAGGTGGTGGGTGGGGACTTGACTCTAGGTCTCATGGTGCACCCCAGACTCTGACAGGAGGGAGATTTTCATATACATTTTCCTAATTTTCTTTCATCTCTGACATTTCTATTATAGAGAAAGGGCAAGTAGCAATATTAAAATATTTCCTCTAATTAATTCCCTTTCACTGTGCATGAATTTTGAGCACTGGGCCACTAGTGTAGAAATAAAGATCAAGACAAATGTGGAACATACACCTTAGTGAGATACTGACTGGAAAGTGGGCTAAGAGTGGGAGACAATCGGATTGAAACAAATCTGCCCATTTGACTTCAATTCCAGCTAAAGTGGAGATGGAGCTAATTCTTCTCTCATCAGCACTAAATTTATTTAAAAAAAAAAAAAAGTAACTTAAAAATGATCATTCCATGTCTCAAGATGAAATGAGGATATGGAGTCAGGAATCTGGCATCAGCTTTTTCTCTGTTCCATGAATTTAAAAGTCCCTGGAAGACAAATGATTGAATATTACTGACTGGTAATCCCAAAGGAATGGGCAGCCTTTACCAGCATTTAGTGTCCCTCAGTTTTAAACTGGACGTCAGCTTCCTGCGACATCATTTCCTCGGGCGATTCCACCACCTGTGCTCCCACGGGAGCCAGAGCTCTGGGTGTGCAAAAGGCTGGTTTGGTTGAAGTGACAGCATTTTAGCTTCAAGGAGTTTTAAATGAGCACTAAGGGTTCGACCTCTCAGAATAAAGAATCCAGTCCTCTTCTTTTGAGTAGATCCAGAATCAGAAATTATGGGGTTTTGTATAATGTGTGAGCTCTTTCTCTTTCAGAGCAGGAGGAGAGAATGCTACATAACATCCAACAACTGAACAAAAGTGTCTCTTGGACTTGCCTCCACGTTGTGGCTCAGGAATCAAATTCTCCCACAAACTTAAAGAATCCTTTTAGCCTGCCTGGGTCCAGAATGGAAAATCTTGACCTCCCATGGAATGCATTGTACAAACAGAATTGAAGAAACACGATTCCTAAAGAGAAGTGCTTTGTACCTTCTGAACAAAGCAAGCAGCCAGCAGATAGGTTATTTTTACTTCAAATGTGAAAGGAAATACTGGAAGACAAAATTATTTTACAACCGTTCATGTTGAGCGGAAAATTAAAACAACATAGAAAGTGGTGTAAATTTTGTGAAAGACCTGAAAACATTTCCCTCTTTTACTTGGTTTTATTTCTTGGGTCAGTTTTGCCATTATTTAACCTTTAACCTGAGACTAATTACTTTTTGATTTCTGAAATTCTCTTCTAGGAAAAGTAAAGTTACGAATAGGAAAAATTGGTCCAGATAAATTTTCAAGTCACTTCTAGTTCCGATGATTCTATATAAAGCTTCTTTTCTGGTTATAGAGGTAATAGAGTCCATATCAAAATTTTGTTTTAGCCTGGCCCGCGTGGCTCAGGAAGTCATTGTTCATTTCCCAGTCAGGGCACATGCTGGGGTAGCAGGCCCGATCCCCAGTACCCCAGTAGGGGGCATGCAGGAAATAGCCCATCAATGTTTCTCTCTCATTGATGTTATCTCTCTTCCTTTCCCTTCCTCTCTCTGAAATCAATTTTAAAAACATTCATTTTAACATAAACCTTGAGGATACTGTGCTTAGCAAAGTAAGGATAAACACTGTAGGATTCCTCTCCTATGAAAATGATCATTTTAAAAATGATCATTTTTAACTGGATAAAGCAGTTAAAATCATCGGACAGCTGAAGGTGGGTACTGACTTGTGGGAGATAGGAGGAGGAATCAGTGCTCAGTGGGTATAGAGTTTCAATATTACAAGGTGAGAAAGTTCAGAGCTGTTGCACAACCGTGTGAACAGACTTAACACCACTGAACTGTACACTTAAAAAATTAAGTGGGCAAATTTAATAGTATGTGGTGTGTTGTGTGTGTGTGTGTGTGTGTGGTGTTTACCACAATAAAAGGTTTGTTTAGGATAAGAATAAAGAGGAAATTCAAAACCATCCAAAATTCAGTCACTTAGAGAAAATGTCTGTTAACCAATTGAAGCTTATTTGCCAATATGTTGACTATCTTTCAATGGTGTGTGGGTAACTACGCTGTGGTACCGTCTGCTGGGAACAGAATAATGGACATGGCAGACAGGGTCCCGGCTCTCCTGGGGAAGGAACTCAACAATGACAGTCAAGGGCAAGGAGTTCCACAATAAGGAGACATACAGAGAGGAAACAGAAGCACAGAGGAGAGGCAAACAGACCAGGGAGGGGAGGCGGGCAGCTTTCCAGAGGAAATAGGGCTGATCCGAGACGTGAAGGATGAGAAGATACCAAGGTGAAAAGAAGGCAACAGCACGGCCGTCAGAAAGAAGAGGCGAACCTGGAGGCAGTGCGAGCGAGCAGAGTGCTTAGCTGGGGAAGAGGACCCGGAGATGAGGGGCAGTGTTTCAGAGGGCCTTGGGCCCCACCATGCTGAGCCCGAACATTTCCTGAAGGCCACAGAGAGACCCCAGAGAGCGCTGAGCCTGGAATGGACGAGCCGGGGCCCTGATTTAGGAAGGCGTCTCTGGCTTCCATGTGGAGTGTGGACGGGAGGGTCACGCCTGGCTAAGGAAGCACATCGGGTGGCTGTCAGGGTGAGCTGGGTGAGCCGAGCAAAGACATAGTCAACTTTGTGGGACATGTATAGTTTGGGACTTAAGTTTTCTCATTCAGCATTCCATAATTAGAATCACCCCATCTTATTTTAAAAATACTTGTTCTCTCTCTCTCTCTCTCTCTCTCTCTAAGATATATTTTATTGATTTTTTACAGAGTGGAAGAGGGAGGGGTAGAGAGTTAGAAACATCGACGTGAGAGAATCATCCATCAGCTGCCTCTTGCACACCCCCCACTGGGGATGTGCCCACAACCAAGGTACATGCCCTTGACTAGAATCGAAACTGGGACCCTTGAGTTCACAGGCAGAGACTCTATCCACTGAGCCAAACCAGTTTCGGCTCTCTCTCTCTCTTTGTTTTAATGGCTTCATGGCATTTCATTGGGTGGCTTTTTCATGATTTATTTAACTACTCTATTTTTGAAGATTATTTCCATGTTTTTGTTATTCTAAAGCAAGTGGGATAACTATTTTGGTATAAGATCCTCATCCACATGTTTAAAATATTTTCATCAATGTTAAGATGATACTACTTTCTTACAGCAGATGACAGAAGAGATATCTCATAAAAGGAATGATGACAATCCAAATGTGCAAGATGATGATACCAAAGAGGGGTGTGTGGGGGGAGGAGGAGGGAGGGGTGAATATAGTTTCAGTTTGTCCTAAAAGACCATTTGGACTGCAGACTTCCAAAGAAGACATAAGCTAACACACATACCCCTTGTGATTCATGGGAAGCTGTGGGTTTGAGCTCCCAGGACATCACTCTATCCAGGCAAAAGGTCGAGCTAACGCTTCGAAAGGCCAAAGCTAAAAATAAAGTGTGGCCCTGATCAAAGTGAGGAGCTGGCTGGGGGCGGGGAAGGAGTCCTGCCAAATTAACACTTTCATATCCTTCCTTACTCTGTGGTCACCTCCGCAGCCAGGGGAGGCAGACTGGTTCTCCTATGAAAGTAACTTCAACAATGATACAAATAATAGAGTAGCAACACAGAGTAGTTTCATTCCTATAGAACTTTTGTTCCCAACAATCAAATGTCATTGGAACTCTTTGGCTTCAGTGGAGAGGATGGACTGGAGACCAAAAGATGGTTCTCGTAGACCATCTATGCACCTCTCTGCCTCTTGCCCATGAATGCAAGGTCTCCTGGAAGACGCTGCACCTCACAGCAGAGGCATCCAAGGCACTGAGCCCGCCTGGAGTCTATCTGCGGTCTGGTGGGACTGCGTGAATGAGAACAGGGCAACAGCAATGAGGAGTGTCTGCAGCCTGTGCGTGTGCTTGGAGCGGATATGTTATGCATCATCTCCTCTCCCCTGTGATCCTGGACGTGTCTCTGGAGATCCAAATAACTGGTGCCAGCTGGACTGTTTATAAGGTGGCATTTCTTCAAAAAATTGTGCAAATAGTTCTTCTAATGCAAGTCAGATCTTTCCAGGACTGGAAAGAAACCTTCTTTCCCAACCTCCGAGGAACAGAGAGAGAGATCGGACTCTGCTACTTAGCAAAGTTTTCACATTCATCCTACATTCGAGTGTTTGATATTTTCCCTCTTGTTAAGAATCATGGGAAGGTGGTGAAGAACAAGTTGGGTGATTTCTTCAGTCTTTTAAAGGGGTATCTGCTATGTGTATGTAAGGCAGGATAGGGCTAGGAAGTCCTAGAGACTGTCTTCTCGAAGTTCAGATTCTAATTGGAGAATGAGGATAACAATGACATACAAAGTACATAGTCCGGAAGAGAGCGCGCTCCTGCTAGAATATCCAGGAAGAGAAACGTAGCAGGGAAATGACTTAATGCAAGGAACCGCACGTTTAAGACAAACTTAATGTAACATTTTATAAAACGGTGTCATTCCTAAAGTCAGAAAGATTCAACCTGTTTCATGGCACTCGTAACTGTAAACCTACTTTTGCCCACCCTGTATATTACTCTACGGATATCTGCATATAGACCCCTACTGACTTGGTCCTTTGAATTTCATTATTTGGGTTATCAGTGTGACAGCAGAGGGAAAATAACCAAGAAAATCATGCATGTCCAAGATCAGAGCCTCCTGAAAGACATTTAACCCCATACATTCCAATATGAGCTCTTGGATGTTCTAAGTCAGCCTACCATACCTTTTTTTAAAAAGACATGCACTGGTTATTCACTAGGTCAGAGGCAGAGAGAAGGTGACTGGCTTCTTGGGCTTTTCCTTTGAGCTGTAAGGACCTGCGAGGCGGTCCTCAGTGCCCCTGCTTTCTATTACAAAGGTCAGACCAGGTAGGAATTCTTGCAGGAACTGGTTCCCGAACTGCTGCACTCAACTCTCCAAAGTTTGTCATGACTTTGTCTTAGAGTTCCAGCCTAGAGACATTAAGAAGACGGAGACAGGAAAGGGAAGAGGTTGAGACACGTCTGCTATATAAATAAATAGAAGAACTCAGTTATATTCCAGCAAAGATAACAAGCAGATCCCCTCCATAAACGTTCATACTTTTTAGCTCAGACATTGTTTAGTTTGTTGTTGTTGTTGTTGTTTTTAAAGGGGACAGCTGTAATAGTTTCAACAATGAAGATAAATTTAAAAATAAATAAAATGCAGTGTGAGTTTTACAATTTTATTGAAGTGCACTTGGAAGAAAATTAGTATTTTACATTAAGAAGTAAACATGCTATGTGCACAGAGAGTGGGGTAGTGAGGGCCTGGGGAAGGGGGGTGGGCTGGAGAGAGTCAATGGAGGAAGAAAGGGGGCATATGTAATACTTTCAACAATAAAGGTATTGTGTGTGTTTTTTTTTTTAAGTAAAAATGAAAACAGTGGATTTTGAAGCATCAGTCAAAGAGCAATTTCTTCAGCCCTGTTAGTGTGTCTCAGTGGTTGAGTGTCCATCCATGCACCAAGAGGTCAGCACTCAATTCCAGGGCACATGCCTGGATTGTGGGCTTGATCTCCATAGGGGTGTGCAAGAGGCAGCTGACTGACCTTTCTCTCCCATAGATGTTTCCATCTCTCTCTCCCTCTCCTGCCCTCTCACTTTCTCTGAGGACCTCCTGAGAATGTCAGCAAGGAGTGACAGAGTAGGTCCTGACTTCAGGTGTGATTTCAGAGGCCTAATTAATACACGAGTGTGCGATTTAAATGGTGGCAGCATTGTATTTAATAACATGGAAATCAAAGCCCTACCTGCTCCTGTTTCCTGTGCCTTTAGGACCGTGGTTCTCAGCAGCTGCCTCCTGGCGGAACAACCCCCAGATGGCATCATTTCACGGGCAATGCTCTCTGGCTGAAGGAAAACGTTGGATTCACAAAGTCAGAGATAGTTTCCATTTTAACGTGCATGTCTATTTCAAAATGTAGGATAACTTATTTTCATAGCAACAGCATAAAGCAGAAATAAGTGTTTCTTTCAATGGAGCAACATTTTTAAATGCCTAGCAGTCAGATAGCAATTGCTAATTGTGCTCTTTCAACTCCAAAACAATGGTACTGATGGGCTTCGCGTACAACTCAGGTAGCCGTGGTCACGCTGTATCACACAGACGCTAACATGTGTAAGAGTCACAGCTCCAAAGCCAGGTCTGGGCGCCAATGCCCATCCCGCCCGGGCCTGGGCCTGGGCCTCCATCCCATCAACACTCACTAGCGCTTGGGCCAGTGTCATGTACCTCCCCCTCCCTCAGAGGGATGCTTCTCTTCCCTCCGCGCGGAAACCAGCGCAAACCTGCGCAGGGTCAGACTAAGGTACAGGTTCAGGGAACATGGGAGCTATGGAAGCTATGGAAGCTATGTGAGCAGTTAGGGAAGGAGGGAACCTCGCCAAAGTTCCAAGGAGAGACCATGGCTGAAACCGGTTTAGCTCAGTGGATAGAGCGTTGGCCTGCAGACTGAAAGGTTCAATTCCAGGTTCAATTCTGGTCAAGAGCACGCACGTACCTTGGTTGTGGGCACATCCCCAGAAGAAGGAGTGTAGGAGGCAGCTGATCGATGTTTCTAGCTCTCTATCCCTCTCCCTTCCCGATAAAATATATTAAAAACAAACAAATAAAAAAACCAACTGAGCCCATGGCTGCCGTCCTACACCTGGGGAAGGGCAGGTACCTGGGTCAGGAGCCAGGAAACACCAGGCTGCTGTGCGGCGCTGCCTGGAGGGAAATTAGGAGGGAATGTGGAGGCTGGGAACCGGCCAATGCCTCGCAGTTCTGCCCGGGCCTGGAGCGGCCCCACAGCTCTGGCCCCAGGGCCTCGGGCCAATTACTCTGCAAACAGAGGCCACACCGCCCTCCACGGTTCTGCGGAAAGCATTAACTGGGATAAGGGACCTAAGGGCTTAAGTATCCTCCAAATTCGCCCTAGCCGGTTTGGCTCAGTGAATAGAGCATCAGCCTGCGGACTGGAGGGTCCCAGGTTCGGATCTGGCCAAGAGCACATGCCTGGGTGCGGGCTCCACCCCCACTAGGGAGCCTGCAGGAAGCAGCTGATCAATGGTTCTCTCATCATTGATGTTTCTCTTTCTCTCCCTCTCCCTTTTTCTCTGAAATCAATTCGAGTTCAGTGGCCCCGGGACCAGAAGGGCCGGCAGGGAGCTGGACTTAGGGGTTGGAGTCAGAGGCTCGGACGGCGGACCCCGCAGCCCGGAGAGGCCCCCCGCCTGCGCCCACCCCCTGCGGGCCGCTCCTCCGGGGCCGCTGGGGCCGCCGCGGCTCCCGGGCACCGTCTCCCCGGGCACCGCCTCCCCGGGCACCGTCTCCCCGGGCACCGCCTCCCCGGGCACCGTGTCTCCGGGCACCGTCTCCCCGGGCACCGTCTCCCCGGGCACCGCCTCCCCGGGCACCGCCTCCCCGGGCACCGTGTCTCCGGGCACCGTCTCCCCGGGCACCGTCTCCCCGGGCACCGTCTCCCCGGGCACCGTGTCTCCGGGCACCGCCTCCCCGGGCACCGTCTCCCCGGGCACCGCCTCCCCGGGCACCGCCTCCCCGGGCACCGTCTCCCCGGGCACTGTGTCTCCGGGCACCGTCTCCCCGGGCACCGTGTCTCCGGGCACCGTCTCCCCGGGCACCGTCTCCCCGGGCACCGCCTCCCCGGGCACCGCCTCCCCGGGCACCGTCTCCCCGGGCACTGTGTCTCCGGGCACCGTCTCCCCGGGCACCGTGTCTCCGGGCACCGTCTCCACGGGCACTGTGTCTCCGGGCACCGTCTCCCCGGGCACCGTCTCCCCGGGCACCGCGTCTCCGGGCACCGCCTCCCCGGGCACCGTGTCTCCGGGGCGGCGGGGCCAGGGCCGGGCGCCAGCCGCTCCGGAAGCCTCGGCGGCGGGATGCGGGCGGGGAGGCGGTCGGCCGGGGCAGGGCGCGCGGACGGAGCCTGGCGGGCGGAAGGGGGCGCCCCCGAGCCCCGCGTTCCCCGCCCTCCCGTCTCACCGGAGGCTCGGGACCCGGGGGAGGTCCTCCCGGGCTGCCCGCGGGCCTCCTGCCCCGCCGCTGGGCCGCTGCGGGCTGCGGGGCGCCCTGATCAGAGCTCCCACCCTCCCCGCGTCGCCCCGGTTCTCACCCTCCCGGCGTCCTCCCCACGGAACCCTGGCTGCTCCTCTGACGGCCCCGCTACTGCCCCCGGAAGGAGCGCAGAGGGCTCCCCACGCGGAGGAGGTTGCCACGGCAACGGGACCGCGCCCCGCATCCCGCCCGCAGCGCCGCCCCCAAAGCCGGGAGGACCCGCTGGGCGGGGAGGGGAGGCGGGCAGGGACCCTCCACCCAGGCCGTCTATGCTTGCTGTTGATTGATTGATTGATTGATGTCTTTTTAAAAGTAGGGAGGGTTTTAGCCGAAACCGGTTTGGCTCAGTGGATAGAGCATCGGCCTGAGGACTAAAGGGTCCCTGGGTCGATTCCTGTCAAGGGCACGTGCCTTGGTTGCGGGCACATCCCCGGTGGGGATGTGTGCAGGAGGCAGCTGGTCGATGACTCTCTCTCATCAACGTTTCTAACTCTCTATCTCTCTTAATTCAATAAAATCAATAAAATATACTTTTTAAAAAATAATTTAAAAAAATAAAAGTAGGGAGGGTTTTATTTCGTAGGGTTGCGTACTATTTACAAGTTGTTGTTTTTTAAATCCTCACCTCAGGGTATTTTCCCATTGATTTGGGGGGAGAGTGGGAGAGAGGGAAAGACAGAGAGAAACATTGATGTGAGAGAAGCACATGGATTGGTTGCCTCCTGCCAGGCCGGACAGGGGAGGAGCCTGTAACCAAGGTCCCTGCCCTTGACCCAAATGGAACCCAGGACCCTTCGCTCTGCAGGCCAACGCTCTATCCTCTATCCGCTGAGCCAAACCGGCTGGGGCTATTGGCAAGTTTTTGATAAAAATTAGAGACTTAGGCTATTATTTTGAGAATAGCTGTATGTGATCTCCCTCTAGTGGCCTCGAGGAATAATGTTAGGAAATTCAAACAAGCCTTCCAGAGCTCAATTCACCCGTTCAATCCCGCATATTTGACAGCTGCGTCATTCCTCATTAATTTGACTTTGGTGTTTTCTGAAGCAGTAAATCAAGTTGTGTTACTAGGAACACCTCGTGCCTAACCAGGAATCTTGGCACTCTCTGAACCTGGCAAAATAGTAGCCACCCAAAACAATAATAACTGTGTTATTAGCACCTTAATAGTAATTCAGAAATATATGTAATTATTGACATAGGATAGCCATGGTAAGTGTCATGTAAATGACTTTATAAAACATGCATAAGGACAAATAGCATAAAATAAAATAGCAGAGACAAAAATGTTAAATATGTGTAGTGATTCCTTTGCAACTTCCTTTGAATCCGTAATTCAAAATAAAATTTTGAAAATATCACTGGCCATGAGAAATGGGAATGGATCCAAAATCTCCAGCTAAAAGAATAAGAGTGTCAATTTAGAATTTTTAAAAATGAAAAGAGAAAATACAGAGTTTACAGGGAATATATCTCAAACATACAGAATAGTTGGAAGTAAAGGAGTATAAAAATGTAAATTAGGCAAATAAAAACTCAAGGAAAGCAGGTATTGCTCTGCCCATTTAGGGGAAAACAACTTTAAGAAAAAGCATTACTGTCAAAACCAGTTTGGCTCAGTGGATAGAGCGTCAGCCTGAGGACTGAAAGGTCCCAGTTTTGATTCCCGTCAAGGGCATGTACCTTGGTTGCGGGCACATCCCCGGT
This sequence comes from Nyctalus aviator, assembly GCA_036971965.1. Taxonomy (NCBI): domain Eukaryota; kingdom Metazoa; phylum Chordata; class Mammalia; order Chiroptera; family Vespertilionidae; genus Nyctalus; species Nyctalus aviator. Next base: position 181,275,964 of record CM072924.1, on the reverse strand, counting down.
AGGGGGTGTGCTGGAGGCAGCTGGTCGATGTTTCTATCTCTCTATCCCTCTCCCTTTCTCTCTGTAAAAAAATCAATAAAATATATATATATTTTTTTTAAAGAAAAAACATTACTATTGATAAAGAGGACTACAACTTAATGTTAAAAAGTTAAGTTCACCCAGAATCTTGTATAACTTTAAAAACAAAGCCCTAAAATATGTAAAGAAAAACCTGACAGAACTACCAGGAGAAATGGACCAATCCACCATTACAGTGGCCATGATTTTATATGGCAGACAGTATGTGATAGACAGTCATATTTCTGCTGGTATAATTTCTCCTACTTTCTATGATAAAATTTCATATACCTACATTTCATAGTGCACTACAAGAACTATGGTGAGCTCCTGGTGCTCCATTATTGGGGGAAAAATTATACTAAAAGTTGAAGCATGTTAGTTCCCTAATTATTCAACAAACGCTTATTGAACAACTATTATGTTTAAGGTATCATGTTGGAAGAGTCCGTTGCTATACATACATAGTCAGCATTTAATAGCCATGCATAAACTGGAGTTTCATAGAGACTTGTAGCAAAAACTGCCCTGAAGTCTCTCTCTCCCTCCCTACAGTCACTCTCAGTTAAGTATGAGTCTCCTTCTTTTATTGATTGATTGATTGATTGAGAGGGGGGGAGAATTTTTGTTCTATTTATTGATGCATTTATTGGTTGATTCTTGTATGTGCCCAGACCGGAGATGAAATCCGAAGTCCTGGTGTATCCAGATGATGCTCTAACCCACTGAGCTACTTGGCTAGGACTGTGTTTCCTCCTTAAAGAAATGTCCCTGCCATGACTGGTTTGGCTCAGTGGATAGAGCGTCGGCCTGCGGACTGAAGGGTCCCAGGTTTGATTCCGGTCAGGGGCATTGTTATAGTTATATTAGTGTGTTCCCGCCTGAGGGTGAGTTGGAACAGGCATGTGCCTTGGTTGTGGCACATCCCCAGTAGGGGGCGTGCAGGAGCAGCTGATGGATGTTTCTCTCCCATCGATGTTTCTAGCTCTCTATCCCTCTCCCTTCCTCTCTGTTAAAAAAAAATCAATAAAATATATTTTTTTTAAAAGAAATGTCCTTGATGGTACAAACAATAGCACGAGTTTCCAAAATTATTATGATGTCTTTAGCATATTATCTTTTTTTTTTTTTTAATCCTCACCCATTGATTTTTAAAGAGAGTGGAAGGGAGATGGAGAGACAGAAACACCGATGTGAGAGAGACACATTGATTGGTTGCCTCCTGCATGCCTCCTGCATGCCGGGAGCCTGCAACCGAGGTGCCCTTGACTGGAATCAAACCCGGGACCCTACCCACTGAGCAAAACAGGCCAAGGCAGCATATTATTTTTTTAAATTAAGAAAATACTAAGCAAGAATGAATATTGACAAACTCTGCTGTACAAAGCACCTTAGTTTCAATTAAGAGACTCCCTCTGCCCAGTGGCAGAAACGCTCAGTGTCCCCTTGTCTCTCTGCTGTTTTCCAGTGGAATTTCAGGAATTTCTAAACTCCAGGAATTTTTATTATTGACGAAAAAACCATTGAAACCTGTAAAGAATTTTTGTGAGTTTATTTGAGCCAAACTGTCAATACATGCCTGGAAGCAGAACCTCAGTGGATTGAGATAATGCTCCGAAGAATGGCGGGTTACATTTCTCTATTTATACACCGAAATCAAAGGAGGGACATAGTTGGGATACATGAAATTCATTGGTGATGGAGTAAGGAGGCGGGAGAAAGCAAAGTGGTGGGAAACTCCTGGGATTGGATAAAAAGTAAAATGATGGAGGTGTACTCAGGTGAGTGCAGGAACAATTAACATGATAACGAAGGAATGTGAGGTATCCGTCCTGGCGCCCACCCCATTTGGTTGTTCCCAGGGGCTCCGGAAAAAGGGAAGTCACAAGTTACCCAGACATCTCACAGATATGTTATCTTAGAGGAGAAAAGGCCAATGGGCTCATAAAGAAGATCTAAGTTGATCTTTGTCAGGGAAAATATCGGCCTAGGACATGACTGCCCACAATAACCTGTTTGTAGCTTAAATATTTAATTTTCAAACCATCTTTAGTGGTTATCTTAGGTCTCTGAGTTTGCAAGACTGCCACACAGGCCTCCCCTGAGCTTGTCAGGTCAGCATGTGGCTCCCTTCGTTCACACTGTGGACGGAGGGCCATGGGTCTGGCTAGCCCTTTACCCAGGCTGCCGGGTCCTTATCCCTGTCTGATCTTCAGCGTTGGCCCCGTCAAGGTCACTCCTGACACCTGCCCCTTCCCAGCCACGGGGCTCTCCCGGTCTGGCTTCCCCTCCGCTCACTCTGGTGTCCTTGGAACAAGGTTTTATTCTGAGCTCCGCACCAGGCCACGCTGGGGCAGGAAGCCCGCGGGGCTGGCTCTGCAGGCCCTTCCCGCCGGCAGGCTGGCCCGTGGCCGGGGTTGCTCTCCTGCTCATTTCCATGCATGGGTGAGCTCCGAGGCTGCCTCTGACCTTTGTGCTAGGACAAGGCCTGGCCCTCCTCCCTGCGGCCGGCTGCCTCTCGGGCAATCTTCCTCCCCCCCCCCCCCCCAATCTGGGAAAACTTGATGTGATCACTGAAGGGGTGGGGGGGCAGGACTCGCTGCTTCCCTGCAGGTATTCTACCACGACTGCGGTTTATATCTGAATTCTTTCTCTCCCTCTGGGAATTCTCATGCCACGAGTAGACGACTTTCTCTGCTTTCTGGATGTTTTCTTCCTCAGAGGCAATGGCGTAGAATGTCCAGCTGAATAAATGAGGAAAGGGTCCTGGGGTAAAAGAAGAATGATAAAAATAAATAAATAAATAAATAAAACCCACAAGCAAACAAACAAAAAAACCTCATTCATTAAAATTGCTAATTATTGTTCTTTAACAATACAGACCGGCAAAAATGGCCCCTCTAGAAACCTTCACTAGACGTTGATTTTAATAATAACGGGAATAAAGCAAGTGTTTAAAAAATGATTGGTAGGGTGTGTGCAACACAACATTCCTGGTGTGAATACGAGGGAAGCCAGCTCAGAATGTACTTGGAAAATCCATCAAGTTCACTCCAGGTGAGTAAAATGCAAGCCAGGGAAACTGGCCTGATTAACACACACACAAAATAAGCTGAATTGTGCCGTAAAATACCGAGATGCTGTTGGAGTTTTGGACAAAAGTAGGAGAGGGTGGCGGATGAGAGAAGTTGGGCATCTCTAGGTGGGAATGGGGGAGGGGCTGCCTGCGTTGGACGGGGAGGGAGAGTGCTGTCCCTGTGGGAGAGTGTCCCGGCTCTCTGGCTCTCTGCCTCCAGCAACCGCTGAGTCAGTTCTCTAGGAATGAGGGTCTGCAGGGAGAAGGCCCTCTGATCATCTTTTTTTCTCTTTCCTTTTTCTTTAACGACTCAGAGGTTCCTCTGCCCCCAGAAGTCACCTACTTTAGCCGAAACCAGTTTGGCTCAGTGGATAGAGCATCAGGTCTGCAGACTGAAAGGTCCTGGGGTCGATTCTGGTCCCAGGGCACATCCCCAGTAGGGGGTGTACAAAAGGCAGCTGATAGATGTTTCTCTCTCATTGATGTTTCTAACTCTCTATCCCTCTCCCTTCCTCTCTGTAAAAAATCAATAATATATATATAATTTTTTTTTAAAGTCACCTACTTTCAATGCTGATGCCTAAAAGCCCTCTCATGTCACTTTTTGGTTCATACAAATTGAAAAATGCAAGTTCTGACAGGTAACACGTCAGAGGTCATGCGCCTAGAAGTATAATAAGAACCCTACTGAGACTCGTGCCACGCCGGGCGGGAGCAGCCTCATAGGCAACACAAGAGCGTGGTACCTGCCCCGCCAGGCCCTCCGGGCTGCAGTCTTGCCTTCCTGACTTTGGCATCACCGGTACCCCACAGAGTGTCGGTGCCCAGGGAAGGCATTCAAAATGAGTGCTGAAAGATGAAAAGGAAAAGAATGAATGAGTGAGTGAATGAATGATGTCTGTTATTCAGAGAGTTTCTGTTCTGATGGGGAAAAGTAGGAGGGAAGTGGAGTCCCAAGGGAGCTGATCACTAAAGGGTAAGAAGTTTCTATAAAGTCACACACTTTGCAGTTCCATGATTTTGCTTGGCATCAGCTAAGTGGGAGCTTGTGTTTGGAGTATTTTGCAGGAATATTTGTGATTTCTGCAGATCTGTATGGTGTGTGTGTGTGTGTGTGTGTGTGTGTGCCCACTTTAATAAGGTCACTATAAAGGCACCTTATTTTAAGGAAGGCATTGCTCTAATGAATAAAGCTACCCTGAGGAATAACTGTGGAGAAATATTGTATTTATTTTTTGTCTTTTCAAAGGAATACAGAATGAACCTATTAGTTGAAAGATGAGACAGAGGGCCGAAAACCAGGACACAGGCTTTATTGGAGGAGAAGGGCCCTCCGGGGCTGCCTCCCAAAGGAAGAGAGAGCACATGTGCAGGAAGGAAGGCGCCTTTTGAGGGGAGGAACGGGAAGGGATGGGGCTTAGGGTCCTCGGCACAAGCTGTTTAGTAGTTTCATATAAGGCACATGCTTAGGCACTTAGGGGCTTAGGAATCCAGGGCTTAGGGTGTTTGGCAGGTGCTGATTGGTGGTTCGATGTACAGTCCATACAAGGTGCCTGGTTAGGTGCTCAGGAATGTCCAGGCCGCAGGTGCAGGTTGCGTCATACTCGATCCATCAGTTGCTGAAGGGAGGGTCTATCATGAATCACCTTTGATTGAAGTTCAGCCATTCATATGTGATCCTATTTGATCAAAAAGAAATTTACAGAATTCTTTCCTCTCTGCTAAGCTGGAATTCACCATGTGAACAAATAGTCATGGTGTGCGCAAGTTCCTATAGGATTTAGATGGTCACCCACACACAGGCACTCTGCAGTCACCACCGCCAGCAAATCCTTAAGTGCTTTTCTTCCTTTGCCTTTGGCTCATGAGCAGCTCCCGTTCTCTAGTCCCAATTCAGTAAAAACAGAGTCATTCTTTACAAGCTTCCACTGAAATTCCAAAGGCCAGCTCAGGACCATCCCTCCTTCCTGCACAGCCCCGCCCCCGCCCCCTCTCCCGCCCCCTCCCACCCCCCAGGCTCCAGGAGACAGAGCTTACGTCTAAAAGCAGAGCTTCCTCTCTCATCTCCCAGCGGCCTGTCCACTCTCTCCTTGGCAGGAAGCCACCGGGCACTGGGCCTGGCAGGCAGACACATGTTCTGCTGAGCACCATTCTCTCGCCGCCTGTGTAAGCGATAGCTGGATCTTATGATCACAGGCAGCTCATGCTCCGGGGCCATGCCAGGTCTCCCTTTTCTGAGAAAGTCAATGGAGGGAGAGGTCAGTGTATGAGCCTCCACGGGTAACCTCTTGTCAAGGAGGCTGGCTACAGCTCCTCCGGCATGGCGGGGCCATTGGACAGAAGCCAGGGAGAAACACTATACCTCTCATTTAGAAAGTATGAAAAATCAGCAACATTAAAACAAAGATGACATTTCCTGAATTAAACATTAACATCCCACATTAAATATTAACTCAGTATTTAATTTAATTTAAATGTCTGTTAAAGTCTTCTGGTGATGTTTAAATAATTGAACAAATTGACAGTGAAAGTAAATCCAGGCATGTAAGCAGATAAAATTTTTCGTGTTTGAAGTGGTTGTATTACCATATATAAATTGTTGTTTTTTAAAGTTTAGTAATCAAATAACTCATAGTATAATGATTTCATAAATTAAAGCTATTATAAGAAATGAATACATGACATTAATACTAGAAATAGTACTAGAAATAGTAATATAATTACTAGAAATAGTAATATAAGACAAATAATGAAGAAAAGAAACTATCTACTTAAGAATTCATGCTGGGATACCCGAGAATGGTTATGGAGAAAAATGAAATTAGATCATACCTTTTTATAATATATAATGTAGTGTTAGATTTAAAAAACAAATAATGACCACCTTAAAGAATGTGGGTTCAATTCCCGGTAAGGGCACATGCCCAGAGGGAGTACAGGAGGCAAATGGTTGATCCTTCTTTCTCACATCAATGTTTCTCTCTCTCTCCTTTCCCCTCTCTCTAAAATTAGTAAGCATGTAAGGATTAGTAAGGACTTATTTTAATCCTTGGGTGAGGATTAAAATAAGTAAATAAATAAATAAATAAATACAAAGAGAATTGGAATAGACTATCTAGTAGGGCAAATAGACAAATCTAACTACAAAAGAGATACATTTCCACCAAAACATGAAGCATACCATCATATTATGGATCTGTTCATATTTAAATAAATAACACTTAGAACAATGTAATAGAATAAATACCAAAAGAAAACAAAATGAAAAATACTCAACATGTATTCATTGGCCTTGATGTATGAAACATTGTTGTGAACATGAAGAAGTACTCTGCTTCCCTGCCATAAGGGGTATTTATGTAGAAGGAAAACTCTGACCAATTAAATCGAATCATATGCACATGTATCATTTCATATCAATCAAAGAGGCACCAATGAGAACTCATAAAACACAGATAACTAAAAGATTATTTTTTTCAAGCCAGTGTTGGAGGACCATCTGTGGGAAACTAGAGCCCCATCTATGAGGCTGGTGGCTCCACACTTAGGCAGAGCAACTGCTCAATAGGCACTCAAAAAACAAAACAAAACAAAACAAAAAAACCCCACACAAAACATTTTAATTATTTTTATTTTTTAAAAAAATATATTTTATTATTTTTTTTACAAAGAGGAAGGGAGAGAAATAGAGAGTTAGAAACATTGATGAGAAAGTCATTGATCAGCTGCCTCTAGCACGATCCCTACTGGGGATGTCCCCACAACCAAAGTACATGCCCTTGACCAGAATCAAACCTGGGACCCTTCAGTCTGTAGGCTGACGCTCTATCCACTGAGCCAAACCAGTTTTGGCCACACAAAACTTTTTAAATGTCCAATCTATCCTTTCCATTTGGGGGATACATTAGAAGAAAAAAACTGAAGGGAGAAAGCAGAATTTGTGCAGGAGTTTTATATACCAGCACTATTTTTCATTATACACCTAAGAAACATCTCTAATGTACAGATAGAAGGAAAATGAATTAGGCAATTACTCTATGTTTAAAGGATGGAATACAGTACATCCTTACAGTAAGAAATGATTAATATGTGGATTGTGTTGATCCGTGGAAATCTATATGTGAAGCTGTGGGTAAATAAAGTTAAACAAGTGACAAATAGGTCACCTGCTGAATGTAAGGTTCTTTTTCCCCCCTTAAATATATTATTATTGATATCAGAGAGGAAGGTAGAGGGAGAGGAAGACAGAACTTCAATGATGAGAATCATTGATCGGCTGCCTCTTACACAGCTCCTACTGGGAATCCCGAAACTGGGCATGTGCCCTTGACCAGAATCAAACCTGAGACTCTTCAGTCCACAGGCTGACGCTATCCACTGAGCCAAATCGGCTAGGGCTGACTGTAAGGTTCGTGAGGACGGAGATATCTCATTTTGAATCCACAGGGCCAAACTCCGTTCCTGGAACTCAGTAGCTCAAGTGTTTGTTGTGTTGAGTGAATGCATAAGGGCTTTTCTGCTTATCTCGAATTCCTGACCTTCTGCCTGCTGTGATCTTGGTACATCTGCCCTTTGTTAGCGTCCCCACAGCTCACCTGCATTTCCGAACTCTAGCCTGCCCGACCTCAGATAAACGCATCTCCTCTGCAGCCCTGGCGCCCAACCAGTGACCTCTGCCCCACTGAAGTCCAGACCCCGGGTGACACCCAGCCGCAGCTCAATCGACACCCAACCTGAGATCTGCATGCTCGTGGAAGAAAAGAGAAGAAAATAATAAATTTGTCAATGTACAAAAGAACAGGAACACCCATGGGAAAAGGATTGGACAGGGTAAAGAGTTTCGAGTTAAAAATGAATTGCAATCATCCCAGGGGAAGGAACAGCTGTTTTCGCAAACCTGTGTGATGATATGAATTGCCTGGAAAGACGATAAGGGTCAAAGCTCACAGGAATATATCTGAGGGGGTGGGAAGGGGTTGCTAACTGCAATCAGTTTCCTAGGACTCCATAGCCTAGTCTTCCCAAGCCTGGCGCCTGCTAGAGGGGGCAGATAGGGCCAAGGAACGACCTTCTCTTCCTGTCCCCGTCACCCAGCTGCGCTGGGGGGGGGGAGCAGCCAGCTGCCCCAGGCCGCTCTGCCCGGAATATGTGCTCAGATTGCACTGAGAGCAGAGTGTCCTATGGGGTCCCTGTTCTTAGTGTCATCGGGCTGTTAGGGGTAACAGGCTAAGAGAAAAGCAACACACACACACACACACACATACACACACACGCACACATCACACACACACACACCCCCTCACACACCACACACACACACATACACACACACACGCACACACAGACACACGCGCGCGCGCACGCACGCACACAGACACACACACGCGCACACACACACACACACAGACACTCACACACACACTACACGCGCGCACACACACACACACACACACAGTTAAAATAACTCTCCCCCTGTAGCCCCCTGCGTTCGGTCTTTCCTGCTGCAGGACAGCCTTTGGAAGCAGAATGAATGGTGGAGCCGCTGAATGGGGAGAGAGGGGGCTCAGCAGGTTGCCAGACCGTGTTGGGCAATCAGCGCATCGGGTGACGTTCGTATTTATTTTGGAGGATCTTGGTTATTTGTGAGCGCACACACCTCCGGAGAGGCCCAGGTCCAGGCAGTCAGGGACACCATTCCGGGGGGAAGAAGAAGGAAAAAATGAGCCTGAAACGGCCTGCCCCGCCCGGAGCGGCCCGTGCAGGCCCGGGCTCCAGGCATCCATCCGTCCCCAGCCGGCCCGGCCTGAGCTATAAATACAGCGGCCCCCGCGCCCCGAGACACCGTGTTCCCCCCTCCTCCTCCTCCTCCTCCTTCTCCTCCTCCTCCTCCTCCTCCTCCTCCTCCTCCTCCGGCCGCGGGACAGGGGACAGGCTGGGGAGGGAGCACGGCTGTGCCCTTTAAACGTCCCCGGCCGCAGGCACAGCCCCCCGCCCACCCGGCCGCCCGCCCGGAACCGCCCTCGCCCCCTTTGCCCTCTGCAGCAGCGGGGCGGCCCGGGGCGCAGGCACCTGCCCAGCCAATGCGCTCCGTGCGCCCGGCCGCCGGGCCCTCCTCCTCTCGCGAGAGGCCGGGCGGGGGATATAAGGAGGGATGCGGGGCGAGGCGGGCGGCCCCTTCGCGACGCGCAGGGACGGAGACGGGGTGGCCGTGCCTGGCCCGGCGGAGGCGAGAGCGAGAGCGCGGCTCCCGGCGGCATCATGAGTGACCAGGCTCTGAGCTTCATCAAGGACTTCCTGGCGGGTGGCATCGCCGCCGCCGTCTCCAAGACCGCGGTCGCCCCCATCGAGCGGGTCAAGCTGCTGCTGCAGGTGCGGAGGGCGCGGGGCGGGCGCGGGCGCGGGGCGGGCGCAGCGGCGCGGGGATCGGGGATCGGGAATCGGGGATCGGGGATCGGGGATCGGGAGCCGGATGGGCTGCAGCAAACCTGCGCTAGGCCCCAGGCCCTGCGCCCGGCCGGCCCGCCAAGGGGAAGGTGCCCCCTGCGCAGATGCCTGGTGTCGGGTGGCGCGCGGCGGCCCGGTGTCTATATATGGAAACCCACCCCGGTGGGTCTCAGCCAGCCAGATCCTGCGCCCGGGCCAGCCCTGGCTCGCACTCAGGCCTCCTAGGTCGCACTCACCTTTGGATTTTCAATGTCTCCTTGCTGGCTGCACCTTTTCACCGGCACCACCCGCCTTTTGCAATTAAAAACCTTAATTATTCCAGAGGAGCTGCTTACTGTGGATCCCACGCACTAGGATGACATACGTGTTTCATTCATGTTTATGTAACCCCTGCAAGGGCAGCTAGTGTCTCCTGCAGCTTTCCCCGTTTGAAGACACAGGTTTTGAGGGATTAAGCATTTTTTTTTTTTTTTTTTTGAATAAACTCGGATGGCCGACCTTACTCGTCCTTTCCCCAGATCGTTTCCACTCCAGCCTGGTCACCGAATGCCATCCCATCGTCATCATCACTGTCATCACCGCCACCCTCCAATCCGCCCTCTTTTCCTCACGTGTCCCAAGGACACGGGCCTGTCATTGAGGAATCGGGCCTCCTCCATTTGGGAGACAAAATGATTCACAAGAACCCCCTGCATTGCTCACCACAGCAATAGGCCCCTCAGCAATCAGTTCCTTGGATAACAACGTGCCTGACCGTTTCCAGGCTCCGTCTAGTGCCCAGTGGGTTTCTCCCCTTTCTGTTAGAACAGCTGCTCCTCAGAGATCTTGGTCTCCGGGGAGACTGGATGGCCACAGGGGAGCCCTCGCCTCCTGCTCAGCATGTCTATGAGAGCACAGGTGCCTTCCGGGGTGGGGGTAGGGGAGGGGGCCTCTCATCCTCTCTATGTCCCAGTAAGTCCCTCGCACAGTTCTGGCACCTAGGAGAATGCTGCACACAAACCACCGCTCACACAGTTCCGTCCTCGTCTCCATCTCCGTGGGGCAGAACATTTTCTCTCAAGTGCCCTGGTAACGGAGGCACCATTGGGTTTGGGAGCTTGTGAGCCAAGGAGCCACCTACCATTCATTTACCCCATTTGTTTGATTTCCCCAGACATCTTTTTTAAAAAATATATTTTATTGATTTCTTACAGAGAGGAAGGGAGAGAGAGAGAGAGTTAGAAACATCGATGAGAGTCATTCATCAGCTGCCTCTTGCACACCCCCTACTGGGGACATGCCCGCAACCAAGGTACATGCCCTTGACCGGAATCGAACCCGGAACCCTTCAGTCCCCAAGCCGACGCTCTATCCATTGAGCCAAACCAGTCTCGGCGCCCCCAGACATTTTTTTTTTTTTAATTATTATTAAAAAGCAAATCGGGGACGTGCCAATGTTTCTTTTTCTCTCGCCCTGTTCTCCTCCTCCCTCTGCCCTGCCCCTCCTCACGCCCCCCTCCTCCCCGCGCCCGCCCCCCGCAGGTCCAGCATGCCAGCAAACAGATCAGCGCCGAGCAGCAGTACAAGGGGATCATGGATTGCGTGGTGAGGATCCCCAAGGAGCAGGGCTTCCTCTCCTTCTGGCGAGGCAACCTGGCCAACGTGATCCGCTACTTCCCCACGCAAGCGCTCAACTTCGCCTTCAAGGACAAGTACAAGCAGATCTTCCTGGGCGGCGTGGACCGCCACAAGCAGTTCTGGCGCTACTTCGCCGGCAACCTGGCGTCCGGCGGGGCGGCCGGGGCCACCTCCCTCTGCTTCGTCTACCCGCTGGACTTCGCCAGGACCCGGCTGGCCGCCGACGTGGGCAAGGGGAGCGCCCAGCGGGAGTTCAGCGGCCTGGGCGACTGTCTCACCAAGATCTTCAAGTCCGATGGCCTCGGGGGCCTCTACCAGGGCTTCAGCGTCTCTGTCCAGGGCATCATCATCTACAGAGCCGCCTACTTCGGAGTCTATGATACCGCCAAGGGTGAGAGGAGGCCTTGGGGGGGGCGGGGGTGTGGCCTGGGCTGGGTGAGGGGCGCAGCCTGGGGAGGAGGAGGAGGAACCTGCAGACAGGACCCTGAGGGATCTGTCGCCCACAAAGGGCTTTCTGTGTATTAATCCTGTGTGTTTTGTTTTTTTCCTGGTCTCTGGGCTGACATGAGGCTTCAGAAGGAGGCGGTGGTGAAGGGAGGCTATAGAGCTAGAGGATTCTCCTTGACCTTGTCTGGGGCTATTGAGAGGAAGGGCAGGCCCGCCCCCTCTTCCCATGGCCCTGCCGGTTACTGAGTGTAACCTGGACCTCTTCAGCCTGGCCTAGGGCCAGCCAGAGTGGCCAGTTCTGCTGGAAGCGGGGGAGGTGCTGGGGCTGGAGGTTCCCAGCCTCTTCCCAGCCCCACCTGCTTTCTGCGGGGCTGCTGAGAGGGATCCTTCATCGCCGTGTGGCTTCTGGCTCTGCCTGCAGGGATGCTGCCGGACCCCAAGAACGTGCACATCTTCGTCAGCTGGATGATCGCCCAGTCGGTGACGGCGGTGGCGGGGCTGGTGTCCTACCCCTTTGACACGGTCCGCCGTAGGATGATGATGCAGTCTGGCCGGAAGGGGGGTAAGCCTGCCCCCTACTGATCTAATGCAGAGTTTCCCTGCCCTGGGAGAACACTGCCTGGTACTGTTTTCAGTCTTCGCCATTCCAGTTGTTAAAACCATGTGATAAGAATTTACGAAAGAAAGCTTCTCTGGAGAACTTTGTTATCATATAGATAAGGACATGACAAATGGGGTATTTAGAGGTGGACTTAGCTAGGTATCCAGCATGATAGAGGCCTTGGGCCCTTTTTCTTAGATTTTCAACCCGTGTGCCCCAGTAATTTTTTTAAATACATTTTTTTATTGTTGGTAGTATTATAGGTATTTCCCGTCCTCCCCTCCTCCTTACTCCCCTCCTCCTTCCAATCCCTACACGCCCTGCCAGGTCTTCACCACCCTATTGCCCGTGTCCATGGGCAGTGCATATAAGTACGTAAGTTCCTTGGTTTATCTCATCTCATCCCAACCCCACATCGAGGTATATTGGTCTGTTCCATGCCTCCGTGCTTCCCATCTTATTTTGTTGGTCAGTTCATTTTGTTTACCCGCAAGAATTTTTAAAACATGCAAAAGCTGATTATTTAGTCATGGACACTAACTTTTCCCCCCTTAGATAGTTAAATAAAAAAGACAATAGCCAACACAGTAGCTATCCGGAGTAAATGAATCCATTTTGTCAGATTGGCAAAATACATATTTTTGGCACGATGAAAATGCTAGTAATTTATGTGTGCCGTGAGATGAGAAAGGTGGGAAATTGCAGCCGTAGAGCCTGGGTGCAGAAACAAGAGGGGAGAATTGAAGTAATCAGCTGGTTTATGTAACAATTATTCTCCTCTAACCCTGTTCTGACAGGCAGGGAAGGGGCCTTAGGTGGACGAGGGACAGCCTCCAGCAGCCTGCTGCGATAAAGTCTTAGCTCCCAAAGGTTGAAATGAATGAAATTGCCATCTTTAACATAAAAAAAAAAAAAAAAGTCATTGTAGTTTCATTTGGTTCAACCTACTAGTTGTGGCTCTTTTAACTGTGTTATCTTGGACTAGTATATCCTGAGACTAGGCCTTATTTTTCTCATCCATAAAAAGGGCACTACCCAGTTTAGCACTTCTGTCCCACCCTGCTTCCGTTTGACGGTGTGATGGGCTGTGAGTTAGCCGGTTAATTGCCACAGTTCTCGAACTAAAGGAGCAGGAATGACAAGAGAGCCTAGCAGTTATGCAGGAAAGGGATGTCTAGTTGAACACAGTGTAGGGCTGGGAGTTGGAGCTCAAGCGACTTATCAGTGACACTGTGTGCAGAGGTCTCTCGGGGGGAAAAGTCTTTCCTCCAGAAACATGGAGCCCTGACCAGCATTTGTTTCCACAGCTGACATCATGTACACGGGGACGCTGGACTGCTGGAGGAAGATTGCCAAAGACGAGGGAGCCAAGGCTTTCTTCAAAGGCGCCTGGTCCAATGTATTGAGAGGCATGGGTGGTGCCTTCGTGTTGGTGTTGTATGATGAGATCAAGAAAATTGTCTAATGTCATTAAAGCAAACTCACTGCTTCCAGACCTGTTTGTGTGGTTTCATAGACTCTTCCTTAGGGGAAGGAAAAGGAGAGATCTGGGATAAAACCAGACTGGAAGGAATACCTCAGAAAAGATCATGGCTTCACCGAGTGTTCATTAAGCCACAAATGTATTTTGTATTTATTTTACATGGAAATTCCCTCATAAAATATAAAATATCGTATCATACTTGTATAATTAACTGAGGAGCTGATAATAACTGAATGTGAAACCAATAAAGACCACTTAATGCACCTTCTCTATTGGATTCTTATTAACTGCCAAATGGATTAAAAAATAAGACGAGCTCTAAAAGGTTTGGCTCAGTGGATAGAGCCTCGGCCTGCAGACTGCAGGGTCCCAGGTTCGATTCCGGTCAAGGTTATGTACCTTAGTTGCGGCCACATCCCCAGTAGGGAGTGTACAGAAGGCAGCTGATCAGTGTTTCTATCTCATCGATGTTTCTAACTATCCCTCTCCCTTCCTCTCCGTAAAAAATCAGTATTTAAAAAAAAATACTATAAAAAATAAGATGGAAAGTGCCTATTTGCTAGCTAGTAGCTATTTGCTACTCACTCATAAATCAGTGCCCAGTTTTTAAATGCCAAATACTATACTATTTACATGTACACACCTACAATGCTTAGAGTTCTGGTTTCCAAACAGGAACAGGTGATGCACCCTGACCTCACACCACGGCGCTATAGGCTCCAAAGAGGTGACACCGGTCAGGGCTTCCATAATCCGACCTGATTTTATGCACATTCATTCAGGCCGGGAATTCTGAGTTCCACCAAGAGCTTCAGGACAAAGTTTCAAGAGTTCCGCATGAGTAGGAAGTGCTTTGCATCAGTGCCGTTAGGGAACTGTGAGGCAGACTATTGTAAGGGGCACTGTTCATTGCACAGCATTTAGCATGCCGGTGTTAAATGATTAGGTTCTGCGGGGCGTTGAATGATTAGGTTCTGCGGGCGATACAGGAAGACCAGAACCCATCCTGGAAGAAGCCGAAACGGGGGCGGGAGCGAGGAAATGGCGTTACGTAATGTCATGGTTAATAGAAATGGCGTTGTTACGTAATGCCATGTTTAATAGGGTGAATCTTGGCTGAGTGGAAGGGGGAGCTGACATGGGGGAGGAGTAGGCGGACCTTGAAGAAAGTGACTCGATTTAGATACATGGCTTAGAAAGCACCTGCCTGTCATTAGATGCATGCACACAGAACATTCCTGCTTGCACTTCTCCGTAACAATGTAGCAAGACCTAGCAGAAAAAGTCAGCTTTGGATTTGACTCACAAATTTGTGAGGAAGAGGAAAAGAACTACTGTTTCAAGTGGGAGGTGAGGCACTGTGGTCCAGAAGACAGTTCATCCAGCTCCAGCTTGGGGAGTGGCTGGGAGGAAACAAGCTTCTGGATTCTAGGCAAAGCCTCAGAGGTGGGCACACGCCTTTTATTTCCCCGATAGATGCTTTGAGGGGTATGGTGCCTCTGTACTTTCTTTTCCTTATCTTTCTTCCCAAGCGCTTATGACCCTTACTCAGTCCTGATCCCCAATAAGGAACTGGCTGCCTTGTTCTATGCTTTACCACATCCAAGGTCACATCTGTCCTAATCTAGTAGGTATCTCTTAGAGGAAACGGGGCTGCTTCATTTGATGGCTGCCCAAATCCAGTTTCAAGACTAATACACTTATTTACTATGAAGACCTGAGAATTACCTTCTTAAAATGTATTTATGGTTTATGAAAGGTTTCCGTATTGTAGACCAGGTGTTGCAAACCATGCACCCTCTCACAACTAGAAAAGGGTCTCAACTATTTATACTAATAAAAGCGTAATATGCTAATTAGACCATGTGGACTGGCCATCTTCCAGTCGTCCGACTTCCTTCCGGACAAAGCCATGGTGGTGGGGACTGAGGCCGAGAGGGCAGGTGGGGCGAGATCAGGCCAGCAGGGGAGGGCAGTTAGGGGTGGTCAAGCAGGCAGGCAGGCGAGTGGGTAGGAGCCAGCAGATGTCCTAAACCAGCAGTCGAACATCCCTCAAGGGGTCCCCGATTGGAGAGGGTGCAGACTGAGCTGAGTTTTGTGCACCGGACCACTGGTTTAAAATAAAAATCTGCATGAAGGCACTGGGGAGCTAACAAGGCATGTAAAATTATGGGGCCAACCTTTTGGAAGAAGACAATGCAAAAGTAAGTCTGACATGTTTCCTCATCGGATACTTTTCCCCACTTGGAACCTGCAAATCATCAAAAATTCAACTGAAACGTTGAGGGGCTGGAGAGTTTGGAAGCCTCCTAGGGAGAGAGACAAGAACAAATCCTTGCCAAGGAAGGGAGCCCTGATAAACTTGTTTTGGATTAGTTGCCCAAAGGGTGATACCCTAGCAGTAAGAGTAAAACTGGGACTAGTTTGGCCTTGCAGTCAATCTATAAGTGTGTCCAATATAGCATTGTAACAATTTTACAAAATGAATTTGATAATGTGGTTTAAAGAAATTATTGATCAAGAACAGAATTTTAAGTCAACTCTGAAAAGTTTATAATGAATACCCTTCTCTCAACTTCATTCTCACTAATTCTTAGTTTTGTGTGGCACCTAAAAATTATTATTCTAATTTTTCAAATAGGAACAAGACCATGCAATTGAGAGAAAGATGCAGGATCAAAACTCAGTTATCTTTACTTCTTTTATTTCTTTCTTCACTATGCCAAGCTAGTTCTTCATGACCAGAATACATTACAATGGATGGAAAAATTTTAAAAGGATATTGATTTTTCAACTTCTTACTGACCTTTATACATGAAAATAAAGTCATTATCATTAAGCACATTTTCTAGGATGGTATACAATCATTTATAGGTAAAGACTTTGGCATTTAAGATATTAAACATTTTATGAATTGAATTATCAAAATGTAATAATTAAACTTGTATATTCAGCATTATATTGGTCATAATACTTTTCACAGTGTGCAGTACTTGAGTCTGAAGATGGGACACACGCTCTCATATCCCTCACAATGACCTCTTCTTAAAGTTGTCTACATAACCAATTTGGACATTTGAGTAATGGGTTGAAAACAACTGCATTACACTAGGTTTATAAGCAAACCAGAACATTTTATTTGTAGTAGTAGCTAAGAAAGTGGCTTTTAATGGACAGTGAAAAAAGGAAGTAGGGAAAGCCCAAGATAATAACTATTCCTTAGGAAATAATTTTAATAGTTCAAAATCTTTCACAGAATCTTATGAAAAAGAGGCAATATTAGTTTAGCATTTGACAGATAAGAAAATTACACTCAATAAGAACCTTGCCTAATAATTTAGACCTAGGGTTAGTATAATTTTGCAGAAGTAAATTTTCAAAGATAAACAGCAAGGTACAAGTGAACCATATATAAAGTAGTGCTAGGTGAGTCTTCACTTCTTGAAAATGAATAGTTATTACGGGCCCTTCATAAAAAATGCCTCTTAAACCAAAACTTCAAAGTACCTTGAAGAATATCACATTTCTCAATTCCTAACCTTCTATTTACACTTATCATATATAAGTAATCATGACAACAGAATTATAAGTTGTGTTAAAAAAACGAATATTGTTGTTCTTCCTGACTTTTACTCCACATTGAATCCCTGATATCAGTTATATTTAGATGCACCTCCCTGTCAAAGCAGTACAAATAAAGGCATTAATTTAGCTAAATTTTATATGTGAAATAGTATCAAGTGACGTAAAAACCTGTTAACCAGAACAGAGCATCAAATAACAGCGAAGGAACAAGGTAGCCCAAAGAAAGAAGCAGAACAATCTGACAGTCAGGCTGTGTTCACATGAATTATTTTAGCCCTACTGTTCCCACGTTTCACATGCCCTACCTTAAACAAAATCGATGAACATAAACTAAGACCAAGAAATTCTGAATTGATGTTCAGTAAAATGCAGTTTGGCTTTCTGCATACATGCTACAGAGCCTGAGTTAACCCAGAAAAATACAAATATTCTTATTGTGGTTACAGATCACAAATGCGTATTGGAAAAAGAAAGGTTTGGCATTTGATATGGAAATTTTCCAACATTCTAAGGACAAACTAAAGAGGCCAGTAGTGAAAGACAATGATAACTAGAACAGCAGGCACAACCATGACTGAGATATACTTTAAGAGCTTACAGATTGAAAAAAAATAAACATAAATTTAAAACAGAGCCTACAGATTGAAACAAAAATTAGCAGACATATAGTCTCAATAAATAAATATGTGATTCTTCCCCCAACCCCTCTTTATCATTTATATTTTAGTTCTCTTTTTCAAACCTTAAAACCACTACCTGGAAGTTCGAAAGCTGTGAAACAATGCATTTCTTTCTTTTCTTGTCTCTTCTCTTAATATAATAAATACTAAATGTAACACAGCTTGTTAACAGTATCATTTGAAACACTGTTCTGATATAACTGAGGTCTACTTCTTGAAGTGGTGCTATTTTGCTGATTCAAAAAATACTTGCTTTTGCTTATGATGATCTGGTCTTTGGACAAACTATTCACAATGTAAGTAGACTGTATCTTGAAAGCCCACCTTATTTTTCAGTATCATTAATAAATACCTGAGTGTACAAAAACCTTGAAGGGGAGCTTCTAAGTGGAACTTCCTAACACTCACAGTTTGAAATGGTTGGAATGGTTGATGAAATGTTAAGATATAGCTCAGCACAGTTACACAGAGGCAGGAGATACCTCTGGCGAACTGTAGGGACTGCCCCAGTAAATTAGGTCAACCAATGAAAACAAATTGCAAGATTTGTTTCATTAATAAGAAAGTGTTAAGTTATGAGTCAGACCACCTTAATTCTAAAGCAAACAGAAAATAAAGCCAGTCAAGTTTAGGAGTAATGTTCATGGTTTCAAGCTTATAAGAAGTGAAAATAAAAATAAAATGAGATGTATATAGTTAACATCTCAGTGCCAACGTGCAGTAATACAACTGTTTGATCAGCATGAGCACTGAATCGGTCTCTCTGCTGAGACAATATATATGCATCTATCTAATTCATATACATCTCATATAAATACACCCTCATAGGAAACACTGACTTTACATTAAATTACCTTTGTTGATAACAATTTTGCATTGAGTACAATAAATTACAACTTGCTTTTGTACAACTTAAAATTCTTAAAACAATTAGAGATGTTTACAAAAAGAATTACAGTAATGTACAAGAGCACTTCAATAAGAATTGGATGAACAATGTTTAAAGTAAAAAATTTTATAACCAAGCTGTACGAACATTAGGGGGCTTAGGTCTTAGCAACAGGCCACTGGATTTGTCAAAAACTGCTCCCTCACTCTTACAACTGAGAGCACTCGTAGCACTAGATGTCCTGGAAGCGCCTCCTGAAAATATACAAAAAATAAGAAGTGATCGGAATTAAATAAAATACATAAATCATTATCTGATAAACTTCCTCTCCTAATTTTAAGTTCAGACTAAATTCTCCTTCTCTCTCTCTCTCTCTCTCTCTCTCTCTCTCTCTCTCTCTCTCGATCCTGAGGATATGATTATTAATTTGAGAGGGAGGAGGAGAGAGAGAATCATTGATCATTTGCCTCCTATATCAGCCCTGACTGGGGGGGATTGAGCCTGCAGCCTTTTGGTATATGGAACTAAGCCACACAGCCAGGGCAGACTTTTTATTTTTTTATTTTATTTTTTATTGATTTTTTTTTTACAGAGAAGAAGGGAAGGAGAGCGCCAGAAACATATATATATATTAGAGGAAGAAATGAATATATATATTGAAGTTAAAAGACTCTCTTCCATTATCTAAGAAAACTACTGATATTTTCAACTTTTTTTTTCTTCCTGGTTTCCTTCCTATACTGCCATTATCTGCTGGAAATGAAACCTGAAATTAAGTGAACTAAAACAAAGCATGCCAGTGAAAAGTCATAAAATGCATTTCAGAAGAAGGCATTTATCATGTCCTGGCCAGGTAGCTCAGGTGGTTAGAGCATCGTCCTGATATGCCAAGATTGCAGGCTTGATGCCCACTCAGGGCACATACAAGCATTAACCAATGAATGCATAAATACGTGAAACAACAAATCTTTGTTTCTCTCTCTTTCCCTCTATCATAAGAAAAAAAGATACAAATAAGTACAAAATAATTGTGAATATGCTTACTTAATGAGCTATACTGGCTGAGAGTCGATTTCGCTCGTCTTAAGGATGGTGATGAGTTGAGATAACCCATGTTGCGATGATAGTCCATTAGCTGATCTGAGCGTTTCATGCCAACTGTTGGTTTCACGGCTTCAAGTCTCTTTAAGAAAGCCTTCGTTTAAAGACAATCAATGTGAAAGCCAGTGTTAGATAAATAGTAATATTTTTCCAAAGGAAAATTATTTTTAGAACCTGAAATGGATGAAATTAAATAGAAAAGACTAAATCACTGTTGACATATTTCAAATAATATACTTTCAGGAGAACCTTAGGGCTTTGACCTATCCTACAGCCAACCAAAGCCACTGTGATTTTAACAACTGATCACAGGCACATCTCTCTTTTAGATCAGGTTACAATCTTAGAAAAGGTGCTCTAAGGTGAAATACATTAAAGCTGATTTTCTCATGGAAATGACATAATGGGAATAATAATGCTAAGAGCCCATGAATGACCATAAGCTTATTAAAGCTATATAAGTCTTTTATCTGCTTATCCAGCAGTGGCTTTTTACCGGTTTTAACTTTCCAGTAGTGACTCCAGGCTGACTAGGACATTGAAGAAAGGCTAAGGGAGTAAGGCTCTCCCACTCCTGATTTCTTCCAATCCAACTATGCTTTTTGAATTATCTGTTTTATGTACTAAAGTTCTGCATAAACTTAGTTTGAAAAAAAAGTAAAGTTTTTGCTGTTAAGAAGTTTGAAAATCAGCTACAACTATTATAGAATATAAAGCTTCTTAAAGGTTCAACTAGCCAAGGCAACACAGTATCCAATAACATAGTATAACAGGATTCAGCAAGAGTCTAATGTATAATGTTCTTAATTTTATTTTTCTTCTTCACATATCAGGTGAAAGAGTTTCTTTAGTTTGCTTTTCCCAGGCATCATTGAGAAAGGAATATTTAAGTACACCAATGAATTAGGATTGATCCATGCGGTGGTTTATTTTTTTTTATTTTTATTGATTTAAACTTCCTCTGTAGCACACTGAATTTTATCTAAAAAGAGAATGCTGTCCTGCACCAAGACTCGTATTAAAAAATCAGCCGCATGTTTTGTGCAGAGGAAAACTCAGGACAAGTTTTCCTCTGCACAATGTTTTCCTTCTTCCTCAACTTAAGTTTTCTTTTTAATTGTGGTAAAATATACATAAGATTTAACATTTGACCAGTTTTAAACATACAGTTCAGTGGCATTTAGTACATGTATGTAATTGTGAACCATCACCATCAAACATTTCCAGAACCACTTCTCAACTTGGTGTTTTGTTCTTAGCATTTTCACACTCTGCCCCCCTATTCTGAGGTTCCATCATCAGTGCTCTGAACAGTCCCAGAGAGGGGGAAGAGGGTAGTAGAACAAGTCAAAATATTCAAGGGAAGAACTGATTAGAAAAGGCTGAGGAGTTATATGAGTAAACGGAGCTTGGAGACAAATGGCAGAGGTGCCGAACACATGAAGCAGCAGAAAGATTAACTGAGAATGCAGCCTGCCAACCATTATTTTTGCAAGAAATGCCCTTCCCCAGTTTTTAGCCTTCAAAGGCTAGACGAGTCAACTCCTCCCACGCCTTCCCACCTAGTGTTAGTGGTTCTCTTTGCTGAGTTGAGAGTTGATTTAAACATGGTTCTATCGTAAAGTCTATGGTCTTTGTCATAACACTGGCTTTCTCTCTATGTAGACAAGGAAGCTGTATAATTTAGGTAGCAAAACCTCCTAATATTGTATTTTCTCTTTCTACAGTTTGTAGCTGCTCTGAGCTATGTGAGATAAGGAATATTAAAAATATATATAACTAGAGACCCTGTGCATGAAATTCGTGCATGGGGGTCAGGGTGGTCCCCTCAGGCCAGCCTGCACTTCTCCAATCAGGGACCCCTCGGACATCTCTCTCATAACCTGGGATCACTGGTTCCTAACTGCCTGCCTTCCTGCCTGCCTGATCGTCCCTAACTGCCCCTCCTGCTAGCATGATAACCCTTAACTGCCTCTGCCCACTAGCCTGATCATCCCTAACTTCCCCCCCTGCCAGCCTGGTCGCCCCCAACTGCCTCCCTCTGCCGGCTGGTCGGCCCTCACCGACCCCCCCCGCCCCCCCCCCCCCCCGACCTGGTCACCCCATGCAGCCTGCTGTTCAGTCATTTGGTTGTCCCTCACTTACTCCCCTGCCAGCCTTGTAGACCCACATAGTCTGCTGTTCATTAATCTAGTTGTTTTGGTCGTGACGGCCCGTTTTTTAATATATTAGGATACTGTCTTGTCATGTAATTTATAACTTAGTTGGGAAGATAATACCATTGCATGTCTAAGATATTTATAACATAGTAAGCAACTTCCTATGTATCACATCATCAATGTATTTCACTGGGCAGAGCTACGTCTGATGTTTTATCTAATTATTCCATTAACTACTCACTGAGCTGTAAAAAAATGGGATAGGACAGAAAACTTGATATTTTCAGTTACTTACAAATTTTATCTTTTTGCTGGTGAAAGTCTCAATATTTTTTAAAATTCCTAATTTCCTAAATTTACTCTTTTGGTTAGATTTACATTTTTCTTTTTATATCATTAAAATCAATTTTGAAATAATTTGTCAATAAGACAAAAAGTAAACATCAATGATGAGAATTATTTTAATATATTTTATTGATTTTTTTACAGAAAGGGAGAGAGATAGAGAGCTAGAAACGTCGATGAGAGAGAATCATCGACCAGCTGCCTCCTGCACACCCCCCACTGGGGATGTGCCCGCAACCAACGTACATGCCCTTGACCGGAATCGAACCTGGGACCCCTCAGTCCGCAGACCGACGCTCCACCGCTGAGCCAAACCGGTTTCGGCAATGATGAGAATTATTGATCGACTGCCTCCTGCACGTCCCCCATTAGGGATTGAGCCTGCATGTGCCCTTGACCAGAATGGAACCAGGGACCCTTCATTCCACAGGCCGATGCTCTATCCATTGAGCTAAACCAGCGAAGGCACTTAATTTTTTAAGAACAGTCTGAATTTCTAAATTTATCCATGCACTACTTTTATTTTAACACAAGAACTCCAGAGTGGAAACATTACGGTCTACTTTATTGTCTATTTCTATTTCTCTGGATTTAAAACTGAAATAAATTAACTTCATTTTAGCTCTAGGCTCTGATTCATTCTGATTCATTCCACCAGGAACATTACTTCTTCCCTCATCTTGCTTCAATTACTCGCCCCCCTTCCCCCTTCTTTCACAACTCAGGAAACTGACATACATTTAAAAGAATGAAATAATCTAATTTCTATCAGAGGGTAAAGTGAAACTATGAACTATCTTAGTAACTCCCCTCTTCTCTGCTAGTATTGTGCTCTTTCATTAAAACAATCAATTTATACTATGCTCAAATAAAGCTAAGAAGATGTGGCTTAACAAGAATATTTCAAAGTTCATGAATTAAAAATGAGTCTCCTTTTTGGAAATAATAAAGTTCTAATATCATTGAGTCTTTATATAGCAAGCACGCCCTCTACTGGATACATTTACTTTTTATTATTCCTTTATTTCCCTCGGTAATGAGGGAGGTAAGATAGTGATCAACAAATAACGAAGAAATCAAAATTCATCAGACAGACAGATTAATAGTATGCTTTTAACTCTAAAGCTCAGGACTCAATTGTATACCATATTTTTGTTCTCTTTTTCTACTTTCTCTGCACAGTATATTTCTTTGTCTTGAACTGTATTAGTCTAAATACTGGTAGCTTCTGGGTTGCTAACAAGTGAAAATAAAGTCCTGAAACAGAACTGCTTTAGTCATCATGCCTGTCAGCCATATGAACTAATTTTGATCACTGGAGATGGGAGCAAATGAAGGAATAAAAATTATAAAGTAATGGATGCTGCTTGTGCAGTGTATCTGACACAGAAATAACTATAAAAATGTGCGTGTACCTGTGTTTTGACCATGAACAGCCTAGCAAGCAGATTTAAAAGTATAATAGCTTAGCCCTGGACTGTGTGGCTCAGTGGGTTGTAGCATCA
Source organism: Nyctalus aviator (assembly GCA_036971965.1). Lineage (NCBI taxonomy): Eukaryota > Metazoa > Chordata > Mammalia > Chiroptera > Vespertilionidae > Nyctalus > Nyctalus aviator. Next base: position 181,251,972 of record CM072924.1, on the reverse strand, counting down.
TCCTGTGCACTGAATAAATGGGAAGACATACCATATTTCTGGATAAGAAGGTAATACTTTAAGAATGTCAACAATCTCCAAATAAAACGTAAATTTAACATAATCCCAATAAAAACTTATAATATATATTTTTAAATTTTCTTTTGGAGAATATAGTTGTTTTGTTTTTAAAAATTCTTTATTTGTTTAAAGCCGTGGTTGGCAAACTGCGGCTCTTTGGCCTTGAGTGTGTCTCTTCCACAAAATACCATGGGCGAGTCTATTTTGAAGAAGTGGTGTTAGAAGAAAGTTTAAGTTTAAAAAATTTGGCTCTCAAAAGAAATTTCAATCATTGCACTGTTAATATTTGGCTCTGGTGACTAGTGAGTTTTCCGACCACTGGTTTAAAGTATTACATATGTCTCCTTTTCTTACAATAGAGACCAAGTATAGGAATTTGTGCACAGGTGGGGTTCCTCAGCCTGGCTGCCAATTGAAGCCAACTGGGGCCATCTTGCCTAGTCCTGATCAGGGCTGGAGGCCAACCTTTCATGGCCCCTCCCCCTGCTGGGCAGCCCGATTGGGACCATTGGGGCTGGCCAGCTGGTAGCAGTGACCATGGGAAGTTGGTCAGCCAGGAGGAGGGACCATGGGAGGTTGGCTGTGGGAATGCACCAACCACCAGGGGGCAGCTCCTGCAATGAGCATCTGTCCCCTGGTGGTCAGTGTGTGTCACAGGGACTGGTGGAGTGGTCATTTGGTCATAATGGTCACTTTGGTCATATATATAGACTAGAGGCCTGGTGCACAAAAATTTGTGTACTCAGGGTGAAGGGAGGGGGGGGGGGATGTCCCTCAGCCCAGCCTGCATACTCTCACAATCCGGGACCCCTCAGGTAGGGTTCCTAGGCCTGGTCTGAGATCAGGGCCTATTGGGGCAATCCTTCCCCAGGCTGCAGGCAGCTGGCCCCACCCCCGCCACTGCTTGCCATCTGTGCATTGCTGCCTCCCCTCCCCTGCCACCGGTGGTCTCCCTCTACAGGCGACAGGCTGGGGTGCAATGGCTTAGCTGGCCTGAGCCTCCCTCTTTCTTTGCTATGAGTTTTTAATATGAAGATTTTCAACAGTCCCCACATATATTTCTTAGAACAATGTTTTTTAACAATACTGCATTTCATACATTCAGGTAGCAGACCACTAAATTTGACCTCTTTGAGAACACATATGTTCTTTCAAACTAGAGGGCCGGTGCACAAAATTTGACCAGTGGTTGGGGGGTGGGGGTGTGTGGAAGGGTGTGCCCCTCAGCTTGGCACCTATGCCCTCTTGCAATCTGGGATCCCTCTGGGATCAGGGCCTATTGGGGATTTCCTTCTCCTGGTTGCCAGCAGCTGGCCTTGCCCTGGCCCCTGCCCCCACCACTGCTTTCCATCTGTATGGTGCTGCCCCCAATCCCTGCCACCAACTGCCTCCCTCTTTGGGCACAGGTGTTGGGTACAATCACTTAGCTGGCTTGGGCCTCCCTCTGTGGGGCAATCGCTGGCCAGCTCTATACATCTGCCAGAAGGTCGTCAGATTCTGCTTTAGTCTTTTGGTCAATTTGCATATTACCCTTTTATTATTATAGATAAGTGATATATAAATTTGTTAGCTTTCAGGGATACAATAAAGTGAAATAGATTAAGCTAGTGACTAAATACTTCATGGATAATATATACATACTAGAGTCCCAGTGCATGAAATCCGTGCCCTGGTAGGGTCCCTAGTGGCTGCCCCCCCCCCCCCGCCCCAGCTTGCTGCCTCGGGGCCTCCCTCCCTTCCCCCTCGCCAGCCCCACCTCCTGGTCAAATTCCCGGAGGACCTCCTGGTTGAGGGGAAAATTTGCATACTATGCTTTTATTATATAGGATGAACCTTGACATAATTTCCTGTATTATTGTAGTGATTTAACAGATCTAATCAAATAGATAATGGAGGTTTCAGTATTTTCATTTAAGGTTCCCTTAAAATACGGGTTGCTGGGAAAAAAGCTACACATTGTACACACTGTACCTTACAGGCCATAGTTCATCATGTATTTCTACTTTTACAAACACATCTAAATCTACTTTTATATGATTAAGTTTAAATATTGGGCTGTCTTTGGGTTTCCAGTAAACTGGGTTTCAAATCAATACAAATACATTTCCTTGACGACTAAAAATTTTTTTACTTACCAAATTTTCTCTTTCGATCCTTTGTTGTTCTTTCTGTCTGTTGACAGCACTGTGATATAACTTAGGGGGATGATTAAATCTTCTAGGCATCATATTTTTGTTTCCTGGTTTTTCAGCCTGTCTTGACAGTTCTTTCAAAAGCCTCTGATTTTCCCGATCAATCTGTCTCACCTCCTCTCTTGTGAAAGAGTAGTTCCTCCTAGGTGCTGCTGAAGGCTGATCTAAGTGATGTTTCTCTGGTCGCTTTTTATCCAATTCCAGAAAAGCTACAGAAATGGACAACAGAAGGAAAAGTGGCGAGAGAAAGTAGCATGAAATATGATGGTATTTGCTTTAATTTTAATTCATGAAAATATATAAAAGAAATAATGTTATTGACATCACACTACAATTGTGTAGAAAAAAAAATCCAGAGGCAGCTTAGCATTTTATGCTTCCTGAGTTCTTTGGGAATAAAAGCTACATACCAAACAAAAGAAATGTAATCGTGGTGGTTTTAAGGTAGGTGTAATTTATGGAAAATGCCTGTCAGGTTCATCTTGTTTCCCCAAGGAAGCTTATAGTTAGGAAGGTTGGAAACCTCTGATTGAATGTACCAATATAATACTTAGAGAGTTTTTGGTCCTTGGAAGGCATACTTCAAAAATAAAATGTCTTCAGCAATGACTGGTGAAAACAATGGGTAGAAAATGGCAAAAACAAATGCAGAATATTCTGAAATTTTCCACTTAATCTGAAAATATTTTACTACAGTATTTTGTATTGGCATTAAAACAAATACTTCTGTAGAAGTCAAACATTTCATTCCCGATTAAACATAAGCCACCATGTATATATTGTATAGAAGTTTGTAACCAAGAAAAATATTTTGCAAACTAATTATCACATAAAAGTTTCTAAAACTATTCAGCTTGTTAAATGTTTCAGTTTCAGTACTAAAAATGAATACATTATATCAGATTAGTAATATACTGGCACATTTATTATGTTTTTTACTATATACATATAGTATATATATTTATTGATTATGGTATCACATAATTGTCCTCATCCCCCCAATCCCATCCCAAACCCCTCCCTACATATGCCCTCACCTCCCCTGCCCCTCCCCATTGTCCATGGCCACTGGTTAGGCTTATATGCACACACACGAGTCCTTTGGTTGATCTCTTCCCCTTTACCCCACCCTTCCCTACTTTCCCTCTGAGGTTTGAAAGTCTGTTCGGTGCTTCTCTTTCTCTGAGTCTGTTTTTGTTCATCAGTCTATGTTGTTCATCATTTCTCCTAGATGTGTGAGATCATGTGATCTAAGAAATATCCTTGTAAGAACCTAAACTGAGAAAAGCCTAAGCGTTACTTGTTTTTACTTGAGTACCTATGTTAGATCTTTTACTGTCTTATCATTGACTATAAGAGGAAGGGGCATTTTTAACCCTCATCTAAAAATGTGACTGGTACAGAAAATTTAAAACATTTGAGCAAGGTCACAAAAACTATGTCTACCGCCCTCCCTACATTTAACCATAGATAATCAAAGATTACAGAAACTTAAAATAAATTTTATTAACAGTTATTTCCTGATAGAAAGTGAGGAAATTAATTGTTGGTAATTTGTTGAAAACCAACTGACAAAACCTGAATGAGAACACACTTAGAAAGATATAGATGGGCTGAACATAATTATCTTGCTTCTAAGAAATGCCCATTTTGTAGAATTTAATAAGGTTTCCAGATTAATTTAGCCATATATGAAAGCCTTTAAAATTAAATTCTAAACAAAATTAAAAGTAAATCTTTTCCTAATGGCATTTTTAAAAAGTTTTAAAAAGTAAAATAAGGCAATAGCTATAAATAAATTAATTATATAAAGAACACTTAATCTAACATTTTTAAAATTAGCATTCTAACTCTGATGGAAAAGTATATGGATGAAGTACTTATATCCAGGTATCACTATTATGTTTTTCTAAAGTGCCTATATGCTTAAGTATGAAGCAACTTTAAATGCAGAGGTAAGTTTACAGTTATAATACAATTAATAAGTAATAATACCAGAATATACTATCATGTACTCACAACTGTAGACCTACTTTGCCCACTCCTGATACGCTCCATTGGGTTTTCCGATTAAGATCTCTTTTTGTAACTTGAATAAACTTTCAGGGATACAAATATTTATATAAATGTATACACGTTTAAATTCACATATTTATGAAACATTGTTTTTTTTTTAAATCCTCACCCCAGGATATTTTCCCATTGATGTGTTTAGAGAGTGAAAGGGAAAGAGAAGGAGAGGGAGAGAGAGAGAAACACTGATGAGAGAGAAACATCAACGTGAGAGAAAGACATGGACCGGTTGCCTCCCACACGCTCCCTAGTTGGAGCCTGCAACCAAGGTATGTGCCCTTGATTGGGACTCGAACCCGCAACCCTTCTGTCTGCACGTCAATGCCATTGGGAAACATGGCTAGGGCTTCAACAAAAGTTTTGTTCAAACTTGTTTCAGTATTTCAATATGTGTCCATCATAACTAGAGCCTTTTCTTAAATGATCTAATACCATTTACTGGAAGTATCAGCTTTACTTTCACCTCGGCTGAGATACAGAGCATTTTGAAATTTTGTATAACGTTACCATTGAAAATTTTATCTCAAGCCATATTAAGATCTTATTCATATAATAGCTCTTAAAAAAAACCAAAAAACTATCCTGTAGGCATATTCATGATCCCTATTAAAAAAATATTTGCTTTTTAAAGTGATTTTTTATGAAGTTTTTTTTAAAAAAAATCCAAACTTATAAACCAACAAATCACATTTCAAGAATAAAATTTACTAAATTTCTTCGTCTTCTTTGTAAGCAAGTTGTCAGGTGATAACTTCGGTGACATTTTCCCAGTCCGGTCCTCTGAATCTGGCAGGCTTGTGACTATGCAGACCAATGTGATACAGCCAAGTGTGTTCTAGGAGATGCAGCCCCCACCCCGCTTCCTAGAATACTTGTCCATGGGACCTGAGCCACCCTATATATCTGACTGCCCTGAGCTCAGCTGCCAGGCTGTGAGGAAATCAAACCACATAGACGGCCATTATGATCCTAGTCTTTGAGTCATCTGTGATTTGTTATCAGAGCAGCAGTAACTAATACAAAATTTGGTACCGGGAACTGGGGTACTACTCTAACAAGAATCTACATTAGACGGCACTGGCTGAGACCAGGTGACAGGTAGAGCTGGAAGGGCCTCGAAGGGATTGCATCATGATGAAATGGAAGAAACGGTAGAATTTTAGGAATAATGTTAGCTGTTTGACGAGGTACTTATTGCCATTGGTGGACAGGGCTAAACAGATCTCCTCACAGAATGTTGAAATATCAGTGACTTATTTTATCCACAATAATTAGAGGATAGAGAGATGGACTAAAAAACGAACCAGTCAGTTTTCAAGCAAAATTTAGAGAGAATATAACAGAGCCAGAACTTATGAGATTCAAAATAATTTTTTCCTTCCTACTTCTTCCTGGCCGAAGATTCTCAAAAGATTCAGAGGTACAGGAAACTGAGGAACCAAGTCTGAGCAGACTGCGCTGTACTTGGACCTGTTTTAGTCCCTGGATTTTGAGGTTGGGAGAATCTTTCGAAAAGATAAATGTATTTTTGCGTTTGGGAGAAATATGTAAAAATTATATGGACAGAGGATGGACTGAAGCGGTTTTAAAACATGTCCATAAGGTATTTGACATTCTTAAGAGGGTCTATGCTCTTCCTCTCAAATTTGGGAAGGTTCTTACTGTTTACATCAATAGAATATGTAACTTCTGAGGCTAGGTCATAAAAGGCGATGAGGTCCATCTTGTTCCCCGGAACACTGAGCTTAGAGATCTGAGCCGCCCTGTGAGAAATCCACCCTCCCTGATGCCGCCATCTGTGAGAAGCCAAGCAGCAGAGGGCACACGTGGGCCTTTTGTGGGCCTTCTGCTCAGCAGTCCCGTTCCTGTCATCCCAAACCCCACCTGACATGTGAGTGAAGAGCTCTCAGGTGATTCTGGTGCCTGCCTCTAAGACTCTAAGCATTGGGGAAATTTATTATATAGGAATAGCCATTGATATGCCATCACTTAAAAAAAAAGGTATGATAGACAAAATACCTGTGGACCAAGTACAGTCAACAAGCAGGCAGTTTACTTTTTTGGGGGGTGGGGGTGAGGGTGGGGTGTCTAATTACTCTATTAATCTTTCATAATGATTATGGTTTTGTCAATTTCGTCATTGGGTTGTTTTGTTCTTATCACAGAATGCATATCAATGGCTCTTCAATTTTTTGAGCATGTCAAGCATTGTTTGTCCCTTTTAGTGCTAAACTCCACTACATACATGTGAGAGAAGAGTATAAAAAGCAATCATGTCATTATTAGTGAAGACAGTTTTGTCCTTGCCGCTCTAAAATCACCAAGCTTCACTTTAACTCTGCTTCAAGTGTTATGTTCTTCAACTGTGAGTCTGGTGCTTCTCTTGATTTTAGATTTCTTCAAATGTTTGGTAACACTTGGTAGAGTGTTGAGGATATCTGAGATTTCCTCTTCACCTACTGGAATCTGTTCACTGCAGCCTGCCAGTAAAGGGACAAAACATGTTGCCGGGGAGGATGTGCTAGTAGCTAATCGCAGTACAAAACCACCCACATTTTTGCTTTCTTCCCTTTCAGTTATCTGTGGAAAACTGTGGCTCAAAAATATTAAATGGAAAATCCAGAAATAAACTATTCATGAGTTTTATGTTGTGTGCCATTCTGAGTAGCACAATGACACCTCCCGCTGTCCCTCCTGGGATGGGAATCACCCCTTTGTCCAGCATATCCATGCTGTATCCACCACCCTCCCTTAGTCACTTACTAGCTGTCTGAGTTATCAGATCAATGTGGCAGTGGTGCAGTGCTTGTGTTCAAGTAACCCTTATTTTACTTAATAATGACCCTCAAGCCATTCACATTACTTTTTATCAATGTATGTGTTCTATTATTGTTGTTGTTAATCTAATACTATGCCTAATTTATATATTAAACTTTATCAAAGGTATGTACATACAAGGAAATAACATAGTATGTATAGGGTTCAGTACAATCATATTTCAGGCATCTACATGGTGTCTTGAAATGTATTCCCTGAGGGGAGGGGACTACTGTATAGGTATCGTCTTCCTTATGGAGTACAACAGGGTCCATATCTTCCCCTTAAATAAGCAGTTTGCTTCATTCCCTCCTATGTTGTTATCAGTTTAACAGTAAGTTTAACCAGTTTCTTTGTTCAATACTTCCTTAATCCCATTTCTTTCTCTTGTAGTAATTTTTCTTCTTAGAATACATCATCTAATAATATACCTAATTATTTCGTACAGAATCTATGCAGTAAAATTTGTGGAGCATTTCTTAATTGTCTCTATTTTACCCTACAGATTCTTCCTAAGTTGACCCAATTTTACCTATACCAAGTCTTTGAAACATACCTTCTAATCTAGTCATGCCAATTTCTTCACTGTTCTTTAAATATGCAAGATTCATGCCATAACCCAATGCCTAAACTTCTGCATATTCTACTACTCTATCTTTTAATGCTCTTTCTGCCTATAAGGGATTTACAGCTCAAGGTCAAAAAACTAATTCCAACCACACCGTTTTTTGCTATGTACAAAGCAAAGGCAGGCTTGGGGCAGGGGTGGGAAGTCTCCCAAATCAGTCACCTAATTGACTGAAAGAGGCTAAATACTCAGAAATTCTAATAAAAAATGTCAAGGTTTACTTTAATGTTAGATATCTAATAATGCTAATCTATATTGAACTTCCCTTTTGATATATATACTATATATATTTGCTTGTGTTTGATTGTTTTGTTAATCCTCACCCAAGGATATTTTCCCATTGATTTTTATAAAGTGCAAGGGGGGGAAGGAGACAGAGAAACATCAATGGTTGCCACCGAAACACGCCCCAACCGGGGCCAGGGATTGAGCCTGCAACCAAGGTATATGCCCTTAACCGGGATCAAAGCCTCAATCCTTTATCGCAGGCCAACCTAGGGCCGACACTCTATCCACTGAGCCAAATTATCTAGGGATGAGCCAAATTATTTAGTCAACAGAGCCAAATATCAACAGGACAATTGAAATTTCTTTTGAGAGCTAAATTTTTAAAACTTAAACTTCTCCTAACACCACTTCTTCAAATTAGATTCGCCCAGGCGATGGTAGTTTGTGGAAGAGCCACACTCAAGGGGCCAAAGAGCCACAGTTTGCTGACCATGGGTGTAGGGTCAAGAGAATGACACTCAGAAGCCTAAAATTTTTATTCCACTTCCAGAATTGTCTTCACCTCACTACATAGGTACCCAAATTCAACACTGTTTCATATTTCATGGCCTATGATTGGGATGCCTGATTTTATATTCTTTTATTAACCTTTGTTTCATATGCTTATTTCATAGTTCAAATTTACAAACTTATTAAACTTGTTAACAAAAGTTATTTTAAACCAATAAATAACATTAACACTGTTACCTACAGGCATCCCTCACTATCTAAACTCTCACCCAATGTTTGCTGTAATGGCTTGCAAAATTTTTACTCAAAATTCACTACCTGAATCAACAAACTCTTTTAATGTATCTTTGTACTTAGCCAGTGAAAATGTTTCAATTGAGATGCAGAGTATGCCCTGTTTCTACCTCAGCTGTTCTGACAGGATCCCATTTCATGCTCACAATTATTAAAGTGTTAAGCATTATAACTATCATCTTCCTTATGTTAAGACTCAGTGTTTCCCAAACTAGTTAAGTATACAATTTTACCTGTTTGTTCCCAAAAATTCTAGTTTAGCACTTCTTAGTTCAGGAATCTGTAGTTTAACAACTCCACCAGGTGATTCTCATCATGAGAGAAGTTTGGGAAACACTGTAAGTGAATTTATCTTCCAAGGAAGTGGAAAAGGCTGTGAAGAAATCAGGTAAGAACAAATAGGCCTAGAAAAAGCCATATAATAGTAGTTGAAAGTGATAAAGTGTACTAAGAAATCAATGTAGAAAAGGCATAGCCATGTACACATCTCCATCTTACATGCTAATAGTTTAGTTATATGTGGGAAAATAAAAACTTTTGCGGAATATTTAATAAAGTTATGATAATATCAGTTATCACAAAGAAATCTACTAGAAAAATCAATGCAAATTCATAGCATTTAATACTTAAGCTCAATATACCTTTAAGTTTAATGATTAAATTCATTATGTAGTTTTGAAAAAGAAAAATTACCTTTCAAGAGATGATTCAGGTCCATTGTGTCATGAATGGCTTTTTGTTTATGTCTGCGGTCTAAATTGGAATCTAATACTGAAGACTTCGAGGTGAGATCTACTCCATGTTTGTCTTTCCCTTTTTTGGCTGATTTCAAATTATTTTTTAAATCCTCAACATTTTTATACACTTCTTGACTCACATTTTCTTGTCTTTTAGCTTTTACTTTTTTATTGCTTGATGTCCTCAGTTCAAAAGACTGAACCGGGCTGATGTCTGGGGTCGACAAAGGAGTGACATCTGTCACAGTATCTTCAGATTCCTCAGTGAAGTCACCGACTTTGGAGTTAGTACTTGTAGGCTGTGTTCCTGCTGATTTTATTCCTGGTTTATATTTCTGTTTTGGTGACAAGTGGGTTACACCAGAGAGAGGTTTCTTTAATGATGGAGATGAATCAGGTGTACAATTATCAGACTCTGCAGCTGAACAATCTGCACCTGAACTTGAAGATGAGGAGGACAAAGAGGAAGAGGAACTACTTCTGGAATACTTTTTACTTATGCCTTTTTTGATGTTAGATGGTTTAGCTGACTTGGACCTGACATAATGTTTTTTCCCATCATCACTGCTTTCCTCTTCATCTGTATAATAATCATTTTCACCTTCTTTTACCATTTTGGGAATTCTATTTGGAATGGTCAAGTGTATTTTATGTCCTGTTGTAGCATCACACAATTTTTCTGATCTTGAAGAAGTGGTCAATGATAAAGAATTTCTGGTTTGTGTATTATCATTTTCTACGGTGTGTTCTTCTGAAGGAATTTTCTCTTTCCTTTCATTGCCTTTCTCAGCAAGATCATTTTCTTTTCTCTGCATTCCAAATTTCGAGTTTACATTTACTGTATCTTTGTCTATTCTCTCTTTAGGGCAATCATTTTGCTTGTCAAAAACTGAATTACTTTCACTTTTCTTTGATTCTTCAAAGTCACTGTCAAAGAAAGAATGGTCCACTTCATCTTCTGATAGATCTCTGAAATGATCCATAATGGCAAATATATATCTGAAAAGAAGATAAATGTAACCATCAGACTATAGAGTAATTTTGAAATATTTTTTATTTTTATATAGTAATGTATAGTTTTTCCAAACTGAGAAGTTTGGGTAACATATCAAGAGAAACATGACCCCCAAAAAAACCACCAAAAAATAACCCAGCGAAATTATAATGGGGTTTTAGAAACAATTCCAAGTTGTGCCAATGATCTGAAAATAGGTTACTATTATTTTTTGTAAGATAATTCACCCTGTATTACAAAAAGCCAAGGGCTGAAATAAAAGAGTGGGGTTGTTTTTTCCTTTATCACTTTGTTACATGGTTAAGAACAACTTTGAAATTAAGTATTTTATAAGTTTCTTCAATTTTAAAAGCAAATGGTTTCATAGCACACTCCATTGAAGCAGCTGGTTCTGAGTGCTGTGGTGAAGAGTCTAAAATGTAAATCTTGATTTAGGATATATAGAACAACAGGCCCACATCTACCCTGTTTCCCCGAAAATAAGACAGTGTCTCATATTAATTTTTTCTCCCAAAGTTGCACTAGGTCTTATTTTCAGAGGATGTCTTATCTTTCCATGCGCTAGGTCTTATTTTCGGGGAAACACGGTAGGAAAAGTAATGACAAAGGAAAGAATGCATTCAGATACTTAGAACTGATATGGGAAAAGATTTTAGAGCTGTTACTTGTAGTTCCAGAGGTAGAACTTACATTTAGAGATGGAGTGCATAAGAAAGCCACTCTGAGTTTAACATTAAGAGTGCTCAAAAATGGACTGGGCTACTTTCTAAGATTAGGAGCAATGAGTGAATAGTGGGATGCTGTAGGGAATTCATGCATTAGAAGTATATTCTATTTCCCAACCCCATGATTATATGAACTAGGTCTAAATCCCAAAGTCAATGATTAAATACTTCTTTGAAATACTTGTTTTTCATAGCTAACAATTCCCTGCCTTTCTGTCTCCTTACCAGACTGGGAACTCCTGATAGCTAGCTCACCTTTATATATCCAGTGCCTAAAGTAGGATCTGACAAGTATGATTCAAAGACTGTTTAACCAATGAAGGAGTTTGGAGTCAGGAAATTTAATATTGTGCAGTGGGCCCTAGCTGGTTTGGCTCAGTGGATAGAGCATCCATCTGTGGACTGAAGGGATTGATTCCCATCAAGGGCACATGCCCAGGTTGCTGCTGATCTCCAATAGGGGTTAGGGGTGCAAGAGGCAGCCAATCAATGATTCTCTCTCATCATTGATGTTTCTATCTCTTTCTACTTCTCCCTTCCTCTCTGAAATAAAAATATATTTTTAAAAATAACTGTGCAGTGGTCCTGCTCTTTTATATGTAAGCAGAAAAGTTACTTCTTTTCTCTGAGCTAGTTTCCCACAATCCTCTTTCCTTCCACTCCTCCCCTCACAATACTACCCCCTTATCTTCATTTACATGGTTTATGTAGTCCCCAATAGTTTTAAACATGTGCCTCCCAAGTGGTCACAGTTCATGACAGGAGGTGCATAGCCCAGTACCTGGGAATCTTCAAGTTTAAATTTGGGTTGATACTATCCAACAATACCATTATCTTAAGGATTTAAACGCTCAGGATTTAGTTTAATTTATGGAAAAATTATCCAACAATCCCACCCACTAAGCAATCCTTTAGATAATATTTACCTCAAAATGAGATTACAACTTATATTAGAAAATAATAAAAATATGGTATGGGACAAACCAAGATGGCGGCGTAGAAAAACACCTAAACTGCTGCCTCACACAATAATTTCAAAACAATTAAAAGACAAAACGTCTATCACCCAGAACCACAGGAAAGTTGACTGAGTGGAAGTTCTACAACTAGAAGGAAAGAGAAAAGAGCATTGAGATGTGCACAAGTGCTGAAAGCTGAGGTACAGAGGCGTGTGAAGTGGGCTGGGTGGTGGGTGATTGGATGTCCTGCTTTTTTTCAACCCGAAGGGAGACAAGCTCCCGATTACTCTGAAATCCAGTTTCTGGGGAGAGGCAGGGGACCTAAACTCCTATGGGGGGAAGCTGGACATCTGCCATCGGGTCAGAAAGTGAGGGTGACTTTTTTGCAGAGGTGTGCTCAGCAATCATTGTTTACTGTGCTGGAGCGTGGGACATGGGGACTTGGAAACACAGAAAGTCAGAGAAGGCTGAATGGCAGCGATTGCTGTTTGCCAAACCTGAGCTTAGTGACTCCCTTAGACCATGCCTTGCACAATCTTCAAACGCACCCAAGCTCTAGGCTGCAGCTTAACCAAATAAACTACAGCTCCAGTCAGACAGCTCCAAAACCTCCACACCACAAGCAAAGAGGAAAAAACTGTAATTCTTGCTGTAGCTCCTGCTGGGTGGCCTCAGAAAGTAGCTGACCCGCACCCCACTGGAGATCCAGAAGCTAGTGTATCTAATGGTCTTTGTGAGATGACACCAGATTTCAACTCACATCCATAAATGACACATTTAAGAGGCAAATTCAGTGAGCACCAAAGCTCCACTGAAACAAATCCTACCCAATAAGTATGTCTCCAGCACAGCAATTCTTCTGTTATAGGCAGAGTAGGTCCTCACAGCCAATTGGCCTGGAGGTGAATTCTTCCCAGTGACACCAACAACAATCAAGACTTAACTACAACAAGGCTGTACACACAGTCCACAAATGGGTGCACCAAGAGTGTCCACCTCAGGGAACTGGGAGGCTGGCCCATTGGACCATATATGATACCTAGCACACAAAGCCATCCTACTAACTCAGGGTAGCAGTGAAAATGAGGAGACAAGGAGTGAAAATGAGGATCACAAATGAAAAAAAATGGAGGAAAACAAACGACTGGGTATAGAGTTCAAAACCACCATTATAAGGTTTTTCAAGAATTTCCTAGTAAAGGCCGATAAATTTAGCGAGACCCTTGAGGATATGAAAAAGGACCAACTAGAAATTAAACATACAGTGACTGAAATAAAAAATATTATATATATAGAGAGACTCAACAGCAGATTAGAGGAATGCAAAAACCAAATCAAAGATTTGAAATACAAAGAAGCAAAAAAAACAAAACACACCCAACCTGAAAAGAAAAAAGAATCCAAAAAGTTGAAGATAGTGTAAGAAGCCTCTGAGAAACTTCAAGCAAACCAACATCTGAATTATGGGAGTGCCAGAAGAATAGAGAGAGCAACATACTGAAAACCTATGTGAAGAAATGACAGAAAATTTCCCCTACCTGGTGAAAGAAATAGACTTACAAGTCCTAGAAGCGTACAGAACTCCAAACAAAAGGAATCCAAAGAGGACCGCACCAAGACAAATCATAATTAAAATGCCAAGGGCAAAAGACAAAGAGATAATCTTACAAGCAGCAAAAGAAAAACAGTTAATTACCTACAAGGGAGCACCCATAAATTGTCAGCTGATTTCTCAACAGAAACTATGCAGGCCAGAGTGGAATAGCAAGAACCTACAACCACGATTATTCTACCCAGCAAAGCTATCATTCAAAATTGAAGGTCAGATAAAGAGCTTCACAAATAAGAAAAAGCTAAAGGAGTTCGTCACCGCCTAACCAGTATTATATGAAATATTGAAACGTGTTCTTTAAGAAGAGAAGAAGAAAAACGTAAAGATAAAAATTATGAACAACAAATACATATCAACAAGTGAATCTAAAAATCAAGTGAATTAAAAATCTGAGGAACAGAATAAATTGGTGAATAGAATCAGGGGCAAAGAAAGGGAGTGGATTGTAAGTCTCAGGGGGAAAGGGGTGTGGGGAGTACGGGGAAAGCTTGGACAAAAATCATACACCTATGGATGAGAACAGTGGAGGGGGGAGGGAGGTAAGGGCAGAGGGTGGAGTGGGAACCGGGCGGAGGGGAGCTATGGGGGGGGGGAGGGGTGAAGGGGGAGAAACAATTGTAATAATCTGAACAATATTTATTAAATTAAAAACATATATGGCCGAGACCGGTTTGGTTCAGTGGATAGAGCGTCGGCTTGGGGACTGACGGGCCCCGGGTTCGATTCCGGTCAAGGGCATGTACCTTGGCTGCGGGCATATCCCCAGTAGGGGGTGTGCAAGAGGCAGCTGATCAATGATTCTCTCTCATTGATGTTTCTAGCTCTCTCTCTCTCTCCCTTCCTCTCTGCACAAAATCAATAAAATATATTTAAAAATATATATATATGGTATGGACTTAAAATTAGCAACGATTCTCTTTACAACATTTTGGGAAAGGGTACAAACTGAACGGCGGTTCCTCGGCCCTCGATAACCCCTGCGCGGGGCTCCAGGAAAACGGGGTACCTGCGCCCTCACCGTCAGTACAGCTCCTGCAGTCCGCGGTGAAATACTGGCATTTTTCAAACTGTCCTTCTGTTGCCGGGACACTAGGTCTCCGTAGTCAGGTACGTATATGAGACGGCCCAAAGGGAACCGACCGATCGGGTACCGGAAAATGGAGGCCCGAAGAAAACAAGTCCGCCTCCGGGTTCGGGAACCGCGGCTGCCAGCGTTCGGCCCCGCGAGGCGCCGGGAGATAACGGACAGCCTCGCGCCCCGGGGCTCAGGTTCGAGCCCGCGGGGGAGGGCGCTGGCGACCCGAGTCCGGCTCCGGGGCTGACCCCGGGCTCCCAGGCCACCGCGACCGCGGCGTGCGGCCAGGCCGTGCCCCCCGCGGCTGGGCGTGCAGGCAGGCGGCCGCACGGACGCCGAGGCTATGCCAGCCGCCCGAGGGGCCGCCCGGGCGCCTCCCGGAGGCCTCCTTCCCACCCGCGCGCTTCCTCACACCGACCCCCAGGGCGCGCCGCGGCCCGGACTCCGGAAGGGAAACGGACCCGCAACGGAGAGGAGGCTGACGGGCGCGGGAAGGAGAAGGGGCCGCCCGCGCGCCGCTCACCTGGCCGCTGTGGCCGGAGGCCGCCTCACGCGCGCCGCCCGCGACGTGACGTTCCCAGCTCGTGCGCACGCGCAGGCGCGCTAAGCAGCCCCTCGGCGTAGCGGCCAGCGGCGCGCTCGGCTTCCGGGGGCGGGGCTGTCGGAGGACGGGGCTGTCGGAGGGCGGGGTTGTCGGAGGGCGGGGCTGTCGGAGGGCGGGGCTGTCGGAGGGCGGGGCTGTCGGAGGGCGGGGCTGTCGGAGGACGGGGCTGTCGGAGCCGCCGGTGGAGCGGGAGTGGGCGGGGCGGCGCGCTCGGCTTCCGGGGGCGGGGCTGTCGGAGGGCGGGGCTGTCGGAGCCGCCGGTGCAGCGGGAGTGGGAGGGGCCGAGCGGCGGCCTAGAGAGGCTCCGCGGCCCCGCCCGCCCGCCCACCGCCCGCCGCCCTCCAATGGGAAGGAACACGTGGCGGAAGTCATCCTTCTCCAGAGGGCCGTCCTGATGGACCGCTACTGCCCCCGCGGGGAACGCAATGCCGGTGAGCATCGTTGCGGTGGTGACTAATTTAATAGGAAAAGCTGCTTTCCTTTTCTTTTTTTCTTTTTTTCTTTTTTTTTTGTAATTCCCAATCAAAACCGACAGTAACAGCGGGGCTGTGTCTTTGGGATTGTTTATATCAGCAAATGGCAGGCCGACCACGAATTCTCCGGTGCAGGGCCTGGTAACCCATTAGAAGCCCCTCTTCCTGGTAAACAAGGAGGGCAGTTCAATCTGAGAGGAAAATGGTCCCTGTAGAATACATTGGATGCCATTATCTTCCCATTTTGAATTCACAGCCACATAGTCGGTGTGGGAAAATAATGGCCCCAGAGATGTCCACCTCCTAATCCCCAGAATTTGTGATTATGATACTTTACATGGCGAAAAGGGCTTTGCTATGTGATTGAGTGGGTTGAGATGGGAAAATGATGATCCAAGTGGCCAAAATGTAACCACTAGGGTCCTTATAAGAAAGTTATCAGCCCTGACCGGTTTGGCTCAGTGGATAGAGCATCGACCTGCGGACTGAAAGGTTCCGGGTTCCATTCCCCTCAAGGAAATGTAGCTTGGTTGCGGGATATCCCCATTAGGGGGTGTGCAGGAGGCAGCTGATCGATGTTTCTCTCTCATCCATGTTTCTAACTCTCTATCCTTCTCTCTTCCTCTCTGTAAAATATCAATAAAATATTTTTAAAAAAGAATTTTTAAAAAAAGCAATCAAAATCAGTAAATGGAGACCTGACCATAGGGGCAAGAGATAAGTACAGCACGGTGACTGTAGTAACATGGTATAAAAATATGTTGTATATTTGAAAGTTGCTAATGGAGTAGATCTTAAAAGTTCTCATCACAAGGAGGGAAATTTCTAGTTACATGAGGTGGTGGATTTTAACTAGATTTTTATTATGGTGACCATTTTGTAATAGACACATGTTGTTCATCCTAAGCTTGAATAAAGTTATATGTCAATTACATCTCAAAACTGGAACAGATTAAAACACTTTTTTTTTAAATTAAAGAAAAGAAGCAGCAAGAGATTGGAGAAGTTAGGGGCCATGAACCAGGCGCCTAAGGAAACTGACAAAGGGGAAGAAGAGATTCTCTCCTGAAGCTTCTGAAAGGAAGACCAGGCCAAGACCTTAATTTTAGACTTTTGACCTCCAGAACAGAAAGAGAATAAATTTGTTCTTTTAAACCATTAGGTTTGTAGTAGTTTGTTATAGCAGGAATAGGAAACTAAAACAGCAGGTACTCAATATTTTTTTACATGAAAGTGGAAAGGAAGGAACTAAAGGGTTAGTCATATCCTAGGGACTCTCACTAAGGGATTGGCTCTAGTTTCATTCTTCACAATGCATTTTGTACTTGGCTATAACTGCCAACAAGTACAGAGAATCATTTCATTGTCCTTTTTGTAGGCTAAGAGGAAGGATTTCACTTACTTCTGCTTGATAAAGCTGTGCTATCACTGTTTCCCAGGGATAGTTGTCTTAACTGTGGTCAAAGTTTATTATACAAAGGAGTTGAATAGACATTTCTCTAAAGAAGATATACAAATGGCCAATAAGCATAAGAAAATATGCTCAACATCACTAATCATTAGAGAAATGCAAATTAAAACCATTAAGATACCACTTCACATTAGTATGGCTAATCCTATATAATAAAAGGCTAATATGCAAATAGACCCAATGGTGTAAAAACTGAATTGGTCACTATGACCACCAGGGGGCGTGTGTGGAACATGGCAGGTGTAGGCTGTGGTGGGATGGTAAAGGTGAGGGGAGTGCCAGACCAAGGCAGGGCGCTGTTTGCTGTCATAGGGGCAAGCCTCTAGTGGTTACAGAGAATTCTTTGCTTCCATCCACTGCAGTCCTGCCCGGTGCTGGCCCCACTCACACCCACTGCCACTGCCTGCCCCGCTTGCTCCCACAGTGGCTGGCCCCAATTGCCCCTGAGGACTTCTCTACCTCCCCCTGCTCCTGAGGGGCCATCAGGGCAGCAGCCGCCGCTCACATCCAATGATGGCGCCTCACTTGCACCTGCTGCTGATGTTGCCCCAATGGCTCCACACCGTTGGTGTGAGTGGGGCTGGCACTGTCAGCGCATGGGAGTGGCATCAGCAGCTGGAGTGGGGCTGCTGGCAGATGGGACCAGGGGCCACGGTGGGAAGGGCCAGGCAGGGGCACGGAGGATGGGCCAAGACCTGCTCCTATGCCATTTGCAGCCTTGCAGCCCCTGGTCCTTTCAAGGTGCATGAATTCATGCACTGGGCCCCAGCATGAAAATAAAAAATTAACAAGGGTTGGCAAAGATGTAAAAAGATTGGAACTCATATTCATTGTTGATGGGAATGTAAAATGGTATGGATGCTGTCTACAACAGGCAGCCGCTTAAAATATTGAACATAGAATTACCACATCACCCAGCAATTTCACTTCTGGATTGTAAACCCTAAAGAATTGAAAGCAGGGTCTCACACAGATATTTTGCAAGCATGTTCATAATAGCGTTATTTTCAATAGCCAAAAAGATGGGGGGGAAAAAACCAAATGTCCATCAACAAAGGAATGGGAAACAAGATGTGGCATATACAAACAATGGAATTTTATTTGGCCTTGAAAAGAAAGGAATTATATACGCTCCAAGATGGATGAACCTTGAAGTCATTATGTGAAAGAAGGTATACACAAAGGGGCAAATTTAATGATTCCACTTACATGCGATACCCCAAATGGACAAGTCATAAGGAGTAGGGAATTTCTTTAATGGGCATTGTTTCTATATGGGATGGTAAAGATGTTCTGGAGATGACTAGTGGTGATGGTTGTGCAACAGTGTGAATATACTTAATGCCACTGAACCGTATGCTTAAAAATGATTAAAATAGTAAATTCTGTGTATATTATACCCTGATGAAAATGAAAAGTAAGAGATTATTACATCTCAAACTATAATTCTGGCTCTTTTTCTGGGCTATAAATTTGTCAAGTTTTGCCTTTTCTTTTTCTTTTTTTTTAAATATATTTTATTGATTTTCTACAGAGAGGAAGGGAGAGGGATAGAGAGCTAGAAACATAGATGAGAGAGAAACATTGACCAGCTGCCTCTTGCAAACCCCCTGCCGGGGATGTGCCTGCAACCAAGGTACATGGCCTTGACCAGAATCGAACCCGGGACCTTTCAGTCCACAGACCGATGCTCTACCACTGAGCCAAACCGGTTTCGGCAAGTTTTGCCTTTTCTCTGGTTTCCTTTCCCTGCAGAGAGCACTTCCTCAGTTGTCTATATAGAATGAACAAACCAATAAATGTGTGAATTAGGTTGTGAATAAGCTCTGTCAGAACAGAGACTTTATTTCTTTGTGCTGCTTCATAGTTTGGTCATATAAGGTTATCAGACTCTTCCCCAAATTCACTGAATCTGGACTCTTTCATCAAAAAAGATGTGAATAATATCCCCCAAACCCTTTTTATTCTGGTTTCTTACTTATTGATAAACCTCTTGAAACAATATAGCCTTGGCTATTTCTATAGAGAGCTATTAATATTACCTGGAAGTATTTTCACTTATACTAAGCTTTCTTTATGTTATGAGTAAATGTATACTAAAGCAAATGTATACTAAAGCAAAATGTATACTGTTGTTTTTTTAAATTTAGGAATCAAGTTTAGAAGGGTGACATCTTTACTGGGTTAACGCTTATTTTAGTGTGTATTACATTACTTTATGCTTTTCCTTTCTGTCTTCCTCCCTCCATCCCAAGTAGAATCTGAACTCTTCAAGGACATAGACCATATTTTATACTATTTTCTAACATAGCAGCTGGGTAATATTTTTGGACTGAATGAAAGAATGAACAGTCACATTCTACCTTCCAGTGTGGTGTTTCTCCTTTTTCCACATCCCGCATGGAAAAACGACAGGCTCCTGAGGGGAGGAGCTGGGGATTAAGAAATTAGAGAAAGAGACAAGAGGCAGAAATAGATTCATAAAGCTGGGAGCTAGGTGGGTGCCATCTCTCTGATGGAGAGACAGTCACACTCACCACAGACAACACAGCATATTTATTGGCTTCCAAAGGGGATTTTAAGGTCAAAAGGAGTTTCGGGTGTGCCCAGATCCTATTCATCAAAATCTGGGTAAGCTCCGTATTTTTTAGTACAAGATATAGCATATCAAGACCTGGGTGAGTCAAGGTCCTATTTGTTCCTCATCCCAAACAATTGGATTAAGAAATCAGTAGTGATAACAGGATTCTGCCAGTGCCCTCGGGCTCAGATGATAAGAATTAAAAGAATGTCCACGTGCCTTCTCAGGCAGCTCTCTACATTCCAGAAGTTTACAGGCTATTTAAAAGCCATGTGAATGCCACTACTATTGTAGTGGCTTTCTGAGGTTATGATTTGTATAATGTAAAAAGCAGTTTGTGTTGTCCTTTGACATTATGTTAGTTTTAACTATTGTATTTGAAAGATAGGAGAATGAAGGAGAATCTTTTCATTTAGGTCCTACTACCAACCAGCTGTGTGATTTGGGGCAAGTCATTTAACCTCTCTGTTCCTCAGTTCCTCATATGCAAAATGGGATTATAATACTTATCTCTCTTATAGAGTTGTAGTGAGGAACATGTTGTAAACATGATTTCCAAAAGTTAAAGTTCCATTCAAATCTAGGATATTATTGTTATAACTTTCTTGTCTACCCAATTATTCCAGGTTTATTATCATAAAAGAATATCAGATTTATTCGTCAAAAATTTTAAGGGCCTAATCTGTGCAAACCCTTGTTCTAGACTCCAGTTAATTCTCTAATACTAATTTTTACTTCCCCAAAGTATGTTCTCCTACCTATCATAAGTAAATGACAAATCAGAGACGCTAACTTCTTTAGGTGGTATATAAAAGCTGTACACTGTCTCCAAGGGTTGGTTCTGGCTGTGTAGGTCAGTACATCAAAATGTTGTGTGTTCCATTCCTGGTCAGGGTACATACCTAGTTTGTAGTTCATTCCCTGGTTGGGTGTGTAAGGGAGGCAACTGATTGATTTTCTCTCTTACATTAATGTGTATCTAAGTCAGTAAAAACATATCCTTGGATGAAGATTAAAATAATAATAATAATAAAAACTCCACATGTTGGCCTTTTCTCTTATTTAATTCCTGGTTGGGTCATATGATTTGCTTTGGCCAGTGAGATATTAGCAGATATTACAGGCAAAAGTTTAAAAAGAGGCACATCACATTCCTGAGATTGTCACGGGAAGAAGCCCTAGTTAACCTCTTGGAGGCTAAGAACACAGAGAGCAGAGACCAGCCATCTCCAGTCTATGCACCAGGAGACCAGAACTTCATCAGTGACCACAGGCAAGAAGAGCGGAAGACCTGCCCAACTGCCCAGCCCAAATTCCAACCTACGAAATTATAAGCAAATAAAATAATTATTTGGTGGTAGTTTGTTATGCTACACTAGATAATTGATATACCACATTTCTCTAAATTTCAGGTCAAAACTTAAATTGAAATTATTCTTTTTGTGGTCTACCCTTTATCATCTTGATACTTTCCTTTATAATACTCTTTCTTTTGGGAGATTAATACAATGATACTTCTGCCTGAAAGTTTCCAAATATGAATATTTTTATTTATAGGCATAACTTAGAGATATTGCAGGTCTGGTTCTATCAGTTTAAAGTGAATATTGCAGTAAAGCGACTCACGTGACTTTTTTGGTTTTGCAGTGCACATAAAAGTTATACTACACAATAGTCTATTAAGTGAATAATAATATGTCTAAAAACCAATGTACATACCTTAAGTAAAAAATACTTTCTTGCTAAAAAAAATCCTGTTATCTGACCTTTGAGTGGGTTGTAATCTTCTTGCTGGTGGAGGGTCGTGCCTCCATATTGTTGGCTGTTGACTAGGTTGGTAGTAGTCGAAAGTTGGTGTGGCTGTGGAAAATTCTTAAAATAAGACAACAATGAAGTTGGCTGCTTTCTCAGCTAAGTTTATGTGATATTCCAGTGCTTTGCTGTCATTTCAACAGTTTCCACAGCATCTTCACCGGGAGTAACTCCATCTCAGAAACTACTTTCTTTTATCGTGAGACTGGAGGCCTAGTGCGCGAAATTCCTGCACTTGGCGTGGGGAGTGTGTGTCACGCCAGCACAGCCAGGTTTGGTGAGCCTGAGAGGGGGCAGTGAAGAATTAAGAAAAGACAGACAAGAAGAAAACGGGGGCTGGGTGGGACGCTGCCCTCTGATAGAGAGGCAGCACCACAGCCTGTAAGCCAAGTCTTTATTTTATAGCCAGATTCCATGAGGCAAACAAAGTAAGGGTGTGGTTACAATGTTTTTTTGTGGGTTTCGAATCTACTCAGTTACAGGCACCTAATCAAGCTTTGTTTACTTGCTGCATCTCCTGCAGCCCATACCACTCAGCCATGTGGGGCTACAGGTTCGAACCATAAGGTCAAGCTTACAACTATAGCTTTTGGCTATAATTGTGCTGAGACTTACATGTGGCTTTGCCACGAGAGGATCGTGCCCTCTCATTAGTCCCAGGCTTGAACCTGTCCAAACGTTGTAGCTGCTCTTCACAGGGGACAGGGGGTGGGGATACCCCCTCAGCCTGACCTGTGCCCTCAAGACCTCTCAGGTGGACATTCCTCTCAAAGTCTGGGGCTCTCACAGTTCGGGACCCCTAGCTCCTTATCGCCCATCTGCAGCAAAGGCAGGAGAGGTTCCTGCCACTGCCACTGCGCTCTCCAGCCATGAGCCCAGCTTCTGGCTGATTAGCACTCTCCTGTGGGAGTGTGCTGACCACTAGGGGCCAGCTCCTGCATTAAGCGTCTGCTCCTTGGTGGTCAGTGTGTGCCATAGAGACAGGTCAATTCCCTGTTTAGTCGATTTGCCTATTAGGGTTTTATTATATAGGATTGCAGCAATTCATTCACTGCAATTCAGACTTCACTGCTAATTCTACTTCCACCACATCTGTAGTTACTGCCTCCACTGAAGTCTTGAACCCCCTCAAAGTCATGGATGAGGGTTGGATTCCACTTCTTCCAAACTCCTGTTAATGTTGATTTTGATCTCTTCCCAAGAATCACTAATCTTCTTAATGGCATCTGGGGTGGTGAATCCTTTTCAGAAGGTGTTTTATGTACTCTGCCCACATCCATCAGAGGTATCACTGTGGCAGCCACAGCCTTACAAAATGTATTTCTTGAATAGTAGGACTTGAAAGTCGAAATTACTCCTTGATCCAGAATGGATGTTGTTCTAGCAGGCAAGAAAACAACTTTAACCTTACCCATCTCCGTCAGCGCTCTTTGGGTGAGTAACCGGGTACATTGTCAATGAGCAGTCACATTTTGAAAGGAACCTTTATTTTTATCTGAACAGTCTCAACAATAGGCTTAAAATAGTCAGTAAATCACGTTGTAAACAGATGTGCTGGTCATCCTGGCTTTGTTCCATTTATAGAGCACAGGCAGAGGAGATTAAGCGTGATTCTTAATAGCCCCAGGATTGTTGGAGTGGTACATGAGCACTGGCTTCAACTTAGTCACCAGCTGCACTGGCCCCGAACAAGAGAGTCAGTCTGTTCTTTGAAGCCAGGAATTGCTTCCTGTCTAGATATAAATGTTCTGGATGGCGTGTTTTTCCATCAGAAGGCTATTTTGTCTACATTGAAATCTGTTGTTTTGCGTAGCCACCTTCATCTGTTATCTAGAACTTCTGGGTAACGCAGCTCCTACATGGGCACTTGCTGCTTCACCTTGACCTTTATGTTATGGAGACATAAACCTCATGAACCAACCTCTGCTAGCTTTAAGCTTTTCTTCTGCAGCTTCTTCAGCCTTCAGAGCTTTGGTGAGAGTTAGGGTCTTGCTGTGGTTTGAGCTTTGGTGTAAAGGAAATGTTGGGGCTGGCTTGATTTATCTAGAACACTGAATCTGTCTCCACACCAGCAACAAGGCTGTTTTGCTTTCTTATCACTCATGTGTTCGCTGGAGTAACACTTTTAGTTTCCTTCAAGGACTTCTCCTTTACATTCACAACTTGGCTAACTGGCATAGGGGCCTCGCTTTTGGCTTGGCTCAGCTTTTGCCTGCCTTCCTCACTAAACGTAATCATCTCTAGCTTTTGATGTAAAGTGAGAGACATGCACCTCCTTTCACTTGAACACTTAGAGGCCATTGTATGGTGATCAATTAGCCTAATGTAAATATTGTTGTTTGAGGGACTAGGAAACTAGGGACTAGGAAAGCCCCAGGGGACAGATACTGGAATGGCCAGTGGGTGGAGCAGTTGGAGCACATTTATTGATTGAGTTCATCATCTTATATGGATGTGGTTCCTGGAAGCTCCAAACATTACAATAGTAACATCAAATATCACAGAATAGCCCTAGCTGGTTTAGCTCAGTGAATAGAGCGTTGGCCTATGAACTGAAGGGTCCCAGGTTCGATTCCAGTCAAGGGCACTTGCCTGGGTTGTAGGCTTGATCCCCAGTGGGGGCATGCAGGAGGCAGCCAGTCAATGATTCTCTCTTCCTCTCTGAAATAAATAAAAATATATATATTTTTTAAATATCACAGAATACCATAAAAGTATAATAATGAAAAAGTTTGAAATATTGCAGGAATTACCAAGATATCACATATAGTGAGCAAATGCTGTTGCAAAATGGCACTGATAGACTTGTTTTCCCCTGTGCTCCTCATCTTACCTGACTTACCACAAATTTTCAATTTGTAAAAAAAAAAAAAATAAAAAAAAATGCAGTATCTGTGAAGTACAGTAAAGCAAAGTGCAATAAAATGAGATATGGCTGTACTAATATGGAGCCCCACTCAGCATGATGATATAGAGGGTGTCCCAAAAAATGTACACACACTTTACAGCAGATAGCTCAATTGATGTTTCTTTTCCAATTTAATCCTTTGGAATGAATAATTATTCAGTGTGTATACATTTTGTGGGAACAACCTGTAAATGTGTTCTCAAATTTTGTTCACAGTTTCATCTTCCTCTTAGAAATGCTGCAGCGCGTTTCCTTTAAGCTTTAGTCATCTATTATTTGTTTTTAAAGTACTTTATGATTTCACATATTTTTGTAAATCACAAAGCCACATTGTGCTTGAAAGTTGAGAGAGAGAGAGAGAAAGAGATAGGTTAACTGATCTGTTAGGGCCTTATAGTGAATCAGTAGAAGTAAGTAGAATATCGAGGCTCATGTTAACATCTTTATTCAGTTTTCCCCAAAGTGGTCGAGGGCAAATACTGTGGTTTTCTCCCTAATCCTGATCACTTCCAAGGTGTCCAGAGGGTTTAAGGAGAAATATACTCGTGAAGGGGAAGATGTATCACATTTTGACAGATATCAGATATTGATTACCTATTTACACTGCCTAATATTTTAAATGTCCTCATAATGTCCCAATGAGTTAAGGCACATGCCATTCCTGCCTTAAGAGAATAATGAAGATAGCGTATGGAACATTCAATTATTGCCTATCAAAATGTGCCATCTTTAAGGGAAACAGATAGGGCATCCCTCCTCAGTTTGCTTTTTAACCCTTAAACCTGGAAGGACCCAACACCGACTTCTTGGAAGGACCCCAGGATTCTCATTGAACGCCTGGCTCCTGGCCTCATCTCCCCCCGTGCCTCCTGATCCTACTCACTCCCCTGTGCTCCTCATCTTACCTGACTTGTGACCCTCCGACCTTGCACAGGGTAGAGGTCCAGTACTATTGGTTAGGAAGTGTGTGAAGTGTCAGTGCTGACTTAGCAGCAGAAAGGCATCTGCTTCAAGGAAGTCTTCTGACCCTGAGTGTACATTTCTCCCGATCTGCGCTATTCTGGGGAGCAACATACTGGTGTGTTGGAAAGATCGTGGTCTTAAGAGTTTCGGACCAGGACCCTTAATAAAAGTCAGGCCAGCTTCTCCTTTACGGATTCAAGTTATAACCACTTATACTTATCAGGAGCCTGGCTAAGATACCAGCAACCCTCACAGAGCAACAAAACTAAATACTTTGAAGTATAAAACACAAATCTTAAGCTCAAGGATTAAACCCTGCTTTTTTCTCCTTTGTAACATGGGATGAGTAAATGACAGTTTTTAGGAAGTGCCATGACATAGTGGTTAAATGCATAGCTCTAAAACCAACCATGTTATTTATTAGCTCTAATGCTGAGCAAGTTATTTTACCTCCTTTGCCTCAGTTTCCTCATGTGTAGATGGTGATAACATTATCAGTTGTTGTGAAGATAGATGAAGCATGTCTGTCTAGTTCTTAGAATAGTATTGGGCACACAGTGAGTACTCAATTAGTTACCTTATTGTCAGCTATGGATTTAAATTGGAGAATGTGCCGAAACCGGTTTGGCTCAGTGGATAGAGCTTCGGCCTGCAGACTGAAAAGTCCTAGGTTCGATTCCAGTCAAGGGCATGTACCTTGGTTGTGGGCACATTCCCTGTAGGGGGTGTACAAGAGGCAGTTGATTGATGATTCTCTCTCATCGATGTTTCTAACTCTCTGTCCCTCTCTCTTCCTCTCTGTAAAAAAAAATCAATGAAATATATTTTAAAAAAAAGAAAAATCTTTTAAAAAAATAAAAGAAAAAAAAATAAATTGGAGAAGGCACACAGTCCTTGGCATGGATTTAAATGATCAAAATGTAGATAGGATTGTTGGTAATAACAAGCTACCTTGAAATAATTTGGGTTAGCGGGTACACTTGGAGGAGATCTAGTGGGATGAATGTTAACTATTTTAGAAGAAAAAAGAATCCTTCAAAATCAGTTCCACTACTTTATTTAAAGGAGAACAGGAAGGTAGTAACTTCATGTGAGGTCATCACCTAGGCATGGCAAAGTCACAGCTGGCACAAGGCAATATCTTACCTTTGACTTACAAGGTATAAGAAGTGTCACATGAATATTAATATTTTTTTTTAAAAAGGTTACAAAGTGATACACGTAAATACATTTTTATACAGATACTAGAGGCCTTGTGCACGAATTCATGCACAGCTGGGGTCTGGCTGGCCCACCCTATTGGAATAGACCTGGCTGGCCAGGGGGAGGGGCCCTGCCCCCTGGCTGAACTCTGCTCGAACTCCCAGTTGAGGGGACAGTTTGCATATTACCCTTTTATTGTACAGGATATAAAATAATTAACTTATATGCTGTTTTGTTAGAGCTCAATGTTTGTGATTATTTTTAGACCTCTATGAATCTATGCCATTCCAGGGAAATTTATTATGAAGACATGAACACATGGGTGGGCTGTGTATATCTACGGACACTAGTATTTCTTTCTTCTTTTTTTTTTTTTTAAATAATAACCTCTTGGACAATACTTTGTTTTCAAAGAATAAATATCCACTAAATATTTTAGTTTACACATCAGTGTTGTATATTTTTCTCTGTTGATATGACACAGATGATGCCTTAGAGAAACACAGTATAGTCACAGTATTTAAAAACATTCTTAATGCTTATTTTCCTTAACTGTGCTTACTGGGAAGTAGGATATAACTCAATTTATTGGAGAACAATAGTGCCTTTAAAATTGAAATTCTTCGTGACTGATACAAGCAGAGAGCTCTGAGCTTCTGCTTATACGTGTTTCCCATAACCTTTAATGTCTCACGGCTCCCCTCATCTCTTTTCCTCTCCTGCCCTTTTCTATTATGGGTTTGTTCTCTCTACCACCCTACCTTCCCTTTTAATAATCGTTCATCTTTTTTAGAATTCCTTATTTATTCGTTAAAGATACGCCTGCTGCTTTATTGATCTTAGTAGTCTCTGCTTGTATTTCTCTAGGATATTGGTGTCTTCTCAGCAAGCCTGAGCTGTGTATTAACGCTGGGGCGGCGGGAGAAAATCTGTACTCTCACAATTATTTGGGCCACTTCACTTGCGTGGGCAGCAGCATTTATACTGAGCGCCGCTGGCAACACAAATGCAGGGACGTGGAGCCAAAGTGATGAGGGAAGCTGCTAGCCGCCTGGCATCCGCCTGGCACCAGGCCCGCTTCTTGGGCCTGCCTTTGCACAAGGAGGAATTGCAGGCTCCATGTACTCCACGTTTGTCTGCTTCCTTCCCGGGGCGGCCCGATGGGAAGTGGGGGGTGGGGGTGGGAGGGGGGTTGTTAGGCGTAACTGTGTTAAAAGTGAGGATCAGGGACGGTTGCCTACTTAATCCAAGTAGCGGGTGAACACACGGCAGACGTTTGGGGGGGGGGGGGGGCTGTAAGCATGCGAGGAGGTTGCTTGCCAGGGATGAACGGAGAGGGAGGATTACGGGACCACCTGAGCCCGGAATCACAGATGCCTCTGGCACCTGCAGCGAAATTTTCCACCCGTAGACCCTGTGTGTGTGTATGGGGCGGGTGTGTGTGTGTGTGTGTGTATGGGGCGGGGGTGTGTGTGTGTGTGTGTATGGGGCGGGTGTGTGTGTGTGTGTATGGGGCGGGTGTGTGTGTGTGTGTGTGTGTGTGTATGGGGCGGGTGTGTGTGTGTGTGTGTGTGTGTGTGTATGGGGCGGGTGTGTGTGTGTGTGTGTGTGTGTGGGTGTGTATGGGGCGGGGAGGGGTCGGGGGGGGGGAAGTGGGGGCGGGAAGGCCCGGGACCTAGCGGGTCGCGCCCCCTCCCCGGGGGGGCGGGCCAGACCCCGCTGGCCCGGGGGGCGGCCCCTCGCGCAGCCACACAGCGACCTGACCCACGCCCCCCGCTGCCCCCGCCCCACCCGCCGCGGCCCCCCCGCTGAAGTCACAACCCCGCCCGCTACCTGGGCGCCGGGCACTGCGGACCGGCACCGGCTCCGGCTCCGGCTCCGGCTCCGGCTCCGGCTCCGGCTCCGGCTCCGGCACCGGCGGCGGAGGACCGTTCCCGCGGAGGCGCCGCGAGGGCATGAGCGCCGGGCGCCTCTGCCTCCGGAGCGGCGGCGGCCGGGGCGGCGCCGGGGGGCCGCGGGGCGGGAGATGAGCGTGCGCCCCGGCCGGGCGGCAGCATGCACCCCGGTGCCTCCGGCGGCGGCGGCCCCGCGGCCCCCGGCGCCCCGGGCGAGCGGCGGGCCCCCGGGCGGGGCCGGGGCGGGCGCTGGCGGGCGCCGGCGGCGGGGGCCGTGCTGGCCGCGGCGGCCCTGTCCGGCCTGGGCCGCGGGGCGGCGGGGGGCGCGGGGCCGGGCGCCGCGCTGCTCGGGCTCGGCCTGTGCCTGGCGGCCGCCGCCGCCGCCTTCCTGCTGGGCGCGCTGCTCTCGCTCGCCCGCCGCGGCCCGCGCGCCCCGCCGCCCCGCTTCGCCGCCGCCCGCCGCCGGCGGGCCCTCCGGCCGCGGGTGAGTACGGCCCGCGCCCCCGCTCCTGTCCGCTCGGCCCGGCGGGCGGGGTCCCCCGGGGCGGCGGGGCTGCGGGCCGCCGGGTGCTCGGTCCCGATGCCGCCGCCCCGCAGCCGGGAGCGGAGGGCGCCGTGCGGGCTCCCCGCGGCTCCGCGACCCTTCTCCGCGGAGGGAACTTGGGGACCGTCCACCGGACAGACCCTCCCCCCAGCCCTGCACCCCAAACCCGGGGCACCCTCCCACCCCCACCCCACATCCTGCGCCCACCGTGATGGGAAGGAGCGCCGCCCGCTGGCTGCTGGGTTAGGAAGGGGGCGCCGGACCCCGTGCCGCGGGGAGGCTGCGGCCGGGCGGGAGTGGGGTGGGGGGGTGGGGGTAGGACAGGACACGTTTTAGACCGGCTGTGCCCGGCCTCGGTGCCGAACCCCTACTTTCGCTGCCTCGCAGCTTCCGGCTCGCACCCGTAAGCGAAATGGACTCTGTGCTGGCCTCACACTCAGCCCCAGGAATGAATGGCGCTGCCCTTAGGCAAGCTGTCCGAGCCCGTGGGGTGCGGGTGGGGTGGGGGGACCCACTCCATAAGCACCTTTGTCAGGGGGCTGTGTGTTTGCCTGCGATCTGACCCGCGCCCTCGGCGAAAGGAGGTGAGGGAGGTGGTGGGTGAGACAATCAGGCACGCTCACTGCGAGTTGATCAGCAATTGCGTGTACTAAGGAAGAGGAACTTCTGTAGTCTAAAAAACCAGTGGTATCAGTTTTTCTTAAAAACCTTCATTTAGCTGTCCATCCCCGCCCCCCTCCTCCCCCCAACCCAGTCTAATTTAGCAAGAGTTGGTGAGCAGGTGTATTTTTCTGCTTTCTTTTCTAGATTTTACTAGTTGGTTTGTTGATCACTGATAAATGACATTGCAGTTCTTTAGGGTATTGTAAGAAGTTACTCTTCAGGGTGTATTTATTGAGCATTTTGTACAAGCCAGGTATTATTCTGGAAGCTGGGGTGGAGTCAACAAGACACGGGAATGCCCAGCGATCTAGAGATTGTATTCTTCCGGAGACCAGACAATGAACAAACACATGAGGCACTTTGGGATAGCGGTACATCTGTGGAAAAGGGGTTAAGCGTTAAGAGGTTCAGAGTGCCCGTAAGCGGGCACAGGAAGTTCAGAAGGTGGGGTCAGGGTCAAAGTCTTACTGCAGCCTACTACCCCTGAGGGCCTGCAAGCCTCCTGCTGTGGGTTACCAACCTGTCACCTGGGACATTCCCTCCAGCCTCCCAGCACCCGTGCAGTTCCGGGGAGAGAAAACTTTGGGGAATCCAGGAAGGGAGTTTAGGAGACAAATTAGAGATGACAGGACTTGAAAGGTGGCATTAAACAAAGCAGCACATGTAACCTCTCATGTATACTACCCGGACATTTCAGGTAACAGAAGAGGTGAAGTATAAACTAAGGAAAACAGATCAGCCTTTTAAGACTTGTATTTAAAAAAAAAAAAAAAATATATATATATATATATATATATATATATATATATATTGATTTTTTACAGAGAGGAAGGGAGAGGAATAGAGAGTCAGAAACATCGATGAGAGAGAAACATCGATCAGCCACCTCCTGCACACATCCTATTGGGGATGTGCCCGCAGCCAAGGTACATGTCCTTGACCGGAATCGAACCTGGGACCCTTCAGTCTTCAGGCCGACGCTCTACTCCCTGAGTCGAACCGGTTAGGGCTAGCACTTGTATTTTTATAATAGCCTTAAGTAAGAAAACAAGCCTATTAGGAAATTCACTTTATAAGTTGTATGCTGCTTAGAATTGAAACGCATATTATTCACATACAATTTTTTTTAAAACTGTACTGGTGCCTTTAGTTGTGCTGTATTCCTAGTAATGTGAGTTTAGGTTTAAAAAGTATTCTCTCCCTGATGAATGGAAGCATAAGCATGTGGTGTAGTATAAAATATCTGCAGTTCTGTGGGGGTGGGAGCTGGACCACACAGGACCAAATGGTGCCTGGTAAGATGCAGCGACTACTTTACTACGGGAGATTTGATTCAGCACGAAGAAAACCCTCGTGTATTCTTACACATTTGGATTAACTGAGTGTCAGCTACACAGGTCAGACACTGCGATCTGTCCTTCAGTCTGTCCATCTCTCTTTCCTTCCTCCTTTCTTCCTCGTTTTTTTCTTACTGGCTTCCTTCTATAGAGAAAAAAAATGCAGACCTGGTTAAAAATAGGCGGCCAGCGAAGCCTAAACTAAAAGGGAGAAGGATTTCGTGTCTCGGAGCACTCAGATGCTTCTCTGCGCCTCACAGAACAGTTATCGGCTGTAACTCCATGTGGTTACGACATGATTAACACCTTTTGTTATACCTTGCACCCAGTAGGAACAGCAGTGCTTGCTGCTGATGATGAGGAAAATTAGGTCTGTGTGTGGTCACTGACACAGGGTTTCCCCCTCTAATTAATCTAGTATCTGTTGGATATCTCTGATACGTGAGGATTTCGATTTTACTTGGGTGGGAATCATTTTTTTAAAATATATTTTTACTTTTCAATTACAGTTGACACACAATATTGTATGCTTCCGGTGTATAACCCAGTGATTGGACATTATATAATTTACTAGACTCCCCAGTACCCTCATGACACCATACATACTTACAATATTATTGACCTGCTGTTCTTTATATCTCCATGGCTATTCTGTAATTACCAATTTGTACTTCACGTTTTCCCACCCATCCTCCCAACACCCATCCCATTTTTCATCCAGTCCCCTATCCTACCCCAACTCTGTCAACCGCAAGTTCTCTCTTTTTATCTAAGTCTGTTCCAGTGTTGTTTATTTTGTTCTGTAGATTCTTCAGTGAAATCATAGGGTAATTGTCTTTCTCTGACTGACTTATTTAACTGAGCACAATACACTCCACTCTAGGCCCATCCATGCTGTCACAGATGGTAAGATTCATTATTTTTTTATGCCTGAGAAATAGCCTAGTGTGTGTGTGTGTGTGTGTGTGTGTGTATATATATATATATATATATATATATATATCTCACAGCTTTTTCTATCCACTCATCTCCTGATGGGCACTTGGGCTGCTTCCATAGCGTGGCTGTTGTACGTAATGCTACAGTGACCATAAGGGTGCATGAATTCTCTCAAATTAGTGTTTTGGGTTTCTTCAGATACATTCCCAGATGCGGACTCTCTGGGTCCTAAGGCAGATCCATTGTTAATTTTTTTCCATAGCGGCTGCACCAGTCCGCAGGGTGGGCATCACTATTGATTAAAGTAGTAAAAATAATTTTCATCTCAGTATTTTCAGGAACTAAGGAAACTTGGGTGTAAGGTCAGGAAAGTCGATGCTCCAGTGTTGACAGTTGATCTCCCGGCCTCACTTCAGCAGCACTTGGAGTTGGTCCGAGGCCAGCAGATCAGAGTTGTGATGCTCTGGGCTGGCCTTCTCACGTGCCAGTGGGTCCAGCTTAGCAGAGCAGGCTGCCTTAGCCTAGGATTGCAGTTTGGCCTTATGCCAGGCCAGTTAACTCACCTGGACCAAGAGTCAGATTCACTAGCCACAGTCACTTCACTCTGGGCAAGCAGCAAGAGAAATAGGGCAAAAGGGACCAGCATTACAAAGTGTATGTTCATATAATGGGAAAAAGTCACATGCCAGTGACATATGGAACACTGAAATCTACTGCCATGTAAAGAAGATAAGTAACGAAAGACTTTTCAAAGATCAGGCAGGGACGTTCAAGAAATTAATCTAATCTAATTAATGTGCACTTACTGAATATCTGCTGTATATTTGCAAGTCTTAGATTATTTTTCTGCTCAGTTAGTTGCTGAGTGCTGTGTCGAGGACATAGTAGGTAGGCTCTTGGTAGACAGATTCAGCCGGAATGAATGGATTATTGTTTGAGATGCGAACACATTTAAGTATCCCGTTGACATTTTTAGATCTGAGATTTCAACCTCAGTTTCTAGAGAATGGCCCGGCCTTGCCTAGGTGTCACTAAGAGCTTGGGTAGTCGCTTTCTGTAGTGCCTGGCTGTGTCCCTGTGCAGCCCTCTCGGGCTGAGATTGGGCTGGCAGAGAAGACTGGGTGGGAGGGCAGTGTTTGTGGAAACAGTAAAAACATTCACACAGCAATCCAGGGCTCCAGGTGGCTTGGGTAGGACTTGTAGAATTCCTAAAAGAGTTCTTTTACTAATACAAAAGTTCTTTGAGTAAAACAAAGTGACTTTAGTTACTTGAGGGCAAAAGGAAAAGAAATAGGAATTAGGTAAATAAACACAGCCTCTTTGTAACTGTCTTTTATTATGCTAATGTGATAAACTAATCCTCAACCCTTTGATATAGATAATGATACTTATTGCCCTCAGAATATTTGTTTGCATTTTAACGAGGGGAGTTAAGTCAGGGTGGCCAGTGGGAAAAGTATTTTAAGGAAGATGGCATTTTTGAGAACCCTGGGAAAGATAGGATCTTATCTAACTCTTGATATGGTATAGGGATTGTTTTACTTAAATTGTTACTAGTTATAATTTTAAATGTAATTTTTTACGTAGGCCATATAATTACATGGTTTAAAAACATTGAAGCATATAGAAGTGTGTACAGTGAAAAAAATATTTCTTCCATATAGCCAGTATTAAGAGGTGCTATTTACTCTTCAAGATATACATTATCAATATAATAAAAGGGTGATAGGCTAATTAGACTGGATAGACCAGAGGTCTTCTGGACATCCTTTTAGATGCCCTTCCGTACAAAGCCAAGGTGGCTAGGGCTGAGGCAGAGGTGGTTAGGGGCAATCAGGCCAGCAGGGGAGAGTATTTAGGGGCAATCAGGCAGGCAGGCAGAGGCAGTTAAGGGTGAGCAGGCAGGCAAGCAGTTAGGAGCCAGTGGTCCCCGATTGTGAGAGGGATGTCTGACTGCCGGATTAGGTCCGAGATTGGGCTTGAACCAGCAGTCGAACATCCCCCAAGGGGTCCCTGATTGGAGAGGGTACAGGCTAGGCTGAGGGACCCATCCCTCTCTGTAAGAATTTTGTGCATGGGGCCTCTAGTCTATAATAATAAAAGTGTAATATGCTAATTAGACGAGCTGTCCTTCCAGACGAAGCCGAGGCTATGAGGGAGCCCGGGTCCTGGGTGCCAGAGGGAAGCCGGTGTTGGCAGCCAGGGAAGGAAGGCCTAACTCTTCCATGAATTTTGTGCATCCGGCTTCTAGTGTTTATATAAGCAAATGCAAATAAGTATTCAAAAAAAGTTCTGGATGTCTATAATCTCTTAACGTATAAACAGTGATTACACACAAAAGAATAATTGTTTCCTGTATCTTTGTTATGAAGAAACTAGTTCTTGAGGTTAGTAAACATAAGATAAAATTATATATGAATAGTGATACATACAGTGATTACACACAAAGGAAGATATATGATTAAACCTAGAACATAAAAAAAAGCTAATCAAAACCAGCAACTGTACCTAAGAAAAGAAAAAAGTGTGTATCTGAATGAGCAAAACTGTCCGAAGGTAGCAATATGTACTTTCGTAATTTGTACAAAAATAAAACAAAATAAGCCAGGCAAACTGTTTTAGAGATGCAGTGCACGTGCCCTTTGGGATGTGAGTTGCTAGTGAGCGTATGCCATGACTCACAAGAGCCCGGATTGGAAGGGAGGGTAGTCTTGGCCAGATCCTGGAAGTCCTCAGCTGAGGGATTAGAATTGGAGTTTAGTCTGTAGGTATGGCAGCTATTGACATTTTCTGAGCAGCAGAGTGACAGCATCAGAGCTGGGCTTTTGAAACGTTAAACAGACACGTAATTGGGATGGACTTGGGAGAGAAATACAGTGCAGCTGTAACATAGAAAGTGAGAGTTAATGGAGCTGTGCAGATGGAACAGAAGACAGTAAATCCAAGAATGTGAGAGAGTTTTCCTTGATATTATCGCTGATTACCATCAGAGATAGGGTTAGGAATCTCTCCAGGTGTCTTAACATTGTCTGTAGACAATAAATTCAGCCCAAAGGAAGGGTCCTGCCGTTTGCTCGCAGATGTGTGATGGGAGTCTCCACGGGAGCTCTCTCTGGAGCCTTATTCTGGCTCTCCGGAGTCTCCGGCTGCTTTTGTTTCGGGCGCATGCTGTGATGCCACCGCAGGGATTGCATGTTGCCTTCTTAAACATACCTTCGGTTTCCCTGCCAGCCCTATCGTCTGTGGGGGACGGTGCCCTAGATTCCTCAAAACGTGTGAGTCCCCGTGGGCGGCATGTCGCACCCCATCGTGCTGGCGGGTGACTCAGCAGGTCCGGTGCTGGGGCCCCGGCTTCAGACATGAAATGCCTGTGGAAGGCTGTCAGTATGGAAGTGATGGCATGCAAAGTGGCTGGGGTTTTGTTTGTCCTTTTAAATGGCAGCTTTGCTTTTGAAAGAAAAGCACATCGCAAACTTGGAACTTCATGTTTTCACCCGTCGCAGTTTGGTCACTTTCCAAACTAGGGTTCGTTGGTTGGGGGATGATGAGGGATAACCCGTGGGGGCAGTGTGTGTGTGTGTGTGTGTATGTGTGCGTGTGCGTGTGTGTGTGTGGTGTGCGTGTGTGTGTGTGTGGTGTGTGTGCGTGTGTGTGTGGTGTGCGTGTGTGTGTGTGTGGTGTGCGTGTGTGTGTGCGTGTGTGTGTGTGTGTGTGGTGTGCGTGTGTGTGTGTGCGTGTGTGTGTGTGTGGGGGGGTGTGTGCGTGTGTGTGTGTGGTGTGTGTGGTGTGCGTGTGTGTGAGTGTGTGTGTGTGTGTGTGAGTGTGTGTGTGTGAGTGTGTGTGTGTGAGTGTGTGTGTGTGCGCGAATGTGTGTGTGTGAGGATTTTCTCGTAGGCCTTCTCGATGCATCCAGCAATCTCATCTCTGATAGTGTCAAGCAGGATGTCGATGAAGAAGGTATAACTCTCCACAGGGATGCTGCCTTTGGCCAGGAACACCTTGTTGTAGCTGCCCTCCATTAGGTACTGCTCAAGGGACACAGGCTGCAAGCATGTATACATTGGTCTGGATGTCCTTGGCAGGCAGCCGCTCCAATTCCGTGTGGAACTCAGCCACTCGGTTCTGAGACAGCAGGAAGAGGAGGTTAAGGCCCAAGAGCTGATTCAGGGAGCTGTTCCTTGTAATCGAAGTAGTAACATTTGAGCTGGGCCATGTAGCACTCGAAGGAGGGGATGTCCTTGCGTAGGATACTCCACTGGGCCCCAATCTCCAGTATATCACGGGCCAGAAGGAGCTGCTGTTTGGTCAGTTTGGTCCCTGTGGTTGGCAGGAAGTTGAGCTCCAGCAGAACCAGCTTGAGACGGCCCAGCTCTTCCCCACACTTGCTGAGGTTGGGGCTTTTACGGGTTCCACTCGCCCTTGAGCTGCTCGTACATGCCGGCCGCGGCCTGCAGGACTGCGCTCGAAGCCGCCGAAGGCCCCGAGTTAGAGGAGCCCACCCCGACATTCAACGCTGCAGCCGCCATCTTCTTAATTTCTTTTTCTTTTTCTTTTCTTTTTTTTTTTTTAAATTACTGATTTTAGAGAAAGAAAGAGAAAGGAAGAAAGAGATAGACATTTTGTTGGTCCACTTATATATGCATTCATTGGTTGTTCCTTGTATGTGCCTGACTGGAGATTGAACCCCCAACCTTGGTAAATTGTCACACCCCTCTAACCAAATGGGCTTCAAACCTGAATTTCTGTAGTTCCCTCCCACCTGCACGAGTGAGTTTGCATTCATCATAGTAATTAAACTTTTATAGGCGTTTGCTCATCTGCTCATGCAGGACCTCATTGACGGTTTTCCTAACTCAACCCGCTCGCCTCCATTTCTGCGAGTCCCCAGCAGTGTCTCATGTGTTTGTGAATGAGCTCATTAAGCTCTTCCATGTCTGGTGCTTGCAGGCCCTTTGCAGAGTCTTCTCTGCTGAAACCAGAGAAGAAAGGAACAGCGTGTGCACAAGCCCTTTCCTGTTGGGCTCCCGTGTCTCAGTCCCTGAAGCTGGGCGCCCAGGAGGGCTTATCCTTCTGCTTTTGTCCTGAGCCAAAGTCACGGCCTGAGCTTTATAGAAGCTGCGAGCCTAGTCCTGTTTCTCTGATTTGGCAAGAGCATGCTTTACAGTATACTAGTATGTTTACCTTGTTATAGAAGCTCAGGGCTTATGCCCTTATTTGCGTCTCTGGTAAGACAGCCCTTACCCTGTGTTTGTGGTTCCTCTCCGGCTGCCTCCGAGCAGTCCCTGCGGGCCCAGGGCTTTCTCTCCCAGCTCAAAGGCTGAGTGTCTTCTTCCTGCCAACATCAGCTCTGGCACATGGCCCCTGGGGCTGCATGCTGGCTCTGCCACTTAAGACATGGAATTAACATCTCAAATGATCGAGAGATGTCACTGTATTATTCCTGAGGCAGGTAATTTACTTTCTCCCCCCCCCCCCCAATTTCCCCCCATTTCACTGAACCTTTCTGAGGTTTTGACCCCTAGATAAGCTCGGGAAGTTGCTTTGTTTTCCAGATTTGATTTTAGGTCATTCTTGATTTCTCCCTCCCTCCTCCCCCCCTCTCTTTCACACACACACACACACGCACTCTTGGCAGTCTCATCTTTGAGCCTCCTCTAATAACCATCTCTACACTGAGGATTAGAGTTTGTTCCTCAGGCAGATCTCATTTATTCAGCTACTTAACTTGACATTTCCACTTGGCACTCACAGTGGTGCCTGAAATTCAAAAAGTCCAAGTGTCCCCCTTCGCCTCCCATTGTTTCCTGTCAGTGACTACACTTCTGAAAGTCAGGTCCCTCCGCCAGAAGCCTCTGAGTCCTTCTTGACATCTCCTCCCTCGCCAGATGCATTCCATCGTCAAGTCCTGCCTTTGACCTCTTGCATCTTGCATCCATCCACTTTTTAAAATCCTTAACAGAGGTATTCTTATTTAAATTGATTTTGAGAGGGAGCGAAAGAGAGAGAGAGAGATCCATGTGAGACAGAAACATCGATCCGTCGCCTCCTGTATGTGGCGTCCATACTGGGGATGGAACCTGCAGCCTAAGTATGTGCCCTGACTGGGAATCTAACCCGCCACGCTATGGTGTATGAGATGACGCTCCAGCCCACTGAGCCACCCAGCCAGGGCTCATCTACTCCTTTCTAGCTCTTGTGCTTGGTCCCAAGTACCATCTGTCCCACCTGGAAGACTGCACTAGCCTCTCCGCTGGTCTGCTGCCTCCTTATTGGTCCTCCTTCGGTTCATTTTTCAAAAACCCAATCACATCCCTCTTCAGCAGCATGTTTTATTAGACCCAGCAGTATCTTCCTGTTCTTCCCCGCTCTTTAGCCTGATCTGTCCTCCTACATCCATCCCTCACACGTCCCCCTCAGTCCTCAAAGCGCCAAGCTCACTCCTACCATGACTTCCTTGCCTGTTGCTGCCTCTGCCTGGGGAACCGCTGCCCCTCACCCAGCGGATTTCTCTCGCTCAGACTTCCGGCATCACTTTGCATAGAGCTTTCCCTGCCTCCCCACTGAAAATATATATTCCCATAGCACCGTATACCTTTCCTCGTGGTACTGACACAGTCCTAACTTCATCCTCACGTGGACAAGTCTCTTTCTTTTTCATTAACCCTTGAGCTCCATAAAGGCAGAAACTCCCCTTGGTATCTTTAACACCTAGCAGGATTTAGTAGGGAAGCAATAAACATTCCCGGAGGGATTTCATGGGGCATACACACGAAGAGGATGGTGTTGGAGCCAGTTGTCGGAATTTGAATCCTGGCTCTGCCCCAATAACCCAGTGACTGTGGGTAACTTGCTGAAGACTTCTAGGTCTCCTCATCTGGAAAATGGAGATCGTAAATATCTTCAGGGGTTGTTTGGAGCAATGTCATAGTATTTAAAAATACAAATGCTTAGTATTTATAGAAGTGCTTGGAATATAGAAAGTGTTAAGTGGTAGATTTTACAATATTTTTAAAAAGCTTTTTATTATAAAATAAAAAATACAGAGTGAGAAAAATCACAGAAAATAAATAAGATAGTTTGGTGAATGATTATAAAGAGAAGACCCTTGTAACTTCCCCAAACCCCAGGGATAGCCCTTCCTGTTCTGCTTTGACTTTATAGTAACCATTTCCATGCATGTCAGTATAATTTTGTCACTCAAATGTGCATCTTTATTCTCATCACCCATTAAAAAAATGTTTCTCCTCTGCTCTTTTTTTCTCTTTCCAATTTATCTGTTGAAGAACCTGGAGCATATAGTCTGGAGTTTGCTGAGTGCACTTCAATAATACAGCTCAGCATGATCCTCTCCCCTTTGTATGTCCTACAGGTTGGCAGAGGGATCCAGAGGTTTGATCAAACTTGTGTTTGATCCCTTTGGCAGGACTAGGCAGGTGGCGATGTGACCTTTCATTGGGAAGCACATACTAACCGATTGTCTTTGTTATATGAGTAGCTGTTGATGCTCAGTACCTAAATCTATTATTTGTTGGGGTGACAAAATGATGTTTTAACTGGCATTTATTTTGTATATACTTGTTCAAAAGAGACACATTTACTTTATGTAATATTTGGTTACACAGTGGTACAGTTAATCTAAAAGCAGAATAAATGCTAGATTCTTTCTCATTATCAGTGTCCAAGGTAATGAGTTGATTTCCCATTGTCCTCTGAAAGTGATCAACTAGTTGTATGTTTTAAAAAATAAATTATGAGCGCATGGGTTTGAACATATTCAATGATTTCAATCACTGTAATTATTCTCTTCTGAAGCTTACGTAAGTCCTTCTTTGGCCACGGAGCCCTTTCAAGTTGGCTCCTTAGTCCTTTTGATATGACCCTTCTAGTCTTTGAGAATTTTCTTGTATCTGGTATAGTGAGATATTTCAGGTTCATTTTGCATATTCATAATTCCGCTCACACCTGGAATTAGCAATTTCTTTAAAAAGAGCCCTGATTTCTTTTCACGGGAAATGGTGTTTCAAGAACTTATTCTGCCTTAGCTCTGAGCAGCATAGCCGCACCCAGACCAGCTGTTCCCTGAGCGAGATGTTTTGTAG
This sequence comes from Nyctalus aviator, assembly GCA_036971965.1. Lineage (NCBI taxonomy): Eukaryota > Metazoa > Chordata > Mammalia > Chiroptera > Vespertilionidae > Nyctalus > Nyctalus aviator. The sequence continues at coordinate 181,211,555 of CM072924.1, read as the reverse complement.
GATGAATGGTTGTCCTGGTTTGCTTAGAATTGTCTTGGTTTCAGCGCTGGAAGTCCTGTGCCCCAAGGAAGAAAAAGAACTCGTTCCAGATGTTAGGGAGGCTCACTGTTCTGGGCTTGGTCATTGTTTCTTGGTCTCTATGAAGACATATGGGAGGGTGGGAATCAGTCTTTTACAGATAACAATCGCCCAGTAGTTAAATTTTTATACTATGTTCTTTACTTTTATTTTTTTAATTGAATTCAGAGAGGAAGGAGGAGAGAGAGAGAGAGAGAGAAACATCAGTGATGAGAGAGTCATTGATCGGCTGCCTCCAGGATTGAGCTTGCAATCCAGGCATGCGCCCCAACCAGGAATTGAACTGTGATCTCCTGGTTCATAGGTCGACACTCAACCACTGAGCCACATCAGAGGGCTATACTGTGCCTTCTTAAAGGCAAGTAACACTTATTTTTTAAAAAAATATATATTTTATTGATTTTTTTACAGAGAGGAAGAGAGAGGGATAGAGAGTTAGAAACATCGATGAGAGAGAAACATCGACCAGCTTCCTCTTGCACCCCCCCCACTGGGGATGTGCCCACAACCAAGGTACATACCCTTGACCGGAATCGAACCTGGAACCTTTCAGTCTGCAGACCGACGCTCTATCCATTGAGCCAAACCGGTTTCGGCCAAGTAACACTTATTTTTAATAGTGCTTTGTAGTCAGCTTCAGCATTTGCTTGTCAAAGCCTATTTTGGCATTGCTAATGGGTTCTGAGAGATGGCTTTGGTCGTCTCAGTTTGATTCATTTTACTCTAACCTATATGCCTATGAACACAGTGGATAAATAGGTATAGTAGAAAAGTCATACTGTGCTAGAAGTCATAAAGTGAAGCCTTGCCTGGCCAGCGTGGCTAGTGGTTGAGCGTGGACCTAGGGACCAGGAGGTCACAGTTTGAGTTCCGGTCAGGGCACGTGCCCGGGTTGTGGGCTTGACCCCAGTGTGGGGCTTGGATAGGCAGAGTGGGATTGCTTCTCTTGCCTATTTGCCCAACATGGGTCATTCAGGGCATTTGCTTATAACTGTACTCGGGGGCAGCTTTCCCATTAAATGTAACGGAAATCAGTATCAGGAAATAGAATGGTGGTTTTTCTCTAAAGGAGCATTTGTAGCCAACTTAAATTTCCAATAATTGTTTATTCATTGCCTGTACACAGTGTAGAGTGTACAACATTCCAGGAATGCAATAATGTTTTGTTCAAGCACAATATTTAAAACAATCATTAATTTAACTGACTTCTCTTGTCTTTTAAAATGATTCATGATTTGGTAGTATCATTGTGGAACAGAAATGCTATACAGGAAGAGTTCATACTACCTCCTTTCTTTATGAGAATACAAATGAAGCATTATATTTAGCATTTCAGCTAACTAAGGAAAGTTGAAGTTAGGAAGGATTCCTGTGATTCTGCTCCCAGTTTATGTAAATGACTGTGGTAGCCCCACCCAGGAGGCTCAGTTGGGTAACTGTTGTTCTCTGTGCAAAAGGTTGTGGGTTCATTTCCCAGGCGGCACATAGGCTTCCGGGTCCATCCTGGTCAGGGCACATACAGGAGGCAACCAATTGATGTTTCTCATGACAGCCATTTGAGTGTTTCTAAGTGTGGTCTAAGGGTCCATAAATAGTTCAGCAGTTTTTGTAATTTTAAAAATACGGTACTTAACATCCTGGCTGGGTAGTTAGTGGGTTAGAGGGTTGTCCCCATATGCGATGGTTCCATCCTGGTCAGGGTACATACTAGAATCCACCAATGAATGCATAAATATGTATGTTTCTTTCTCTCTTCCCCCCATTCCTCTCTCTCTCTAATAAAAAATAAATTTTAAAAATTGATTTATTCATAAGACACACCTTAATCTTTCTGAATTAAGACTCTTGGGGATAGGATCTGGAAATGTGCATTTGAAGAAATTCCCTAAGTGATTCTTGAGAAGTGAGCGGTGTGTTTGCAGGCCATGGCTCGGGGCTTCCGGATGCCAACAAGGACCATTTTAGGACTCACTATGTTTATACACCTGCGCGCTCAAGCAGGCATCGCTCTGCTCTCTCTACTTAGAGGGCTGTGTCTGCTGCACACGCCTGTCTTTAATGTCGTGTTTCTTTGGGGAGGAGGCTTTATTCTGTGAATTTCCACGCATTTATGTCAGGTTGAAGTTGGAGAAACACGTTATCTGATCCAGATCTAGTCTGGGGAGGATCGCTTTTACTCACCAGTTGGGGGGGATGTAAAAATCAGCCTCTTTGAGTTGGGAATGTTCTTTCAAATTTATGCAACTAGTATTTTAACGGCAATAATTCATCTCACACATCTCAATATCTTGTACATGTATGCTATCTGGGCCACTTTAATGGGAGCTCAGTTTTTTGCTTCCTGGAAATTATGGAAATAGAGATACCACTGATTCAAATTACCAATGTAATATTTTTATGACCAGGTATTAAATATTTTATCATCAGTTTTTAGTTAAAAGCTGGTCAACAAATTAATTAGGAATGGTATTCTGGTATTCCAGGACAGTAATGGAGTATTAAAAAATAGTACTTGTTCTCATTACTGAAGATCTCTGTGAAAAAGCCATTCTGTGTGACTCACCTCGTTGTTGAGTTCCATGAAGGCTTTAAAGCAGGGGCAGCCATGCTGGTTCCTTCATAATTTCTATTCAGTGGTTTCAGGGAGAACTCATGAAATGAGAATATTTTTGTAATATACTTCAATATTTTGAACTTCTAGACTCTTCTGAAATAATCTTGTGGATTGACTGTATATTTGACTAACTTCTATTTCATGACATGGGGAAGAGCAAAATGTAAAGATAGCAGAATAGCAAGGCTATTAGAATTCTTAAGTACAGCTTCACACAGTGCTATGGCTCATCAATTACTCAAATATGAGCTTCCATCAAGAATAGATTAAGCCTTTTAAGCATAGAAAGTATATTTTATTCACCATTGTCTCTTTAGTACTCAACTAAGTGGCAGACACACAGAGTCCTCAGTCAATATTAGATCATTGTATGAATTGATGGAAATATGATTCATATTATGGGAATTTATGCTTTCCCTTATGAACTCAAAATTACCATTTATGAAAGTGATAAATGGTTAGAGAATTTTATTACACAAACATTTCAGAAATACAAAAAGCTAATGCCAGTTTTCAATTGCCTTTCCTAAGCCAATTTGCTTTTCTTCATTCTTCTCTTCCAGCCCTAGTATCTGTTCTATATTTGCCAATTTAGGCAAACTGCTGTCTGCCTATGTACTTTCAAGTGTATGTTATAATTTCATTTTCCAAATCTGTGTCTGATTTGAAATACTAGTATATTTAAATTTCTCTTGTAATCAAATGGAGTGTATTTTCTAAGGATCTTAACATTTGAGTCCTTGACATTAGAAATTAGACACATTTCCCCCCCCCCCATGAATCTAATTCCTCCAACTGAATGGAAAAGCAATCTTAAGAATATTAACCTACCTCAAAATCCACCTCTATTGATCAGTTAATATATATTTTGTCTTTTTGTTAATAGTCATTTTTTTTTTTAAGAAAAATTTGTTACCAAGGAACATCACTAAAGAACTCTTCTTGAGACAGTAAAATGTGAAAGGTCATAGTACTAATCACATGTAATATAACTATAATCATTCTTTGGGGAGGTAGTTAACCTTGTAAAAAATCTGGACTATGACTTTTGGAACCATCAAAACGGCCTATATTTGTAAACTGCTTTATAATATTGAAAGTATTTTTACGTGCATCTTTCTTCTGGAATTGCATACTAATCTTTTAATATAAATAGGGTAGCCATTATTTAAATTGAAATGAATCTCAGAGAAGCAGACATGTTCATTATAACTCAGCAAGAAAATGACAGATCAATTCCAGCCTATTTTGGAGGTCTTAATTGAGTGCTCTTGCCACTCTAATGTGATATCATATGCTTTTGACATAGTAATGACAGGAGGATTGTGCCCCAGCATAAAGCACATCTTTAAACATTTTATTTTATTTTTAACATTACCATTGATTTCCTCACAAAGCACGTCTGATTTTCACATTTGTTGAGTGAAAAGATGTAATTGATATTATACCCTTTCATAGGATCCAGTCTTAACATCTATCCTGACTGATAATTATCTTATAGAAATATAAACAGAACCTTGATTCCTACATTTGATGCATGTAGGCAGAGTTGGCCTTTAGCCTGACCACAATTCTTTTTTTTTTTTTTTAAATATATTTTATTGATTTTTAACAGAGAGAAAGGGAGAGAGATAGAGAGCCAGAAACGTCGATGAGAGAGAAACATCGACCAGCTGCCCCCCGCACTTCCCCCACTGGGGATGTGCCCGCAACTAAGGTACATGCCCTTGACCGGAATCGAACCTGGGACCTTTCAGTCCGCAGACCGACGCTCTACCACTGAGCCAAACCGGTTTCGGCGACCACAGTTCTTTGACGAATGGTTTAATAAGCTACAGAAGCTACTGATAATCTAATTTAACATTCATCTCTTGCCAAGTTCGTGTTAGGAAAACTCATGGTAGGGATTATATTTCTGGAGGCCACATTGGCTTGATTTTACCACCTAAGTATTTCTCAGGGCAGAGAATGCCCAGACCTGCCACTAATTTTTGTGTCTGTTCTCGTTCCCTTATCTGGAAATGCCTACCCTGCAGTGTTGGGCTTTTGAGGTTCATAGTTTAGGGTTGGTTGAAAAGGCTGAGAGGGGATCTTTTCCAGATCACCTCTGCATAGTTTGTGCTTCATACTATGGTCCTAATTTTTCTTAAAAAAGATATGAAAATGAAAAAGTATCAGTAATCTACACTAATAAAAGAGAAAATGCTAATTGACCGTACCTTTACTACACCCACAGCCGATCAGAGCAAGTATGCAAATTAACCCAGCAAAGATGGTGGTTAATTTGCATATGCTGAGGGAGGGAGGAGTGAAGACTGAAGACAGCTTAGAAGGAAGAGGGAGGAAAAGTGGAAAGCAAGGTGGCTGCCAGAGAGAAAGCGCAGGCGGGGCAGCGTGGTGTGTGCCAGGGGAGCAGGGTGGAATGGGGCAGTAGTGTGCGTATCCGAGGTGGCCGCTTGCAGGAATCTTCCTGCAAACGGGCTCCTAGTAATTTATAATGATTAATGTGTTGCCAGGCATTATGTGTACTCACTCATCATATGTACTCACTCGTTGCTCACAAGCCTAAGAGGTGGGTCTATTGCTGTCTTTATTTTACAGGTGAGGAAATGGAGGTAGGGAGAAGTAAGTTGCCCAGAGTTACATAGTAAGTGTCGGAGTCGTCGAGGAGGAGGAGATACACCAAAATAGCAATAGTGATTATCTCTGGATGATGGCATTACAGATTCATTATTTTTCTCACTAGATTATTGGTTTAGTATAAAATAATATATCAGAGCAGCCAGATGGAACAGGCGTCCAGGGCAAGGTATGGGAAGGTGTGTGGAGTCCCATGTCCTCCGAACATGCCAATTTCCAGCAGCTCTCTGAACCTCATCTTTTTGGAGTTTCAAGGAGGCTTCATTAATAGTACAATTGGTTAACATTGGCCATTGGAGATTTCCATCTAATTCTCTATATTTATAACATAGAACGTGTCTCTGTTCTTTATGTAGTTGGATATAGCATTTGAAAAAGAAAGTATGTTTGGACCTAGAATAAACAATATGAGAACATTTATAGGTTTTAATTTTAAAAAATAGCTTCCTTTTCTTATATCTAAAACTAGAGGCTTGATGCACGAAGATTCCTGCAAGAATGGGCCTTCCTTCCCCGGCTGCCAAGCACGGCCTTCCCTCCAGCCCTAGCTACCTTTCTGCCTTCTCATGCTGCCCAGAGGCCCAGAGCTGCTGGTTGTAGGCAGCCATCTTATGAGACTGGGATGGTCATTTTGCATATTACATCTTTATTATATAGGATTATATAGGCCTGGAGGCCCCTTGCATGAAGATCTGTGCAATAGGCCTTCCTTCCCCTGGCTGCTGGCACCAGTTTTCCTCTGGCACCTGGGACCCAGGCCTTTGCTCCAGTCACAGTAGAGAAGCCTGGCCTCGAGGCTAGGCTTCTCTGTTCCAGCACAGTGAGGCCTCTTCAGTCTTCAGTCTTCACTCGGGCTGGGGCTTTCAGTCTTGGTTCCCTCTGTGCCTGTGTATGCAAATTAACCTGCCAGCCTTGTTGGGTTAATTTGCATACCCACTCCTGATTGGCTGGTGGGCATCACGGAGGTATGGTCAACTTTACATCTTTCTCTTTTATTAGTGTAGATATGATAATAGCTACATATGGCAGTATGTGCCAGGCATTTTGCTGAGTGCTTTTGGGAGCGAGCAATTACAGATTAGATGGCCACAGTAATGACTAGTGGTTTGGCCCAAGCAGTGTAAGCAGTGTTTGGATTAATAATAAATTACTTTGAGATATCAGCTAAAATTCTCTTTTTTAAATATATATTTATTTCAGAGAGGAAGGGAGAGGGAGAGGGAGATAGAAACATCAGTGAGGAGAGAGAATCACTGGTAGGCTGCCTCCTGCATGCCCCACATGGGGATCAAGCCTGCAGCCCGGGCACATGCCCTTGACCGGAATCAAACCCAGGACTCTTCAGTCTGCAGTCTGATGCTCTATCCACTGAGCCAAACCAGCTAGGGCTCACTTAAAATTCTTGATTTCTATTCTTTGGAAAAGAATTGGAACACCTAACTGCACAGCAGTAGTAACCCCCCTAGCTCATTTATATTCCTTACCAGCTCCTGCTATCTTTTTTCTTCTCCGGACCCTGAATTAGTTCTTTAATCCTCAGAGTGTTGTACGCCCACTTAAGCTAGAGAGGAAGCGGCTGGGTCAGGGATCGCCGTTAGGAGAAGGTGTTGTTGGACTCGGGAGCGGTGTGCTTTCCACTCTGCCTGCCGCCCTCATAGCTCTGGGGCGTGGCTGCTCACCTTCCAGGTTGGCCATGACTTTGATTGCTAAGTCACCACCTTAGCTAAACGCTTCTTAGTCCTTCCTTACCTTTCTGAGGAGGAACAGATGTGATTCCTTCATTGCTTTGGTTTGAAGTAAATTATCTTATGAGGCAGAGGCAGAATATGATCGGTTTGAAAGGAACCATGACTTTGAGAGCATAATTTAAGGATGAGAATGTTTGTCACGAGATCCCAGTAGATGGTCAGATGCTGAGACTGTCTGGAAAGACTCAGCCATGTGACAGCTCCGTGTGGTTAGTGTTGGTGATTGGGGGTTTGTGTTTGTTTTCTCAGGATAAATGACTATTCCACTAGTTTTACAGCGAATTATACCTATCACTTCCTCACATCTGTAAAGAGCTTTTCTTTTTTAAAACAAATGCATTTGAAGATTTTTAAGTGTGTACGTATATAATGAGGGAGAGGAATTTTGAGTGTTTGAGTATTCCAGAAATGGACAGAGAGGGATGACCAGTCACGCGCTGGCTGTCCTCGCCCATCCGTGCTCCCACAGGAAGCGGCACGGGAAGCAATGTCATATTTATAAACAGTGGACAATGCGCTCTATGTCTTGGCCAGCTTCCAGACCGTTCCTGGCTGTTGCTAATGGTGTCAGAGTGCCCAGGTCCCTGGGCATGGATCCTCTATGGGAGTGGTTTCCTCAGGAGGCTCTGTAGCTATAACGCATCCCAGCTCCTCAGCTCTGACACGGACACCCAGAGTGTGCTGTGGCTGTGGACTAAAAGCTGATGCTCAGAGTAAACAGAAAGCCGATATGTTCTCAGGAAAGGGCTTTGGAAATGGCATGGACCCTGTGATGACGGGAATCTGGTTACATATGCGTATCAGAGACAAGCTCCAGGGTTTTGTTCAGCATTTCTGAAATGGGCATTTCCATGTTGAGACCTCTCCTTTTCTTTCTTCAGAGATTAAACATGATCTTGGCAAGCCAGGTTTTAACCTAGGTTTAAATCTTAAAATTAAGACAGATTTCATTTATTTTAGTTACATAAAAAATAAGGCATATGTTTTACATGACCAGGGTACTGATGTACCAAAGCCTTCTGCGAATGTGGTATGGATACAGAACACGGAACACAGGGGCTGGTCAGAGGACTTTGAAAGCCCTCATTTCAGAATTAGGATACTGGAGATTTCTGGCAGTGGGAAAAGCCCACACACATTTCTTTCATCTTCCCTAAAACCAGCATTTTCGGAAGGTGAGTGTCAGGCAGAGAGGTAGGCTGCGCCTGAGGAATGAGGCTGTGTTTCTGCAAAGAGGAGAAAGTTTGCATTTGCCTTAAAGTATAGGTCTTTTGAGGAAGTCTCTGTGTGTGGAGTTTCTTTTTTCAAATCTATAAATAGAAGGAAAATGAAGGCAGTGTTGGCTCACTGGCCTCTGGACCGTAGGAATCTATTCACATTTTGCATTTTCTCCCTCCCCACTCCCCCTCCCCTTACCTCCCTTCCTCTCTCTGTTCCTTTTTCTTCTTCTTTTCTTTCCTTCCTTCCTTTTCCTTCCTTTTTTCCTTTCCCTTCCTTGGATGATTAGTAAATTACTTGTTTGTGATTGAAAAGAAGTGAAGTATTGTATGTAGCGACTAACACGTTTGTAGGAATTTAGACATGAGGATATTCTGCCTCCATAAATATTAAATCCTTAAAAAAGGAATCTCCATGCGTAGTTCTACAGTTATTTTTGGACTGGGATGTTTGCTGTTGTCTTCCCTTTCTCCGTATTTACAGACTCCCCATCAGGCTGTGGGACGGATGGAGATGAAGAATCTTGTTTGGGGATGGGTAAAGAGAGTAATTCTTACTCAGATACAGACAGCAGTGACAACATATGTTTATATGTTTTATATCTAAGTATGAAGCAGATGTATGGCAAGAAGTAGTAGACCCTGACTAGGCAGACAAAAAGAAAAAGTAAAAGAATAAAAAAATTAAGTTTTGAAGGAAGTTGTGAAGATAGACACAAGCTCAGAGTATCTGCTTCTCTCCCAGCCCTTAGAGACAGTTTGCATTTTTAGAAAAACCCACATTGTGGAACTTCTCAAATAAGTGTGATGTGACTTTGATTGTATCATCTGATTAGTGCTGTACACGAAAAACGAACATACCTGTATTTGGGAAACTATACCAGACTATCTGCCAAAGGCTTGAGAAGTTGTGATTAAAGTTATTTGTCGCTATAGTGCTCTAAAAATATTAAATCCAAAAAGCACTTGAATTTTAAAATTCTTCTCAGTTTCTCAATTTTCCCCCTACAAAATAATTTTTTAAAAAATGACAATAAAATGTACTGACCACTTAATTTTATAGCAAGTTACTCAGAGACTAGAAATAGTATTAAGGAACTGAGAGTGTATTTCTTTTATGCATTAAATGGCATTTGTCTATAGGATTGTGATTATTTACAGTTTTAAAAATATTTCTTGAGAAAGTATTGAATATTATGTCAAATTGTAGCATAAAAGAATTCTTTTCTTTCCTGAGTGTAATTGTACACTTAAGGCTTTTAAAAGTATTTCAACTAAGGGATGGTGAAACTATGGCTTTTTGTTTGTTTTTAATAACAGCGATCATAGAAACAGATGGCACTGTTGGCACCTGGCCAATGGATAGTGAGAAGTAGCCGGAACTATAAATGGTCTCCTCCGGGTTGGGTGGCCCAGGCTGGGGGCTGATTGGATGCGCTGCCTGGGAACAGTGATTGCCCCAGGCTAGTTGGTTGGATGAGGGTGGTAGTAATAGTAGCCATCTATATCTCCTTAGTGATGTGCCTCCTCACCTCCAAAAAAAAAAAAAAAAAAAGAACCCCCACATTTTCTTAACGTTACTTAGTTAACTCTTTATCCTACAAAACCAATACGTGGGCCCAATTACATTGTACATGTTTTTGATCATTTTGGCATGTGATCAATTAAATTTTTTCCTCTTTAGTGTATTCTTACTAGCCTGATAGTGGGATTTTAGTTCTGTAATTCTCTTCCCCACGCCCCACCCCTTTATTTTGCCAAGCAGCATCTTTATACAATTTAAAAAATTTTAAGAAACATTTTTAAAACTTGCTGTTACATACACATGGAATAAGAAGTTAAATCCTGTGCCACCTAGAGAAAACCACATAGTTTGGTATATGTGTTGCCAAAGATTTTGCATGTTTTTGTACTTTCTGCCATTCTGTTGATTTATTTATTTCTATATTTGCCTCATACTGTTTGGATATCTGAAAGAGTAAAAAAAATTCTTCCTTAATTGTTTATTTCAAATAATTTTTAACTAAACTAAAACATTTAGCTGCTTCCCCAAGAGAACTTTATAATCTGATAAGTGAATCTTACTGCTTGTTTAGATGGCATTTCATACCCTTGGTTTTATTTTTATATATGATTTATTAGTTCAGTAATCTGTATTTTTTTCTTCTTACATTTCAGAGTCCTGTGTATGGAAATTCACATGAGTCAGTTCAGTCTAGAAGGGTAGTAATTTCTCATAATATGGATAAAGCTCTGAAAGAAGGTAAGAATGGAATGAGAGTACATAATTACCATATAGAGCAATTCATTATATTTATTCTAAAAGGAAAATAATCTCTAGCAAATTTATCTATCATTCTTGTCTCAGTACAGCATCAAGATTTTTACCTCATGAATTTTTATTTGATGACCAATTGCATCTGCATTGTGTAAAGTCTATAGAACTCTTCATCTTGAAAAATTGGAACTCTGTACCTATTAAATAATTCTCTCTCTCCCTTCCCCAGCCGCTGGCAATCTGCTTTCTGTTTATGAATTTGACTTTTAAGTTCCTCACATAAGTGAAACCATATAGTATTTTTCATATTTAGCTTATTTAATTAGCATAATGTCCTCAAATTCATCAATGTTGTAGATGTATCAGCATATCCTTCCTTTAAAGGATCAATAATATTGCACCCTAAATAAACATATCATGCCTAAGGAGAGAGAAACTTCTAAGTCTTAAAAAATTAAAGAAAGACCATGTTTATAACAGCATCAAATTTATAACAATAGCCAAAAGGTGGAAGCAACGCAAGTGTCCAAGGATAGATGATGAAGGAATAAATAAAATGTGGTATATACATGAAATGGAATATTGCAATAACTATGTATAGTGCCAGTTAGGGTACTGGAAATATTGAGGGGAACACTGTGTAAAGTGCATGACTATCCAACTACTCAGCTTTATACCCAAAAACCAATGCAAAATAAGATTGGAGGAAAAAGGGAAACACAGGGGGGGGGAAAAAGACACAGAATATGGCCAAGAGCATGCCCTTCTCTCACTTAGATTGCTGTATCAGTGACAGCTCAGTCCCCAAATCAAACTAAGCAAACGTAGAATTAGGCTTCAAGTTGCTGTTTTACCAAGATTAATTCAACGTGTATATTTTAGTAATAAAATATATTAATCACATGGTCCTTGCCAATATATTAACAAACAATATTGCAAAGCTTTTCTACACAATAAACAAAATAATATATATATATTTTTAAAATCCTCACTTGAGGATAGGTTTTTTAATGATTTTACAGTGAGGAAGAGAGGGAGAGAGAAACATCAATGTGAGAGAGAAACATCAATCAGTTGCCTCTTATATGCACCCTAACGAGGGATCACACCCAAAACCTAGGTATGTTCTCTGATCAGGAATTAAACACGCAGGCTTCTGGTATACAGGACTGAGCCACCTGGCCAAGGCAACAAAGTAATTATTTAAAACTAGAGGCCTGGTGCATGAAATTCCTGCCCTGGGGGTGGGGTGGGATCCCTCAGCCTGGTCTGTGCCCTCTTCAGAGTCCGGGAGTTCTTGGGGGATGTCTGACTGATGGCTTAGCACTGCTGTGGAGGCGGGAGAGGCTCCTGCCACTGCTGCTGCGCTCATCTGCCATGAGCCTGGCTTCTTGGCTAAGTGGCGCTCCCCTTGTGGGAGCACACTGACCACCATGGGGAAGCTCCTGGGTTGAATGTCTGCCCACTGGTGGCCAGTGCACGTCATAGCCACAGGTTGTTCTGCAGTTCAGCCTATTTGCATATTAGCCTTTTATTATATAGCACATTTCATTGAAAACCAACATGAGACGAATTAAAAACAAAATTGCCTACTAAACATTTTGGACATTTAAATTAATAAGGAATTAGAATCTAAAAATGTGTCCAGAAGGCTAAGCTGCTAAACAGCTTTGTAAACATTTAGAAAATATGTAGTGGTAATAACTTGCATGTCTAGAATATTTTAATTTACATTTCTAAACTTTGGGACCAGTACATTTAATTGAAATTCTGAATATTATTAGCTATTTTTAGTGGACTTGCCTTGATAAAATTGAGGGTCTTTTGGTATGCTTGTGGGTTATATCAGAGATATTTACTAAGGCGATAGTAATTTAAGTTCAGTTTATATGAAATGCTTAAGAACATTTATTTTAAAATTTCTCCCTGAAGTTAGATTAAACTAGATTACATTTGTGTACCATTTATCTTTTTATATTTTATTCCTTTTAGAAAATATAATTTAAAAGCAGATTCATTTTAAGAGTTGAGTAAATTACAAGGCAGATATGTGTGTCTGCATGTTTGTATGTGGATTTTTTGTTGTTGTCGCTACTAAAGTTGACAACATAGTTACTTAAGATTTATCTTTTAAAAACTTAAGTTTTTATAGATTGAATTACTAAAAAGAAAGAAGTAATAGGCAAGTATGCAGAACAAAATAATATGGTTAGATTTCCTGTAAAGTAGCAAGAATTGCTAAGCTTCAGATGCTGGAAGTTTAATTGCATAATCGGAGATGATCAAAGGATAGCATCACTGTGCTTTGTTAGCCAGTTCACATGTAGAAACTATATTGAGTGGTTCAGATACAGTATGGATGATCTGTGTGTGTGTCTGTGAAGTCGGAACAGCTGCCCTCCTGTACCAGATAGCTAAAAGTTTTTGCTGAAGTTACATTTCCTGAGAAACTGACAGATACAGAGGGGGGAAAAGACTTTAAACGAATCTTTTGACTTACTATTAAATCTCACTGTAACAGAAGATAATTATCAGGTCATTTTATAAGTCAACAGACCTCTTAGTTTCTTTGGAGCATGTCCTGGAGAAGGTGGTAATCACTGGTCCCAGGCTCCCTCTGGCCAATCCCAGAGGAGGGAACACTGTCCGGGAAAAGGTGCTGCCATGGGAAGAGGTCCCACTTGGAAGAGCATGCCTCCTCCCACCCTTAGGCTCAGCTCACCGGTGTATGACACTTTTCCCGGTGTACGCGCTATGCTGCTGAATGAATGGATCCATCAGTGACATAAACTAATAACCCCAGCTCTTCCCAGAAGATGACTTTCTTCTACTTACAGATAGTGATTATCAAGTATCAAATTGCGTTTTTAAAACTTTACAAACCATAAAGGGCCGTTAGTATGAACAAGGAATTATTTGTTGTCCTTATCACTATCATGAGGCCAGTTTCTGGTTGAGTGGGGACTAGTTCTTTGTTCCTAGAGACTCAGGTGATGGACATTTATGAGTCATGGGGCTCTACCTCTTGGACATAGAAGACTGTGTCTCTGAATTGCTCTGGGGAAAGGCAGAGTTGAAAAAAATGACTTTCTTAGAGTTCACTCTCTTTCTCTTTTTCTTTATGGTTTTATTGATTTGAGAGAGAGAGAGAGAGAGAGAGCACACGAGGGTGAGAGGAACATCAATTAGAGAGAAATATCTATTGATTGGCTGCCTCTTGCATGATCCCTACTGTGGATCGAGCCTAATACTCTGGAGATGATGCCCCAGTCAACTACCTCCCATTGCCTCTCTGCCACCACTGGTCACCGCCGCCCCCTCTGCCTCCCATTTCCATCCCCTCCCTCTGCCCACTGGCACCCTCCTTGGCTGGCCTGGTGCCGCTCACTCGCTGGTCCCGCCCCCTGCTGACCAGTCATTCCACTGTTTGGTTGATTTGCATTTTAGGTTTTTATTATCTAGGATTATGGGTTAGTCATTTGCATGCCAGGCGTGGAATAGGTCAGAATCCTAAGTTACATTTTGTTTCACAGGATTGCTGGGATAAACCATTGTGTGGTAGACAAGCGAAGCAAAGCAGGAAATGATGTATGGTCACATCAAAATGAGCCAAGCCAAGTGGTGTTCAGAAAAATAACCTACTAAAATAAGGAGTGATTATAAATAGCCCGGCCCTTCGGTGGGAACAGGGTCATGTGGCTAAATGTTTTGCTTTCTTGGAGCTCTTGGTGGAATCACACGCAAGCCCAGTAACATTTTTAATTTTTCAGAAGACCTGATTTCTTTCAAAGATCGCTCATTGGCTCCCCCTTTTTTTTCCTGCATGGACTTAACACTGTGTCAGTTGGCAAAGACATGTGTACAGGGTTGAGCCCCAGTATCAAAGCATGGCCAAATGGGTGAATCTGGAGCTGAGAGGCAACACATGACATAACCTGTATACTCCAGAAGGGTGTGGCCACTGTCTAAGATGCTCTGTTTTAGATGGTTTGGCACCAAGGTAGACTATTTAAAAATTGGGCTGTCCAAGAACATCCGGGACATATGGTCACCAGTCACCACACCCCAGAACTTGTAGTTAGATGAGAATATTTCATTTGGAAAGGTTTCAGGGAAGCTTGTCTTCTTGTTTTGTTTTCTACTCTCTTCATATGTCAAGCCGTGACTATTAAGCAGTGGGAGGCCAGTTTCCTGTGGAGATGCCGTCTTGGGGTTGCTTCCTTCGTCTGAGTGTCCTCATTGCTCTGTCTGCTCTCGCAGTGTTTGACTACAGTTACAGAGATTACGTGCTGTCCTGGTACGGGAGCCTCAGCAAAGACGAGGGGCAGCTCTACAGCCTGCTCCTGGAGGACTTTTGGGAGATTGCCAGACAGCTGCACCACAGGCTGAGCCATGTGGACGTGGTGAAGGTTGTCTGCAACGACGTGGTGAGGACCTTGCTCACTCACTTCTGTGACCTGAAGGCTGCGAATGCCAGGTAAACGTTGTAATATAACCTCCCTCCCCCTTCTTCACATGGAGATACTGCTCTTATTGAGCAAGGGGTCGCAGTCAAGACTCTAGAATGTTCTGTCTTGCTGACACTTGGCTTGAAATGTAGACATAGTGAAGGGAATAATTATATTGATATATATGATAGAATAGATTTAAACAAAATTGTAAGAGAAAACTACTTTACAGGCTTGTTTAATTTTATAAGTAACTTAAACAGTGAAGAGAATTTTATTGAGTCAACACTCTCATGGATTATTTATAGTATTATGGATACCTAGAAATAGAAAAAAATTTAAATATGTTTCTATTGATTTTAGAGAGGAAGGGAGAGATAGAAACATCAATGATGAGAGAGAATCATCGATCGGCTGCCTCCTACACACCCCTTACTGGGGATCAAGCCCACAACACAGGCACGTGCCCTGACTGGGAATTGAACTGTGACCTCCTGGTTCATAGGTCAACACTGGCCACACCGGCACGGCTAGAAATAGAAAATTTAAGCATAAGGTTTTATAATGTCTGGTGTGTGCGTGTGTGTGTGTGTGTGTGTGTGAATCCTGAAAACTGATTTTTAAAGTAACTTAATATTGGAGCTTGTGGGAGATAATTAACGACATTTCCATGTGAAATTGCCAGCATGAGGCTTGTTGGCCTTTTGTACCATCACACTGGAAAGGTCTGTGCAGGAGGCGCTGGCATCCTCATTGGCCGGTGACTCAGACTCTCTTCTGGGAAGAGCTGGTGTGTGCGTGTATCAGAGGGCGGGCTCCGTCCTGCCCTTGACGTGCTCGGCGGACCTGGTTGCTCAACATGCTGGTATAGCAGCTGCCGTCCGGGTCGGCTGATTGGCTCCTTCCCTGCCGCGTCTTCCCCCTCAGCCTCACCGGCTCAGTTTATGAGCCCACAGCCCACAGCCATCACATGCCTGTTAGTTTCCAGTTTTCTGCCTCGGTGTTTTGCAAACTTGTAAAAACTGGAACCCATAGTAAGACATACATTTTATATCAGGACCCAATTCTGTGAAACAGTACTCTTATTATATGTGATAATTGGTATTTTTTTTTGTTTCTTAACATTTTTTTAAACTGGTGTTTATTTTATTTCTTGTGGGTTACAACTCATGGTTTGAAAACATGACTGAAAAGCAGCGATTCTCAGACTTTTTGGTTTCAGGAGCCCTCTAGATTCTTAAGAGTTATTGAGAACCTAAAAATAAAAGAGCTTATGTTTGTGGGTTCCATCTCGTGGTGTGCTGGGCCAGCCTGTCCTGGTTTGTGGGAGCTGACTCGGAGTTCAGTGACATCAGGTGGTTAGCGTGCAATTGGCCACGGTGGTGGCGCTTACACTGTGAAATGGGTGAATGCTACAAATCAGAGCTTCCTTTCCTCCTTCGGAGAGCCGGTTGTTAAACATTTACTAGCTCACCTCTTACTATCCCATCTATCAATATTTACCATGTTAGATATTAAAACTAAGAACTTTAAAGTGCAAGTGTACACTTTCCATTAACCATGAGTGATGATGTCATCACACATTTCATAGCCTCCGGAAAACTCTGCTGCGCTCGAGAGTGAAAAAACGTGACATTTTTGTGCTGATATATATATAGTTCTGCCCTCAGAGACCCCTGAAAGGGCCCTGGGGACACACAGGGGTCTCCGGACCACCCTCTGACTATTGCTGTTTATAAAGCAGTTAACTGCCAGGAAGGGGGGATGTGAACTAATGAGGAAAGTGAGGGTGGGATGGGGGTTTCCTCCCCAGATCTCAGAGGCTCCCGCCTTTCCTGTCCAGTGTCCAGCAGCCCTCGGGCACCTGCTGATCTGTAAAGGCTCCACAGTTCTACTGGGCAGACTCTGCTGAGACTTGTTTGAATTCAGTGGGAGCTCATTGTAAAGTAAATCATTTAAATTATGGTCCGGTATTTCAATCAGTGTTTTATTTCCGTTAGAAGAATGGTTGATTTAGATTTGGGAGAAGAGCAAGTGTTTAGAGAAATGAGTATTTTTATGATTATCTAATTTTAACATAAGAATATATTTTTCACTGTGACATTTACCAGTTCCTGAAATTACTGCTTTTGTGAACAGCATAAAAATGTTATAGACAAAGCATCAGAGTAAAAGAAATAGAGGACTGATTTCATTGGAGAAACTCCTTTTCTTTGGGCTTCTAGCTGTCTCAGGCCCAGGGAGGATTTACTTTGCTGATATCTGGGCCCTGCCTACACATTCTGGTTGATGGTCCTTATTAAAGAAAAGACTCTATCACTGGGATTATGGATATTTTAAAAAAATTATGTTTTATTGATTTTTCACAGAGAGGAAGAGAGGGGGATAGAGAGTTAGAAACATCGATGAGAAAGAATCATCATCGATCAGCTGCCTCTTGCACACCCCCTACTGGGGATGTGCCCGCAACCAAGGTACATGCCCTTGACTAGAATTGAACCCAGGACCTTTCAGTCCGCAGGCCGACGCTCTATCCACTGAGCCAAACCGGTCCCAGCGGATTATGGATATTTTAAAAAGTGCCGGTAGGTCATTGGCTTTTTGATATAGATGATCATGCGTGTCCTGGAGGTGAACCCTGGAGGACTAATGTCACCTTCTGCTCATCACACATAAGACTGGTAGACAGCTCAGGTTCGTTGGCTAGGTCTGCCCCTGCCTGCCCCACCAAACCTGTGCCCCGAACTAGCAGTCTCCATGCATGTGCAGGTACCCACCGAGTGTGAAATGGTCTGGCAGCCCCGGAGGCTCCAGTTGAATTGGCCGCTGTCAGACAAGAGAATAACAAATTGCATTAATAAAAGCAGCACATCCTCTGGCGGACTGTTAGGCAGAGTGTGGAGGTGGCTCTCCAGTCAGCCTGTTCTTATTTCCAGGCCAACATTCTGTTGCTGCTGTAAGCCCATCCAGATCACATTTAATTCTTGCCTCTGCTTCCTCTTCCTCTGTCCCATCTGTCTTGTTCCAGCAGGTTTCAGGAGAATCTGAGAATGATAGTTTTTTTATGCTATTAAATTGATAGCGTCTTTAACTGTGTAGTGATTTACAATCCCCATGTTTTACCAGTCAAGCACTGGCATGCTGCTTAAGGGGAAAGAATAATGTTCTTATTCACATATTTTCCTTTAAAAAAAAATATATTTTATTGATATTTTACAGAGAGGAAGAGAGAGGGATAGAGAGTTAGAAATATCGATGAGAGAGAATCATTGATCAGCTGCCTCTTGCACACCCCCTACTGGGGATGCGCCCGCAGCCAAGGTACATGCCCTTGACCGGAATTGAACCCGGGACCTTTCAGTCCGCAGGCCAACGCTCTATCCACTGAGCCAAACCGGTTTTGGCTTTTCCTTCTTTAACTGCAATTTTTTTCTCCTCTCATCCTTGCAATCTCTGATTACAACATAGAGTAAATAATCTGTACATTAGATCATTTCTGCTATTTATTACCTCTGTGTTTTGGACCATTCATTTAACCACTTAGTTCCTTAATATTCTCATCTGTAAAATGCTGGGATCATATATACTTCTTGGTGTACATGGAAAAATGAAGTAATAGTGAACATATGATATTTACAAAAAAGTCCTTTTCCTCATTCAAGGAATGAGAACCCAGAAGTAAGGAAAAGGAGCTGCAGGAAACAGATTCATACCGAATAAAAAGGCTGCCGCCAGGATTAGGGCTACAGTCTACCGGAAAGCAAGACGGACATCTGCTGAAGCAGAAGACTCGCGATTCTTTCTTGGCTTGTGAAGCGATACCTGCTGTCCACATGCTAGGGAGCATCATGGGAATATCCTGCAGGAAGTTGGCAGAGGGTATCGGGGAAGCATTCTCCTTTCCTTTTCCCAGATCAGGCTTGTTTGGCCAACCTCTGACCGGCTCACTCCGACGATGTTCCCCTGACTGAGCTCTAGGAGGGAGAGGGGTAGACGCTCAATGCAGGAGCTGCCATGATGTGCACTGCCATTTAAAAAGAAACGGCACTGTGGGCCTGGCACCAACAAGCCAGCACTTGGCTTCCCCCAGGTCGGGCACAGCCCCCGCCACCACCCCGGAGTGATATCCACCAAATCGCAGCCAACACTGCCAAGACCCCGTGGCGTAAATGCAGCCCCCAGCCCAGCCCAGAAGCCACTGCTGTGGGCGCCGGCTAACGACGTTATGTAGCAACGCCCGGCTTCCTCTCTCTAGTGAAAGCGCCCTTGGGGTTTCTTCAGCCCAAGAACCCGACTTGCTTTATAGCCAGGTGCAAACATTTTACAGTTCAACTAAATGTGAAGCGTTTTCCCGTGCCTCATCTCATTTGATTCTCACAGAAGTCCTGGAGTAGGTAGATAGGAGACTCAGTAGAATTCTACTTTCTTTTCATTATTAAGACAATGGAGATTTAGAAAGTTTAGAAACTTGACCCGACTGAAAAGAAGTAGAAATGGTGGAACTTGAAATGACTTCAGGTTTTCTCACTGTGCACAATATAAGTAGTCAGACACTGCTACAGTTAAATATTTAACCTTTTTTTTTTTTGCCTATGTGATCTATAATAATAATAATCTTCTTTGTGTTGATATTTACTGCTGTGTTGCTGACAATTACCTGAAAGAGAAGTTGGGGTTCTTCACTGGGCTGGAGAAAGTTTAGCTAAATCAGAAAGCAGGTCTATAACTGTGGATGCTGCTTAAGGTTTGAAATCCCAAATGGCCATGCCTTTGCACTTTTCCAGATTAGTTGTGATAGAGAAAATGATTGGTTATTGATACTGTTGAGGAGTGGGCACACCAATTGAAACTTATGTACTGCCCATTTGAAATAGTTTTTGCCTAATGGCACATAACCGAGTTGTTTCTAGAATTTTCTTTCCTTCCTTTTTCCTCTCTCACGTGTTTATTTTTTAGACAAGAAGAACAGCCGAGGCCTTTTGTGCTGCATGCGTGCTTAAGGAACTCGGCTGAAGAAGTACGGTTCCTACAGACATGTTCTCGGGTTCTGGTGTTTTGTCTCCTCCCATCAAAGGATGTCCAGTCAGTCAGCTTACGTATAATGCTTGCAGAAATCCTCACCACAAAAGGTAGACTTTCCTAAGTAATTCGTATTACTAATGCGGTGATAATTGTGCAGATGCTTGGGCTACACTTCTAGGACACCTCCGTGGACCTTGCATACTGTTGGACAGAGGAGAATTGATATACTTTCACAGTTTAAGTTTAAATGTCGCTCAGAGAGCACATCATTTGCCCATATGTGCTAATGTTTACATAACATTACCCAATGAAGAGTACATTTTATTGTTTATTTTGACATAGGATACCCAGCCCTGTGCTCTCCAGAGGGAAGTACCCATTTGGGATAGCTTTTGACATATCCAGGCCAATAATAATATAAACATTAGTGAAAGAACATCTATAGTCAAACTCCAGTGTGCATTTACTTAAAATACCTTTGCTATAAGATTCACTGATAGCCTGGCCCCTGTGGGGCCAATCAGAAGGTTGATTCCCGGTCAGGCACATGCCCACGTTGCAGGCTCTTCCCCAGTAGGGGACATGTAGGGAGCAGCTGGTTAATGATTCTCTCATCCTTGATGTTTCTCTCTCTCTCTCTCCCTTTCCCTTCCTCTCTGAAATCAATAAAAATATTTTTGAAACATTCATTGATATGTAATTTTGTGAACTTGGAATAAATAAAAAGTAGAACTGTACCACAATATAAGGTAATTACTAAAAAAAGTATATCCAGGGAAATGCTTAGCCAGAATAAGAAAAATGAAAGAAGATATGACCTAAGTTCCTATCTCAGACATTCAAATAAATAATGTTGCATTTGATATGCATTGATTATCTCATTTATTGTTTCAAGATTAGCCAGCAGTGCCCATTAGCTGATAACTAGTCACCCACAGAGAAAAGGGGAACTTTTGAGCCTAAAGTTAATAGAGTGAGTTTGTAATAGTGCCATCGACTCTTTAACAATTCCTTCCCTCAGGTCCACTTTCGGCAGTTGGGAGCATGTTGACTTTCATCTTTGGGCAGACAAATCACATGAGCCTTAGAAAAGAAATTAAAGGAAAATCGACGTATTTCATTTCAATAGCTTTGCTAGCAATTTGGTATAGACAGGCGGCCGTGCATGTGGGCATGCGAGTGTTTGCATGTTCCCCGTTTGGGTAGTTAGAGATGTTTCCCAAATGTAGTTTGAGTTTTATGACATAGAAAACAACCCCTCCAAAGGGCACTGCCCGCCATTCTCAGTCGTGCTTTCTCCTCCCGCAGTCTTGAAGCCGGTGGTGGCATTCCTTAGCAATCCCGATTACATCAACCAGATGCTGCTGGCCCAGCTGGAGCGCCGAGAACACGTGAACGAACATCACAAGAGAGCCTACACCTATGCTCCTTCATATGAAGAGTTCATCAAGCTCATCAATAGCAACTCCGACGTGGAGTTCCTGAAGCAGCTAAGGTACTCGGTCCTCAGTCATAGCAGGAGAGTAGCTCCCCATTCCCATCCTCGGCCTGGTAAGGGGAAGAAAAACATGTTTTCTGGGGAAGCAGAAATAAAGGAAGTCGATAAATCTTACCACTTAGTGATAACTACATTTATCCAACTTCTCCTTTAGCAGTGGAATTAGATTTTTCAAAGTATAATGTTTTTCAAATAATTAGGTTATCATAGATTGAGAGCTATTTAGCTATTGGGAGTGTCTGCTCAGCTGCTCTGATGCTTACCTTAGGAAAGCATTGGAAGGAGGTGATGTGTTTATAAACTTCACTGCCAAGCTCTGTACTGCACAGCGGCCCAGGTTTGGAAATAAGGGATTTTTGATGAATTGTTTGAGAAAACACGTTTGAAATATACCCCAGGAGTCTCTTTTATAGGAAAGTTCAATCTCACTTATTGTACTTGAGATATTTTAAGGGTGAGTGTGTGTGTTTTTAATTTTTCTTTTCACAGCAAGTATATATATATATATATATATATATATATATATATATATATTTGAATGTTCCCCATTTGGGTAGTTAGAGATGTTTGCAATTTGGTATAGATAGTATGATTATATAGTGCTGGGCAGCTTGCAGGTTTTCTAGGCTTCTGTCTACCCTGTGTCTAGTGTCCCCAGAAGACAATACATGGGGAAGAAAGGAAGCTCTGATGTGTCATTTTGCTTCGGATAAGCACTTTAGTAAATCATTGATGGAAAAGTAAAATATTGGCTGAAATTCGATTTTTGGACTAGTTGAGGATTTTACATTTGTCTATATCCTCTGAACTAGCATCAACATGAAAGTGAGTTATAAAAAGCTGACAAAAATCTTTAAAAATAAAATTAGAGATAATTATGTAATACTACTATTGGTGCTCCATCATCAGTCATTTTGTATCTGAGAACCGTTCCTCATATTATTAATGAATTTGGTAAGAATTAATGGTTTATCTTCTTCAAAATATACTAATCAAAGGCTCAGGATTAGAAATGCTGTAAATAGCTTAATGTTGGCAGTTCACTATCCAGCAGGAAAATAAGCAGCTCGGTAAGAATTGCCCTTTAAAAACGAAATCATGGTGTCTCTGCCCCAGGGGACTGGGCACAGCCTGCTCTGGCACCGTGGGCATCTGGATTACCTCAGTCTGCGTAGCCAGCTTCACACGAGGAATTCTGACTACACATTCCCCTGCCCCTCTTTAGATGCATGATGAAACAAAAACAGCACGCGCACTTAAATCTTTCTCAAGCATCACCTCCTCGTGCTCTCATTGAGGAGAGCTCCTGGGGGTCCCGGGAAGGCAGGCCTCTGAGCACCAGGGGCCTTCCAGGCAGGAGAAGTGCTCAGAGCAGAGTGGCTTTCTCAAATACTGAGATAATTCACGTGCCATCAAACTCGTCATTGTAAAGCATATAGTTCAGTGGGGTTTTAGAATATTCAAAGGCTGTGCAGCTGTCACCACTAATTCTCATCTCCCTGAGAAGAATCCTGTCCCGGTCAGCAGGCCCTTTCCACTCCTCTCCTCCCCCAGCGCTTGACCACCACTGCTCTATCCTGTCCCTATGCATGTGCCTGTTCTGGACATTCATGTAAGTCAGTCATCCAGCATGTGGCCTGTTGTGAATGGCCTTCTTCCACTCAGCATGTTTTCAAGGTTCCTCCACATGTAGCATGTATCAATAGTTAATCCCTATTGTTGGCTGAATAATATCCCGTTGTGTGCATACCCTATTTTCTTTATACACCCATCAGCTGATGGAAGATTTGGGTTGTTTGCACTTTAACAAATGCCCTTTCAGTAATTGTTGAGTATCTTCAGTAGCATTATCAGTGACTGTCGATAAATACAGGGTGGGGCAAAAGTAGATTTACAGTTGTGAATACATGAAACATAGTTTATTCTTGTATTATTATTTGTTAGCTATTGTATTATTTATTACATGAACAACTGTAAATGTGCTTTTGCCCCACCCTGTAAATAAGAGTAAAATAAAATATTGCAGATTGATAACCTCTCTTGACCACTGACTCCTCCAATTCTATGCCTGCCGGCAACAGGAGCAGCGGAGGGCAGACAGCCGGAGGTGTCTCCGTTGTGTATTATTTCTGTTCCATGTGTTGAATCTCCGTGCCTTGCATCTTACTGTCAGGCTTTGTGTTTCCAACAAAGTGTTTAGAGTCAAAGGGAGAACACTTAGAGGTACTTTGGTGAAAAGATAATGGAATTCTGAAAGTACCTACTTACTCTATTAGAAACAAAGAGAATACAGTTCAGAGATAAGTTGGTGTTCTGACTGGGTCCAGCTGGAATGACCTAGTCTTCTGACCTCCACCTCTTTTTTTTCTTTTAATCCTCACCTGAGGATATGTTTGTGTTGATTTTTAGAGAGAGTGGAAAGGGTCTGGGGGAGAGAGAAACATTGATGTGAGAAACTCGCATTGAATTTTTGCCTCCTGCATGGACCCCAACTGGGAACCAGTCTGCAACCGAGGTGCATGCCCTTGATTAGAATCGAACCTTGGACCCTTGACTCTGTGGGCCGATGTTCTAGCCACTGAGCCAATCTGTCCAAGGCTGACGCCCATCTCTTTATAAACTTGCAGTTCCTCATGTAACTCTGGGGGAGCAAGTCCATAGCTTCCTCCAGAAGGGCTGCAGGGTGCCCTGGTGACAGGAATGTGGGCTCTGGAAGGAGTCACATGCATTTGGCAGTCTCAGCTGTGGGACCTGGTAATCCTGAAGATTGATGGTCCCTCCGCAAGCTCGCAAAGAGCCTGTGGAGAGAAAGACTGAGAGGCACTTTTTCTCGATGGGAGATACACACCCGCAGAGTTCCCTTCGGAATACTGTACTTTCGCACATACCGCGTTATCCTGAGGCAGTTCCCCCGAAGCTGACTGTGAAGCAATTCCTGGGACTTGGCCAGAGGGTAGATGGACTTATGCTATTCAGTGCAGCCCTAGGGCTCTAACAGCTGCTAGCTGAAGGATGACAGCTAGGTAACTGTGTTGGTTCTCAGGTGCAGGGAAGATGTCAGGGGTTCTCTTTGCTATGACCTGCTATATCTTTTTTTTTATTAAATATATTTTATTGATATTTTACAAAGAGGAAGGGAGAGGGATAGAGAGCTAGAAACATCCATGAGAGAGAAACATCTACCAGCTGCCTCTTGCACACCCCCTACCGGGGATGTGCTCGCAACCAAGGTACATGCCCTTGCCCGGAATTGAACCTGGGACCTTTCAGTCTGCAGACCGACGCTCTACCACCGAGCCAAACCGGCTTCAACTGACCTGCTATATCTTTTATGCAGGGGCTGTTGTCCCTATTCACTGCATCTCAGGGCAGGCCTGAGGGCTAACTACTTCTCGCCCAGCTTGAACTAGAGCGATTGTAAGTCCGGGAACATTCTGCAATAGCAGAGATTGATCATTTTGCTTAAAAAAGTAGGTGGTGGTAGGTGGTGGTGCATAAATTATCTTGTTACTTGGCCGCTTACTGTTTATCTGATAAAAAATGGCTCTCTATTCCAAGGTCAGGCCTGCGTATGGTTATTGACAGGCGAAGTCGCATTTTATCAGACTCCTGTCTAAAAGCTCCGTCACGCAGCTGTATCAGCTGACCGGCACTCATGGAGCTGCTCTCCTCAGTCACAGTCTGAGCCGCTCTGTGCTTCTCTGGTAAAATGAGAGCACGCTGCCGCCTGACCTTGTTGTGCTCTTGGCCCCTGTCTTCACGCTGCTCTTCAGAAGACCTTAGGGGTGGCTGCCTAAGGCAGGGACCGTGTCTTATTGAGACTGAGCAGTTGATGAAACTGTCCACTTCTGTTTTATGTACATCTGAGAGACGGGGGGATATTTTTTAAAGGGGAAAAAGTCATTTAGCTCTACCAGGCTGGAATGCATTAAAAACAAAGAAACAGACAAAACTGGAAACTGATGTTGAAGGTCTGCGGAGTTTGTTTTCTGTTTGAGTTGGCAGGAGATGCTTTCACAGTAGGACTTTAGACCTAGAAATGCCCTCTTAAAATATACCAAATTAGTGGTTTGCCCTGGCAGCGTATTAAAATCACCCAGGCTTTAAAAAGAGTACAGGGCGATAGCTCACTTTCCTTAGCTACTCCCTTTTTCTTCTTCTCTGGCATCCCGGAAGTCAAAGCAAGGATGTGATTCCTGGGTTGGTATAATAGTTTGAGTTTTCCAGTGTCTTCTAGTAGGAGCAGTGATCGATTCTGCTAATAAAACAGGAGCCCCGAATCTCAGTGTCATCTTGATGCAGGAAATTAAAGGGCAGGCTGACCAGATTCCCCACCGTCCGTGTGGGCGGTGAGACAATGACCAGGCAGGGAAGCAAAACAGGGCCCCAGCCACAGTGCGTCTGTTAATGAACTTGGCAATTACAGGAGGAGCTGCGCTGCTTCGTTTTGAAGATGAAGCTGGAGTCAAAGTGAACATTAAACAAGGGAAATGGAAGGTTCGGCTCTGCCAGGAACCGCTTGGCCCTAAGGGACTGGGCAGGTGGTGGGCCAGGAGGCAGCCCGGGCTGGGTGGACCCCAGGTCTCTGTAAAGAGCGCGCTGATGAAAAATATCTGCTCCTCGGTGCCGTGGAGGCTTGTTCTATAATTGCTCGGAGTGGGATCTGGGCATCACTGTCCGTAAAAAGCTTCTGGTGTGATTCTAACATGTAACCAACTCCTATTGAGAATCTCTTACATGGAATGTTCTCCCACCTGCTGCCAATCTGAAGTCTTGGCTAGATGTTATGTCATAAAATTGTTATATTTGATTATTTAAAAACTGTATATCACAGTTTTGAGGTATACGGTGACTCTAGTGAGAATATCACTAGATCGAAGGCCTTCCTGAGAGCTATGTTTATTAACCCAAGCTTCTCACCCTTGGCAAAATGGACATTTTAGTGTTCTGAACAGTGATTCTGAAACTATATTGTGAGTCATGAGCAGTAAGACAGGATTGCATTGCAGAGGGACCGGAAAGAAAAGATTGCGCAGACTAAGGTGCCAGAAATCAATCCACACAAACGGCATCCAGGGAGGTTAGTGTGGGCGGATGCGGGGAGGAAATCAGATGGCAAACAACGAGAAGCCTGGCGAGTTGTTATAATAATAATAACAGATAAATATAAATTTACTGAAAAACTCATTGAAATGCGAGGCTACACAGGGGACATGTTCTAAAAGGTATCACAGTTTTATGAGAAGTAAAAGCACATTGACTTCAGAACATAATTCTTCCTATTGGTGTCTGAGAAACAGCAGAGGACAGAGGTGGGATTAAACGTGTCAGAGAACACCGGTGGTTTTCATTCAGGAGCAAAGAGAATTAACTATTGGCAGCGATGTGCAATTTGATATGCGGGGGGAATTTGGGCATAAGCACATTCATGATCTCTCTGAAATGAAGGAATTTATTCTGTGCTTGCACTTGGAGCAGCCCTGGCCACGTAGCGAAGGTGTATGTGCTTTATGAAGGGCGGTTAGGAGCATGAGGTGTGCAGGTAAAGCACTTAGTGCAGAATGAGCTCTAACTCTTAGCTGCCACTGTTGTTATCATCAGCAGATCAAGGGCTGAAAACATTGAATTTCACTGTAAACACTGACCAATCCCCAGGGGC
The DNA here is from genome assembly GCA_036971965.1 of Nyctalus aviator. Taxonomy (NCBI): domain Eukaryota; kingdom Metazoa; phylum Chordata; class Mammalia; order Chiroptera; family Vespertilionidae; genus Nyctalus; species Nyctalus aviator. The sequence goes on along the minus strand of CM072924.1, from coordinate 181,184,353 downwards.
CTGGCTGGATGGAATTCAGGGACCCAGCGGGGGTTTGAAAAGACCCCGTACATAGCAGCGCTCTCTCTCCATCCAGCGCCAAGGGGTAAGGCACATGAAGACCCAAGTGTCACTCATGACTGACCACATTGTCCGTGAGCTGTCCACCAGCCGCCCCCTGCATGCCCCACACTGCAGATTGGGCCCGCAGCCCAGCATGTGCACTGACCGGGAATCGAACTGTGACCTCTTTTTTCATAGGTCAGTGCTCAGACACCGAGCCACACCAGCAGGCAGTTTAGCCCTTCCTGAGGTTAACTAACGGGTACCAGCTAGCCGGCATGACAAAGCTTCGGTTGCTTCTGGAACATGTAATTTCTGTAGTCTCTGGGATCTAGAAAATGAATCTATGGTAATTAGTTATTTTAGGGAGATTAAAGGATATAAACAAGGTTAAGAAAATAACAATCCGTTGTCACAAGCAGATGAAAACTGTTACTACTTGGTATATGTATTTCCGGGTTGTTTTCTGTACATATAACATGAATTGTGTGTATACATATGTTCAGGACACCTCAGGCTGCTCTGGCCCAGAACTATCTGATTGGTGTGGCTGGGATATATAGCAGAAATCCAGTCTTATAAAATAGCAAAATACCATATTTGCCTAGAAAAAAGGTTATAAGGATATACCGAATGCTATGATTAACTGCGAATATTGTGTTTTGTGTATTTTCTAATGTTCCTCAATGAGCATATGTTCTTTAGAGAAAGTAGAAATTGGCTCAGCCTGGGCAGAACAGTCTGCCATCCATTTATCAGGCTGTGTAACAGCTACTAAAGGCAGCTCCAAAGCTAACTGGAATCAGTCTCCTTCAAGTACACGCGGCAGCCGTTAACGTGTACCTGTTAGAGCAACTCCCTCATGTGAGTGAGTGACGACTGCCGTCTTGCTCACTGAGACACTTGCTCTCTCAAATCTTGCGTGGACCGTTAAAAACTGAGCTGTTTGAGGTTCTCAGTAAGAATGGTGCGTCCTGCTTGTGCCTAGAGGATCTCAGTCACTTTGACACAGAGAAGCAGCCTCATTCATCACCCATAAGCCGCGCTGCAGATAAGGGGTTTCTGGGCTCAGCATTCCAGGTCTATCTGAACTGCAGTTTCCAAGTCAGTAGGACCCTGGATCCAGCTGGAAGTGGATCCCCTGCTATCCCCTTCTGCTTCACTCCATTCCCACCCACACCCCTCCTGCCCAGTGAGTGGGTCAATGAACCTGATTCTGTCGGACTACAGTGACCCTGGTGGTCTTAGATCGATTAGCTGAGACACTCCTAGTCAGGAAAAAAGTAAGGCTTTATGTATGTTTAACATGCACACACAAAGGTTTTATGTATGTTTAACAAGCACACACGCACCATCCCCCTGAACAGTGTGCATCTAAAGAGTCAATAGCAGGTTAAGGAACGACAGTTACAGTTAACTTTTATTGGACTCTTACTGTGAGGCAGGCACTGGTCCAACTGTTTTAAAGTGTTACTGCATTTCCTCCTCATAGCAACCCTATCAGGAAAAAACTGTTCCTCCCCTTTATACAGGTGAGGACTCTGGAGTTTTAGCGAGCTTAACTAATTTTCCCAGGGTGAAAATTGTATTGGGAGCAGGATTAGAACACAGGCCATTTGGTACCAGAACTCATATTCTTAACTACTCTGAGACACTTCCTGAGTTGGCAAACAGCTTCAGCTTAGCTGTATTTCTTCTCAACTACATTAGCTAAAGTTCCTCTAATGAAAATATTATCTTAAATAGTCTGTGGCAACTTGAAAACATTGATGTTTTAATTTTTTCCTTAAATGTATATATGTATGGTATTCTAATTTACAATATGTCCTTACTAATTTTAATATAAAAAGTATTTTAAACCATTTACCATACTGTACACCTGAGACTAGGATTTATCCAGGCTTTGATGTTGGTAGGACATTCCAGCGTGTGTGCCCAAGATGGCTCTAAAATAATATATTTTAAAAAAAAATGTATAAGGTGTGCCTAATGAAATAAGGAGACTGTTTTTGTTTTTAATTGGGCTTGAAACCAGTTCTAGTAATTCCAGAACTGTCCTGAACAGTTGACAGTAATTTAAACAGCTTTGTTGAGGATAAGAAAGTCACTCATTTCCTATTTTGCCCTTTGGTATCAAGTGAAAGTGAATTCTACAAATTCATTAACCATGTTCAAACGCCTACTGTGCTCAAAGTGCTGTGAGAAGGGTCTGGTGTGTGTAAAGAGGAATTGGTTGTGGATCCTTGAATCCTTCACCTGCCAGCAAGATGCTAATAGTTCAGCATGGAGATCCACATGGGTATAAATAGTTAAATATGAAGCAAGATATTAAGGCCAGAAGTAGAGAGTGAAGAGCTAAAGAAGTGGGTAGGAGCAAATATTGCATCCCATAGAAGACAGGAATCTGAGAAGCTTCGGAGAGGAATGGCCATGGACTGAGTGTTTAAAGTCAAATAAGATTTCAACAGCTAAGGGGAGGGTTATGCCGGGATAATTACCGAACCAGATTATGAGGGTTAAATGAGATCATGTAAATGAAAGTATCTAAACAGGTATCTGGTGCCTAACGAGAAGGATCTGTAAATGTTAGCCGTGTTACCTAATAATGTTATGGATTCATTTTAAAAATTAACTCTTTCCTCAAATGGTGTATATTATTTTTCAGTATCATTGATGACTCATTTGTTCCAGAGCACAAATCACTAAGAATATCAAAAGAACAGATTGTTCAGAATACTGTATGTACCTGTTAAGTGTTACAGATGCTAACCCTTATTAATTTAGCTCATTGTTTTAGTCAGTTTAGACTGCTATAGCAAAAATACCATAGAGTGAGTGGCTTAAGGAAGGAGCATTTGTTTCTCACAGTCCTGGAAGCTGGAAAGTCTAAGCTCAAGGGGCCGGCAGATTGGGGTATGGGGAAGCCCGCTTTCTGGTTCATAGATGGTCTTCTCGCTCTAGTCCCACTCGGTGGGAAGTGAGCTCTCTGGGGTCTCATTTATGCAGACACCACCCTCATGACCTAATTATCTCCCAGAGGTTCCAGCTCCAAATAGCATTTCAATGGAGATTAGGATTCAACACATGAATTTTGGGGAAACACAAACATTGAGTCCAGAGAGCACTCACTGCTATTGACCGAGTGCTTACCGTATGTGTAGCTCCAGTCTCGGTCCTGTAGGAGAAGACAAGACACAATTTACCTTCAGAGGTTCGTGATAAAGTTGGAGAGAAAAAAGGTAGCATATCTTTATTACACACAAAGCCACAATTTTGTCTTAGGCTCAGATGGATTACCATTTTTTAAAGAAGTATTAGGCGCCAAAGTGAAAAGCACTGGGCATGCCCATTTTCTTCATTCACAGCACTGTTTGTGAAAATGTGACTCTAAGTGGGCAATATAAAATAATGCTAAGTAGGTGCTATTCTAGAGTAGAGGTAAGTTAGGACTTCAGAGAAGAGAAATACTCATGTGAACTAGGGGCTTAGGGAACATTTGAGAGAAGAAGTATTATGGGTAGGATCTGGATCAGTGGGCAAGTAGGGGGATGGTTTCCAGAAGGAAACGGCATGAGCAAAAGCCTGGAAAGTGATCTAGTTTGCCCTGACCAATTTGGCTCAGTGGATAGAGTGTCAGCCTGCAGACTCAAGGGTCCCAGGTTTGATTCCGGTCAAGGGCATGTACCTTGGTTGTGGGCACCTCCCCAGTGGGGTGTGTGCAGGAGGCAGCTGATCGATGTTTCTCTCTCATTGATGTTTCTGACTCTATCCCTCTCCCTTCCTCGTTCTAAAAAATCAATAGAATATATTTTAAAAATAAAAAAGAAAGTGATCTGGTTTGAGGAGGACTGCCTGGAACTGCCCTGCTGAAGCCCAGGTGTGTAGCGAGGAGAGGTGGGTTGGGTAAGAGGGCCATTGTCTAGAGCAGAGGGCATGGCAGTACCCACAGAATAGCCCTGGGACTGGAGTTCAGAAAGCCCACCTGAGTATGCTCAACATAGCCACAGCTCCAGGGTGTACTCGGCACTTAAAAGTAAACGTGTCTTTGTTCTGAGAAAAGGTGTTCTTCGTCACACATACACATACCTGGATTGCATTGTCAGCTTTGCGCGTTAGAATTACCTGGGAGCGGAATCAGTGTTGACACGTGTTCCCACTGCAGGTGCTCCCTTCTGTCGGTCTGAAGTTCTCTTCCAGTGAGAAGCAGGGAGGGCAGGGGACAGCTGCGAGTGAGGTTGGTGGGTCAGCGTGGTCCAATAGAACGTGCTGCAGTGATGGAAATGTCCGTAGACTGTCCATTATACAAACCCTGAATGCCTATGGGCACTTGAGATGTGGCTAATGCAACCGAGGAACTGGATTTTTTATTTAATTAATCTAAATAGCCACCTAGAATAAGATAATTGTTCACCTTAGCTCACGCCCTCCTTACAGGACAGTGCGGGTTCAGGAGGAAGAATCCACAGGCTCTGTCACCAATGCGGGAGACGCTGAGTAGAATCCAAATTTCTCTCTGGGTGGGGGCAGCAAGGTCATCATTCCCACGTCGGGCTCTCGGAGACCATGAGCTCATGGCATCGCACCCGGTCTGGTGTAGGCGCTCAGTCCCTGTCGGAGGGTTTTCATGATGCATGGGCAGGATTCACACCGCGTCATGTGTGATTAGTACAGACACAACTTAAGAGTATCCCCAAGAATGGTATTTCCTTCCTATTCAAGCTTTTCTTTTCTCTCTCTCTCTTTTAAACCAGGTATCAAATTGTAGTGGAAATAATCCAGGCGACGACCATCAGCAGCTTTCCGCAGCTGAAGAGGCAGAAGGGTAAGCACTGGTCTGTTTTCTCCAGTCCCGCGGCTGGAGGCCTGTCCCTGGCCTGCACTCTCCTCTCCGAGCTTCACCACGTCCCAGCATCCCTCCAGCTGGCATTTAAATAGCTCCACGTCTTACAGTAATAGCGTAGCAGCACTAGCGAAAGTAAATGCGATTTAATCCTAACAGAAACGGTTGTGTTCCTAAGTTCCTTTATAACATTTATTCATCTGTAGTCATAATTCTTAAAAGATTAAATTTATGGGGTAGATCGTGATTTTGTTCTGTTCTTAAAGTCAACATGACTTCATACTTTTGTCACACAGTAAATTTAATCTTAATGTTTATTCATATTTCTTCTGTCTTGAAACATAATCTCGCTCATTTAAATGACTCCAGTGAGTTGCTGCTCCATAATTTACTTAGGCTTCTCCTTTAGTTAAGCAGTTGAATTGTGAATACCTGCTGTCCCCCTTCTACTCTGGAAGATTTTTTTAAAGAAATGGGTTTGATGCTGTTTTTGTTTTCCCCGTTTGCTTTGTTTAAAATGAAGAGGTCCTTCCCGGGCGTGGTGCTGAGGAGTAACTGAGCTGTGGCAATGGCTCTCCGCTTGTGGTTTGCCTGGTGCTGGCCTAGTCCCTTCTCATGCATGAGGCTGCAGGGCACGTTGCTGTCTGGATGCAGAGCATGTTTGGCTGGTAGCTGAGGCAGAAGACTCTGCAATCTTGTCCACTAGACCTTACACACCTGTCTCCGGGTGCCCCCAGGCCCCTGCGGAGAGCAGAGCGCAAGGAAGAGTGGGCCAGACAGGAGAAACAGGCCAGAGGGAGCTGGGGTTACGGGCTTTGCCTTGTCTCTGAGTCACTGGCAGAAGTGGGAGCTGTGTGAAAAGGAAATGAAGACCTAGACTGGGGAGAGATAATCCTTAATAAGATAATTCTTACCTTAGCCCAGTAAGGAAGATGGGCAAACGCGTTCATCCGGAAATGTTTCCTGAGCACTAACAGGTGGTTATGACCCAGTAGTGAACAAACAAAACAGCGTTCATGGAGCCAACAGTAGGAGGCGGTGCGGGGGCCAGGTGAGGCACTGCAGCCTAGGGCTTGGACGATGCTAGGGAACAGGAAGGGCCTGAGAAGGAAGGTGATGAAGGAGAGAGAGCCTCCTTGGTGAATGATTGACTGGGGAAGAGTCAGATGAGGGCTGTATGGTGCTGACTTCACAGATAAGGAAGTGGCTCGCAGAGAAATTCAGTGCAGGAGTCTGAGCTCGTAACTTCTATCTGCAGCTGTTTCTGTCCTGCCCCGTGGCGGCAGGCTGGCGAGATGCAGTTGGGGGTGGAGAAGCCAAAGTGCTAGCACGGGAGTTAGGAGACCTTGGCTCACATGAGCTTCCCCTGCCAGCGTCCCAGTGGAACCTGGACAGTCCTTTCATTTCTCCAGACTCCGGTTTTCAGTCTAGATCAGTGGTTGGCAAACTTCAGCTTGCGAGTCACATGCGGCTCTTGAGCCGGGGTTTACCGCTCTGTTGACTAATGAGTTTACCAACCACTGCTAGACTAAATGTTGGAAGCTGAAAGGATTAGGCAATTGTGGCATATTGTGTGCAAAGAGGTTAAGGGTAATGTATGACAGTGGTCAGCAAATTCATCAGTCAACAGAGAGGCAAACCGCGGCTTGCCAGCCGCATGTGGCTCGGAGCTGCAGTTTGCCAACCACTGGTCTAGATTGAGTGCTCCAGGTGATCATAAAGGGTTTCTCACCAGGAAGTGAAGACCTGAGACTCGGGGGGTGGAGGGAGGGCCCTGGTTCAGGGGAGAGAGCTCACTGGCTTGTGCCTCTGGATTTGCCACCACGGAGGATGGAAAAATGTCTCTTTGGCATTTCTAAGCTGGGATTCATTCAGCTGTGGAGAGAGAGCAACCCTGAGAGAAAAACTTGGAAGTTGCCAATATAGAGATAAGAGTTAATGATCTTCGATTCCTGCTGTCTCCAAGTCCAGTATCTTTGCAAAGCCGATGCTCTGTTCCCCACTATTAGAGGAGAACAGTGCCTTAACGGTCTGACGTGACTTCCCTGGTTCAGAATGCCACCTGCTGCTCACTGTTATTAAAATGTGTGCACAGACTTTTTATAAATAAAGACCAAATTTGGCACTCCCCCTTGTCTTTTAGTTGAATATCTCTAAACTGGTCCAGCTAGCCATTATGCCTCATTGCTTCTCAAATTGATCTTTAATTTATTTCCAGCTAAACGTGTGTTTTCCCCCTATAGAAATCATTAAGGAACATTGAATTTTAGCATTAAAGGCTCCTCAACATATATTTGTTGAGTTGTTTTTGGAAATCTTTGCATTTTAGGGACGGAAAATATCATCAGACAAAAGAGCCTCAGTCTGCATGTTAACCTTGTGCCACAAGCCCCACCTGCCTGTGTGGCTCTCCCGAGACCTGGGAGATAGGCCGGGCCGCGATTACTCGCCTCTCAGTGACCGCGCAGGGCTGCTGTGTGCACTGTGGCAGCAGTGCCATTCCCAATGTCGCTTCTCCTCATTCCCACATTCCCTGTGACTGGGAAACTGAAGAGGTTTAAAAAAGAATGAACAGATGGGACCTCCTGAGAGTATTTAACTTTCAACCTGGAGATGAGAACATTACTTATGAATGTGGTGTATATAAGCTATAAATGCAATGGTTTTTAAAAAATATATTTTATTGATTTTTCTTGCAGAGAAAGGGAGAGGGATAGAGAGTTAGAAACATTTATGGGAGTGAAACATCAATCAGCTGCCTCTTGCCTACCCCCTACTGGGGTTGTGCCTGCAACCAAGGTACATGCCCTTGACCGGAATCAAACCTGGGACCTTTCAGTCCACAGGCCAATGCTCTATCCACTGAGCCAAACCGGTTAGGGCTAAGTACAGTTTTGTTGCTGCATTAAAGATGTTTCTGACATGTCTTTTCCAATCATAATCATTGATGATTAAGAAATGATATGCAACTGTGAAAATACTTTGAAGACTTAAAGAAATGCCAGATAACAGGCTGGGAGGGATTTCCTGACTGTGTCCCCTCTGAGGAAGTGTCCGCTCTGACCCTGAGGAAGTGGCCAGCTCACTCTGCTGCCGAGAGAGAATGTCTAAATCAAAGGCCCACATAACTCATCATCCTCTGTGGTTTCTTGTCTCTGTGAATGGCCTCCCCATCCTTCCATGACAGGAACCTCGGAGTCGCCCTTGCTCATTCCTCCTGTGACATGTACTGTCGTTACCTGTCATGTGCTCAGGTGCTCTCATCTCCCCAGGCTCAGGGGAGGTGGGGTTGTGATCAGAGAAGAGACATTTGAGATAAAATGCAAAGGAGAAGTAGGACTTCTCCAGGCAGAGTGACATAGGGAATAGGTAGCATTCCAAGAAGAAGAAACAGAATGTGCAAAGAAGAGGAAGGCGGGAGGAACAACTGGAGTGCGCTGAGAAGAAGGAAAAGTCACATGGCTGGAGGGACTTACAGAGGGAGTGGAATGGCGGGAGCACTTGAGGCCTCTTAGGATCTCCGTGTTGATGGAGAATGTGCTCTGGAAGATAGCTGAGTCACCAGAAGTAGGTCTTCAGCCATCCAGCAGACACAGCCACTATGTGCAGGTGCAGCTGTGCAGGGAATAAAACTGACCCGGACCTTACTGAGAGCACAGTCTGATGAGGAGACAGGCAGACACACACATACATTGCGGTGCAGTCTGGTAACGCGGCGAGAGTGGCGTGTTCAGGATTCAGCAGTGACGTGGACGTGAGGGGCAGCGGCCCCCCCGAGCAGAGGTGGGAAAGGCTTTTCCTGGAGAGGAACTGAGCTGACCCAGAGGGTGGAGTGGCCCTCGGTCCCTCTGGTGGCCCGGTGCACATGGGTGGTGGGAACACGTGCACAGATGGAGGAGGCAGTTGGGGGACAGCCTCCTGAGCGTGGGTTGTGTCAGGTGAGACTGAGCTGCTGCTTGGCGTGTAGTGGAGAGATGAGGCTTGAAAGGCCTTAGAAGGTGCTCGGACTTAACCCTGGAGAGCCGGGGTTCTCAGACACAGCCTGCGTGTCTCCCGGAGGGCTGGTGAGGATGCACCCTGCTGGGCCCACCATTTTGCACCCTCCTGTGGATCTGAGGGGCCCGAGAATGTGCGTCACTCCCGTCCCCCAGGATGCTGGTGCCGCTCACGCTGGAACCACACTCTGATGCAGAGCCATGGATGTGTTCAGGTTTGCGCCTCAGTGCCACTCCAGCTTTTATTTATAACTAGAGGCCCGATGCACGAAATTTGTGCAAGAGTATGTCTTCCTTCCCCCGGCTGCCGGCACCGGCTTCCCTCTGGCACCCGGACCCGGGCTTCCCTTGCAGACCTGGCTTCGTCCAGAAGGTCATCCGAAGGACGTCCAGTCTAAGGAGCATGTTACGCTTTTATTATTATAGATTACAACAGCCAGAATTGTTGAGAAATGGCCTATTTGGTCTATTATAGTAACTGGCTGTATGGTCGGAAGGTTCGTCTTAGCCCAAAGGTCACGTGTTGAAATTCTGCCATCCGAACATGATGGTAGGAGGAGGCGAGGCTTTGGGAGGTGCTGACGTCATGGGGGAGCCCTCGTGGGTGGGGTTAGTGCTCTGTTACAGTAGGAGTCTCCAGAGGGACCCTAATTTCTCATGCGAGGACCCAGCAAGAAGGTGGCCATCCGCTACGGCTTCCAGGAGGGCCCTCGGCAGAACCCACGCACGCTGGCCCTCTCATCTCTCATTCTCAGCCTCCAGGGCTGTGGGAAATGGCCGCCCCGCCTGTGGGGTGTGGCCGTAGTCTCCTGAACGAGCTAAAACACTGGCCAAGTGTAGGAATTCTAGTGGTAAAGGGCCATGTGCTAAATTTCCCCTGCATTGTGCTATGAATAAGCCCAGTATTGAGCTCCTTTAACGCTTCTTTTCTGCTCTTCTGAATCCCGAAATGTTATCAAGAATGGTTAAGGTGATTTAGTCATGTTTACCCAGCCGACTACAGCAAGGGATGTGATGCGATCTGAGGCTGCTGGAGGCTGCCGTTATAAATAGCACACCCTGGAAGTGCTGCGGGAGAGGATGGATGGGGAGGCTTTGGCAAAATTGTGCATCTTTTTTTCTTTAGGGTATATGTAAACAGTGTTGGAATCGACTATAGTAGGGCTGTAGAAGAATATTAAAGGTGTACACACACACACACACACACAGTTACTTGCTAATAAGAACCGTCATGCTCTCTGTCAGGAGTTTTTTTTTTTTATATATAAAGATGATACGTAGTGTCATTGTCTGATTTGGGATTTAAAGGTGTCCTTGCCTGAAAGAAGGGAGCTAATCGCCTCAGGGTCCTTTCTGATGCTTTGATGTGATCTGTCTTTCTGCCATTGCAATAATTCGATGCAAATAGTCCTAATTTATTTTTTAAAAGTTTTATTGGTTGATGAGAGAGAGAGAGAGAGAAACATTGACTTGTTCTACCCACTTATGTATTCATTCACTGGTTGATTCTTTCATGTGCCCTGACCGGAAATCGAACCTGCAACTTTGGCTTCAACCAACTGTGTTTCTAATTTATGAATGAGCTAGCCTTACCAAACACTGCAGGCAGGTTCCCTGCCACTGCTGTAGGGGCCCTCGCCAGCGTTTCTCCCTGTCTGGCCCTCACACTGTGAGAACTGCCACCTCCAGTACCTCATGTCCCTTCCACTGTCCTGCTTTGCCCCTCCTCTCCCTTGGGGGACTCGGGGCACTTCTGTTAAATTCTCTATAGTCTCGTAATTTTATGGGCAACTCTGCTGTCAGCTCAGTCCCCCAGGGAAACTACATCATCACAGACTCTAACACCTGCATTTATACAATACAGTTCAGCTCCTGAGATGCTCAGCTCTGTACTGTGTGACCAGAAACTACCAGTTAGGCCACACGCAGATCTGGGTCTCGAACCCAGGTCTCCCGGTTTTCAGCTCTGGACTCTTCCCGCCTCACTGCTCATTCCCACAGCAGATGTCTGAGGGCCATGCTCACACCGACAGGCTATGTGGGCCAGGTCTGTGCTGGACGCGGGGGTGTCAGCTGCTCAGCGGGCCCTCATGTGGGGGCAGGCTCCCCTGTAATTTGACGCGTGGACAAGTTATCGCAAACATGTCGGGGGCCCTGGCCAGAGGCAGTGCTAGATCCAGGTGAAGGGAGGCCCGGAAGGTGTGCTGTCAGACCCCTGACCCGCCGGGCAGGCTGGCACCTGTGGTTTTTCCATCGTAATGTGGGTGGTTCCACCATCCCCTCCCCCGTCCTTTCCCTAAGTCCTCAAATGTGCCTTCCACACACGTGCAGTGACACTTAGGAAATTTCAAGTGTTTGGTGTGGTAAGAACTCCCTTTTTCCTTAAAAAAAAAAACACACACCAAACACACACACACACACACACACAAAACACACAAACAAAAAAACCTACCAACCTCAAGTTGAGAAGCAAGGGAAGTCTCTTTTCCTTCCTGGCCAGCCTTGGAGGTGATCTCCAGGTTACTTTGAAGAAGGGTGTGACGATTATTGAGAATTGCTGTCAAGAGGTCAAGCCCGTTTCTCATGTGGAAACTGGACTGGTGCCTAAGTCAGTACACGCCTGTTTCCTGCGCCCTCCTCTCAAGGGGTGTGGTTAGGATTTCTACCTGTGTGTTTAAGAAGGTTCGAAGGCTGGCTAACCTGTCAGCATGGGCGCAGGGAGGAGCACAGGCTCCTGGAGGGAGGACGTCCTCGGAGCTCTTCCTGGTTGCCTGGGGGTGAGAGGACCCTGCGTCCTGAGGAGTCGGGGAGGGGTGGGTGTGTGGCCGGTGTCCTTCCCACCGCAGAGGTGGTGCCTCCCGCTAGTACCTCTCAGTGGTGGGAAGTCCCGGATTAGGGGCCATTGTTGGCTGTCACATCTGGGAGGAAGGAGGCTACTGGCCCCTAGTGGTAGGGGCCAGGGATGCTGCTACCCATCCCGCAGGGACAGGCCAGCCCTGAGGCAGAGCGGACCAGCCCGCAGGTCAGCAGTGCTGCCTGGGGTTGAGAACTCTGCCGTGTCAGCAAGCGAATTCCTCACCAGCCCGAGGAGGGGTGTTGTTAGGATATGCCCTGGGATTGGAGAGAGATTATAAGAAAAGAGTAATATTTTGCTATTGATGTTTTTTAATACCCGAAAAATACAGGGGTGGCATTTCCATCCGCTTACACTGGTGCTGTTTCTGGAGCCGCTGGTTTGCGCTGTAAGTTACTTCACCCTCCTTTGCCTCATTGGAGAGAGTGCCTAGCAGTTGTGTCCCGGTGTTTTTGTCTTGCTGCAAGCCTTCCACTTGCTTAAGGAAGAACTGCATCATGGGTAGAAGGTGCTACAACAGGCAGCTCTATGGTGTTGGTCACAGGTCTGCTGGCATTAAACCATTGTACAACATCTACATGTGACTGGACCCGTGCAGTTCGAACCGCGTTGTTCAGGGGTTAACTGTACGTCCATGCAAACATGCGGACCTGTTGGTGAGTGTGTGACAGAGGAGGTTTGTAAAGTGGTTTACACCGAGTAAGATTTGTCAGTGACGTAGTTAAAAATGAACGGTATTTCTATTGAGAGTAGCGTACGTGTGGCATGAATTCCATCTCATTCTGCACTATCCCCTCCTGTTCTGGAGTGCCCGCCGTTGTTCACAGTGCCCGCGCCCGACGACAGTGACCTGGTTCAGAGTCGCTGCGCTCCCTCTCGCCTCCTGCTCTGACAGCCCTGTCCTTCCTCCCGTCCAGGGAAAGAGACGGCCGCCATGAAGGCGGACCTCCTGAGGGCCAGGAACATGAAAAGGTACATCAACCAGCTGACGGTGGCCAAGAAGCAGTGCGAGAAGAGGATCAGGATGCTGGGCGGCCCCGACTACGACCAGCAGGAGGACGGGGCCCTGGACGAGGGGGAGGGGCCGCAGAGCCAAAAGGTAGGACTCCCAGCTTCTTGTTCTGACCATTTTGGGTCCGTTATGGACACTGGTGGAATCAGAGACAGCCTTTTCACTTCCTGGTTACATAACGTAAGGCATATGTTCCAGAATATGGACTCACATGTTTGCTTTTATGAGTGAGGAGCTGTATGACCTGGTGTCATTGACTTCCGGGAACGGTCATAGGCATGATGGGTAGGCATGGGGTGGATGTGTGTGTGCGCATGCCTGTGTGTGTGTTCCCATCCTCCCTTCCCCTCCCACAATCCTAGAGGAGCATAATTAAAACCTTCCCACAAAGACAGCCTCAGGCTCATCGTTTCACTAGTGAATTCTGTTAACCATTTTAAGGCAGAGATAAAACCAATCTTAACTACACCTGTTTAATAAGTCGAGGGGAAAAACGTTACAAGAAGAAAAAACAAAACACCCCAAACTACTAACCAATATCCATCATGACCCTAATAGAAAATAGAAAATTCCTTAACAATATTTTGGCAAATCAAATAGATACAGCAATCTATAGATAGAAAAGTACTCCAATGTCCTTAGTTATAAACATTTTGTACATGTTTATCTGCGATTCTGTTATCAAGGCTTAGTGGAATATTCGTTTTTAAAAACACCTTTATTAAGGTATAATGACATACACTTTTGTTTAAGGTGTATACAAAGACATTTCGACACATGTACATAGTCATGAAATTATCAACACAATTAAGGTGCCAGCATCCTCGTCGACAAGAGTTTCGTGGTGCTCTTTGTAACCTCCCGGCCCCACTGATCTCACTCTTTCCCCCACGCTCTCTCCCCTAGAAAGCAACCTCTTGGCTGCCTTGGTTTTGCCATCATCATTGTCTTGTCTGTCTTAGCCAGAATCCTGGTTCAGGCCTCTTCTGATTAGTTTTGTTGTCTGTTGCGATACACAGCAGCTGTTGTCAGTCTCATAGCAGCCCATAAAGTAGGCGGTGCTATCCTCATCCTACAGATGAGGAAACAGGCTCCGCGTGGTGGAGTAACAGAGCTGGTGGGCCAGAAAGTGGCAGAGTCGGATGCAAACCCGGGCAGTGTAGGTGTCACACAGGGAAATGCTCATGCGTCTCCAGAGAAGGAAAAACCAATGGGGTAGAGAACTTGGTTCATCTACCAGCCGAGAGAGGTTTTATTAATCCTACTTAAGATATATTTACCAGAGTTTATGTGGATATATTTGCACTATGGGACTGAACATAGAAAGAATTAAATCTAACAGTGGAATAGTTTAGACTTTTTTGGACTTAATTTTGCAAATACGTGAATTTGTATCCAACTGGGGCATCATTGGATCTGAGTGAACTTATGCTGGGAAGCTTCCTTAGAATTTGTTGCATGTCCTTCCTGCTCAACTCCTCCCTATTTTAAAACTCAGTGGCTCTCTGAGCGACCTGTCCTCCGGAGCCACAGGTGGTGGGGGTTCCTTCTAACCTCTCTGGAGCATGGGCAGTCAGGATTTATACTTCAGCGGGCATTGCCAGTACGGATTACATAAAGTAAAGCTATATGCTACAGTCTCCTAGAGTGAGTGAACTAACTAATTACTAATGGACTGGAGTATTTACGGGAACTAATTGTTAGTGGTCTGTAGCAAGGGATGGCCATCGTTTCAATTAGTTTCCAGAAGTTGTTAGAAAAAATGTCCCTTTCTGCCCACAGAACAGAGTGAGGGTTACTGTCGGCAGAAGAGTTGAATATTCATTGACCACATGCACTTGGTAACATTCCTAAAAATATTATCACAGTATTAAGAATCTTAAAATGTTTTCTTTTCATTGCGTTTGAGTTATACTTAGATGCCATTTAAAAAACCTCATTAAGAACCAAGAATATGGGACTTAAATTCCCTTTAAATTAATTTGGGGCATTTCTCCTAGTTCATTGAGTTATGAATTATAACGGAGGTCATCTGCTTTCTCATATCACAGCTCTCCATGCTTACGATCGTTCCCACGGAGTCTTCAACTAATGCTTTTTCTTCTACTGTAAGCATGCAAAATAATAAAGGAGTAATTTGGGATATCTGTACAATGGAATATTATGGATTAATTACATGATACTTATAAAATAGTTTTAAATGAATGTGATACTCTAAACAAAAAAAGGGAAAAATATAAAATAATTTGTAGATTTGCTCAGCTCTTTAAAAATGGGATGGAAAGCAAAACTACCAAATAATTACACTCAGGCTTCCAGGTCTTTAATACATTTCTCTTGAATTTTTCTATTCTTGGCATCTGTGGCTTTCAGCAGTACACCCAATAGGGCAGGGTTATGTCTATTTCATTTCCTAGAAGTGTGCTTGATAACAGAGTCGATGCTAAATAGATTTTGTGCTGAACCAGTGAATGATTAACAGAAAATTGGTATTTATTGAATATGTGCATTTTGAATATTCAGTAAACTTTTACCATTTAAAATTTAAGAGGCAGAGAGAAGTACTACATTGACTAAGTATTACATTGACTATAACCTTAAAACAGTGAGGTATTTTTTCCCCCTGAATCAATCCATTGGTACTGTAGTTAAAGCAAACTCATATTTAAAATTTTGTTTTTAAGAGCTTTTTCTTAAATTCCCTTAATAGATTCTTCAATTTGAAGATATCTTGGCCAATACTTTGTACCGAGAGCACTTCCGAATGTACATGGAAAGAATGGACAAGAGAGCTCTGATTGGCTTTTGGGAGTCTGTGGAATATTTAAAGAATGCCAATAAGGTAATATATTTAGATTAAGGAATATTAATCCCTAGCTGATAAAAACTTGTATGCTAGGCAGTTTGTCCGTGTTTCTCAGAGAAACTGTAAGATAAGAATACATGAAAAGAACATTTTCACCAAATATAATATTGGCATTATGTTGTAGCCCATAATGGTAAATAAAATTTAGCTTATTTTTTTTTTTTAACAAAAGATGTTTTTTAATCAAAGGGGAAAAAAGATTTATAAAAGTACCAAAATAGTGAATTTAGTTTCAGGTACTTCCTTTTTGACATATAACAGCATGTGCATACCCATGTTGCTGTTATAATAAATTTGGTCTTGTCACCTATAACTCAACCTTATAAACCTTGTTATTTTTAACATGATTGTTCAACATGATTGTTCTCCTTTTTTATTTAAAATATGATTGAGGTAAGGAACACAGAAAAAAATTTTGGTTACAGTGAAAAGCCCAACAATAAACATTGTGTTTTGTACTTGGCAATTTCTCAATATATATTTAAGAATTAAATTCAAGAATATGAAATACCCTGTTTCCCTGGAAATAAGACAGTGTCTTATATTAATTTTTGCTCCCAAAGATGCACTAGGTCTTATTTTCAGGGGATGTCTTATTTTTCCATGAAGAAGAATACGGTACACATTTATTGTTAAATGAAAATAAAGGAAATTTATTACCTGTATACGGTATGGTAGTATGGTAGTTGTCAACACAAACCAGACAAACTGAATCCTACAGTATCAAGAATTCACTCATTTATTCAATGACAATCATGTCATCATCTTCTGGAACATCATCATAGCAATCCAATTCCTGAATTTCCTGGTGAATTTATTGTGACTCCATTTCTTTCAGAATCAGTGGACCAAATCTCTCATGTTTAGCAATAGCATTCTGAGACAGAGCCTAGGGGGGCCTTATTTTCGGGGGGATGCCTTATATTTCACTCAGAAGGAAACCTGTAAGAAGGTCTTATTTTCGGAGGATGTCTTATTTTCGGGGAAACACGGTATATATGTATGGACATTTTTTTTTTTTTTACTTTAAAAAATTTATTATTATTATTATTATTTTTTTTTCTGTGCACATAGGGTGCTTTATTCTCCAGAGTGATACATGCTATGGTGGGTTGGGCTTGGGTATGTATGGACATATCTATAAATACACTTAATTTGTATAATCTATATACATATATTTTGTGTGGCTTATTAAAAGAAGCACAAAGAGCACTGTGTACATTAAGTTACTCATGTTTACATGAGTGTTGCTGGAATTGAATGCCACCTGCTAACAGTTCAACATGAAGTGTTCACTTTAAGGAACTGCTATTGCGTTCAGTGTCTGACACTCACCCCTTGGCCTGAACGTGCACAAAGCCCTGGGCCCACCCTGGCTACCAGTGTGCATCCTCAGTGCCTCTCTTCCCCCTTGAAAGCACAAGAGGGCAGAAGAGAAGAATTCTCAGAGGTGATATTTCTTACCTTCCTCATTCTCTCCCTGTCTTTTCAGAATGAAATCCCACAGTTAGTTGGTGAAATTTACCAGAATTTCTTTGTGGAGAGCAAAGAAATATCTGTGGAAAAATCCCTTTACAAAGAGATCCAGCAGTGTCTTGTAGGAAATAAAGGTATTGAAGTGTTCTTCAGAATCCAGGGAGACGTGTATGAGGCCCTAAAGGACAGGTATTACCCTTCCTTTATTGTCAGTGACCTGTATGAGAAAATGACGACAAAAGAGGAAGAAACACATGCCTCGCAGTTGACTTCTAACAAGGATGAAGTGGTGAGTCCCATTCCACTTTCTGCTTCCTCTCAGTGCGTACACTTTGAATCTGATTATGTGAGCACATATTGTATAAGCCAGATTTGGGGTGCACCTCCATCTTTTAACATACAGGAATTTCAGTAGAACTTGCTGTTGAATTTCCATGTTGCTTGTGGCCTTACACATGTCTGTCTTTGTCCTTCTGACCAACTGGCTACCATTTTCCAGCGTTGTTGTGTCAGAGACCTCCCTGCCTTATACCAGCTTGAAACACACCCTGGTTTGACTCCTGAAAATCTGTGAGGTGGGCCATTTGAGGCTTAGGCCAGGTTAGAGATTCATTAGAACCATATCATCCAGCCTGAGAATAGACAAAGGATGGGGGGGAAATAAGGAGAGGAAGAGAATGTGAGAGGAGTCATTGGAAATGTTGGTGTTAAGAAAACCAGGTGAAATGAAGATGTTCGGGAAGGAACCTTGCTGCAAACCTGAAGTCTGATTTCTTTTTTCTTTTTCTTTCTTTTTTTAAAAAAATATATATATTAAAGCAGTGAATTATTTTTATTATTTTTTTAAAAATATATTTTATTGATTTTTCACAGAGAGGAAGAGAGAGGGATAGAGATTTAGAAACATCGATGAGAGAGAATTATCGATCAGCTGCCTCCTGCACACCCCCCCCGGGGATGTGCCTGCAACCAAGGTACATGCCCTTGACCGGAATCGAACCAGGGACCCTTGAATCCGTAAGCTGACTCTCTATCCACTGAGCCAAACCGGTTTCGGCCTGAAATCTGATTTCTGTTAGTGTACTAGGTCATTCTGTTTAGCCCCAGCAGCTCTCCACTCACTATCAATGACTTACATTATCACCGAGTTTTAAGTTTTGTGAAGGTCCAAAGAAGAAATGTGATTTAGAGTCTTCTTACATAGAAAGATTATCATTTATCTTGATTCTTTCTTCTCAGTTCACTGTATCTCAAGTACTTGAAGATAAAGTACTTGTGCTTGATAATATTAGAATTTGGCATCTCTGAACTATTGTTAAAGTCATTCATTCAGGCTTTTTAAAAAACACATGTTTTTATTGATTTCAGAGAGAAGAATGGAGAGGGAGAAAGAGATAGAAACATCAATGAGAGAGAATCATTGATTGGCTGCCTCCTACATGCCCCCTGCTACTGGGTATCAGAGCCTGCACCCTGGGCATGTGCCCTGACCAAATGTCCACCTATTGAACCATGACCTCCTGCGTCACAGGTGGATGCTCAACCACTGAGCCATACTTGCTGGGCCAGACCTTTTTTTTTTTAATTTTTGTTACTTGATTGTTTACCTTTTCTGTGTACAAAATCACTAAGCTCTTTGATCCAAAACTCATTACTCATTGCATTTTCTTTATACAGGCCAGTTTGTTTGTTTGTTTGTTAATCCTCACCCACGAATATTTTTCAAGGGCGACAGGAAGAGACAGAGAGAGAGAGAAACATTGATGTGAAAGAGACACATAAATTGATTGATTCCCTCATACACCCTGGCCAGAACCAGGAATTGATCCTGCAACCAAGGTACTTGCCCTTGACCAGAATCAAATCGGTGACTCTTCAGTCCACGACCAACACTGTCCACTGAGCCAGACTGGCTAGGGCAGGCCAGTTTGTTTTACTGTGCTCTCTCTCTACCTAAAAGTTAAAATGGTTAATATGCAAATAAGGTTATTCAAATTAATAAAAAACATTAATACCCAAAGAAAAATTGAATAAGGACTTCAACTGACACTTGATAAGAAAAGTAATAAATAGTGAACAAAACATTAAAAAAATGTCCAACTTCACCTAGGACTCAAAGGGGGGTATTATGTATTACTGATGTTTGATAGTTCCTACTCTTTATTTCAATAATCAAATTTTCTACAAATTTATCCTAGAACATAGCTAAAAATGAGAAAAAACGTTGATGCACAATGGACTTTAATACATCTTGGAGAACAAAAGTTCAAAATCAACTCAGAGGAGCAGCAGTAGCATCTGCCTCAGTTAAATTTCAATTCAGAAAGTACCATGCAGACATAAATTATAATTTTAAAAACTATAATACCTTCAAAATATGTTATGGGAAAAAGGCAGAATACCCACTCAAGTGTGTACAGGTGTAAAATTATGTCATAATAGATATAGACAGGATTAGAAAGAAACTACAGAAATGAAAGCAGCTTGGCTTGCTATGATTATAATATCTTATTTTTCTTTGAAAAAAAAATTAATACCCTGTTACAATTCATAATAATTAGGAGAAAAAACTCCGGAAGAAAGTTAAGGAGTGAACAAACCTGAAGACAGTTCTTAGCAGTACTTTTCAGTGTCCTAATGCTGCTGCTCATGAATTTAATTAACAGGCCCATGAGTAATCTTACCAGATTATTCCAAGTTATATAGTTCTTTGTGAACTTTAAGTCACTTTCAAACACTAACCACTTTACTAGTAAATAATCGACATAATGATTTATAAAATACATCTTCAAGAGAAGGACTGAATAAAGTGTATTCAGGAAGTACTTTTGCTAGTAGGAATTTGGAAATTTTATTTTAGAGACTTAGATGAGTTTTCCCATAGTATTCTTAGGACTTCAAAAGGGATCCAGACCTATGTCTTTGTCCAAGATGAGGCACAGGACATTGTGGTTGAGTTGGAGACAACGCTGCTGCCTCCCCGTGTTCCATGCACATTCCCTTGGGTGAATATTTGGGAAAGAATGGTGTGGAATCATTTCCCTTTCCCTAGGATAGTAAATGTTTCCCTTTTTTTTTTTTCTCTCATTGCAATTCTGAACACCAATTACTTTGGTTCCAAATACTTCAATTTTTCACTTTACTGAGAAAAAGCTGTCTGCTTCTAGACTGTGCTGTGGACTTTTTCCTTAGTGGAGCCTTGCACTTGGGCAGTGCATTGCGCTGATGCAGTGCCTGTCTGATAGGTAATGGTTACGGACTGGTCCATCTTGTGTGACCCCGTGCTTATGTGCCTTCCTCCTCCAGAGCCTGGGCGATGAGGCTGGTGAGGAAGCTGTGGATGAAGGCACCAGTCACATTCATGAACAAGCCAGTTTCGCTGTAAACAAACTACGAGAACTAAACGAAAAACTTGAATATAAAAGGCAAGCTCTAAATTCTATTCAAAATGCACCAAAACCTGACAAGAAGGTAACTCTTTCGCTTTCAAGGTTGTCTTTCAACGTTTCCATTTTTTAAATGTGATAAGTAGTAGTTTTCAGTTTATGCTGACAGGTGCCACGGTTTCCTTAAAAATAATTTTAAGTTCTATTGTTGTTACTATCATTTTGCTTCAAGTAAGAATTAAGAAACGTACTTGTTTTTACTCTTTCGTGATTTGGGTTTCTTTCCCCACTGTCATGTGTGAGTACATGTTCCCTGGACTGGCTTGCCGGCAGGACCTTTGGGGGAGGGGCAGAACTTTCCCAAGGTCGTTTCTGCAAGCGCGTTAACTGCACAAGGACAATCTTTACCTTTTTTACTTTCTTATAAATGCTACAAGTAAAATATAGAAACCCTCACCAAATTATACAAGAAATAAATTATTTTGCTAAAAGCCAACAGAATTTGTAAACAGCATCTCACCAGTTGGCATTTGTCACACCCGGAGGCAGTGAGGCCTTTTGCCTTGGGTTCCTGCCTCGTTGGAATCCACCAAGGAGGTGTCTCTGACAGGTGTGGCTGACCCCCTTCGGTCTCCTAACCTGACCTCCGGCACTTTGTGCACGTGTGCTCGGAGGTATAAGAGACGAGTAAATGAGTGATGCTGTGATAGTCACTGGGAAGAATCAGTGAAATATAGACTCTGCCACCTGCGCTTAGGGAGCAGACATGCCGAATGTGGACCCAAAACATAGTTGGATGAAATGAGGCAGAGAGTTCCATCCCTGACCAGTGACAGAGTGCGGGATGCTGGCCTGGCCAGAGGCTTCCTGCGGGGTTTCCGAGGAAGGAAGGAAGGGGTCCTCGTAGAATGCATGTTGAGGAGGGTTTGGGAGCAAAGCTGCTGTCCTCAAACTACGTTATATAACCTACATGTTTTCTCATAAAAGGATCCAAGGAGACGGTAAACATAACAATTTTTAAAAATTATTTTTAAAAAAATTGTAGTAAAATAAGCATGACATTAAATTTCACCGTTTTACTCATTCTAAAATGTACAGATTAATGTGCAATACACATGTTGTTGTGAAACTGTCACCACGATCCTCCTTCAGAACTCGCTTCCTCTCGCAGAATCGCAGTAGCTCCCCATCGCGCCTTCCCCAGCCTTCGGCCACCACCACTGTCTCTCTGTCTGCTAGGCATTTAGTCCAAGTACCTCACGTCTGTGGAATCATGCAGTATTCTTCCTTTTGTGACTGGCCTGATTCATTTAGCGTAATGTCTTCAAGGTTCATTCATATACAGTATTACTGTGTGTCAGAATTTCCTTCCTTTTTAAAGCTAAATAATATTTCATTGTATGTGTACACAATGTTTTGTTTATATCCATCTGTCACTTAATACTTTATTTGCTTCCACTTTGGGCTAATGCTTCCATAATCATGGGTGTACAAATATCTCTTTGAGATCCTTTCCTCCTCTCCCCCTCCTCCCCCCCCAGTTCTTTTGGGCGTATACCCAGGCTGGGAAATATGTTAATTTTGCTTTTTAATTTTTTGAGGAATCTTCATACTGTCCCACAGTGGCTGCACCATTTTATCTTATTACCCTACATAGGATTCTGATTTCTCTGTATCCTGACCAATACTTGTTATTTTCTGGTGTGTGTGTGTGTGTGTGTGTGTGTGTATGTTTTAATAATAACAGTCCTAATGTGTACGAGGTGGTATCTCACTCTGGTTTTGTTTTGCATTTCCCTAGTGACTAGTGATGTTGAGTATCTTTTCATGTACTTTTTGGCCATTCATATATCTTCTTTGGAGAAATGTTTATTCAAGTCCTTTGCCCATTTTTTAATCAGGTTGTTCATTTTTGTTGTTGTTGAGTTTTAGGAGTTCTCCATATGTCCTGGATATTAACCACTGTCAGATATGTGATTTGCAGATATATTCTTCCATTCTGTTGATTGTCTTTTTACTATATTAATAGTGTTCTTTGTCCAAAAGTTTACAATTTTTATGAAGTCTAATTTTTCAATATTTTCTCTTGTTGCTTTTGGTGTCATAGCCAAGAAATAATTACTAATTGAAAGTTATAGAGCTTTTCCCCGTGTTTTCATCTAAGGGTTTTATAGTTTTAACTTTATGTTTAGGTCTTTAATCCATTTTGAGTTAATTGTAGTATATGGTGTTAGGTAAGGGTCTAACTTCATTGTTTTACATGTGATAACCCATTTTTTTCAGCACCATTTGTTGGAAAGATTGTCTTTTCCCATTGGATGGTCTTGGCACCCTTTCAAATATCATTTGACCATATAAGTGAAGGTTTACTTCTTTGCTTTCTTTTCTGTTCCATTGGTCTATATGTCTGCCTTCATTTCAAAACCAAATTGTTTTGATTAGTGTTCTTTTGTCATAGGTGTTGAAATTAGGAAGTGTGTCTTCCATCTTTGTTCTTTTCTTCCCAGGTTGTCTGTTCTATGCAGTCTCCCTTGAGATTCCACATAGATTATAGGATGGACTTTTCTGTTTGTAGGAAAGAAAAATCATTGAGATTTAGACAGGGATCACATTGCATCTGTAGATCTCTTCGGGTAGTATTGCATTTTAGCAATCTTTCGTCTTCCAATCCATGATCATGGCTATCTTTCCATTTGTTTATATTTAATTTCCTTCATCAACGTTCTGTAGTTTTTATTGTAAAAGTATTTCATCTTCTTGCTTAAGTTCATCCTATATATTTTATCATTTTTATGCTATTATAATGGAATTGTTTTCTTAATTTCCTTTATGGATTATCTATTATTAGTGTATAGTAATGCAGCTGATTTTTGTGTATGTTGATTTGGTACCCTGCTACTTTTTAAAAATTGTATAGCGTTTTAAATATCTTTATGTATTCCCTGTGGCAGATTGTTTCCAAGTTGAAGGAGGAAATAATTCTGACAGAGAAAGAACGCACAGACCTTCAGCTGCACCTGGCAAGGACAGACTGGTGGTGTGAGAACCTCGGAATGTGGAAAGCTTCCATCACCAGTGGAGAGGTAGGTTTCATTGCTTTTACTCCCAATTTATTTTAAAAGTTTGACTTCAGCCGAAGCTGGTTTGGCTCAGTGGATAGAGCGTTAGCCTGAGGACTGAAAGGTCCAGGGTTCGATTCCGGTCAAGGGCATGTACCTTGGTTGCAGGCACATTCCCAGTAGGGGGTTTGCAAGAGGCAGCTGATCGATGATTCTCTCTCATCGATGTTTCTAATTCTCTATCCCTCTCTCTTCCTCTCTGTAAAAAATCAATAAAATACATTTAAAAAAATAAAATAAAAATAAAAAGTTTGACCTCATAGGAAAACATTTTACTCTGGAGAATTAAAGTTCAGGGTGGAAATCTTGTATTTATTCTCCTACACTGCATTTGTCCTACCTTCCTTCCCCCATATTTCACTCTGGTTCTCCCATGACTGGGAGCTACACTCAGCTGCCTGGTAGAGACCTACTCTACTCCAGTGTAGACAGAAAGTTGTCCTTGTTCACTGAATTGTAAGAGACTTCAGATTGGAGCAGTTAATGTCTTTAAGTTACCATTTTATTTTTCCATTGAAGATTGAAATAAAATGGAAAGCACTATTTGAAATTTGGAGATAAAAAGTTTTAAATTTAAGTGTTTTTGGTCGTTCCATCCTTCTGACTTCAGTTGTTCCACTGTTGGTAGCTGTAAGATCTTTAGTAAAATATTTTGTCTTTTGAATTAGAAGATATTTTGCTATTCTCTGATGAATATCTTTTTTTTTTAGAATATGCCATATCCCTTTTATTTTGTTTAAGTAAATAATTTCATTTAAAAGAAAGATGCTTATAGGCATTTACATTATTAATGTTGACAACTCCTTCCTTCCTATCTGCCTGGACCTAAAGGCCAGGTCCACCATAGAGCACACAAGTAACAAGAGTGAGAGAGTGTTAATGTTTTGCCCCATTATTGTTTCCAGTGGCTTGTTAAATACTCAGCGCTTTAGATTTGCAAGGACCTATCTGTCCAGCTTACCTTTGTTCATCCCTGCCTTTCCCATCATCCCAGTGGCTGCATACATACTGGGGGAGGGCTTAAGAGTCACAATCTTAAATTATTCTCTAGATTAGAGAACGAAACAAAGCATGTTCTCCGAGAGCCACCCTGAAAGCACACACCTTACATGAGAGTTAACCAAGTGCCCTCAGTATGTCTGTGGTACTTACTGGCACTCTTATTTAGGTAAACTGCAGGGTAATATGCTTTTTGGGGGCAATAGGTCAGGGATGATTGCACCCAACCTTGAAATACTATGTAGAAATGTCAGCCTTGATGCATAGCCAGTAGGTTACACAGGACAGTGCTGGTTTGATTCTTGGTCAGGGCACATACCTGAGTTGTGGGATTGATCCCCAGTTGAGGCACATATAGAAGGCAATTGATCCATGTTTCTTTCTTTCTCTCTCTTCCATCCCCTCCCCTCCCCCCTCCCCTCCCCCTCCCCTCCCCCTCCCCTCCCCCTCCCCTCTCTCTCCCATCCCCCTCCTCTCCCCCCTTCCCTCTTCTCTCCTCTCCCTTCCTGTCCTCTCCCCTCCTGTCCTCTCCCCTCCCTTCCCCTCCTGTCCTCTCCCCTCCCCTCCTCTCCTGTCCTCTAGGTCAGCTGTGCCATATCTACCCTCATTGTCAGGAGAGAACCCTCAGAATCACAGGCTCAGGGACTGTGCAGGCGTCTGCACAGAGGAGGGGAGACTTGGGGACCTGGGAAATCGCGCTGCCAGGGCTCCCCATGCTTTTGGTTACTGTGTTTGTTTTGTTCTGTTTTCCAAGGTCACAGAAGAGAACGGGGAACAGATGCCCTGTTACTTTGTCATGGTGAGCTTACAGGATGTGGGAGGAGTTGAAACCAAGAACTGGATGGTCCCAAGAAGGCTTAGTGAGTTCCAGAATTTACACCGGAAACTCAGTGAGGTACGAACACACACAGAATGACTGAGCAGGGGGAGGTTTGATAGCTCTTTTCCCTGTAAGGAAACTGGTTAATTTTTCTCTTGCTGTTAATTCTGGCAAAGTGGTTTTTTTAGCCTGACATTTAGAAATTTACTCATAGACCAAACCATCTAGATTCATCTATTTTTTTTTTTTTTTAGAATATGTTTTTATTGCTTTTTCTACAGGGAGGGAGAGGGATAGAGAGTTAGAAACATTGATAAGAGAGAAACATTGACCAGCTGCCTCCTGCACACCTCCTATTGAGGATGTGCCTGCAACCAAGGTACATGCCCTTGACCGGAATCGAACCTGGGACCCTTCAGTCCACAGGCTGATGCTCTATCCACTGAGGCAAACCGGTTAGGGCTAGATTCATCTAAATCCTTCAGGACAGATGATGGTCTGAGCTCATTGTAAATGGAGCCCCTGAGAACCCCAGAGCTGGAAGACGGCCAGGGTCCCGAGCGGTTTCACAGCTGCCAGTCGTGACCATTAGAGGGCAGTGTACCCGCTGTGGGTGCGGCAGTGGACAAGACTAGGACCGATGGGATTTCCTCACAAAAACGATGGGCAGTCAGTGAAGAGTCAGGGCTGAGCATGGCTGGGAGCTGGGATCCCAGCGTGAGTCCTTACTGCTTTGGCCTGGGCCCGTCTGTCTCTGCCTCTTCTTCTCACCAGGAAATACAAACAGCATAGCCCGCCCCTCGCAAAACTGCTGTGAGAATGAAGGGGAACATGGATACACAGTGTTTAGGAGAGTGTGAAGCACAGAATAAACGTTACTGTGTTGTTGTAGTGGTGGTAGTAAGGAGCATTGTCTCACGGGACTTCTGTTTCATTGTATACGTGTGTGCCCATTATTCATATAGACATGGACATCTGCGTGTGTATTGTGGGTTGCAACTTAGCACGTATTTCCTACTGTGGATTTTGCTTAAAAATGTTTGAGAACCACTCATCTAGGTCAGTTCTTTTATTCGACAGATGGGGAAACTGATCCCAGAGAGCTTAATTGACTTGGTATGGGAGGTATGCATGGTGGGTAGTTCCATGACCTGATGGATCTGGCTTTAAAGCAGCTAGAGTGCAGGTCGTGTTGTTTCCATTCTTTACTCCCCCACTGGCCTCGGAGATGTCTCCTCTAAGTCTCCTCCTGTGGAGGTGTTCGCCTCCACTCAGCCGTTAAAAAGTTCTCCACTCGCTTCTGCTCTCACATCCCCTTAATCTCTTACTCAGAATGAACTCTTCCTGGTTAAAACCTGTGGCCACCTCTCAGACCCTCTTTTGTCAGTGACACGTCTGTTCCTTAACCTTTCCTCCTAGGATGGTTTTAAAAAACTCTTTAATCGCTAACCTCTGGATGCTATCACTTCCTCACCTGCTTTAAAGGATGGTGTCATACAACAGGGTTTCCCAAGTGGGTTATGGCCACGTTAGCAGCATGGAAAACAAAATATTCACCTCAACGTAAGAACAAGTTTTCCCCAAAATGCTGACTACACTACAGAAGATGCATCCTTTGCCCTGTGACAAACCTTTGTGAAGCCCAAGTTTTTATCAGTCTAGTTGCTGATAAAAACAGAAGGAAGGAGAGAAGAGAGATTTTAAAATAAAATGTACTACGTGGAAATAAAATGTTCTTTGGAAACCGGAGACAATTACACTGAAGCACGAGGGGAAACTGAATTCCACGTCTGGTTTTCGTCTTGTCGTCACCTCTCCTCCCTGTGGCCTGCTTACTGGGTCTCTCCTACTTGGGTGTTTCCTGGCGAGTGAGTTTTCACTTCTTGACAACTGTGACAGGAAGCACCTTCTGTAGGTCCCTGCTGATTTCACATTCCCTTCCAACTGTCACTGCCTGTTTCATTTCTCTAAAACCTCCCCCCGAATCTGGGCACCGGATGGTCCTTCCATCCTGGGCGCCTGCCATAGGGGGTGTGCAGAAGGCAGCGTCAGTGGGCTGTGGGGGAAGGCCCCGGAAACACCTGGCACAGGTAACCTGTGACATGGCCGTGGGGCCGCTGTGACCCTGAGGAGAAGGAGAAGAGCTGTGGCAGGCAGGCTCTGTGCTCACTTTCTTCTCTGTCCCACTCCATCTCCTGACGCCGGTGCCAACGGCCCCCGTGCCTCAGGGAAGGCCAGTGTCTGGGCATGTGGAACCCGCTGCTCTCATCGGAGGCAGCCCCGTGGGGATTGCCACAGAGAGCACAGAGTTCCTGGTCTGATGGATCTGGGTGTAAATCCTGACCCTCGGCATTGCCATGTGTTAAATGGGAACAATCGAAATTCCCGACTCAGAGCCGTTACACCTTTCAGGCTTCTAGCACAGCGTCTGGCACAGCCCAGGACCAGGCCACAGAGGGAAGTGTGGTCCTTATTTGTGACATGTCATCATTAGTAATAGCTCTGCATCCTGCAGTTTGCCGCTACAGACAGTAACAGCTTCAACCCAGTCACTCCTTCTTCCCATTGTGTTCTTTGTCCGCTCTGATCGCTCGGACAGCGATGTTGTAAACTGCACGTTCTCCTGTGGGCCGGCCGGTGTGCGTGCCACGGGCTGTGCTCCTGGGCGTGTGTGCTCACCAGCCTGTCCGCGGCTCCAGGACTCGGGGTCTGGGGTGAGCTTCAGCCTTTTCATCACAGATCCCTCTCCTCCAGCTTCCGTGAGCCTGGTTAGAACTGGTAGGCTTTCAAGTCTCAAATCTCAGTGGGACGAGTATGGGAGGAAGATACCTGGTTTGTTCTGTTTGTAATTCTGAGTCTCTTCCCAAGATTAAAGTGTAAGTTCAAGATTCTAACCTTGAAACCCCTCCCCACAGTGCTTCCCTTCTTTAAAAAAAGTCCAGCTGCCTTCCCTCAGCAAGCTGCCTTTCAAGTCCATCGATCAAAAGTTTATGGAGAAGTCCAAGAAGCAGTTGAACAAGTTTCTCCAGGTAAGACCGGAACATGTTAGCCGTGAGGGGAAAGCCGGTTGCTCTGGGTTACACTGTCATCAATGGAAGAGCTTGCTGGTGTGCTTCCTGCTCCCACAGGCTGTGCCGATCCTCAGGGGTCTGTTTTGGGTAACTAACGTGTACTGTCCCTGCAGAAAATGCAGGCATTTAGTGTACAGTCTTCTCCATCTTCACAAACTGAACACACCCTCAGCCCAGAAACAGAAGATTGCTGGTCCCTCCAGCTTCCTTCCCGCCACTGCTCCTGAGCCAGAGCCTTGTGGCAGAGGGAGCAGAGAGAGACGAGACTGCTGTCTGGTGGGCACTGCCGCCGTGGGACGGCTCAGGCTCCTTTTTCCAGCTGCTGTGCAGGGTCCGAATGTAGCCATGAAAGGGTGGTCGATGGGATCCTTTGTATTGTGCAGATGTGTAAGCGGTTCAAACACAAATGAGTGGGCATTTCAGAGGCGGGGGTTTGGGGCCTGCTAGCCGTGTGCGAAGTGAGGAACTGGGTGGCAGGGAGCCTGCAGACCAGGTGAGCTCTGCTCTGCAGAGTCTCCCGCCGGCAGAATGACTGGCCCGGCCCACCTGGAGAGCTGGTCTGCCATCGCGACCACTGAGAGCTGATCTGCGACGCTGTGTTCCAGGGCGAAGGGAAGGGGCTTGGGCTCAGGGTTCTGATGACGTGAATTGCCTCCATTGCCCGGGCCGTGGCCTCCGCAGCAGACATGCTCGCACCGAGCAGTGATCACTCCTTTCCTCCCCAGAATCTGCTCTCGGATGAGAGGCTGTACCAGAGCGAAGCACTTTATGCCTTCTTGAGCCCTTCTCCTGACTACCTCAAGGCTATTGATGTGCAGGGGAAAAAGTCCACCTTCTCATTGTCCTCCTTTCTGGAAAGACTTCCCCGTGACTTCTTCTCCCACCAGGAGGTGAGTAGTGCCATTGTTAGCGGGTGTAAGCAGATGTCTTCCTGAAGGCAGTTCGAAGCGGCAGGTGTTGGTCGAAAGCAGGCTACTAGCGGGGAAAGGCAGAGGCATCCACTTCCAGTTATTGTCCCTGTCACGCTTTGGACACCTGCTGTGCTCCCGGCAAGCCACGTGGCAGCACAGAGACACGGGAACGAAGGGGTTAGTAACATGTAGTACGTGGAATGACTTGAGCTGGAGGGGAGGTGGGAGATCCTCACATCCCACTGGCATCTCAATGCCGGGTGAAAGGCATCTTGGGAATAAGGAATTGGCCAGCCCAGTTCCCTATGCACAACTGAGGGCTGGGTAACCTGGGCTCTGCCACCTCCCGCTGGTTGGATGTCACGTGCGCCTGCACCGCGGGCAGAGAACGTTTGAACTGGAGGTCCAGTTCGATGTCTGGACCTCCAGCCCTGCCGAGGGAGTGCAGGCAGAGGAGTTCAGCCTTGGTTTTCAGGGAACGGGAAGCCCTAGACTACTCTGAAGGAGTGGTATGTACGGGTGAGTAGAGGGAGACGGCAGACATTTGCCGTCTTACTTCAGTCCCCTCACATTCAGGCCACGGAAGCCCTGGCTTGGCTCTCCAGCAGGCTGCACAAGACCGTCTCTGAAATGGCATCTCCTTAGTTCATTGCCACGTGCCCCTTTCTGAGCTGAACAGAAGGAACTGGTGATGAAAGGGAGCACATGCTGCTGCATTCTGGGCTGAGAGGAGAACTGTGTGCAGCACAGAGTATGTCCACACCAGGTGCTGGTGTCCGTGTAAACCCGCTCCATCTCAGGGTCCCTCCCTCTTCCCTTCAGGCCCTGCGTGTCAGGTCTGGCTATACCTGGCTGGCTGACCTCCAGCTTATTCCCCACCTCTTGACGGCACCTCGCCTACTGTAGAAACAGCTACTATCTGTCAGTCTCCCCAGAGCTGCGGGCCGCCAAGTCTGGATCCACGTGGTGCTCATTGGCACTAGCCTGGTGCCTGCAGCTTGCTGACATGCAGATCAGGAAGTGAGACTTGCTGAAGGACAGAATAAAAGCTTGAATCGGAGCTTTAAAAATAGCTAGATTTCTTTAAAACATCCAGTTTTAAGAACAGCAAATTTAAAACCATTTAAGTTAAAAGGCCTTTTAAAACTCAAAATGCTTAGGAAACTATTTCGCTATCTACTAATTCACTCCTTATCAGCCCGGGGACAGGTTTTTCACTGTCATTTTAAACCTTTAAAGTGTCAGATCAGGCTCTCCCTTGGGGTTAGCTCCATTTCCCCTCTTCATTGGAAATGCAGAGATGTCTGCTGCAGGTGGCTGAAGGACTGTGTGCGGCTGAGATGTCACCACACAGTTTGGAATTAACCCTTGAAAAGGACAACTACTCTCTCACTTTCCTGGGTAAATGACCTGCTCCTCCGACTTTCCTGCCCCCAGGAGGAGGCGGAGGAGGACAGTGACCTGTCAGATTACGGGGACGACGTGGACGGGAGGAAAGACTCCCTGGCCGAACCGTGCTTCATGTTGATTGGGGAGATTTTTGAGCTTCGAGGAAGTAAGTCTTTTCGTTATTATTTAGTGTTATTTTCTATTTAAGGGTTTATACATTGTATACACATTTAATATCCCTTTATTCCTGAATCAAACTTGTTTTTAATGTTCATTTATTCACTCATTCATTCATTCATTCATTCATCCAGCAAATACTCCTAAGGGCCAACCGGTCACTATGGCTGGACCTGAGGATGCGGCCCTCAGATAGATGGCTAGTGTTCTCCTGGCACTCAGGGCCTGACTTACCTGCACCATGTCCCTCTGAGCTCAGAAAGAGAATGCCTTGAATTTCTTTTCGTGTCACTTAGCACAGTCTCCTGGCTTCATCACCCAAGGGTAAGCAGAAATACCATTTCGTAGCAGAGGAGCAGCCCTGTTGTTAAAGATGAGGTTTGGGTGTTGCCGAGATGGTGTTATGGCCAGGGACACAGGACAGCCTCCATCCTGCTTCACCCTCAACCACCTTTCTTTCCCTGGAGGAGTGGCAATCACCAGAGGGCTGGGGGAGTTCTGTCCCCAGGGGACACGTGGCATGTCTGGAAACCTTTTTGGTTGGGGTGATGCCACAGGCAGCCAGTGGGCGGAAGCCAGGGTGCCGCTAAACTTCCTGCGATGCCCAGGCTTACCCTGCCCCCAGTGACAGGCATGCTGACTGAGAATGCCTACCTTGGTAGCTCTCAGGGGACATGCACTTAGAAGAAACAAGAGCAAAATAGGATCAAAATACTAATTTGTTAAGACCCACCCAAGGGCCTCCCTCCTAAAGCAGTAGTTGGGTGAAAAGTCAAACTGTACTACTTGGTTTAGTCTTGAGTCCTAAAGAGGACTCTCTGTCTCCCTCCTCCCCCCCACACACACCTTCCACTGCCCCCTCCCCCCACACACACACCTTCACTTCCCCCACACTCTCTAATGAGACGAATGCACTCAGTCACACTGGGGGCCTCAGTGCCAGCTGGGATGTGATGGTGCCTGAAGGCCCGCCCAGAAGGGGAAGCACAGAGAGAGCAGGGTTGTTGGCAAGGCATTCTGATGGCACCAGCCAGTCAAGTGGTAGCCCCTGGCTATCCGGGGCTTTCCACCCAGAATAGCATCTTTTCCCTTGGGGCAAAGGAGGTGAGCTGGGAGTGGGTCTTATACAGGAAGTGGGGCTATGTGTCCCTTCTGAATTATATATCCCCTAATGTCACCTACAGAATTATTAGCAGATGAAAAGACTCCAAGTGGTCTTACAAACGTAAGTGTGTCTGTGACTTTTATTCCTCAGTGACCGCTACCATGTCTGACCCATAGTAGGTGGTCAGTAACATGCCTGATGGATGCACTGACGGATGAATAGGCGAGAACATTTTAAGCGCAGGAATTAATAGATTTGGGCATTGAACTTTTTCTTCGTCTAAGCCCAAACTTAAACCATCAGCAAATACTTGGGAGCATATTTTAGATAATGCTCTGTAGGGGACACAAAACTATATCAGATACAGATTCTTCCTTCAGTGCATTTACAAGATAAGAGTTTCAAAAGTGGAACTCACATTAAGCATCAGACACAATTCAAATTAAAACTGCAGGCAGAGGTTTATATATAAGGATGTTCATTTTCAGCAAAATCTCAATATTGAAAAGTTGGAAACAAGCAAAATGTCAGAAGCGGGGGTTACATTTGGGTGATGGAATATCACCCAAATAGTGAAGATCCTTTCAGATGGAAAAGATACAGCTGTTGCATGTTGCAGACACTGTCAGATATTTACTGCCACTTCCCTGGGTTCGGGGAGGTCAGAAACACTAGCCTTCCACCCAGAGTCCCCCCACTTCCTCACGAAGCCGGCTCATGAAGTGGTGCGGCCTGGTTCCCAGTCTTCGCCTCTGCGGGCAGAGATCCCGCTGCGGTGGGTCTGCCAGGCCAGTCAGGGCAGGAGCAGGTCCTCCATCCGGTGCCTGCTCAGATGCATATTTGGCTTTGCTGGCAACATTTCCGAGGGGGGGAAATAGAACATCATTTATAATGAGATGCGCTATTTTTGCCGTCAGCGAAATCCTAGTGTTGCTGCAGCTGCCTCCGTGGCTTTGAGCAAAGGAGCTCTTGGAAGGAGTCATTGTTTTTACGTTCCTGGGGTGGGGAGGACAGGAAAAGGAGAGAGTAAGCGGGTATCAGTGATAGGAGGGAATTTGCAGTAAGGCCACTTTTGGTTCCCGCTCTGGTCGAGTGTGCAACAAGGAAGCAGTAATAGTAGTCTTTGTACAGTATAAGCAGTCAGTCGGCTGACAGGCCTGTTTCTCGTGATGCACATGTCCTCAGACCCTGGTAGGATCCACCTCCCTCCTGCCCTGGACAGGCCGGTGAGTTACCGTCCCTGCCGGCCAGGCGCCCAGCTGAGTGCCAGCCTCAGGCGACGGGGTCTACCAGCGGGCAGCGTGCCCCGTGTGCCATCGGGAACATAAGGTGCTTTTACAGGCATGGTCTCCACTCCAGGACTTGAATCTTACTGGAAGGATTAACAACACTTCTTTAACTGGTCATTTGTATCCATTTAAAATCTTAGAAATGACCTTAGACTGTTCTGAAGTCTAGAACCAGGCCTATGTGCATTGCTCACATGTGTTTGTGGCTTCCCTGTGCAGAGGTGTGTGCACAGGAGCCCTGAGCTCTCGGCTCCATCATAGCGAAGTCTGAGTGTCTCATTTGCTCGTGTCTGTAGCTACATGCTTCAATGAGGTGTCTATATACGTGGCACATTGGTTTAGTTTCCAACGTGCAGACCTAAAGTGTCCTCACAGCATTATTTTGCCTTGTTTTTATGCTTATATTCTGTACCTAAAGAATAATAAACGTTTAGATTTATAGAACCCTTCCCAACACTCACATAAAATACTGACAAGACCTCAGCGCAAAAAAACCTCACATGTTAATACTGTCCTTTCCTGACGGGAAACAGGCTCAGAGGAAGTAGCTTTTGCCCAGCTGCTCCAGGCAGCAGGAGAGGACCGAATTCATGGCCCAGGATCCTGCTGTTCCCCCAGCGGCATTAAATATACAAAAGTGCATGATGCTGTGCAAACTGCTGCTCAAATGGGAGCAGTTAGCCCATCTGTTCATTAATATTTCACAATATTTGTGGACATTTGACTGCACATATTTCTCATTCAGAGAAGTGTTAGAAAATTGGGCAACAAGCCAGACAGAAATCTGTCTGCTGGTGGCAAACAGACGTTGTCAGGAGCCAGGGACATAAGAAGTGTTATTTCCACTGGTTAGCTCAGCTGTTGTTTGGGCATTGAAAAGCTGTAAAAACTCCTAGGTTTCATCTTACCGGTTGCTAAGCAGAAGATGCAAGCTTAGTAAGAGTGTTCCTGGGCACAAGTTTGCTAACCTAGACCCGCATCCTGCAGCTACCATGGCCCTGGCGTGGTGTCAAGCCCGCGGTTGAGTTCGGTGATGTGTGTGTGCTTTGTGCAGCTATGAAAATGTCATCATTGTGCCCTCCTGTGACAATACTTTTCTTCTGACTTACATTTTAGTGTTTAAATGGGTGAGAAGAACATTAATTGCTCTCGTTCAGGTCACTTTTGGAAGAACCATCAACAAGTGAGTTGCACAAAATTAATATTTGAATTCATGCCTATTCTTTGCCTTACTAGTCAAATTAGCTGTGGTACAGCGGCCAGTCATCTTTCCCACTGAAGGTATCTCATTTCCTCTTCTTGTTTCTGATACGATTCTGAGATTGGCTGGGAAGGCAGATTGCTGAAGATGCTCTCCCTCAGAGTGCCCGGTGAGCCCCATGGCCAGTGCTCGGGCTAGCTCCGCATTCTGGCCACGGGGTCAAGTTCTCTCTGATCCTGATGACCAGTTTGAGTGTCTTGGGCTCCATGTTTTTGTGTTACCTGATGGGAGGCAGGTTAAGGCTTAGACTCTAAACCAAAATGAAAGAAGGTTGAGCCTCACACACGGCAGCTATGTACTTGGAGGGAAATGCAAACCATTCATTTTTTAGTCAGATAACATTAAAAGGGTAATTCCTCTTGTTAATATCTGAACATCCATCAGGGGTGTGTGTGCGCATCATATAACACTATTATAAACCATATGAATATTTTAATATTCCATTGTCTATACTGGTACCAATAAAAGTTTAACTCCATATCTAGTATTCTTCAGGAGACAAACATTACGGCTTTCTTACACTATAAAAGTGTGAGTCGACTGTTAAAAATAAGGGGAGAAATCACATTTTTGTACAGCAACTATTTTAAGATGAAAATCAGATTTTTCAAATTGAAAGACTAGTTTTGTCGTCCAACACGTACAAGGTTAAAGGGATAGTTTAATCATATAAATCTTACACATTTTTAAATGTGTTATCTTCTTATTCATTTGCAATTTTCCTTGGTCATAAACAAAAGTTTATTTCTATTTATTTCTAAGATGTTTTTAAAACTGGTGTTGGTGATTTCTTTAGTTCATATCATAGGTTTTTGTTTTAATCAGAAAAAATGGCCTCTTTAAGTTTTGGTCTGAGTCAAAATTTAGTTTTAGTATTGATAAGCTTTGGATAAAGATATTCCCACAATGGCCCTATTGTCCTCAGTACTCAGACCTGCAGATATATTTTATTTTCAGTTTCGGCAAGTCATTCACACTTTCTTGCTCCCGTGTAGACATGGCTCTGACATGTCAGGGCTGGAGGAGGGGCGCCTGCAGGACGTCCGGCTCTTCCTCGCAGTGCTGTTTGTCAGGCGGGGACCATGGAGCCCTGCCCGCGGGCCTTTGCTGCTTTGCCTTTGGCTGATGATGACATAGAAATCAGCAGCAGCACTTGCCATGTACAACTCCCATTCCACAGACCAGGACTGCTTCAAAGCTTCCTGAGGTTTGGCTGACAGAAAGTCAGACCTAACTGGCAGAAAAGACGTAGGCAATGGCCTCTGGTGAGGGTCACTACCCAAAGTTAAGTTGCAAATGGAAAAGTTCTTATTCATTCTTCATGGAGCACCTGTGATAACCCAAAGACCGTGACAGGACACGACGTCTGCCTGGTGATGCAGGCTCTACACCACAAGCCGTTAGGTTACTGCAGTTCCTGTACTTGGTCTGGATGTGCATTGCATGTACGTCCTAAGCAGCATAAGGGGGTGTCTTGGAGACGTGCAGTTACAGGCAGACAACAGTGTGACTCCAGTGGAGGGGAGTTCAGTAGTGACCGGTGACTGTGTGCAGCCTGAAAACCTTACCTTGTCCCTTTAAAAATCTGGTTGGTAAGTCCAATTCTTAAATTTATTGCTCACGAATTGAGTCTGAAATTTCAGGTCTTTCTGGCACTGAATTCTCAAATGATTCTTTCCCCCTTCCCAACAAAAAGACTCCCTGCTCCCAGTGACAGCCACGCTCGGGCACTCTGCACGGCGGTTACCTGTCCCCTGACAGCAGCCCCATAGCTGGTTAGACTTAGACTAACAACGATGAAACCAGGGTTGTGGAGGAGACCTGGCTGCAGATAAAATCCATTTATTTATCACCGTGCCCGACTTTCATTCCCGGGGAGAAGTGAAGCTCTCGGTCCTCCCCCTGTGGTGAGGGAGGCGCCGTGTTTTCTCTGCCTGGTGAGCATGTGCCATGAGTCCCTGGGTCAGGACTCCGCCGGCTGATCTGCCACAGCACGCCAAGACCAGGAGATGCGGTTCTCCCCGCACCTCAGGACTCAGGGATGTTTCAGCCCCTTTAATGCCTTTCGGTGGCTTGCTTCCGGTTGACAGCACTTCATGGGGAAATCAGTGTATTAAGTTCTGAGCACAGTTAGAATAGTGCAAGCTTCAGACAAGCCAGTCTCCTCTCAGTGAAAGACACCACAGAAGTCAGCACCAAAGAAAATGCAAGCTCAGGAATAAATGGTCATCCAGGATTTACCAAAATCACAGCCAACCCTCAGAGCCAGAGATTAAAAAGCCAATTCCTAGTTTATTCATCAAACATTTAGACCAGGCTGTGTCTTAACCTACTTATTGATAATTGATAAATGCCTTTTGAGAACAGAGTATGAAAAAAATTTTAAAACCTCATCCAAGAAATATATTTCTCTTAAAAGACAAATTCGGGACACGGTGAACTGGATTTTCAGCGAGCAGATGCTGGTTTACTACATCACCGTTTTCCGGGACGCTTTTTGGCCAAACGGGAAACTGGCACCACCGACCAAAATCAGGAGCAAAGAGCAAAGCCAGGAAACGAAGCAGAGAGCCCAGCAGAAGCTGCTAGAAAACATTCCAGGTGAGGGGGCTTCTCACCTGCGGGCAGAGGGAGGGAGGTTAGCCGCTGAGGGTTCACTCAGATCTGCGGGGAAACACTATTCGCTATGAAAAATCACATTTCTTAATCATGTCCTGCTCCTTGCTAAGACATTGTACCGAGAATCTTAATAAGAACAGTAATAGTTATATAATTCTTTCAACCAGAAGAATGTTTTAGAACACATAATATGTTGCTTTAAAAATTCTACTAAAGTACATTGTTTTGAATGTTTAATTTTTAATTTGATAGCAATGTATTAAAATTATAGTTTGTATAAATGTCATGTTGAAAAATTCTAAATCTTATTTTCTCTTTAAACATTTGAAAAAACTGATCATTCATGTTCCTTAGGCCATGGTGCATTTATTTAATTATTTACTGATTTTTAATCCTCACCCAAGGACATGTTTATTGATTTTTAGAGAGAGGAAAGGAAAGGAAGAGAGAGAAAAACGTCAGTGTGAGGGAGATGCATTGATTGGTTGCCTCCTGCATGTACCCCAACCAAGGCCAGGGAACAAACCTGCAACCCAGGTACATGTCCTTGACCCAGCGTCAAACCCATCACTCTGTACCCGGGTGAATGCTCTACCACTGAGCAACACCGGCCAGGAAAAAAGTATAGTGTTTTGAACACTTCGTTTTTAATTGGGTAGCACTGTATTAAAATTACAGTGTGTATAAATGCCTTATGTCGAAAAATTCTAAATAACTTTTTTTCTTTAAATATTTGAAAAGAACTGATCGGTCATGTTCCTCAAGCCTTAGACTTCTTCCTTTCCCTTCCCCCTCCTCTTCCTTTCCTTCCCCTCCCCTCCCCTCTGTTTCCTTCCCCTTATTTATTTATAATAAGGGATATATCTATTGATTTTAGAGAGGGGAAAAAAAGAAAGGGAGGGGATAAGAGAGGAAAAGGGGGGTATAGAAGGGCATCCATCGGTTGCCTCTCATACACGCCCCGACCAGGGATTGAACCTGAAACCTAGGTACGTGCTTTGACTAGGAATGGTACCGGCAACCTTTTGGTGTACAGCAAGCATGCCAAACTCTAAGGCTAACATGGGCCAAAGAAATGAGGCAT
Organism: Nyctalus aviator; assembly: GCA_036971965.1. NCBI lineage: Eukaryota > Metazoa > Chordata > Mammalia > Chiroptera > Vespertilionidae > Nyctalus > Nyctalus aviator. The sequence goes on along the minus strand of CM072924.1, from coordinate 181,146,038 downwards.
GCGGCCCGCGGGCCACAAGTTTGAGGTACTTGGTGTACAGGATGACACTCCAGCCAACTGAGCCACACTGGCCAAGGCAGTGCCTTCATTTGTTGTGCACATATCACGTCAGATCTCCTTCACTGAATAGCTACACATTGTGCACTTGGTCAGTAACAGCGTAGCATCTAAACTTAATTTTTCAGATATGCTTCAGAACCTTGTTGGACAGCAAAATGCCCGTCATGGTATAATAAAAATATTCAATGCGCTGCAAGAAACAAGAGCCAATAAGCATCTGTTATATGTGAGTAATGCAAAGCCCACCACAGGGCTGATTCTTTAATTTTACACTCTGTTCACACACACAATCCCTGTATTCTTCATCGTTCCTATTCCTTGCAGCTCTGACCCATGTTCTCTGCTTCCCTTTGTGTGTCTGCCTATTAAACCTGGTGGCAAGAAGAGAGGAAAACATGCCCCTGGTGGGTGCACTGTCCTCATTCTCACTCTGTCTGCTTCATGGCCTGTGGTATCTGTGCCGGCTGCTTGGCTTTCTCATGTCAACAGCAAACGGTGTCCCAGGCCGCCATCTGCTCACAGGTGGCATGGTAAACATTGCTGATGGTGTGGTGTTAACAGGCCACGAAGTAACTGTGGATTCTCTCTCCTTGAGAGTAATTTGTTCACTGAGAATAACCCAGGCCTAAAACTAGACCTTTTTCCTAACTATAGATAGATATTGGAGTAAACCCTTAGAGAGAAAACACCCTTTCCTCCTCTTTTCTCCTCCTCTCTTGGTTAGGTGCTGATGGAATTGCTGCTGATTGAACTGTGTCCTGAGCTGAGAGCTCACGGGGACCCGCTGAGAGCTGGCCAGGTTTGAGTCTGCACGAATAAACCACCAAGATGTCTGTGATAATAGACATGAACCATTTCCTCTTTTCCGCAGAGGGCCTCACTGAGAACAATACTGATTTTTATTTTAGGGACCTCCCTCCAGTTTCATGTGAGCTAAGCAGATTGATGCTGTAGCAGGCATCGGAAAAACCACTTCTGTTAATGATTGGGATTATTTTAATAAGGATATAAATACTTTAAAGTTGAAATATAAGTGTTAATGTGATAAGAACCTAGGAAATATTATAAATATTTATGAAAAGCTGTTTTAAAATGAAGAGCTGTGAATACTGTACAGTTAATTTCCTCTCTGAGGATTTTGAACATTCCTATATTCATGTGTATTGAAGAACATTGTTGTACTATCCTTTATGTAAAGTTCTTGTGAAAATTTGTCTTTATTTTTACCAAAGATTTCCCATAGTTTGAAGCATTTGAAGCAATAAAATTTAAAAACAAAGCATAGAGCTCTGTGATGTTTAGGACACTTATATCTCAAAAAAAGAGGTTGCAACACTTCCGGCACCCTTTTTGTAGAAAACCCTGTGCATGTAAGTACTTCTGCAAAGAAATATGAAGTTTGCTGCCTTTTATCCAGACAAGAATGAATATATAACAAATATGATGATTGATGCGAATGAGAAGAGCCTTATTAGTGCTTGAAATGATGCATTTAGGAGGTGGGATGTGAGCTGAACTGAAGAGGGGCAGGGATGAGACGGGGAAGCAGGAAGAGGAGGGAAGGAAGATACCTGATTTTTAAAATAAAGCAACATTAGTTTAGAATGTTTACAAAGAATATATTAAGGTATCTTAAGACATCGTAGCCAATGTTTTAGTTTCACAGATGTATACCACTACAGTTCTCTGCATATGAATTCTATTTTTCAGTCATTTTTTGCCTTCATTAATATCACTGATATAAAGAAAGCCTCTTCATTTAACTTTTAACCATATTTAGTTATAGTTCTTATTGATTATTTCATTGGGATTTTTGCACATTTCATATTCCTTTGAAATACATGTAGGTTTCTTAAAATGTAGAAAATGAAATACAAAGAAAACTTCTTGCTTTAATTGATTGTCTTACAGGAATAGAGTAGTTTTCCCCTCATTAAATTAAGATATTTAAGATAAAGAGGGGTGAGAGTCTAAGCAATTTCTTAAACCCACTGTTTTTAAAGTTTATCATAAATCAGCCAAGTTAATTATTTATAAGAATTTCTTTTGAGAATATAAAATGTCCCAGAAGATTCGGTGCAGTTCTTAGCTTTAGTAACTTCTGAAGCTTAAGTGTTACACAAATTAAAATAAGCACACACATTTATTTGAAAGTTCCTTTAAATTTCTTATACATTTTTTTGAGTTTTAAAACACTTAAATAACAAGTTAAAATGACGAATTTATTTAAAATGCATATAAAATTTTATAAGTGGTAGCATTTATACTTTTGAAGTTATTAAAACTAAGGCTGCATTAGTCTTTTAGGACACTGTTTGAAGAAAGTTATTTTATGGAATGGTTTTCAGTATTTTATGTGGTTGGTGTAGGCCAGTCTAGAGGCTAAGAGCTGGATTTCTGAGGACTAGTCCAGCAATCTGAGCTTGTAGCTGCATTTCAAATTGCAAAATTATGAAATACAAATTCAAGAACGAAAGTGACATGCAATCAGGAAAAAAACCAAGATAATGTAACTTGCAAAGCAGAAAATAACTAGATGTTACTGCTATAAAAATACATACATTTGAAGGTATTAGGACACATGGTCTTTGTTGAAATGCACTGTGGTCTAAATTCTTTGGTGAATAAGTAAAGAGTGAAGTTCATCTGCCAATGCAGGATCCAGACGACAAGCCTTAAAATAAAAGACAGAGTCACTTATTTAAATACATTTTGAATTACTGGGTCTTTCTTCCTTCTTAACAATTTTTTGGTTTGTTTTTAAGAATAGTAAAATACAATTATTTTCAAGAGAGGCTTTTTAAAAATATATATATATTTTTTTACTGATTTCTGAGAAGAGGAGAGAGGGGGAGAGAGATAGAAACATCAATGATGAGAGAGAGTCATTGATTGGCTGCCTCCTGCACGCTCCCTACTGGGGATTGAGCCTGCAACCCAGGCCTATGCCCTTGACTGGAATCAAACCCAGGATCCTTTAGTCCACAGGCCAATGCTCTATCTACTGAGCTAAACCAGCTAGGGCTCAAGGGAGTTTCTTTTTTTTTGTTTTTTTTTTTGGTTTTGTTTGTTTTTTGTTTTTTTTTAAATGTCGAAGTTTATTAGAAGCAGATACAAAGTCCATCTGGGCAAGGGTATCCCCAAAGGGGACCCCATAGGGAGAGGCCCCCATAAGGAAAAGCCTTCTCTCTCTTTCTCTTATGGGAAAATAAAAAAATCCTGCCTCGTGTCCCTTTGTCTCTTTTATATATGCTGCAGTTCTTTGTATCTGACCTTTTCTTTTTTTTTTTAATCAATCTTTATTGTTCATATTATTACAAACGTTTCTCATTTCTTACCCCCTCCACCAGGTTCCCACCCCACCCTCCGCCCCCTCCCCATCCCCCACTGTCCTCATCCATAGGTGCACAGTTTATGTTCAGTCTCTTCCTCTCAAGGGAGTTTCTTAATTAAGATACACATCTGTCCTGATTTCTTAATTAGGGAAGTTCAAAGTAGTGTATGTAAAAAAAAAAAAAAAATCATACTAAAATAACCATGCTCTTATCATCTGAAAAAGAGAAAATTTTGTGTCAAGAATATAGCATTTCTGTGATATGAATTCTTAAGTAATATGGAAAAAATGAACATTTAGCCTCAAAATTGTTCTCATTATAGGAATTGTTCTCATCCTATCTATTAAAGAGGGGATATGCTAATTGACCCTCACGTTGTCACAAAGATAATGGAGCCCACAGCCAATGAGGAAATATGCTAGTTGATTGCCCCATCCTCAAAGATGACAGCATCCACAGCCAATAAGGGGGGATATGCTAATTGACTGCCCCGCCCTCAAAGATGGTGGCACCCACAGCTACAAGATGGCGGCACCCAGTTCCCTCAGCCTGGCCAGGGTGGCAGGCACACAGCAAGGCTGGGCCTGTCTTTGGAGTCCCCCAGTCCCTTCAGCCCCCCAGCTGCCCAGAGCCGGCCTGAGGCACGAGCAAGCCTTGGTTGGCAGCTGCCCAGCCCCCAGGGTCACCCGAGGCTTGCGCTGCTGGCAGTGGCAGCAGCAGAGGTGTGATGGGGTGTTGTCTTCCCCTGATCACCAGGTCGCCTCTTGCCCCTGAGGGCTCCCGGACTGTGAGAGGGCCAGGCCGGTCTGAGGGACCACCCCCCTCATGCACCGGGCCTGTAGACTATAACAATCTTATTTTAAATTATATAATTTATTATGACTGAAGTAAATACTGATACGTAATAGTGCACCATGTCATAGAATGTGATGAACTGGGATGCGGCGTCAGAGGTGATCTCATCCTGACCTCACTCCATGCAGACACCGTCCCTTCAGGACCCAGGACAGCTGGTCACGAGAAACTTGCGTGGTTGCTTCTAGTGGCAAGAAGCCACCACCTTACAGGAAAAACTGTTATTTCCTGAACAGCTGCATGAGAAGATTCTTCTTTATATTAAGCTAAAGTTTTCCTCCGTGTGCTGCAGAGTTACTGAAGGTCCAGGAGAAGGAACAGTGCTGGTTTCATAGAAACCCTGGGGAGAAGGAGGCGGCAGGCACCCAGCCTGACACAGCTGTGCCGAGACCCGCCTGGATCTCCTGACTGTAGCGCACTGTCCCTGCACCATCGTGGTCTTAGCTTTTCCCACAGTGCACTGCAGAGGCTGGCACTCTGCCCACCTCCCCCACTGTGCCTTTTCTACGGGACAGCCTGTCAGCCGGGAGGACCACACTGAGGACCCCTTGTGTCCTTTTCTCTGAAGGAAACACTCAGTGTCTGGTCATGCTTCATATGACAGGATTCCCGACCCTCTCTGGCTTGCTACGCCCGTACTTTCTCCCATAAAATACAATGGCTGCAATTGATGAACAAGGGCATTCTCTCCCACCATGTGGAAAACCGTTCGAGGATCACAAGCTGTCTGGACCCAGAGTTGTCTCAGCTTATGTTTATTTAGAAAACATACATGTAATCTGAAATGGACTTGGTTTGGAAACTGATATAATACATGCAAGATTCAGATTTCTGAAAAGTAAAGGCAATTATTCATACTACAGATTGATGTAGTGATAAATATCTCAAAGGTTGGTTGTGTTTGTGGATTGTACTTCCACCTAATTCAGGGTTCCCAGACGTGCCTGCCAGGGGTCCCAAACACTGGCACCCTGAGGTGCTTCAGTACAGACAGTGCCCACTCCCGGGGCCTGAGATTGAGCTGCTCTGAAATGAGGCCTGGGCTTGGGAATTTTTGAAAGATCCCAGTGATTTCAAAACACAGACAAGTTAACATCCATCAGTTGCCTCCTGTATGCACCCAAATTGGGGCTTGAACCCACAACCTAGTTATGTGTTTTGACCGGGAATCAAATGCAAAACCTTTTGGTGTACAGGATGGTGCTCAAACCAAATGAGCCTCGCCAGCCAGGCTGTCTTTTCTTTGTTAAAAAATATATATAGCCGAAACCGGTTTGGTTCAGTGGACTGAGCATTGGCCTGCGGACTGAAGGGTCCCAGGATTAATTCCGGTCAAGGGCATGTACCTTGGTTGCGGGCACATCCCCAGTGGGGGATGTGCAGGAGGCAGCTGATCGATGTTTCTCTCTCATCGATGTTTCTAACTCTCCCTCTCTCTTCCTCTCTGTAAAAAATCAATAAAATATATTTAAAATATATATATAGTTACTCTTTATTACCATCCTCCTCACCACCCCTCCCCTCTTTTAACAGTTGTTGGAATTTTAGACATGAAATCTGTTGGAATTTGACTAAATCACATGAATTAAAACATGAAATGGCTTATTTTAACTGGTTACCGCAAACTCATGAATATTCCTCCTCACCTCAGCGTGGAAACTTTTTTCAAAACTACATTTCATTAAGGTACTAGAACGAGGATCAGGGTCACACTTTTTTCTGGGTGAAAGAAGGCATGGATATTCTGGCTTTTAAGCTCTTAGTGCTGGCCTGAAGATAGCATCAGAGTGAGAGAGAATAATACAGGACTTCTAATCATGCTAACAAGAATCTGACAGGATCATCTAACAAGCATGTCAGGCGGGCCACATTCCTCATTTACTTAAATTAGGCATGCGGCCCACCAGCCGCGAGTTTGACATGCTTGGCTGCATGTCTGACAGCCTCTCTAAAGACAGAGATTATCTCTACAGTAACTAAGGAGGAAAGAACACTCGTCCACAGAAGCGGTCTCGGGGTCATTGATGCTTGTCCCTCGGGCTCACTTACTTTAGAATAATATTGGTTAGCGGTTGCTTCATCCTTTATGGTCCCCAAGCCAAGCTGCAGGCACCGGGCGTGGTAGAAGGCGGCCATGGCCATGCCTCTGCTGATGAACTCGGGGAGACAGTCCGTGACCTGGGCTATCGTCGCGATGTCATGCACCTTATTGTAGTCGGCAATCCTGTCAGGACGGAGATTGTGAAATGAAAAGGACGTCAGGTATGGGTTACGTTTTCACAGGCAGCCTGTCCACAAATGGTCCTTGTGCCTTAGATGATTTCCCCATTCTACCTGTTTGGCAAAGTTGTGCAGTGAAAGGGAAGCATAGGATAGTTAACACCGGAAAGAGTAATTCCCTGTGATTATTCTAATCAGGCTTAGTAACCTAGAAAATGACTAGAACAGAAAAGAAAGGTTGTTTCCTTATAATATTAGTATTTTAAACTTAACATCACTGTAGATTTCAACAATGGGGAAAAAGTATTTTCTATTTCTTTGGATTATGTGTTTAAACATGGACCTTAAATTTGGACTTTACTCACATAAGACCAGAAAACACATTAAAAAAACAAACAAAAAAAAAACTTGCACATCTATCTTTGGTTAAAAATGGGCAATAAAAAGAATTCATTCTGGCCCTAGTTGGTTTGGCTCCGTGGATAGAGCGTTGGCCTGCGGACTGACGGGTCCCAGGTTTGACTCTGGTGAAGAGTGCATTCATTGGTTGCAGGCTCGATCCCCGGCCTGGTGGTGGTGGTGGTAGTGGTGGGGAGGGTGTGCAGAAGGCAAACAATCCATGTGTCTCTCACATGGCTGTTTCTGTCTCCCTTCCACTCTCCCTAAAAATCAATGGAAAAGTATCCCTGGGTGAGGATTAACAACAAAAAAAATAGCCCTAGCCAGTTTGCTCAGTGGATAGAGTGCCGACCTGTGGACGGAAGGGATCTGGGTCGATTTTGGTCAAGGACACATGCCCATGTTGCAGGTTCAATCCCCAGGAGGGGTGCATTAGGTGCATTAGGCAGTTGATCAATGATTCTGATCATTGATGTTTCTATCTCTCCCTCTCCAAAATCAATAAAAGTATATTTTAAAAATATAAGCAAGGGAACTTGCGCTGCTATAAAAGAGAGAGAGAAAGAGAGAGAGGAATGTTCATTCTGTGTAACTCAGACACAGGGAGAATTGTGTGAGAATGAGATCTAATCATGTTAACCCTAATGGTATGGAGAATAGAAATGTGGACAATAATGCGAAGTTTCAAAGACTTTAAGAACTTTGTAAAATCTTCGTTTTAATCAGAGGGCACCAGGGATTTGGAATGTTGGTGATCACGCCTTTATGTGACCCGCTGTCTGGGAGCCAAGCTGTTGGGAGGAGAGGGTAGAGGCAGCAATTCATCCCCCGTTGGCGTGGCTGCCTCCCGGGGGCTGGTGGGGAGCCGTGGGCTGCATAGGCGGCATTATTGGAGGGAAATGCATCCCCACGGGCCTGTGGCCACTCTGGGGGCAGCCACAGCTGTTCTTCCCGGCGCGGTGCTTTTATACATGGTGGGTAAGTAAAAGTAGGAAGATACATGGGCTCACAGAAAAGCTCCATGTTTTATGGAAACTTCCAAATATTTTATCAGATGTTAGTGTTGGAGTCTTTTAACCATTATTCTTATTTTACAGCCCTGATCAAGCCATATTGCAGTTATGTATTGCTAAGGATGTAGGCAGAAATGAATTTAATAGTTAATATACATTTTAGTGTGCCAAGCCATTTTCAGTACTTTATATGCAATATTTTTACAATCGTGAAGAAGTATTTTATTTTATTTTTTATAAATAAAGCAATTGATGTCCCCTAAAAGTTAAGAAACTTGCTGAAGCTCACCCAGCTGGTGCACTGTGCAGAGCGAATGCCACTGAAATCCTGAAGACCAATGGCACAGAACTGTACTACCTGATATGGTAGCTATTAGCCACATGTGGCTGCTTCATTCAAATCCAATGAAACCTACAAGTTTAATCCTCAGTTGCACTAGCCCAGTGGTCAGCAAACTCATTAGTCAGCAGAACAACAGTAAATATCAACAGTGCAATGATTGAAATTTATTTATTTTTCTTTTATATTTTATTGATTTTTTACAGAGAGGAAAAGCGAGGGATAGAGGGTTAGAAACATTAATGAGAGAGTAACACTGACCAGCTGCCTCTTGCACACCCCCAATGGGGAGGTGCCCGCAAACAAGGTACATGCCCTTGACCGGAATCGAACCTGGGACCTTCCAGTCCACAGGCTGACGCTCTATCTACTGAGCCAAACCGGTTTCAGCTGAAATTTCTTTTGAGAGCCAAATTTTGAAACTGAAACTCTATAGGTAGGTGCGTTGTTATTAACTTAACTAGGGTACTCTTAAGCTGGCCTCTGCTAAAAACTCAAGGGGCCAAAGACCCCCAGTTTGCCGACTAGGGCACCAGCCACATTTCCAGCCCTCAGCAGCCATCGTTCACAATATTGTAGCAAGTCTACGAACACGCCTGGCCCAGAGCGCGCAGTCAGCGTTGCTGCACACACCGCCCCCAGCCGCTTACCTTTTGGAAAAGGCCACGCACTTGGTGAAGAACTTCATGTTGTAGTAGTACTGCACCAGGTTGCCCTGGGCGTACACGTTCCCGCGCTCCGAGGCTTCCCGCAGGCAGTGCAGCGCGGCCTCCTCGTTCCGGGCGATGCCCTGGCCGTACAGGTACATGAGCCCCAGCGCGCCCTGGGACTCCAGGCTCCCGTTGCCGCAGGCTTCCGAGTGCCAGAAGAATGCCTTGGCGGAAGCAGCGTGGTCTTGTTACTCACAGGGTGACATTTCAAGGGGATACCAGAAAGAAGAAAGCCTCCAATGAGAAGGTAGTGCTGTCCATTCATCTCTGGGAAGTAGTTCTAGCCCCCGGGAGGTACCTCCAGGCTGGCATCAACTCCTCGGGCCTTAGAGACAATGTAAGGTGAGCTCGCCTGACCGCAGTGCAGGTGAGTTCGGCTGTCTCGGGGTTCAGGATTTTCGGATTTTCCGCTGGAAGGATGGAGAAGGTGGGGATCTGGAACGGTGTCTGCAGGGCTTTGAGACAGACCTGCTAGGAGGCCCAGCGGGGAGGGGCAGCGGTGGCCGCTCAGGAAGTCAGAGGTGGGGCTTTCCAGATCAAAGGCAACCAAGGGCAAGGGCTGCCTGGAGGCCAGAAACACCTGCTCAGGACTCAGCTGCGCGAATGCGAATTCGTTCACAAACGGGCCGGCTGCTCAGTTGTCCAAGGAGGGTTTTAGACTGTCTGGTGCCCCGTACAAGCAGGACTTATCCCTACCTTTCCTTTCCCTGTAAGCTTTCTTGGAAACTATTTCAGTCATGGTGATGAGAGAAGTTATAGTTCCATAAGAATCTGAAATGGGTCTAATCTTCATCTAGTATATTTTACTTACTATTATCATTGTTCCTTCCTCAAATCAAATGTCATCATTAATTGACACTTAACAGGATTTGGCCTTTATTTCGGGACTCTCCCTGGAAGCTCGCATGGAATAACAGTTTGCACAGGGAGCTCTTCAGAGCATACCAGTTCTCTGGTCCCTTTGCGTAGCGGCGGGGAAGGCAGCATTCGTAGGTGAGTAAAGGATGGCATGAGCTTTGAGATCTTAACAGTGACATTCTTTACGTTTTAAAGAAGGGCCAGAGATTCAAAGCCGTATTCCTTATCACCCTTCTCTTAAAAAAGAAATAGTGAGATAATCCAAATAGAATTCTAACTAACGTTGAAACAGATCGACGTTACCTTTTCTAGCTCCTTGGGTTCTTTCGCTGAATAATACAACCCTAGGATGCTTTGAGCCTTCACGCTGGCCTTAGGATTCCCATTGTCTGCAGCAATAAGCCAAAGCCTGGAAGAGAAAGGCAAGGCAAGTGGTTGTTTGCATCAGTGTATGGTTAAGACGAAAACTCATTCTCAGGTAAGTACCTCTCAGCTTCCTCCATCGATCGGCTAACGCCTTTTCCTTCGTAATAAGCTCTTCCAAGGTTGTAAGCAGCTGCAAATTTCAAGTGTCTTGCTTTGGGACATGGAGAATCAATTATTTGCTTCATATAGGCCACTCCTTTTCCCTTCCACAAAAGAAAAGAGAAACAACCTCAGTTTTTAGTTTTACCCAAACTAAATTCTTTCTCCCAGTAATGTTGTGAAGCATTCACCCCTGACATGATATAATTCCTGACTCTGTGCCCAAGTGGTGTGTTGTCCTGGGTCTGCAGGGCTGGAAATAAGGAAGTAAAAGGTCATCGTCTGGCCCTAACTGGTGTGGCTCAGTGGATAGAGCGTCAGCCTGCGGACTCAAGGGTCCCAGGTTCAATTCCGGTCAAGGCCATGTACCTTGGTTGCAGGCACATCCCCAGTGGGGGGTGTGCAGGAGGCAGCTGATCGATGACTCTCTCTCATTGATGTTTCTAACTCTCTATCCCTCTCTCTTCCTCTCTGCAAACAATCAATAAAATAAAAAAAATATTTAAAAAGGTCATCGCCTGGAATGGTGTCCCAGGGGCTCTGGGATATAAGGCAGTTCCCTCACTTCACAACTTCCAGACTTACGTTACATTTCCATATGGCTTCCGTTTTTCTCTCCTCCCTCCCAGCTCCTGAGCCTTATTCTGAATCAGCTCTGTTCTTGGAATTGATCAAAGTGCGAAAATAGCTGTGACTTCTTTCACATTTGTAATTCTCACAGTCTACGTGAGCCCCAAACAAATGCTGTCTTCTCCCTTCCAGCACACTTATCCCTCAGTGTGCAGTAATAATGCACACCTGATACACTAATGTTCATAAGACTTCCACACACAGAGTGCGCAGGAGACATTCTACCCACTGACAACACAGCTTTCGCCCTCCAGAAATCCATCCGACCCAAGCCTTGAAACACTCCAAAGGAAATAATTCTTGACGATCAAAATGTGTTTATATATTGCAATATCCCTCGCTGCTTTCTCAAAGTGCTGTTTTGAGAAAGCACAGTAGATGAGGAAATAAAGGTGTTTTACTTTTCGTGAGCCCAGGTTATGTGGATTTATTTTTGTGAGTGTATGAGGTAGTAGGTATCTACCATTTTCCCTCCGCCTGGATAGGAAGAACTTCATAGTAGCCAGTGAAGTGGCGGTAAACCCTCCCATCGGTAGTCCTACATGGTTGCTCCTTCTTGCTGCTCGGTTCTTAGTTTGGGTGTCAGATAAAGTGATGGGATCCTACAGGGAGGAAAACTAATCCCAGAGCCAGTCTTCAAGTTAATGTTAGGGAATGGCCAATGGCCAAGAAATTGATAGAACTAGAAAGGCAATGAGTTGGTCTGAACGTAAAGGTAGGTACTTTGTGCTTGGGTGGAAAGTGAATTGGGGAGTGGGAATCACGCCAGCTACACCTTTGAGCACGGTGGTACTCTGTGATATTGGAAGGAGGGTTCTCGACCAGAGGGCTGCCTGAGGGACAGCCACGTTTCTGACAGAGCAAGGAAATGAAGGAAGTGGTCTGGGAAAAGGCTGAGGACCTGGGGCCTCTATTTGCCAGGCAGCTGGGAAGGGGAGAGGACAAGCAATATGGAGTCGGGAGAATGTAAGAAGACAGATGACAAGAGAGGCATACATTCTGTGTGGTGGCCAACCTAATAAAGCTGGGACGCCTGGTGGACCGAGTGAAGTCAAGGTTCCACATGGCATTCCAGTACCAAGTTCAGATGGAGTCACAGTGCTCTGGCCTCGCGATGCCTAGTGAAGCGCACTGATGGCAATGGTCAGGCAGACGGGATCCCTGGGGAGGGTTTGGAATGGCAGTTACTGGTTTGGAAACTAAAGACTAGCTAGCTGGCTGTCCATGGGAACAGACCCAGTTACTCCTTTCTTTCATCTTCAACATGGAAGTCTGTAAAAGTTTATAAAGATGGACAGGACATGATCAGATTTGAATTTTGAAAATATGGCTTTGGTGGCTGTATGAATGAATTTGGGACAAGAGCAGAAGTTTTAAGGAAATACTTCTTAGTACTATTTAAAAAAAATTTTTAATGTTTTTTATTATGAATAAATATTGAGTTTTATGAAACTTTCAATATACTAAAACCATCATATGGTTTCTCTTATTCAGGCTATTCAAGTGGTATATTATATTCATAGATTTCCTTATTCACAAATTATTAAATTTCTGGGCTAAATCTTACTTGGTTATTATATTACTTTAATGGATATTGATTTTGTTTGCAACAAAGGCAAACATTTTCTTATCCTAACAGCTGCCACCATAATTTTTCTCGGAGAAACTAACCCAAAGGTAAGTTCTTTGAAAATCTCCTGAGGTGACACCTGATAGCAGCATTGTCAACACAGGGCCACAAGTTAATCAGCCCACACTAGGCTCTGCTGTGGGTCTGACACTGGTCTAAATCCCGGGGGATTCGGCAGGGAGGAAGACAGACAAAACTGCCCAATTGGAAGGAGCTTACGTTCCAACGGGGAGAAAGAAGTTAAGCAGTGACACTGGAGACCATCATCAAGCCTGTGAAGAAAATGAAGGGGGCTGTTTTGGTCACATGGCCACAGAAAACCTTTCGGAGGAAGTGCGTGGAACAGTGACCTGAATGAAAGGAAGGCAGACCAAGAGGTGACTAAACTATGTTGTGTGAGAAAACGGGATAAATTCATTTGGGATCAGCAAGGGAGAGGGTGAAGGGGAGAGGGTAGGGTAGGAAGAATCCTCAACAAGTTGAAGAATCCTGTGAGGTGGGGCCACTAAAATGACTGATGAGCAAGTTCAAGTTGTTCACTAGGTGGGACCTGGGGTGGTCCTCCATGTTAGAAGCAATGCTGCAAGCACAATCCTGATTTATGAGACCAGCAAAGACAACAGGCAGTGACCTGGGCCGGGGCAGAGATAATGGTACGGCCGCAAAGGTGAAGAGCATAGAGAAAAAATTGGGGAAGAAGAAAAGCAGAAGTGACTGTGAGAACATAAACCTGAACATTTTAGATAAATTGTGAAGCTCTGATTGTTTAAATTTTAAGGAATGAGTGAAACTGTCATCACACAACTTACTTATTTTTTTTGGGGGGGGGCATTGTTTATTATGATTTTCTTTGTCCTCAAACATATATGCCTAGTATATTTTCAATTTTGGTATCTCAAACAAGGAGTCTTAAAATTTCATGTTAGGAATTTTATGCTGTGGATGCTGCTTAGTTTATAAAACTTAACTGTTATATTTTGAATATTATCTGTCATGTCTAGAAATTAAATTTAATATTTTGTAAACTTATTTTTTAGCCCATTTCCTTTATGTGGTCTGATGCTATCATGTTTGGCATATATAGGCTCTGTATTATGATTTTCATATTAAACAGAGCTTTATTGCTATCGGACTATAATTTCTACATCAATTTTTAATGTGTTTCCATGCTTCTCTGAACAGCTTTGTTGATGCACTAAAAAACACATGTCATTTTCTTAAGTAAATATTTACTCTCTTTTAACAAGGAAATTTAGATTAATTACATTTGTCTGATTGCTGCAATAATTATGAGTTTCTTTGAGTTTTTTCTTTTTATATAAAATTTTAAACATGCAGAAAAGTAGAAAAATATACAATAAAATACCTAGTATAACTACCATATAAATTCTCAGTAATATTTTGCTATATTTGCTTCCTCTATTTTTTTTTGCCTTGTTTCAAGTCATTTGCAGATGTAAATATTAGTATAGTTCACACCTAAATATTTCATTTTGCTTTACAAGAGACGTTCTTCTGCACAAATACCAGATTTGTCACTTCTAAATGTTATACAAAATTTATATATATATATATAAATTTTTCGCATGGGGCAATTCATTAAAGCACATACTTTAAAATAATAACAATGTTTATATTTAATGGCAGAATTTGGAATGATCCTAATTTTTGCTCATTTTCTAGCTTTTTTCCCTCCATCTTTATATAGCTTTGAAATAGCTTTAAAAAACACAGGAAAGCATATTAAAAGGGAAAATTATTGGCATCTAATGGTAGCAAGGAGAAGGAGCAAAAAAGAAAATTTGTTTTTCACACAAATGAAAAATGACTAATGCTATATATATCCTTTGAATGCAAAAAGTTAGAGATTACTGAACTATAAGGATAGAAATGTAAAATTAAAATGTGAATAATTTCAATTGTATCAGATAATCCATTGACAATGAGATCTTAAACACTGTGAACAAATCAATAGCTTACAGTGTTTTCAGCGGTCCCCAGCCCATCATAATACATTACGCCCAGCTGGTAAGTTGCTTGATGATCTTGTTCCTTGATTTCTTCAAACTGTTCCAATGCTTCTTCATACCATCCCTGCAGGCTCACAGGAAATCTGAATTATTATTATCTTAAAGTAATCCCATTTATTTAATTCCCACCCAAATCTAACCAGTAGCACCAAATAAACCAAGAAAAGACAGCCACAGATTTATGGAATTTGCAAGTTAAGTCACTGACAACAGTCAACACACTATAAAGTGAATTAAATAGACCTAAACCTGGCCACTGAGGGAAGGGACTGAAGGAACTTAGGTAAGATTCTCTTTGGCTTTCACTCTTACTCTCCTGAAATCCTTTCTTGCCAATCTTCTCTTGAAATGACAGCTTAGCCGGCTGCTCAATCTAGCCTGCCACCTCCCTGCCACTCCTAAAGTCTGAGAAATTTCAGAGCTGGGACCAACGCCTCAGAGATGTGCGACACTGCAGTATAAAATCCATTCTTGCACTATAAATTAAAAATCTGTTTATATTTTTGCCCAAAATATTTAATGTCATCTATAAAATATTTTCATGTTCATAGTAATTAAAGACCCTGATTTTTAAAAATATATATTTTATTGTTTTTTTACAGAGAGGAAGGGAGAGGGATAGAGAGCTAGAAACATCGATGAGAGAGATGTACCAGCCAATATACCAGAATCAAACCTGGGATCCTTCAGGCCACAGTCCCACACTCTATCCACTGAGCCAAACCGGTTTTGGTGAAGGCCCTGATTCCTACCTTGTACTTAAGGGTAGCTTATATGTTCCTCTACACCAGAGGTCGCCAACCGGTGGTCCATGAAGTCCGAAATGTTGGCGACCGCTGCTCTACACAGAGTAAGGAGGGAACTGCCCTCTGCCCACATTTTGCTGACATACCCTGCGGGCAGGTCAAGAAGGGACTGTACAAGCTATCACCTATAGACTGGACAATAAAAATCTGCATAACTACCATATAAATTCTTAGTAATCCCATTTTGCTACATTGGCTTCATCTATTTTTTTAAAAAAAAATATTTTATTGATTTTTTAACAGAGAGGAAGGGAGAGGGATAGAGAGCTAGAAATATCGACCAGAGAGAAACATCGACCAGCTGCCTCCTGCACGCCCCCTACTGGAGATGTGCCTACAACCAATGTACATGCCCTTGACTGGAATCAAACCTTGGACCTTCTAGTTTGCAGGCCGATGCTCTATCCACTGAGCCAAACCGGTTTTGGCTTCATCTATTTTTTTTAATAGTAGGGAATATCCTTATGAAGGACGCTCACTATTATTAAACATCCGCTACTATTATGGCTCGTGTCCTTCAGTTTGGGCAGTTTTCCAGCTGAGAAGACATGGAAAAGCAAGTGTGTGCTTCTCTAAAATTAATTTTCTCCCAGCTTCCTATAAAAACCCATATGTTATGTGATACCACGTTAAAGGCTCCTCAGCAGTTAGACAGTCTGGTAACAAACGTGCTATGGTGTAAGGGACTAATAGGGACTTTATATTTCAGTCGGCCATGAAAATGCCTCACACTAAAGAATGAATCATTGGTAGTGGTAGGAAAGTCTTTTACTGACTTGGAAGGTCATTGTTAGGAAGAGCAGGCTAGAGAAAAACAACTTTTGGAAAACACAAAAATAATTAAATTTCTCTTTTCATAAACTATAATTAATCAACAAATTGATAAAAATTAACAAAAACTTCATCAAAATCCTAACAAATATTTATTTATTTTAAAGACCACATATCAATGAGTAAATGACTAAGTAGTTAACATTAATTTTCCTTTCTGGCCAGTCTCTGTTTTTCAGTCCATTATACCACTGTCTGTGTCTCCAGAATAAATCTAGGACCCAGCTCCACTGCTACAACTTTGGTCAAGATTACTAACCTCTCTTGCCTGAACTTGTGAAATTTCCCCCTGAACTGGTGTTGGTTCTATGCTTGCCTTCATCACAGACTCAAAACCCTTCCACAACAGGTCTTTCCACCCTATCCCTAAGTTATTCTCTATCGTCGTGTGCAGTTAATTCCTTTCCTAGTACTTTTCCTTATTGTTAATTATACATATGTTTATTGTCCCTTCCTCTCAGTAAAAAAATCAATAAAATACATTAAAAATAAATAAACAAAGACTGATACCTCTTCAAAATAGAGTTGACCTCGCAGGAAATATGCCGTGGCATCCCCTCTTATTATTCTTTCCTTCAAGAGCTTCAATGCCTTATCCACCAAATTAGCATGGCTGTAATAGTCTGTTTTAAGAAAGGTAAGGAATTGCAACTTTAAACACAACATGAATCTTCTCTCTTCAAGCCACCAATTATACAGAATTCATCTGACACTTTACACTGGTTTCCTTCCCAGTTCTCATTCCGCCTTGGCTGACGGAGAAGGTATTGTCGCGAGAAATACTGGTGGGTTGGTTTTCCGAGTAACTCGGTTCACTATGAGGAGGAGCTCTAGCAAGCAGTCTGCGTGCCATTCTTTAGGCAAAGCCATCCCTGGGCGAGTGAAATTCTTCATGTGAGGCTTACTTAGAGCTACTCTAACCAAAGGAGCTGGCTGTAAGAGAGTGAGAATGTTGGAGCATGCTTCCAGAGAGGCCGTGGACTACAGAATTACCAGGCCAGGCCTTGAGATACAGCCTCATGGCCCCTTCCCAGCACGTAGGCCTTCTTTCAAGGGCAGAGCAGGGCTGACTCTGTTTTGTACTGTGTAACTATGTCTTGTATAACCATGTCTCAGACATAACCCCTTTCTGAGAAAGACCACAGAATATGTCAATTACCCAACCCACCCTTAAATCAGCCAATAGAAATACAGAGGGAAGTGACCCAGTGTAACCGGGCCCTGGCCCTCACCCCACCCATCAGAACCAGCCAACTCAGTCGTCCGAGCATCACCCCACCACCCAACCCTAAACCCTGTAAAAAAGACCACACTTTCAGGGCTTGGGGCTCTCTGCATCCTGCCACTGCGTCGGTAGAGGCAGGGAAACCAGACTCGAGTTTGAATAAAGGCTCTTTTGCTTTTGCATCAGAGTCGGCTCCCTGGTAGCCCTTGGGGATCTTGAAATCTGGGCATAACACTAGCCATCCCCAATTTAATTTTTTAAAAGACTACAGAAAAAAAAAAAAAAAAAGGTAGCTTTAAAGGCCAGTTTACAGTAAAGTATGACATTGTCCTCAACAGACAAGCCATCAGGCTTCCCTTTTCCAGAAGACGGTCCTACACCCTGGATGTAAACTCAGGATCGAGCTCTTTGAAACTTCCCCACTGGTGATTTGCTGCCAGATGCGTGAAATCGTAATTTCATGTATTCCTACAGGAAAGCTAGAAAGGGCTCAAGTTAACCACCTCCTTGACAACAATAAGACTCATATTTCTTGTCTCTTTTTTTTTTTTTTTTTCTCTCGGGTGTACAGATTAACTTTTAGTGAAAGTACTATCAGAATTTGTACCACTTTTGTCCTTTTGCCACTGGGAGAATTTGGAGTTCTTGACGGTAAAATGGGATAGAGAGCCATAAATGGGGTCCTTGGGCAACTTTTCATAGGTCAACTGCATCCTGTTTCCACGTGTATTCTGTAAAGGAACATAAAAAATAAAGATAGAAGTATCTTCCTCCAGAGAAATTTGAAAAGACGCTCCATCCTCACGTGGTACTCATGAAAAGCAACCTCCCCATGATGTCTAGAAATAGGGCACCAAACCACCAGCCCTGGTGGTGCTCATTCCTTCTTAGGAAACCAGGGCCCCTCGGAGCTAGGGGAAGCAGCCCAACCATCCTCCATGCCTGACTCCACAGCGTGGGGTTAATGAGGAGAGTTCTCTGCACATCCTCTCTATGAATTTACATGCTGCCGTGGGCCACCTCACCCACCACAGCTCTGCCACTAGTAGAATTTGGTGACACCGCCCATAGATACAGTTCTGTCCTCTAGTCCCTTCCTGTGGCCCTGTATCTGAATCTCCCCAGGCCCATAATCCGTTTCACACCAAAGCATGTGTCTGCTCTACCTGGGTATACGCTTTATTTTAGCTGTGTTGCTCAGTTTCATCTTCCTGCCTGTATTGGATTGCCATGCTCTCAGACGGGTTAAATGGAAAATCAGAGCCTTCATATAAAATGTAGGGGCCACCTCATCTGGGATGAAGAAGTCCAGGTTGGCCTAGGCTGAGGATAGTGAGATAGCAAACTCAGTTGTTGCTATGCTTTCTGTTTATTCCTCTGCATTCTATGGTTACACAGGCCCTTCACCAATCAGAAACAAGCTTCCAGGGGAGGTCCCTGATTGGTGGTGAAGAACACTCAGCAACCCTTGGGTGTGCTTGGAAAGCTCCATTTACACGATGATAGGACGCTGTGTTGGAGGATAAATTGCTTCATTAATGAGACTAACATGCAGGAAAGGGAGACCATTCAGTATATTGGGGGGAAAGCAATTAAATACCTGTGATTCTGGAATAGTCACCTATGTAATATTTTTAAGAGGCAATTTCCTCACCTATAGTTTGGATTATCAGGAGTTGGAAGTAGAGGGTTTCAAAATGTCTGTTCCTAGATGTGTAAAATTCTGTAGGAAAGAAGAGCAAGAGGGAAGTGACCTTCTCACCACTTCATGTCAGTGTTGCATGCTCTTAACATGACTCATCACCAATGATGTTCACAATGATTTGGCTGAGGCAGTGTTCCCCAGGTTTCTCCACCATAAAACTATTTTTCCCCTCCCCCTACTCGGCTCTTCAGGAGCAAGTCTTTAAGTGTCACCCGCATGCCAGAGGGCAGGGTGGGGGAGGAGTCTCCCCACTTCCTGGAGCGGGAGTGTCCACATGAAGAGTTTGGAATTCTTTTGTGAGGAAGGGTGATCTTTTCGCTCTCATTTCTGTATCGATTCAATCATTTATATCAGTATGGACTTAGGGATATCTATTTTATTGACTTATCATCCAACAGTACATTATCGTGTCGTCCAAGTTGCTTTGGCCCAGTGGTCGGCAAACTCATGAGTCCACAGAGCCAAATATCAACAGTACAACAACTGAAATTTCTTTTGAGAGCCAATTTTTTTAAACTTAAACTGTATAGGTAGGTACACTGTTATTAACTTAATTAGGATACTCCTAAGCTGGCCTTTGCTAAACACTCAAGGGGCCAAAGAGCTACATGTGGCTGGTGAGCTGCAGTTTGCTGACCACTGCTTTGGCCAGTGGGAGCCCTTTTAGGTTGACTTCTGTGTCCCTTTGACCTTCCTGGACAACCTCACAAAGGCTTCCTCAGTCTTCATGACAGTCCATGTGGTCACTTAGTCAGCATTCAATCTATTTTTTTGAACTCTCACTCGATACAGACATCCTCCTTCTGGAAACACATTTACCCGAAAATCAAACTTAAGTGAAACTATCGCTGCTTAGAAGAATGCCTGTTGAGAATATGCATCTTAGACCAATTTCTTTTTAAGAAAATTGATCCCATCGGTTGCACGTTTACTAAAAACTACAGTTACTTGCCAATAAGACACTGTCCTTACGTACTGATTCTGCTCCACCAGCTTTGTTCAGTTTTTGGAAAGCTTTTGGGTCCATTACTAAGGGTAAGCCATACAGACAAATATTTTTTTCTGAAACTATGTGAGCAATAGAGACACACACAGTGAGTAAAGGGAGAAAAGCTTTAAAAACTACTCACAAAATTCCCTTTCCTTGTAAATCTCACCTATGTACCAGGAAGTTAATAATTACCAGACTTAATGCATGTTTTAAAGGAAAAGGATGTAACAGGGTAGCACATTTATCACAAAAACATCCCATCCTATGTTAACTGCAGTCCATATTGTTAGACAGACACCAGCAGAGCAAGGACGATGGGCCAGGAAGAGAAACTCACCGGGCAGAAAGCCCTGGGTGCCTAGCGAGGGGCAAACCTGGGAAAACAAGAACCTCGTCTCCAGGGTAACCTCTCCTCCCTAGCCTGTCACTGGTCATGTGGTTTAGACACCCTGATCCTTTCCTCCCTGAAGATAACATCTAGGGCTCCATTGTATTTCAGCTCCAGGCCCAGGAAAGCAACAAAAGCAGGTAAGTGACAGCAAGTGACACCCTGGCTGCCTCAGGACCAGCTACAGTGGAGACCAGAACCCTGAAAGAGCACACCTGGAAAGCTGAAGATACTCCTTTGAGACCCTGCCCTGAGATTTCCACCTGCAAGGGAGAGAGAAATGAGCTCAAGGTAAAGGACCCAGCTCTTGCTCTCCCTCCACGGAGCACATAAATGCCATTCTCTCCCCCCTCTCCTTGCCCCACAGGCACTTACTCCCCACCTTCTAAGGGACCCCATGAGACTTGCAACTAGAGGAGCAATGGGCAGCAGCAGCTCATCCTGGCTCACCCCCTGAACCTGCCTCCGAGGCCCCCCTTTCTCTGACCTCCCAGGGAGCCAGAGCAGCCCAGCCCAGGCTCTCCTGTTGCTTCCCCCATGCCCTTGCTCACTGCACTGTCCTAAGCACGTTTTTGCTGCCATCATGGACCCAATGCCTTTGGCTCAGTGCTGCGTAACCCTTCTCTTTGGCTATCCCCATCCCCCAGGCCCATTTCCTTAAATAAAGTCAGTTTATCTTTATTCACTGCCTGAGGTGCCTACGTGGTCTGCCTGAGCCTCACCGTGCACACGTTCAGGATTCTGAGAACGGCTCTGCTAATCCCTTGCATTAGTCAGGAATTCCTGAGAGGGAGTATCTGCGAAACCCTGAAGCTCAATTATACGCTATAAAAAAGTGCTTACCTAATTGACAAACACCTGTCCCTACTGCCAGAACGACACGTGTTCTCACCGGACAGCAGTATGTTTGCAGTGACATTCTTGAAACAGCATCAAAAGGTACTGTGAATTGCTTAAGTAACAAAAACATACAGAACATAGGCGTGGCTCTATGTAGGTGTTTGAAAGGTAAATATATACCCACATTTATGTTCTGGTACACATAGGAATACACATGTTTAAATCTACCCCTTGGGTCGGTGCATCAGAATAGTAATATAAATGTATTACTGCAAATGTCATTTTGTGGCTTATTACAAAATAAACGCTCTGTTTCTCTTCAGATCGTATAAATCTTTCGCCTTTTACAAAATAAACGCTCTGCCGCCACCAAAGTTGTAACCACAAGGGCAATGAGCTGGTCCTTGGAAGCATAACAACAACCCTACCTGTTGTTCAGTCCTGCTCTCAGAGGGATCCGTACAGAGGAAGGACTCACTCGAGGCTTTTTTAGGGAAGGGAACACACGGCTGGAGCTTTAGTTTTTAGCTAGATCAACCTGAAAACAAAAAGTGCCTAGGAAAAGATAACAATCCATTTCACACTGGGCGCATATATACAGTATAGGCGCTCAACGGCTAGTTTGAAGCCAGGAAGTCTGTTTCTGAAGTTTTTTATTTATTTATTTATTTTTAAAGGAATGAAGAGATAAGGAGCCATGGGTCAGACTGCTGGACCTCAAAGGGAGGGTGGGGATAAAAGGGAGAGATCAACCAAAGGACTTATGTGCACTCACATGAGCCTAACCAGTGGTCAAGGACAATAGAGGGGGGTGGGGGATTGGAATGGGGGGGTTGAGGACAAATATGTGATACCTTAATTAATAAAGAAATTAATTTTTTTAAAAAAGGAATGAGTCCTGAGCTAACAGTTTGTTTATAAACTTAAGTATAAAGAGCTTCAGCAGAGCCGAGTCCCCAGCCCCGCTCTTCCCCGGGACCAGCCTAGACTGTGCGGGCGCTGCCCGTGGGTCACAGCCCTCCAGGCCCGGCCCCTTCACCTATCCCCTCTGTCTGCCTGCTGGGACCCGCACCTCCCCGGGGGGCCAGCCCGTCCGCCTGCTGGGACCCGCACCTCCCCGGGGACCAGCCCGTCCGCCTGCTGGGACCCGCACCTCCCCGGGGACCAGCCCGTCCGCCTGCTGGGACCCGCACCTCCCCGGGGACCAGCCCGTCCGCCTGCTGGGACCCCGCACCTCCCCGGGGACCAGCCCGTCCGCCTGCTGGGACCCCGCACCTCCCCGGGGACCAGCCCGTCCGCCTGCTGGGACCCCGCACCTCCCCGGGGGGCCAGCCCGTCCGCCTGCTGGGACCCCGCACCTCCCCGGGGACCAGCCCGTCCGCCTGCTGGGACCCCGCACCTCCCCGGGGACCAGCCCGACGGCCGGGAGGGCGCTCGTCCCGATGGCAGCTGCTTGCACAGACCCCCACAAGGCCAGCGGGCCGGGCTGGAGAAATCATTTAATTTGGGGGGAGGGGGTAGGGCAGTCCTGCGGAAAAACCTACCCCCTTAGGCCACAGGACACATCCCACCCCACCCCACCCCACCCCGCTTATCCTTCCCGCCCTGGGGGAGGGGGACAGGGGGGATGACTCTGAGCTTAAGGCCATGGGACCCCAGTCCCGCCCCGGCGCTGGGGCGCGGCGCCAGCTCCCGCGGGGCCCCGGCTGGCGCGGGCGGGGCGGCGGGGCCGCTAATAGCTCCCCGCTTCCCGGCTACGTGCGCGCCGGCAGACACCGCGGGCTCCCGCGCCTCCCGCTTCCCCTCGGGGACGGAGGGCGGGCCGCGCCGGCGCGGGACGTGCCGTCACCCGGGCGCCGCGAGGACGCCGCGCACGCGCAGCTCCGACACCGCCCCCCACGGCGCACGCGCACTGGCGCTCCGCGGGGCGGCCCAGGGACCCGCCCCCAGGTGGGCGTGCCCGGCACCTCCCCCTGGCCAATCAGCTGGCGGGCCCGCGCCGGCCCCTCCCCCCTCCTCCCGCCCCCTCGGGCCCGGGTTGCACGTGTGTGTGTGTTTGCGTACGTGCCGCGGCCGCGGGGCGGGACCGGCGGTGCAGCCAAGGGTCAGGCTGCAGGGGCGCGGCCGGAGCTGGGGCGCGGCGGCGAGGCCGGCCCCCCACCCCATCCCGCCGACTTTAAATGCCCCGGCGCTGGGGCGGCTGGTGCACACTTACCGACCACTCTGCTGCTCTGCAAGCCCGACGACTCCTGCCCTGGGCTTCAGGCGGAAGATGCTGCTGCTTGATTGCAACTCAGAGGTGAGACGCAGACCCTTTGTGTCCCGCAGGCGGAAGCTTCCAGGTGTCCGTCTTCTTGGGCGCGCTTAGCGGGGGTGACTGTGCAGTGAGCGCCGGGCGCTGCCGCCTCTGCAGGGCTGGGAGGTGTTCAGCCCCCGGAGGGCGTGGGGCTGGGCAGAGGCGAGAGGGGTGCTGGAGCTGCTCTCCTCCTGCAGGTGGGGAGTCTGACGCCTCTGCTGGCGGCCGGGGCCTCGGTCAACGCACCCCCGGACCCCTGCGAGCAGTCGCCTGTGCACTTGGCCGCGAGCGGCGGCCGGGCCTGGTTTCTTCTCTGGCAGCTGCAGACGGGCGCGGACCTCAACCAGCAGGTAACCGGGTAACGGTTACTGTGCGCAACCCTCCGCCCCCCCCAAACCCCCCCCCCCCCACACGTTTCTTAGTCTCCCGGGCATTCAGTTCAGTTGTTAGAAACAGGTCTGTGTAGCGGTGTCCAATAGAGAAATACACGAGACACGTATGTGATTAAATTTTTTTTGTAAGAGCCACAATAATGAAGTAAAACGAAACATGAAATTAATTTTATAATTTAAACCAACTTATCCACAATATTAACATCTCAGGATAAAACATTACTGAGATAGCTTACATTTTCTTCTCGTATGTCTTTTTAATCCGGTGTGCATTTTATATTTACAGCGCATTTCAGTTCAGGCAAACCGTATTTCAAGGGCTCATGAGTCATATATATGCTTACTGGCTCCTACATTGGACAGCATACACAGGTCTGCAATTTCAAAAGGAACACTGTTATCAAATGAAGTTTCAGTATAGCAACTGAAATATTGGTGAGGCATGCTCACAACTGTTACAGTTTTCTAGGTAACTTTTTGTTATTCCTCACCTGGGGATATGTTTTCCTTTGAGTTTTAGAGAGTGGAAGAGGGGGAGAGAGACAGAAACATTGATGTGAGAGACAAACCCATTGGTTGCTTTCTGCAGGTGGGGCTTGGAATCCGACCTGAGACTTTTCAGTCTGCTGGCTACTGAGCCAACTAGCTGGGGCTCTATAACTTTTTTTGGTAGACTACATCTCCCATTGAACATTAAAGTATGGTGAATGTTAAATTGCTTTTTTTTACTTCCATAGAACTCTTTTATTCACTTAAATTTTAATGTTCAGTGACTGCACATGTTTTTACTAATGAAAGCTTTGTATTTAATAACATACCAAGAGGCCCTTATTTAAAAAACAAAACTTGAAAAAATTCAGCCCAGTACAGTCAGGTCCAGCTAGCTTCCTCACATCGGTTCCTCAAACGATAATTAGACTTCACCCACCAACTTCCAACTAACATGTGTTGTCTTATGTTGAAGGATGTGTTTGGCGAAGCTCCACTGCACAAGGCAGCCAGAGTGGGAAGCCTGGAATGCCTCAGCCTGCTTGTAGCCAGTGATGCCCAAATTGAGTAAGTGTTAAACTCCGTGGCTTTCAGTTGGATTAAATGAATCAGACTTCTGAAGCTTCATTACATGTGCTTTTTAAAAAGATGCTTGTTGCTCTAGCCCCGTGGTAGGCAAACTGAGGCTCTTCCACAAAATACCATGGCCTGGGAGAGTCTATTTTGAAGAAGTGGAGTTAGAAGCTTAAGTTTAAAAAATTTGGCTCTCAAATTTCAATCGTTGTACTGTTGATATTTGGCTCTGTTGGCTAATGAGTTTGCCGACCATTGCCTTAGCCAGTTTGGCTCAATGGATAGAGCCTCTGCCTGCTGACTGACAGGTCCCAGGTTCGATTCCGATCAAGGGCACATGCCTGGGTTATGGGCTTGATCTCCAGTGGGGGGAAGGAGGGAAGGAAGTGTACAGGAGGCAACCAATCAGTGATTCTCTCTCATCATTGATGATTCTCTCTCCCCCTATCCTTCCTCTCTGAAATCAATAAAAATATATTTTAAAAAAGATGCCTGTCTAATTGATAATTTGGTGTTATCATTTAAATGTTAACTCAGCCTGTTAATATCCGATACTACTCACTTTGAAGAAGTGAAAAGTGGATCCTGAGCAATGAGAGGTGGCAGAATTACACCTTAGTTTTGGTTTAGGAAAATCCATTCTATCCCAAGTTCTCATGGACTTTCTTGGGTACTTACCCCTGTATTGAACACAGAATGCTCTTTCATTCATTCAAAACTGAAATGCCCACTCTGTGCTGGACTGTGCTAGCCACTGAGAACACCATAGCGAACAAAAGTGGAATTTCTCTGTGCTTCTTTCACCAGCCAACATTTGTAAGAGCCCAAAGCTCCTTTGTTAGAAAGATTTTACATATATATATATATATATATATATACACACACACACACACACACACATATATATATATATGTATATTTTTTTTTAAAGGGTAAATACTTGTCAAGCTTTACTTAACTTGGTTTTTATTTTAAATTCAGTTTATGTAATAAGAATGGGCAAACAGCTGAAGATCTTGCTTGGTCGTGTGGATTTCCCGAATGTGCCAAGTTCCTCACAGCGATTAAACGTATGCAGACAGAACACCCAGGAGAACCGTCCCACAGAGACCCCTGTGTGCCGGTGCTCAGGCAGAAACGAAGTTTTGCGAGTGCAGGAAATACAAGTGGGAAAAGGAAGTGTCCGTAAGTAACTCAGCTTCTTCTTCCTTCCTTCCTCAAGGGTCTCTTATTTGGCACAGAAATTATTATTTCATTTAAATATTGGCAATCTTATTTCCAGTGTGTCTTTTTCATTCTCATTAACACATTTTAAGATCGGTTCTAGTAACTACTAGAGATTCTAGAAAAGACAGATTGTCTGCAGAGAAGGTTGGGAGATGACCTGTTAAAAGACTTTAATGTGAACGTGTTTTTAACAGATGACTTGGGTCTGAGGAGGTGTGACGAGGCCTTCGCGTCGTGCAGATCTGCTGCTCAGCGTCAAGCCATGGCTTTCGCTCATCGGGCATCTAAAGTCCTTCTGAGAAGGAGAACTTTCTTCTAAGTGAAGATAACGTTTATGATACATGTATTTACATGCCGACACTATTGTGGTTGCACATGCTTTGTCTATTGAGTTCTGAAAGGAATGTCTAAAGACTAAATTCTTTTTTTGAGTGGAATTTATAACCTTTGGAAAAAGTCAAGGTTAAACCATCCAACTACACACCAGGATTCATTTGAAAATTAAACTTATTTTTTATTAATAAATTTATAATAAACTTTACAGTCTTTGAGTCCAAGATATCTATAATAATAAAAGTGTAATATGCAAATCGACCGAACAGCAGAACCATCTGGACCACCACGCTATGACACCCACTGGCACCAGGCCAGCCACGGCAGGTGCGATGTGATGGGTCACCCACAGAGGGAGGCCCAGGCCACCGACCGGGGGACAGCAGCGGGTGTGCGGGGCCTACCTCTCTGGGGTGATCGATTATGAGGTTCCCAGACTGCGAGAGGGCACGGGCCTGGCTGAGGGACGCCTCGGCTCCACCCTGTGAGCACGGATTTCGTGCACCGGGGCCTCTAGTTTTAAATAATGCTTGGTCGCTGAGGAAGACATAAGTTATAGTACGCATCCTTATTCCAGAAGTCTGGACCCTTCCATCCACACCAGCCCTAGATTGGGAAAAGGGAAAGGAAAACATTTTACAAAGTTACAGGGATACAGGACCCAAATTATAAAACTTTACCATCCTGCTCCAATAGGATCTTGTGATAAGACTTTTCAGTACCTATATAACTCAAAGATCCTAATTTGTTTTGTTTTGTTTTTTTTTTAAATCTATTTTATTGATTTTGTACAGAGAGGAAGGGAGAGAGATAGTCAGAAACATCGATGAGAGAGAGTCATCGATCAGCCGCCTCTTGCACACCCCCTACGGGGATATGCCCGCAACCAAGGTACATGCCCTTGACCGGAATCGAACCCGGGACCCTTCAGTCCCCAAGCCGACGCTCTGTCCATTGAGCCAAACCGGTTTCGGCAAAGATCCTAATTTGTATAAAGCATAGCAAAGTAATTTATTTGGATCCCTTTCAGATAGATAAAAAAAATTTAATTATACTGTATTTAATTAGAAATCAGTAAAAAAAAAAAAGCTTCCTAGGGTAACTATAGCTTCAAAGTCCACATTTTATTGATGTTAAGATGTACAGTTTTGCCATCCTGGCAGGCAGTGGCATGGGACAATCTAAGTGGCAGTCTGTTTTCCTCTGCAGTCCATAAAAGACTGCTGTGCACCATGCAGAGGCATCATAGCTGAGGAAATACGGTCCTGAGAAATCTGAGCTCGCCCTCTGAGTGGCATTCATTTCCCTCAGGCTGTAATCATTTCCACTTCCCATTCTTCATGTCAGCATTCATCCTTTTCTCCAGCAGAGAAAATGACTCTCAAACAAAATTTCACTGTGAATATAAAAGTTTATTGAATTTCTAGGGCCGCTGATTTATTTTCTTAAAGATCCAGCTAACATCTTGTCTGTGTTGTATGACTGTGAAATGGAAAGCTTTGTTTGCTAAATAATTGTGAGGCTAGCTAGGACTCTTAAAATACCACCGAGTGCGGGACAAGCCTGGTCTCACTCCCTCCCTTCCGGACTCGGAGGCTGCAGGGTGCTGTCAGGCCTAAAGTCAAAGATCAGACCTCCTCCAAAACAGTGTGTTAGCTGACCCTTTAGTGTGGAGGCCAGAGAGGTGAGTTAGAGTGCTCTTTAGTGTTTTTTTTTTTTCTTTTTCTGATTGCAAAACATAAGATACACATGATAAAAATTCAAATGACATGAAAGTAAAACAAAAAAACCCCTCCCTCCCAGTCAGTCCTGCCCCTGCTCCCAGCTGTTAAATTTGGTTTGTGGCCCGGCTGGTATGGCTCAGTGGTTGAACATCAACCTATGAACCAGGAGGCTATGGTTCGATTCCCGGTCAGGACACATGTGTTGGTTGCAGGTTCGATCTCTAGTAGGGGGCATGCAGGAGGCAGCCAATCAATATTCTCTCATCATTGATGTTTCCCTCCTCCCTCTTTGAAATCAGTAAGAATATAATTTTTAAAATTTTGGTTTGTTTGAGACATGTTACTATACACAATAAGCTTCTTTTTATTATCTATTTTCAGCAAAACTTCCTCTAATAATTTTAATGTCCTAACATCTGAGTTCTTAATGATAAATAGGAAGGAAAGCGTATACTATCTCTGTTTAATCTTCCTGTGACCCTTTCACACATGTAGGTAACCAGGCTGTTTTTTTTAAGGGACGTGGGCAGAGAGGGTGCCCAAACCAGAGACTGATGGGAGTGGAGGGGGAGCCATGCTCTCCTTTGAGGGGACTGGCCGGGAAAGTCAAGCAGGAAAGCTCCAAAAGAAGGTAAAGCGGCAGAGGCAGACCTTCCCCGTGGCCCCGCTATAGACTGATTGTGTCCTTTCAAAGTTCATGGGTTGAAAACTAATCCCAATGCGATGGTTGGAGGTGAGGCATCTGGAGGGTGGAGCCCTCACACATGGATTAGTGCCCTCTTTAGAGGCCCAGAAAGGTCCCTCATCTCTCTCTCCTACCTGTGAACACAGGGAAAACGACAGCTGCCTGTGAACTAGGAAGTGGGCCTCAATGGACAGCTTATCTGCTGGCGCCTTGATCTTGGATGCCCCAGCCCCCAGCACCGGGAGAAATAAATGTCAGATGTTTATAAGTCACCCAGGGTGTGGTATTCTGTGTAGCAGCCCAAGCGGACTCAGTGCCTTAGATTCTTGAATCAAGTAAGAGTCAATATTTCTGCATTGATGGCCAGGCCTTGGCTTCATGGTTTCTTATATGCACTAATAGAGCAAACCCATTATTCTGTCCAAATCCTTCACAGCATGAGATTAAGTTATATGTAAATAGCTGAAAAGTAGTCAGGCCTCCACAATGTCCAGCGTACTGCTTAGCTATTGTTAGTTAATTCTAAAATGATAGAGGTTTTATACTCTCCTACTTCAAGGCACTGATAGACCTCAGTACATTTGTTTGTACAAAGCTGAAAAATCTCCAAAAGAATCCATATATGAGCTTTGTGCTCCATTATTAAGTTCAGTAACTGAGAACATTTTTATAAACCTAACCCAAATGGTTCTTTCCAATTTATTTCCCTCTTATCGTCCCTAGCAGAGAGACGGTCTTGCACCACAGCCCAGATGCCTCCTTAGAATGAGGGTCACTGCCCTCGGTTTATTATCCGTCCTGTTAACAGCCACTGCACTCTCCTTTGGCTCTGGCTTCTTTGTCTTTGCATCTAAATTTGTGTTAAACAGATACGTACCTTTTCCAAAATAACCTGCAGATCTTCAGCGCCTGTATAATGTGGATCTAAAATCAGAAATTTTATCTGCCCTGTAATCTCATTCCATGCGACTCCCAGTATCGTGTGGGCCAAAACTCCTCCCCCTGGAGAAGAGGAAATATGAAATATGAGAAGCATATATTAATCTCAACTTCCTTTTCAACTTTAAAGGATTGCTTTGCCTGTTAATTTATTCAACAGCATTAAAATTTTCTAGTCTACACTGTAAAAGGCCACAATGTCAAATACACTCTGGAAAGATAAAATTATATCTTCAAGATAGAAAAGATTCAATCATATCAATAATCAGAAGGCTTATGTTCCACTGCCATATCCATGGAATTACCTAAACTGGGTTTAGAAAGGGCCACAGAGGGTCTACTGGTAAACTCCTCCCAACAGGCTGAAACCGGTTTTGCTCAATGGATAGAGCGTTGGCCTGGGGACTGAAAGGTCCTAGGTTCGATTCCAGTCAAGGGCATGTACCTTGGTTGCAGGCACATCCCCAGTAGGGGGTGTGCAAGAGGCAGCTGATCGATGATTCTCTCTCATCGATGTTTCTGACTCTCTATCCCTCTCTTCCTCTCTGTGAAAAAAAAATCAATAAAAATATATATTTAAAAAAAACAAAACCCTCCTCCCACCAGAGAAACAGCCACTGCTATGTTCCACTCAGCAGAGGGCGTGCCGTCTCCAAGGAGACAGCCTCCACTCATTCAGTTCTTCCTGCTATTCTGCTGAAGTCTGCCTTCCTCTCCTTCCTTCAAGCCCATTTGAGCTTCCCCCTGCCATCACAGGGATCCATCTTGTCCCTCACAGAATATGAATCTTTAGATTAACGAATCAGTCCTCTTATTTTATGCATAAAGCCCAGATATTAAGCAATCTGTAGTAATGGAATCTGCAGTAGCGGGCCAAGTTAGTGACAGACCTGAGATTTACGATGCTCAGGCCTCTTTTTCATGAAGCTTTCAACTCCTTTATCTATATGCACACCTTTATCATTTATCTCTTTAGCATTTTATTCTGGTTATTATAACTTTTTCTATATCGTTCCTTCTGCCTTGCACATTTAAAAATCTCCAAAGGAATTTGGAGGTCAGTGTGTATGGTGTAAAAGCTCATTTTAAAGTGGTTTAAAATTACTGATTTTACGTGACAGTAAATACTTATATTAACGGCAAGTTTTACATTCTCTCCACGCCACCTAAGAGCCCAGGATGTCCCAAACTCGTACCGATCATCACTGGAGTGCCTTCGCTCTGGAAGTGATTGGCCAGGGCCCGTCCCTGAGCAGCCATCTCCGAACCCTGGCTGGAAAGAAACCGTTTTCTCTCAGATGAATCATCTCTGACACTGAGGTCATACAAAATGGGGCCACTTTTGCTTTCTTTCTTGGTTAAAAAATACATAAAACCATAAAGCCCAGCCTGTGCGGCTCAGTGGTTGAGCGTCAACCCATGAATCTAAAGGTCACCAGTTGGATTCCTGGTCAGGGCTTGATTCCCGGTGGGGGGCGTGCAGGAGGCAGCCAACTGAGAGTTCTCTCTCATGGATGTTTCTGTCTCTATCCCTTTCCCTTCCTCTCTCTCTGAAATCAATAAAAACATTAAAAAATAACACACAAAACCTCACCCATATGATTTTAAATGCAGCTAAGTAGTAAGGAACTGACTGAGCAAGTTAAAGCACTATAACCTTTCTAATATTTAAGGCCAGTAGATACGCTAGGAAAGAAGCAAGACTACCTTGGTGCTTCACGTCTGAACTGCATAAAGGAGGTCTGAGTTTTTTTAAAATATATTTTATTGATTTTTTACAGAGAGGAAGGGAGAGAGATAGCTAGAAACGCCGATGAGAGAGAAATATGACCAATTGCCTCCTGCACATCCTCTACTGGGGATGTGCCCACAACCAATGTACATGTCCTTGACCGGAATCGAACCTGGGACCTTTCAGTCTGCAGACCGATGCTCTATCCACTGAGCCACACCGGCTTCAGCAGGAGGTCTGGGTTTTAACTTGAGATTGAAAGCGGTCACCTGGATACCCAGGGGGCCTTATGGGTGGGTTTATTTCAGGAGAACCGGTGCTTGTCTTCATGCTGTCAGACTCTGAGTCTGTATTTCCTCATCTTAAATTGGGAGCTTAATATTGCCCTGTCTCCAGGACGGGAATTCCAGGACTAAAACAGACAATGTCTGTGAAGCCACTGTGAAAGGTAAAACATGTTCTCAAGTCCAACATATTTTTATTATTTGAATTGATTTTAGAGAGGAATGGAGAGAGAGAGAGAGAGAGAGCGAGAGAGATAAGAGAGAGAGATATCAATTTGTTGTTCCACTTATTTATACATTCATTGGTGGTTTCTTGTATGTGCCCTGACAGGGATTGAACCCAGAACCTTAGTGTATCAGGGCAACACTTTAACCAACTGAGCTACGCGGCCAGGGCAACAACATAATGTGTTTAGGGAATATTACAATGTTCTTACAATTTGTACTGTTGAGAAGACAAAGACGGACAGATGAAGACTTTTTTGAATTGAGGTGTCAGGTGGTGTTAAAGTTAGCTCTTGCCTAGTAAGGAATGTATGTTTTAATGTGCCAAAACCTCCACTTTTTAACTTTTAATCAGCTATACTTCACTACTTAGCCTATCATTTATTCGTTGGCACTGACTTCCACAGCCAATCCAGACTGCAATAGTGAAAGCAGATGTATTAGAGTACTTGGCTAAATAAGGATAAAGTTAGTATATTTACAAAGTAGTGATAATAGAAAATGTATTTAAAACTTAAGCTCACAAAAGAAAGAAGCTACTAGTTATTGTCCCAGAAATCAATAGTATTGCCCTGGCTGTTTGGCTCAGTGGATAGAGTGTCGGCCTCCAGACTAAAAATTCCCAGTTCTATTCTGGTTGAGGGCACATGCCCGGGCTGTGGGCTCGAAGCCCAGTAGGGGGCGTGCAAGAGCAGCCAATCAATGATTCCTTCTCATTGTTTCTTTCTCTACCTCTCCCTTCCTCTCTGAAATCAATAAAAAAATATTTTTTTTAAAAAAGAAATCAATAGTATTTAATTTAGATTTGCTCATAGCTTAATGTTGGGATTATGGTTAAGCTATACTGGAAAAAGTGAAATGAGTATTTTATTCAGCCACATAATTCATTTATTAACATGTTAAGGAGAAAAAGTGCAAGAGGTAAACAAGGTCAGTTGTAGATCAACACTTGATTTTCTCCTTTCAAGACTTTTTAAAAACTTGAGCACAAAAAAAACTTGATTTTCTTTAACTATACTCAAAGTTGACATATATCCAAGCTTTTCTCCTTTCAGCTAAAATTAGGCCTCAACCATATAAGTATGTATTATATATCATAAACTCCAAATCTTCTGAAGATTAACTAAAAAATAAAATAAAATTAGAGTTAAAAGTGATGTTTACAAAGTAATCAGACAATGCGGAGGAAGAGAGAGGAGTGAAAACAAATGTGGGAAAAGACATAACTTTTCTGTTATTTTAATGAAATGACAGTCTCAATTTGAAATGATGTCCTTACTTTCTTAGGGTGTCCTTACCTGACGAACAGTATTTTTGAAGTTATGCCAATCAGTTGGTTCAGTACCAGCTGTACCTCGATAGACCCAATCCACTGCCGTGATCCCACAAAGGTTGCTGGTTTGTCCCCGGCATCAACGAGAGCCTTTTTGTATTGAAAATACAAAGAAATCCATACACAAGCTATTAAAATTACACGTAGGGTCTTTTCCCTGATTAGCAGGACACATTTTTCCTTCAAAACAGAAATCAGTCTGTACTGTGAGTTAATAATAATTAATGGTACACTAAGGGCTACTGAAATGTACACGTGCTCGTCATGTAAACGTCATGTAAAAGGGCATGCTCTGCACCTGCTGGATTTCTCTGTGTGTGGGAACGGGCCTCTCTGTGTACCCCTGGTGTCTGAACCAAGAGCAGATGGTCTGCAGCGACCGGTAGGCGCAGCCCCAGCCGTTGTCATCCATCCGGTCCTGCATGTAATGATGGTAACCGTACAGGCCCTGCACCACGTACACCTGTATAAAGAGAATAGAGTCTGAGAGAGAGGAAACATTCATATAATAATCTACTAGAAAGCCATAATAATAATCTACTGAAAGAGACTCTCAGTTTTGTATTTCCTCTTCTGTGATTCTATGCCTCACAGAGTAAGACTTTTAACTAGAAGTAAGTGTTTTAAGATTTCCTATAGGAGCACAATAAAGGAAATCGGAACACTGACATGCTGACTAAAGATGCATTTGTATGCAAGTAAGTGTGAGTGCCCAGCCGAGTCTCTATGGGAAGCAGGTGGAATAGCTGTCCCAAGCGCACTCTGCTGGCCAGGCCTAGCAGTGGGCCCCTATCTTCTGTAGGGCAGACAGAGTCATATATTCATTTTTACTTAAGATTTCCTTACAGAGCACCTGGGACTCAGCAGGTACTGAACAAATGCCACACAGGCTGGCCAACCGAGTTTCCTGCCGTGGGATCTGAAGGTGCAGAGTGAATCCGGCAGAAAGGAGCAGGGTGTGAAGCTGAAATAATGCATGTGAGCAGCGACAAGGCAGGAGGAAAAGCTACAATAAGCAGCAACAACGAGGAAACAGCAGCTCCGAGGCTGAGAAAAGACAGAGTGGAGAGAAGGCACAACAGCAGAGCGAGCAGCAGAGAGGTCACCACGTGTGGGCCTGGGACTGAGGCAGCGGCTCTGTGCTGGGAGCCAGCTGTGCAAACACGCCTATCTTGGACATCACAAGATCTTTTCTAATTAAAGGGACCTTCCCCTCGCTCCTTATTTCAACAGCTTCAGTGAAGATCTACGCTTTGCAAGCAGGTACATGCTGCACAGAAAAACACTGTAGGGTCTTATTAGACTTCCGCTACGGCGTAGTTTGGATAGAATATGTCCTTAATTAGCATGATTTCTCAGGTTCAGAATGGAAATAAAATTGGACAAGCTTATAAAGAAGTTGGGGGATGGGATTTTAGTCAGAGAAATGTAGTCCATGCTAGCTATTCCTAACCTTTTAGACCACTGTGAATTGCTGCTATCTGAAGCACTTGATTATTAAAAGAAATGGATGATAAATTACATTTTAGGAGTGACATAGATTGTGAATCAATCCTTACAAACAAAAAACGATTGGCAATGGTGATCAGCAGACTCACGTAAGGAATTATTAAACTCACCATACCAGTCTCCATGTTGGGTGGACTGAGATAAGCATGTGGGTTTCTAATGTAACCATCTTTGTATGGTTCATCTGGAAAGTGATATGCATTGGACCTTTTGAAATAAGGTCTGTCATGAGGCAGATTGAAGAGATCGTGTAACTCCTAAAGGAATCAGAATCAATAGGGAAAAAACAGTAAACGATTTAAATTTCTAGTCAATAAAGTCAAACTAAAGATATAAGACAGAAAATTATCAAATACACTTATGATTTAATTCTCTAAGGTCAAAGAGTGTGAGAACAAACTAAAACCAAACAAGATTTATTTTTGCTTATCTATGTATGTGGGTAGAAACGGAGAGAGAACACAGAAAAATGAAAATAATTTGTCATATGTGAGAGCACTGAGATCATTTAACATTAACTATCTATTGTAACACAGTCTGTTAAATTACATCCAGGATAAAGACTGGTTTTGAAACAGCCTTGTGAGTAAGTTATAACTAACAATGATATACTTATTTTAAAAGTCATGCTTAGAGTATTTATAAAGTACTTATAAAATAATAACTTATTTTATAAAGTCATGCTTAGAGTACTTAACAAGTATAAGGGGTAGTGATTAAATTTCAGAGTAGAAATTGGTGGTTATGAAACCAACCTATATACGGCACTGAAATAAAAATACACGTTTAAAATGCAAAAATATTCCCATTATAAAAATGTGTAACAGTTACTTTGAAAAGTTGGACATTTTCTTCCTCACATCTTCTGTGTGCTCTGGCAGTGTGACGGGATCATTAGCTCAGGGAGCTGTGGCCTCTACATATCACTTCCCCTAGCCCAGAGGTGTGCAGAGGGTTCCGTATCTCAGGGACACGAGAGGGCATCTCAGGAAGAGACTCTGATGTGGCCGGATAAGGCCACACATTAGATACGTTCTCTAAAGCCAGCCATTTTGTCAGTAAGCCTCATGGCTTTGAGTGCTGATCGTGTTTTCTTCAAAGGCCTCTAATAAGACCAAAGAAGCCAGAGGTGTGGAGGGGGGTGGAGTATTACTGACACTCCTAACTGTAAAGGGTCAGCATGGATCCTTACTGCCCTCCCCTAACTGTAATCTCTCACAATCCTGGGAGGAATGAAAGGGAAAGGAATTTATTAACACTCATCAGAGTCTCTAGGGATGGAAGCACATTTCAATTCTTCATTTCATTATGGAAAATTGAATAGTTTCATAGGACATATGAAC
This sequence comes from Nyctalus aviator, assembly GCA_036971965.1. NCBI lineage: Eukaryota > Metazoa > Chordata > Mammalia > Chiroptera > Vespertilionidae > Nyctalus > Nyctalus aviator. Next base: position 181,109,563 of record CM072924.1, on the reverse strand, counting down.
CACACTCAGCATATAAAATTCAAATGTTACATATGGGTTTCACATACTTTTTCACTCGAAATACTTAAAAAAAAGTTTCATGAGAACAGAAATGAAATAATATGTAAAATGAATAGTCGGGCTCCACACTTTAAGATTACTAGTAAATCATAAAATATTTATTAGAAATATGTAATTAACTATGAAATGGATGACAGCCTGATTTTTTCTAAGAGTACCTGATCTCACCTTTCTGTAGGCCTGCAGCTGCCCGTCGGGAATCCCTGATGGATATGAAACTGTCACAAGGTTTTTCCTCCCGGGTAATAAAAAGTGCAGCGGCTCAGGGACCACAATGGAGGTTCCTTTCATATATTTCAAAATGCACTTTTCCATGTCAGTCAGCTGACTATGAATTGCATCCACTAGAAGTTTACGAACCCTGTGGGGGAAAACATACAAGTGCATTAACCGAAGTTACAGTGGCTCTGACAAACGATAAATGAGTGTGGAATTAATAGATCCCTAATGTGGTACCGAAAACCCCACCTGACTGGGCCAGGTTGATTAGAGGAAGTCTAACTTAGAAAAGGTTAAATAAACTCTGTTTCTTCCGTGTAAAGGGAAAGCCTTATACTACAAGTTCCAGACAACCCTATTTCCTCCAAATACTTAATTACCAGATGCCTCTCACTAAAAAACAGGGAATAAGTCACACTGAAAACTACAACCACGCCCTGGATGTGCCTACATGCGACTCAGAAGTGCCCTCTGTCACGCTGGGGCAGGGTCCTCAATGACACAGGGCAGGAGCACTCTGGAACACCTACTTCCCCCAGGCTGCTTCGGGGGCGACGGACACAACGGCATCCACCGGCAACGTCATGGTGACGTAGTGGTGTCCTCCGATTTCTCGCTCAATGACGGGGGTGACGGCGGTCTGAGAGGTGGACATCTCCAGCATGAGATCTATGTTTACCACCTGCTGCTGTAAAGACAGTCACAGTGAACACTAACGATTAAAGGGCTAAGTAAAAGGACTTTTTAAGGACCAAAGCTACAGTAAGTCGTTTAAACGCTCAGATCTTAACAAAAATTGTTCTCTGCTTCAAAATAGCCTGAGGAGATGCGGCCGGTGAGTGGGGAGTGAAGAGGAAGTCAGATTGACTGGGTACTGATAAACATGAGAGCTGGTATGGGTTCACCAGGGTTCATTATATTATTCTCTAGACTTAATTAAAAAAAAAAAAAACCCAATGAACAAGATACAATAACCACACACTGAAGGAACTTTTAAACTATGGATGCCTGCTCTAAAGACATGGAGAACTAAAACAAATACTGAATTCTATTACCAGGATTGGTTCTGTGTGGCATGAAAATACCTTTTGTATATTGAACAAGTGTAGAAAAATACTGAGGCTACTGGAAGCCGGGTTTCTCACAGGGAAAAGGTTAGGAACCGTGTGAGGCTGAAACAGAACTGGAGGAATAGACATGACTTACACAGATAAATATGAGTGTCTGTGTGAATATGAATAGTATGAGTTGTACATGTGCATGCTCCTCGGAGGAATGGCTGACTCCTGAGTTGGATCAGGGAGAGCACATGATGTGCCTGAACAGCTTGTGGGAGAAGGTAGGAGGTTCTGAAAAATAGTGTCAAAAACTGCTGGCGCTCGCTTGAAGCCAAATCTTGGAAAATGCGAGCCTCAAATAACTAATAACAGTAACAGATTATAACTCATTGCATAAAGTAAGAATCCATGCTTCTGTGCAGATAACACATGAATAAAGAAAAGGAAAAGCTCTCCTCATAGTCTTCCTGTCATCTAATACATATAACATTTGGATATGAAATGATAGAAAAAGCGCCACTTTGCAACTATCAGCTTAATGTTGGATTCTGGCAAAAATGATCAGTTGATGCTAGAAGAGGTAGCACTTGATGAGGAAGAGGATATATACATGGTCTTGAATTACCTTCTCACGAGCTACTTCCTAATTATAAGGGGAAAAATAGTGCCCTCACAGTGGAGAAAAGTGGCAGATGCCACATTAAGTGGTTAAAGTTACTATCACCAACACTAGGGCAGCTTATGCCTCTTCAATCTGATGTGCTAAGAAGAGCACAGTATTACCTCTGAGGTATTCCCTCCAACAATGACAACCTGCCTTTAATCAGGAGGAAGACTAAAATGGTCTACAAAATAGTAATTCTCAAATAATTACTTACAGCCCACGGTTTTTGTGTACACTTCAGATTGGTAAAACCAGCTCATGTGGACACCTCACTAGTATCTGAAACATGACCCAAACCAACCTCGACTTCCATTTTGACTCAAGCAAGAAATGATCATCCCATATCCAATTAGTTTCCAAGTGTAATCCGTTTTATCCCCCACATTCTCTCCTAGTCTTTCCCTCCTCTCTACTGCCTTAGCTGCTAGTGTAGCTCGGCTTCTCCTGAAGTGTCCCAGGCCCACCTCCCCAACCTCATGTCCACCCTGGTTTCCTCTACCGGCCTGGAGAAACACAACAGTCAAATTAATTCCACACAACTCCCTGCCTTGCAGAAGTAGCTCCATTTTTTAAAATCTCCAATATCGGGCAAAGTTTGTAGCACACGGCAGGCGGATACTCAATAGTATTGGTTCAAAAGCCAACAGAACTAAGAACAGTATGAAGAAAAGTAAATTATCTAGTATCTCACATGGCATAATGTGTTACTGTCATGTTTCAGAATGAGTCCTTTTATTTATTTTTAAATAATTTGTAAATGTGCTTAAGCTGTTTTGTTTTCGGATATAGAGAAAACATTCAAAAGAGCTGAAGAGAACTATTATAACGGAACCAGTTTAGATATGAAAAAAGAGATATAACACCTGGCATGTCATTTATATTTTAAATAATTTCTAAGATCTCAACTCCAAATTCAAGGATTTACAGTGTTTACCACGAGGAAGGCAGGTGATTTGCTTACCACATCTGGTAACTTTTTGTCTTTCTTCCTCATGAATTTTCGTCTTGTATCTTCTTCCTGTTCAAATCTAAGTGTTTAACACACGAAGATGTTTAGAATATGAAATGCCATTTTGGAAACATTCCTAGCAATCTTCAACCATACTCACTGGACGAAGCGCAGCAGGGTCTTGCAAGCAGAGCTATCCGTCAGCTCTCCTGGGATGGTGTTTGTATCACTGTTAGGCCACACGTACACCGAGCTGTGGCGGATTCTGAACACCAGTGCATTCGAGGACAGCTTGGCTGACAGGTCACACAACACATGTTTTAGCGCCTTCTGGACAAAAATTTCTAAATTAAAAGAACGTAAATAGAAGTTAATGAGAAAAGTTTTACACTTTTCAACATGAATGCTTCCAAACACACAAAAGTAGAAGTCAAATTGGCTCCCAAATGTCCATTCCCCAGATTCAATAATTATACAAAATTGTTGCCTTTTGAAAAAACAGATAAAACTTACAGGCCATAAGATTTGTTCTTAGAATGAGTACAATTCAGGTGCTTTTAGTAGATTCACAAGGTTTTACAACCATCACTCTCTAATCCACAAGATCTTGATGACCCCAAAAGAAACTCTGTATCTACCAGCAGTCATTCCTCATCCCCGCTACACTTACTAATGGCAATCGCTAATCTATTTTTCGTCGTTACAGGTTTGTCTATTTTGGACACTTCATATAAGTGGAATCATGTATTACATGGCCTTTTGTGTCTGGCTTCTTCCACTCAGCACAACAGCGTTAAGATTCATCTATGAAGCTCATCTTTTTTGAATTTGTACAGAGGAGTCCCGTTGGTGGTGGTGTTGGAACACGTTGTCTTAAGTTTAAATCTAAGTTACATAACTTCTAACTACATGGTCTTGGACAATACATCCTACCTCCCACACAGTTTCATGGGCAAACAGGTGAAAATCTTGGTCTAGCTCATCATCAAGTTTAGAGTGAAAAAGGAGAGCTTTTTGGCTGACCTACCGTTCGCAGTGGCTAGCTGGAAAGCTAGGTCAAGGCCTCCTCTGATTCTGAAGAGTATATCCACCGTCTCTGAAATCACCTGAGACAGATGAACAAAAGTCCCACTGTGAAACAAACAAACTCATCCTTATATAGATTCAAATCTGAATTGAAGACGTTCATCAACCCCGTCTTTGCAAATCATTTCACGAATTCTTCTTTTTATGAAGAAAAAGAAAACGGAACACCCTAAATTCTAAAGCAGGGGTTCTCAACCTTTGTCCCACACCAGAATCACTTGAGGAACTTAAACTGATTAATTGGTCTGGGGAGGGTCTGGGCATAAGAATATTTGAAAAGCTCCCCACACCAGTGATTCTCTTGTGAAAAAGCTGAGGACCACTGCTTTAAGACATATTTCTACTTCTTTTCTTTTTCTTTTTTCCAGTTGTGCCACTGAGTTATAACTCAGGGTGTGTCTTCACACACTGGGCTTAAAGCTCACGGCTTTTGTTTTAATATTGCACTTCTTCAACCCAGTTATCACAACGCATCGCAAGCCTGTTTCACAAGGCCAGGATGCAGATAGCTCGGCTAGTATCGAGTGCTGAGAGACCACGTTTCTACATGATAGTCAACAAGGGGCTTAAGGATGACAGGAAAACACCAATGGTAAAGAACAAGTTTAAGAAAGGAACAAAAACACTGAACTTGATATAATAATACTCGGTGGTCAAGATGATGAGAGGAAACTAAGGCATCACTAATGGTGGGAGTACGAGTTAGAACTTTTCCTAAGTCAATGTGGCAATAAGAACCAACATTCATGGAGCAGTGAGCCTGCATTGAGAAATTTAGTCTGAGGAAATCTGCAAAACAAAGATTCAGGTATAAGGATGTTAACCTAAATGTCAACAATGGCAGGCGGGTTAAAAAATTATGAATATTATACAGCCATGAAAAAAAAATCATGCTTTAGAAGAATATTTCAGAGCATAGGTAAATACTTGCAACTTATAAAGGGGAAAAAGCACTGGTGAAGTGGAATCTACTACCAGTTCTTAATCTGGGTCCATATGCCGAGCTTAGGTAGTTGAAGACTATGACCAATGACATGTGCCATTTTGTTGGGGAGAGGAGGAGGAGAATCTCAGGGAAGAGGTTTTAAAGAGTTCATCAGAGTATCAAAACATTTCCCAATCAGGCTGACAAACCACACTATATAGTAAGAGTCCTATTTTGAAATAAATGAATAAGTACAAACATTTACAGAGCTCTTAAAAATGTAAATGGCACGGTGCTGAATGATTGGACATATATTAACTCCGATCCTCAGAATATGAAGTAGGCACCATTACTATTCTTGTCATTTACAAACCTCTTATCACACTTTTAAAAGGGCAACTGCTTTTATTTATTTCATAAACTGTAACCTGTTGAAAAGTCATAACTTTTACCCCTATTCTACTCCTGGGAATTTATTCTAAGAAAATAATCAAGGAAGTTCAATGCAAATTTAGCTACAGTGTTGTCTACTTATCATACTCTTGTTCATCATAGCAAAGTCCCTCCCCCCCAAAAAAACCCACCTAAATAACTATCAATAAGAGGCTGGTTAAATAAAGAACAATACTACCCTACAAAACACGACGTACCCATTTGAGCAAAAAAATGTTTAATGACAAAGAAAGATACTGAAGTGGATAAAAGTGAAAAAGACAGGCTTGAGCAAATGTAACTCGGTGACTTACTGTATGATTTTGCACAATTGAACTAACGACTCAAGACTTCGGTAAAATTGGAAAATTCTACAACTTCATGGGATGGCTGCGAAGATTCCATAAAGGGTTACCTGTGAAGGCACTAGACGCTCCCTAGACTTCTGAAGAAATATGATTTAAGCTGAGATTTGCAGGATGGGCAGGAATGAGTATGAGCAATTCCAAAGGAGAGATGGTGGTAGGGGTGGGGGGCGCGGCCCAGGTTGGGGAAGGCCTGCTTAGAGGACCAGGTAAGAGACTGGGCAGGCGGTTAGACGATGGTGACAAGGCCAAGGATGGCAAGAGTCCAGAGTGAGAAGGGACAGCCATGGAGATGGGACTCCATTGAGCTTCATTACTGTTCAGGAGCTGGGAAAAGGGAGATAGATGTCAGGGATGCCATCCAGGTTTTTGGATGCGGGGCAGGGTGGCACAGGTAACGGAGGTGGGGTCCCTGGAGGGAGAGCGGGTGTGGGGAGAGAGAGGTGAGCTGGAAATTCGTCCGCTTAGAGCTTGCTGAGGTTGGGACACACGAGCTATCCACGTGGAGCTGTGGTCAGCAGACAGAATAAAAGGAACGCGGGATAAAGGGCTAAGCTGGAGACACACATCTGGGAGGAAGCACGGGGGGGTGGGGGTGGGGGGTAGAGAAGCGGGTCCCAGACGGACACCGCCACCTGCAGAACCAGGGGCAGCAGGACCCGGAGGAATCGCACGCGGACGGAAACCGGAAGTGTCACATCACTGTTTCTAAGGGAAGCGAGGATCTGAAGAAAGTTAGTCATCTTTCCAAGATCCAATCCTTGGAAACCTTCAAAAACGCCGCATAGTCCGTCGATTTTCAAAATGCATTCGCAGGGAGAGGCGCCGGAAGCGCGGGTCCAAACCGGGCCGAGCTGGGGGAAGAGGTCCTTCCGGCCCCAGCGGGGAGGCCGAGGACCCGCAGGGCGGCCCGAGCCACGGAGTTCCCCGCAGCTGCCATCGTGGGCCCCGGCGGGACTAGCTCCTCCATGGGCTGTGGGGCCGCAGGCGTGGCGGCCACGGAGGCCCCAGGGGTCGGAGGCGAGCAGAGGTACTCACCATGGCTGCGACGTGGCGGTGACCGAGGCGCCGAGGCTGGCCCGGAAGTGTCGTTATCGAGGGGCGGGGCCTCGGAAGGAGGACTACAACTCCCAGCACGCCCCGCGGCATGCGTCCAAGGGGTGTGCCATTCCACAGTTCCCGGAGGATAGATAATAGGGCGGAAAGCAGAAGTCTTGTTGCAGCTCATTGTGCAACAAAGCGTATTAAAACCTAAAAGGATACTTTCTTGGTTGGGTCGTCCGTATCCCAACCCATGCCTCAGTCTTTCCGCGTGTTGCTCGGTGAGGCTTCGGAGTCTCTACGTGTCCCCCGCAGCGTCCTTGGAATGGATTCTCCCGTCCCCCAGGCAACGCGTCACAATAAACACCCGCAGTTCGCCCAGCGCGCGGCTCAGCGCGGCGAGGTCTCGGAAGCTGAGCCCATCTGGTCTGGGTGGTCGGACTGAGTGCCCTTCTGAGAGGTGACTTGGTTCTCGCAGCCGCCAGGTGTTGGCCTTTAGATACCCACCTACTCTGAGCCTCCCTGGGAAATCTTTCCCTTCCTCACGTTAGCCAGAAGTGTTCAGCCCCTCCTGCACCCACCCCCCACCCTCTCCTGCAACTCCCCACCCTCTGCTACTCCCTCCACCGCCCACTCCCCACTCCCCACCCCCAGGCACCTTTCTCCATCCTTTCGGAGGGAGCTTGGCACGTTCTGCTTGCATTCTACTTATGTTCAGCGGAGCTCTCTGGCGCAGCATCTATGCCTTTAAAAAATCTCGGTTTTCTGAGCTCCTATCCACGAGCCTTACCCAGAAGAGGGGTTTGCAATGAATTTGCTAAATAAATGAATAAAGCATTTTGTAAATGTTGCTCAAGAAGAGTTAAGTCGTGGAAAGTCTCAATGCAGGAACTTCTGTTTTCCCTCTGTTGCACCAGAGTGCTGTGCGGACACTGGGGATCCTGTATAATAAAACCCTAATATGCAAACCTACTGAACAGAGGAATGACCGTTTGCTATGATACACACTGACCACTAGGGGGCAGATGCTCAATGTAGGAGCTGCCCCCTGGTGGTCAGTGTGCTCCCACATGGAGCACCGCTCAGCTAGAAGCTGGGCTCAAAGCTGGCAAGCGCAACAGTGGTGGCCTGAGCCTCTCCTGCTTCCACTGCAGGCAGGCTGTGAGAGGGATGTCTGCCTGCCGGCTTAGGCCCCAAAGCCGGCAGGCAGACATCTCCCCTCACCCCCCCTAACCCCCCCTCACCTCCACCCCCAGGAATCCTGGACTGTGAGAGTGTGCAGGCCTGGCTGAGGGAACACCCGCTGAGTGCATGAATCTGGTGCACCAGACTTCTAGTATTGTGATAAAAACCAAGCTCAGACCTTGATTCCTGCCTCTGTAGAGCCAAAAAGTGTGGTTGGTAAGACAATTGTTAAAGGATCCCTACAGATGGATGTAAAATGATAACCCATTAGGAACTATGATGAGGGCATGGGAAGAGAAGCACACGTGGCTGCAATAGAGGGAATTACAGCAGTGAATGAGCTAAGTAGTACGAAGGTTCAGTGTTAATTGCGGGAACAAAAGGCCTTGGCACGGTGAAGTACGAGTAACCTGCCTAAAGTGTGGGTTTTTGTTTGTTGTGTTGTTCTTTGTTTTTATCTTGGTTAGAATATTGTTCTCTCCCACCCACTCCCATGAAATTTGGGGAAAAAACGCAGGATCTAGAGGGTGATACCTGTATGTGCTGTGCAATCGGAAAAACCAAGTTCTAATTTTCAGTACGAGGGACAGTGCAGTACCCGTAAGTCATTTGATATAAACCAGTGGTCGGCATACAGCGGCTCGAGAGCCACATGCGGCTCTTTGGCCCCTTGAGTGTGGCTCTTCCACAGAATACCACGTGCGGGTGTGCACGTACAGTGCGATTGAAACCTCGTGGCCCGCGCGCAGAAGTCGGTACTCGGCCTGGGCGAGTCTGTTTTGAAGAAGTGGAGGTGACGGTCACATGTGGCTGGTGAGCCTTGGTTTGCCGACCCCTGACCCAAACCGAAAACACCTTCCCTAGTGAATTATGCCTTTTAAATCTAGTTTGCACTCAAAGGAAGGATGTGTTGTTTGCACAGTGTTTATACCTCATTAGAAATTATTACAGTCTTACTTCTATCGTTTACAGAAGCTGACTGGCAATGCAGCAAGGCCATCAGACACACGTTGTAATTTATGGATATTTCACCTAGAAAGGCAAAGGGAGGGCTTTTGAATGCCACCAGCCTTCGCCCCACACAACAGGTTCTTTCCCCACTTAGATTGGGCCTACTGCTTTGTAGAGGACATCCACTTTCAGACTGAAGGTCATTGAGACTGAAATTTAGTGATCACCGTTTTCCGGAACATTCCCTCCTGTACGTTTCTTTGCAGGGTAGGCTTGAGCTGTCAAAGAAGTAGCCCAAAGGAATCTTTTGAGGTTACTGATACAGGCAACGCCTCCAGGAGACGCCACAATGCCCGGCGAAGGCGGGAAATCGG